>JAVTVJ010000056.1:65000-2465000 GCA_034509425.1 Eopsaltria australis
CTAGGTCACCAAAGCCCTGGTGTGGAAGCAGAGTTGTGCTGCTGCAGTCACATCCTGCTAGGTGAACTTGGAGGACTAGACTTCTAAGAGAAAGGAATGAGATCCTACCTTGAACAAAGCAATGGAAGAGATCATCATGTCAGAGAGGGCAAAGATGAAACCTGCATGTGCCGGCAATGCTGTCAGTCTCACTCCACCCTGCTGCATGAGCATCACTGGTGCAACCTGGCACATGGCATTCAGGATGTGATGTCTTCTACTACAAAGCAAATACTGAGACGCTCATTCAGAAATGCAGAAGGGCAGGATGTATGTGCATTGCTTTTCAGCCTGTCAGAAACGAGAAATGCCCCAAAAAATCTTAAAAACTCTCCAGACAAATAGTTTCAATCAGGTATGCTTGGAGTTTGTATTTTCATATTCTCCTTATAAATTTGTTTCCAGTGTCAGGATCATACACACTTTAAGGGTCATGTGATCTATGTGGATCTAGCATGCTCAGAGTACATAAGAAAAAATATGCACCTGCAGACAGGAAACAGTCACAAAAGAGAGTATATAGTGGAGTATGGTGGAATATCCTTTGTAGATTTAGGAAAATCTTTTCCCAATAAAAATTCACAGCCTTGAACCTTCCCCCTTTTAACATTTCCTTTTCTCCGTTTTGTTCATTAATTTCTTAGAGTATGCAGATCTTTTCTGTCTGCAGGGATTTGAGTTGACGTTTGTATTGGGTATAGGAGTCAGGGTGTTTGCAGCAGAGGGGTTCAGGGGTGGCCTCTGTGAAGGGCACTCTGGGTTTGTTCTGTGCTGGACATTCAGCCAGCTCCAATTCACCCACCACAGGGCACAGCTAAGGTGGTGGTACCTGTGAGAACACATATTTAAGGAAGAGATAAAATGCCACAAAGGTACAAGAAAAGGGGGAAGAAAAAGAGTAAGAAACATAAGAGGGAAAGCCAAAGTGAGAAAAGGAGGAGGAGAAAATGGACTTTAATAATGGAGCAGATATCCACTCTACAGGCCATGGAGGACCCCATGCCAGAACAGGTGTTAATTCCTGAAGAATTGCTGCTGATAGAGCTGCTGTGATAGAGCTTGGGGAAAAGTGAAAACAAAGAAGCAACAGAGATGGTATGGACTGACTGCAACTCCCTATTTCCCACTCCCCCTATGCCACTTAGTGTAAGATAGAGGAGCCTGGAGAAGTTGAGGCTGTGAAAGTGGAAGGGTAGATATGGTTTTCATATTTAGTTTTTGCTTATGATTCTCACTACACAAATTTATTTTAATTGGCAACAAATTAGTTTTCCCCAGATCAAGTCTGGTTTGCCCACAACAGTACTTGGCAAGTTATCTCCCTGTCTTTGTCTCTTTTCATAAGTTTTCTTATTCTTTTTTTTTCCTATTTTCTCCTACTCTTTTCTTCTGAGAGGAGGAGTAAGAAAGCAGATGTATGGGAGTCTCTCTCTTAGCCAGATTGCTTCAGAGTCCCAATTGGGCCTCTTATTGTATTGTTGGCTTTTATATATATTTTTGTAAATAGTCAAAGGACAAAGAGAGAAGAGTGGTGATGTAGCCCAATATTTAAAGTACTTAGTGAAACAAAGAAGAGGCAGATATTTACCCTTTCTTATACCTCCTGTCCTCATTACTGCAGCTTTGACCTGGGATCAGATTTGTCAAAAAGACAAGACAGAGTCCTGTATCACAGCTGCATTTTTTTCATTACTTAAGCATTAGGTAAAATGGTCAGTCTTTGCAGCTTTACCTCCTTGATGCCCAAGGGCTAATATAACCTCTGTTTCACAGCCAAATTCCCTGTTGTGTTTTAACCCCAGCCAGCAACTAAGTACCATATAGCCACTCTCTCACTTCCCCCTAGCCTTCCCCCTGTGGAGAGGAAGATTTTAAAGAAAACATAAACCTCATAGGTTGAGACAAGCCAAGTTAATAATTTAAAAATAATAATAATAATAAATTTTAATAATAAACATAATTTTTGTCTTTGCATAGAGTTGAGTATTTATTGTCATCTTTCACATACTTAGAAAGGCAAAAGTCTAGTTTGAAAACTATTTGAAAACGGAGTGCTCTGTCTTTAAAATTAACTCTTTTTCTGCAAATGTTCCTAGGGTCCTAGCCTTTTCACACAAAACCAGACTGAAATAGATCTCTTTTTAGTTCACTTCTGCACATTCTGGTTTTATTCCTCATGATAAAAGACAATAATGATAACAGCAAACTTAGAAAAAAAGTATCTTCTTTTGTCTTCTGACTCTGTTCTCTTGATTGTTTTGTGTATTTTTGTGAGTAATATTTTTGTGATTATGCATTTGATGCTCTCTTTCCACTTTAAGAATGACCTCTTCTTTGATGAGGTTTCACAGTACCAGGAAACAACATGTGAATTACTATGAAAACTTGTACAAGCTAGGATGCTTTCAGAATCTGTCTAGAACTAATTTATTTCTATTTCAGTTATTTAATTTCTCTAGGTTTGGGTTCTACAGAAATACAAAAAAGGAACAATTATGCCTAAGTTTTCTTTAAAAAAGTAGATGGCATTATTAATGTGTTTAAATATAAAAGCCACCCTTTGTACTGAAATGTTATTGTGATTATATTTGCTTGTGTGAAGAGTAAAAAAAAAGGAAGACAGAATATTTCTTAAGTTAGAACATTTGGATTATTTGTCAAAAATTCTTTGTAATGAATGTCTATCTAATTGTAATAACAGTGTAACTGTGGTGATATTATTATAAGTTTTGATGTAAGATTGTCAGAAGTTATTTCTGCAGCCAGTAGCAATCATACCCAAGGCATTGACCAATAGGGTTAAAGAATGTGTAGAAGGTGTAAAATGTATAAAGTGCATCCTTAGGGGAGCAGACTTGTGAGCTTTTTCAGAGTGATATTTCCAGAAGAGATGATGTTGTTTTTGCAAGAAAGTGTTAAAATCTCTCAAGAAAATGACTGTTTTGATTTTAGCAATAAAGCACAAACCTGTGACTTTGTGCAATAATTTTAGTGTAACTGGTGAGAAAATAACCCAGGAAAAATAGCACATATCAGTCTGATATGACAGTCAACATGGTATAACTTTCTCATTATATTTTTTCTAGATATAGTTTAGCTATTCATACTAAAATCCTTACTGGAAGGTAATCACGTGGATCTGCAGCTCATATATCAGAAAGATAGGGGTCTACAAAGTGTGAAGAGATCTGTGTTAATGGTCAGGTAGTGTTGCATAAGTGGTTCTGTGGTTGCCAAGCCACTCTTCATCATGTAGAAAAAAACATGGCAGTCAGGAAAAGTTCCAAATGGCTGGAGAAAAGGGAAAGGTCACACCTATTTTTAAAAAGGGTAAAAAAGTGCACCTGGCTGAGTGACCAGTCTGTCTTACCTCTACATCTGGTAAGATCAGGAAGCCCTCCTGAAAGTTATGTCAAAACATACGAGTGACAGGGAGGTGGATTAGACAGATGACATTGCTGCACCATGGGCACTGTGTGCCAGATTAATCTGGTGGCCTTCTAGTATGGCATGATTCCATCTCTGGATAAGGTAAGAGCTGCAGATGTTGTCTATCTGGACTTCTATAAGTGAATATCCTTATTCACTTACAGACTGGGGGTTGAATTGACTGTGAGCATCCCTGCAGAGGAGTACTTGGTGAAAAGTACTGGTGGGTGAAAAATTGGATGTAAGCAGGCAATAGGCTCTTGCAGCCCAGAAAACCAAGCATATTCTGGGCTGCACCAAGAAAAGTCGTGGCCAGTGGGCTGATAGAGGTGATTCTTCCATCTCTCATGACATCCCACCTGGAGTATTGCATCAAGTTCTGGGGCCCACAACAAAAGAAAGGCATGGACCCGTTAAAGCAGGTCCTGATGAGGCTGATGAAAATGATCAGGAGGCTGGAACACCTCTGCTGAGAAGACAGGCTGGGAGAGTTGGTGTCATGGGGTAATCGCTGTTAAGAATTCCCGGTGTAAAGAGAAGGGGTGGAGTCAGAAATGAGGTAGCCAGCATAAACTCTGCCTACCAAAAAAACCTCATAAAACCAAGAAAGCACCTGAAGAGACCCTCTTTGAAGCTTCCGGTTTGCTGAAGAAAGAAGTCGCTCTCCCTCTCCGCGCCAGAGCTGGGTAAGGTCTCCCCAGGCCACATGGCCTGGGGCTGCCAACCAGCATGGCGCGGGGAGGGGGAGGAGAGAGAGAGAACTCGAGCTGTTTCATTCTGCTGTCCCTGGCTAAAGAACTTCGCCAGCTCTGCTCGCCTAGTTTGGGCCAGGCCAATCGCTTCTCCACGGCGCAGCCCGGCGGGAAGAGAGTTTGAGGTCGGGCCCCGTAGGTTTCGGGAGCTCCCCTCCCCGCCCGGTCAGCTCCGCAGTGAACTCGGCACGAGAGAGAGAGAGGACTCAGACTGGGCTCCTCCCCCGTAGCTCGGACAGGAATCCCGCCGGGCGGCCCCGCATGGCTCGGCACAGAAAAGAGACTTAGACCAGCTCTCTGCAGCACAGGTGCAGTCTCGCCGGGCTCCCACAGCTAAAACGCAGCTTGGATGGGGAGATAGCACAAACAGACTCTTTTTCTCCGGTTCAGGCACAGACTTATAACATTCAAACTACGCGGGCAAAAGCTACGTGACTATTGCCCAGCCAAAAAGACAAATTAACTGTTTCTTTCTAACATCAGAATGGGACTTTGGGGTTTTCATTTTTTCTTCCCACACAGAAGGAGCACAGAAATGAAGGCACCTATGAAAGGTACAACATAAAGACTTTGAGTTAATGAATGTAACTAAGCTTATTTTCGAAGAAGAAAGAGATGAGGAGTGCTTTACTGCTGAAAGTTCTTTTGTAAAAACATGTTGATAAAGTTAGCTGTAATACACCCTGTAATATGTGAATAATGGTCTAGAAGAAGTGAGAAAAAGGGAATATAATGTTCTAAGTTATAAGCAGTAGACTGAGACTTTTGTGTATTAAAATCTTTCTTTCCTCACCCCAGGAAAACAGTAGAAGAAGACTTGTGTTGCTGATGATAAAGTAAGGGGATGTTGTTGTCACTGTAATAGAAACATTTGCTCTCAAAAGAACACCTCAATGACCATCATATGTCCATTGGTGTAGCCCTGGGAAAGCTCCTGAAATGGGAAGGGGTCTAGAAAAGCAAATACCTCTTTTCAGCAAGAGAGAATCGCTTACTAGAAAGCTAATAACCATAGAAACTGTGTTTCCTATGGGAGTCAACATGATAAAACAAAAGAAAGCTTCTCTCTCTACATAAATTAAGAAAACTGTAAAGTTCCAGAGGTGGTAGATTAACTAGAAGTTGAAGTGTTACCTTTTGTATGGTCAACAAGAAAGAAAATAAGAAAGGTGGGGAAGGGAAAAGAGTGTTCTGAAAAGTTGTGTTGATGCCTAATTATTATTCCTGTTTTACATCTGTTAATAAAATTCCTTTTTGTACTCCTTAAAGTATAAACCTGCTTTTGCCTGCTATTAATCCTTATCTCACAACAAAATCAAATTCCCAAACCTCGAAACCGCAACAGTTGGGGTTGTTCAGCCTGGAGGAGAGAAGGCTCCAGGGCACCCTATAGTGGCCTTCCAATATGTAAAGAGGGCTTATGAGAAAGCAAGAGGGAAATTTTATAGTAGGGCCTGTAGTGACAGAACAAGGAGCAATGGTTTTATACTGAAAGAGGTTAGGTTTAGCTTGGATATAAGAAAAAAGATTTTTCTGATGAGAGTGGTAAAACACGAGAACAGGTTGCCCTGATAAAAGAACTTATTGGTGCATTAAAATCAGAAGTGTTAGGAGTCAGAGCAACCTGATCTAGTGAAAGATGTCCCTGCCTACAGCAGACAGACTGGACTAGATAGATGATCTTTAAAATTCCCTTTTAACCCATTCTGTGATTACCTGATTTTATAAACCCACGCTTCTTAGGGTATTCAACTGCCAGAAAACTTTCAAAAATTCTCCTGGAAGTCTGAAATAGTGGTTGTTTTTAGGTTATATGCTACCAGACAGCCTTGTCTTTGCGAAAGAAATTTGTGGATATTCCATAGAGCTATGTTATTTCTGTCCAAATGGCAGCGAGCCAATGATGAACCTTGGAAACACCAGTGTTTTCAGAAGTGATTGTTCTATTTCTATATAAAGACTTAGTGTTTAGAATGAGTTATGATGTTCAAAAACCTAGTATTTGATGATCCTTCAGCCAGAATTTTTGAGGGAGGGGAATTCAGAGAGCAGGATTCCTCACATTTTAGCAGTGGCCTTACAAAAACCACTGCAATAGAAAAGTGTGTCAGCAGTAGTAATAATTTCAGGATGAAGGGTAAGTTCTTGCATTATTGAGTCAAACCAAACTAATAATCCATTATGATACATTAATAAAAAGTGTGATCATTTTGACCTATCAGGTTTTTGGAATTACTCAGGGTGAAGTCCAGCATCACTGTCAAATTGGTATTTGCTCATCTGTCCCTTCCTTATATTCATTTTACTTAAGTATTGGATTTTGTTAAAATGTACTTTTAACTTTATTTTGCCATGTGTAACAGTAGGGGTATATGCAATAATTTTAGAAATATTTTTAAAGTAGAAATATTAGTGTTTAAAATAAAATAAAAAAGCTATTAACTAGTACATCATAAATCCACAAACCATTATGCTGTCTCTTCTTCATGGCCATTTAATTTTGCATGCACATAACCAATGTTTTACTAACAGTACCAAGGGTTCCATATGTAAGACATTATTCACAGTATGTTTCCTGTTATTTTGCATACCATTATTCTTGGTGAAAATAGTGTTTTGGCCTCAGGAGAAATATTGCAATTGAATGCACAGCAATATGTTTTTGGTACAGGGCCATGGTACTGTGACTTAAATTTTTTTTCTTTCCTTTAAAAAAATCTCGGCAATCAAGACAACAGAGCCAGGATACAAAAACGTAAAGAGGTGGTAAAAAAGGACATATTTTCAATGTTTATTTGCAAATAAAATGTGTTAAGTGAAACGAGAGAAGGAACTGCCCCTTTCTGACCAGCAAGGTTACATTGATATTCTATAAATGTTTCTGGAAATGGGATTACATAGCTTTAATACAAGTATTTATTTTTGGAAATAGGTGGGCTGATATAGGTGGGCAAAAATTATTGCTATCAAGTTGATTGAAATGTTGAGGATTAGTACAACGTATAAAAATTAAACTAGTTTAAACTATATGCTATATTTTTTGCCAACAGACTATGTCATGTCATTGCAAAGGTGTGATTCATCGTATTTTATTCCAGTTTCCTCATGTAGCAAAATGAATCATAATTATCACTAATGACAATGTTAAATCTAGTAATTTGAGTGACTGTTAATAGAAAGTATCCAACCCACAGAAATCTATACTCTTACCTGAGATTATATATTCCAGGCTCATCTAGAATATGATCAAACAAGCAAAGTTTCACACTAAATTGAACTGAAAAAATAAGTGACATTAAGTCTTGAAACAAGTTAATGAAAAAAATAAATTCTTCAGCATGCAATATTTCCATTGAAAGAGCACAGAGTATATTCTGTGGAACCCTGCGTGTCCCTATTAATATAAAATCAGAATCTCCAAGCATTCCTATCCTCAGAATTTAAGCACATCACCCTGTTGTTACTTCCTTTTTGGAAGCCACACTCCTTCAGAAAGTATCAATTATCTGCAGTGAAATTAGTGGGACTTATTCAGCTATGTCAGTATTCAGTCTGAATAGAATGTAAATGCTATACATGCTTACATATACATGCTTAAACTGCCATTTTGCTAACGTTCCTAAGTATACTAAATCAAGTTTCATCTCCTTTCATCCCACTAGTGGATGACCAACCATCTTTTGTTAAGGCAGCTTGAGTCAGCTGAGTAATTTAATAATGAGATCCTGCTTGGAATGACAGATACTAAGAGTTACGTTATTATGGACTGTGGGATGAGGTCAACTCTTCACGAGAAAATATATCAAAAGTAGCACTAATTGTATGTAGATCTCAAGAAACCATTCAACATGAAAAAAAGATTGGGTGCAATTGTTTTGGAAGCATAAGCTCTATCTCCTGTTAGCAATTTTCAAGACCAGACAATTCCTTTCTTCTACAGTTTCTTCAGTAAAATACTGCATTTATTTTGTCCTTGATGTGGAAAAGATCACTGTGTTATTTCCCCCCAAAATCTACATATTGGACTTTAGACTATTTTCAAACTGGCTACAGAGCTTGTGACATATTGTATGACACTCTTGACTAAATATATCCATCTCAGAAGGAGAGTCACTTCATGTAGTGATTGTGAAGTTTACTGGAGTTACACAGAAAATATTGGAAATTGCAATAGAATGATAGAACCATGGAATTATTAAGGTTAAAAAAGACTTCCAAGATCCTTGAGTCCAACTTTTAACCCAGCACCACTGTGCTCACCTCTGAACCATATTCCCATGGGCCACATCCACAAACCTTTTGAATGCTTCCAGGAATGGTGATTCCATTTCTTCCCTGGGCACCCTGTTTGAATGCCTGACCAAGCTTTCAATGAAGAGGCTTTTCCAGATATTCAATCTAAACCTCTCCTGGTGCAATTTGATGCCATTTCCTCTCATCCTATCCCTTTTTTCTTGGGAGAGGAGACCAACGACAAGCATATCACTACAACCTCCTTTTAGGTAGCTGTAGACAGTGATAAGATCTCTCTGAGTCTCCTTTTCTCCAGGCTACCAATCCTGGCTCATTTGGCTGGGGTTAAGGTACAAAAACTTCTTGAACCCTGAAGATGTTCTAAGAGAATTGCATTCTTTTTCACGTGATTCCATAGAAATATGTTGTATCAACAATATATCCTATATTAGATATATTAGATATATCCAATATATCTAATTCATGTTTATTTTCAGTATACACCTTGAGATAATAACTTGCAGAGGCAAAACCAAAATTTCAAATGCAAAATCAGCACCAACAATCTGAACTGCAGGTAGCTAATTGTAATCAGGATGTATGTCTTTGAGCTCAATACAAAGAGAAGCAAGGGAAGAAGGATATCAACTTGACTGAGACTTTTTCTTCTAATCACAACTTTGTCACACACATCCTGCAATCAAATACTCAAAAAGTTTCCTCAAAGGGCAGAATGGAAATTCTATTAAGAAGGAATGTTTAATGACCAAAGATAAACAAATAAATCAGACTGGATAAAAATGTTGGAGAACTTTTTGCACAGCTAGAGGAAAGCACAGATTACTGGAAAGTAAAAGCGAATGAACTTAGATGTGAAATATACCACACTCATTTAACTTAAACAAAAAATAGGAAATTATTTGGCAAAGGCAGTAAAACCAAGAAGAAAATTTTGCCCTACTTCGTTCTTTTCTTATTTTACTGGTTTTTGGTTTCTAGTTAATCCACTTGGTATTAAGTTCTTAAATTATTGCCTTGTACCTTTTTAATATCAAGGCATAAAAGTATGTTAGAGAGTTTTTTCACATCCCATATCATACGCCTGAAGTATTTGTTCAAGAAATATCTAAAAAAGCTTTGAAATACTAAAATGAATCCCATATGGTTTGTTTAAATATACTAAAAGAGAGCTTTTTTTCCCAATCTAAGAGAACATCTGTAGTTTATAATAATTTTGTGTGTGTGTGATACCAGGCTGTTTTTCAAACAAAATTGTTAGTCCAGCATTATATTGTATATTCTTTAAAAGTAGTAGTGCACTTCAAATTATTATGTTGAAATTAGCCTTAAATTAATGGCTTTCTTTTTGTTCTTTTTATGTTTGTGTTTAATTTTTTCCAATAATTCCTGAAGATCAGTGTGCATTAATAGCTGCGGGGCATAAAGAGACTAGAGGAAATTAGCTGTCACCCACAGCCAGTGATTCTGTGTTCTTATAAACATAAAGGGCTAAATTGTCTTTTATGTTGACCATGCATGCAGATCATGTCATTTTCATTAAAAATTAGACATCATGCATATATGGTACTATTGTTGATAGAGATGTTTGAATTATAATGGATTTAAAACAAAGACTGAACTCTTTTTGGTTTTGTTGTGTTCAAGTTTGGATTTTATTATTGAAATAAGCAGTTGTATATGAATTTAAATTGAATATTCCGTTATATATTTTTTCATGTATTTGCAATAGTTCTGTAAATATTTTAGTGCTCTGTGTTCACAATATGAATTAAAAAATTTATAAATGGATAGAAACTGGTTTTAATAAAATTTCTATTACATTTATTTACTTTGGGTTTATTTGTTACACTCTGAGTTTTTGCCTTAAGTTGACAATCAAATGTCAATTAAGTGCTTACTAATTTGGACATATTAATAAGTTACTGTAATCAGCCATAATTGCCTTAAGCATTCAAGTAAGTGCTATATGATTATTTTGCTTTGTATCAAATTGTAGTATGATTATATTTTTGTCTACACATCACTAGCAGGATGGCACAATGTGATACAGAATTTCCTCCAGCTCTGCTGTCTTCTGTTGACATTGTCACTTTACTTTGTGTCATTTCTCCCCTAGTGTTTTCTTTGCCCAGCAGCTGATTACTTTGCTGGTAGTTGGTCCTTTAGAAACATCTTGTCCAAATTATCATCCTCGTTGTCTTGTGTCTGTCTAGAAAACATCTTTTACACCTCAAGGCATTAAAACATGCTTTCACTGATCAAACATTCTTATCATAGCGCAAGAAACCTATATTAGCTGGATTAAGAAAAAAACAAGGAAATACCTCTCACAGTCCTCAGTACTGACCTTTTTGTTTCTCTGTCCATCTTTCACAGTGTAATTTGACTACAGATCTTATTTAAGTCTAAGTGAAGCTTTAGTTTTTATAGCAATAGAGCCACTCCAAAATTGCCAGGTCTCATAAATGATTAAGCCATTCTGTTTCATATAGAGCTCTGCAATATTCTTGATTGCATCCTGCCTTGAGTTTTTGTCAGTCAACACTCAAAAAACACAGAAATGCATTTATAGAACTATTTTGGGACAACTGAGTGATTTGCAGATTATATACTCACACCATTACATTTATTGTACACTTCTTTTCTAAATTACATCAGGGATCTGCTTGCTCTTAACACTTTAACAGATTATAAGACAACATTTAATTAAACATTGCAACAATTGATGCAAAATAAAAAAAAATATATATATATATATTTTATGTAAGTGCCCAGCACATCTACCAAGCTAGTTAAACACTGTTAGGAATTTCTAAATGTTTTCTGGGGCAAAGGTGGTATGTTACTCCCTTTTAGCTTCTAGTTTCCCAGTAGAGTTTAATCAATGTCCAGCATCCTTACAGGTAGTACTTGCAGCAGCTGTTGACTTTTACTCAGCAGCATGGAGGTCACCAGACAATGTAAGGAACTCTCCACCTGGCACCCATACTGTTTTCTAGAGGCAGAAGTTGACTGACTGACTGTCTTCATCAAAGCCAAGTTGCAGAACCTTGTTTGGCTCTTACAGTTGCCTTTGCAAAAGCTATTGTACAGGAATTACATTTATTTACATACATTTGAATTGGAATGGGATATCTTAACCTAAAATATTTAACATAACAATAAACTAAACCCACTATTTTTCATTCCATAAAATACTTTTCAAATAAATATTAGCTCCTTATGCAGCTAACCACTGACTTATTTCATAGTTCATACATGGCAGAAAGGCAGCCTGACTATTAGCTTTCTAACCTTCTGAGGGTAGCATCCTGTCTGAATGTTCACTACTGGCTGCCTCTGCCTCCTTTTCACACACATAACAACTGTCTTCTAAATCTACAGAAAGTTTTGATTCAGTTACTTTTACTGTTGTTTACTCATAGTCAGGAGTTGGAAGAAAATCGAGTACTAATATTTTTTTGCTGTATAGAAAGCTACCTAACTCTTGACCTATATCCCCACACTTCTTCCTAGGGGAAAGGTGAGTGGGTAGGTAAAATATTCCTTCAGGTCTGCAAGTAACAAATACTTGTAGCATAAGAGAGTTCAAACAATTATGAAGTCATTAAAATACTGTCAGTGTTTTTGTGTGATTCAGATTGAGTTCCTAGTGTCTTTTTACGACTAACCTTTGAGACATACAAATTCTGCCATTATAAACTGATCCATTTTTCATCAAAGAATCAATTCACAATATGAGACATTGATGCAAATAAGGCACCATTTCAGTATTTATTTCATAATGAGTTTTAAAATTTAAGATCATTTTGATATATTAATAATTTTTAATTTTAAAAATAGAAGGAGCAACATCATTCTAATTAAATTAGTATCCAATGAGTGTGGTGAAATCAATTTATATTTGGCAGTTCAGAGAAGAGTGTTAGAAAAAGTTTTGACAAGGTAGCCGACACAAAAACAGACACCCAAGTTTGAATTAACAAAATATTGTGGAGAAATAAATCTTAAATCATAGAATGGTTTGGGTTGGAAGGCACTATAAAGACCATCTGGCTCCAAAAATCCTGCCATGGGCAAGGATGTCACCCATAAGATAACGTTCCTCAGGACCCCATCTAGCCTAGCCTTGAACACTTCCAAGAATTGGAAGATTTCAAAATATGTCCAAAAAATTCCTTTTCTGAGGAATATTTTAGAAAATATGAAAACATGGATGAAAATAAATACAAAGCATGAGTAAAACTATGTATATGATTAGAAAATTACAGTTTTAATAAGACATGTTCTGGTGCAGTATTGGGAAATATTTTCACTGGGAACTGAAGATGCTGTAAATCTGAGGTTAGTCTAAGGTATTCCAAACAGTGAAAAGCAGCTAGCCCTGTATTGAGTGAAACTGCTATAATTAAGCTCTGGCATAGCTCAGACCTAGGTAGGTGTATCGTCAACAAAAGTACTAAAAGGTAAACTGTCTAAATTTGGAATCTATTCAATATCCACTGGTGGTATACAAATATTAAGAATTTGTTTTCCTTTTTCTTTTCAGAAAAAGAAAAAAGTGCACCAAATTAATATTTTTCTTTGTGTCTGGGAAAGTTGGAATTATCAATCAGGTAAAAACCAAAGGTTTGCCTCTGAGAGATCCTCTCTACAACTGAATCTTTACTCATGCAGAGCTTGACTTCTTAGGGTGGTGATTCTGGCAGGAAGAGAAATAAATATCCAATAATATATAAAAATTACAGAAGTCAGCTATTTTTTCCAAAAGTATTTTGTGAGGCATTGACTATTTGATGTCTTTGAGCGACTAATGGATTGCTTTCAACGGTGAGGTATTTATTTACAAAACACGTTCTGGAAATATTTATGATCCTAATTTATAAATAGTTCAAAATAATATTTTGCACTGCCAGAAATTAAATAAACTTTGGGAAGACATTTGGAATCATAGAGAAGTGAGGAAAGTCTCAAGGTAATAATCATGAGATATGTCATCTCTTATGAGAAAATCATTAGAGTGTGAGCAACTCCACTATTGCTAATATTTAGTAGGTCATCCCTTAGGTTTCAAATTTGTCACATCTACTAAAAGGGATCTTTTTTTCACTCCTGTTTTCTCTCTGAAGCATAAAGACTGACCCATCATAAACATCCACTGTTTTGGCTACGTGATACTTTGATTTTTCATTTGTAAAAGCCTGACAATATTGGACTGCTTGGATATCAGTCTAACAGCCCTAATGTTTCTGATGCTAAAAAATGATAGGAAGTTTTCTGTTGTAACCTTTTTTTTATTTACTACAAAGACATTGTATTTGATAGAAAGACACTACCAAATCATGGATTTAGATATCACTGTCCCTAGGAAAATCTTTCTGAATTTAAAAAATTTCCAAACCTCTGAAAAATTAGTGTGCACTATGTCACATGTGAAAAAACACTGAATGATAACAGGTGGCAGACATTTGAATATATGGGAACAGGAAGGAGGCAGATAATACTCCAAAATGAACTTTGGCACTTTTGCAGAAGCTTGCCATTCATTAGCCACAACTGGTAGGTGGGGATTGTAAACTTTGAAAACAGATCACCTTGCAAGGTGAAGCAAAAGCAGCATGCCCTAAATCCTCCAGTTAATAAAGAGACATGAGTCAGAACTGTCCATTAGAAGACTGATCATGCATTGTGCTTTTACATGGAGACTATTTAGCCCAGAAAACCCATGGCCTAGAGAACAATAAGATGGGTTCAGAAAAGGAAGAACTGGTTGCAGCAAACAAGAAGGGTGACTGGAACATGAAAGTGGAAGCACTGGAAGGAAAAAATTAATGAAATTGAGTAAGATCCTATATTTCAAAGAGATGCATAGAGATGGACATCATGGGATGCCAAAAAATATTAATGGGTGACATCTAAGATTGGAATGATTAGAAGCTTCAGAGCACAAACTGACACAATCAACATCCACCTCTCTGTGGGGACGGGAAGTCAAGACCTTGAGAATATAATTGAGACAGAGTACATTATTAAGTGTGTAAGACCAACAAATGTTGTAACAGCTCTAATCAATTTGGTTCTTAAATAAACTCCAGTAACTCCAGTAAGAAAGGAAGTGCTCACCTATGGAAATAGTAACTGAATGCTATCGTGAGTTTGGTGTTCGCCCTGTTTCTGTCACAAAGTTGCTATGGACAAGAAGAAATGGCTTCAAGTTGCTATGCAATGTTATCCAAGCTATTTAAACCAAGTTTTCAGGTTTTCCAAAGTTAAGCATCCTTCATTTCAAGGACAAAAAACCTTAGTACATAATCTACAGTACTGATTAACTGATGAGCCTGTGTACCATATTTATAAAGTGCAATGCAATAGTGAAGAGCCTCAAAAATCAGGTCCTGAGATCTCAAACTGACCTTCTGAAATTACTGTGTCTTTCTGGCTTTAATTTCTTTTGCCCAATTTTTCAGATAATTTGGTATATCTGTTTTTGACCAAAATAGGTGAAATCACCTTGTACTGAAATTCTTTAATAGTAAAACAGCTCATGACTTCCGATCACAGGAAACACATTGGCTAACATTTTGAATTAGGTATATACAACATTAATGAGTGGCCACAGAAAAATCTCTGTGGAAGTCAGCCTTGTGTCCACAGAACAGAATGTGGGCAGTGTAAATTCAGTAAAGTCTACTGTCAACCAATAGCAGTGAGAATACAAATGTTGAAGAGGCTTGTTGCCAAGGATTATCTTGGACCAGATAAAATGGGACCATTGAGGGGTGGTTTAAGTACATGATCCTATCATTCAGGTTTGAATGTTATTGCACAAATGCAAAAATTACCTAACTTTTCTAAATTTTGAGTATTCTTTAACCCAAGAAACATTCTTCTAACATAAGCCTTGACTTTCACGAAAATTTTCTTTGAAAATATTTTCAGTTTTAAAGTTGCATATTTCTGAAAGCAGCATTCATGTTTTTGTTTACACTCAGAGGTTACCACTTTGCATTGAAGGAGCTTTAAATGACAGCCCTATATGCAGCTTAGAAGTTATCTCTTTCCTGAGAATACTGGGTACCTCAGTTGTTCTTGCTTTTCTTCTGATAGATCTCCAAGTCTTTTCCATAGTGGATAAATATACAATTCTTGTTGCATCTGTGCCATCTGAGAAAGGTTATAATTTCTGAGTATCTATGAATTCACTCTACCTTGCCACACATTGTTTTGCTAGCTCCATTGTTCTTGTAATAGCTTCCTCACCTATCTAAATCAAAATGTTCTAGATTAACTAATTAATTGAGAAGAATTTACCAGCTGAATTTTGACATAACTTTGTGAAGGAAATGCGTGAGCATCTATGTAGAAGGTTTTGTCTGACAATAATCCAGAGCAGCACCTTTTCCAGAAGCAGCAGAAAGACTGTGCTGTGCCTGGAGACTTGGACTATAAATTAAACAATATTTAGACCTCCTTAGCCTATGGCTATATAGGACAATAAAATAATTTATGTTTAATGGGAAAGCTGGAATCTGAAGAGTACCAGAGTGACCATTACATTTCCCTCTGTCTCCTACATCTGGTCAATGTCTTTCAAGCATGTAAGAAGTGCTTTAGATGGTTGTGTCTGCAGACCTAACATGGACAGATCCCATTTTCAGGCACAGCAGTAGGCAGCAAGCCTCAAGAGCAAGGCATGTATTAGAGACAATCTGCACCATATAGTTCTGTGAGGCTCCCGAGCACAAGATATCTTAATGAGCAGAAGGTATCTTAATGACCAGAGGTATTGCAATTCCAGAGGTTTCAAAACTTAAGCAGCGGCCTAAATTAGCTTTTGTTTATTCCGAATTCCATATGGCACCTACTGAATACATGAGTCTTGTCCTGAGTATCAGACCCCACTGAGCTATACTGATCTATACTTCTGAGAAGAAACCACAACAGAAACTCAAAATCATGACATTATATATGAGGCCTGTTTTATAAAAAGTCTGCCTTTTGGCAAGTCTGGTGACCTCGTTCTTTAAGAATACTTTTTGTCAATACTCAGTATTTGTAGTCCCTGGAATTTTAAACTAAAGCTTAAAAATAGAACAAAAATAAACTTTGAAAGCTGAAAAAATGTGCACGCAGCCAAGTACTAGGGAAAAATTATCGTCTCAACTCATATGAGTGCCATAACTAATCCTTCTCAGGTGGTTCTCTCTGAGGTCCTTCCTTCCTTCATTTGATTTATTCAAGCACAGAAAGAGATCTGGATATGTGAGAGTGCAACAAAATATTAATTAGGTCTAGACAGAATTATAAATTCTGATCCATTCAATTCAGGTCAAGTTTGACCCTTTTTTAGATGAAGTGGAAGACTATTAGAAGTTCTCAGGTGAGGGAAGGCTCCTGTCATTGTTTTAGTGCTATAACACTAAAAGATCCTCTCCAAGATGTAAGTCTAGAAGCTTCTGCAAACTAACAGCCTATCTGGGAGGAACAACTCCTGAAAGCAAAAAGGAAAATCAGTGTTCTTTCTCATGTAATCCTTAGCCTTCCCCGCCAAGACTTCCACTACTGTGCCCACAATCACTCCTTGTGATACTGCTACTTATAACACAAGTCACTCAACAGCCGTCAGAGGATAATTATTCTCATGTACACATGACAGATCTGAACTGGCAGCCATGACATGAAATTCACTATCTTGTGTCACCAATCCCCCAAGCAGGCCATTTCTGACTACAGACTTTAATGATACTACCAAAGAAGGGGGGAAACAAGGGTTTTTATTATTATTTTCATGGGTTTTTTTCCTGAAAAACAAACTTGGCTTATAAACCTCTGAAATCTGAGTTTATCATATGCAAATAACACTACTGCCTCATGTCCAGGTAGATTACTGCTTTTTTTTTTTTTTTTTTATCTATTTCAATTGCTGCAAAAGTGTTTATGACCATTTGTTTCTAAAGCACAATGTCATGTAGCAGTCATTCTCTTCATTAAATTAATTTATATTGCACTGTGTCTTGGGTGTAATCCACAGGACTCATACACAGCTGATCTGATAACACTGATATTGTAAATATTGAAATATTTCAGATATTTTTTAAATACTTGTTTTGAAGCCCAGTCCAGCCCAGCCTCTATTAATCTGCACCAAAGACAAAATTATTTTTTATTACACACATCAGATCACAGCGCACATATGATATTCCTGGCTCTGTACCCAATTCTTGCAGAATTAGTCCTTGAAATTTATAAAAGGAAATCCAGTTCTCTAAAATTGATTTATTTTATATGTGGAATCCAGCATAACTTCCCCCCTTTTTGCCATTTATTTGGCTGGGAGAAGAGTCTGCTTCCTCTAGTGTTTTTTCTTTCTTTGTTGTTGCTTTTTTTTTTAACAACGTTTTTCAAGCAAAAATTGCAACTTGCTATACCTATTTTTTCATCTTTTTATGGTAATTATAGCTAATGAAACTGTTGAGTTCTACTGGGTCCTTTTTTTTTTTAACTTGTGTGGTCTACTGGAAAATAAGAGTTTGTGTTATGCCAAAAATGTCATTTCACTGTTTTTATTGGTTCAGAATTATAATTTTTTTTCCAGGGTAATAAGAAAATTCAGCCCAAAAACATGTTAATAATTGTAGTAATAACCAAAAAAGAAAACTGCTTTACTTCAGCATTAAAATTCATCTTCAGCTGCTTTGTTCTGTAATAACTAGGTCATCAGTTTAGGTGCTCCTGCTTAAAATGCGTTTAGCATCCATATGTATTCCCTCACCTAGAGGCTTGATATTTTTAATGAGATTATATCAAGGAATGTGAAGACTGGAGAGCGGTAACATCATTTTCGAGTGTAATTCCCAGAACTCTGATCCATTTCAGGGAGGCAATTAAGACTGCTGACTACAATAAATGATACTAAGAGATTATGGAGGGTTTTTTTCTGCATGAATGCATAGTTTAAAAAATAATTTAGGTTTATTTAACATAAAAAACACCTCCAGAGGGGGGATTTTTTTTTTCAATTTCAATGATTGTAGGGAATATCTCTTCCGTCATTTATCTGTAAGGATCCATGGTGTATTCTTGCAATAAAGGATAACTTTGAGATGCTTTGACAAAATCTGTGTATTTTAGTTTTATATCATTTCCTTTGTGCTGCTCATTTCAAAATATCCATTTATTACTGGAGGAACTGAGCATCTGTGGTATGTATTTGGTGGGGGAGGGGGGGGTGTTTATTTGTTAAAGGGTTTTTTTCATTTTATTTTTTTTTCTCTGTGGAGGCCAATAACCTGAAGTACCATTTAGATCAAAACCTTCATGGGGATTAACCCTTGTCTTGTTACTGCTGACCACAAAAACTACATACAGAAGAATACAGAAGAATTGCTAAAAACAAATACATTGGAATCAAAAGTTTGTTGTCTTGAAGAGTTAATTCTGGCAGAGAGGTGACCTTTATCCCTACGTACTCACTCATTTTTTTTTTTTTATCAAACCTCTCCAAAGGGACTCATCATATGCGGGGCTCTATGAAGAGAAAAAGAAGAGCATTGTCCTTATCACCTCCTTCCAGAAAGTGGCAGAGTAATAGGACTTTGTAAGGCGAAATGAAGCCCAGTCTGATGGCTGCTGATTAAAAATTGACTCTGCCACATCAAAGAAGAGTTGAAGGTGAAAATGATGATCACTTCCCTCTCCCAGGGACCCTGCACCATTTCTTTTATTCAACCTTGAAAGGTTCTTTCTGAATAAGATAATATCCCTCGAGTCCATTCTGGCTAGGCGGCATGGGAAAATGTAGATCAGTATGCCTATTCTCTATGAAAAAAATGGGATTTTGTTAATGACATAGCACTCTAAAGTGATGGCTTGTATATGGTAAATGCTGAGAAATTAATTATAAAATACCTCTTAGACTATAGATCAAATTAATTGCTAGTATACATCTACTAAAAAGACCACTGTAAACTCAAACTGCATTTCCTGCCTCGTTGCTGGAGATTTCTGTACTTGAAATACACTCTATCCTGCCCTGTCTTCTTTGTTTTTGCTTATTTTGTAGCAGCATTTTTAGTAGAGGTGCCATCAGTGACATAATATCATTGACAGATAAAATTTTATGAAGGGGCTAATGCATGTGAATACCTGTTTTCTGATATATACATATTTACAGAAAGAAAGAGAATGTCGCTAAGGTACATGAACTATGCAGAGAATATGTAGGCAGGGAAAATAAAAAAATGTGAGTATACACACACATGAATGCTCAGAAAGATACATAGCTATGATATAGTGCTTGATACTTTATTTCCACTAGTTAATGCATCTGGCAGGCAGAGGCAGAAAATTTACAGAGAAGATTGTATGAAAAATATTCCTCTCTATTTTAGGTTTTGGGTTTATACCTTATGCCAGCAATTCTAGAGAAATGCAAATCTTTTAATTCAGGTCCCAACTGCTCATGCATATATCTAAGCAGACCAACAGGCTGCTCAATAGACAGCACAGCACCCCAAAATACATAGCTTAAATAACAATAGCAAGAAAGGTCTTCCATGAAAAAGAACTTGTACAAAAAACAATTTTACACATATGCCCACCCCCTCCCTGCACTTCCCACTGGTCTGCTGCTCTTGAGATCCACAGAAAATGAGTAGAAGTAATGCTTCAGCCTGAAAAGAGTGTGTTAAAACCATGACAAAAGTAGAATAACGTAGTCCACACATAAAAAAAGGTTCATCCCATGACTGGCAATGCCCACTATTTTCATGTATACTTAATTACCTACACCTAAGTGTATCTATCTGTCAAATACATTAAAAAAAGATTTTCTGCAATAGGATAATGCATACATTTAATTCTATAATGTGTAAAAGCTTTACTGTATGTATGTTTGACATGTATGAATTACACAGGAAAACATAAGTTATTTATTCATGCTGATGAATGACACAAATATCATCCTGTTGAGATTGGTGCAATTAGAACAAACAAGTGATTATGTCAGAACAATGGAAATAACATGGTAATGACATCAAAACAGTGTGAATAGCAATAACACCCTCCCCTCATCACTGTCATCTGTCTTCTGCTATTTCTTAGAAGAAAAGATTTTACTAAGCCATTGCTTGCTCAGTATTTTTGCTTTTATTTCCTGCTGTAACTACCTGGTTATCTATTGAATACAAGGTGAAATGTATAGAAAAAAATTAAGACCTTTTTTACTTTCTTTTTCTAGTGAGCTTTATTACAGAGTATATCCAATTTGAACAATGCAGAAAATCAAGTACAGTGGAAAGAATTAATGATCAAGAGATTGTTTACTACAAATTAAATTTGCTGTACAAAGATAATGATTTTTACATTAGTGATTTCCCAATCTTTTAATAATCTTTAGTGTAATGAATATGAGCTCATATTCTTAAAAATTCCTTTTCCCCCTTATTAATTCAATCAACATTTTAAAATGTTCAAATGTCCCAATCACCTAAGGCTACATTATTAGCATGGTACTTACTTTAAACAGCTTCTCTAAAATGACTGAAGAAAACAATTTATACAAGTGTTACCTTTAATAAGAATAGAAAAGCAAGCCTAGCTTGTTTGCCTCATTAAGGCCAACTTTTCATCTTCAAGTTTTATAAATAGAATGTATATCATGCGATTCAACAGTCTCTGTCATGTACATGTGAGCCCTACTAATGCTAATGTGGAAGTTGCATGCATATGTTAGGGGACGTGGAAGAACCTTAGGCATGAGTTATCTATAAAACTAACAGATATTTAATAAGGCATAGGCTAGATCAAGAGAAAAGTACAAAAGTTTGGGGGTTATTATGTTTCTATTAGATGGCTATGTGTAGTAGTTCCAAAACCTGGTTTTGCTTAATGAGTGTGCCTATATGTGTGAACAACTGGATGAGGCCTGGTTTATATGAGATCTGTGTTTGAGGCTGTTTGCAGCCTTCTTTGTCACTGGCAATATAAGATATAATGTTGATAGATGCACTGAAAAATCTTTTAAGATATCAGCTGGCACAACCACTTTTTAAATTCAAGCTTGTTCAAATATAGGCAGTGAAGCAATCTTCTCAAGGAATCAGGCAGGAACATTTCAAAAGTCTAGGTGTTACAGAAGTATACGTAAGGAACTATTTAAAGAAGTTGAATATTGAAAATAAAACAATTGAAGAATTATGAAAGTGTAAAGAAAACTGAAATAACCTCTGACATACCTTCTCCCATTCTTACATTTTAGGTCTAAGGACATTTTGCTCATACTGGACTACTGCTGTTTTTGCATAAAATGTCCAGACCACAGTATGCAATCCTTTGAAGAGACAGAGTCATTCAGCACTTTCCAGAATCAGATCTATTTTCAGGAAGAAAGTTGTTCAATATCCGTGTACAGGAAAGTTTATATTTCTGTATAATTAATCCCTTGAGCTCTGAGGTACTGAGTTGATTTTATTTCTGAGAAGGTAGTCCCCATACTCTCTCGCTTTGGGCATTTTATTTCCTGGAAAATATATACTGCAAATGTTTCTTTTGAAAATGTATACAAACCACATAAAATTTCAGGCTGAGGTTTTAGATTGAAGATCTTCCTAGTTTTGATTGGGATAGAGTTAATTTTCTTCTTAGTACCTGGTATGATGTTGTGTTTTGGATTCAAAATGCAATAAAAATACAATTACGAGGTTTTGATACAACTTCAAATTAGTGGGATGATTCTATTTTTAGTGGCCATGGGATTAGCTGTTAGGATGCCAGAATGAACTTCCCTTTTATAAGACATGAACATATAAATATGGCAGCCTCCCTATATCTAAGCAGTGACTGATACATAGGAAAATGCTACATTTGCCCCTCAGGCTGTTAAAGTAACAACCCAGTAAACCTTTGACAATTTCCTTTCTAAATAAAGCCAATTTTTTCAAGGAAATGGGAGCCTAAGTTTTCCAACTGTTTTAATTTTAATTACGATATCTATTTTAGGAATTCATCAACATTCATCCTGTTCCATCAACATTCCATCACAGCATATTGAGCTACCCACCATGTTCCTTCCTCCTCATGCTCTCTTTCACTCCAAGGTAAGCAGAAGTCAGAAATGAAAAGTAAGACAAGCTGAGCCAATGTCTAAGATGTTAAACAGAAGTTGTTTAATGAGCCAGCAAAACCGACGAGTCTTCAGGATGATTGGACCCTTGGGAAACTTGCAAATATATGAAGGGTTAATATTTAAATAGTCTACAGAAGTTCAGAGTGTATAACATAATATGCTATATAATAAAGCATGTTTGCAGGCTCTGCTTCTTTGCAGTTTCATCACATTTGTCTGCCAAGTAGCTTGTCATCCTTATTTCATCATCACTTATTTATTTGCATTTTATTTTACTTTTTCCAAATTGCTAAAATGAAATTTGGCTATTTGCTGAAATAATCAATTCCAGATTAAAAGTTATTTAGTTCCCAGACTATCTTGTTCTCAAGTTAAAAAAAAAATACTCCTAAGTAATTTTTTCTTTAAGCACTACTTTGTGCCAAGGAATGGTGAGGTTGTCATGAGTTTCACAGCTTTTTATAAATGCCAGCAAATGCCTGTACAGTCTGACTGCACTGTGACATCTGCAACACAGACAATGGGGTTGAGTTCGGTACCTACAATAATACCTTGCTGTGCACCTGCAAGAGCTTTCTTGGTTTGTTGGCTTCTCTACCTGATCATGAGACTGCTGTAGACTATGGAAAGTGTATGTTCCTGAGTATGTAGCTCTATGGCCACTCATGGCATATTTTTGTGGAGGATAGGGAAGAGAGAAGATTGTAGGAAGAGCTTTATGAAACACTGGAAACTGCTACAGATGTACACATACATTGCATATGCCTGAATAGACTGGGAAAAAAAAGTCAGATGTTTAAATATTTTGATTGAATATAGAGAGCAGGGAGGAGTTTAAGGTGTTTTTTTTTTTTTTTTTCACCTGTACCTTTACATTTATGTTTTCATTTTGTTACAAAATACTACTAAATCAGATATAACTAAATGATTAGCTGAATTAGAAAGCTATAACCAACATTGAGAGAATTATAGCAGGAAATAGAGCATCAATATAATCAGTCCTAGGCTGGTAAAATAAATTTATATGTGACGTTAAAATATACACAGCTCTCTATTAAAGCTGTACAAGTAGAGTTTTGTTTTGGTTTTCCACAAGATGAACAATTAGGTTGGTGTCTTTACTGCTATCAAGTGATCTACTGTACATACAGATCATTTACAATTATCAGATTTAATACAGTTTGGAACTGAAATGTGGACTAGGCAAAAGCTCAAGCTTGGTACTCATCTCTCTAAGAGAGCTTTGCATATGCAGGCTGGAAAATTGCAAAGGTCTGTGTGTTAGAGCACACAGCTACAACACAGCTGTCTCACAGCAAGGCTAGAACACTTCTGTCTGTCTGTGGGAATCAGTTGTTGCCATCTCTTGAAACCATAATAACAATCATTCAATGGTGAGGAGTGTGCTGTGTTACAGATGTCTCAGCTGTCTTCATTAGAGGTTGGAATTGTGTCTCAGGAAAGCCTTGGAATAAACACATTGCAGAGCAAGAAAACTGCCCCCCTCCCCACCTCCTCTTGTCTCTCACAGATCACTGTGTACAATGCAGATTGTTTCTATTTGCCCTTCTCTCAATCAGCCATAGACTGCTTTAAAAACTGCAACTGTATTTGCAGATCTACTTTGGAAAAAATGTCTGCCTTTAGGAGATTATTGTTGTTGGTTGTTGGTATTGGGGTTGTGGATTTTTCTTTTCTGAATGTGGAAGCATGTCCCTTGAAGTCGCAACTCTTTTTCAAGGCCAAGTTGTAATTAAACTGCCTATTTTCTAAAGCAGCCCAGTTTTAATTTCAGAGTAAGAATATTCACTCCAGACAGATAATCTATGCTGTAACAAAATGTTTTGAAAGTAAAAGAGAGATGGTGAAAATAAACTTTCTGTAGCCATAGTTTTTACAAGAAAATGTGTTCTTTAATAAATAATTTTCTGTCATGTGGTTTCACCCTTACACAACAAATTTGTGAGCAAGGACCCCATGCCAGGCAGACATAGCCATAAAAGCTGTGTCTAAACTTGTCTGTATTGTGTTTTCCAGCTTGGTTCCACTGTTCACCCAGGCAGCCTGAACAGCACTGAATACTGTGAATGCATTTAATTACAATCTGACATGTGTATTCCTGAGAAACAAAAGGCTGTGAACTGAGGGTGATGATTAACTGTTCTACCAGATAATTGCTTAAACTACTACTTATATTATGCTGCATTATCTCTTTTGAACAAAGTGATTATTGGCCCTTTGTGTAGCGATTATACAATGTAAGTGCAATCTTGCTGTTTTAAATGTTAGAGTTTATGTTTAATGTACTTATATTTGTAATGAGGGGTGCAACTTCAGATTTTCTAAGAATTATTCTCACAACTGAAAAAAAAATTTTAAAAGCATGCCTCAATTTCTCAGCTTGGTCCAAGATTTAAACTTCTTTAAGGAACTTAATGTCACTAGAAAGGGTGACATCCCCTGTTTCTGAGGAGATCCACTGATAGGCAAATACTGTAAAGTCCAGGAAAATTCCAATAAAACAGATAGGGTTTCCATTTCTGCAACAAAGAGGGAAGAGAAGGCACAGAAAGTAAATGGTTTTAAGAATACTGGGAGGATAAGGGGAGGGGAGGGGGAGAAAATTGCAAAAAGTTCAACAACAGCAACAGCTTTGGGTCTTTAAAGTAATTGACATATAATTGCAATTGATGAAGGGATTGAGACCCCCTCCCTCTTCCCAGTCAGTTTGCAGATGACAGCAAGTCAGGTGGGAGTGTTGATCTTCTGGAGGTAAGAAGGCTCTGCAGAGGGTTAGGGCAGGCTGGATTGAGGGGCTGAAGCCAGTTGTATGAGGTTCAACAAGACAAAGGGCAGATCCTCCACTTGGGACACAACAACCACCTGCAGCACTACAGGCTTGGAGCAGAAAGGCTGGAAAGCTGCCAAGAGGAAAAGAATCTGGGGGTGCTGGTGAACAGCAGCTGAACGTGAGCCAGCTTTGCCCAGGTGGCCAAGAAAGCCAATGGCATCTTGGCTTGGATCAGCAATGGTGTGGCCAGCAGGAACAGGCAGTGATTGTACCCCTGTACTCTGCACTGGTGAGGCCACACCCCAAATCCTGTGTTCAGTTCTGGGCCTTTCAGTACAAGAGAGGTATGGAGGTGCTGGAGGGTGTCCAGAGAAGGGCAGCAAATCTGGGGAAGGATCTAGAGCATAAGTCCTAGGAGGAGCAGCAGAGGCAACTTAGTTCATTTAGCCTGGAGAAAAAGAGGCTCAGGGGGACATTATTGCTCTCTACAACTACTAGAAAAAAAGGTTGTAGCCAGCTGGGGATCAGCCTCTTCTCCCAAGTAATGAAAAAGGGCAAGAGGAAATGGCTTCAAGTTGCAGCAGGGAAGGTTTAGACTGGATATTAGGAAAAAGCTTCTTTGCCAAAAGTGTGGTCAAGTACTGGAACAAGCTGTCCAGAGAAGTGGTGCAATCACCATCCATGGAGGTATTAAAAAGCTGTGTAGATGTGGCACTTGGTGACATGGTTTAGTGGTGAACTGGGCAGTTCTAGATTAATGGTTGAACTCAACAACATAAAAGGTCTTTTCCAACATGAACAATTCTATGAGTCTATGAAAAGTTTTAAATATACTATCTTTTTTCCCATGTATAATTTTTTGGAGAAAAGAAGCATACTTAAAGAAGGACCTTTACACACTAAGGAAGTGAAGATGCCTTTTCAGTTTAGACATCACCATCGTATAAAGGAAATTTCAAATTACCTGTAATGAGCAAAGATCCAAAAATACCACATAGAAAACAGAAATGAGCAACATTGACCTAAGAGTTTATTTATAAAGTACAGGGTTTTCTATGTTTGCTGGAAGAAAGCAAGGTTTTTATAAGTTCATAAGCATGAAGAAAAGAAGATCATCCTAGAGCTATGATGACTGAAATTTTAGGACTCCCTATAATGTGCATAGTAGCCCTGGTCTCCAATTGGTTTTCTTTTGGAAATAGATTAGTACTTACTTTTCTGAGAACAGATACTCCTGTCATACCCATCTAGTTTCTATGTACTCTGAGATCACTAAGATTTTTCTGAAAGCTGTGACAAGTGAAAAATTACACTCCTGCTAAAAACCGTGTGCAAAAGACATAATTTTTTAGGACATTCCAAATCCCTTTTACCTGCTTTCAGAGAGCCCCAGGACCCTCTTGATCATTAAATGCTAATTGTGTTACTTATCAGAGAAAACAGGCAGAGTGGGAATCATCATGGAGACTGTTAAATGATGAGAATACCTCTGCCCACAGCAAGCAAGAATAGCAGCAGCTACAGTGGCATTTTTTTGTATGTATAGCAGCATTCCAGGAAGCTAGAAACGTTTCTCAGCATTTAACCACAACACTAAGAAGCAGAATGACACTGGGTTCTGGGAAGCCAGGCAGTATTTCATATTTGAGAAAAATGTCCTTAGTCATTTGCTATCCCCCTTTGTTCCAGATGTCCCCAGATGACTGGCAACCAGTATGAATGCTTATGAAACTAAACTGTCTACATAAAAGAGTTTCCTTGGGAAAAATATGCAATGATGAGACACAATATGTAATCCCTTTGCAATCAAGGCTGGTGTTAAAAGACATCTCTAAACTTTTCCATTTTGTACCATTCTCCATTCTTACCTCCTTTAACCTGAAAACTCATTTGATGCATGCCAGTCCTCACCTTTTCTGTTTTCTTCCATATTTTGTGGCAGACAGCATTTTAAGTGGAGTTCCACATCATCTAAGCTATAACTGTTGTACAAATACACATATTTAGCAATTCCCTTCTCTGTTCATCACATTGTGTCTGCAAAAGGAAAACTTAACTTCTCCCCCACTATACCTGATGCACACACTCCCCAGGTCATCATAACCCCTGCAGACCAAAAGGATCCTTACTGTGTCCTGATTAGCACAAAATGGGTACTACATGCTCTGAGAAAACAGACACTGTGTACTGTGCTCTAAGGACACATTATTATATATTGCAACAGAAAGTCAAAGGCTGAAGGCATTATTTCACAATCAAGATACCTTTTTGATCTCATGGGTGGCATGATTACTCAGCTACACACTGGCAGAAAAATCAACCACTACTCATTAATTTTATTGCACTTATCTATTATATTTTTCTTAAAATGAGGTGCATAAATCTTACTTGACTGTGCTATATCCTGCCTTGTAGTTTACCATTGAGATACCTATTAATATTTGTTAACACATTAAACAGCAGTAATGAGTACTTCTAGAAAGTACACAGTAAAAGGAAGACCAGCAGAAGGATTAGAAGTTAGAAGGTGAAAAAAAAAGCAGAAAAGAGAGTAATGACTGCAGCTATAATGAACTGTCCATGACCTTAAACTCTCCAGTTTTCAGATTCTTTTGAGCCTTCGAATTGTGTTACACTCTGTTCTGCTTTTTGTTCTGTAGAGAAAATCCAGATGTGTGCCATCGGTTGTGTGCAGTTATCACTACTGAATCTGTATAAAGCCAATCTGAATCCATTTTTACTCACATTTAAATATATTTTTTCTAAAAATAGAGACATATATTCTTACAGGAATTAAAGCCTCTGGCTTCCCCGAAAGATTTTTTGCCTTGTTCGTGTCTCCC
Organism: Eopsaltria australis; assembly: GCA_034509425.1. Taxonomy (NCBI): domain Eukaryota; kingdom Metazoa; phylum Chordata; class Aves; order Passeriformes; family Petroicidae; genus Eopsaltria; species Eopsaltria australis. The sequence goes on from JAVTVJ010000056.1 coordinate 93,234, forward strand.
TGAATGTTCCATTCGCATCCAAACTCCCAAAGATCTTCAAAATTATGGCTATCTAGAAAAATTAACCTCACATTACTCTCATTACTCTCCAGTTAATTCATACCTTCTTTGAGTACATCTTTCCAAAAAGTAACTTCAGTTGAATTAAAAAATCTTTGTTGAACAAGGAAATATAGTTCATCATTAGGCATTGATGGTTACTATTCTGGCAACAATTGAAATTTTTAAAAAAAGGCATATATATATTTGGCTTCATTTTGCCTCAACTAATGCACAAAGTACCATTATTCCTGAGTTGCATATAAATTCCAATTTTTTCTCCAATGAAACAATTAATAAAAAAAAATAGAGAATGTAGACATTATTTACTGCTTCCGAGTATTTGTGAGCATAACTCTTAGGGCAACACCCAAGGAATATTCAGGGAACAGACAGGTTTATACATCATCCTTCAGTCTCTGTTTTTCTTAAATAATTAAGTCTTCAGCTATGATGATTCCAAGGTAAATCTTCTAAACACAAATTTGGTGAAACCTAGATAGAGATACCTAGCACAGTTTGCCAAGAACCTGAAAACAACAGTTATGCAAAGTTTAATGTCTTCCTGCAAGGCTAGATTAGATGTAGAAAGGATTCACAATAAATTGAAAAGGTCTTGAAAGAAGACCTGAAAATAGAACTTGACTGATTTTGCTTTCCTAGAGGTGAGATTGACTTCCAAAAGTTTTGAAAATAGTTCTGGTGGTGGTGGCTGGATACTTGCTCATAACACACGCTTAATAAAGGAGAAATTGTAAAGAGGCAAAACTACTTTAAAATGGTCTGGATAAGTAAGACTCCTAAACATTTAGATCCAAAGAAAGTGACACCTGAACATGATGTACTGCACTAATGGAAGAACCACAGTCAACAGCAAGAGGCAACTGCTGTCAAAATATAAAAGCTTTCATTTCTTTATGATCTTGGTAAATCACATGAAGGAACTTACTTATTTTTTTAAATGAGATGCATTAACATAGATATATTAACCAAAAAACTTCTAATAATTTTACTTTTTCTGGACTTTGTTAAGATTTTTAAGATTATGGGTAGACATTGGTAATTTTTTTAATTCAAATACCTACCAAGACAGGAAAAAAATTATAATTTTCAAGGAAATAGTGGCTCTCTCTGTCAAAGGTACATTCCTTTATATGAGCATGAAAAGAACATGTACCTGATGGGTCCGGCAAATGTAACATGTTAGATAAATAGTAGGGACTGAAGACATTATGACAGGTAATTGTTCTGCCTTTCATCCAACTGGAGGCTACTGCTTTAAAGCAGAAGTGATGAAAGAGACATGATTATGTTTATGCACCAAAATATAAGAGGGACAAATATTAGTTACAGAATCATAGAAGCATAAATGCTTTGGGTTGCAAGGAACCTTAAAGGTCCTCTAGTTTTAATTTCCTTACAATGGGCAGGGACACCTTTCTCTAGGTGTCTTTCTCAAGTATCTCAGAGATATCATCCAGCATGACTTTGAGCATTTGAAAGGGTGGGGATTCTGGAGCCTCCCTGCACAACCTGTTCAAGTGGTTCACCACTCTCTGAGTAAACACTTTCTGACTAACATCCAACTTGCCCTCTTTCCGTTAAATCCATTGTCCCTTGTCCTGTCACTCTGTGCCTGTATAAAAAGTCCCTCTCCCTCATTATAAGTCTTCTATAAGAACTGTAAGGCCACAATGATATCTCCCCAAAACCTTCTCTTTTCCATGCTGAACAAACCTCATTCTCTCAACTTATCATCATAGAAGATAAGATCCAGCCCTCTGATCACCTTTGTGGCACTCCTCTGGACCTCCTCCAATAGGTCCATGTCTCTCTTCTGCTGAGAACTCCAGAGCTGGATGCAGTGCTCCAGGTGGATTCTCACAGGGGCAGAGTAGAGAGGCAGAATCACCTCCCTCAACCTGCTGGACACTCTTCTTTTGTTACATCCCAGGATGCATTTTTGGCCTTCTGAGTTGTGAGCTCATGTTGGTTCATGTCCAGTTTTTCATTCACAAGAACCCCCAAGCCTTTCTGGACAGCGCGTTGTCAATGACTTCTTCTCCCAACCTCTACTCATATCTGAGATTGCTCTGACCCAGGTACAGCACCTTGATCTTGGACTTGTTGAACTTCATAAGATTCCTGAGAGGCACTTCTCAAGTTTGTCCAGATCCCTCTGCATGGCATCTAGTCCTTCTCTTGCATCACCTGCAGTCCTCAGCCATGTGTCATCTGCAAACTTGCTGAGTGTGTTCTTGATTCCACTGTATATGTTGTTGATGAAGATATTGATAATCCCTGGTCACAAGGCAGAATCCTGAGAGGCAGCACTCATCACAGGCCTCCACCTAGACATAGAGCCTTTGAACACAGCTCTTTGTCGATGTCCACCCAGATAATTCCGTATCCACTGACTAGTCCATCCATGAAATCCATGACCCCTGAATTTGAAGATAAGGATGTCGTGTGGGACTACACTAAAGGCCTTACAGAAGTCTAGATAGATTATATCTGTTGGTCTTTTTTATCAGCTTTATCAGCCTCTGGCTGAGAGATTAATGCCATAATCTATATAGGTCCACATCAAAGTATTTGTCTGTAGGTCTTTCTCTGGACTTCTTGTTAGGTTCTTGTAGTTCTACAATCAAACCAACCTTTCACTCATTCTGGGGATTGTGCAAGTTTATGTGTATGCTCCCAATGTTTCAGAACTCATGGGGATTGGGTTTCAAGCCATCAGGATGGTGGTTTGGAGCATGAAGAAACCAATCCTTTATGCTTTTGTCACTGAGAATACGACTTCCGGAGTTCTGAATTGTTCAGAGCCTGCAGGATAGTAATGGAAAAACACATGGAGTGAAGGAAGCATAGCCTGTTACAGTCTTGTCCATACTGTTTATCAGGCATGGACTTTGGTGCACATTATCCACAAAAATCATACCCTGGTATTAATTAATTCAGACTTTGCAATTTCACATGGGCCATGGCTCTGCCAGGGAGAAACATTTAGAATTGGTATGTCCAAGCAAACACTGATCCAGCACTTACCATAGAATTACTGAATCAGAATAAGCTGAGTTCGAAGAGACCCATCAGGATAATGAAGACCCACTCCTGGCCCTATGCAGGACACCCCAAGAATCACATAATGTTCCTGAGAGCATTGTCCAAATGCTTATTGAGCTTGCTTATTGAGCTTTGTCTGGCTGGGTGCTGTGACCACTGCCCCGGGGAGTCTGTTCCAGTGCTCAAAAGCCCTCTGGATGAAAAACATTTTCCTGATATCTAACTTAAACCTCCCCTGTCTCAAATTCATGCAATTTCCTTAAATCCTTAAATGGTCATGAGGGTGAAGAGATCAGTACCTGTTCCTCCAGTTCCCCTGATCAACTTGAGTTTTCCTCGTCACACTCTCACATGTAGCAAAATACATTTAGACAGTATGAATACATGTAGACAGTATGCTCATTTCTCAAAAACTGGTTCTCACCTGCATTTTGAGTTGACCTTAAAAACAGGCTTATAATTTGAACATCTGATAAAATGCAGAGCTATTTGAATATCCTCTAAGATTTTGCTGCTAAATATGAGAGCAATGTAAGTCAGAACCCATAGTGACAGCAATATAATTATAATGCCAAAGAGAACAACTTTTAAAGATAAGTAAGACAGTAATCTACTCCCTCCACCTCACTCCCATGGAACGTGAGATGGCAAAAGAAAATTATTCACTGGCAAGAATTTATTTTTCATCAAAAAAATTGGAAATTAACAAAAGTTATGAATCTCATTCTTCTAGCATTCTATAGGAGAATTAGGAAATTTATAAGAAAAAGAAGAAAAACTATTTTTCTTTATCTTAAAACATAATTTAACCTCTACTATTTCTACCTGTTCATTAAAAAAACCAACATTTGAAATCATAAATATTTTTGTATTTTATATTATATTTTGCAGCTGTGCAAAAATATTTCAATATTTTTTGATGATATTATTTTAAATGCTTCAAAAATGGTTTGACTTACTGTAATAGATGTTTATTCTGAAAACTACTGGAAGCTATGACAACGCCTCAAAAAGATCAGCATTTTGTATCAAAGAAATTTAGCCAGTGGTTCTGTGAAAAAAAGTTGCTGTTCTGCCTAGAAAAAATCAATTGACTATTTCCTTATTAATAATGAAGATGGCAAAGATTGTTCAGTGGGTCTGAGGAGAACTGCTAAACAAAATCTATCCAAAGAGTTAAATTGTCCTATTTCCTCTCAGTTTAAAATCTCCCTATTGGGAATAGTTTCTAGACCGTGAAACCAACTGAACCATGCTGAAAATTGTCAGAGAGCTCTCAGTGGCCAGGGCCAAAATGATGCCAGGAAATATACTGGCCATTTGACTCTGTGGGGGATCACAGGCTGGGAAGTGGGCCTTTGCTGTTTCATTTACTTGTATAAGCATGTAGGAAAATAGGTGGGATAAAGTCACAGGGATTAGTTCTCCTGAAAAGATCCTGTCTTGCAAGAGCTTCAAGAATGTTTAAAGGAGAATGAAGAGCACACAGGTTCATTGAAGTGCTTTTAATTTTTAATAATGAGGGAATGAATATAGACTGGATCACAAAGAGAAAGTATGCAAAAGTTAAAACAAAGTAAAATGTGATAGAAGGCCAAAAAGAATGGAAAATGATGCAAATGGATAGCACGTATGTATTCCAAAGTTTCCATTGCAGTCTTCTGACAGACCGTATACATAAAACATTCTTGTCCCAAGTGAAAAAGTGAAATTCAGGATATCCTTATTTGATGTTTTTTCAGTATATCTAGCTATAAAAACATCAAATGAAGTTAATGTTTCATTTGATGTTTTTAACATTACAGCAATCATTGAGAAATGTTACATCAAGCTTTATTCATTTTGTTACTTTATTAATTTATAAAGGGCCTATCTCATGGCAGAATCTGTGAGAAAAAGAGCCAAAGTGAGGTCAGTGCCTGAAGACACTGCAGAAAAAAAAAGCAAAAACTGTCTAAAAGTTGACTTCTAAACAAGGAGATTTTTTCAGAAAAAATGGAAGAGCAAAACTGAATACTGCTCAGTGATTCATATGAGGAAAGCTTGCATTGCATTTTTAAAGTATCCAGAGGGTGTTTTTGTCATTCTCTAAACAAAAAGAATTTCCTGAAATGTGCAGAAGCTTAAGTAGGAGAACATTGGGTCAAAAAATCCCTGAAACAACCAAAACCAGCTGGCTCATTCCCACTCTTTTTGAGGAAGATATACAGTTGTTCAAGAAAGGCATGATAATATGAGATTTCCAAAAATAAGTACCTTTATACTCATATACATCCACATATACACATACACGTTTACTTGTGCACAGAAGCACATCTCAAGACAAACAATGTTAAAAGATGCAACAATACAGAGATGTCAAGCACTGAAAAATGCGGAAACTCAAAGAGAAACCATGCCCTCTTTTCAGTCTGAAGCTTAGTACTTGTTCATTGCAACATGATTTTTAATTAAGGGTTCTGGAGAATGTTTTGTTTTTCTATTCTTCCTGCCTTACCACTCTGCTCTGTGTCCACTGCAGGTCCAGCAATGCTTAGATGGAGCGGTCCTATGTTACAGCTTTTTCTCTGGGTAATGTGCCATGCAGGTGCCCATGTGCCTGGGCAAGTGCAGGAGAGACAGACAGGCAAACAAGGTGTGCTGGTGAGGACAGAAGCACAATTGCAGCATTGTGAAATATGTGTAGGCTCAGGATTAAGTGAACCCCGTCAGCAGCAGTAAAGGCTTCCTAGTCAGGAGGTGACAATTGCACAAATGATATAACAATGTCAGAACTGGGGGGCGGAAAGAGTTCTGTCGCAAAAAGCTTAGGCAGAATTGCCTGCCAGACTTCTGTTTGGCTGACTTAATTTATGTATGTATAGTTATATGTTTATCAGTACATATATTTCTACACAATACAGTGCTGAAAGTATTTTCATATATAACTAGATACTTTCAGACATCAGATGAAGAAAAATTCCTCACACTTCTTAAATGTCGGAGTGATCATAAAAGCATTAAAGGAAGGATTATACTGAAATGTCTTTACAAGCACATCTGAAAAACACCAATCCTGATGTAATCTAACACTTAGATTTATAGTCATACACTTAAAACCAGCCATACACAAACTGGTTCATCTGACATTTTTCTCAGAACAGTGTGATTGTTAAAAACATCATTTTAAGATATTTCTACCTTTGACAGTTTTACTCTTAATCATGGTCTTAAAAACATAAAATGAGGGATAACTCTTCATTTGCAGATATTAAAAATTGCTACAAGCATAAAAATGTCATTTAAGGATGAGTCTCTTTCAACCTTTTTTTTTTTTAATATCTGTGCTCTTTCCCCCCTTCTTTAGAACATAGTGAAAAAATTCTTTTAATGAAACTTCAAAGTTCTTAAATTCCCAAGTAAATTCCTATGTTCACCACAGTTTCAAAAAAGGCCACTTATTTTGTATGTCTCACTTAAGGTCCATGATGAAAAAATGTTAGAGAAATGTCTGTCAAACTGAACTCCCATCCCTGAAAATTAACTATCACTAGCAGGTTTCAATGAGGACTTCAAAAAATCCAAAGTTGTTGAAGTCATTTGATAATTGTGAAAATCTTCATCTTAGGCATGAACCACAGAGATAAAGATCCAGCTCCTTTTGTGTGAAGGGAAAAGGTTGAATCCCTCCTGTTAGAACTATTTCTTGGTTTATACAGCTTTCTATAAGGGAAAGAGAACCCAGACAGGTAATGAGCCTCCATCCTGGCATGATGCTGACCAGTTGCAAGAGCCAAAATTACTTTTGAATCCCTTATGTGCTGTCAGCTGGGCTCAGAGCAGGTCTTTGCCTTTCTGCAACCTTGTAAGTAGACATCCATTAAAAGGCAGGAAGAAAGATCAGAAGGACAAGCTCAGCTGAACACTGGCCACCTGGAGAGAGCCAGTGCCATAATGTACCATGCAATCCAGGGCCCAGGCAGCTGACTTTTGGGACAATGTGTGGCAAAGGGTAATTTAACAGCTTTTGTGTTAAGGAAATGTCTCTGTCTGATCATTCACATGACTCTCTGGCTGTCACCCTTCCAGTGTCAGGGACTTTCACTGCTGGGATCAAAGTCCCTTCACAGTGGGCAGCTCCAGTGAGCCGAACGGGTGCCCTGCTTGACACCCTACACACCCCACTCTCAAGAGATTTCCTTACTGGCTCAACCCCAGGTTTCCCATGGCAGAGTCTCAGATGCCTAAGTTCCAGAAAAGCAATTTATTAATGCTACAGTAACACAGAAACAGTTTGAGCTGGTGCGTCCAAGGACCACCAACAAAGGAACTCCAGGGATTTTATACCCTTACAGTTCTGTGCAAGTACTGCTCTTCCTCCTGAGTCCTCTACTGCTGCTGTCTCCCAGTGTTCATCTTCTGGCTGGCACCACAGGTCTTTCTGCCTGTTGTTATCAAAAGTTGATCAGTTCACTGCCTCTTGTGCTGGGATTGAACCCAGACCTCAACTGCATCTCAATTTGCAGCTTGCAAACAGAGCTACCTGCAGCAGCTGTATTCCTCAACATGGGCTTCCAGTACAAACTGTAAATAGAGTCAAATAGATGTTCTTCCATTTGTCTTACTGAAAAATGCAGATGTTTGATGCATTCCTTACATATGTGCAGCCACTCTTCAGCATTGAAAGTGAAATTTTTTTAATTAGGAAGTTAAATTTATGGCTCTTTCTGTTTCCTTATGTAACTTAATTGTTCATATTTGTATAGCAACATTAATTAATGTTTTGGAAAATTACAAGAGGATATTTGTAGTATTGCAGTATTTCTGACCCACATGAATACCAAAACAATTCAGTTTAATACATGTTCCAACAATGAGTACTAAAGACAATAACAGTAATTATATCACTTTTGATGAAATGTTGCCAAACCTTTAGGACATGCAGTTAATCAGAATTTGAATAAATTACATCGCACACACACTGCTCAATTAAAACTACAGCATTAATTAATACAACTCTTATTCACAAAAATTTTATTTAAATCAAATTATGGTAGTACTGATGACATGCTTTAAGTAATTATTGCAAAAAGGAGGATTTACACTGTTTTTGTTTACTGTGTACACTGTGGTGATCTAAGAATATTTTTTGACAAATTTCTCAGATTTCTGCTGACATACGAGAATATCAAAGTTATCTCTATAAGGTTGTATCACAAGCTGCTAAAATGTAGCTTAAAACAACTTGCCTTATTAAACAACTCTCGAGAGCCCAATCTGACTTAATTCTCTTTTGGTTCTCTCTTTGTTGGTACATTGAGATTGAGAAGCGCACCTTAAAAGAAATACCTTAAATGAAGGGGAAAGTCCATTGTGTGAAGTGGGTAAACTGAAATAATGCAGAATTTAAAAAGCACAAAAGGGTGGAGGATTTAGGAAAGACCAGAAAAATAGAGAGAGATAGAAAGAGAAAAATAGAGAACTGATGCCCAGATTAGAAAGAAAAGTACATATGTATTGAAATAAAAGAAAAAATGCCTATTCTAATTCAGCACAGAAAGCCATCCACTGCCCTCAAGTGGTAGAGCCATAGTGTTTTATGGATAAAGGCACTTATTGTTGGAATACAGAAAAACACAAGGAAGAGAGTAAGAAGACCGGAGAATGGAGAAATTGGTACTGGCTTGTATACCTCTTTTTGGTCCTGTTCTTAGAAACACTGGTGAACATTAAATGCATGGTATTTAGTATGACTTCTAAGTCTAAATGAACTTTTATGTTCAGAAGTCCTACTTCATCTTTTGCAATATTGATTTAAAGGTGTTTTGTGAATATGGAAAAACTTCCTCAAAACTCAAAGTACCATTTCCTGCACTAGAACCATGAACCAACAGAGTTTATTTGAAATGTAAATGAAGACTCGTCACCCAGAAATGTGTGTTACGTTTGACATTTGTCTCTAATCAGAAGTCCCTATGAATAATGTAGTTTGATACCAATAGCCTCATTAAGCAAGGTTTCCCTTAATACCCTTTCTGATTGTAATCTCTTCATTATACTTCGTTTTCTCATTTCTCCTGACCCTACTCATCATTATCAATATGTTCAGGTCTCCAGTAGTGTTGCTAATATGTATTTTACATTGAATTGGCCATTTTAGATTGGAATTATAAGCACTAATGCACAGGAAGTCTTCAACTATAGGACTTTCTTATCCCAACTATGTTTTTCTTAGGAACTGTAGATATTCTGCCTCTCATGACTAGAGTTTGCTAGGTTGGGTCACAAGTGAAAACAAGTTTGTTGATTTCATCCTAGTCCCCATTTGAGCACATGGAGAAATGATGGCACTATTTCACAAGATTGCCAATTTCTGCTAAAAAGAGCTTTGGGACTGAAACAGTGGAACTGTGGTGGGTCAAGATTGAGGTACATTGGCCAAGCCACACAAGAAATGCCTGCACAATGTCTTTGTGAGCATTTATTGCGGTCCAGAACACCTCATTCGCAAACACTAAACGGTGCACAAATACAAAGATACAAAGAAGTGGTTACTATAAATCCTTGACTCTGTCCTGATTTCCTGTAAATACCATGCACCCCTTAAAAAACTGGGGGTATGTTTCAGGAAAATAGCAGGTTTCATTGTGGGAAAGGCCTATGTCCCAAAGGCAGTGAATAACAGGTTTCCATTTCAGTTAGGGATCAGATTCCATTTATTTTCTTCTTTCATAACCACAGTAGGCATAAAATGTAGAGCTGATCCAGAGATTCCTCCATAAAGTGGTGCTGCCAGTTACCAATTTTCAATAAATCACCATTAAATTGTCCCATAATTTTTCTGCCTTTCCTTTCCCAGCATGCTGATTACTCTGATGTGTTTTCTGTGATTAGAGGAAGAGTTGATCTTTGAATTCTTTAAAGACTAAGTTGAAGGGGCCCTCTTGAAATGTAAAGAGAAACTCTGCTTTCATGGAGTGAAAAATAAAAGCAGGTCTCTACCTTTTTTCCCTTTCTAGAAAGGAGATAGAAATGTTGATATATGCTGGCAAGCAACGTCAAAAGGGACAGGCAGCCAAAATCCACTTTGGGCACGGAGAAAAAGATGGAAAGACCCAGAGAGCTCACCTACTAGATATGGCACACAAGGGGTTTTTTTTATCATAAAATGAGCCTGGGAATCTCAAAAAATCGTGTTTCTGCCCCTACCAAATATCTTTCAATATTTGTGGTAACTCTAAGCTAAGTAACTCTAAGTAGTTACAGGCATGGAGAGAGTCAGCAACAAACTCCAAAATCACATTGATATTTCTGCAAACATAGGACCAGGGTTTTTATAAATATACCACTCATCCCACCCAAACCCATTTCTCCCAGGCTGGAATCAAAAAGTGATTTCAAGACTCAGTTTTCTGCAATAAAAAGTCCAGTGAACAATCAGAGGAAACAAAAAATGCTTAATATCCCAGAAACAAAAACATGCATAGGATTTCTTTCTAACCTATGGTTAGATCATGTCATGGGCTTTCCCTAGTACTTCTCAGTTGATGACTTGGAAAATTTCACCAAGTCATCCTGCAAATCCTTCTGTATGGGTATAGCTCGCTGGTTTTTCTGTCCAGCCCGGCGTTGCCACGACAGATTCCAGCTGGCTATATTTCCAGGAATGCCCCTGTCCCCAGGGCACTCTGGCAGCGTCCCATAAACACTTAGCCAGAGAAACTGCAGCCTGCATTGTGGTGCAGGAACTGTCCAGTTTAGCTATCAGCTGAAGATGAATAACGAGAGGGCCCTTGGTGTGCCTTTAATTCTGAGTGGATTTATTGCAGAGTCTTCACACAGAGGAGAGGCAGGGTCCAAGAGGGCGAGGGGCCCTTAGACACAGCCTTAAGAGTTACCACGTATCACCAATCACCAGGGGGTTTGAGGAAGTATAGGGAAGGTTCAGGGTTACCTTGTCCTATGGGATGGGGAAGGAAAGGGGCCCAGGAGATAACAGGGAATAGAACAAAGGCTCTTGGGGGGAGGGAGGAGATGATGGACTCCAGCAGTAGCTACTCTGGTTTGTCCTGGGTTAAACCATGGTCACTTCATTTTCCAGGGGTTTCCTATCTCTTTGGAACTTTCTCCACCAATTATCTTTCTCCTTTTCTAAGTCTTCTCCCCCTGGGGTCTCTAAGGACACATCCATAGCAGCTACATATGGGAGCATTTCTCAGGACTTTATTCGGACCCCAAGAAGGGATCTGAGGAGTTGTGCAACTGGAATGTGTTAGGTCTAGGCAGAGTGGTCGTGTACTGAGATGAACCTTTCCATATGCACAAGGGATTCCAGTGCTTTGCTCAATTTGCTTCTGAGAAAAGATCAAACTGGGGATTAATGTGGTGGGTCCTGTAGCTACCATGGGGATGGGGAGGAAGGGAGAGAAGGGAGAAAGGAGGGAAGGAGGGAAGGAGGGATGGATGGATGGATGGATGGATGGATGGAAACCATAATAAAACTTTTCACAGAATACCGAGGAGAACTTCAGCAGCTGATGTCCCTGCAAATGGGTATCCTTGGGGAGTGAAAGAAGTATGGAGTGTCCTGTCAACTGTGGTGTTGCTGATGTACTGAAGTGACACAAAAACCTGTACCTGAACTGAATCTCCCATATGATATTACTATGGCAATCTTAATCACAATACTGAGATTTTTTAGACTAAATTCTTTCCTGGAAAGACAATGTTTTCACAGAGTGTGAAAAAATTAAAAAATTATTACCTGTGTTTGGAAGACAGGGGCTAGCTAAACAATCCTTTCCTCATTTATATGGCTGGTTCTACTATCATATCCCCAAGAGATTTTTTTAGATGTGATAAGATAACAGGTTTATTGTTGCATGACTGTTTTATTTAATCACTGAAAAATAATTTACCAAGTATAGGAACAATGGCTATGAATCACATCACTACAGATTATACAGCATTTTGGAAGATTGGTCTATTCTCCTTCCAGTAAGCATCTGTATCTTACATTAGCCTTAATGGAACTTAAATTTGTGCATCAAGTGGAGAAGAAAGCCTTCTGGGTGGTTATAGATGCATGACCTTGAGCCTTGTGACTCACAATGCAATCTGCATGCGGTGATATTAGACAGTATCTGTCAGCATCTGTCAGGTCTGATTGTTTAAACATTACTTTGTCACCCACACACATACGCACAAATTTTATCCAATTTCAAATTAAATATTGAACTGACCTTTTAAAGGGGAACTACTGTAAAATTTAAATAAAGTTTATTGTGCTTCTTTTTACAATTAAAAGATTATAATAAGAAAAATTAATCTCTGGTGTAACTTAACTGGATTCCTGAGCACTGTGTCAGTAACAATTTTTACCAGAATAATTAGAATTTGAAGACCAGATTTCTCTTCACTGAAAATATAATAAGTAATCACCTTCAGCCAACTCTCATGTAATATCACTACAATTCCCATTGCAATAACTGTAATGCAAGTTGCATCAATGTAGCAAGAGAATATTTGACATATATAGAAGACATATAAATAGATTTTTGTAAGGTAAATGTGTTTGCCATGTCAGAACTGAAAGAAAAAAAACCTGTCAGTCAGCTGAGAGAAATATGGTCAGCAGTAGAGATAAGCATGCAAATTTTGTCATTTTAGTACTACGCTAATTCAAAGAACTTCTCAGTTCTTCAGATTTTTGGGATATTTTTTTTCCATTGGATATGAGCTAGTTTGTTCTCATTGTATCTTCCACTGATCACTTTTTGGTCTCAATAGGCCCTGTCAATACCTCTGCTCATTGTCTTGCAACAGCACTATATGCAGTACTTCATCCATGGAACTTGTGTCTTTAGGAAGATGATGGAGCACTGCTGCAGAACTGGACTGGGCTCTTCAGCAAGGCCCCACAGCTGGATGCAAGCTCAGGTGGTCAGATCCATAGCAAAATGCAGGAAATCTTTTCTCCCCAAGCCCTGCTGCCTCTGCTGCCACTTCCGCTCCTGGAGGGGATCCTACAGGTGTTAAACTTGCTGATGAAATGACTAATTAAATAATCAGTGGAACTAAGCAAAGCTTTACTATGAATAATTTAGCTGACAAATATCCTCTCTCCTTTTCTGAATTTTTCATGACTAATTCAGAATTATCTTTATATTTATATATCATTCAAAAATTTATAGTGAGTTGTTGCAAAAAATCGTATTCTAGTTTTATGAAGAATATATTTTTTCACAAAACCGATTTTATAAATTGCTCATACTTGACACCTTTTCCCTTGTGTAGGCTAACATTCATGACATTCATTAATTTTTAAGAAAAAAATGTTTTCTTTTGAAATTTTTCTGATTTAATGATATTTGTTTATCTTTGGCTGCTGAGTTCCTCCTTTTGTAAATCTAACACAGTACATTAGGGTGTCAGAGGATATACATTAACATTAACACTCAGAGTTGTCTGAGACTGTGTGGATAACATTCTTATTGAGGAATTCTAACAGATTTTATGAGTACATAATATTAACACATATGTCTATTCCAACTCTAGCTCTCCATGATGACCCTGCAGAAAAGTCCAACCATGTTTCGGTTGGTTGTCATGATAGATCCAAAGGCAACCATCATATGAAAAAAAGTCCTCAGCAATCAGTAAAATATGCTTTTGTGAATTATATTGTATGAATGAGTTTAACATTCCAATTAATTTAAAAGGCATGTTCCAGCTATGTGGGACCAGGTCTGCTAGTATAGAGGAAGTACAGTAGCATAGACACTAGATTGCAGCTATAGTGCTCACAAATTATTATATATGTTCCTGAAGCCCACCCTATCCATGTTTCAAAAGCACAGTTTTTATGCATCTTAAGGTGTTTGTGAGTGGGCCTTAAATGCTTAAATGCTTACAATAGTAACTTAATCTGTGACCCTGCAGAAAGCTCTTCACAGGCAGGCAAGAACTGATGGGGCCCCACAAGAACCCTTTCCTCCTAAACTTATGGCAGGATCAGGCCATAGATATTGACAACCTGAGATGATGTCTCTGTCTTTTATGTTTTGTGGCTACTTTGTACGTTCTGACTACTGGGGGAAATAAATATCAAACGGCTGTACATACGTACTGCCTGTAGAAAAGAGACGAGGATGATCTGGTCTGTATACCATGGCTATACTCAGACACACACAAAATGTATGGTGGTTTTCGTTACAATATTTGCGTTGTACCCTGAAGGAAAAAAAAAAGTTATTGAAATCCAGACATTCTGAGTTATAGAACTGAAAAACAAGCTGGTGTTATGACAGTTTTGAAATGGGCCTGCTTTTGCCAGCCAGTTATGTGCTTTAAAGAGCCTTTAGCTGATTTATGCAGTTCTTGTCCCAAAACTGCTGTATTGTATTACTTCAATATTTTATCCCTAACCATTTAAAGAAGGTTTGATCTTACATCAATAGTACTCAAAAATATTAAAATCAAAGAGATTTCTTTTCAAAGAATTTATGCAAAACAAACTCTATATTTTTCCTGATCTTGAAGACTAAAATGTATTAAAAAAAGGAAAAAAAAAAAGAAAAAAATACTTCTATAGCAAAAACTCCAGATAGTTATGGTAGCTATTGCATATTCTAAAAGCTCTGAAGGGAAAAAGAGGTTTTTTAAATGTAAACTGCTGAAGTCTTGGAGCTTTCATGACAAAATAGCTTCTGGTCACAGACAAAAAGCAGAAATGAGGATAGAAGTGTTATCACTTATCTTTTTTTAATGCATTCATGTTAACTGCCACTACTTTGAGTGAGTAAACAGGAAGCTTTTCTCTGCAGTGGGACCCTTAAAAGTACAATTTAATAGTTTTGACTAGCATTTCGGTATATGCCTCAGTCCTTTTCTTCTCTTTACTTAGCTGTGTGTTACACAAGGCTTTTATGAGTTCAATATGTACAGTATCTGTTGACACTTCGTATATAAACAAAAATGATTTCATTTAGAAGCAGGGGAATTAAAGTACCCATAATGAAAAACAATTGTTCTAAAATGCTGTCAATTTGGATTGTGGAAGGAATTTCAACAATTGATCCTGTAAAATGCAGAGAAACTTCAATTTTTATGGACATCACTGTTTTACAGAAGCAAATCTTAGATGAAATAATGCTTACAGGCTTTAAATATATCTTTTAGTTTCCGATTCTGAGGCTCTTTCATGATGCATAAAAATGTTATTTCCTTCTCCAGCTTTGGCGAAGATAAGGGAGAGATAATTGGCTATTTTTAGTCACTAATATAATGGGTTGAAGTATGATAGCAGTCATCCTACATGCTTGGAGCTTGTACAACTTATGTTATTGTGCTGGGTTGATCCTGGCTAGATGCCACATGCCATGTACCAAAGCCACTCTATTGCTCTGCTCCTCAGCTGAACAGGGTAGAATGAATACAACAAAATGCTCATGGGTTGTGATAAAGGTAGGTAGGATCACTCACCAGATACGGTCATGGGCAAAACAGTCTCAACTTGAATTTATTAACAATCAAATCAGAGTAGGATAATGAGAAATAAACCCAAATCTTAAAAGCCCCTTCCCACTGCCCCTCCCTTGTTCCTGGGTTTAATTCCTGAATTCACTCCATCCTCTTTGTCTGCAGTGCACAGGTACAAGGAGTGGGGGTTGTGGTCAGTTCATCACACGTTGTCTTTGCTGCTCATCCCTTCTCAGGGGAGGACTTCTCACTCTAGTCTCTGGCTCCAGGATGGGATCCCTCCCAGTCTCTCAGAAACAGACTGCTCCAGCACGGGTTTTCCACAGGGACAAAACCTTCTTTGGGCATACACCTCCTCTGGTGAGGGGTCCCCCACGGTCTGCAGGTGAATATATGCTTCATGTGGACTGCTGTGGGTTGTGGAGGTCTCTGCTCTGGTGCCTGAAGCATCTCTTGCCCTTCTTCGTCACTGACTTTTTTGTCTGCAGTTGCTTCTTTCACACATCTCATTCTTCCCTTAAATCTGTTAAACACTCCCCTTCTTACATGTGTTATCCCAGAGGTACTGCCACAGTCACTCACGGCCTCGACCCTGGCCAGTATTGGGTCCATCTGGGAATCAGCTGGTATTGGCTCTATCGGACATGGAGGAAGCTTGTAACGAGTTTTCCTGGAAGAGCACACATCGGTCCCATTACCTTCCTTGCTACCCAAACCTAGCAACACAAACCCAGTACAGTCATATTAACCATATGATTTTTTTCCAATCTGTTGACTCAGATATGTCTACAACAATTCAGTACAATCCTTGCTGCGAAACTACTTAACTGACAACAAAGTTCTCCTTTGTTATTGCACCCAAGATTGGGATATGAAAAAAATCACTTAGAAGAACATAGACTGCAGAACAATTATTTTCTCTCCATTCATAATCCATAGACCTATGCAACAATAAAATGCATGTGATTTGGAATGGAGGTACTTACTTCAAATAAATTGTTATGGCAGATGAGAACTATATGCTCAAACCAAAAATTTATTTCAATTCCATTCAGTTGCCTTGAAACATGAGCTCAAGACCTTTTTAATTCAGTATCCACGGTTCAGTGAATACTATCCAAAGCTCTTCATGGGATCCCTCCAAATGGGAGACAGATGGTCCCTACTTCTGCTGCTTCTCAAACAAGTTTTCTGTCACTCTCCTTTCCTGTGGTAGTTCAGTATTTTCTAATTATGCCTAATGGAGAAATTCACACCATTTTGGCTACTGCATCAGAGATCATTGACCTTGGATATAGACATTATTTACCCTTGAATCTTACTTTCAGATGTTTATTTGTATTGAAAGAGTTGCAAAAACTTAAAAATAATCCCAAATCAATCAACAATTCTCTGATCTTGCCATATGACTCTGAGAGGTTAAGACATATAATGGCACAGAGCAAATATGTTTTTGAATTTCAGGATGATTAAATGAAATCTTTCAGAAAGGTGGAAGTTACATGCAAAATTAAAAGACAAATTATCTAAATCTATTTACAGTCTGTTGTTTTTAGGAAATGCCTTCAGATCCTTCTGTCAGGAAAAACCTATGTATGGAGAGCTAATGAAAAGAAGAAAATAAGGCCAAGAAACATAGCTCGTGCAACTGTCAATTCTAAAGGATTGCTCCATGTAGGAAGAAAGAAATATGATAATATTTTTATAAAACTGTTCATATCAGATCATTAACAGCATTTCACAATGAAATTCATTGACATTCACAATAAAAAACATTTCACAAACATGAGTAAGCATTCTTTTCTCTGTTTACACATGGCACACAGATTAGATGTTCAACGGCAGCAAAAGTCAGTAGCATAACTGGGCCTAAGAACTCAGTGCTCTTAGTGGTAAAATCCAGACCATATAATGTTGCAGATTTTGTCCTCATTCTCAGAGTGGGGGCAGGTGAGATGTAAGCACAGAGACCTCTGACATGAGGATTTTCTGTATTCCCTCTCAGATACTACTTGAATGACAATGTGTTCACAGTCTACTAAGGTGCAGTCATGCTCCAGATATTTATTGGAGAAGTTAATATTGAGCATTTGGCTCTATGCATGTTTGATGTGTTCTTATCATTTTATCAAGAGGATTTGAACTTCTGAGAGGATGTGCATCTGGTTTCTACACTTGCAGAAAGGCACAGGATTCTGGTATAGGTCTTGCAGGTTAGACATGAAGTTTTATCAAGTACCATAATGGTACAAGGTTCATGTCTGGAAAAACACATGCTAAATTTCTGCCCAGAAGAAATACTTGAGCATGATAGACTTTGAATGCACATAGATGTACAGCATACTCCTTGTGCTTGCGCGTCTGTCTGTCCATGTGTAAAATTTCCTTTTTTTCAGCTCATTTAGTTGCCTATAGTACGGAGAAAAGATTATGCTACTCTTTATTATAAACTTCTGTGAGGCGTGCAGTATCCTCACCTTGTGGTGAAATTAAGGTAAATAAGGATACCTGTCCCTTCAGTCATTTCTAAGTGTTGTGTAGCCTGGTAAAAATGGATAAGGAATTAGGAGAACTGATTCCTACTGTTTCTTGGACAAACTTCCAAGTTTTGTTTGCATGCTCATAAAACATGATATCATTTCTAAGTAAAACACAACTGCAGTAATTCAGTTTTTGAATTAGGTGAAAAATTAATTGTTCAGACCAAGAGCCAGAAATTAAAGAAAGAAAATTTTTATTACTAGGTTAATTAATTTCTCCCCTTTAACAAACTGTTTCTCACTTTCAGGGTGTTTTTTGAACATCAATCACAATTCCAAGTCAAAATATTACTGAAAGGAATTGGACTTCTTGCTCTGGAGGCTTGTGAATGTATTTGTTTCAGAGCTACAGACTCTATTTTTATTTTCTTGCTGACAGCATGCCTATTTTAAATGCAAAGAATTATCTTAATGAGCTGATCTTTCTTCTTTCTGAAGGGGATTCTGGAAAATGGGGATAGCCACGATGATGCTGAGCTTTAATGCAATGTACACATAGGACATTCATTTCATGGCATAAGAGCAAAAGAATTAATGACTTTGTGATGTATTTGGCTTTCCAAACACCTCTAAGAGCCAGTGACTTCCATTTCCTTTTGGAAGTCTACTCCAGTTTATGTGCAGCATTGCAGGACATCTGCATTTTTGCAGAACACATAATTTTGATATTGCACAGAGTAAGTGCCATGTTTGAAACTTGAGGTGAGAGGTTCTTTCCCTGCCAAGAGTTCATCGAAGCTACTGCACAGAACTGTGAGCCTCATCTGCTTTGAATGACAGCCTTCTATGGAGTTGATCCTGCCGGTCTGGATCCTAGGCTAATTCAGGAACTTGAAAGTCCACATAACTGGAATCCCTAAAGCCATTCATGTGTAGTTTTGACTCATCCTGGAAAGCGGATTGAATAGGGTAATGTATGTGTGCCTCCTCTATTTCCTCACTGACTTGCAGACTGCCAGTCTCCCTGGACAGCAAGTAGACATGGCCAAGGTGGGGAAAAGGTAATGACTAGACAGTGGTCCTGGATGCTCTCTCAGTTCTGTGATGCAGTCCCACGTGATCTTCCCAGTCTTGACTGTGGCTCTCCAGCAAACATTGAGTATAATTCCTGCCTGTCTCTGATTCCTACTCCTGTCCTTTCCCAGCAGCAGATTGTTTGTCCTGCACTGCTGCACTCTAATCTCACTGTTCATCCTGACCATATGAAATTATTTGTTTTCTGACTACAGTCTGGCTTCTGACTATGATTTTACCTAGTCCTTTGGCTTGAGATAACCCTATATAAGTCAAATGGTTGACTTGATTCTACTCTTAGCATGCTTCCTTTCTCTTGTAGTGTGGGCCTGTTGTGGGCTACTACCACCTACATTTTGGTTATTTCTTCTAACATCAGTAAATACATTCCACAGCCATGAAGGAAGGAGAAGGACTACCTTTTCTTCATTTTCTCACCCCTGAAAAATCCCTGTTTGCTATTAAGAAATGTTTTCCAATATAAGATTAGATAATTGTTGAAATGAAATACAGGACATAAAGGGTTTCTAGAGTGGAGAATCTGCATCTAGCCACTCTTAGTCTTCCCCCAAAGTAGAGAAATGGACTACCTATCTTGTAGTAGGTCACCTCCATATCATCATTTCAGCGATTGTTTTCAATATATCATGTTTAACCCTTTTGTACCTGAGGGCACACCTTTCTACATCATTAAGCAGTAATGAAGAAAAGAGACAGTGATGTATGAATGGGATTGCAAAGTTGCTCTATCATCTAAAACCAAAGCTAATATGCTTTTGGACATATGCTGCATCTCATATATTTATGCGGACACCAGGTTTTAGCATTATTTTCCATGAACCTATTTTAAAATAGGAAAGATTGTCTAGAAATTGTAAAGTACCAGGAGGGGCATAGAAAAGAATGTGAGTGCTTCGTTTTACTCCTTGTCTACACATACTCTTTCTATCAACCATCGACTCTGGATCTGAGTCAGCTATGGTCTGGAAGCCATTTAGCTGTATTCTCATCCAACTTGAACTAACATGCCCTTCTATTGGTGTCATCCTAATGCAACATGCTTTCCAGAACAGAGCTAGTTTGTATTGCTTGGCCACAATGCTGTGTCAAAGGAATTGGTTTTTTCCATCTAATCAACAGAAATGTGCTCTAAATCACAGTCACTGAATTTTAATACCTCACAGGTTTTGTAATACCTTGAGCCAATTTGAGCCTGATTTACAAAATGCTGATCATCCAATACCCAAGGAGTGCTGGAGAATGAAAAAGTGAAGTCTGGTCTGTGGCTCTCCATCCTATCTGATTTCCTGTATGAGCAAAGCAAACAATACATATCTTAATGACATTAGGTTAATTATTGTTTACAAAATATGCAGAAATAGCACTGTGTGTGAATTCTACCTTCATAATTGAAGTGTAATTAAAAGTTATCATTATTTCTACGTAAACATGTCGGGTTCTTCTGTTTCTCAGAAACAAAGAAAAAGAGTTTGTTTTCATTCGTATTCACTGTCTTACTCTTCTGAGTTGTTTTTTATTCTGAATAGGATACAGAATAATAATTTTGCTATCTCCCAGCTGATTGTGTTAGAAAGGAACTTTTTTCCATTAGTTGCATATACAAGCAGTGTATAAGCAATTCTGTCAACACTTTTAATTAAAAACACTGTATGCAAAAAATGAAAAAACATTTCTCCAAAAACCAGAAGTCTTTGCTTTCATGGGCAGAAACAGTTTGAAAAGTTCAGTTTGAAAAACTTTCACTTTTTTAGAACAATATCATTTGACTTCAACCACAGAAATGTTCCTGAATCAAAAGTGAAAACAAAAGCAGACATCCCACTCCTGTTGCATAAAAAGCTAGCTAAAACTGGAAAGACAAACACTCATAGCCCTGAGTGGAGGCATCTCCAGCAGGTTCTCTCTGGCGTCCTGGGATGAGATGGTAACCACAAGCAGGGAGATGCTGACGCCTGTACAACCTGATACTGGTGTGATTAGAGGACAGCCAGCATCTTGCAGGATTAGCAATAATGTATTGTATGGTGCTTTTAGTTCATCAAACAGCAGCTGCTAAGAGATGCAGACTTCAAGAGCATACAGCTGATCCCACCTGTTACATTTCACATCTACATGTGGTTAATGGCCTAGATGTGCTTTATCTTTGTGAAATTTTATGATTTGTCTGTGCCAGACTCCAAGCAGAATGCTTTGCATTCATTTTTATTGAATCCGCAATGAATGTTTATATGGGATTTTACTTTTAAAATACACAGTACCAAAAAATGTGGTTCTGTGTAAAGCAGAAACAATTTTCTTCCACCACAGTTCATTCTTGAAGAGTGTGCTACAATTACTTGGAGATGCTTTGCAGAATTCTCTGTAATGTCTTTCTCCATAGTTTTTCTTCACTTATGTTTACTATAGCTGTTCACAGGTTTAAAGGTTTGTTTAATATGCAAAGCATTTTGACGTGCAATAATGAACTAATTCCTACAATTATATGTAATGTTTTAAAAGAATCCTAAAATTAAATGTGACCACTGCTAAAAGATGTAATGCAGAAGCATAAAATATGTATGAAATTATGTAAATACACTGGAAAACGTCTTCCAGCTAAACTTGTCTACCAGTTTTCTGAAGGCTTGCCAAACTTGAAATAAAAGCCACATTGAGCAGAATGTTTAGACATCTGGATACCTTTCCTTTAAATTCCAGGAAAATATTCTGTATCTAGTTTGAACTACAGCTACCTAAGTCACTATTTCCACTACAGTCAAAATAGTTTTTCTTTGTAATTTCCTGTTTGTCATATTACTTCTTTTCAGCCAGCTGATCAAAGATACTCTCAATATTTTTGTAACTGTTTTTCCTGTCTAATTTTCTAGTTAGTATTTTAACAGGCTCAAGATTGCAAGCCAACCTTTTTTTTCTTTGACCTGTTCAGGCTTTCTGTCTTCAGACTTTGGACTTCATTCCACTGCTAGTGCTTTGCAATTTATTAAAATAATTGAACACTGCAAAAAATATTAACAAAGTTCAGCAGTTCACCAAATTTAATGTTGAAAATTATTTCTGCAGTCATGTCCATGTCACAGGAAATTCCTTGAATACTGCATCTCTCTCAGGCAATTTTAACCAGCAATAAAGCTAGGAAGCAGGTCTTGTACCACTCTGTGGGACTTCTATTTTAAAGGTGGCTAAACAGGCTGGTGAAAAAGAAATGTTTAATTCAGCTTAATCACACAACAAATACTTGATCCTATCACAACTTCATTAAAAATCTTCCAGACTGAGCTTAGGTTTTGTTAACCTTTATTTAATTTGCATAAATAAAGCACAAACAAGTATGCTAGTTCAGCACTCCCACTACATGGTGTCACAGGTTCTACACTTCTTACAAATCAGAAAGCACACTTGATGAAAATCAGTGAGATATAATAGCAAGAATATGAAGATTAATGTGTTTTTACCCCTCATACACTGCTCTCCAACATATCAAAACATCAGCAAGAAATGAACTATAAATTCAACACTAAATGATACACAGTTTCAAGATAATACAGAAACTAGCTATGTTAACTGCCAGTGCCCCATGCAAAACTTTTCCTAATAGAGCAGGTTCAGTTTCTCATTTTGAAACATTTCCTCTTAGCAGAGAAATAAATATATCACAAAATATGTTAAATCAAGTGAAAATTTCATTCTAGGTGGAAACTTCTAAAATAAGTAGAGCATTATTTATTGACAAATTTGTTAGTTTGAATTCAGCTTTTACACATCACTCTGTGAGCTGGAAACCAGTATGCTGCATTATATTTGAAAGTAATACATCAAATTTAATTTTTACTAAAATATCACATAGAAAAAAGGGTTACCTTTCCCTTTAACTTGAAGATCTATATCCAAAATTAAATTTGCAAAGGTCTTCACTGTAGTGGGCTTGCTTTTCTTGCATAAAAATATATTTGAACTCCACATGCTAGTGATGTACCTGTGAGTTATGTAGCTCAGATCCAATCTAGTGAATACACACTAGTGCAGCCTTGGAAGTCCAAAATGATGAGTGACCACCACCCATGTGACAAATCGTTCTGACATAAGACAGGCTTCTTTGGGTATATCTTTACTGTGTGAACAGGGCCTCATTAGAGGTCATTGAGGGTCTCTATTTCACTGCACAGAACATGCTAAGGGATTGTGAAACTGTCCTGGGAGTCCCTACAGGTACCTAATCCTGGTGTGTCCTAGGCTTCTGAGAATGACTCACTTGGAGGAGGCAGCTCTGTGATGTGGATACACACTTGTTCTAGTTGTGTTGACTCACTCAGTTTGAATATGGCAAAAATGTCTCAGCATGGATATAACACTTGCTAGACAAACACTGTCAACAATTCATGTGCAGTATACAGACTACAATGTGATTTTTCATTTTAAAAAGTTAATTTACTCTAATAATGTAAGACAGTAAAACACACAGAGATTTTTGGACCATAAGGATCTCCCTGAAGAGACCAGATGGTCTTGATTCACTTACAAACAGGAGGAGCTGGTGTCTCTTTTATCGCATACAAGATATTTGCAAATGTGATTGACAAGCTTAGAAAAAAGTGCAGCAGTTAGCAACTAAGCACAAATTCTCTTTTTAGTTAGAAACTGTCTATTTAGAAATACTTATCAGATGATAGAAAAAGTAAATTACTTGTGGGTGATAGAGTTGTCTGACCTACCAATTAACAAAGAAAATCAGGTCAGATGTACAGCATGTAAATTAATTACCTGCATATGACTAGCTGACATTTGACAAAATAGCATGTCACATTGATAGGGAATCCAATCCTGTCAACAAGGCTGTAGATGTTAAAAAAAAATAAGCAAAGAAATAAACACAGTAAATGTAAAGACAAGCAGAGACAAGCAGAGCAGGAGGGAGAAATTAGCTTAAGAGCACTACTTATTTTTTTTCCTCTATGGCCTTCCTTGAGCATAAAGAAAGCAGAATGTATTGTATAGTTGTTTTGGAGCAGTAGTGTCAAAAAATATATATCACATGGGAAAGAAAATAATGCAAGATTTAATGCAACTACAAGCACTTCAAGTCAGAGTAGACTTATCTGAGTCGTGTTGCACATATGTGTAGCTTTTTTGTCCTCCTTTTCTGATGTCATATATTGAATGAAGGGCATGGACATCATAGGTTGTAAAAGAGGAAGAAATTAAAATTTGAAATCTTGATCTGTTGATTTTTACGGAGTTGATTTTGTCTCTATTTCTGTCAGGTTGGTTATTCTGTTGTCATGAATTACAGTGAGTGTTGAAGTGCTTGATGCACACTCATAGAAATTCTTTAAAACACCTCTGAGTCTGGGAGTAGTCAGTAGATTTTTTCTCATAGAAACAGATGAAAATGTATTAATTTCAATGAGCAAGTGAGATGTGAGTCAAAATGACCTGCTTGAGGTCACACTAGCAAGCTCAAACAATGTTATTTAAAACAAATTCAAACCACATCACCAACACTAAATCTTAAGGTATCTACTTGGGTCAAAATAGGGCCACAATGCTTTGCTCCTGTGGTCACTTATCTATTGATTATGGCAGCTGTTTCTTTTCCCTCTGTTTTCTTCAAAGCCTGGAGGTATGTGCCTTCTCCCTTTCCAAATGCTGCTCAGCTTGAAAAGCAGCACAGTTGATCCCTAAGAATTTCCTCCACAACATTTTGCATATTTGCTTAAGAGGAAAGACCAGAAGATAAAGAGAGCAAAAGAATTTTAAATCCTGGAGAAGCCATGTTGCTCTTCAGAAGGTGCCTCATGCTGGCCCCAGGGCGCCCTGAACAGCAGCCCTGGCACATGGCAAGGTGGCAGCAGGTACCAGGATATGTTTCTGACAGCAAGTGTTGGCTGATCTGATAACACAGAGAGAGCCAGCAGAAAAAACTATTGCCCATGATTATGTGTCTGCTTCTGTCAGGAGAAGAGGTGTCAGCTGGGTCTCTTTTCTTAGGTTTGGGGTTTTTTTCATCCTTTTCCATTATGTTTCACAGATTTGTTCCAGACTAGTAGCCTATGGGCTGGGGAGATGAGAATTCAGTCAGATATAGAGCACACAAAAAAGTGTGACAAATTGCAATGACAAGGTTCTGTTAGTAGCTTATGATGTAGTGAAATGAAATCCTGAACCAGGGAACACAGACAGTGGTGCTATGGGCTATAGGCATCCAAGTTCAGAGAGGGGGGAAGGATTGTGCAGCTAGGGTAGGAGTACCGAGCCAGTAAAATCACCACTGACGTTACTGCCAGCCTGTAACATGCTGCTCATCAACAAATTAAGTCATTTTTCTTGCACTCAATATCAAGGAGTAGAGTGATGCAGTTGGTATTTAAACATCATGAAATATGTTATTAGACACGCACAGCTGGAAGTAAAGAAATACAATGTTTTGGTCAAAAGCTTTCAAGCCTGCTGGCTGAAACATTTAACATTTTACTTCCATCTATGTATGTCTTACAGAGCTGGCTTGAACTTAATACTTCACACTGGAACATGCAAGAACTTTGGGGGAAACACTCACTTAAAAAACAATTCATCCACGCTACCCCTCCATTTTGTCTTTCCATACAATAGTCATGAAAGGAATTTTTCATAGTCTTTGCAAAAAGGTTGTGCTAGATTCATCATTTCCTCTTAGATAGTAACCGAAACTATTCTAACCAACACATTATTGTGTCTGAGCATCCTAGAGGCTGAGCACCTCCTTAAATTTTATCCTTGCAACCAGTCAGATGGAGAGCCATTGACCCCATTTTTCAGATGGGGAACTGAGACACACAGTTGTCTAAAAAGCTTTACAAAGTTCCTTTAGTCTGTGACTGGCCTACAAATAGGACCTGTGCATCTTTCAGTGTTCTCTCACCTAAGCTAATCATCCCAAATTTCCAGGACCTAAGGGAGAAGCAGTTGTAAAGGTCAAACAATCTGAATCACTAAGCATACCCTGCCCAGAAAATGCCTTACAGGGGTATACAGATCCCTGGTACTTACTGATAATTATATTTTTTTGGCCCAAGAATTTTTCTGTGCTATGCACTGTATTAGCATGAACAAAGGCAAGATCCCCTCTTTAACATGCACTTCTTTAGCACTTGTTGATATCCAGTCTATCCACTTTCCAACTCATAGACTCCTCAAAAAAATAAATCTTGATAATTCTTTTAATGACCCAATCCCCCAAATAATGATGGATTTATTGAATTCTAATAATTTTACTATGAATAAAGCTCTTTTCACTATGCCCTCAAGAATTATCTCAAGCCTAACCTCCTGAACTTTGTCTTTTCACATTTGCTAAATGATCATACTGAACCAGGCAAAATTTCCAATATTTAATGTCACCTCACAGGTATTGACTCTTCTTTTCAAGACTAAATATAGAATAAGGAATCAGTATTCATATTTTGATAAACTGATATACATGTATGTCCCAATAGAAAAATAAAAACAAGGTAGTAACATCTCATACTCTTATAAAACTACTTCATTCTGATTTCTGAATTTATTTCCACATCTGACATTAGAGTAGCCCTTAACATTTTGCATGAATACTCTTTTTTTTTTTTTATGTTTCCCCTCAGAATTTAAAATCTATCCATACATATTGCAAAATGGAAATTCTTAGGGGAAATTTTGATGTCTGAATAAAACGCACCTTTGTTGTTTGAATTGTTTGGCAAAAAGAAGATAGCATGTATTTTCTTGGCAATCAGGAGGATATGGAGTTTCTGACCTGAAGAAGCAGATGCACAAAGAACTCTTATCAAAAAGGTTATGAGGACCCAACACAATTAGCTAAATATGTACAGCTTTGGGGAGAAAATGCCAGGTAATAGAATACTACAGTCCTGGGCAGCAAATGCCAGGTAATAGTGTACCTTTTAATTTGGGAAAGAAATGTTCTAAACAAACAGGAATCAATAACTGGAAACTGAAGCCACCAATCTCCGAATTGGAACTAAGGCACAGATTTTAAACCATAGGAATAACTAATGATCTCCTGTAGCGGTGGTTCTGAACCAGGAAGGACGAGGACTTCCGGTGCCATGTTCCACAGACAGAGAGTTTCCCCCCGGAGCTGCCAGAGACAGTGGTTTAGACCACCAAGCCACGAACCCCAAGTTCCTGCTATTGGTTCCTTGATTTGTCTGTTATGTATCCCAGTTCTGGAACATTCCCTGTTACCCCCTTGTTCATTCGTTGCTCTCTCTTCCCCCCTCCCCTCCCTAAACCTCATTCGACTGCGCACCCTGGTCCCTCCCTTGTATTGCCCCTTTGACCTCAGTTTATTGGATGTTTTTCCTCCCTTAAATACCCACGGAACGAGCTGTTCTGGGCTCTTAGTCCCTGAGCTCCCTTGGGGGTAATGAGCCCACCGAACTCTCATAATAAGAGTCCTCCTTCTTTGGGTAGTTCTTTGCTATCCTGCCGTGCTCTGAGGGCAACAACTCCTCAGCCTGAACGTGGACTAGCGGTGCCCGTAGTCGGCTCTCCGGGGAAGCCTTCCCGAACGCGAACGGCTTTCCAGGATTGCGCTAGCGCTCTGCCGCCGGGACCAGAGCGGGATAAAAAGCAGGGAACACAACAATCTCCATATGTTCATCTCAGGTTTTTTGAAAAAATCTGTACTCAGGGATAAATCAGCATACTTTCTAGAAGGGCAACTGGGTGGAAATCTAAGACTAGATAAGCTAAAATTTTTTTGCAGGTTGCAAAATCCTCATTAAGGAGGTGCTGTGCCTTAACTAACAGAAACAGTATTATTAACACAGGAAATTAAAGAGCAACCTGGGGTTTCCAGTACACAAATACGTCTTTTTGTGTAGCTAATGCTAAAAGTTCCCTTATCAGTAGTCATGATACTAAAAACAGAGATTGGGAGGATTACCTCCGTCTATCATACGGTCATGAAACAAAACCAAATATTTGAGCCTGAAATTAATCCTTACACAGAGAAAGTGAAAATTCTGAGAGGTTGTTAACAGGAATCATTCTAGGTAGCTAAAGAATCAGCACATAAATTGTGTTTCATAATTTCCAGTTTTAAACTTCTGAGTACTCATTTAGAAAAAGAAAAAATCCTCTATCCATACATTCTAAGGATGTGTTCTCTGTCCATACGGGAAAGGACTGTGCCCTTATAGATATGTCACAACTGTCTAATCAAAATTACTGTCACAAGTTTTTCTAAAATCAGCTCAGATTCTGAGGTTAGACAAAAGCAGAACAAAGAAGTAAATGAAAGTTTGACAATTTTCCAGCATGAGGTAGAAATCTGAACTAAGTTACAATAAACTTTCTCCAGGAATGATAAGGGTGTAGAATGCCAGTTGATTTGTTCTGTTTAGATGTAGAGCTAACCTAACAAGGTCTGTGGAAAAGAAAGGGGACCAGGAACTTGAACACAGTGGTTCTGACATTCATCATAGGTGAGTATAAATCTGCTCCTGTAAATGAGGTTATAACCACACATTTCTGGTAGATTCTTGATATAAATTTGAAAGGAAACTTTCATACTAACTGCATTGTACATATTTTAAAGAGTCCTTCATACTGCCTGATTTACAAATTGAATTTAGATATTTTGTTCAAGGTAATGCCTTCCTGCAGGAAAAATTAGTACAGTTAAGAACATTCTTAATCTTATTTTAATTTAAAAGTGTGTCAATTATTAAACCACTAAAGTCAGGGTTAGTTTGCCTTTGACTTTAATACATTTTTTTGAGGGTCCTGATGATTAACTGATGATCAGCTACACTGAGAAAGACTTGAGGGAGAAGTCTGTCTTAAAAAGAATGGGAAAGTAGTAACTGACCGGGGTCAAGGAGGGTCGTACAGCAGAACTGTGTGTATCTCAGGCCTGCTGACAGGTATAGGGAAAACCTGGGGTATTATAACTGATAGAGATGCCAAATTGGATGTAACATCAGATGAGGAGAGGTAAGAGGTTAAAAGAGAAGATACTACAGAAAGTTGGTTAGTTTGAATTCATACTGACGTCAGGAGCTTAATTAATTTTGACGGGGAAAATTGTGGTATTATTTACTTCAGCTTCTGTTCTTTATATCTGCATTTTAAATATATTAGTTGTATAAGTTAGATATATTAAAAGCATGTAGATCTTTTGACTCTTGTCAAAAAAGAGGCTTCTTCTTTAGCATAGCAGATGTAAGCAAAATGCTCCCTGGTTTAGATTTTGTAAGAGATCTGGGAAGAATTTTCTCCAGAAAACAACCTTGAGATAAAGTGCTGAAGATTTTTATATTTTTTCTCCCAAAATACCAGGAAATCACTATTAAAGACTGATAAACTAGGTTTTTACAGTATCATATATTAACTCACTGACCCCAAACACTTTCTCAGAAAAAAACCCCATTATTTTATTATTGATTCTGGATCCAAACCTTAGCATCTATTTTCCCCTCTTAGTTTTCTACTCTCATTATTTTGTCATTTTTATTGTCACTGTATAAGAGAGAGCCTTATCCACAGATAGGTTCATTTTCTCCACAGTTGTGGAATCCAGACACTTTCTGTTTTGTGTGAACTAACAGATTTGTCTACAAGAAATTTGTGGTTTCCAGGTATTAATAAATGTCTGCCTACAGTCCAATGTGCTTCAGTTTTTATCACAACTAGCCAGATAAAATAGGTAACCATGAAGCAAATTTCACTGTGCTCACAGTCTAGATTTCCTTATGTGCAATACAGAGAATAAGGCAATTTATTATAAATATGATTTGCCTTTTAATATACATGGCCTATATATTCCAGTTAACGTTTACTATTACCTTGCTGTAGCTAACAAGTAAAACAGTGATTTGAATCAGCTTCCTGTATACTTTTTCTGTGAATTACACTAGAGGACTCCTTTTCACTGACCTACACAGTAGCATAAGCACTTAATAATGAAAACATGAAATGGATTCTATAAATGGACTTCTAATGTGTAAGACAATGTATATCTCCTGAAAAGCTTGGACATACAGGGAAAGTATCTTTCAAGAATGTGATAAAGTCTTAGAATTAGCTCATAGGCAAAGATGGAGCTAATGTTTCTTACAATTCTTCCCATAAAATCCTCTCAAAATGTAATAGTAAAGCATTGAGACTTTAGCTGCATTTCCAGGCCTTTCTATTTCTCAACCCAGTCCTTAAGTCTCCGTATTTTGGACATGTGACATGAGAAGGGAAGAAGTTATGGGACAGGGGCTGTATGGTGTGAGGCGGGCTTGGGAACAAAGGTAAGGCTACAGTATCAGGCTGTACCTAGGAAGAGCTCAAATTCAAAGGGCTCTGAGTGCTGCAGTGCTAGCAGAGCTCTGGGTGTCAGATGCAGCCAGCTGGTGAGCCTATCAGCTGTGCCTGGCCCTGGGCCATGGCATGGCCCTGGGAATGTCTCAGTTGTCAGATGTCTACAGCATGAGACCTGACAGATATTCTCCTCCTGTGAGATGATGTTGTTTCATACTTCAGAGATCAATCTGGCATCCACTACTATCTGCATTTATTTATTCATCCATTCGTTTATGCGTTTGTGGACTCTGACTTCAGTGGAATCAGAGTTGGACATTAATTTCTCATCTGAAGAATTCAAATGAGAACTCTAAAGTGTACCTCCTTTTCCACTGTTCAAGTAAAATATTATGTATCAAGAAACTGGGAATAAATACATTGTCAGACAAAACTGCACACGGTAGGAATCCAGGAGGATGGCAGGCTGTCTAGAGTCTTTTCCCTTCCTCTTTAATGGATAAGGCTGCCAAACTCAATAGCCAGTAAAAACAAGACATTAAAATGCTATCACTGACTTAGAAGTACTATCAGACCTATACAGTGCACTCTTTGCACAAGCTCATTTTCCACAGACAGGAAAATCAAAGAATCCAATAATAATGGAAAAATCATCAGGGAGAAGGGGAGGAAAGGGAAGCACAATGGAAAAGAAGGTCCTCTGCTAGGAAGCAGAGAGAAGTTGGACTCAGTTGTAAGTAGCCACAGTCCCTTGGTAGAAACATAGTAGACCAGGTTAATTCCTCTCACTGTGCACAGTCAGGCATGCAGATACACAAAGGAACCTGAAATAACTTCCTTACCAGAATTTGTAAAAGGTGAAACAGATAAAACTCCCCTGTGTTCTTTGTTGTCCTTGCACTCTTCTTGGTCAAAGTACCATCAAAGAAAATAACTACTTGGTCTGTGGAACAATCACAGTCCACTTCTCTTTTTACAAATTACATGAATAGATAAATTGAGGCAGGGGATGACTAAGACTGCAATTTGATCTTTAGTCATCAGCTACCTCATGAGAGTCTGGACTGCAACAGAATTTTCTTTTATATTACATACTCAGCATCATATGCACAATACCTATGTACCATCCTTTTTAGAGGAGACAAAGCTTGTTAGGTTTGGTGTATCTTGCATCTTAACGGAGGGCAGAGCTGTTGTGGAAAGGACTGGAACTCTGCTGTGCCTCCAACAGTTCATCTACACCACTGCTTCAAAGACATAATCTGTACATAATTTTGCCCATTTTATTTGGCGTAATATTAAACTTCTGAGTGTCCTGGTCAATATTCAATAATCGTTTCCTTCAAACTCAAGAGCAGTGTATCCCCATGATCAAGAAATCAGGCAAAGGGGACAGGACATCTGTATGAATGAGCAGGGAGCTTTAAGTAAATCTCAAATGGAGGAAAGGAATTTATGGGATGTAGAAAAAGCAACATGCCACATAGGAGGACTGTGGGAACATCACCAGGGCATACACGAATAGGAGGGTCAAGGCCCACTTGGAATTGACTCTGTCCAGGGACATCAAGCACAACAAAAAGGCTTCTACAAGTACATCAGCAGCAAAAGTAAGATTAGGAAAAATGTAGGGCTGATGCTGAATCAAATGGGTGTCCTGGTGACAGAAGACACAGAGATGATGGAATTACTGAATGCCTTCTTTGCCTCAGTCTTTACTGCTGAGGATGACTTTCAGGAGTCTGAGACCTCTGAGACAAGAGAAGAAGGCTGAAGAAAGGAAGATTTCCCTTTGGTCATCGAGGATTTGGTT
The DNA here is from genome assembly GCA_034509425.1 of Eopsaltria australis. NCBI lineage: Eukaryota > Metazoa > Chordata > Aves > Passeriformes > Petroicidae > Eopsaltria > Eopsaltria australis. The sequence continues at coordinate 125,475 of JAVTVJ010000056.1, forward strand.
AGAGATCAGCTAGACAGACTTAAAACCAATAAATCCATGAGCCCCGATGGGATGCAACCAGAAGTGCTGAGGGAGCTGGCAGATACTGTTGCTACGGTGCATTCTGTCATCTTTGAAAAATCATGAAGAATGGGAGAGATGCCTGATGACTGGAGGAAGGACAATGTTACTCCCATCTTCAAAAAGGGCAAGAAGGAGGCCTCAGGAAACTATTGGCCGATCAACCTCACATTCATCCCTAGAAAGGTGATGGAAGAGATCATTCTGGAGGTCATCACCAAGCATGTAGAAAAAAGAAAAGTCACCAGGAGTAGTTATCATGGATTCACTAATGGGAAATCGCGCTTCACCAATCTGATGGCCTCCTACAATGACATGACAGGATGGATAGACAAGGGGGGAGCAGCGGATGTTGTCTCCTTCAACTTCAGCAAAGCTTTTGACATTGACTCCCCATAACATCTTTCTAGGTAAGGTCAGGAAATGTGGGTCAGATGAATGGACAGTGAGGTAGATCAACAACTGTCTGAATGGCAGAGCTCAGAGGGTTATGATCAGCAAAGCAGAATCCACTTGGAGCTCTGTAGCTGGTGGTGCTCCTCAGGGATCAATACCAGGTCCAGCCTTATTCAACCTGCTTATCAATGACCTGGATGAAAGTACAGAATGTACCCTCAGAAGGTTTGCTGATGATGTGAAACTGGGGGAGTGGCTGATACACCTGAAGGCTGTGCTGTCATTCAGCAGGACCTTGACAGGCTGGAGAATTACGCAGAGAGAAACTTAATGAGACTCAACAAGGGCAGGTGTTTGGTACTCCACCAGGAGAGGAATAACCCCAAGTACCAACACAGGCTGGGGGCTGACCTACTAGAGAGCAGCTCTGTGGAGAAGGACCTGGGAGTCTTGGATGACAAGCTGACCATGAGCTGGCAGTGTGTCCTTGTGGCCAGCAGGGTCAGTGGTATCCTGGGGTGCCTCAGGAAGAGAGCGGCCAGCAGGGCAAGGGAGGTGATCCTTCCCCTCTGCTCAGCCCTAGAGAGGCCACATCTGGAGTGCCGTGGTCACTTCTGGGCTCTTCAGTACAAGGAAGACAAGGAGCCATTGGAGAGGGTCTGGCAGAGGCTACAGGGGTGATGAGGAGTCTGGAGCTTCTCTCTTATGGGAAGAGACTGTGGGAGCTGGGCCTATTTAGTCTGGAGAAGACTGAAAGGAATCTCATCAATACATACAAATACCTCAAAGGTGGGTGTCAAGAGGAAGGTGCCAGAATGTTTCCAGTGGTGCCCAGTGACAGGAAGAAGAGCAATGGCTGTAAATTAAAACACAAGAAGTTCCACCTCAACATGAGGATGAACTTCTTTACACTGAGGGAGGCAGATAACAGGGAACAGGCTGCCCAGGGAGGTCATGGAGTCTCCCTCTTGGGAGACATTCAAAATCCACCCGCATGAGTCCCTGTGTAACCTGCTCCATGTGACTCTGCCTTTGCAGGCGAGATGGACCAGATCTCCAGAAGTCCTTCCAAGCCTCACAATTCTGTGATTCTGTTATCTCCTAGGCATGGTGAGAGGATCTCAAGCTTGATTTCCTAACAGAATTTAGAAAAAATTTGGTTCCCTCAAATCCAAAATTCTCATACCGCTGTCAGAATTTTTCTAAGCTCTGATAAGAATGAAAATGTGATAGCATTCATTTATATCCATATCAAGCTGTTCATTCCAAAAAAACTGTTTTTCTGTAGAGAAGAGACAAGAGAGAGAAGAGAGAGAAGAATTAGTTAATAAAATTAAATATAGCTGCTTCTGCAATGAATTGTAGCAATTGTGCAACTCTACACAATAGCTGAAGATCGGCAGTAAGAAAGGATATTATGCCCAGCTGAAAAATTGTTCTCTGATTCATGAATATGTTCATGTTTTGTTCCTTTAATGTGGCCTTGCTTTCCTTATCCAAGCAGCTGGTGCACAATAGTGAAATTCTGCCTTCACTTTTAATCACAAAGGCACTTTAGTTTCAATCAGAAATGCACTTTATTTTTTCAACAAAAAATAAGAAAGCATTGACATTTTCAAAATGCACAGTTTGTATCACAAAAAGGTTGTTTAATCATGTACTTTGTTGTTAGTGCACTTTCATCTTTTAAGTGTTTCTTAGAAACTGCTTTAATTTTAGTTTAGGGTGCAAGAACATATAAATCTGAGCCATGGTGCTCAGGGTGAGGTCTGGTACAGGAAGCACCTGCTTTTAGCAAAAGTTCAAGCTGGAGATGAGGAGGTAAAGATCACTCTGGCTTTTAGCAGCTTTTATCCAATCATAGACCAGGCTTTTCTAGCCCATGTTAATAATTATTATTTAAGCATGACAACCTCAGATAATTTTGCTTCCTCGCAGTAAATCTTCCTTGGATCTTGTGATACAGCAGCTCCTGTATCTGGGTCGTTATTCATTGTTATACAGCATAATGCCACTGAAGGATTAAGATGATATTAGCAAATGCATTATGAAGCCACAAGTAATCAAGCTTAATGTAGAGTGAGATTTGGAAGTAGAAAATATTCAGACTAAGATGTTAGCAGTGTGTTATGGAAATGGTTTAATCTCTGGTTATAAGTAGCTAATATATGCTGAATTTTAACATCAGTGTGCAACTTCGATTAGAATCTCCTAAATACATAATCCCCATAGCAATCCTACTAAAAAATGGGAGCTTAATTGTCGCCTTACAGTCTAGTACCTTTCACCTTCACATAATGCTACCATGATGGCTTTTCAAAACAGCAAGAAGGAGAAGAAGAAAGAGAGAAGAAAATCAACCAGAAGAATTTGTCGGCAAGACACTTTAACATCCGTTTCAAAAGTCATAGATTACAATTTAAAATGGAAGTCCTCGTTTGAACAAAGAAGGAAAGGTTATGAGAAAATACAGTTTGAAATTATTGATGTGTAAAGCCATACATGATTGCATCTGTCCTATAGCTCCCCCAAATGCACCAAATGGATATTGCTGAAATCTCATGGAAATAAGTGCAAGAGATTTGACTACAGTGATTGTCATTACTGCTTAGAATGCTGGTTGATGTGACTCAAATAGAATATCTGCTTTTCTCACGCAAGCCTACTTTATAGACTGTGTCAGATGGGCTGTATGTGTTCTGCTCAGATAACCCTGGAAACATGTAACAGTCATGCAAATTATAATTCTAGAAAAAGAAATAAAGTAAATTGACCATTGATAGTTCTTTTTCTTCCTTTATCCTGCTCTCTTATATAAGCATCCAAGTGTAATGATTGTGAACTCAAAGAATTTCTGTTTCAATGCACTTTATCTTTGCAGGCAATGAAGTTAGTGGGTTCAGCTTTAGTTCTTTATGGGGTTTTGGGTTGTTTTGATTTATTTTTTTTCTGCTAGGAAGGGCTACTTAAAAATGGTACAGTGATTATCTCTTTTCTAGCATCAAGTTTCTGTCTCTGCAGATGTTTACTCAATGTTACATCAGAGCAGAAAGCAACTGACCAAAAACACTGAAGCAATAAACAAAAGATTTAACTTAACTAGAACAGTAGTGAAGCACATTAGACACTCCATTTATTATTACAAACAGGCTCATACCTTGATCAGATACTGTTAATCACAGCAGATCCACTTCTGCAATTTACATGTTGGTCTTGTCAGAACAAAAAAAAAGCGCAATATAAATTCCCACCCCCACTTCTACTTCAAGGCCTTTTTGGCTTCAAACGAATCAGCCCTTTTATTAAATTACCTTCTCTGGGATTCTCAGAGAAATGTCTTGTGCTTCCTTCATACAGTTTTTCAGAGTCAGGGTGGTGATGGCACTCAGAAAGCTCTTGCTATCTTTACAGATTATTTCTTCTTTCTTGATTCTGTATGTCAGAATTGATTCTCAAATATATTTATCTACATTTTGTTAATTGTAATTTAAAATTGTATTCTAAGGAGTATACATTTAGACTATAGTAATTTTGAAGGCGAGCAGTTATTTCATTGGGTTGTCACTCCTTCCAGAAATCAAACCCTCCCTGTCATATATAAATAGATTGCTTGATATACATGCAATATCCTGTCGGTGTCATGCACTCTTTTCTTTAATCTGACTGACATAGCACATAATAAAATGCTCACTTCAATATATGTCTGTTGCATTTTGCCTAATTCTGGGCTTAGTTTAATATTAGTCATGAATATTTCCTACAACTGGATATGAATTTGAATATATAAAAGGCACATTTTATGTTCATGCTACTGCACTTGCTTCTCCCATATATTTTATTGCTTTCCTTGCTTGTGATGAATTAAGCCATCTGAAGAAAAGAAGAACTGGAAGCAACAGGGACATTGAGCCCGTTATCTTTATCCACAAGCCAGGTGTAGCATGTGAGAGGGAGAATTGCATTCTTTGCACTTTATTTTCCGTAAGTAACTCACAGCAGTGAGCTGGAGGGAGTCACATTCTCCAGTGGGTATGGCAAGAGGAAATACAAAATTCCACCATATTAAATCTCAGACTTTTTTCATATAAAAGTACTTGATCACACTATATCAGCAATTTTATTCCATATAATTTATATGGATTGTTTTCCAGGGGAGGCAGAAATTGGATTGATATTTTGTTTCACTTCTGTTCTGCTGCACATCTCAAGAATTATCATTTTTGGGTAAAAAGCTGTTTTTGATCAACGCCCTGGATGCTTGAGTGTTTATAAGTGGAAATTACTATAATGAACAGAAAAAATGTTGTGACTTTTTCAATATTCCTGCCAAGGCAAATATTCATGTTTCCTTTAAGGAAGATTCAGTTGTGGATAACCAGTAAGGAAATCTTAATTCTTCTATCGTATACAGAACCTGCCTTGCACAAAAATTACTTTTATTGTAATTGAAGAGTCGATGGGGATCCTGAAGATGTCCATATTTTTTTGTTTGTTTTTTTGGGTAAGAATTAATGTAACAGAATATCTTCAGGAAAATAAAATTATTGAATGTATTTTACTTCTGTTACTGCACTAGATGCTTCTGCATCTACTTTTATGGCTGAGAAAGAATTAGGCAGCATGTTCAGAGACACATTTTTATCAATTTGTGATATTTTCACCTTTTAGTTATTGATCACCTGAAACACATTTGTTTGGCTATTTGGTCACCTGAAACACCTATGAGCTCAGGTGGCTTTAATTTCTTGGCTTTTACAGACCAGAAGATGAATTTTATGAAAAGAAACAGAAGCAATGACTGTAATTTCTGTCCTTCAGCAAGTCAAGAATGTTTAAGATACTATGGCATTTCTGGATTGCTATGCCACCTACCAAGACCTGCATGCAACTTTTTGCTGTTAGAAAGTCTGTTTCACCATTTGGCAACAGAGTGACTTTTTTCACAATGCTTGAAATGGACTACAGTTTCAGACTCTCAAAATGGCCCTTGTCACCCTGGTTTTATTTTTCATGCAGAAGTACAGTCTATTCTGTCTACATATTGTGTGACCTTGCCTCCCTATGGATAGAAATGATGGAAAAAATGAACCACTGTCTAAAACAGATTAGATGCCAAACCTAGTTAGATCTTGCCTAATCCTATAAAAGTGTGTCAGTTAGGGACTTACTTGACCTACAGAAAAAAAGATCTGAAAACACTATCCTAGCTGGTTACTGATTCGGCTTGCTTATACTGCAGCCATGGCTTTATTACAGCAGACAAAGTATGGTCATGCAAATTTAGTCCACTTTCCATCACCCTATGGCATCCACCCAGCAAGTTAAAATGTACTTTTATTCAACAATGCAACCAATATATAGCAGATTAATTGCCAGAACAACACAGTGAAATCCAAACAAATTACTCCCTAGTTAGATAAGGCTTTTGAAACAGTGGCCCACATTGTTCTTGCTGAGAGATTCTGACATGCTTGAGAAGTTCTATGGCACTAATGATACTATTACAGTTGTTTTGCAAATCTTGAGTTACTTTTTTCCTATTGTCTTAATACCAAAGACTTTTTGTATATAATTATTTTCAACATGTATCTGTCAAAATAATTTAATAATTTTTAGATCATTCTTTCTTCTCTTTCTTTCTTTCTTTCTTTCTTTCTTTCTTTCTTTCTTTTATAAGACAAATGATCAAATGTGTGTGTGCACAGAAAAAAATATGGAAGAAACTTTGAATGAAGGTTTCTCTTTCTAACAGTAAACATATTGGATGTTACACGCTGGACTCAGTGTTATTTTGGTGAATGCTGTAACAGCCAAATTAGCTAACCCAAAGGGAATGAAAAAGGTGCTTAGAACTAGTGACAGTACTTCAAAAAATGAGGCTGGGTCAAGCACTATATGAGCACTAAAGCGAGTATGGAGTATAATAAAGCAACTTGTTTTTTTGAATAGCTGGGCACAGTATAGGTAAGCCTATTGTTCCCCAAAGGCTGCTTGCAGTTACTGTTAACGCACTTCTGTGCTTTTACCAGAGCCTTCAGTAGCTGTGACAGTGCTTGCAAATGTGATGCTCATGACAAGTCTGTCTGCTTCTAAAGCATGTGAAGAAAGCCGAACACTTTTAATAATACTAATGGAGAGATTATCTTTAGCTTCTGATTTTTTCCCTTTTGAAAATAAAAGTGGGAGGTTTGTTTTAACACTCTGCCCTTTTCAGAAAGGTTGTAAGAAGCAATTGAGCCCCCTCTGCAAAAAGCTTCCCTTTTCAAATTTTCCACTTAATTAAAATACCACATTTTAGCTCACTAGAAGGGAAGTCTTCACCACTACCTTTTAGAGAAATAAAAAAATAAATAATAGTGGCAATCCTCTGTCAGTATAAGAGTGTTTCTGTTAGTTTCTATGCACAAAGGGATAATTATATACTTTTAAAGTCCCCATTAAAGAGCCCAAAACTGTTCTACAGCTTCTTTATTGAAAATATCTGAATACTGCAGATAGCATTAAAGGCTACAAAAGTAGCCAATTAGACTATATTAATATGCAAATTTAAGCAGAAAAGAATGTGTAAAATGTTTTGAGATTATTTAGGAGTGTAAAAGAAAGACTGGACTCATGGGCTACATAGATGCTATTATGCACATATAGATGCACATATATATGTTGCTTCTAAAGCACTAACAACACTCATTTTTGCTGCTGTATTTAAAAAAAAAGTGTGATAAAAATCTCGTGATTGTTTTTTTTAAAGGATAATAAGTTATCCTAAAAAAAAAGGTATTATTTAAAATTCAAAAATAATAAGGATTTCACAGTGATTCAGTAGATGTGTCATGGATCACTTTTTCCAGGCATCTCCTAATGCTTTGGCATACTGCTACCCAGTAAAATGCATAACAGACCATGATTACCCACTCCCTCCTATGTAATATCAGTCAATTTGCACTTGTTCTTTCCCGTATTTTGCATTTCTCTGCAATATTTTAACCTTTATGCATGTTCTGTTTAACCAATTATTTAAAATTTACTACAAATTACATCCAGTCTATCAGATGTAAACCCGAAATTTCCATTTTACTCATGTAACTATGCTGGAAGACCAAAGATAAGGATGTTGGACACTTTTTATAGATTTCCATCAAATATTGAAAACCAGTTGTGAATGTGTGCCTGTGTGTCTCTGTCTGTGTTTTTATGCTGCTTCTGTGCTCTTCCCATCGAGTTCAGTACGTTGTTCTTTAAAACTGAGCCCCACTGGGCTCTGTGCTACACTGTGCAACATACAATCCAGCACAACTTATCACGCTGTGACAGCTAATATTTAAAAAACACATGCGTATTTTGAGGTTTGATAACTGCTATCAATCTTGATAATGGGTATGGAATCCAAAATTCTGACAGGTACCTAGTGGAAGGAACATCCACTGTGAACAGCTAATGCTGAAGAAAATGAACAAGAGAAGCAGATAGTCTGCGTATCTAATTACAGATAAAACAAATACATAATACAGAAAAAGCAATTAAAAATATCTACTCAGGTTTGCAAATTCAGAAAGGCTGTAAGCCTACCAAGGCCACCTAGCTGGCTCTAATTGGACATTTTGTTATTGAAGGGTTTAGTCTGGCCTTATGGATTTTTTTTTATGGTTATATTTTCAGGACTCCCAGTACAATTCCACACAGCACCTTAGTTTCAAAGAAACTGCCAACAAGGAATAGAGCAAAATGTGTAAATGCAGGGCTTTGATGCTTTGGAAAGGCACTCTTAAGAGAGAGTTAATCAAGTTAGAGTGACCTCCAAAAGCAAAATTGCAGCACAAAGCATAATGGGTAATGCTATGTAAATTGCCATGTATGCAATCGGGATGTTATTATAGCAAGACCAAAAGGTGCTAGCTAATGACCTCTGCATTTGATCTCTGGTTTTCCTAGGGGCTGACAATGTCTCTGGCTGAGACAATAGCCGCAGCCGCTGATGAGCATGGAGAAGGGTAGGACACCTGTCTACAGCTGCCTCTGCAGCCTCAGTGGACCAGATCTAGGTGCTGCTAGCTGACAGTGGGAATCACTGCAACAAAGTCATCCCTTAAATTAACACCACCTTAAACCAAAATGGCATTTATTATTACTATTATTACTATTATTATTATTATTATTAATGATTGGGTTACAATTATTCAAAAATTTATATTCTCTTTCTAGAAAGATTTATTTTTCAGAATGCATATGAACATACATAGGTTGCATAGAGAAAAAAAAACCCAACACTTACTTAGTTTTGCTGCTTTGATTTCATTTCCAGAAATTTTGTGATTAACCAATGGCTAATTCAAACCATTTACATAATTTACATTGAAACAACTATTCCACAACTTTGCTTTCTTCTGCACATAATGTATTGATTGAGGAAGTAAAAGTGAAAAATTTTCTCATTTTATTTTTTCATTCTTTGTAAAATTATCTTGATAAAAATTTCTAGATGAAATAAAATGTTTTACATTATTTCATATTTGAGTCCTTCTGTTAATAGAAATATTTAGTCTGATATGCATATTTGACTATATACATATACATGTATATAAATTATTAAATTACCAGAGATAATTATCAGAAAACAGTTCATGTCTTTAGAAAAAGACAGGTTAATAATGTTGATGGTCTTTTAATAATGTGTTTATTAAATCATAAAAATTGGTGAACAAGTTCCAATTTACTTAGTATAACTGCTTTAGACACAAAAATAATTGCTACATACGCAAAACATTCTATTTACTTTTTAATTAAAAAAAATAAGAGATTCTAGGATATTTGACACATCATGTTATTTATGAAATTTGCTGTAATAATTATTAATTTTGCACTTAGGTTACTTTAGCAATTTTTTTATGCACTGTGACATGGATTTTGTCTTTGAGGAATCCGATGCAAGGGCCCAATTCTGCTTCCATTTAAAGAAATTGCCTCAAAAAGGAACATGATTTGATCTTGTAAGATGTAATATTATAGATGAAGGATTTCATTTTTAGGATCTGTGTTGACTTATATTATGTATGCAAGCCTAGATTTATTTTATACCTCACTATTGGTTTAGCTCATGACAAAATGAATTAAACAACGAATAGGTTACAGATATTTCCCTCGGGATGAGGGTATTTGATCTTTTTCTCTATTTTCTACATAATATTAAAATCAACATCTCCTGAAACATGATAAATGCATTGTTTTCTTCAATATTTTTATTTTTCAAGAAATACAATATGTAGCAAGGTAGTGCCAAAGAGGAAGACCCTTTAATTAAGCATGTTCACATATTAACATTTTATTTAAGTCATTTTTAGCACATTTGAGAAATATAACCCATGTGTATTTGTGCAGCCCTGATAATCCTCCTACACACAGTCAGGGAGAGACTGTAACAAAGGAATAGCAATACAAAACAGAGAACAATTCTGCTTGATTTTCCATTGCAGTCATTTTATCAGGGACAGGGAATATTTTACAGTCGTGTGCAGATGAAGGTTGCATGCATTCCCCAGCATTAAATTGTGGTAGAAAATGAAAAACCTAATAGCATTTTGATGTATTCCAGTTAGGTTTTCCATTAAGAGAAAAAGGTGATATGTTCACACCATTTGTCAGGAAAAGAAGAAATGAAGAAAATGTTGACAATTTCATTACACTCTGGTTATGGGGTGATCTGAACTTACCTATTACAAGATAAAAAAAAAAAGAAAAACTATTCAAGATATTATTAGTTGAAAACATTACTGTTTATAGTTACTTTAACTTCTGCTACAACAGTAGTTGATGTAGCAGTATGAGCTGCAGATTTTAAAAGACAGATTTCATATCATCCACATCCTTAATAAAAAAAACTTGTACCCCTCTGAATGACATAGCATCAAACCAGTCCCATACCACTGAACAATTCTCTGATAAACCTAGTCCTTCACAAATGTAACAGATGGTATCAAAAATGCTTCTAAGTCTACTGCTCTTTTTTAAGCTTGTACTTTTCAGGAATTTTTCTTTCTACTAGTCTTCTCTTCTCTTCTCTTCTCTTCTCTTCTCTTCTCTTCTCTTCTCTTCTCTTCTCTTCTCTTCTCTTCTCTTCTCTTCTCTTCTCTTCTCTCTTATCCTCAGCTTTCCTGCTGAGAATATGTCCCCAGAGGAAACAGCAGCTGGACATTTCATGCCAAAGTTTAAAAACTAAATGTATATTTGCAGGGTGCAAGGGATTTAAGGCATAGCTTCAATCTGCCCAACTGGAAAAACTATTGTATAAAGTATCTTTAATGAAGTTTTACTATACGTTTCACAGAACTTTGTATTACATATAATAAAATTAAGAACAAATATTTGGGTGGAACAGTGTTTATAGCTGAGCTCTTTGATATTTCTATAATTATTTATCAGAAATTGCTCTTTAAGAAAATATATTTGGGAGACAAGCATATAACAACATCAGCACAACCCATTCTGTAATTTCTTACCTGCAAGATACCTAATCAAGACCCATACACTGAAAAAAAAATAAATAAATGGGCTGAATTATTAGTTAATCACTAGCAGAATACACCTGCCTTCATTCTAAAATTTGGTGAATAATAATTTCTCTAACTTGTACACCACAAAAGTCATATTGAACACATACTGTCACTTTTATGCTAAAATAGGTGCATATTAACCTAGTCCTGAAGCATATATAGTTGTGAAGGTAGTGAGACCCCTGCTATAGAGGCTTCACACCTCTTTTCACTGTCTACTCTGCCCTTCTTTGAGAACAAAGTCAGTTTGAGGGAAATTTTTTCTGTGCTTAGAAAAAGCTAAGTATGAGTTATTAAAAGAAGTATGAGTTTTTCTTACTGCTCTACTAAACTAACATCATGGATAATAGAAAACCAACCAAAAGCAATGATAATTTCAATGGATCCTGCATTTGAATATAACTTTGTAGTCGAACATAGCACAAAAAATTAAATGCAATGACTGGTTCTTGATATTTGTTTATATGAAGGATCAGAAGGTTTACTTTGCTAGCTGTGCATAGAGGATTTGGTCCAAAATCCAAAGAAGTCCATGAGGAATGGAAAAGTCCCATTTGATTTTTTGTGGGTTTTTATCATATTGTGACAGAAGATAGATATCTTTGCATGTTAAGCATATGAAGGATACAGGAGAATTGTATGCTTCTGTCTTTCTCTCATTCTTTTGAACAAAGCTGGGGTGTAACTGCATTCCAAGGAATTATTTTCTTGGTGGAAAGCATTTCATTTCAGAGGCAAACTACCAACAATGCAGCATTTGATGAGACAAAATTACTGACTAGCAACTGCTAATAAAATGACTCACCCCTAATATTTACTTGTTCTTATTTCTTGCTGCTTACTGGACCTGATTGCACCTGGAAACAGTTCAAGAAAAAAATATGGGTACAAGAAACTGGAAAAGAGAGAAAATTATGCTGCCCAGTGACTATCCCTCTTTGGTTTGACAAGAAGGTGGGAAGGGGAGTTGCATCTGAAAGCTATGGACCTAGAGGCAGGCATACTTTAACAAAGAAACAGTGGAAAGCACTTGTCATATCATGCTACTAATCCTTAAAGCATTAAATATAGGTTGCTAAAGAAGACAGCAAAAATCTGCATTACTAAAATCTTTCATGTATTTCTACAGATGTAGGTGGAACCAATTGTAGCAGTCATTGTATAATAAAACAGATGTGATTAAAAATGCGAGAAAATAATTTATAGGTAACTCCTGAGACATATGCATATGGATTGACACCCAGTCTATTTGTGAAAAGACTGTGAGTCTTTGGAAAAATAAAAAAGATGAATTATGGTTTCTTCCTTTCCTTTAGTAGGCCAAAAATTATACACCAAGGAATTCCAAAGATTAGTGTTTCTGTCTTCATAAAATCAATCTGCATTGTAATTTTTAAGAAAGGCTTAGTTAACCCAAAGTTAGGCAGTTTGTTATAAAAATATCTATCACCAAGCAACACCCACACATGTTTTCCTTCCTAAAAGAACCCTCTAAGATAATCATAACAAAACCCCTGCATTAAGGAAATAGTACAATCACAGAACCAATAGCTATCTGATACTGAATTTAAAGACTTTAATTAGCCTCACAATCACAAACTTTCTTTTCACAAACAGTCATTGCCTCATTGAGAGATCAGGACCAACCAGGCTTTAGGGATGAATCAAGATTATGTTGTAAGCAAGTATTTAGGAGACCAGGAGATCTATGGAAGAAGGTTAATAGTCTTTGGTGAAGGCAACTGACTGTTGCTCCTGGATAATTAGATTCCATTTTCAGCAATGGGAAGGCTACAGAAGCATGAAAAGTGTTTCTTCTTCTGAGGTCTACATTGTCTGCAAACACCTACAAACTCTCATGCAACACTTCCCTCTGTTAACAAACTTTGAGGTTGTAAATGGAAGCACATGAAAGACTGGAAATATTGGAAATGCCATTTCATAGGCTAATTTAACTCTGGCATTCCTGTTAATGTTTGAGTGTAAAAAAACCTGTTCGCAATTTTTGGTAAAGAAATGTAATTTCCTGCTACATTTCCAAACAGAAATTTATATCGTGTTACTGTGTACAGAGTTCATCAGCACAGTGAGTTTTCAGATGACATGAGCACTGTTTTCTGCCATTTGACCTAAAGCACAGGACCACCACCAGCAGTACATTATCAGCCTCTACTTCATGAAGTGATTCATGCAGAGAACTGGTACTTTGCCATGTTTCACAGCATGGGGGTTGCAGTTTGTGGTTCAATGAGCAATTTCTTTCTTTTACTTTTCAGCTCAGAACTGACTCAGTAGCTCCTTGTTTCTTTCCAGCCTATCCACGGTGTGGTCTTGACCATCTCTCTGCCAGCCAGTGCCCATTTCAGGGTCAGTTACCACAGTAAGTTCCTGGTTTCTGCAGGGACATCAGCTCATTGTCCCAAACACTAGTGCCAGTGCTCCATGGTTTTCTTGTTCCAGGACTCTTTTCCTCTCTTGCCTCTTCCAACCTTGTGTTGTTCTAATTTTTGCCGTGTATTAAGTTCATTCTCATCCTAAAGTCCCCTGACCTAATTTCATTTTGTTCCTTATTTTTCAACAAACTGTGGTTTCTGTTTGTTTTTTCTTTCCATCTCTTAGTTGGAATCTTTCCTTTCTCAAATCTCTGGAAAGCTGGCAAGGTAGATATAGAAGAGTTGTAGCATCTACTCTTACTTCAGTCTCAGTGACATAGCATCTTGCAGCAATGTGGCAAAAGTTGCTAGGACATTTATTCCATCTTGCAATTGCAAGGTAACATCTGACAATTACAAACCATATTTCCAGAGAATTTTGCAGATAAATTCTAGTAAGTCCTGCTGACCATGTGTAAAGTGAGCTTTACATGCCTTCAGAAAAGACATATTATGCACAGCAAGTACTCCTATGTTAAGTTTAAATTATTTTCTCAGAAATACAATTACTACACATATTTTGTGGATACCTTTAGTGGAAAAGTTGCAGCTTTTAATATATGAATCTAACATGTTTTCTCCAATTTTATTCTGAACACTAATCAAATAGATGGTGCTGAATGTTTAATGGAATTTGAATGCAAAACTGATACTTTGTAATTAAAAAAATTATCCCATAGACCTAGTTTGGCAAAGTTCTAAGTGAAAATTGCAACCTTTAATGGCAGGTTTTTCCTTCACTATCAGTTTGACAGATCCTGTACTACCTCTTCCAACTATTCCAACCATGCTCTAATTGTCAGACAACTTTTCCTATGCCTTAGTAGAAAGAGGATTTTTTGCAATGAGTGCAGACTGGCCTGAGCCTCAGCAAGGTGTTTTATTGAATTTTGTTTTCTCTCCCCATCTTGGTGGTTTTGGTTGCCCTTCCCCTCAGCTGAAGTCCTGGGGGCAGGTATTTTTTTGGAGTGTGTTCATGTCCTCTCTTGGAAGCTGCTCAAATTGAAAAATAGCCTTGTGAAAATTGCACCAGTAATTAAACAATTTAATATAATTTAATCTGCATCTCAATGGATCAAAAAACTCAAAACACAGAAATTATCAACAATGATATTACAGGAATCTAACGCCAATTTTTTATTCATTAAAGCACCTTGGACATTCTTGCTTTATTCTGTCAGTTGTTATACAATGAAACTTTTTCTAATATGTGTGATAGGGTATTAATCCACTGCAGGATTCCACTACGGTTGTTATGTATGTTTGCATCCTGAATGCATGTGGCTACCTCATAGAGAAAATAAATAATGGATTTCTCCTCTTTTGCTCCCTTGAGACTAGGATAACTGCCACTGTCTTCTACTTCTGAGCTTTTTCTTTCTCTTTGTGTGTTTGTGGGTGATTTCTAGGCTAAAAGGTGATGTTGTGCTATATTCTCAAGGCTGGGATATTTGCAATACTGCTGCTGAGCTCGGACCTGAGACATGGACTGGATAAGCTTTTGATAACTCCCTGATACTTGACTGGAAAGTTGTGTAGGGAAAGCAGTAGCAACCAGTCACCACTTTTTCACTTGTAGGATTTAATTCCCCAAGCAGACATCAGTAAAGCAGGGTATGTGTTCTGGGTTGGGTTTTTCAAGGGAATTTCTTCCCATCTGTCATCTGCAAAAGATGCTGGGAGAAGAAGGGCCTGACCCTCAGGGAGGATGAATAGGAGGTAATTGAGTTAACAAAAGATGCAGCTGAGTGCCTTGGCATACCACTGGAATGGTTCTGGGAGAGGGTGGAAGCAGGGTGGTTTTGGCAGATTCTTAGCTGGGGAGTGGGCAGTCTTTGCCCAGCTTGGAGGGGCAATTATTGTGGTGTTTGGTGCTGGACTTCTCCTGCCCAAGGGGAGTCTCTGCAACAGAGGAACCTTCCTTGTGGTTGGTGGGCTAGCTGCTCACGGGAGCTGCTGGTGGAGTGGGACTTTTTCAGTGTCCACCCTTGCCAGGAGAGACCTTCTCCATCTGCATGGGTGCTTCAGGGGAAAATTGGGCCTCTATCTCCTCCCTCTCTCCAGAGGGAGCACTTCCTGGCTGCTGACTGGAACCTTGGCTGCTGCTGCTGCCATCGCCAGGATCCTGCACCGGACACGTAAGAACCAGGGGAAAACTGACTCCCCCACCCCCTGCTCCCGAGGCTGTCAGGGCTCACTTTGACCTACCTCTGGAGCCACCTGAGCCAACAGCATCCCTGCAGCTCTGGGGGGTCACTGCATCCCTTCTGCCTCCACAGGAGCCACCAGCTCTGCCAGTTGTGCTCGTAACTACACCAAAGGGGAAATTGCCTGACGGGCAAGAAAAGGCTGTTATTATTTTCTTCTGATTTTTTTTTTTTTTTTTTTTTTTTTTTTGTTGGTCTTGTTGTTGTTTTTCTGTCTTGTATTTATATATACGTTTTTATATATATATATTCCCATATTTTTGCCCGAAAGCCCTGTAATTTCAGAGTTATAATAATTTGGAGGGAGGGGGTATTTTTTCCATTCCAGGAAGGTTCCCACCTTCCTTGGCAGACACCTGTGTTTTAAACTAGGACACTATGCTAGGTATATTTTTTTATACACTATCAAGACTAAGTGTCCGGCTTAGGCTCTGGGCTTATATATGAGTTTGGCCAGAAACTAA
Organism: Eopsaltria australis; assembly: GCA_034509425.1. Lineage (NCBI taxonomy): Eukaryota > Metazoa > Chordata > Aves > Passeriformes > Petroicidae > Eopsaltria > Eopsaltria australis. Next base: position 141,578 of record JAVTVJ010000056.1, read on the forward strand.
GTGAGTGAAACCCATCGTAATGCTTCAGATTTATTTCTACTTCTGTTGAAGTTCAGTAAGACCTTCAGCTTTAGACACATCACTTTCTCAATCCACATCTCAAAGAAAATGCTAGATTCTGGTCCTTAAATAGATAATTTATTCAGAAAAATAACCTTGTTTTGCCTGGTAATGCAGGGAATATGAAAAATACATCAGGAGAAATTTTGTTTCTGCAAAACTTCAAACTAGAATAAACTAGGAAATTTCTTCTTCATTCTCCACAATATTTTCTTCTCTCACAACTAGACCTTTGCAACTAGAAAGCAAAGAAAATTTCATCTATGTGTATTTTAAGACCCCACATGGAAATGTGAAAAAAATCGCCCACTTAACTGTTATTTATGAAAAATGACTTTGTGGTGTCTTAATGCTTCTTTTTAGGGAACCATTTGGATTATTAGCTCACACTTAGTGTTTTATTTGCCATGTACACCTCAGCATCAACTAATCAGACTTTATTCTTGAACACTCTGAATTGCCTGTAGCACTTCATTTCAGCAGGCAAACTGACTCACGCTGACAGGAAACACTATGAGGCTTTCCCCGAAGGGACCATCCCATAATATCAATACGAGTATGTAGTCATTAGCTAGTCTGGGAACATCTAACAATTACATTAGTCAAAGCACTTTACAACATTTAGTTTTGTAGAGAATCTGAGATTTCAGATCTGAAGCTATGCCGAGCATAACAACCAAACACAACAACACTGTTTTGTTGTAAAAAATAATAATTTGGGGGAAATCAAGTTGTCTAACAAGTTAAACCTATTTTAAAATTTTGTTACATATATTTGTCTCATAAAAAAGAACATTTTAGCATAGTTTTTCTTTTTTAATTCTAAGAGAAAAATGGTTCACTAATGACAGAGGAATAACCTGAGTAAGGATGGATAAAATTATTTGCATAAAAAAGGATAATCAGTAACAGGGATCTTACTTCAACATAACAGTACTTACTTCCTACAAAAGCCCAGTGAGTTAATAAAAGACAACATTTTTATACAAAACAGTCTTAGAGTATGCACGAACAGAAACATTAATATTTAAATCTCAATATCAGCATGAATTATTAAGCATTTCTACTCTTTCTTATAGAAGGTCTTAGAGGCTCCATGTCATTGAAATAAAAAATAACATGATCTCAGGCCTTCGTTCAGGAACCTGTGCAGCAGCCCCGAGCCTCGTCATGACCTGGAAGCCCTGGGATCCATCCAGGTGGTGCTGGGAGCAACTGAAGGAGGTTTAAATATCTCCAGGGACCACAAGTGCCCCAGAGAGTGGCATGTCATGAGGGCGTGGCATGTCTGTCAGTGAGGGTGTGGCACCTCAGTTTGCACAGCAGTTCATGTAGCAGGGTGTGCAGGAAGGGCTCCTCTTTGCTTATCCAGAAGGAGCCAATAGAGGAAACAGACAGACTAGGTAGCTGGTAAGGAAGAGCAAAGAGATCTTTTTAGCCCCAGTCTTGTTAGCATACTAGTTTAAGCTCCCTTAGTTATGGTGTTGACATGCAGTCACGCGCAATCCCCTGAGGAATCTCTGAAGCAGCCAAGTCAGAGGCCTCCAGCCAGCGAGACCTGCTGTTGGTAGATGTATCTCTCCAGGTCACAGGCTGCCAGGAGTGCCTGATGCCTCTTTGCAAGGCTGGATCAACAGACAGTTGTTTTGCAGTTGTTCTTGGTTGAAGAGCTGTGTTGCCAGGGGAAGGAGCTACAGGAAGAAGTGAACAAGCTAAATAGTATACAAGCAAATGAGCAAGAGATTAACAGGCTATTTTCAAAGATGCTACAATCTCAGTCTGGAAAGCTGGAGTGCTCTGCTGAATGGTTATGGGCTCTTCAGGAGGGATAGGCAAGGTAGAAGCAGGGGGCAGTATCATATGTAATAAAGGGGTTAGAATATATGGAGTTCACAGCTGACAATGGCACAGTTGAGAGCCTCTGGATAAGAATCGAGTGGCCAACAAATAATGTGGATGCCATTGTAGGAGTCTACTATAGACCTTCTACCCAGGATGGTGATGCCAGTTCTTTGAGGAACTAAAGCATATTTTCAAGTCAACAGCCCTTGTCCTTATGGGGGCTTCAACTCACGAGAAATTAACTGAGAGTATCACACAGCTAGTAAAACCTGGGCCAGAAGATTCCTAAAAAAACTGGATGACAACTTTATAGGACAGGTCATAAAGGAGCTGACTTGGAAAGATGCTCTCCTTGATCTCCTGCTTTTCAGCAGAGTGGATCTCATGAGCAAAGTGGAGATTGGCAGCTATCTTGGCCACAGCGACCCTGAAGTGATTCAGTTTAAAATCCCTGTTGACAGAAGGAAAAGTGCCTGCAAAACCTCAGCTCTGGACATGAGGAGAGCAGACTTCAGACTCCTCTGGAAATCAGTAAGTAAACTCCCTTGAGAAAATGTTTTTGCAGATGCTGGGGTCCATCAGTGCTGATCACTTTTTAAACATTACTCCTAAGGGCACAGGAGCAGACAATTCCCAAATTGGGAAGTCAAGCAGGTGAGGCAGAAGGTAAACTTGTCAGAACAGGAATGTTCTCTTGGAAACAAGGCAAGAAATAGCAGTGTATGCCCAGTGAAAGCAAGGTCAGGTGACATGGGAAGAATACAGAGATGTTGCTTGCCACTGTACCAAGAAAATTCATGCAACCAAAGCTCAGCTGGAGTTGAAGTGGGCCAGAAATGTGGGTGACAATAAAAAGAGGTTTTCATATATATTAATGGTAATAGACAGTGTAAAAATAACATTGGCCAATTACAGAGTGAGGGTGGTCACCTCACAGGGACAGAGACAGGCAGAGATGTTTAACTAATTCTTTGTCTTCAACATGAATGACGGACAAAAGGAGTGTCAGTGTCCTGAGCTGGAAGACCATGACTGTGAGAATGGTCAATTCCAAGTTGACCTCGAAACTGTACAGGCTCTGCTGCTCCAGTTGGATCTCTACCAATCTACAGGGCCTTATGGGATTAATCCAAGAATCCCCAAAGATCTGGCTGATGTCATAGCAAAACAACTCTTGATGATTTTTGAGAAGTTTTAGGAATCCAGGGAGGTCCCCACTGACTGGACACTGGTGAATTTTGAATTTGAGTCAGCAGTGCCCCGGCAGCCAGGAGGGCCAAGAGTGTCCTGGGGGCATCAGGCACAGCATCACCAGCCAGGCAAGGGAGGGGATTGTCCTGCTCTGCTCTGCACTGGGGCAGCCTCACCTCAAGGCCTGAGTGCAGTGTTGGGCACCACAATGCAAGAAAGATATGAAGACCAGTTAGAGAGCATCCAAAGTCAACAAAGACAGGCCTTGGAGGGAAGTCATATGAGAAGCAGCTGAGGCCACTGGGTTTATTCAATCTGGAGAAAAGGAGATGGAGGGGAGACCTCATTGCAGTCTACAACTTCATTGTGAGGACAAGATGAGGGGCAAGCACTGATCTCTTTGTGGTCATCAGTGACAGGACCTGAGTGAATGGTCTGAAGTTGTGTCAGGGGAGGTTTAGGTCAGATATTGGAAAAAGGTAGATTTTCTTCACCCAGAGATTTTTTGGGCACTGGAACAGGCTCCCCAGGGAAGTGGTCACAGCTCCAAGCCTGACAGAGTTCAAGAAGTGTTTGGAAAACACTCTCTGTCACATGGTGTGATTCTTGGGGATGGTCCTGTGCCAGGCCACGAGTTGGACTTGATGATCCTTGTGGTTCCCTTACAACTCAGCATATTCTGTGATTTTGTAATACTGCTTGGCATGAAGCCGTGCGCCTTTAGGAACTTTAACCTGTGAAAAATGTTGCACTGCATCTTGCCAACACCTCTAAAACTGGTCTCTGCTGTCTACATCGATGTCCCAGATTGCTGAGACAAGGATAAGGCCTCACTATTGTTATCTTGGCATATGATAAAGTGAAGACTATTAAAAACACTTCAGATACAGTATTAACTGACCAAAGATATGTCAGTGCCAGCAGCAACGTTGTTGAAAGCTGCTCAGGTATTTCCTAATAAAGTCAGCATGAAAACCTGTAGTGGTTTCTACTCAACAGAGAGCCCTGAATCCCATAAAAGTAAGCCCTTACAAGTCTAGATCTAAATGCCCTCCTCAGCTTTTCACTAAGGTGATCTGGGTCTCTGTAGCTCACTGATTCCTCTGTCCAGCCTGGAGAAGTACAACAGATTCCAGCTGGCTATATTTCCAGGAATGCCCCTGTCCCCAGGGCACTCTGGCAGCGTCCCGTAGACACTTAGCCAGAGAAACTGTGGCCTGTGGTGTGGTGTAGGAACGATCCAGTTTAGCTATCAGCTGAAGATGAATAACGAGAGGGCTCTTGGAGTGTCTTTAATTCTGAGTGGCTTTATTGCAGGGTCTTCACACAGAGGGGAGGCAGGAATCCAAGAGGCCGAGGGGCCCTTAGACACAGCCTTAAGTGTTATCATGTACAACCAATCACCAGAGGGTTTGGGGGAGTATCGGGAAGGTCCAGAGTTACTTGGTCCTATGGGATGGGGAAGGAAAGGGGCCCAGGAGATAACAGGGAATAGAACAAAGGCTCTTGGGGGGAGGGAGGAGATGATGGACACCAGCAATATCTACTCTGGTTTGTCCTGGGTTAAACCATGGTCACTTCACCTTCCAGGGGTTTCCTATCTCCTTGGAACTTTCTCCACCAGTGATCTTTCTCCTTATCTAAGTCTTCTCCCCCTGGGGTCTCTAAAGACACATCCACAGCAGCTACAGACTCAGACATAAACTATTTAGAAACACTGAAGATGCACTGTAGTACATACTCCCATGCAATAGCATACTGAAGCACCTGCAGTAATTGGGACTAAACATAATGCTAGAAAAGAAATCAGATGACAATGTATTGAACTGACTTATATAAGCACACCAGGAGCAAAATGCCTGGCATTTCTGCACAGGCAGGCATTACAGCAATTCAGTTTTGCCAGGAACAAGTTACCACTACCATACGCAGTCTTAGAAACACCTGGCAGGACTTCAGTGCTGCTATTATCTCTTGCCTGCCTGAAGGCTCCCAAAGTAGCAAAATATGCTTTGCCAAGCTGGTGATGAAGCATTGTAAAATCTATGATTGGTGAGTTGAAAAATGTTCTTAGGTTCAGCTGCAAGCTGACAGTCTGATTTAAACCACATGGAGACCATATAGACCTATGTATTATCTGATAAACCTTTAAAAGTCTCAACTCCAGCATCTTGTGTATTTCCAAGTTCACCGGAAAATTCTTTAAAACACAACAGTGATACTTCAGAGAAGGAAATTTTTTCTTCAGTTTCTTTTCAAACTACTTTGAGTTCTTGCATGTGATGTTACCCATATTATTCTCTTCCCTTTTCCTTTTGATAACAATACCATAAATAACGCAAAGTTAATGGTAAGGAATTCCTTAATTTTTCAGATTTTTTCTTATTTTCAAATAAAGGGGAAAATATTAAATGTTTTTTAAGTGGAGATTTTGGTTTCTAGAATTAGAAAAGAATTTCTTATTATGATTTATTGTTTTGCTTCTACTTCAACATGGCACCAAAATGTAAGGGATTGGCAACAGAAGTAAAAGAACTACTAGTTCCTAAATAATTAGACAAGGTTCTGCTTCATTTTTTTCAAGATGATCTGCTATTTCACCAGTTTTGGCTATTCATAGTTGTTGCTATGTAAGCACTTTAGTATTACGGGTATCTACAAAAGAGGTCTTCCCTCTGTATTCTTTTCTGGTTGTATTGTAACAAAATATTATATGACGATACTAAGTATTAACACCCAAGGCAAATAATGACCAAAGTCCTTCACACATTTGCAAAGTGGTTAATTTCAACAACCTGGCAACTTTTAGATACTTATAGAAATAACTCACAGGTCATAAGAAGACAGTCAAGTTAGGTTTTAAAAAAACATCATTTTCTACAATCTAAGGTAGAAAGTTGCCATGTATATGCTATCAATACTTGGCCTAATGTAAAATTTTCCTTTTTTTTTTCCTTTTTTTTTTTTTTTTAATGCAGAAGAAGCGAATAATATGGGACAACTGATCTTCAGGGTGTCTCATTTTTATCTTGATTGTTCAGTCTTTGACTGCATTTATGCTACTTTCTCTTAGTTTCTACCTCTTGCTTGTCTCATTTTATAAACTGGTAATAAGAATGGTGACTGGTCTTTTGCTAAATGTTAAACAAGGATTGCCTCCATTTAAGTTTTAAATTATTTGAATTTGTCTTCCAGAAAAAACAATCTTTCCATTCCTTCTTATAAAAAAACAAGTAATAAAAAAGTAATAATGATAAAACCTTTACCACCACGTTCCTAGATTTGCTGTTCACACATGTTGACTGACTAAAAAAAAATCAATATTTGATACTTGTTAATGAATGCTGAAATTCATCAATATTCTGCTTATGTCCAATATTAATATACTGATGAAGAAAAGTCTGAGTTCTGCTCTGAACTTCTTTGGTTCTTTAAATTTGCACCATAAAATTGAACTCCTAGCCTCTCCAGAACCTGACTGTTTTACCACCATAGTGAAATGCAAGAAAATAGCTGCTGAGACAAACTTCTTCTGACCAGTGGATTTTTTCTTTTCCCTTTCTCTCAGGGACTCACATCAACACTTTCCAAGAGAGCTAAAGGAATATACTTATTTCTTTTTACAATGAAGACATTCTTTAATTGAATGAACATGTAAAAATAGCTCTTTAAACTCCAAGATACACCTCTTTTTCTCTTCAAGGGAATATTTTTTCTCATATCCATTGTACTCAATGAATACAGAGATACTGAGAAAGTTAAAAATGTCTATGCCCTTCTAATTGTCTAAGTATCACCCCATGTTTTGGATTTAGATTTTTTTTATCTGGGTCACAAAGAAAGGACCGCATGCACCCAGGAGAGAAAAAGGATAATGAATCTCATCCAGTATCCAATACTGTACAAAGGAGAAAAAAATGCACTCAGCAGATTAAAATGAAATATGCAAGAATACCCTGGAAATGATGTGTTCGGTCTTTATGTATGAATTAAAGCCTTCATTTTCTAATAGCTTATTCTAATTTCCCTGTGTGGTTAGTACAGTAGACCTTAAGCCCAAGAAATGATTAAGAGAAAAAAAATCTCTTTTGCTCTAGGATGTAATCCTTCCATTTGTAGATACCAACAGATCGGTCAAGTGGCAAAGACTAAAGAAGCTATAAAAAGACTAAAGAAGGCTATAAAAAGAGTATGTAGAGGAGTTTCATTTCCCCACAAGCTTGTGACATCATAGCTGTATTTTTAGTGAAGTCTTATCATTATTTCATGTCTGGAGCAAATTAACATGTCTCCATCTGAACATGTGACTCTTTTGAAAAGAGATAGCAATATGTCCATGTATCTGAAGCACAGACTACAGACCATGACCATGGTAATCATCACAATTTCAGCAAAAGTAAGATTAAAGAAGGACCACCATTACCTTGTTATAACTGAAGATCTATATTCATACCAATTATAATATGAAAAAGCAACTTATATTGTACTAGTAATAAAAAGAAATACAAAAGGTGTATGATTTTAAACCTAAGTTAAAAGTAGTGGGGTGAAATAAATGAACAGAAACTCAGATACAGTTTTCAGGCATTGGCACCAAAACTTTCCTGGATGTCTCTCATTTGTGTGTTCAACTTTATTATCTTAGAAAGAAAGGTATAATTAAAATACCTAGAAAAGTGCTTATTCAAGCAAGCATATAAGTGGAAAGCACAGTACCATAACACGTGGGAACAGTCAACAAGATGATAAAAACAACTTAAGTGGAGCCCATAAAAAAACAGGTTCCCAGTGAGTGTCCTGATATTATTTACTTAAAATCTATTTAAAATGCTGTCAAGACTACTATTAAAAATATTTTCATTAGTTCTATTAGAAAACAGCACCTAATTCACCGCAAGAGCATCAATAATGGTTTCTTTGGGTTTGAGACATCAGACTGTAAAAAAAAAAATTGACTTAATGGTCAACTACATTTGCTCTAAACCTACAAAACAGAGCTTCTCTGCCTTCTTTTACCAAGTTATATCACAGCAGTTACCTTAAAATCACAGAGTTCTTGCATTTACAGGGGGAAATATTTATATTATATTTCTGAAATTTGCAATATTTTATATTGTTTAGGTCATCTGTGCTTTTAGACAGTGAAGGCAGGGTGACGATAATGTGAGGAATTACAGGCACTGTTTTTTGCTGTGATGTTCATTAGGCTAAGCCACAACTTAGATTCATAGATTTCAGGGCCAGAAAAGGCCATTGCTATCATCTAGCCTGACCTCTTACTATAGCAAAGGGCAAAAAATGTCAGTCTGTAATTTTGAAATCAAACCCATAACTTTGGTTTGAGATGTAGTATATCTTCCAAAAAGACATGCAGTCTTAATTTAGAGATTCAAGGTGATAGAAAATCCATTACTTTCACAGGTAAATTGTTCTAAAGCTTCATTACTCTCAGTTCTAAAAATGTGCACTTTACTTCTCAGCTGAATTTGCCTAACTTTAGACTACTGCCACTGAGAGCAACAAAAAAGCTTTTTTCTTCTAAATTAAGTTTAGTACTATTAAAAAAAATTCTACTTTACTAGGACATTGCCATCAATACAGAGCTCTGTCTTTGTCTGGAAATGTAAATTGACTAAGTTCTTTTCCTGTTCAACTTGAATCAGTCCAATAATTTTTACTCAACTTTTCTTGAATTATCATAGAACAATAACCTAAATATTATGTTGTTCACTTCATTTGAAAATGTAATGCTATCTTTTTCTTCATGTTGTGTCCTTTGATTTATGTATTCAAGGATCACATTTCCCATCATAGGAAGAAGATTAGGATGGACTACAAGAAGTAGTCTTGTAGAATGTCACCTTGTAAGTGTGACCTACATGCCTTGTTCCTGGGTGTCAGGTTTGCTAAAATACATTGTAAAAAGGACCCCACCTTGCAAATCAGCACTTATGGATCTGACTCTGTCACTAGCTTTCACTCAAATGTTTTTTGAACCACCTGCACAGTTTCTCATTACTAATTTTGTATTCCCCTTCTGGGAACTATGCTTAACAGACTGGTCTAAAAGTGTACCTGTATAAGATTCTGCTAAACCATTATCTAATCTCTTTTAAAAATTTTTCTTTTGTAAGCCACCCACTTTATAGACAGTATGAATGCAAACAGATTTTATTTTCCAGTAATGCAGAATGCTTTTGAAGACATTCTATAAATTTATATGAATTTAGTTTACTTCATCAGACAAGTTTATTCTTTTAGAAAAAGCACTAAATTAGGTTGATTAGACATGTCTTTTGTAAAATCATGTTGGTGTATATAAATACTTTGCTACTTTGCTATTACTGTCACTATCTATATTACACAGATAGAGCAAAAAGAAATCCTATGAAGGCTATATGTGTAACATTCTCTATGCCTATGGCATGGAAATCACCACAGTAATACTATATTACATCAGTTATTGATCTGAAACCATTTTTTTATTCTACAGACTTTAGAGTTAAGAATACCTAAAGAGTGAGAGCCTCTAATGAAACTCCTTAACTCTGCTTTGCCTTTCCCTTTGATGGTCATCATGTCTTACTCAAAATTATAAATCATCTGTAGTCCAAAGTCTTGATTACCTTATATTGGAAGACATCTAGTCAGCAAACTAGGTTTTTTCCTAAATTTTCAAGACCATGCTGCACCTTTAATCTGCATGAAAATTTTCAGACATCACTCAATGTCTTGTAGCTTGAGGGCACAATCAAACCCAAGATGGGTAACATCTTGGTGTAGGACTTGTTTATTTTTATGTAAAAATTGTTGTATTGATTAGGATTATATTTGGCAAAGGTCACTTTGTATATACAAAATTAATCATAGAATAGAATCAGAATAGTTTAGATTGGAAAAGACCTTTCAGGTTATCAACTCCCATTGTAAACCAAACACTGCCAAACCCACCCCTGAACTGTGTCTCTAAGTGCCACACCTACACATCTTTTAAATACCTGCAGGCATGGTGACTCAATCATTTTCCTGGGCAGCTATTCCAATGCTTCATGACCCTTTCAGTGAATAAATATTTTCTAATACTCAATCTAAATCTCCTCTGGTGCAACTTGGGGCCATTTTCCCCTATCTTGATTGTGACTGGGGAGAAGAGACCAACCCCTACTCCACCAGAATCTCCTTTCAGGTAGCAAGCGATGAGGTCTCCTCATACCTTGCTTTTTGGCAGGCTAAACAATCCCAGCTCCTTCACCTGCTCCTCATATGGTTTGTTTTCCAGACTCTTACCCAGCTTTGCTGCTCTTCTCCGGACATGCTCCTGTTATAGCGAGGGGCACAAAAGTGAACACAGGATTCAAGATGCAGCCTCACCAGCACCAAGTATAGGGTGGGGGATGATCACAGTCCTGGTCCTGCTGGCCACACTATTTCTGATCCAAGCCAGGATGTCACTGGCCTTCTTGGCCACCTGGGCAAACTGCTGACTCGTGTTCAGCTGGCTGTTGACCCTTATCCCCAGGTCCTTTTCTGCCAGACAGCTTTCCAGCCATTAAGGACTGCCTGCCAAGGAACCCTCTCAGCCAGTCTCTTAAAAAGGCTAATATCTGTCCTGTTTGTCCAAACTGGAAGTTCTGATGATCCCCCTCCTTAATTTTCCCAGCGCATGAAACTATGTTATTCCATGATCATTATGCCCAGGCTGTTCTCCATCCATCACATTACCCCCATATCCTTCTCTGTTCACAAGCAACAGGTCCAGCAGTGCACCTTTCCTCATTGTCTAACTCACCAACTGTGTCAGGAATTTTTCTTGAACACACTCTGGGATCCTTCTAGAAGTCTTCCTCTCTGGTGTACTCTATTCCCAGCAGATATCTAGTAAATCAAATTTCCCCATGAGAAGAACTGATAGCAGTTTTGAGACTTCTCTCAACTGCTTACAGAATATATTGGCTGCCTCTCTATCATGGTTACTTGGTCTATAAAAAGCTCCCACCCTGATATCTGCTTTGTTGGCCTTCCCCCATGCCTCATCCATAAACATTCAATCCTATTGTTGCCATCATTAAGTTCTAGAAAACTGAAACTCTCCCTAATGTACAGGACTACCCCACCACCTTCTCCTTCCTTGTCTATACCTTCTGAAGAGTTCATAGCCATCTATTGCAGCTCTCTGGTTTCCGTGATATCTCACCCTGTTTCCATTATGTCAGCTATGTTATAGTTTTCCTGCTGCATTATGGCTTCTTGCTCTTGGTTGTTTCCCATGCTGTGTGCATTGGTGTAGTTGCACTTCAGTTGGTCTATTAATCCTACCACATTTGGGGGGACTGAGGCCCTAATTCCTTTGGGGTCCTTCTCAGACATTTCTGTCATTTCTAATATATCAGTAACATTTTGTAGCCTTGCTGCCACATAGACCTCCAAATACAAACCACAGTATTTGTGCTAAACACAGTGATGATAATATAGGGATTTTTTTCATTTTCTGATCAGCGCTTGCACAGATCTAAGGCCTTTTCTGCTTTTCATGCTGGCAAGGAGTGTGAGTTTGCTTGAGATGTTGGGAGGAGACACAGCCAGGACAGGTGACCGAACCTGACCAAAGGGATATTCAATACAATATGACTTCATGCTCAGTGTATAAACCTGGGGAGATAAGGAAGAAGGGGAAGACATTTGGAGTGATGTCCTTTGTCTTTTCAAGTAACTGTTATGCATGATGGGGCCCTGCTCTCCTGGAGATGGCTGAACAGCTGCCTGCCCATGAGAAGCAGTGAATTAATTCCTTGTTTTGCTTTGTTTGTGTGGGTGGCTTTTGCTTTCCCTATTACACTGTCTTCATCTCAACACATGAGTTTTCTGCCTTTTACCCTTCTGATTCCGTCCCCAATCCTGCTGATAGGGGAGTGAATGACTGGCTGTGTGGTACTTGGCTACTGGCTGGGGTTAAAACACAACACCCTGCTAACTCCTGTGCAGAGATCCGTTCCCCCCTTTGAGACAGGTGCACCCTGTCTGTTGCCAGCAGGTCTGTGTCATGTAAACTGGCCCGTGATCGAAACCACAAAATTCTGATGGTGACACCAGGCTCGGAGCCATGTGTTGATATAATGGCTCTTACTGTTACTTCCATCATCATTCTTTATATTTTGAAGGACAGAGAACACTGCTTGGGCTCCTGATCCCTTGAACACTCATCCCAAGATCCTGAAGTCCCTCGATTACCCACAGAATTCTTGTTGCTACCTATCTTAAAAATCAAGAATGGACACGCTATATATTGTGACAATAGTAGTGTGTGTTGGTGCCCATCTGTTCACAATTTATTCTTATTACATAAAATGTGATGATTTTCTGCAAATGGTAAGGAAAGGTGAATTCCAAATTGAGTTATATATTTTTTAGAAGTGGCACAGGTTCAGGGTTCTGTATTCTCATTCTAACCAGATGGGAAAACACCAATCAGCTTTAACTCACAGTGGTAATACTCAGTTCTGTGTTCAAAATTAAAATCCCAATCTGATAGGAGAATTGTGGTCCAAACATAAAAGATCATAGTTCAAGAACCTATCTCAGAGAGATGATCTGTCAAAGTAATAAGATCTGACCTTGCTAAAGTCACTACTGCACACCAATGTATACAGCCTACACTGTAGGTCATTTTGCATATGATATTCCTGAATTGGCTTATGCAACAAGGTCTTCATGTCCAAGAGGTTCAGTGAAGATGAAATCACCTGGTCTGCTCATCTACAATCACATGGTTGCCTGCTACAGTTTTGTGTGTTTCAGTTAATTTAGATGAACTCAAGGAGATCTGAACACCGGGATTCATTTATTTTGTTGCGGAGTCAACACTTTGTCACAAAATCTCTTTATGGACTACAGGGAGCTACTGCATTAGAAAAAAAAAAAGCCTTTGGTAAATAAGCTGTTTTGCTGTGTCTTGAGGTTGAAAGGTTGAACAATTTCATGAATATACAATGAGCAAAGTTGATAAAGATGAGGTATTTCCTAGGAGTGGTATGGGTTTCATTAGGGGTGCAATCCTGGAACTGTGGCAGATCACAGCAAATGAAATTGTAATCTTTCCCTTTTTTTGCTGTACCAGATACATTCTTTAAGTGGACCTTTTCATATCCATCCTGTAATGACTTCAAGCAGAATGGATCCAGGGTGGATCTAATATTTGTTATATATATTGATTAGTTCTTTTACCAGAGAAAAAGTTAAGGTTCTTAGTAAAGTGTCTCTCTCTCAGGCAAATATTTATATTACCTTGAAGGCCAGTGCAGAATCGGAGTACTGAAATCAGACAGACTCAACTGCTGTCTTAAGGTCTTCAGAGTATCTTGCCTTTCATCATTGTTTACATTTATTTTAGGGGATCGGTAGAGTTTCTTCATGTGGATTCATTCCTTTGGAGACTGATTTGAAATGAAAATGGTTGGGTCTCACTGAGAATATTCCTAAAACACTATTCTAGACCTGTTGAATCACGCCTGTACCATAAATCATGAATGCTGTTGCCCATTGAATGGGCAACTGCCTTATCTAAATTCATACCTGCTACTGCAGCTAATAGTAGAATCACTGTCACAGCACTAGGCTCAGCAAAACTGTTGTCTTACACTGCAGAACACAAGCAGCTTTCTCCTCTTATAGCCACATATGCCAGTACATGAATTAGACATTTTAAAGGTGGCTCATATGTATTTCTGTCGTGTCCCGCTGGTTCGGGTCAGGCAGCTGCCCACCAGGGTTTTGAGCAGCAGCCCTGTGGCAGCTGCGACCGAGTGTCCCTGGCTCAGGCAGGCACAGGTTCACCAGCATCAGGAGTTCAGTTTCCCTTGCCGCGGGCTGTGTCTCCACTATAGGTAGACACTGTATCCTGATAGCTGGAAAGGCTGGGGAGGGATCTCTCGGCGCAGAGCAAAAGATACACTGTATCAAGGACACGACAGCTCTCTGGGCGTCTGAGTCCGAGAGACCCAGTGCTCAGCCTGCACCAGACTTTTATTATGAGGGTGACAACCAATTAAGTCCAAGCCCGGGGGAGAAACCAGGGAGGGACAAGGGGACAAGGGCCAACGGGGGATAGAGAGGGGAGGAGAGGGGGTAACAGACGTGCCTATGACATAATCAGCAACAGAACATAACCGAACTTTCTGGAATTCGGGGAAGATTGACAATTGATGGATGTGTGGTCAGTCCAATGGCCAAGGGAACGTCCAGCCCCTTAGAAACCCAGCCCCACTCCGGGGCAAACCACTGCCAAACCCCACCCCAGGGGTGGCCTCAATTCTGGGATTTCCTACTCCAGGGCTTCTTAATGGGGAAAGAGGTTTTGGGAGCCCTGACCACCACCACCTATTTCAGAGGTCTGGATCACACAGAATCTAAGCAAATATGCCTGGAAGCAACATGGAAAGATCTGTTGGCCAGTCCTGCTACTCTTGACATAGAATCACAACACCTGTGTCATTCCACCACTTGATTTGAGAGAGAAAATGACATCTCTCGCTAATATCAAACAGTAAGCTTGTCTTGTGCCAAAGGAATTGATTAATTCTACTGTGATTGCTTTTAGCATGTCTAAAAAAGAAATAGAATGCAATTCAGAAAATATTGAAGATATAGGGCCCTTGCAACCTCTCCTCCAGGAGGGAAACCTCACTTGCTGTGCACAAGGAGACAGGATGTTACTGCCTCTCCAAAAAAAAAAAAAAAGATATTTAAATAAATTGATAAGATTAACCAGACATATCTGAAAAGTTTTTTTTGAGGTTGGAGGAAGAACAGGAAGGAAAAAACTGCTGAATATCTGTGAGGGTCCTACCCTGTAACAAGGTAGTTTCCCAGTTGGGTTTTTGGAGTCCAAACAACAAGAAAGCAGGACAGGCCAGTCTCACATATCAGCTGCTTTGAACTCTGAGTAGCACATGAGGTATGAAAATTCTCACTTACACTTTTGTTCCTCATTCCTTTTCTTTCCTAGTGTTGATAGCGCTTCACCTATGACCTTACAACACTGGGTAAATATAGCATAGTTTATCTTTACCACTTCATTTTTAGTGCCCATTTTTCAGGCAAATGCATTGATAGAACTCTTTTTCTTCAGTTCTATTATTTTGCTGCCAAAGATAGAAAATCATTATCTAAATTAAAGCCCCACTGCATATGTCTCATTTTCACATCTTAAAAAGCAAGAGCGTAGAATATGTATGATGTGGATATTCTTAGTAACCTTGGTGATGATTTGTGTTAAGAGAAACTCTCTTTTCTTCTGACTGCCTCCAGCCTTCTGACAGGCCTACCTTCTTGCTGTTGAATGTACAATTTTTCTGGTTGTATAATGTCAATGGCTAAGCTTGAATAACATTTATTTAAGAGGGCACAATGCTGAGCATGAATTCCTAGGAAGGTCTAACACCAAGGACTAGATGCACCTTAATATCTATACCATAAACCTTAAAATTTATAGCATATGTAAAAGATTTTAGCAACAAGTTAATATTCAACCTTATTTAGAATATTATTACCATTCCCACTATTACTGTCACTACTATTTTAGAGATAGAAGTGAAGAGATTAAGTACTTTGCCAAAACCCACAGAGCAATCAGTTTTAGAACAAGTATCAGAATTAGGATTTTTGTATCCCAGGTTACAGCTTTTTCCACACCTTGTCCAACTAACTGGAATGTTTAAACTGCTTCAGAGATCATTAATTAATGACTCTGGTCCAAAATTTTATTCTTATTGACATTCATTGGATGTCAGGCTTCTTCACATAACCATGCTCTAGTACTAGGGTCCATACCAATACTTTTCTAGCAGTTTTATTCTAAAGATTTTTTTTTTTACTTCCTTTTCTGAGAATATTGGTCAGAATTTGGGTTCCACTGCCTAAGGAAATCAAACAAGTAATACATCCCTTTACATCAAGATACAGACAGGTTCAAATCACTCAGGCTGGAAACAGAGTTCACTGATACAAAACCATGGAGTCCCAGACCCTGCACACATCTAGCACAATCCCATCATGTAACCTTTGAGAGGCTCTCTTCAAAGTAAAGAAGAAAATAAACAGAAAAGGAACCCCAGTTGTGTGAGCTCAGCATAGCTGCATCCTCCTAACTGCATAGCCTGTGTCACATGGTGCCTTGAGGGAGATTTTGGTAATATTGTCATTTGATTCCCATTTCAGATGCTTTACATTTCCAAATACTCAGGTAGCCATTCAGCCTGGTGGGAGACAGGAGAAAACCTCATCACATGGAGAGCAGGTATCTAAGCCAATGAACTTTTTCCGTTCTTGGAAATGGCTGTATCAGTGAGGCTAAATAATCAGCCAAAGCCAGTGTGAACGTATGGAGGATGACACAACTTCTAAGAAATAGAGGAGAGCAGATGGAAATAAGTCCTTAGTAAATTCTACAGCAGGAGCTGGGAGATAGTCTGTTCTTTAGCTGAGGGATCCTCACGTCCTCTTCCTCCTTTACTTGTCCCCCTTAACTAAAAGCAGAGAAACCATTACAGAAAATTAGCTGTTCAAAGACCAGGATGAGCTCAACTTCCAAAGTCTTCTACATGGGGGATGAGCAAGTATGACAAATAAGTCCTGGACTAAACCAATAGATAATCAGATTTCACTAAGGCAGGCTGTGAGACAGATCATTTTCATGCTCTTTAAAGGCTAAGAAATGCCTGGAAAAACTGCAGAGGAGCAATGTTTTCTATTGAGATGACATTAAGAAAAATTAAGACTGCAGACAATAGATAAGAAGGAAAGCCTTTTGTGAAGAGGCACAGTCAGAGATCACAGATGAAAACACCAGTACACTGTTGGTCTAAGACAGCAAAGGGAAGCTATGTGTTTCTTTTAGCTTGTATTACTATAAAAGCTGTGAACTGATACAATTCTAGATGAGATAATTAATTATTGCTAAGGTCAAAAAAGACACCATATTTATTTTCTTTACTGTCAAAACCTGAAGGCATCTGTATTTCTTGTGAACAGGGGTTAATGACATAATTTTATTTAAATGGCTTAGATTGTTTAGTGAATATACCAACTCAATCTGCTTCTCTTTGTAGTGTTTCTCTGCTTCTCACACTGTACAACTGAGAGGGGAAAAAAATCCCATGGAAGGTGAACACTTTGAAACATCAATCATTTTGAACCGATAATGCTTTCTTCACCCAACTGTCAGGACTATAAAACCATAACTGGATGCAAAATGGCTATTTTACTTTCCTCAAAAATATTGAAATTGTGCAGTGTAAACGAAACAAATAACTTCACAGAGTCCTTCAGCTTGTGTGATTCTGAAGCTCTCTATGACTTGTTCTGGTGCCTTTTCTGTGTGTGATCTGCTGCTACTAAGTGAACAGCTAAAGGAGGCACCCCTGTTCCTTCCAGCTAAGTCTGTCATTAGGATTTTGTGGTGATAAATTTAAGACATCCCAAGCTTTAATCAACATTCCATTTTTAATCCCTTCAACTAAATACCCCAAGCATTAAACACCATTTCAAACAGTCATGTGCTAGCCACTAAACTGTTCTTGAAAGCTGAATTACAGTATTTGCTTTTGCAAATGCAACCAAATTAAATTTTATGGTGACAATAGCTAACATTTTATCTTTTTTAAAGCCGGTTCACAGCAGTCATTCCTATCAAAAGTTTTGCTTCTAAAAAGTGAAAATGTTTGCAAAAGATTTCAAAGCACAATCCTAACAACACACTCAACAAAATACTGCTTATGCATTTAATTTTTTTTTTATCCAGATGAGGTATTTTTCTCATTCCTCATCTTATTTTTTTATTTAAGCTGAAAAATGCAGGCATATGTTTTAAAGTATTTTTTTTTCTAGGAACTATTTTGAGGTGTAAATATAAATTGTTTCCTTTACAGCTATTGTACATTAAAGTAAATTCGACTGCATTTGAAAATGTCAGCTTTATTTTGTACTGGTATTCAGAATCCTCTCTTTTTCACCAATATTATATAAAGTTCCTCTGGGAAGATAATGTGTATGATTGCAGCCCTGCCTTGTTAAAATCCATGGCTTTTTATGCAGTCATGTTTTCACCCATGAATTATGCATGAAAAAGTATCTCATTACATTTCATTTTCTTTACAGCAGCATCCCCCCTTCTCGACATGCTCAGATTCCCATCAGCCGAGCTCTACTCACCCTGCAGCTTGGCTCCATCTTGATGCCTTCATAGCATTTTAGACAAAATGGGTGTGTTTAACTTGTCACCTCAAGCCTGGTATAAATTATTCACCAGAGCTTTGCACAGATTTGTGAGATAACCAGTCTGAACTCAGGGAAACTTCACAGGCTTGACTGTGTATGTTGTATTTGACAGGGACATTAATGGCAATTTGCCATTATACTAGTCCCAAACAGAGGGGTGGAGTTTTTTGTTGGGTTTGTGTTTGTTTTTTTTAAAGGATCCCAATGCCAACATTCAGTTTTATTGAAATTTAGTTTCTAAGGCTTGAGATACGTGTTATTATTTTTAGCATAGCTCACAAATGCCACTAAAAATGCACTGTTCCTTATGATTCCAAGGTGAAACAAGCAGAAAATCTCTCTAAAACGTTCTGCTTAATGTTAAAGGTGCCTGGAAAACCCTTCAAGAGTAAATGCATATTTAAATCACAGAATTTAACAACTGGGGCCCTTCTCCAACAATTTGAACCAAGAAGGTGGTTCTGTACTTCAAGCAACTCATGTTAGGAGAAGAGGATACCTGAACTGTGAAATTTGCAAAACCAGGGCCTTATGTTTTTGGCATGTAACTCATACGCATGTCGGAAGAAAATAGCCATGGTCTTCTTCCATATGTTGCCATGAAACCCCCTCAGATTATTTTTATAAACTTTAGCCAAGATGTGGGGCTAAAGACTCAAAGCAAAAGCTGTAGATGCTCCTCCCATCCTTCTCCCCAAACATTATTTGGTCCCCTGGGAAGTCAGCATGCTGAGGTCATTGTCTAACACTTTGTGAAACCATGAGGAGTTAAATACAAATAAAGCTGAGGGTGAGGGCCAAGTCACTGACATACAAAGACATTTGAAATAAAACTCACAGTTTCATTAGGTTTCAAGTATTTTAGAACATTCCATAAGACACATTGAAATCAGTAGCACGTTCTGTGACCTTTACAATGGAGCTTCATGCTTTAATAGAGTACAAAACAAATGCACGTTTTGTCAGCAAGGCTTCAGATGGGCCCGCTGTCACGGGGACAGCGCAAGAGCTGTGCCACATCCTGATCAAGTGGAGCTGCTCTGGAGCTGCTTTAGCAGGGGGTCAGGAGGCAGCAGCCTTGCACAACACTGGTGGGAGCAAGCTGCCAGGCAGGCACAGTCCCTGTGCCCACGCCGTGTGGCTGCCTGGCTCTGAGGGCTGGATCCAGCCCCTTCGGGGAGCAGAGCAGGAGTGCGTGTCCCAGGCAAAGCAGGACGTGCGTGGGCAGGATGATGCTGTGGCACTCCCTGAGGCAAGCAAAGAGCGTTTCCCATGGGTGAGCCTCCTGCCCATCCCCACTGCTCCCAGCAGCTTACAGTGTGTTTTCCAGCTAAGGTAAGGGTATGGGGTGTGTCAGTGCCCATTTCCCTTCCAGTGCAGCCCGACAGAGCTGACCCCAGTGCCTGTACAGCTGCATTGCACCCTGCAGTGCTGGGTCACTGGGAGCTGGGTACCCACCACTGCTCTCTTAGGAGAAAGATCAGTTTTAAGAAGCTTTAACAAGGAAGCTGACTCTAAGCAAGTAACATTTAGCCTTTAACAACAAAAGCAAAAGCTAAAAGTGTCAAAATTAAAAATAAAAATGTTGTCACTCGTGTACTAAACCCAATCAGGACTACTGCAGTATTTTTAGAAAATGGGTATATAGCCTCAAAGATATTTTATCTCCTAATTATTTGAATGCTTATTATTTATTCTCATGTTTATTTGCTTCATTTTGAGACAAATAGACCATTTCTGTGTTTACAAATTATCTGAATCAACACATAAGGAAGCAGTTTTAAAAATAATTTTATTTCTGGTTCAGGTCCATTCACTTTTCACTATGGATTGTATCATTTGTGAACTGTAATATTATTGACAACTTGCAGAGACATAAGAAACATTTTCTGGGGGGAGAGGACCATGACACCAAACCAAAAACCACAAACAAACCCATACACATAAGACCTCAAGTATAGAAACAGAAATAGAAACAAAGGTCATGATATTTCATGTATGAACCTGCTGTACTTCAGCTGGCAAAGGCTTATGACAAAGACAAATATTAAGTGCACTAGGCACTATACCCAAAGAGTTCACAGTGGCTTCCAGTTCTTTCATGGCATTATTTTTTTAATTTGATACAGCCTTGTATTGTCTTATAAGCAATACACAGAGATTGTTGACATTATATTTAATACCTTTTGTATCAGCAAGGTTAAAATAATTGAAGATTCATCAGAGGCAGGGCAAAATAAACCATTTCCCCCTACCACTGTCTAGAAAAGGTTGAATTTATCGGGAATTTAGCCACTTCACATGCATGCCCATAACATCCTTTATTATATAGGAACTGATTTGAATCTAGTACTAGATCCAAGGGATACGGAAATTTTTTGAGTTGACT
Source organism: Eopsaltria australis (assembly GCA_034509425.1). Classification (NCBI taxonomy): domain Eukaryota; kingdom Metazoa; phylum Chordata; class Aves; order Passeriformes; family Petroicidae; genus Eopsaltria; species Eopsaltria australis. Next base: position 162,330 of record JAVTVJ010000056.1, read on the forward strand.
ATTGCAGAAAAATTGTTTTAATTACAGATGAATTTTAAGTACAAACCCCAAACATTTCAAATATATTTAGTAAGTCAGACTGTTTGAAGGTCTTTCAAAAGTAAGAAATATGACTGAATAAAAATTATTTTTAATTATAGGGAAAAATGTCATTTTTAGTTTCATAGTCCTCATTAAATGGTATGTTCACATCATAATGTCTAGAATTTTTTCTATGTAACTTCCAATTCAGCTAATTAGTACCACGACCTACTGGAGAGATATAATTTAGGAAAAGAAATGAAGAGAGAAGTCAACCTACCTCAAAGAAAAAAAAAATTAGTATTCATATGTTACTACAAGACTATAATAATAATCATAATTAATATTGTCTTCCCAAGAGAGAGACTGTGTGATATAAAATTTCTGTGCTGGAAGAATCAAGTTCAGCACAACAGTCATACTGGCTTCCTTCCTTTCTCCTTCCAACCATACACATTTTTTCTGGGCCAGTAAACCAGAAATCATTCATGCAGGATCAGTTCAACGATCCTTGTGGGTCCCACACAACTCAGGATGTTCTGTTCTATTCTATTCTATTCTATTCTATTCTATTCTATTCTATTCTATTCTATTCTATCCTGTCCTGTCCTTTCCTGTCCTATCCTATCCTATCCTATCCTATCCTATCCTATCCTATCCTATCCTATCCTATCCTATGTAGTTGATTATTTCCCCCAGATCAAACTTGGTTTCTTACAAGCACATTAGACACTGGTTTCAGAAATGTCAGTATAAGGAGAAAAACCTAAATACTGCATAGCCATTTGGACTTTGGTCAACACATACTTTGCCACTTAGAAAGCCATGACTGATGGCTAGCTGCTAAAATATGATCTGATTTTTATTCCCCAGACCAGTGACTATCACCCACTGCAAGTGAGATAACAAGAAAAAGTACAAGGTACAGTGGGTAGCCTATTGAACAGTCAAATCTCTGGAGAGAGAGCAGAGAGAAAGGCACTTTGAGTTTCTACTAGAAATCTTCATTGTTTCTTTCAAAGTACTCATGGGGAAAAAATAGCTTTCAGCAGTCACAACTGTGTTACATTTGTTTTGTACAATGTTTTGTATTGTGAAATATAAATTCCATTTGAGGTACTTTGAAAATTTCCTGTACAGACTCATTTTATTCAATTATCTTAATAAGTATAAAATGCTGAAATGAGAACTTACACATGTTGCTTGTGGGTTAAACAAGACTATAGCAGTTCAGAAAAATGTAGTTGATTTTTATGTACACTTTTGCATGCTCAAAAGTAGCTAAACTCTTCACAACTAATGACTGCAAAAACAGCTGAGGTATACACACAACATACACATAAAAAGAAGCAATGAGTAAAAATTGTAAAATACTGTAACAGTATTATTTGAATATAAACATTTCTTCTCATTATCCTGAGAAGCAATATTTTTTGTAATTCTTTACCACTGTCATATGATAAGAAACTTCCTCAATTTTTGGTAGTTTCTGGAAACATTTTCTTCCATAAAAAACTTGCTTGTTGCATTTGTAAATGTTTCCTCATGACCCAGAAACTGAAGAAAGCTCAGTTGTGGCTTATCTCTGTATTAACATCTATGCACATCCAGATTTGTTCCAATAATTATTTTATTTTTTTGTTTCTTTATGTATTTGCTGCTAGATCATCCTTTACAGTTTGTCTCTACATATTTTAACATTTTCCTTTATTATTTTCATTTGTAGATCTCTGACTTTTTCTCCTTTTTTTCTTTTGTTTTTCCTTTTTTTCTGTTCTTTCTCCTGCTGCTTTGTTGAGTTCTTCTTTCAAATAAACCTTTTCCAATGAGCAACAATTTTAAAATGTTTTTACTTTATTGCTGTCTCTTCCAGCTTCTTCAATATTTTTTAAATTTTTTTATCCATAACACCCCTAATTTTTTCCTTCTTCTTTCATGTATGCAGTGTTCCTGATACATTGTCACAGTCACCTCTCTCTTCCTGACTTGCTTTTGAGAAAAACAGTTTTGAGACATTGAAAGATGTCTTTCAATTCAAGCAGATGATGTGATCAGCGTCTTCTGACTTTAAACCACCATTTCCTGCAACCACGATCTGCCCATGTGGGATTTTTTAAATTCTGGCTATCCAACATGATTGTACATTGCAGATGAAATTTTTCACCTAGATTGAGTTTTAACTTTGTTGTCTGGAGTAGCAGTGTGTTCAGAATATGTTTCAAACCTATTTTAGAATGTCTTTCAAAATATCACATTACCAACTATCCTATAACTGGAGCATATCATCATTAACTTATCTGCAAGGGTTTCAGTTCTTCAGACTTGGCATTCATGAAAATGTGATGGGGTCACGTATGGTAAGCACCTGGTTTAGCCATAGTTTGCCAGTCCTAGTGCTTGACTGATTCCATAACACTGCAAAAACACCTTTTTATTTTGTTGAAGTTAGACATTGACTCATTGGGAACTCTTGCTAAGACCCAATCAGAGGCAGAGTTTGGTTATCATATCATGCCTGATGTAATGAAATTTAAAGTAACTAGTAGTAAATAGGACAATGCCATCCTGACATGCACCTATTTTCAAGGAAAATGTGTGTCATGGATTGACCCCAGCTAGGTGCCAGGTGCCCACTCAGTCACTCTCACTCCCTCTCCCACTGGGAGAGGGGAGAAAATAATACGGGAAAAGACTACCAGGGTAAGATAAGGCAGGTTTATTACAGTGGGAAAAAATAGAACAAGCAAGTTGAGAGTTGCACACGCAAGAGCAGAGGGGAAAAAACAATCAATCTCTACTTCCCATCAGCAGCGATGTCCGGACACTTTCTGGGAAGCAGGGCTTCAGCACGCGTGACGATTGTTCAAGGAGGCAAACATGGACCAGCCCTGAGTGCCTCCTCCTTCTCCTCTCTTCCTTCCCTCATATATCTGAGCTGATGTCATATGGTATGCAATATCCCTTTGGCTGACTGGGGTCAGCTGGCCTGCTGGTGTCCCCTCCCAGGATCTTGCCCACCCCCAGCCCCTTCAGTGGGGAAAGGAATGTCAGAGGGACAGCACAGCTTGGCAGTAGCCGAAACACTGCTCTGTTATCAACGCCAGCTACCAAAGCAAAGCACGGCACTGTAAGGGCTGTGAGCTTTACCCCAGTCAGACCCAATACAATGGGTAAGTCATTAAATCTTTACAACTTTTTTTTTCAAAGCCTTTTTTCTTTACTGCGTAGCCCTCATGATATGGCTTCATAACTGGTTTCATTTTTCCCATGAGAAAAAGGTTTGGAGCTGTAACATGTTTCAGGAAAGGGTTTTTAATATGATGGTGGCAGAATAACAGAGTTAACATAAATTGGAAAATCTAACTGCCTGCTGGTAGCTGAAGGACAAGCATGCTTATTTTAATTGCACTTAAGCATATGTGTGTGTGTGTGTAGTGTATACAGCTTATATGTCTGTCCGTCTTGTTTTATTGTGTCTGCCCTCTTCTGCAGTTCTTTTGCTCCTGTTCCAGGAGGGCCTACAAAGATATCTAGCTACACACGTAGGTTTGTGTGTTGAGATCAGAATATGAGAATCCATCCATTTCAGATCTCAAAGCTATCAATTTTCTCACCTATCATTGCTCAGATAACCACTTACTGTTCTGGTGTCAAAATTACTCTGGTTTCCTGAAAAAAAGAGAGAGAGAAAGACTTACTTTCCCAAATGACACTTATGGAACAATCCATTTTTCTGATGGATTATATTAAGATGAAAGCACTAACTGAAGGTACTCTGACATTAAAAATTTTAGCCGTAATTGGGTCAGAGAATCAACAAGAACATAGCGTATAGAAAGAAAACATGTTGCAAACCTCGCACAAGACAAATGAACATAAAAGTATCATTCTCTAAGGGATTCTTTTAATTGAATACATCTAAAATTTTCAGAGACAGTTAAAGCTGACACCTGCTGTTATATAGACTGACATGGTTAGAAGCTATCTAGCTCTTTCCAGTAAGCTGAAGAAGCAAAACATCTAATTAAAACCAAAGCTGTAAAGGCATTTAGTCAAATTGTTTAAAGTGTTCTTTTTTTAAGACATAAAATTGGCTAGGGCTTGTTGGCACATAGAGTTTATCAAAGCGAATGAGTAAAATTGTAGAAGGCCAAGAAATCTTGAATGTTTGAAGAGACAAAGATTCTGTGGAGCTTCACTTTTTGAAAAGCCTAAACATAGATTAATACAGCACTTAGATTAACCTCAAAAGAGAAACAACAGTACCATATTCACTAGTACAAGATTTAGGCCTAAGACATAGTTACGGCCTAGAGGCTGAAAATGTTCCAATTGGTAATGAATCTTATGAATATATAATACCTTCCTGAAAAATATTAATTTGTGGCATATTAATATTTCACATAATATTTGTGGACTTAGTAAAATTAAAAAAGCTACTGTTCCTCATATCTAAATCTAACACCAGTGCTGGTATTCTGAAGCCTTCTTTGATCCCTTTATGTTGAAAAAAGGATGGCACTTCTTGAGAACTACCATGATTTGCCTGATGTAGTTGCTCAATCTATTATTAGTAGTATTTTCATAGCATCTCCAGTCCAAATTGCATTATACTGTAAGAGAAGTGTGAGAAAAGTGGCAGTTTCCTCCTCCAAGGAGTTATCATTTAAGGGTCCTATTCAGCACTTCTTACTGTAGCATATCACACACGGACTTCAGAGGGGGCTTTGCCAAAGGAGGGAGTGAATAAGGAGTGCTGAATAGGACTCTACAAAGGCACAGCAGGTACAGCTGGTGCAATTCCACACAGACAAAGCATTGTACAATACAATGTGGACAGTTAAAGCAGTGCATTATGTATCATTATGAAAACCATCCATTTTACATATAATTTCTAATATGAAAGTAGTTATCCTCCCTCCAAGTTTTACTCCATTTTTTGAGAGTTTTATCAAACTATTATTGCATGATAAAGACCACTTACTATGGAAATACTATGATAAAACTTTAAATTTAGTTGAAGAAACAAACAAACAACAGATCAACTTTTCCATCTACAAAAGTAAGAAGTCTCAAATTCTCTTTAGCTTGGAATCAAGGATTTTTAAAGAAATCCTTATTATTTCTCATTAAAGTCCAAAATCTATAATTCGTACATTTCAAGGTGCCATATATGCATTAATGAAGGAAGCCTTACAGCATAACTGCAAGGATGCAGTTCTCTTTGTAAAGGAAGGGAAATAGACATGGAAAAGTAATGCCACTTAAAGAGCTATATTTTTATTGATTAGTTGCTTGGAGAGACTGAACTGTATTATTATTAGGGTTGCCTGAAATATTAGATTTCAGCCTTCAGCTAAATTACAGTGGCCTGAGAAGTTACCATGTTTGCAGAACAGAGTGTGTCTCTACCCATGGCAACACAAGATAGGCAGTGTATGCTGGCCTAGTTTGTATTCATGTTGCTGGTGGTCCTGCGTTCTTCTCAGTCACAGAAATAGCATTAAGTATATCATTGCATTCACAAATAAAAACTCTTGGGTTCATGTCCTGGCAGGTATATGGGGAAAGAGTTCTGATTACTTGGATTTACTGGACAGTACAGACTGGGAGGCCATGGCAACAATAAACAGAATGAAGTGTACTGCAAGATATAATAACTGTATTAAGTTTGCAGAAAATGGAGGGATAAGAAGCATCCTTTTTTAACACATTTATTGTTATTTTATTTTTTAGCAAGCTGCGTGTTCCTCACTTGACTAATACATAAACTATGCTAGTGAGAAAATAGTCAGGGGGATTCTGATTTTAAGCATGACTCCCATAAACCTTGTCTGACCCTGTATGTTCATGGGACAATTTCGGTTTCAGAATTGCATATTCTGGGTTGGATAAAACAATGCAGTAACTGCTGAGCATAAATTAAATTAACCTGAGCATAACTGCAGAAAATAAATTTATTCTCTATACCTCCTTCAGATTCCTACAAATCATGTGTCAAATAATATTATTCCATTAAAAGATGATCTAAGTGCTGTGTGAAGAAGCAGATTACAGTATTGACTTGTATCACCAGGGGTGGACCTTCTGCAGACCAGTACCAGAGATCAGACGGCCAGAGACAGTGATTCCAACTCCTTCAAAATTAAGATGCGCCCTGGGTGATTTTGTTGCTATTCTATACAGAGTTTTTAATTTCGTTAGTCATTAACCCTGAGTGCAACTTCTTAGCCTCAAAGTTACATTGTTCAAACAAACATAATTTTTATGAATGTAGCACAGTAAACAGCTTTCACCATATTTGCAGTATAAGCATTGTGTGAAACCAAAGAAAATGAGACAAATATGGTTATTTTGTGATTTTTTTTTTATTACATGCTTCTCCTTCTACCCACGTATGAGTCATATATTTTGCATAACCACAAAATAATTTTCACTGTTTTCAGTGACAGCTCTTTGTGGAGTTCTGGAATGAAACCTCACTTAAAACATGCATTCATTCCTTGTGGTTTATTTGCTCAATCTATATACAGAAAAAAATCTGAGATTCACAGAATAGTCTACTTTCTGATAAAGAGCTCAAAACCCTACCTTCTCCAGCTTAATAATTTTTTTTATTTTTGTTTAGCTTTCATAGGAAATGTTTAAAAAAAAAAACTGTGTAGAAATTAAAAAAAAAAAAAAAAAAAAAAGCGCTAGCCCAGCATTTCATCTGCTTCGTTTTGAATGTTTTATTTTTCTACTGTTTGAGAGGAGTATTACACAGGAGACCATAAAGCAACACACGTGAGCATTAGAGGATCTCGTGTTAAGGGAGTGTTAGTAGGGAGAGAAAGCTACTTTCTACTCCCTTTTTGTCACAGTAAGAGCACAAACATAATGAGCCAGACCAGCATGCATCGTTGTGCCAGAAGTCCTTCAAATGACACCAGGAAATTGAGGGTTAGTGCCAGGCCATGGGTTCCCATCACCTTGAATTGACACTGAAATTACACACAATGTATTTGATTTATGGCCCAGACCATGTTTCTGAGACTCAAGAAGTTAGAGTACATTAGCTCACACATATATGTGTTTATTCTCAGCATCTTGCCAGTTCAACCTCCCTTACTATTTAGGCTACAAGCTTTAAGTTGAGTTACATTACCTCACCTGTGTGCCAGGCAGGAGTGTACGGATGAACAAGCTTTGAAATTCAGCTGATGTTCAGTAATTTGATAATGAATTTGAGTCTTTTGTGTGGACAGCACAGCCTGGGTATGAACTAAAATCCCAGAGCAGAAAAACTGCACAAAGGAATCCCAGCCCCTCCAGACAGTAAGTGATAGGCCCAGTTTAGGTGACTGTGTAAAACGCACATAGCCCAAGGAATAAACTAAATGTACACATACCTGCAGTGCTGTGATCTTATTGTCATCACAGAGATGTGGTAGGATGGCTCCTATGACTCAAGTCTTGGAATTGAAGTATACAGACTGTTTAGGAAGGAAAGGCAGAGGAGAAAAAGAGGTCTCTGTCCTCTCAGTGACTAGCTGGAGTGCATGGAGCTCTGCCTGAGGATGGATGAGCAGCAGAGAGTTTATGAGTCAGGATTAAAGGGAGAGCAGGGACAGGTGAGATTGTAGTGAGGGTCTGGTGCAGGCCACACCACAAAAGACTGAGCTAATGAAGCCCTCTAAAGACAGATAGGAGAGACCTCATTCACAAGCCCTGGTCCTCATGGGGGCTTCAATCAGCCTGATACCTGTTGGAGGGGCAGCACAGCAGGGTAATCCAGGAGGTTCCTGGGGTGCATTGGCAGTAACCTCCTTCTCCAAGTGATAGAGAAGCCAATGAGGAGATATGCTGTGCTGGTCCTTGTTCTTGCCAACAGGGAGGGGCTGGTAGGGAATGTGAAGCTCAAGGGCTGCCTTGGCTGCAGTAACCATGAAGCTCACGGCCCTTAGGGCAGTGAGGAGGGTACACAGTAATATCATTAACCTGGACTTCAGAAGAGCAGACTTTCAGGGCTCTGCTTGGTGGACTACCATGGGGTAAAGCTGTGGATGTGAGAAGGGTCCAAGAAACCTAATTAATATTTAGGGCTTTCCTCTTCCAGGCTCAGGAATCTGAAAAAGAGGAAGTGAGGGAGGTGATTCTGCCCCTATATTCTGCTGTTGTAAGACCCCACCTGGAGCACTGCATAGAGCTCTGGTGCCCCCTGTGGCGGTGCTTGAAGCCCCAAAAGCCTCGGTCCCCCCTGAGAAGCTGTGGAATAAAGGTGCCCAAGTTTAAAGGCTCCCCTGGGGAGGAGACACAGGTGGTTTGCCCCCCTAGTGGGCTGAGTTTCTCAGGGGTGGTTCCCTTTTCCTCCATTAGTTTAAGCACCTGCCACTCTCCCGCCAATCATTCTTGTGTTCTAGAAAGTTCTGTTCCATTCAGTAGTTGATTGTACCCCTTGGTTGTCTGTTACCCCCTCTCCTCCCCTCTCTATCCCCCGTTGGTCCTGGTCCCCTTGGTCCCTCCCTGGTTCCTCCCTCCTGGTGTTTGATGGTTGGATAATGCCCTCACAATAAAAGTCTGTGCACTGAGCTGTTTGGGGTCTTCTGATCCTAGACGCCCAGAGCGCAGATGGACCCCACACCTCTGCAACTCTATTACTCTAGCCAGAAGATCCCTCCCTATCCCTCCGGCCTCTATAGAGATAGCTTGCTCTCTAAGAGCTACCTGCGGCTGGGAACGCACCAATTTCCGCAGCAGTGAACCGGCGGTCAGGGATGCCGGCTGCAGACGCCCACGGGTCGCTAGCTAGAGATCCTGGGGCTAGCTGTCCAGCCTGGACACCAGTGACCACGGCACCCCCAACATAAAAGGATCACAGACCTGTTGGAGAAATTCCAGAGCGTGTCCATGAAGATGCTCAGAGGGCTTGGAGCACCTCTATGAAGGCAGGCTGAGGGAGTTGGCATTGTTCAGCCTGGAGACGAGAAGGCTCCAGGGAGACTGCATAGCAGCCTTCCAGTATCTAATGGGAGCCTACAAGAAAGATGGAGAAAGACTTTTGGCAAGGGCATGTAGTGTACAGAAAAAGGGGTTATGGGTTATGATTTTAAACTGAAATATGATAGATTTAGGTTATATATTAGGAAGATATGTTTCCTGTGAGAGTTGTGAGGCACTGGAGAAAATTGCTCAGAGAAGTTGTGGATGCCCAATGCCTGGGAGTGTTCAAGACCAGGCTGGATGGGGCTTTGAGCAACCTGACCTAATGGAAGTTGTCTCTGGCCATGACAGGCGGGTTGGAACACAATTATCTTTGAGGTCCCTTCCAACCCAAACCATTCTATGATTCTATGACTCTGCAGTCTACTAATTAATCATTGAAGAACATGTTTTATATATAAAAAAATATTCAAAACTCAACCGGCCATAATGTCTACCGGGCCTTGATTCAGCTTGGAGAAAAGTGATATCTAATTTTAAATTGCTTTCTTGGTTAGAACCTATTTTCCAATCACTACTTGTCAAACAACAAGTTAAAAATGAAAAAACATGTTTCAAAGACTATTTTCAATCTAAGGTAGTGATGGTGAACAGAAAGACATTAAAGACATGAAAATTATCAAGCAGAGACCGTAAATGATAGAGTAGTTATTTCAGACCACCATGAATACCCCATTATTTAGCAAATTAAAAACTGTAAAAACTTAAGGAAAGGTGCATGTAATTTCAAACCAGTGAAGTCTGCATTCAGTTTTTAAAGCTGTTCATGCAGTGCTCTAACTTTTATTTTGTAAGACAAAAGAAGGTGATACACACACGTGTATAGCTTTGAAACTGCTACCAAGATAGCTGCTTTCAGGAGACACAGATTATCCATGGCAAATTACTGCAGCAGGGACTAGAACTGGAGTTCTTGCACCTCTTGCTACATGTTCTCCCCAGAAAGCAGCAAAGTGACCTCAGAAGGAGGGCACTTTCTGCTTGCACAGCCCAAGACTCCAGTAAGGGAAGGGCAGAGCTGCACAGAACACACTGCACACGTATTTGTCTTGCTTAAAAAATAAATCAGATTTCCTAATTTCATAGGAATATTTGAGTTAGATTAGTGAAGCAATAACTATTTTTCACTTCATTAGTTAAATGCTAACCATAGTTAAGAAGTACTTCTTTCTGACTAATTCCTAAGAGATTTTAGAAGAAGGGAAGTGTCAAAAGAATGTTTATGGTCTAGGATGACGTGAAGATTGTCATTTGGTACACACTCATCAAAATAAATTTCAGGAAGTGCTACAACATAGCACAAAAGATAACTGATGATCTGGCATACAGTGCTTGTGTATTTTGCATCTTAAATGCCTGAAATATATAAAGAATATAAAAATATAATTACTATAATTTCTAAACCAAAGCATAAAACAAAAATCCATCAAGACCATTAAATATTGAAATTGACAACTGCTTTAATGCCTTCTATAGCACATAGTTGGAAGCATAATGGTATATTTTGTGAGTGTTCTTTTGGTGAGGGTTTGATGAGTGTTTTTGATATAAATTACTTTATTTGGCTTCCTTCATTCAGTTTTCTGGGAACATGAACTCTTCATGCTGGTGTTGGTGTTTTGCTAGCTGTAGTCAGAGAGCTCTGAGAGAGATGGTGTGTATTTTGTGGTAGGGGCATGCAGCTCTGTACACAGCAATGCCAAAGCAAAGAAAAAGAAAGAACAACAAATAAATAGGTTTCTCCTTAGCATCTGGGAATTAGTCAAGAAGGCATGGTCAGCTACAAAATCCCTTCAAGGCTTTTCGTCAGTCTAGACAGGCCACCAGTGAGGAGAGGAGTGGAAATATAGGAGCACTGTGGGCACACTGTGAACTGGGGAAAGACTCACGAAAGGGCATCAAGTCTCTGTGGTCTGAAGATGCATTAGGGGCTGAAGGGTGAAAATAACACCATTACTCTGTGGTGGCTGTTGAAGCTAAGAATAACACCCCCCGAAAAAGCCCTTGGTGAAACAGACCCAAGGAGCAGCAGGATCCCCCCTTGGGCAGTGCAAGGTGTGGTAGACTCCGAGTTGGGGTGTGTTCTTAGTAAGCCAGCTGCTCTCTCCCCATTAGTTTATGCTTATGTTTATCAATTGTCTATCACTCTCAGTTTCTAGAATGTTCAGTTCCGTTCGGTAGTTGCTTGGTTTTCCACCTTGTCCTTCTCTCAGCCCCCTCCCCGAAATACCCTCCGTTGGTCCCCTTCCCCTTGTCCCTCCCTTGTCCCACCTTGGTGCCCTAATCCCATTGGTTGTTATGATCACAATAAAGTCTGATACACGACTGGGCTCGGGGCTCTCAGCCCCTGAGGCTCCCCCTCTCAGAGCTCGGGGAGGATGGATCCCCCGATACTTTGTTTCAGTGTCGTTATTCCGGCTCGGGAGCCCGTCGCTTTCCTACTGTTTCGGCAGCCGCGGTAGCCTTTGCCTGCCTGCTTCGGAAAGCTGCAACCCACGGCTTGGGGTCCCAGGATCCTGGCGAGCGTGGACCTGACCCCAGGGACACTGCCTCGCCGCTTCTCGGGTTGCTGACTAATGCTGGCGGTCGGCCCTCGGAACACCCGAGAGGCGCGGCATTACTCTATAGTTCTCATGCTATAAAATAAGGTGGTTTCTGATACAATGTGTTCTGTACAGTTTTGCCTTATATGTATCTTAAAAAGTCCTCGGATAATATTTAGATTGTGCTTCTGACACAGCAGGATCACATCTGCCGTTGCTCTTCTCCTGGCTGTCCAGGGCAAGGACTTCTGTTGAAGATTGTAACTTAGAGCTGGCATGGGTGCACAGGTTTCTTCTACAGGGTGCTCAGGCCCCAAGGGGGATGCTGTGTGCCACAGGCTCAGCCATGCATGAGCTTGGAGATCTCTCTCACGTGCACTGCTTAGATATAGCCTCAGCATCCAGGCAGGTGTTTATAGGGTGGCTGAAATCTAATGCTTCTGGAACCTAGGGAAAGAATCTAAGCCCTAAAACATTTCCAGAAAGAGAACATTTAGAAAACTTATTTAGAAACTTATTTAGAAAGAGTTTATACACACTGTTAATATGGTAGGGAGCAGAGAAGGAAGATGTATAGGCTTTACAAAACCCATACACTGTTTGTACCCATGTGAGAGGATGATATATAAAAACATTCTGAAATTATTTTAACTAGTCTTTGAAACTTTGAGGATGACTAATTATTGCAAATTTAATACAAGTCCACATGTGATTTATTTTCTTTCACTGAGACTTAAAATTTCCATATTTCTTCATGATTTCCCTGTTTTTGAAGGAAATTTCATACTCCTGTGCAACTCAAAACTAGTTTATCCCTATCAGCCATGGGATCATATTTCACACAGAATTTTATTCATCTCCACTGCCACTATTCCAGTGCTCCATGCTATCCTCTCATGACAAGGCAATTACTTTTTTTTTCCTTCCATCTCATCCTCCAGCCCACATCATATGCCTCTTCTACAGATTCTTGACATCCTTCCCAGCTTCACTCTGTATTAGAGTTTCTTGTCATTCCACTACCTATTGCCATGCCTAAAGTTCCATGACAACTTTAATGTGTGCACATTTCCCCTGAAAAAGACCTCTCTTTGCTCACAATCCCTTGTGCCAGAACACCTGCACAACAACCTGTCTTTAGCAGTTACCATTATTGGCCTGGGAACCATGCCATTCAGGCTGTCCATGTGCCAGACTCTTAAAGTCTGTTTGGAGGACACAATGAGAATCAGAACACCTGTTCTACCCTCAGTTGCAAAGATACTTGAAACTATTATGGTCAGTAGATAAGCACCCTCTGCCACTTCATTTATTTTTCTTTTTATTACTGGGTTTACAGTTTTTCATTAAATTAATTGATTGATATATTGAATGTCCCTTAAAATTAAAGAGGTATGGTATTCCAAAATTAAAACCATTTTTCACAGGTACAAACAAATGCAGAAATGCCTCTGAGTTGAGCATGGGACCTCAGAGGCTCAAATAATTAAACTTTCATTGACTGAAACACGTCAGCAGCAATTAGCCATATTGGATGCATTTGCTTGGCTACTGACACATGTCTTGGGTGACTGAAGGTACACAGCCCCCTCACCTCATACCTCAAAATACAGTTTAAAGGGGCACCAGTAAGGCCTGTGGTAGCTCACTGATCAATTGCCATCTGTCTCAGTTATCTGTTACGTATGTTATCCTTGTGGATATGAAAAATATTTCCTCCCTTGCTAAGAGATATAACAGCTACCAAAGGGATGTTACTTGGATTTATACTCTGACATTTCTTGGAAATTTTTCATGCAAAGACTGAGTTCATTCTAATTTTGAAGTTGCTCAAATGAATAAGCTCTGGGTCCTTATGTGCATGCATATGCTCTGTGTGATTCAGGGCTCCTTTACTGGAATGTGTAGAAATGGTGCAACTGCCTTTACACTGTTTTATTTCAATGGCTGAGAAAAAAAAATTAGAGCTATTTCTAAAGTGTTTTGAGGGAAAAAAAAATCAATAAAAACCTAGGAAATTGTTAAAAATAATCCTCCCTCACTTTTTTTTTGTTCACAGAAAGCATTTTTGAGGGACAGCTGAAATGAAACAGGCCTGGAAAGGAAGAACAACATTATAAAGCTGTGTTTGGGATATATAAGATGCCATACAGGAAGGCATAGTGTAAAAAGCCCTACAGCCAAGTTCGACAGTCTACAGTTTTCATGAGGAAGAAGAAAGTAAGCTGCCAAACAGGCCATGTGGCTGGCCTGGGAACCCTCTGGAGTTCTGAAAGTTCAAACTCAGACACAGAAGTGAAAAAAAAGTCACAAAGTCAAGGGATGCAGTCAAGTGTGAGCTGATGCCAGTGACTGGAAAGGACCCATCAGCACAAGCATAATGTTGAGGATCTGTTCCTGCATGAGTCACAGCGTGTAATGTATAGTTGTAAGACTCTTAGCCATGAGCTCCACTGTCTCTCTGCCAGAGTCCTCCTGCTCAGATACAGAGCCATAACTGTAAAACAGAACCTGTTGCCCTCTCCTTAGCAGAGAGACTTGGTTTCCTCTGACATTGCAGCTGTGACAAGCTCTTCAAAGAGTGCCTCATGCAGACTCTCATATTCAGTGCAGGGTCATGAGGCTTTTCCCTGTGTTTTGAGAAAAAGAGGAGACAGCACTGAAGTACTGGTCATTTAGGGAGTGAGTTTTGAAATGAACTGAAGATGAGTTAGAAATCCCACTTTACACGCTGTAAGCTCCAACTCCTGTATTCGAGTTAAAATCCAGTATATTACCTGTGAAGATTTGTCCATAACACAAAGACAGAGCCCCAGGCCCAGTCTACACCAAAAAGAGATTGTTATTTGAATTGCACTAGAAAATTCTTTGAATTGAGAGATACTTTATATAATCAAAAGATTCTTTTTTAACAGTTACTTCTATACCAGTTTCCAAAAAGAATAAGAGGTAATATTGCAAGGAAAACATCATAGCTGAATCAGTTAGGGTAATTATATTTTTTTTCACACCCTGTCAGAGTTGTGTCAGTAGCACTTTTAAGTTTAGATTGGCACCAAAAGAGGCAAAGCCCTGTGTCAGAGTATGATAATTGTCAGTGCTGGTCTCCCACCCCTGAAAGCCTCTGGTTCGTTTCTCTTGATAAAGGATTGGAAACTAAAGTCTGCTGCAGAGGTTTAAAACCAGCATTCACTTAAACAGTGGTCTCTCTCTTCTCACTGAACATAGTTTTGGAAAAAGATTTTTTAGGTGCTAAGAACTAGTTAGGCTTGAAGATGTGGCAGATGTCAACTTGAAAATCTGTTTGACAAAGCAGGAGACCTTGCTTGCTTAGGTTTAGGTTAAAGTTAAAATGCACCTCATGTGCTGTTGTACTAAAAAAATTATATTAGTTTTAATGTAAATTTTAAGCTTACTAATTTGTTACTTATTGATAACATTCAGCTTGAAATACATGCTCAAAAAACATCTGGGAAAGAGAAATTCAGTATTATTGCTTGCCATTTGCAAATGAACACTTAGTCTTTAAGAATGTCATTGAATTTCAATATGTATGAGATATTCTGCTGTTTTTATTGGAAAAGCTTACAAAGAATGGCTTACAATGGAAGGCAAAATGTTTGATCTTTCATATGAAAGCTCACTTACTGCTACAACTGTGGTCTTATAAAACATGACTGAAAACAGACCTGGTTTAATATAATCACGTTTATTAATACTTATTACTTATGTAGCATTTTGTATGCAAGGATTTGGCATATTTTATAAATATCAGTTAAACT
Source organism: Eopsaltria australis (assembly GCA_034509425.1). Lineage (NCBI taxonomy): Eukaryota > Metazoa > Chordata > Aves > Passeriformes > Petroicidae > Eopsaltria > Eopsaltria australis. The sequence goes on from JAVTVJ010000056.1 coordinate 177,658, forward strand.
TCACAACCAGGCTGCAATGCATGCAATACTGTGTCACTAAGCCCATTCTCTACAGGGATAAACTGTGATCCCCAGCCTACATCTATTCTGTGGGCTCAATTACTGAGACATGATTGTCCATACAATTAAACTGCTAACACAGTTCTTGGAATCGTTTTTGGGCTCAGCTAACCATCTCTCTCCCACTTAATGCCAGGGTAAGACACCATTTCAAATAGGTCATTTGGACATAGTCACCTTTTTCTGGGGGCAGGAGGGCTTGGCTGTATGGATTTAAGCTCTAAGTTCTGCTGTCTGAGAATGGTCTCTGGCCAAGTCCATCTACTAGCATAGATGTAGCATAAGGTCTCTAAGCACACAACACAATGCTGTTCATGGACTCCTGATCTAATCTGCGTTCTGCAAACAGCACAGCTCTAGTCCTGATGGAGCAAGGAGCTTAGGATCTACTTCCACTTCCTCAGAGTTGTGTTGCCACATCACTACACTGAGGTTTACATGGAAAGGCAGGTTGAAAGCATCCGTTCTTGCAAAAGGAACAGGATGGGACAGAAAGGTGTAGGAATTTATAAATGGAATTAATAATTCTCTAATTAGAAGAGTTACTTTGGCTGTCCATGCACAGAGGTGGGAAAATAGACACTTGTGGAGATACTGAGGAGTTATAGACCCCATAGCTCAGTAACTTTGAATCAGTGTGGCCAGAGTGATGGGGTGCCCAGCACACTCAGTTGCACACTATCTTAAGAAACACTGCATTTTATCATTCCAATAGGAAATTATCACAGAAAATGGAAGACAGAAGATAGGAACTGCAACAGGAATCTGTTTAATAACAGCTTATTAAGAACTCGACATTTGTGTGAAAGGGTGAAAATATGCAAAGAAAGGACACGTGATGATGACTCCTGTTGGGAAGACTGAGGGAGGTTTACTGCAGCACCATTTTGGTTCCTTTATGCAAAAGTTGTTCTTTTTACTCCACATCCTGTTCTCCCCTGGAACCAACAGAAACACAGCAACAATAAAACAAAACCCTGACATTTCACAGAGGTTGTCTGGTACTTGCGTCTTCTCAGCAACCACATCTTTGACAATGCCTTGTTTTCAGCTAGGGTAGAGTTATTTTTCTTCCCAGTAGCTGGTATAATTCTATGATTTTGAGATCTAGTATGACAATAATGTTGATAACACACAAATGCTTTAGTTGTTGCTGACCAGTGCTTACTCTAAGTAAGGTCTTTTGAGATTCCCATGCTATGTGAATGAGTAAGAGCACAGGAAGCCAGGAGGGAACACAGGACAGCTAACCTGAACTGATGAAAGGGATATTCCCTACCATAAAGCATCACACATAGTATATAAACTACGGGAATTGGCCAGGATGCTCCAGTTGCTATTCAGGAATGGACCAGGAATACATCAGTGGGTGACAAGAGATTGTATTGTGCATCACTTGTCTGTCTTGGGCTTTATTTCTCACTCCCTTTTTGTTGACACTCCTTTCATTACCATTTTATTATTATTGATATTATTATTATTTTAAAAATTCAGTTATTAAACTGATGTGATCTAAACTTATGTGTCCTTCCCATCCCACTTGGAGTAGAGGGGACTGAGGGGTAGGTGAACTAGTGGCTGTGTGGTACTTAGCTGCTTTGCTGGGGGTAAAACATGACAGGCAAGAGACCATGATTCCCCAGGGTCCAAGCTAATTGGTTGAGTAGCTGGACTTAGTGCAAGTCACACTGGAACACTAATGTAGCTTCTTCACTCTTTGAGCTCAACCAAGTCTCTGTAAAGCATCAAGTGGAGGTAAAGTCATGCTCCAGGACCTATTTGTGCTTCATTGTGCTTTTTAAACTTACCTAAACTCATTCATTTCATCATTTTACTATGCCTATTAATTTATGAACTGATTATTTTATGGATTATTATATGGATAAACTATTCAACTATATCTTGTGGCTTTTTGAATTGCATAAAGTAGAGCAACCTTTTAGAAGATGCTGAAGAGTGTCCTCTCAGAATGCATGTCTGAGATATTTATTTGCAATGACATCCCTCAATCTACCAGAATATGAGAATTTTGGAGCCAGTTACCAGTTCCTTAACAGTGAGTCTTATGCCTATGTCCTTATGGGTTTTTGTGAGGCTGCAATTATGCACAAGTATGTGCAGAATTGGGCTTTAGTTGCAGAGAATGTACTCAAATTAAATATTTCAGTTTGGAGTGTCCTGGACTTTATCTTAAACTAGATTTCAAGCCAGCTAGTGGAAACTCTGGAACAGCTGTAAGTATCCAAACAGTCACCTAAGTAACTTTGAAGACCTCATAACCTGACCACGACTGATGAAAATAAAGTCTGGTTTGGAAGCTAAGGGCTTAATTAATTTTCTACCTCTTTTTAATTTTTTCAGTTTCTCCCCAGTTCCTAGTTAGGCTATTACTTACTGATGAAATTTTGTTCATTTGATAAACCTGTCATACAGATACCTGGTTTGTCCATATAAAAAACAAATTAATAGTAGATGTAGAGAAGTGAACATGCTATTGCTGACCGTGTGGCAGCATCATTTTAGAGGTAGAGAATAAGAACTGGCTTACAAAATCTCATGTTTTGTGTGTACATTCACTCAGCTAACTAGGATGCACACAGCTGCTCAGCTTGAGATACATGCACTGTATCTGGCAGGTGTTGCAGCATCATGAGAATATGTAGGATGATCTTCCTAGAGAATTAACAAAACTACAGAATTTGTGGCCACTGCTCAAATCCTCCCTTCCCTCCATCTCCATCCCTGATCCCTCTGCTTTCTCTGCAGCTTACTTTTTTTTGTGTGTGTGAAAATACAGCTTCCACTGGGAAAATCTGGATGGCATGAACAATTTTAGTTTGCAATTAAAGATCCACAGTAAGAGATGAGAATAAGCTGAATAAATAGACTTTAGGTGTCTACTGGCTACACTCCCTCTGAAGTCAGGGCAATTGCTGTGTGAGTCCAGCTAGGGAAGCTGTCTCTTCATGTTCAGAATGGAGTCTGAGGCACAGGAACACTGATGGCTCTGGTTTTTATTGACTGAAGCCAACAAATAAACAAACTGATTTCAGTGCAACTTTGCCAAGACTTGATGCCAGCAAAGAAAAGGAGTTCAGAGCTCCTTGCATTCAATCCTTTGAAACCAGGATAGAATAAAACATACCAAAAATGTACTTCCTTAGAAGTTAATGAACTAGAAAGAGGCCAGTTAAGAGGCAAGTTTTGAATTATGGGGACCAAGTAGGCAATTTTGTTTTTGATACTCAGCTTCTCAGTGGGCATAAGCTAACTAGAAAATATTGAAGTCTGGTGTTTATGAGCCAATACACTGGTCAAGCCTGTGTACAATCATGTTCTTTATAAATATCTATTACTGTGAAGAAAACACAATGTTATCACTTCATACTGTGATAATCACAAAGCGATACGGACAAAGTGTCACTGGACTGACTCTTGGCTTATTCATACACAAACATGAAGTTGGAGACAACCTCTCAGCAGGAGTTTTCATGTTTCCCCTACCAATATATCTATCTGCTCTGTGAAGAATTTAAGGTAAAGTCAGAAAGGGAGTGATCATGGTTCCAGCTCCAGAGTGAAGCATTTTCTAAAGAAAAAAATAATTCTTCAAAGACAAGTGAGCAATCACATTAAAGAAGTTTGCATATACTGATGAATGGATTTTAGCTTTCATCACCAATCCACCCATGCTCTTCTAATGAATCACTAAAAATCAAAAAAGCAGGTGAACAGATAAAGGTGAGATGACAAAAACAATGCAAAGTCAGTAGTAGGACAGAGGGCAGTCTTGCCAAGACCATATTTAACCATGAGATTTTAATAATGTTAAGCTCTGAACCAAAGTCTAATCTGCAATTTTATTTTTTTGTTAATTACTTAAGGTGAGATTCTTTCTGGACTATTAACTTTTTTTAGTATTTAGATCACAACTACTAAAGACTTAGCTATATTTTGACAGGTACTGACAAAGAGTGCCATGGAATTGTGACTCAATTGTCACCTTTGTCGTTTTCAAGCTGAAAAACTCAGGATGAGTGCTAGGTACTAATTAGAACTGTTATATTAGGAAAGCAAATACAATGGTGTCTAACATTAAACAAAGCACAGTTCTCATCACAAATGGTTCCTTTTGTGTGCGGGTTAGTCTAAAAACCCATTTTGCATGCTAATGAGACACAAACAATAATTGCCAAAGTAACTAGTTTCATGCAATTACAAAAACCACATAATAAGCTCTATTGTTTGTTGTCTTATGATTTCTTAATGCTAATTTTGCACTTGATAATTTCGGGATTTCATTTGTACCACAATGTGCAATTTGGGGTTTGTGTCTTTGAAGGTGAAGACTTCTAATGGGGACTGAAGTGTAAAAGGAAATAAGTCCAAGTGTGCAAATGTAAAAGAAGCAGACACTCTCAGGGAAGAGGTTGGACAACCAGAAAAGAGAGGAGAAAAAAAGCAGTGGAGAAAAGGGGACACTTCTTCTATGAGAAAGAGGTAAATCAGAGCTGAGAAGAGGGAGGCTGTAGGAGCTGGGAGGCACACAGGCCAGCTAATGAGTATCACTAAGCTGACACATCCTGTGGCTTGGAATGCATGACAAACTGGGGAGTCACACAAAGATCTGAAGGATCACGGAAAATTAGAGAGTAAAAAGTCAGATGGTTAAGTAGTTACAAATAAAAAGTTTGGGGCCCTGCTCTTCCCTTGAAGGATCTCTCATTACAGCCCATACAAACCATTTATAATCCCGTGAAAGAAAGATTGGACCCCTTCTATTTTAGTGTAGACACAGACTGCTCTGGCTGAAATTTTGCCTGCATTTCTGTGATTTGTGCTTTCATCTTAGGGTCACTTGTCTGCAAAATTAAGAGAAAAAAACATACCATGTGGCATTTTTTTTCCTCTAATCCACCCCAGCCTTTAGTTTGTTCTTTTCTAATTGAATAAAATATTGCAAGGTTGAACTGTGATTTTGCATTAGCTTAGAGAAAATGTGCATTTCTTGGGATCTTTACACTTCTCTGAATCTAAAGGAAACCTACCACTGGAAGTAGAAATACTATTTTAAGGTCAGAATTGAATAAATTTTCTCTAAAGTACATTCCATACATTGTCATCAGGGCATAGTAAATTTCATGCTTTGTTTTTCTTAAAAAAATATGATTTTTATGTCAGATACTCTGAAATCGTATCTACAGCAAGGTCTAATATACAGAGTGCAAGACTTGAGTGATGGTCAGAATTAATTTTCCTTTTGTGACAGTCTCTCTCCTTCCATTCACCATGACGCTAAGTATTTCTGCAGAGATGTCTCTCTCTTCTTTTTCCCTGAGTGTTATGCTACCAGTGTTGGTACAGGAAATAAATTTGAAATCAATATATGTTGGTATTGTTAGATATTGTAATGTGTTGTGGGGTTTTTTTTTTAAATGACATTAATCTCGCTATAACTAGCTGAGCCCAGCACTTTCACCCTTTCATCCTGTATACTCTTTCTTTATCCATCGCCAGCCTTCTGAATGTATTTTCCATAATAATATATCCCTCTACTATTGTTAATCTCTTCAACATATTACCCCCCAAGAAACATATATTTTGCCCCCTTCAGATTTTGTTTATGGTTTTTACTTGGAAAAATCATGACATCTCCAAAAAAATCCTTTTTACATTTTCTTGCCAGTCTGCAGCATTTCAGAAATATTACCAATTGCTATGTGAATAATTGATTCATGGCTGTCACAGCATGGAGGTGACATTGTACCTTCTTATTCTTCTTCCCCACCCCCTAGTGCTCATTTAAACTTTTCTTCTTTTCTTATTCTTTGTTGACAAAAGAACCATTTAGATTTGGTCAGCACTGGGCTCTACTCTTGTAAAGTAACTGGCAAACAAAGACACCAGAAACCCTATTAGAAAACTTCACTTTAGGTAGTGTAGATATTGTTGATTAATTTATTATAAACACTGTAATAACTGAGAAATATATAGTCAACATTGTATTTAATTGGCACAGTACACTTGCCATATAAACACTATTTAATTTTCTAGATAATTGTGTTTGTATGAAAACACATTCGAGGGAAAAGCAAAAAGTTTATGTAATGGCTATGCACGAAAAAAGCACATTTTCTTCTTGTTTGAAAGATGCACTTAATATAATACTCAAAGTCTAATTGGTCAACTAACACTGGAGCATTAAATACTAATTATGATTTGCCTTTGCTCTGCTGTTTTATAATGACATTGAAATATGTTTCTTTCTTTTCTCCTTTTTTTTTTTTTTTTTGCTAGCTTGTTCTAGGCACACATGCATCTAGATATAATAGCGTTATTCATCCAAAGTACAGGGAAATTGAGTATAATACTTCATGTTTCTGTGGATAGCATATGTAGATAAGAATTAGACTACTTGATGGCAAGTCCAGGAAAAATGCTGCTTGAAATGAGGATAATATTTTGGAAAACTCAAGGACATTGGGTATAATGTCTTGCTAAATTGGACATTTATATGCAATCATGATCAATCTTAATAAATGTAGGAGATTTAAGGAGCCTCAGATTTTTTAAAAAGAAGCTCTAAGACAAATTAAAACAGATTTAATGCATTCTTTCTCTTAGGTTGTTGAATAGGTCCTTATAAATAAAAAGAGTTAATGCTAAAGCATTCTCAGGAAGTTACTAGTGTGAATAATCTAGGAAGGGTGGATCTTAGGCAGAGTGGGAAATATAAGGGGATACTAGTGATAAATTCCATGAGATCAAATAAAGTGTTAAATAAAAGTTAACACGTATGTTTTTGGGGTACTACAGTTAGAAAAAGAGAGCAATTCACTTTGTAGCTCTGTGCCTTGGTTTCCTCAGTCAGATAGCCTGGAGGAAATACAGAGATGCATATTATGACATAAAGTGTCCGGTACTCAAGCCTTACTCCTGCATTTGGAAGTACAGGAGGGGTTGGAGTCGGACAGTGCTGCACAGTCTGTGCAGGCTGCACCTGGGCAAATGAGGTCTGATCTGCAGCTGTCACACTTAGATTGCCAGGTGCTGAGGGTACCTGGTTAAGATTAGCTGCTTTCCACCAGCTCCCACTAGACCCCTGGACGTGACAGGAGTAGTGATCTACCTCCCCTTTGCAGCCTGGGGAGTGAAAGCAATGGGATCACTCATCTCAAAGAGTCTCAGAAAAAAGTCTTCAGCGATGCTAGCCACTAGCATGAGAGGGGGTGAAGAGAGATCTAAGAGGCCAAAGGCTCCCCTTCCAGCTTCCATACTTGGCAAGGCCACAGATTTCCTGGCTTTTAAGCTTTTTGGAGGATTTGTTTGTGAGTTGTTAGAATTTCAAGATAGCCAGGGAACTTCTACATGCCTGATGAACGCCAAATCCAAGTGCAGATATAATCCCCAAGTACAGAGAAATTGATTTGGAGGAAATTCTGAACTCCATTCCCAGAAATACAACACAAGCATCTAGATGGGTGTCACCTGGCAGTGCACAACCTGATACTCAGTTGAGCATCACAATGAAGCCCCAAGAGATATAGGTTTATTGCTTTAAATCTGAACACTCTCAGTAAAAGCAGTACGTGGTGTGGGGACTGGGATTCAAGGGACGCAGTTTAGAAGTATATGTTGAAACTGTAGTTAGCATTACTCTGCAAATTACTCTAGCAATCCTGTTAACTAGTTTAAAATTCCACACGTGTCTAAAAGATTTGTCAGGGGATGTATCCACACATACATGAATCGTTTCAGACCCCCTGATAGTACTCACACGCATCTTCACTCCATTGTCACATATCGTTTCCATTACCTACCGTGTACATCTTCTCTTGACTTTCCCTTTTGCAGAAGCAGAATCAAGTTTCCTAGGCTGCAGACAACTGAAGCTCATCAGGCTCTCTTACATTTCAATTTTTTCCTCTATTTTTTTTACTTTGTTCTGCCCAAGCTAATCATCTTAGGGCAAGAAAGACAGGAAAACTCTTCAAAACATGAGTGGTTTCTGCAACATGCTTTGGCCAGGAGATGCTATAAAACCCCTGCACATTTTCCTTTCCTTTCCTCTTCAATAAATGAGAATATCACTTCATTTTGCGTCCAGCCATCACCAACCTAAGGATCTTCCACCATAATTTTAACTTTCTAACTGGCCTTCCAACCAGTATCTCAATACATTGTATGCCCAGGATGACTCACACTACTGTTTTATTTATGATGCAATCAAAGACTGTAGGAGAGTGAGCAGTAACTGCTTTCCCAATGCATAAAATACCCCTCTTTCTTTCAGCCCTATATTATAAACATTTGAAAGACTCCATTTTTTTCCTCTTCCTATTTCTTGTCCTCTCAGAAAAAGCAGCAGAGACTAGATAGAATGTGCAGAATGCAGGTCTCTAATTCATCTATATTTAGAGCATGTTTTGCAAAGTCTATTGGCAGAAAATATACCTGTAGCCCTTAAACAAAATGGTTCTCTTCAAATCTTCCTTATTTGGTAGCTCTGGCAAAAAAGACCACTTCCTATAGCAGAGGAAATATGCATCCACCTGCAGCCTTCACTAAGGTAAAAAGTGAGAAATATGACTTATTATTTAATCAGTATCACTGACTCACAGGGGAAGGATGGCTTCAGCAGCTATGAAAGCTCTGATGAAAAGTTATCAAGAAGCACCCAAAACAGGATGCAGATCTTGTTAATAAATATTTGCTTACAGGAGATTCCAGGAAGTGAGAAATGCTTTTCAATCATTGATGAAATGTAGGTCCCAGGTCTACAATGCTAACATTTTGAGAACAGAAATATACCATGAGGAAGAGAAAAGAAACAACAGCCTACAGTTTACATATAGTTCAAAAAAAGCAGCTTAGCAAGAAAAGAGGGAAGTAAATAGACATAAGAGAATGCTTGTTCATTTTTTTGAATTATTTTCAAATGGTGTCACAAGTTTTGTAGACTGAAGCACTAGAAACAATGACAAGACTTTGAATTTAACAACAAAATTACCTACCTGGTACCAGAAATGCATTTCCCAACCTGCAGTGCATTAGCTGACTTCATACTGTAATTGTAATGAATCTCTTATTGGACCCTTGCTTCCCTGGACAATGCCATATTGTAAGGACTAAATACATCATCAGTGAGCCTCATTCTCGTGTATTACACTAATATATCATTGGAATGACAACTGCTTCTGATGATATATTAATGCAATACATCAGTAGTGTGGGGCTCCTATGGGGTATTACTCAGGAACAGGGGCCATCTAAAGAAAACAGACCCAGAGTCAAATTCAGTTTAATTACTGAATGAAGGGGCTATCAGGAGCAAGGTTACATGTAATGCTAACATTCTTACATCATCCATGAGATTAATTTGCAACCTCATTACATATTAAACTTGCAATTTTAGATAGCAATTGTAGGGTTTGGATTTGCCTGCTGATGTAATTCAGAAACCATAGCCTCCCCAATATTTTATATTGATGCATGAATAATGCAGCTATTTTTATTCTGTCCATCTTGCATTCCATGATAGTTAAATAACACATCAAATGTGTAGCTATAAAACCAGATTTAGAAAAACTACATTCTACTTGAAACTATTTGTAGTCACTAGGCACCATATAAATATTTGCACTTACACAGTGCATTCAAAAGAAAGAGACTGATATTTGCTTTTGTAGTCAATTATGCACCACATTTTCGTGTATCATTTGTCTTAAAGCTATCATAAAGCATGTACAATTCTGCTGGGTTGGGTTTTTTTTTGTGTATGGTTTTGATTTAGTTTGCCTTTTTCTTTGTGATATTTTTGGGGTTTTGGTTTGGTTTTCCAGTTTTTTTGGTTTTGGTTTTGGTTCTTTTTGTGGGGCTTTTCTCTTCTTTTTTGTAGGAGACTTTTTTTCCAGAATTTGTCAGGGACAAAAATTGTGCATTCTCCTGCTTCCTAAGAGAACTTATGAGTTGGATTCTGAAATGCTTTTAGCAGAAAGACTTCCATAACAATATTGCAGTGTCCACTGACATGAAATATATCCAGAGTCATCTTCCCTTGGCCCTATTTCTCCCTAATTTTACTGCTACTATATTATAAGTTATCCAGAGAATCCATCTCTATATTATGAATCAAACAGGCATCAGAGGTGATATCACTTAAACTAGAGCTTCTAGTTGCCTTTATTTCATGTTTATTAAGATTATAACCAAATGCTGAAAAAAAATTTCATAGAACAGCCAAAAGAATCAAGCCAAAAGACATAATGTATATTTGATTTTATAAACATCTTGCTGTGTCTAATCCAGACACTATACTTACTCCTGAATAGACTGTTTTGTTTAATAAGCATTTATCTATTGTTAATGTCTTTGGAGAATTCATCTTGGGGTTTGTATTGAAGATAAATGCAAGCGTGTGAGGGTTTATGAAAAATGTCTCAGCAAGTGACAGGAAGCCTGATATGAGTTACCACAGTCCGCTTCACATGTGGGGCAATCTACTACTTGTCTTGCATTTATTGTATTTTCTTGCTAGGCATTTTCTCTTTCTTTTTCTGAGACCCTTTGATACTATATACTTTTAAATACCAAACATTGACAGTAAATCTGAAAAGAATGCATGATGTAGAAAGAGAGACAAAACTACAGATGTAAAATGTAACTACAATAAAATAAAGAAGAAACTGCAAAGATTTCTCTTTTTTTAATGATGTGTGCATGAGGGAAGGGAATCAGAATTTAAAAGGAATTAACTGAACATCAGCTGCATGTCCCAGTGATACATGTCATTTTAGCTCACTGGGGTGATGTATGTTTTATTTAGAGAACTGTTCAAAGCTTCAGTTAGAAATTCTTCCAAGAATAAATGGAATTCTCTGAAAACAAAGTGTCATTGTCTTGCGAGGAAAGTAAATTCTGTGCATATCAGTCCATATGTAATCTTACCTATTCTTTGTGCGCCTTATACCTGGAATGATAATAAATAATGTATTGCGGGTGTGGAGAGAGCCTATGGAAGTATAGCAAATTAGTGAAAAGCCCCATATGACCTATCAGCTAAGTTCCCAAGATAGGTTTCTTTCCGTTATTTTCTAATTAGTAGTAACTTTTCCCTTCCTCTGTTGAATATTTCCCTTAGCCCACAGTCTGAACTGAAGGCATATCTGTTACAAACTCTATTGTAGAATCTTCAGGATGTCAGTAATAGCAGGAATTAAATTAGATTTAAACCCTTGCAAATTAATGAGTAACCTTGAGGTGTTTGAATGTATCTGGTATGTCAATAACATAATGTGCAACAGAAAGAGGATGAACTTTGCTCATACACCATGTGGAGGCTTTCCCCTGTGAGTTTTATACAGTGAATTATTTACTAGTTATTGAATTAATCAGACAATTTTTACTTTTTGGCACTTTTAAAATCTGATATTTAAAAACTGCTTATGTGCTTAATTGAATGGACAGCACATGCAAACCTGCACCTTGGTGAGCCAGCCCTGCCTGTTTAATGCAAGAATTCAAAAAGAAAATAAAAGAGCATTTCCCCTTCAGCATCAGCAGGACAGCCTGGTGAGAAAGCGCACTGTGCTGCAGACACCTTGTGAAACCTAAGAGTGTCAGAGCAAGAGGAGAGATGGACTGGAGTGCATCAGCCTGGTTGTACTCAGCGGCTGGATGAATTTGAAACCTGACCAAGTCTGAATGGAATAGTGGTCAGAAAGCCAGGAACAATTACTTCAGATTACAAAATGCTTGAACGATTTACTTCATGAGACAACTGCACAGTCTCCTTGTGCTAAAGGACCATCAATACTATCTTTGGACAAAATTTGATGAGAGGAGGTGGAGGGGTGGTGGTGGCAAGAGGGTGGAGGGGAGAGAGATTCACATTGTGTAAGATGAAAGCAATGAAGTATTTAAATAGAAATGTATTTCAGTAACCAAAATCCCTGCCCAACATCATCTTTGTTTCAGAAAGTCTGATTAGTTAACATATTCCATCACCTTGGGAAGAAAGCTGAGGTAAGCGGCTTAATTTATAAATGGATGGAACAAACTTATTTAAAAATTCTCACTACGTTATCATGAATCATGTAGGCCTATTAAACTAATTGCTAAGTAAATTTAAGCAGTATTACAGTAGATTTCACTGAATTTATCAGCAATCTAAAGAGATCTTTGGTGGTCTCATGCTGCCCCCCACAGATATGTCTCAGAACATTCATTATGCCATAATTACAAAGTCTCTTTGAAGAGGCTAAAAATCCCAAGACTCCTCTCATCAATTATTTTCACCTGTTAATTCATTTTGTGTGAGGTAATAACCTCAGCATAATAACAAATGTGCAAGTACTCCGATTTTGCAATTAAAAGCAGCAGGGCTCCTATTTTGATCATACAGACTGTGACATCCATCATAGAAAACAATTTGGGCCTAGCGGGATGACAGATGCCACACTGATGGCTCTACTAACTAACTGCCTGTCCTGGAAAAAAATGGTCCCGTTTCAGGCTGCAGCTGCAAGCTATCTGATAGCTCCTGGCCAGGCAGCAGGGAAAGCCTGCAGTGACTAAATTACAGAAAGGTAATTTTACTTCGCAAAATGAGGATTTTGGAGCCATATATGTATGCATTCCAGTGGCTGGTGTAATTTGGAAACAAATAGTCCTTTTCATTTGAAAATGACTGGAATTGCTGCCAGTGTTCAGAGAGCATTGTTTCTCAGCCTTTTACATGAGAATACAGTGTAATACTCATTATTTCTCCCCTTTCACATCTTATTAGACACAGAAGGCAAGGTGGTTATCTCTGCTTTCTTTAGCTAAATCTGCAGAAGTAGGATTTCTTCCAACCTCTGGACAGGTGCCTAAATAATAGAAGAGTGCTCATTTTAGCCTTTCAGTTTGTATCAAGGCTGAGTGAGCCCTGTCTGGGGAATGATCCCGCTATCACCGACGAGCGTTAAAGTGATATGCCCTCAACTGAAACTCCACTAAAAACAATGAGGCAAACTGCAAGCACAGGCAGCTCATTAGCCTAGGAACCGATTCACCAAGGAAATAATTTGATGTAGAATTAATGACAGAAAAGCTGTTGTCCTGACTGGAGCGGGGGTGGGGGGCTAGAGGAAGCAGGGGGTGCACAGACTCAGAAAAGAACCCTAGAAAACACAGCCAATTTATTTTCCTCACTAAAGTGCATAATGTGAAACCTCAGTATTGGACCAATTAGCCTAAAACATTTAGTGATGAAATACTGCATATTCTGAGTAAGCAAGACGACTGATTAAGCCTATAACTTTTTAATAGGAAACACACAATGTTGCTGTCAGCTAATATGAAATACGTCAATATGGTCTGGGATTTTTGGATTTGTTCTTGTTTGTCCTTTGTTTCTGTTTTGTTTTTTGTTTGTTTGGTTTTATCCAGGATGTCTAAAATCTGGTGACTGGGCAGAAGAAGCTGGACTAAGTTCAACCTGCTAAAAGCAGCAGATGCAAATTATGAAGGGAAACTGCACTGCAGAAAGAAAGGTGGGTAGGTATTGTAAGGATTGTGTTTTCAGATTTCAGCACACTAATGCAGAGCAACAAAAGATCAGCAGAAGGCCAAAGGTTAAGTATAGCATGAACTTTCTCAGTGGCTGTGCACCTTAAGATGAAAAGATAGCCCTGTTTATGACATCTGCAGACTACAATGCTTACCATTTTATACTACCCTCCTACATTCTCTGCAGACAAAGAGCTGTGCTCGGCTTCTTGGGAAAAATCTACTGTTTCTTACTCCATCATATTACACTCATAAACCCTGTCAGCAATAAAGGATGTATGGGTAGACAGAGGCAGGGATGCGCAGCTGGTAAACTCCATAATCATACTAGAAAAGATACCAGCATTTCATTCTTTCAATTGGTTCTCTATTCAGGAATCCGTGTCTCGTGGAGGTGAGGCTAATTCCCCGGGCTGGGGGCTGCTCCAGCTCATGCCGACAGCATGGCTGAGGTGTTTGTCCAGCATTTCCAGACACAGAAAGCAACCTTTTCTAAACAGTCACAGGATTTACAAAGCCGAATGTGTGAGACTTTTTTGATAGGATTATACTGCAATAAAAGCAAACAAAAGAGATTAATCAAAACAAGCAAATTAGTATTACCCATCTTAGATGCTCTTTAATGCAGAGCCAATAGTTCTTGCCCTTTATGCACATGCTCCTACAGTAACTAATGTACAGTAGCCATCAACAAATTACGACTTGTGACACTTTTGCTGCTGCAATATTAAGCCCAAAGTCCTATGGAGAAAATATATGGTTTTTATTACCAAATTGTTCTTGTTTACAATTCTAATATCCTCTTCATTATCTACTTTTCCAGACATTTTAGGCAGTTCTGAAGACCTGGGGCAGCACTAGTCCTGTCATAAAGAGAAATTAATGTTGTTAAAGATGGCCTAGCTGCCCTCTGGGACAGCTGAAGATGTGAAAATATAAGGTTCTGTTTTAAAGATGAAAATGATTAAAGGCACAGGCACCTTGCTCTTAGTGCAGCCACTAAAACTTTTAATAAAATACTTCAGCAGAAAAAAAGCAGCTTTACTTCTTCCACTGTAAGTCTTAAGAAAAAAAATGAGAGAGAGGGGAAGGAAGAGGGGGAGAGAGAGAACTTTGTTCTTTAAGAAGAGGCTTGCTTTAAGGACTAATAAGCGTAAAAAGGACCTCATCATTATAAAGAACCTATTCGTCTCAGCAACAGCTCACTTAATAAAGACTGGATGATAGAAAAACCAGTAGAGCTGTCTCCAAATAGCCAGTAAGCTAATTAGGTGCATTGTAACAGGTAGCCCTTACAAAAACTGACAGGCTTAAGCCAGCATGCCGCAAATACTTAAGAACATCGCAGCAGATGTACAGTGGTTATTGTATCCTCTTCAAGGCTGTTGCTGCTGCCACAATTTTATAAGCTTACGCACCTCAAGCCCTCAAAGAAGCTCAAAACGGGTTTCAGTGGGAAAAAAGAAAAGGAAAAAAAAAAAAAAAAGAGAGAGAGAGACAAGAAACACAAACCTGCTGAAGATATTATATGAGCTTTTAGGGGTCCCAGACCAAAGAGACCTTTCAGAAGGAATGGTTCAGCTGCCTGGAGGAAAATGGCAGGCAATACAAAAGACGAGAGCATAACCTTTGTCCTAGCAGGGATGGAAGAATATCTGTCAGAACTTCACCTTCATAATCTTGCCCACCTCAGTCATTTTTTACTGGTTAAATGAAGGTTACAGGATTTGCTCTGAAGACAAAATGTCCCTTTCTCCTTAAAAATATTGTTGAAATTAAAAAACAAGTTTGCTTTCTAATTTCCCAAAGATTCATATTCACTGCTCTCCCTTTAGTTTTTTCTGTTCTCTTTACTTTGGAAAGAGGTGAGATATTACAATTGTACCTCTCATATGCTTTTGATTTTCCAGCAATCATATGATGCAATTGATGGTATACAGAAGCCATTTGAGGACTTCTAGGTCCCTTAATGATAGCAGTAGTGCTGCAAAGGAAAACGCCGCTGGTCTTGACACTCTGGGAAGTCTAACTTCCCATCACCAGAACTGAGATCGTGGTACTAACTTGCTTTGGGTAAAAGCCCATGGCAACAGGAGGAGTGGAAGAAAACAAAGCTATACTTTCAAGCAGCAGTGACTCTTCAGAAAGCAAAGGCTTCTGCTGAGAACCATGAGGGAACCAGAGGCCTCAGCATCAGAGGAGCAGAATTATGCAAATACTCCCCCACTCTGGCTGCGTTCATGAGGAACAAGTGATTCAAAAAATCTCTGTCAGGATACCTTCTTTCCGATCCACAAAGCTAACTTTATCATGACACCAAATGTAAATTAATATCTGCCAGCATGTATGTGAAAAAGGTATTTTTCAATACATAGTGTTATCAGCAGATGCTTTAAAATCCTTCCCATCCCCTGGGGTGAATACACTGAATAACACTGTATTTCTGCGAGAGAAATCTAGTACTATATTCAAGTCTGGAGAAAAATACTATGAGCTTTGCAAATCCATAGACAGCTACAGAAGTAACTTTCCGTTAGGGAAAACAGCAGTGTCAAAATGTGGGCTACAGGCTCTAGAGCTCCAAACAAGAGTTATTACTTTTGCAGAGGCATACTATTACACCATATAGTTAAAACATATTCTTGCTGTGATATGAACAATGAAAGTATTGAGACTTAGTAAACAGGGTTAATTTGTAATTACCGATGCGCTTTCAGGATGAGTATATAGTATGATGATCTCAAGTAAAAGAACATCTGTATTAGGATCAGCCCATGGTATATTACACATATATTTGCTCACATGTAAGCTATTATTGGAAAGCAAATTTCAAAACTAAGTTAGAAGGGGCAAAAGTTAGGATTTGTTGTGCAAAATTAATTCACTTATTGAGCCACATCTGTCACAATGTGGGGTTTAATTACACAATCAAATAATTTACCTCTTGCAGAAGTCTGCCTCATTCACTTTTTCACATTGTATTTTAATGATTTTAACAAAAAGACGCTTTTCAAATTCTTCTGTTAGGCCAGGTGTATAAATTTCCTTGTGTACTTTCTGAGGGCATACACTCTCACAATATCTGAAGAACGTCTTTCTTTCCATGGAAACCACTAATGCGAGGAAATTCCCCTATTCCATCTTACAGATTAAGAGTTAAGGGTGAAAAAAAATTCACATAGAAATATCTACTAATTTTGAGTCCCCAGGTGCAGAAAACCGAACACTCGAGTTTTGAAATAATTTTGAGGATTTTAGATAATTTAATATTTTTTGCACAGCTCCTGTAACTTCAGTTGCAACTTTAAGTACCCATCACATGTGCAAATCAGCATCTTAAGAATACACATATAGGACTAACAATATATAATATCATTAGTAGTGTAGCTTAGGCAGTTTCCCTAGCAACATATAGGGATGCTGTGGCAGAGACAGACACAAGGCCCAGTTCCCCATGTCAGCACTCAGCTGTTTAAGATATAAGGATCTCCCTTGTCTTTTTCCAATCCCTTCCCTCATTAATTTCATGGTCTCCAGTCTGCCCAGTACACGACCTTTCTACACAAATTTTATTGCTCTCAAGAGCATCTTACAGCTCCTATACCAGAAGTCTGCTGGAAAAATAAAAATGTGACATGTAATTAAAGACTGAATCTTTGTATATATACACACAAGAAATCGACGGTACTATTAAAAGTGTTTTATGTTCTGTTTCCCAGGTAATAAAAAGATAACCAAATCAAACACAGACAACAAGGAGTTGCAAACAAAGAAGTATTAACATGCCGCTCCTGCTGAAAAGAAGAACATCCTGTCATGTAATGGTCACTGAGATGATTGCCTCTATCTCCACATTATTGTTTTTAAGGATGTTGATTTAGTCAGTTCACAAATTACTTCAGCTATTTACCTTCATCTGTTAAGAGTAAACAGATAAGGAGAGATGTTCCTGAAATGGAGACAATGAAGACCTGAGATAGCAAGTCCTCCTTTGGTGACAAACAGTCACAGGTGAATTTTGGTGGGCCTTTAGCGTTATTCTGTACCCCACTGATTTTTGTGATTTTTCTCAATAAAACTGCTAGGATTTTGAATAATTTATAAGGAATTGAGAGGAAGACATTCTAGTGGAGAGCACCTTAGTAGCTAGCAAAACTAACAGCTAGCCTTGCCTTATAGAACTGTCACAGTCAACAGGAATATTTGCTTAATTGCTACAATAGTGGTAGATGTGGAAATCTGACGACCTTGATATTGGAAGGAGCATTGTGACCTCACCTGTGGGAAGAAATATAATTAAAGAAAACAACTAACATCAAAATAAGGGCAGTGTAATATGTCTTCTAGCTATGTTTCAGAAAGTTTCATAAACACTGAACACCATTGATTAAAATTATAATTTCCATCACTGTAATGCCACATGTGCCACTAACCTCTAACACTTGCTCAGACTGAGTAACAATGGCATGATTTGATCTTTCTTGTCTCCACATACTGTGACAATTGACAAGATGGGGAATTAATGCAATTGGCAGGCATTAGGTAAGATCACAAAAATCTGTAAGGTGTGGAATAAAACTTAAGTCACATGAATGGCATCTGTGACTATTTGCCCCATTCAGAGTGAAAAAGTGGAACTGCAGAAAAAGAGTTGTCTCAGTCACAGCTCTAGTTGCAGCGCTATGGACAACTCTCCATGCAGGAATACATTTCTTTTCCTGCTCTCTCTGAACCTTGGGAACACTCTCAGTGAGCATTCACAACAACAGGACAATGATTCCTGTTTCTTTTTCGTTATCTTCTACACAGAGGATGTAATTAGTCACTCTTCCCTGGGCTTTGCAGGGTAGAAGATTTACGGACTTCAGGAGCTCAGGACCTGGTCCACAGCCAATAGAATTTACAAGAGATCTGTGAATTTATATATAAAGTTACCAAATACACCAAAGCAAGAACAAACAAACAAACAAACCAAAAAAAAAGCTAGAATGAACCCAGAAGACAAAAAAAGCTAGAATGAACCCAGAAAACAACAGCAACAAACACTGAAAACAAAACAAAACAAACCCTCCACAAAACCAATCCAAACCAAACCAAACAAAAAACAGAAGAAAAATATGGTGTTCTAGGACACCATTACAACTCACATTTCCTAAATACCTGTGTCAGAGGGTGGCATAAAAAATAGCATATATACATAATACAAGCCACTAAAATCATATTGACCCATTAAACCAAAATGATCCAAGAATAAGAAATTCTTAAATTATGTTTACATTTTCTTTAAACTATAAATGAGTGAATATATTTCAAAATGAAGGTAACCTTTATGTCTTCTCAACATAGAAGAGTTGTAAAAAAATAATGGCTATATCTGTTTATTAATTCTTTATAGCTGAAAGTTCCAACTTTAAAGCAAATTAAAGAGCAAAAAAAAAATTTAAAAGAGGATGTGATGTGAGATGCAAACAATAAAAACCTCTCTGTGGTGTAAAAGAGCAGCAATGACAGAACTTGAAGTGTTTCAGAAATCAAACAAATAAAAAAAGAAATCAATTAAATAAATGTAGTTCACAAAGCTCCACAGCCAGTATAAACATCAAGCAAGTAACATCTCTTGTAAGTCCATGAAAGGAGAACTTTCTGGCCTCAACAAACACACGCTGAGATTTCTAGATCTCTTGCATTTCTTACAGAAATAAAACACTAAGAGATAACAGTGTGAACTTACTAACCACTAATAAAATTCTTCAGGATGCTATGAAGCATAAAACTACTGAAGCCATTTCAAAATGTAACTTAAAATGCTGAAAAATGTGCAGACTTTTCCAGCACATTTTTACATAAAAATAACATCTGTATAAACAGAAGATCAATCAGTAGTTGTACCAATAAAAGAGTGTGAGGATTAAGAAAAGCATAATCAATTGTCTCAAACACTGGCAAGGGAGGAAGTTCCCACAAGATAAGCTGCCACAACAGGAACTCAAGATAACTGTGGCAGTTGTCAATATAGAAACGAGACCTAGGGGCTTGAGGACTTCCTGGTGGATTGGTCCATCGGGGAGTCGCCCCCCTGCTATAAAAACATCCATGGTTTAGCCTGGTTGTAGTCACACCCCAGTTAACACCCAAAGTTGACACCCCTTGTTCCTATTGAATATGTTATTTGTCTATCACAAAGGTGATTGACAGGTTGTTCTGGAAAGTTCTCTGTACACCTGTTTATGATTTGTTGTTATCCCCAAACCACTCCCCTGTTTCTATATTATTTGCTGCTGTTGAAAGCTCCCGCCTTAATCCCACCCCAAGCCTTTACCCTGATTGGTTTTTTATTGTACTACATAAGTTGCTGTCGAGAGCTAGTCGGGGCTCCTTTGACTTTGGGGTTCCAGGGAATAAACCTCTCTGTTGCCTGAAGCTTAGAGTCGCTCCTGCCTTTGTGATTCCTCCTGAACCAAACCCCAGACGACCCTCCACGCCTTCCTCCCTGTGTGGAATCCTCGGGGTTCCCTCGGCTCTCATCCTAACGGACAGGGGGTTGAGGTAGCACAGTGGTGAGGAAGGCAACCACCGAGCAGAGGCACCGTGCCTGGGATCGGAGGACGAGTAGGTTTTACACCGAAAAATATTATAAAACTTTACAGTTGGCGCCCAACGTGAGTGGTTCCTGGAGGAATCACGAAAGACAGCTCGCTACCAGCAGCGAAGACGCCGTTGCGGGCCACTCCCTGCGAAACCGCCTTTCGTTTAAGAAAGCAGCTTCTGCAGGTCGAGCTGCGACCCCCGGCTCTGGGAGCGGGAAAGCAGCTCACTCCACACAGGCCCCCCCAGTTCTTTGGATTTCTTTTGGTGGTTTGCCCTCGACAAGAGAGGGGACCCTCGAGAAGAGAGGGGAATTTGAAGAAGCCGGCGAAAAAGAATTCGGAGAAGAATTCGCAGAGCAAGTGAGTGCTTGGACTTTGTTCCGCCGCGTTTTTTTTTTTTAAGTTTAAGGTGGGGGAGTTTTCTTCTATAGTAAGGATGGGCAACCACCTTGCTAAGAGGGAAAAGGAGCTTTCATTTATTTATTATGGTTTAAAAGTTCAGTTAGTTACTTCAGGGGAAAAATTTGACAAAAAGTTATTACGGAAATTTGTAAAGTGGGTAATCGAAAATGTTTCTTTTGAAGCACCAAAGGAGGTTTTTACTTTAGAATTTTGGGATCGTGTAGGATTTAAACTAAACGAATGTGACAGCGAGGGGCGATTTGCAGTTCAGAAATTTTTCGGGTTACAAATCGCGATTTATCGAGTTTTATCTAACAACGGGGAGAAGAGTTCTGGTTTAGATAAAGCTGTTCCCCCTTCTCCGAAAAGTGAACCTAATGCCACTAACCCGATCCCTCTTCCCTCCGGTGTGGAAAACGGCAGGATACCCCTCATCAGCGAGCAGCGTGAGGGAGAAATCCGGAGCCACAGAAGCTCCGATTCTGTTCGTGATCCCACCGACCCCTTCTGTCCTGGGACGGATCCACCCAAGACAGATCCCACCCCAGCCCTTATTCCTTTCCCTCCGTCCCCAGTTGCACCGGTTGTGTGTCCCTCCCCACGTTATAATAGTTTAATAGAATTTAAACCTGCGCCATCGGGGAACGGCGGTGGGGGAATTCTTACTGCGCCATCGGGAGATGGCGGCGGGGGAATTCTTACTGCGCCATCGGGAGATGGCGGCGGGGGAATTCTTACTGCGCCATCGGGAGATGGCGGCGGGGGAATTCTTACTGCGTCATCGGGAAATGGCGGCGGGGGAATTCTTACTGCGCCATCGGGAGATGGCGGCAGGGGAATTTTCACTGCGCCACGGTATACCATTGAATTAGTTTTGCCGCCATGCGGAATTCAGGGCGCATGCGCGGGAGATCGCGGCGGGAACCCCCTAACCCCCTTCCCTAGCCCTACCCCCTTGGCATCGATTGGTCACGCGTCGGTCCCACCCTCTGCGGCCGGCGATGTCAATCCTACGGGTCCCCTCCCTCCTTCCCAGCTCCACCCCCCAACACCCTCCACCCCTGCCGTCGCGCACCCCGCCCACCTCCCTGTCTCCTCCCCTGGGAACCCCGCCCCCCTTCCACTTTCCCACGCCCAGGCTTTCGGTTCCCGCGGGTCTACACCGGAAGGGGGTGTGCCTGAAGCCTATAGCCAACAAGCCTTGGCAGCAGCCTTGCCCACACCCATTGTAGCACCAGTGACATACAATAGGACAGGTGCCAATCCCAGATGGGAGCCTCTCCCACAACAAACGATAACAGAAATCTGTAAAGCCTCAAAAGAATTTGGAAGAGATTCAGCATATTTTAAAGGACTTATAAATGCAACCTTTAAATCATCTGTCTTAGTACCTGATGACATCAAACCGCTGATGTCAAGTCTTTTAGTTGAGAGTCACTACTGGATATGGGACAAAAGATGGAGAAGAGAATTAACAAAGTTGCTTGAATCATATAAAGGTGACCCAAATAAAGCCAATATTACTATAGACCATCTTGTGGGGGAGGGGAATCAATCAAAACCTCGTGACCAAGCAAATAACATTCCAGAGGAAATACTAAGGGATGTACAGTTAGCAGCAAAAAACGTTTTGTTCACCATGTCTATTGACATGGGGCCTCCAGTTAGTTACACAACGATCCGGCAAGGCCCGGATGAGAATTTCACAGCCTTTGTGGATCGCCTCAGGGAGGCGATGAGTAAAGCTATCAGCAATCCAGTGATGCTGAGAGAAATGCTAACTGAATTAGCTAAAGAAAATGCGAATGAACAGTGTAAACGAGTTTTTGAGATGTTTCCCATTGACCCCCCACCAACGATTGAGCAAATTACAGAAAAGTGTGCACAAATTAAACCACGTGTACCAGGGAATGAATCAAAAATGTGTGGACATAAATGTAAAGTGACATATCCAGTAGAAACTCAATATACTAAGGAGACATCAAAGACAAATGCAGGTCAACAAGAACAAAAGTGTTTCAATTGTAATGGAACTGGACATTTTGCAAAGGACTGTAAAAAAACAAAACTAAATAAGAATAAGACTCAAGCTAACAATTCTGCCAAGTCTTTCCCACCAGCACCACAACCGCAAGCGCCACCAAATCCTCCGCCGTGGGGATGGTACCCACCAACGATGCCATGGTGGATCCCTCAAACACCATCACCCTACTGGTCGGGAACCCAGGATGGGAGCGCGAAGCAGCCTCGCGCTCCTTCAACAAATTAAGGACTGCTACCTCTGACGACACTACACCATTAGAGCCTAGAAACATCCAACACCAACAGCTTTATCCAGGAGACTTATCACCTACACCATTTGAGAGACTCCAATTGGTGAGTGCTGTTGTTGAACATATAACGCGTGATGACACCCAACGTGTTCCTGCGACAATTAAAAATCCACCCATGACACCCGTGACTGTATTAATTATGGGTGACTCCAATAAGAGTCCACCGGGGATCTTTGTGATTCCTGAAGTTAAGACTTACGCACCGGGGAAGAACATTGCAGTGACCATACAACCCAACCACATACCATGGTTTCTTCCAAAAGGTACCTGGCTGGCACAAGCGATTGTGCTGCCCGAGAATATACCTAGAAATGCTCGCACACCGTGTGTGTGGTGGACAAGTGTTGTGGGAAAAGACAAGCCTGTTTTTCAGTGTAGACTGCGAAATGGGCATTCCGAAATAGATCGAGTGGGAATGCTAGATACAGGCGCCGACGTCACTGTTATAGCAGAGACAGAATGGCCAGCGGAATGGGGAACAAAACCTTCCCCAGGAAACTTAGTTGGAGTGGGTGGCCATATTACCCCCAAAAGGAGCCTCACAAACATCTCCATTGAGGGTCCGGAAGGACGGGTAGCTTGCGTAAAACCCTATATTGTCCCCTCAGGTTTTACGTTATGGGGAAGGGACGCGATGGCACAATGGGGTGCGAGACTAGAAATTCCTTTTACACCCCAGAATTTCTAGTCGGGGCCACTGCGGCGCGCTCCACCCCACCTATCAGGTGGCTCACTGACACACCGGTGAGGGTGGAGCAGTGGCCCCTCAGAGGAGAGAAGTTGCGCGCCCTAGAAGACCGTGTTGCCGAACAACTGGCTAAGGGTCACATTGTGCCATCGTCCAGCCCCTGGAACACTCCAGTTTTTGTTATCAAAAAACCAAAAAAGAACGAGTGGCGGCTGCTACAAGATCTAAGAGCAGTGAACAAAGTGATGGAGGAAATGGGCCCCCTCCAACCAGGTCTCCCATCACCTGCAATGTTACCGCAGAATTGGTCTCTAGCTATAATAGACATTAAGGACTGCTTTTTTAGTATTCCTTTGCACCCTGACGACGCGCCGAAATTTGCATTTTCAGTGCCTTCCATAAACCGGGAGGCACCGATGAGACATTATCATTGGCTCGTATTGCCTCAAGGAATGAAAAATTCCCCAGCACTTTGCCAATGGTATGTCTCGGAGGTGCTCTCCCCGGTTAGGAAAACCTTTCCACAGTCAAAGATTTATCATTATATGGACGATGTACTAGTGTGCTCACCTAACCGAGAGACTCTAGACTCTGCCTTAAAGGAGGTTGTCAAGGCCATCGAGGACATGGGAATGCAAGTACATCCCGAAAAGATACAGAGGATGCCACCTTGGAAGTACTTGGGAATGAAGATCCAGGAGACAACAGTAACACCGCAGTTGCTGAAGTTAGAGCAGCATCCGTCAACTTTGCACGAACTTCATCAACTGTGTGGATCGATAAACTGGATCAGGCCGCTCCTCGGACTGAAAACTTCAGAGTTGTCACCTTTATTTGAGCTGCTACGAGGAGGACAAGCCCTAGACGCCCCAATAGCCATGACACCAGAGGCCGAACAGGTCATCAAGAAGGTAATGTTTACGATCTTCACAAAACACGCACACAGAATTAACCCGATTCTCCCGTACCGATTTATGGTACTGGGAAAGACACCAAGGTATTATGGTCTCATTTTTCAGTGGGACGAGGGGGTCAAGGAGTCGCTCCTAATCGTGGAGTGGATTTTCTTGCCTCACACATCGTCCAAGACAAAAACAAGGCCACAGGAATTGGTGGCCGAGCTGATCATTAAGGCTCGGCACCGGCTCCGTGTACTAGCAGGATGTGATTTTGCGTACATCCAAGTTCCTTGGAAGCAGAATAGTTTTGAAGAAGTGCTCCAAGAAAGTGAGGACCTCCAGCTTGCCCTCGAAAATTACTCAGGCCAAATTGGCAACCAAAAGCTAAAACACCAATTGTTCAATACTGAGTTTAAATTGGCTCCTGATGTGGCTCAAAGTAAAACACCAATTAAGAATGCTCTAACAGTCTTTACAGATGGCTCTGGCTCTTCTCATAAGTCGGTGTTGACTTGGAGAGATCCAGAGACCCTCCAGTGGGACGAAGAAGTTCAGATAGTTGAGGGTTCCCCTCAAATAGCTGAACTAGCTGCTGTAGTTAGAGTGTTTGAGAGGTTTGAGGAACTGCCACTCAACCTCGTAACTGATTCGGCATATGTGGCAGGAGTAGTTTCTAGGGCAGAGCATTCCTTACTGAGAGAGGTCCCAAATAAAAAATTATTTGGCTTGCTTGCGCGGCTCGTAATGTTATTGTCCCACCGCCAGCATCAATATTTTGTGATGCACATAAGATCACATTCTGGCTTGCCAGGTTTTATATCTGAAGGCAATGTGAGAGCCGATGCTCTGGCGATGCCTGTGATGAAGTGTACCGTACCTGACACATTCGCACAGGCTCGCCTTAGCCATCAATTCTTTCACCAGAATGCGCCAGCACTCCGTAGGATGTTTCACCTATCCTTGGAGCAAGCTAAGGCAATAGTGGCCACATGTCCATCATGTCAATCCTATCAAATACCTACATTCAACGCAGGAGTCCACCCTAGGGGGTTGAACTCCAATGAGATTTGGCAATCAGATGTCACCCATTTTACACCTTTCGGGAAGTTGAAATATATACACGTGTCAGTAGACACATTTTCAGGCGCTCTCTTCGCCTCGGCTCATGCCGGAGAGAAGGCGAGAGATGCCAAACAACATTTTACTATGGCATTTGCAGTTTTGGGAATTCCAAAACAGATTAAAACAGACAACGGACCGGCGTATGTATCTGCCTCCTTGCGTCAGTTTTTTCAAAACTGGGGAGTAGAACGTACGACCGGAATTCCACATTCTCCGTCGGGACAAGCGTTAGTTGAGAGGAAACATCAAGATATTAAACGCATCCTTACACAGCAGCGGGGAGAGGCAGGAGAGAAGTCGCCAGTTGAGCGCCTCTGCAAGGCTCTGTTTACGTTAAATTTTTTAAATTGCTCTGATAGTGAGCCAACTCCCCCCGTCTTCCGGCATTTCATGAATTCGACAAATTCCAAATTGACAGAAAGACCGCCGGTGCTGTTTAAGGATCCGCAGAGTCATAAAATTTTAGGTCCCGCACCGTTAATCGTCTGGGGGAGGGGGTATGCATGTGTCTCCACCCCAGGCGGTCCGCGGTGGATTCCGGCAAAAAATGTGAAGCCGTATGTGGAGGATCGTGGGAAAGACAAGGATAAGAGCGACAACAATCCATCAGTCGCATGGAAAAGAAGAAAAAGGAGAAATGGAAAGGGAAAGGACTTACCTGATATGACGTGTATCGATCAGCGACCAGCGAATACCAGACAGAGAAGCCATAGTTTATGATTAACCCCTCTACGACACTCCCTCTAAGACTACCCTGTGTTCCAACCCCATATCCCTTCACTTACCTTATTCTCCTTGTTTATATCCCAACCTAGCAGTCCCGTAATAACCCTATCCCACCTTGTATCCTAATTTAAGTAAAAGAAAAGGGGGAGGCAGAGAGGAGTTGAAAAGAATCAGAAAATTGAAAAATTGTTTTGGTTTGATTCAAAAGTTTATTCATGTTTGTTTTGATATTAGATTTAAAGGATCCATGACAATGAAAACCACGGGAGTCATCATGGCCCTGATGTGGGTGATGCTGAACGTCCTGCCCCGAATAGAAGGATGGCTTGTACAACAGCCACAAGAGAATATCTGGATCACGTTAGCCAAAGCCCTAAACCAAGACAGCATGTGTTTGAGTATGGGTGCAACTTCAGATCCCATGTCGACCTGCCTAGTAGGTATCCCCCTGCGAATGAATGACACCTCCTTCGCAGGTAAAAGGCCCGAACCGGTTGACAACTGGGATGCGTGGATGAGGACCCTTCCCCATGCACCAGAGGAGCCCCAAGAATTGGCACTGTTGGGGTCCTCCAAAGCTGACTTTTGTATCAATTTTGACTACTTCCCTAAGTGGGAAGATGCTAAAATATTTGGAGGATATGATAAAATTCCATACCAGGATGTGCATCCCCTAAAAAAAATCAGTGTACAGTCTTGAAAATTGGTGTAACTATACCACGAGATCTGTCCTCAAACGGTCCAAGTCCACGCCCGTCCCGAAGACTCTCCCCTCCAGCGTATTCTTAATCTGGGGAGATAGAGTCTGGGCTGGGATACCGTCCCGTCTTTCAGGTGGGCCATGCACGTTGGGCCAACTCACCCTCATGACCCCCAACAAGACCCAAATTCTTGAATGGAGAAAATTCTATAATCTGACCCGTCAAAAAGATCACTCAGAATTTGGGACGAAAGTTGCAATTCGGCTGTTGAACATTGGAGTTTTTCAAAGAGGGTGGCTGCCTCCATATTCGTGCCCTGGGTGGCGGCAGCTAAGGCCTTGGGGGAATTAGGCCATTTAGAGTGTTGGCTTGGCAGACAAGCCAACCTCACGTCCTGGGCATTGACCCAGCTGCTGGAAGATAAGGACACGACTAGGCACGCCACCCTGCAGAACAGGGCGGCGATTGACTTTCTCCTTCTCGCACACGGGCACGGGTGCGAGGACTTTGAAGGGATGTGTTGTATGAACTTATCATCCCATTCAAAAAGCATCCATGCAACGCTACAAGAACTGCAAGGACACTTCACTCAACTAAGGACTGAAAGTAAAGACTGGTTGGACCATCTAATGAGTGACTGGGGCATTTCAAAATGGGGCATGGACTTGTTGAAATCTATTTTATGGATCCTAATCGTCATCGTTATCGTGTTAAGTATGTTTGGTTGCTTAAAAATATTCTAGTATCGTTAGTACAACGGGCTTTTTTAAATAAAAGAAAAGGGGGAGATGTGGCAGTTGTCAATATAGAAACGAGACCTAGGGGCTTGAAAACTTCCTGGTGGATTGGTCCATCGGGGAGTCGCCCCCCTGCTCTAAAAACATCCATGGTTTAGCCTGGTTGTAGTCACACCCCAGTTAACACCCAAAGTTGACACCCCTTGTTCCTATTGAATATGTTATTTGTCTATCACAAGGGTGATTGACAGGTTGTTCTGGAAAGTTCTCTGTACCCCTGTTTATGATTTGTTGTTATCCCCAAACCACTCCCCTGTTTCTATATTATTTGCTGCTGTTGAAAGCTCCCGCCTTAATCCCACCCAAAGCCTTTACCCTGATTGGTTGTTTATTGTACTACATAAGTTGCTGTCGAGAGCTAGTCGGGGCTCCTTTGACTTTGGGGTTCCAGGGAATAAACCTCTCTGTTGCCTGAAGCTTAGAGTCGCTCCTGCCTTTGTGATTCCTCCTGAACCAAACCCAAGACGACCCTCCACGCCTTCCACCCTGTGTGGAATCCTCGGGGTTCCCTCGGCTCTCATCCTAACGGACAGGGGGTTGAGGTAGCACAGTGGTGAGGAAGGCAACCACCGAGCAGAGGCACCGTGCCTGGGATCGGAGGACGAGTAGGTTTTACACCGAAAAATAATATAAAACTTTACAGATAACCACAGATAGCAAAGAGGAAGGTGTTAATTTCTGGCCTACATGAAGGTGAAAGGTTTGGAATTAGCATACTGGACAAGATTCCACTGTGCAGACTGTAGGAGAAGCGTAGACAGCAACAGTAGGAAGATGCCACACTTGGTGAGGCAGGTCTTGGTAACCCATCTGGATAAAATTCCCACCATGACAAATGGTGAGAAAGGAAGCAGCCATTCCACACATGCCATATGTTGTGGGAACAGCATGGACACCCCATGGATACCAGGAACTTGAGCTATATAAAAAAGATGCCTGCAGAAGAACTCTCTGGGACCCCCACCACCAAACAAACTGGGGTGAAGAAGGAGTAGCAGGACCTGTAGGAATCCACATGGTGATGTCTCTGCTTAATATCTCTCTCTCAATTCCCCTCCCCTCCCCTCCCCTCCCCTCCCCTCCCCTCCCCCCATTTATATCTCTCTATCTCATATTTACTGTTAAATAAAATCCATACTATTGGATTTTATTTACACCTTAATTTGGGAAGAAGCATCTCTTAATAATCGGATCCTAACGCAGAGGGAACTGCAGGCCCACATCTGCCCTATGTGAAAAAATGTATTCTTGATTTTGTGTGCAAGTTCAATGATATATAGAAGTAATTCAGCCATGTTAGATTAATCTTGCATTTCCACAATTGCTTCTTTTGGAGCATGGTCTAAAGGTTTCTGTTATGCAAACATATTTGGGGGGTATTCGCATGAGAATTGTGGGGTTTTTTGATGCTTAGATATTCCTTGGATTCAAGAAACTGTCAATGTATATAGTAAACTGAACAAAATTCAGTCTCAGTCTTGGCTCCTTTCCAGTCCCTTTCCACAGACAAGAAATGTGAAATTTACTTAATTTTGAATAGTGCATGGTCTTGGGCCATTCCAGAGAATACAGTAGCATTTTGACAAACATTTTTATCTACAGATTGTAAAAACACAGTCTGGTCTGCTTGGATGCAGCACAAGGCAATTTTACTTGCTAATTGAAACTACAATTAAAGAAAACTTCCTAGTCCGATAGATAGGTAGAAGCATGAGAAAAAGGTAGAGAAAGAACCCATCCCAAACCATTTGGTCAGCCTGGTATTCATCATCTCATATCCCTGTGAGTCTGAGCATGTTTGTCTTCAACTCTCACTGTGCAAAATAGAAATGCTAATCTTCAGTTTATTCCTTTTCATTCTGTCATGCAATACTAGGCAGTGGGATCACGAGTCCTGACCTATACAACAGGAGTGTGCCTCATTTCTCACTTTCATCCTGCTATGATATTCTAGCTCCAAACTAAAAATCAAGACAAAGAAATCAGATAGTCTGTTGTCTTTCTGAAATCTGGCTTTTTAATTTTCGGTTTGTTTTGTTTTTTAGGAGGGTGGTTAGAAATGCTCTTCCACTAGAATTGTAGCACAAATCAGGTCTAGTCTATAAATTCCATCAGCAGACTCCTCCATCATAGGCAGACTAATTTTTTGTGTTGTTGATGTTGTTCTCCAAGGCTGGAACAAGTGTCTGGTCTGTTACTTATAGAATGAAGAAATATCTAAACTGGAAGAGTGATGACAGAATTTCTGCAATTCAATGTTATCTTTCGACCTTCTTGGTCTGCCTGTTGGCCTGTCTTCCTTTTTCTGTTTTCTTTCTTTAGTTTATTTAACAGTGCTTTTGTACACAAATTTGAAACTAATTTAGCTGTTTCATTCACCTTCTACTGCTCTCAGATTTCTTGCATCTAGACACTGCTTCCCAGATGTATTAGGTTATATTAAAAGCCTTCTTTCTGCTCTTTGTTCTAATGTGTGCTCTTTCAGCTGTAAAAGATACTGCATGGCAGTAGCACTTTGAACCAAAAAGTCAAAGAGCTTCCTGAATTAGCAATGGTCACTGCTGGTCTAGATACTGAATTGTTTGTTGTTTGGATTTACCTGAAGTTTGCAATTTGCTTGGCTGTTTTAGGAATTGCATTCAAAGGATTATTTGAAATAGTTTGTATCATTCAATCTCTTTTTAAAAGACCAAAATCTGAACGCAAGCCTGCTCTGCAGCTTTCTAACTTGTCTGACTTTAATTGTAAAGACAAACCCTTTGTAAGGGATTGCAGAGGGGCATTCAAACATTGAAAGTTTGGTTCCATTGTATTTGAGGACTTAGGTCTTATTCAAGATGAGAAGGGAAAGGAGGATTAAAAGCTTAAAGCAAAGATAAAAATAAGTTTGAAACAAGCTTACTGGAAGAAAGAGAAACAAGCTTGTTGTGACCTTGCCACAGGGAAGAGAACAGGTTTACCAGGGCTTTCCAAAAAGGCTAAGACAAAGGCCATCTTGAAATTGTGAACCATTTGCTGCTTTAACCTGCCCCAATTTTAAATGAGTCGGCTGTGGTTAAAGCATTTAGGAAGGGTGAAGTTTGATCTCTTCTTAAAAGTGCTGTCAATTCTCCTTTTGTAAAAACAAAAGCAGCCTGTAGGTAGATTGATTTAATATAGTTCTATTTTATCAAAAGAGCATGCCCAGCTTTGCAGCAACCACAGCAGCACAGATTTGTGACGTATAGTAAAAAAGAAAATCCCATATTTCTGCAATAGCAGAACTCCATAAAAAGGGAGGAGGTATAAGGGTAAGCAACAACAATTTCCTCTCATTTAATCTATGATACTGGCTGATTTTTCTTTTTACTTGGATTAATCAGCTACAGTTGTTGCATAGAAGCCAAAGGGGAGAAGAAAAATCTCTAACTAGACTTCCTCTGTATTTCTGATAACCATAGAAGGCTGCCTTTCCAGCAAGAGAAACATATAAAGTTCAGTTTCTTTCCACAGTGAGATAAGAGGATCTTAACCAGTGACTGTGAGCACTCAGTTTCCTATTTCACGCTTAGTGCATAAAACTTTGGTTAACTCTCTCCGTATGTCATGGGCTCTTTAACATGAAAGCGGCTACTACTCCCAACTCTGGAAATCTACTTCTTCTCGGATATTTCCTTTTTTCTTTTTATAGGAAAGTAAAATAATTTTTGCAGTAAGGTGGAACACCTTTTTCTTTCTTTTTTTTTTTTTTTTTTCTTTCCATATGTTAATATCTGCAGGTGCACTCATTATATGTGTAGATTCTAACCCCCTTATCTCCAAGCTCTCCTGGATTTAAAGTTGTCATCCAGAGCAAGGAGAAAGGACTTCTGAAAAAAAAAAAAATAAATCCAACAGTCTGTGGCTGAGAACCGAGTACTGGTTTCATGTGTAATTTGGCATCGGGCAGCTTCTTCATCCTTCCAGGTTTTCCCTGCTTCTGCTACCAATGAGTCTCTATGCTTGTTGCATAGAAACTCATTACACTTTCCTTGGAGGTGCTACCTCATGGTTCCAGGCCATATTCCCTTCATTACAACATTCTTGTTTTTCTTTCCCTGGGCTAGAGTGAATAGCAGAAGATATTTGAATATAGTGGCATAAAGAAAAGCAATAAATGATTTTGAAAATGTTAATAGAGCAAATAACATGCTCTATTAGGTAAGATTTAAGGCTCTTCTTCCACATATTGCTCTGGTGAAATGAAATTCTGTTCCAAATAAATCAGAGACAAAACTGCTTTTTTCAGATTTCTGCAGTCTGACTTTTGTTTACAGCTATCACTGATGATAAACAAGATGTAAATAATTGTCTCAGTCAGAATATTTGTACCTTTCCTCATTTTACTGCTTTAGAGCTATTCCCTCCTTTGCATCTCATGCTCCCCTTTATGCTTTCTTCAGTATCAGCTAAATGACTACAATCGTCTTGTAAAAAGTCTGATTCTAAAGGAAAAACCTTTGACTATCAAAGCTAATCTATTTAAAGACACTTCATCCATTTCCACCTATAACTATTATTCCCTTATAGCCATATAATCTCAATAACTATACATCAGCTGTGAATACAAAATAGGTAGATACAAATGAGCCATATTTTGCATGGCTAAGCCACCTGGGTCCTCTGGTCAAGGTTGAACTGGGCTCAATGGTTACACTGTCTGTTGTAATAAATTAGTAGTGCTTTTGTGCTGTGCCTCTAGCTGTAATAAGGATACATGCATTATGGGTGTCACCCTGTCTCTAAGGACAATTTTAATATAGCTTAGGCAATAGTCTAGCTAAATAAACAATGAACCAATCATGATATAGAAAAGCAATGTAAGCTCCAGGATACAGAGCTTTGCAAGGGAAAAGAAAGAAGTAAACAAAACATTAGAAAGATTAGAAAGCTACAATAAGAAACACACTTACAACACCCTAGATAACCTAAGATATAGTTATTTGGTATCACTGTTTAGGACCTGATTCAGCAAAGCATGTAAAGATAAATCTAAGCTAATGTTAAGTGCTTGCTTAACCTATATGAACCAGCTCTGACTAACAGAAACATACTAAAAGTTAAAGTAACTTTTGATTGTTTGACAAATCAAGGCCTAGAACTTCAAAGCATAGCCCTAATAAACAGAGTGATGTTAGCAAACTGAAGTAGCACTATTATCACCATTGCCAATACTCAACAAAACTGTGGTCCACAGCGTGACAAGGGGAAATCTAGAATGGATAAAAATCAGAGTAAAGGTCCTGACCAGACTATTTAGACCTGTCTAAATTTTGATTCTCACAGTAGGAATGAAACTTACCCAGATAACTCCTGTCTTACACTTCCCTGTGGTTTAGTCCTTGTCTCTCCTTTAGTCCTAGAACTGCAGTGTAACCTTCAATCTCCTCTATGACTTCTGGTGAGTCTCTTTTCTGAGGATGCTAGGTGCAATGTACTCTTGCATATCTAGAAGTCCTTTAAAGGTCTCATTCAACACAAACTATTCTATGATATTCTGCTGGTGGGCTAACCAAAAATAAGTGCCAGTAAAAAATCAGAGAATCACACAATGGTTTGGATTGAACAGGACCCAACTTATTGCCTTAGTCCTTTTCCTCTCTCAAAATGTCTTCTTCATCTCCGACCAAATGAAAAGGATTTAATGGACTGGGAGAGAACACGATAGGTCTGGATTAATATATAAAGTTTTGTAATTCACTTTACCAGGTTGCCTCATCAACTTAGTCTTTTGTTCATTCAGGTTGTCTTTGTACATTCAGGTTGTCTTTGTATCTCCAAGGAGTGTGTGACACCAACCTTATCTGTAGCCTATCAATAAACCAGAATTGATTAGAGAATTATGAACTTTGCTATGAAACATTAATTTCTTAATGAAATTAATTTCTTATGAAATGTTTTCCTTAAAATATTCACCAGTGTTCCACAAAACTAATGTAATTAAGCATTAAAAATACTTGAATGGAGTGGTACTATTTTTATCCATTTTTACAAAAATTAAACTAAACAACAGAAGATTTAGGTTAAGGAGTCAACTGTCCACGAATTTTAGGTTCCAGAATGAGGTGTTAAATCTCAGTTTCACAGGACATTTACTAATTTTTATCACTTTACATGTTTTATGCCACGTTACCTATGGCCTTAAAATCAGGAATAGTTATTTTTGTGAGACCAAACACTTCTACAAATGTAAAAGCTATCAAGTAGATTACATGAAAAATTAAGAACATATTCAGCAGTCAGCTGTAAAAACCTGAAGTGACTTCTCCAGCCCCATATAGGCACTCTGGTAGGAAGCAATTTTCCAAAGGGATTTCTAGGTACCTTATCAATAAAATAGTCTTTTCCTTTCTTGAAACCCTTACTTATTTCTTATATGCCTTCAGATTTCTTCTGCTAGTTTATTTTCTTACCTCACCTCTACGTGAAAAAGAAACACTTTTAAAGTGGAATTTGTGGTTTTCAGTAAGAACAAAGCACATTCTTGGGATAGTGGGGCAGTCAGAATACACAGCTATAGATAGCTAAACACGGCAGGAGGAAATGGTGTGTGTTGGCAGTGCTTGTGTCTGTGCTTGCAGAAGGGTGAATGGAGTGGCAAGGAGCAAACCCCAGAGCCACAGAGCATCCAAAGGCAAGGGGAGTCTAAGAGTGGCCTCACTGGGGCATGGCATTTCAGGGGGACCCTTGCTGATGGCACTGGGAGGTGTCCAAGCCCCCAGGTGTGACTGGGAGCCTGGTGGTTACATTCAGCTCCTCTTTGAGATTAGGCAGGATACTGGCAAGGCTCTGAGTGTACCTGTTGGGTCAGTGGCCTCTTTCCTTCTCCAAGAGCTTTGGCTGCCTGCACTCAGATCAGCTCCCATGCCTTGGTCAAAGCTGGGAGGAGGAAATGCTGCAAGGGGCCTTGTTAAACACTCCCCACTCTGCCTGAAAGTCCTTGTCTGAGCCGCACCACAGCCATCTACCTCCTGATCCCGAGTGACTGTGATCCTTGGGCTGAGACCGACTTCAGACGCCAGTGCCAGCCCTGCCCTGCTCTCTCAGTTGGGCCAGTGGTGTGGCACTGGCCTGCCAGCCTGGCTGTCACCCATGGAACCCCCCTTGGCTTCCCTCATGGAGCAGTCCTCTGCCACAGTGAGCATGGCTGACACTGGTCTCACACCTTTTGCTCCCACTGAGAAGGAAACCAAATGTGTGAGCCAAATAGGAGACACATTTCACTCAAAGGAGATCCCATAGAAAGGCAACAGAAATACCAGATATCCAAAAGGCCTGCCATGGCATCAAAGTTGTCTACATTGCCCAGTATGACTGTATTTAGTGCACAATCTGTACTTTTTCCTGATTTCCTATTGCTCTATTTACCAGTAGTCAGAGGATGTCTTCCTCCAGAGAAGATTCCTGGTGTGTGAAACAGTAGATTTTTTTTCTTAATTTCTTTCTTGGAAAGAACTGTACCTTTTGCATATGAAATTTTCCCAAAACACTAAACCTAAGACAGCTGTCTGGCATAAGAAACTTCTGTTCATCCTGAACAGTTTAAGTCTAACAATATAATAAGAAAGAGTTTTATTGTGGAGATTGTTAGTCAGTCTTAAGTATAGGCATTATTTGCTGCATAACCTATAATAACAGGTTAATAATAAAGGCTGCTGAAGAAAAAGATTGCACATGTTAAAACAGCACCTGTTCCAAGAACTGTGAATCAGTCTCTTAGATATAAATGTAGTCAAAAGTAACTCAAATGACAGAATCAGATTATAAACGTAGGCCTCTTTCAGGAGACTTTCTGAACTGATTTGGAGGGATCTGTCTTATGACATAAATCATCAAATGCCATTACATCAGGGAAGCATTATCAATACCTGCAGAAATTCACCCAGTGTTTACCTCTTAGAAATTCTGCCTTACTTCCTGTATAGGAACAGCATGTCTTCATGGATGTTTTAATATGTAGGATTGACATAATACATAAAGTAAATGTAAAATGCCTGTCTCAGTCAGTCAAGTGAATGAATATATTATTTAAATGTAGATCATGAGTCTCACATGACTTTCAGATTTTATGCGAAAGGTAAGGAGGCTATTTCTTCCTTGCTCTCAGGAAGTATTGGGTTATAAAACTAAAATTAAAGGTGTGAACACAGGCAATAGCAGTAATGCTAATTTGTTTTATTATACACACATCTATGAACACTGCTTCCACTTCATGCAACGAATTCCGATAAGATCGTGTGATACAGCCACAGAAAGTTTTGTGAGGGCTTCTGAATGTGGAGTTGCAACACTCTGGCAACATATTTACAGCTTATGGAATTATACCTGCTTTCATCTGTCACCTAAAGAGCATATGTGAAAAAGAGAATTAAGGAAACAAGGCAGATCATTGCTACCTTGCAGTGAGTTAGGATCCTGTTTTATGTGTCTAACGTCAATGTCAGAGGAAGCTCACAGCTTCAAATTCCTTCTGCTGGTTAGCATGAAAAGCTGACATGAAATGGTAATGTGTTTGCTTTAGTAACTGACAAAATGAGCTGTGGTCAGCATTGAAAGACTTTCACAATTGAAGGCCCAGACTTTAAGAGGACAGAGGGACAGTGTGCTACCCCTAGCACAACCTGCCAGTTCAGCAGATGCCTCAGTCCAGTCAGAGTCCACACTTAAAGGTGAAAGGAGCAACACAATTGTGCTCAGTATTACCACTGAGCCAGCTGAACAGCTGGTAGAATGCACCTTCATTACAGTCGGACACCCAGAAAAATGTGTCGTGCAGTTTTCTCCCAATATGAAAGAAGGATGCAGCTTCTTTCTTTTCTTGCTGGAGGAGGGAGTGAGAGGAATGAAGCACTGTACTACAACTTGACAAACCACTGCTGCAACCTGTGAGCCTCTTTCCTTTTATGAAAGGTCTATCACAGATGTGTGAAAGAATGGCAACAACAGTTTGTCACACCAAGGTACCAGAGGTATCTTTGTGAAGCATGGATTAGCACTGGAAAGAAGCAGATGTGAATCCTGCAAGTGATATAATTCTAACAAAATAATGCTGCTCCTAGGCTAATTAATCCTGCACTTTGTTCGTCCCTGCATATATCCCATTGTAAAACTGAGGAAAATAGTAAGTGGGAGAGGACATGGGGAGGATGGAATGCAATCTTGAGGAAAGCGGCTATAAAGACACAGGCTAGGTCATGTACATTCAAACAGACACAGATGTACATATTTGTGGGCCAAAGTAATCCTGGCAAGCTCTTTAGCAGAGGTAACTGATGAATGAATTTCCTGGTCCTGTGCAGTTTGTGGGTAGCAATGACTCATTCATGCCCAGTTCTGAATTGTGAATAAACCTAATTCTTCAGGGAATAAAAACTTTTATGAAATTTTATGAGGAGCTACCCAGACAGTCTTCTCTGAATAAACCACTCTTCTTTCAGGTGTAAGAAGAAAAAATATTGCTGTTTTCAATTTTCTCAAACACCTGCTCCCTTGCCCACTGTACACCACTAATAGCAGCACTGTCAGACAGAATGGTGTAAAAATCATGGTTTGTGCCTTCAAATCCTGAGATTTGTTTATGTATCATTAGATTTCTTTTTAAAGTTTTGGACTCAAATTATTTTGCTTTCCAGGATCTGAGCCATTAGTGCAGCTGAATGAGTAACAGTTTCTGAATATTCCAATAGTATTTTCTGAATAATTTTATAATGTGTTGTGAAATTGCCAGCTTGCTGATGAATTCAGTGTGTTTGAAAAATGAGGCAACTTCTCCAGAGAACCCAATACTGCTTCACCGTATAGTGCTTTGGCTGCTGGAAAATAAAATAAAAGGTGAACTGGAACCCAGAGTCGTCTTAGTAGATTAGTGCTTTATTGTCTATCACTTTTATGAAACAACATTTTTTGAAGTCAGATATCATAAATCATTATTGATTTTCTGAGAGAAAATTTTGTTCAGGCCTTTGTCTGTGACCTCCAAGTGCATTGGAGATGAGAACAGAAAGCACATATTTTCCTGGACTGAAAACTCAACAGCAGGAAGGAACTATGGTGTTACAGCCATGGAAGCTGTACTGTTTGATAGTGTGAGTGCTAACCAAGCAAGGACTGCAGGATAAAGACTTTTATTACTCTATACCAGTGATATTAACTATTTAAACTAAATATAACTATATTGCACTGACTATAAATATATTTCAGTAACATAGTGGTCTTCTTAATTAAGGTAAGCTCTACTCCCCTGCAAAAAATCCTCTCAAATGTAGGTAGAAGGGATTCACACAGAAGTCACTTGGGCTTTTAACACACATCCAGGGAATCTTAGTTTTCCTGTAAGAAGGGCATTTCTGGGTTAACTTGGTCAAGGAAAGAAACATTTCACTTGTATTGTGCAGTTCTACCAAATGTAAATTCATAAATACAATAGGATGCAGTTTTTATGCGTAGTGTAGAGTGTATGACAAAATCCCTTTTCAGTGACTAAACAGCTCAATAAATAATCCTGCAAAAGGGAAGGAATTTATTGTTTTTAAAGGTGAGGTGCATGAAAGCTTCTATTGTACTTGATTTCCTCCACCTCCTTTTTTTCACAACATAGAGTTAGAGAGTGGAAAAATATAATTAATAGTTTGGGATTTCTGAAGCCGTGACAAAAAAAAATCTTGCACAAACTGGCTTGTCTCCATCCACAAAAATTAAATTTCAGAGGAACCTAAAGGAAGATTTAAACCTTTCATTATGGGAAACAATAAGCACTATTGAAATGTCTGTCTTGCCACAAATAAATGATCTAATATATCACTTGGTTAGGAATGGATGATTACACTCCTCCAGAACCTGATAAGCTCTTCCCAAATTCAGCTCTTCTTAAGATATTACAAAAAATACTTTTATAAAACAGCTAATAAAAAGGGAAAGGAAATACTTTTTAGATAGCACATACAATTAACCTGGGGAAATCATTGTCAAAGAATGTATTGAAGTCAATTGATTATTGGATCTTTAACAAGATGAGATTTGAATATGAACAATGAGAATACTCAGCACCTCATTAAACCGGGGAAAAATGTGGTAAAATTGTGCACCCTCAAGTGACAGCACAGAAACCAGTAACTAATTGATCATGGTTAAGAAACTACTTAGGCAGAGTAATTCATAATCATCCATTGAAGAACTTTGATATCCTTCAGAATATCCTATCCTATCCTATCCTATCCTATCCTATCCTATCCTATCCTATCCTATCCTATCAGAAATATCCTATCCTATCAGAAATACAATCAGAAATACTATGAACCCCTGAGAACTCTGGTACAGCATAGTACTTGATATTCCATATTCCTTCTAAAACTCCCTTCTGCCATCAAGAACTGTATTATGAGTGATTTATTGTGCTTGGTTTGAAGGGGAAGATGGCCATTTGGGCTTACTACTTGAGATAGGTGAATGTGAGTGAGTTGGTTCAAGCAAGGTGTGTGTTGAGTAGAGGTCTACTGCTCTGCCAGAGCCCTTCTCTCTCCTAAAGACCACACCTGCAGTGCACCCTGAAGTCATCTAAAGGATGATCAGTCAAAACTTAGTTTTGTTTTGCCCAAAATCTAAGTCCTTCCATGTACACATGGTAATTTCAATGGGAATGCAAACCCCTGCTTTGCATTCCCAGTGGTGGCATATATATGATTTGGAAGGACTTTTTTTACCTTTGTGAATTTCAATTAGATGTTCAAGAAATACTCGCTACATGCCTTGATTTTATATTTTTTTATATTAATAAGTCTAATAATAATTTATAACTCAAATTTCTGTATGGAAATAAACCTGGAAAGATATGAATATAGAACTGGGTCATCATTTCCACATGTGATGAGTTTTTATGAAAGAAAAATATATAGGGCTGATTTATTCTTCAAAAATATAAATGTTGCGATTAGCACTGAATGTACTTCTTGCAGTTTCAAAATAATTAAATATGAGGAAAAAATATTCACTCATTGCATAATGAATCCATCCAACAGGGCACAATAGACACAGTCATATTAAAACCTGGATCATTACCCTTCTTTTCCTGCAATTAAGGACTCCACAGGATGTGGATGTTCCATTGATATCAGTCAGTCTAATAACATTTTAATTATTTTTAAAAGTCAGATAAGATGCAGAATCTGAAATAAAAGTAGCTCAATATTGTCACACAGACACATTGGCTTACCTTCTCCCTGCTTGCGTATCTTGCACATGCTTTCAGAAAATATGCAAGCAGTACCACATGCTCTAATGCTATCTTACTAAGTAACCTTATGTCTATCATGTCATTTGTTTCCTTTAACTATTCCTCAGGGATTAGTTTGACTAGCCTATTGCTTCATGTTTG
The DNA here is from genome assembly GCA_034509425.1 of Eopsaltria australis. Lineage (NCBI taxonomy): Eukaryota > Metazoa > Chordata > Aves > Passeriformes > Petroicidae > Eopsaltria > Eopsaltria australis. The sequence goes on from JAVTVJ010000056.1 coordinate 217,912, forward strand.
GATAATGTAGCTAATCCTTTCCAGTTTCATTATTCTAATCATTTGCAAGCTGGCTCCCTTTTGCTGTGCTATATGGCAGCCAGACAGTTCTTCTCCCCTTTGTAAAGTGGCATGCACTGAAAATGCAGAACACCTTTTTAGTAGCCTCTGTTTAAAAGCCAGGTTTGGCAGTTGGTTTAGTGTATGTTTCAAAACTACATAGACATAAGGGCCTTTGGGAGATGATGCTTTGCATCAGGCTGTCTTTTTAGATCAGTGCAGACTTTTTAGATTTTCACTTCCAATTGCATTCTATCCATAATTTCTGTGTTTAATTGCTAGCCATAAATGTGCATGCCACTAAAATATCTGAAAACTTTGAAAGGTTTGATTTTAAAGTGTCCCTCTGGTGATATAATATACTTTGAGAGAAAAAGATATGTTGGAATTACTTGCACTCCACACACACTCTATGATTTCCTCGTCATGTTTGCACAGTTTACCAGTAAAAACGTTTGTGCTGTCCTCAATATTTCAAATTCACTGTAACTTAAAAAAACCCCAATCAACATTTACCACTGTTTTGTGCATAAACACACAAAATCATCATAAATAGCCAGAGAGAACAAATTTAGACACCAGTACAATGAGCATGAAAAATGCCTTAAAATGTGAAGCAAGAGCCAGAGAAGGAACAAAACAGTTTTTCATTTCTTTAAAGAAGGTAAAAATGGAATTGTTGGAGGGGGCAGTCCCATTTTACTACCATGACCACTACAAGAATTTACCACAAATAGACAAAACCACTTTCCATTTCACTATTTTCAACTTAGCAAAACATTTCTCAGCTTCAATTACTGCATATGTAAAACTGAGGCAATCATTCATACTTACCTGACCGCTCTCATTGAGGACATGTAAAGCTCTATGTGTCACAAGCTAAATACTACTCCTTACTCCCATTAAAAAGATGAGAAAACTGAGCAGTAAAGAGGTGAATTGCCAGCTCTGAAAATTTTCTCTCAATTGCTATGATCTAAACTGAACTTCTTATACCATCTTGAACATATACCTGGAAAAAAGATTTCCAGGAGTCTTTTTTAATACTGTCTACTCAAAGAATGTCAATCTTTTTCTATTTGAGGCAGAACTCAAATTCATGGATTTATGTGATGCAAAGACAGCGGAATGAATTTAAAGATCAGCTTTATCCAGCTCATGTTCCTCCTGGTATTTTTCCAAGTGTCTAGATTTCTTCAGAAAACATCCTGAGTACATTTATTTGGCTTCTTCTCCAAACTACCTATTGCATCTTTCCAAATATGCACTTTCCAAATGATTGGTTCCATCAGTCATAGAAATTTTCTGTTCTTTCTGTCTTTTGCCAATGTGAAATGCTCTCTTCAAAATAAAATATAAAACCGCCGACTTCATTCACAACTGAATGTTGTTGAAAGATTTTCAGCACTAAGACTCTCTTTTGGATTTACAAGTGTAAGAGAATATTTGATTATTTTCTTTAACTGAACTCCGTAAGGCTTTATGCCTTCGGTTTTGTGCAAGGACAGCCATTTGTACATTGATCCAGAGCAGCACAACCTGCCTGTTCCTACAATACCAGTCTATTTCAGACCAAAACTTGCCAAGATATTTTGGAAAAAAACTCACAGAAATATCTATCAATGACTCTGAACATTGCATCTCAACTATGGACTTGTCCTCAAGCATAATAAACAGTAAGTGATGAGATGCTTGCATTAAACATTCATGTGATTTAAATAAAATACTGCAGGGACATGGCAAAGAAAAGAGAAGGGATGAAGTGGGCTGTGTATTGGCCCTCATTTCAAACTGCAATAATAATGTGAAAATTAGATTGGTGATCCCATCTTAGCCTCCATCTAAGTCCATTGCCAGTTACACTTGTTATATGATGCCACTTTAGCCAGCATGATCTGTAATCTGGAAAATGGCTAGGTTTCACATCCATATAGATATACATCGACTCCTTAACATCAACTAAGCATCACAAAAATTAAAACTCCAGTGCCAGACTCTGTCAACAGAATGAACATATTGGGAAAAACAGGCTTGCTGGGGGCTAGAGTTGAGATGAATTTAAAAGTCCTGATGAATCTGAATTTTTCTCAGCTGATTCAAACTACACTGATAGCTTGCTAATTGATTGATAATTAAATTGGTCTTAATGTTGTGGGGGATAAAAAAAAAGGGGTTAGGAAAACAGACAATCACTCTGAATCCAAATTGCCATAGACACTCTTTTAATGTAGTCATAAATATACTACAGGTTGAATTTTCCTGAGGAAAAGCCTTGCTATTGTCTGTTGCTTGCTAAATCTAGGTCAAGAAGGAAAGGTTTAAGTGACTGAGAAAAAACACCAGTTGATTTTTCCAGCAGTTAATCAAAATCCAGGTAATTATTTCTATTGCACTCTCAAGGAGGAAATAGATAAAATGAGGTGCAAACTACTTGGTAACATCAGGGTTTCTTAAAACTTTTCTTCATCTGTCTAAACTGGTATGAGGAAAACCATTCAGTATTTAAGCGTTTGCAACAGGTTTAGTTATTTGGTATAATTGATAGGGAGGACACACTTGAAACTTCTCTTTGTTGCAATATTTATTTGACAAATTACATTGCTGTTATTATGCTTTTAAATTGGTATAAATGAAAATATAACCCTATGTGTGCATTTTGTCCCACCATCTTGGAATTTAAATGGTCCATTGTAACAGGCTGAGACCTTTTGTAACACTGATTCCATTTACATTATCATGAAAATGGCATGCTTTTACTCTTATTTGTTTCTGCATATACAGAGTCCTTGTATACCTCCTTCAGTAAAAAAAGAAATTAAATATTGTTTTGCCTTGAATTTGCAGAGTTAACCTGACAGAGAGAGCTGGTACTAACATTTCTTGATGCATTATAGAGTTCATACATGGACAAAAATGCTTTTACAGGGCACACAGGTAGAGTCTTTAGGTGTTCTGCTTCATGAGAAGAAGGAAGGAAGGAAGGCAGGCTCATTTAAGGCACAATATCTGTATGTATTGTGAAAACATCTGTGACTTTATACAGTGCTTCTCTCTTTTCTGTATAAAATCAGTTGAAGACAATGCAGGCTACAACTAGAATGGTCTCTGGAAAATTTGTGTCTTTGATGTACTCTTGAATGTAAGATTTCTGGATGATTTTCTTGGCTTTTGGTTTGCTAAATACAGCCTAGGTTGCTTACTATTACTTTACAAGCACCCACTAGTCCTGACTTGGATTAAAACATCATGTTAGAGAAATCTGGCTGTATTATCTCTTCCTTTTGATAGTCCTGGCTGATCAAGGGATTTTAAATAGTTTAGTGGTTCTGGACTGAAGCAACCTTGTCAGCATTAAGTAAAGGAATGCAGAATGCCTATGTTATTGCAGCTATGGGGGAAATTACACTGACATTGGAAGGCTGTTTATACTCTTTAAAATTGCCATTTTGTATTTCATTTTGTTGTATGCCCTGTTTGACTATTTCAGTGCAAGTTTTTAAGCCTTACTTTAACTTTATCGATGTTGTGCAGAAAGATTATGAAGATGAAAATAATATGCACTACATCTGACAGACTTTCTTTCACCAGCCACTTTATATGTTTTCTTAGATCACCTTGTCATATATTAAACTAGAAGGAACCAAGAATTCTGGGTAAATATTTAGGATAACAGGATTAATTGATATGTCTATTTGTTAATGCTGGCTACAGTTTAAGAATGGAGGATATTGAGGGAAAAAAACCAAACCAAAGAAAAATGAACTCTTTGTTATAGCTACAATGGAATTTTTCTAAGATCAATTAAAAAAAATTCTGACCTTCAAGCAATAATCCGGTTTTCTTTGTATGATAATCTTGGAAAGATTTAAATTAAGATAATTCATAACTTGAATTAGATTATTCACAACTCAAACCACAACTGTATCTCATCATCTCCGTCATATGGATGTGTTTTTCCTGTTAAAAAATAAAAAGGAAAATGCATTAAAGATAAACTTCTAACACAAGTAAAGATGGAAGAGAATGTGGCAGCAACGTCCCTTGCTGCTTTTGCCAACTGATTTTATTTAAATCCAAATTCTTCAGCTATTGAGGGCAGTGAAAGCTTTCCTTTGATTTGGTTGCACTTGTGATTTAACTGTTTGGAATAAAATCAGATGTATGGCACCACCTATTTGTGTTCGATCACTGAATATGGCATACGCTGAAGCAGCAAGGATGCCTCTGGAATGTTAATTAAATCTTTGACTAAAACTTAAAACAGCAACAGAGGTGTTAAATTTTCATTTGCTTGATGGGAGGGGAAGGATGACTAAATAACAAAAATTCAGTCCTACTAGCTTTGATAATTGCATGTTTAGAATCAGAGATTATAGGATATCTTGAGTTGCAAGGGACCCACAAGGATCACAAAGTCCAAATCCTGGCCCTGCACAGGATGCCTTGAGTCACACATGTGCCTCAGAGCATTGTCCAAATGCTTCTTGAGCTCTGTCAGGCTCGGTGCTGTGATCACTTCCCTGAGGAGCTTGTTCCAGTGCCCAATCACCCTCTTCATGAAGAATCATTTTCTAATATCCAAGCTTAACCTGCCCTGACACAACTTCAGACCATTCCCTTGGATACTGTCACTGGTCACCACAGAGAAGAGATCAGTGCCTGTCCCTCTGCTTTCTGCCATGAGGAAGCTGTAGTCCACAATGAGGTCTCTCTTCAGTCTACCTTCTCCAGGCTGAACAAACCAGGTAATCTCAGGCACTCTTCATAAGGCTTCTCCTCAAGGTCCATCAGCATACCTGTGGCACTCTTGGATACTTTCTAGAAGTTTTATATCCTTTTTATACTGTGATGCTCAAGAATTCAAAGTGAGGCCTCCCCAGTGCAGAGCAGAGCAGGACAATCCCCTCCCTTGCCTGGCTGGTGATGCTGTGCCTGATGTCCCCAGGACACACTTGGCCCTCCTGGCTGCCAGGGCACTGCTGACTCAGACCAAACTTCCTGACCACCAGGACTCCCAGGTCCCTTTCCATGGTGCTGCTCTCCAACATCTTATTCCCCAGACTGCGTGTATATCCAGGGTTGCCCTGTCCAAGGTGCAAATTATAGTATTTGCTCTTGTTAAAATCCACACGGTTGGTGAAGCAAAAAATGATACACTTAGCTTTAAGTACATGAATAATCCCACAAAAAGCAACTTTGTTTTTCTGAGCAGTATGATGCAAAAAAATGCATACTTGTTAAATCCTGTAACCTTTCTATGCTACAAACATTTGAACTGTGGGTGTTGTTTTCAATTTGCATTTCTAAAACTTTTTTTTAAACATTAGGAATTCTTCCATTTTTCATTTCTCAAAGCCAGCTACTGTTTTTTAAACATAAAATCAACTGCAACTCTAGCTTAGAGAGAGGGAAAAAAGTAAAAAGTAGTGCTCAATTCATGATCTGATTTTTACTAAGCTTATAAGTATCTGACAGAATAGTAAATAATTCAAGTTACCCATCCTCAGTTATACAATATTGAAAATACTCTTTGACATAAGAAATATCCATAAGAAGATTCTAGAATTTTGGGACTAATTCTGACCAAGAGATTGGAGGTGTCTTCTGCAGAGGCTAGCTCTTCTAAAATTTATGCACAGAAGCTATCACCAGTTTCTATTTCACATGGATTTTTTGGTTTTAGCATGCTACAAATAATTAAATTCAATAATTGCTAAAATTCACTCTGATTTGAAATGAGTCTTCATGTAAACTGTTGTAGGAAAAAGTTTTAAACTGCTGTAACTATTTTGGTTAGGAGATGGAGGATAATAGGCAACTAAATTAGACTATAGGCCTACCTGTTCTATAAATGAAGTTAGATAACATTAATTCTTCTATTCCCATCATTCTCCCACTTCCCATTCTTCTTTAGTCACAGATTATATTATATGCTGTTTTCAATTTCTTCTTATAGCAATGTTCTCTGTGCATATAGTGTTCTCCTTTGTTATGGTAATTTTACATTATATCTCAAAAAGGATGTGGACAGTGGATCGGTGCAATCTGAAAATTCCAATCAGGGAATAGAATGAAATCGTCTTCATTGTTGCCAACAAAGTGATTATGCTGCATCACCAATTTTTAATGAGAACAGTAAGGAATAATATCAGTTAGTATTGAACAAATCTCACTCAGCAATTTTTGACTATCACAAAAGCTTTCAACTTCAAAAAATATAATTTAGGAAAAGAGAAGCATGTCACAGTCTTTATACATATATATATATGAAAAAGAAAAGAGCAACATAAAATAATGAACACAAACAGATTTTTCATTCCTATTCCAAACATTTAAGTATGCTTCTGAAGAATGTTGTCATTTAAAAAAACAGCTCAGCATTTATTAAGAATTAGCCATCAGAAAAACTTTCAATATGAATTTTAACTTATCTCTGCCTTATAAATAAGGTATCTATATTTTTTTCTCTAGTTAGACAGTTTACAGTAGACCGGCTCCTTTAAAACCTCAGGCTAGTATTGAAGATTTTCTATGAAGCATGTAAGTGCTTGCACATTTGTAAAACATATATGGATAGCATTTCAATGAAATACAAATAATCCCATTATTTTACATGTGCAAAAAATAGTCTAACCGGACTGCCAGTCTGTTTGCTATATTTAACAATTAGTTTAATATACAGGCTCCTTGAGGAAAAAAAGACAGAAGGGCTGCCAATTTTCTGTATGGTTGGTAGATCATTCATAGCCTCAGGTTAATGAGATGTAGGGTTTTTTTTTCTCTGACCCCTTCCTGAAATGCCTGTAACAGTGTTTGAAGTGTGGTTCTAGGGCTGCTATCATCCATCCTTTTTCATATTTTTAATTAGGCCAAAAGTATTCCAATCAAAATGTAAAAAATGTGAAAATGCTCTGGTATAAGTAGAGTGATAATAATGGTATTCACTGGCAGAATTATAACAAATAAAACAAGGGAGAGCAACAGTGAAAACACAGATATGTTTTTGGAATGGTTTTCCAAAAGAGCTCAGCACCAAACAGTTCCAGTTTAACTGCTTAATGAAAATGCCTGCATTTTTATAAGTCATCAGCATCACAATTTTATTCAAATATGTTAAAGGGAAGAGAGTTTTGAAAATTTGACACTAATTGTGGGAATCTCTTTTCAAAATATGACTGAGATAATACCCATAGTAAATTTTCAAGGCTTTCATAAAATAAATACATAAATAGCCTCAGCTTTTACCCTGGTATTAACAGATGTCAGCCCAGTAATTCACAGAAAGATGTTTATCTTGGCCCTGAGTCATCAGGGAAGTGAGCTTGAGCAACACAGCAGTCATATCAGTTGAGGCTGATGGGGTATCTTTGCCATTTATAGGTGCACACCCCTAAGAACTTGCAGCTGATGGATATATAAAGAAAATAAGTATTTATTCTACCACATGAGGAGATCAGGGGGTGAAAGGGAGACAGTAATATATGGAGGAAAGCCAGAGAAAGAGAAGGACAAGTGAAGACGACTTTGAGGTAGGCTTTGTGCACTTTGACAGTATTTTAAAACAGAGATCAAAGAGAGAGGGTAAGTGAGAAGTGGTTAGGGAAGATCTGGCTGAAAAAAAATGGTACTGCCCAAACAAATTTGAATAGTTCTATAACTTCCTGGAAAATGTCTTGATATTCAGTATCTTTTTGAGAGATGCTGGTCACTGTTTAAATTGAGATTCTTTACAACAAATTCCAGACTGATTAATGCTAATATGAAATATGCTTCAAAACAGTGATGTCTGGGATTTTTTTAATGAAAAAATCTACTAGATACATATATGACTATCATTCTGCTTGATATTGTATCTCTATCAGTGAAGACAATATTCAATACCTAGTATGATTATCATGACAGCCTGTGAAAATGGGTAATCAAGAATTTAATGACAAACATGCACAGAACTGTTGAGGATGTCCTAAAGTTCCTTTTTACATCCGACCTTCTTCCACCCTGTTCCCTCCTTGTAGCCTTCATTCTAACCCTCTGTCTCTCCTTTCCCTTTTTCTCCACCCTCCTCCTAATTTTCCTTTCATCTTCTCTGTTTGTCCCACCATTTAGATGAGGTCTGCTATGGTGGTCTGCTAAGAAGTTCTTTACTTCTACATCTGCTCTGAAATGGATTTAATTTTAACTTAGAGAAAATGCTGGCCACTGGCTTACACTTCATTTGCCACAAAATTTCTAAGAGACTGGAAAATCAAATACAGCTTTTGATGCTCTGAGAAGGTTGGGATTGACTCCTAGTCCTCCACTCCCAGCCTTAGAATTGACTGCAGATAAATGCAGTTCAGCTTGTTTTGTTCCTGAAATAAGTTTCTACAATGGCACTTGCACCCTGGGACACTTGTTCCCTGGAGGACAGCTTCACTTTGCTGAACTACTATCAGTTCACCAGGCACTGGTTCAGTTGTGTCAATTCTGCCTGCATCTGCAATATTTTCAAAGGGTCTGAAGCCTGAACTACTTTAGGAGACTTGAAGGGAGCAACCCCTGCACTTGGCTATCGTATTGCACCGGTGACACATGACACTCTTTGTGTACCTGCCGAGTTCAATATTGTGGAAACTGACACTCTTATTCTTGAAATGGGCCTTTTGACTGCTTTAAACCCCTAAGTTGTTAATGGATGTGTTTCTTCCCCAACAGAACTGAATAAACCTCCTTGTTTAACCTCTGTCTCCATTGCGACAGGCTGTGCTGAGTCCGACACTGGGCTGTGCTCTGGCACTGGTGCATCAGAAAAGAAGCGATTCCCGTACAACGGGAACTTAGATGTTTGACTTTGTCTGGGGAAAAAAGCTGTCCTAGGAGCTACAAAAGCAGGAAAAGAATGGCTTCATAGAATACACCACCTCCCAGAGTAGGAGTTTCATATTCTTGCCAACAAGGAAGAAAGAGACAGTTTTATGCATCTGAACTTATGCAAGCTGAATAAAATGATTTTGAGGGACACACACTCCCGCAGACAGGACAACATTAAATGCCAGTGATACACAAAATAGTTTTTATCAAAGGCTTTCTAAGTAACACAGGTGATACCCTGAATTAGACTAGTGGTCTGTTTATTTTATTCCCAATTCCCCCAACACTGCCAGTAGTAGATACCTGTGAGGGATATTCTAGAAGCACACCATAAAATGGCTGGATAGAATGGCTTATAGAGAAAACATTTTTTCCAGCTTCCCTTTTTGTCATAGGTTAGCTTATTCTGCATCAAGGTACTTGCTAAGATCTTTAATAATGTAATTTGAATATTCTTACTGCTTGATGCATGGGACAAATTTTGCAGAGCATTCATGTTTCAATTACATACTTTATAAAATTCACTAACAGGAAGAGAGAGGTGCTTTCACACCATAACTCTGGCTTTATGCTTTTATTTAATGCTGCTTAGAAAATGATGCTCCTGATTTTGCAGAGCTATTTGGAATCTGATATTTCTACATAGTTTTATTGTGTTTAAGAATACACCAGTAAATTCCAAAGAGAATTTCTGCGTTGTATTGTACCCAGGAAGTTGGTTGGAAATGGATTTATTTTTTTTTCCATACAGCAACTTAACAGAATAAAATTGTTTTAAGATGCCTGATCTAAAAGAGAACCATAAGCTCCTTTCCTAGACCACATGTTAGTATCCAATCAAGTAGCTATGGCTTCTGTGGTCCCATCTGTGATCTTTTGCAATCAAAGATTTGCCTCTCAAGCTTATTCCAAACTTTCAAAAATTATGGAAGTGCTGTGTGATGCTTTCACTCATGATCTATTAGTGCCAGACTAGTAACAAGTGTTCATGTTGTAAGATAATTAAATCCTAATAACTGAAAATAATGTATGCATTTAATGATAAACATTTTAATTGAGGTAGGAATTATGTGAGACAGTTAATTTAACAAAATTTGTCAAACAAAACTGAAGCTATCTCTGAAACTACAGTACGACAAATGATCCATAAAGCCAACGTTTTGGTTTCTGTATCAAACAAGTTAATTGAGGATAAACCCAGTCTTTTAATGATGTATAGGAATCATCAATACTTTCTATCAAGTAAAGTTGGTGAGTATATCAAAATGCAAGTCCATGGTAATATTTTAAATTCTCAGAAATATTTCCTTCTAGTTAAGGGCAACCTTTTCTTTTGTTAATGCACCTTGAAATCATAGTCTGCTGCATGCCTGGCATTACCATATTGTCCTGGGTTAGGCCAGAGGGGTCAAAATCTAGGAAGTGATCTGTGCTGCAGGAAGGAATACAACTTCCTTCCTGCGAGAGAGAGCCAATAATCAGGTAGTTTTAAGGATTGATAGGTAGGTAAACCAATTAAAAAGTTGATCCGCCTTCGAGAAAAAAATCATATATAAGCAGAGCCTCTCTGAAGCTCTTCCTCTTTGGACCTGCTGCTGCTGTGTAGAGAGGAGCAGCTCCTGCTTCTCTCACTGGTAAGGCCCCACCCCCCACCTCCTTCCGAAGGAGGGATGGGGGGGGAAGGGAGGTTTTACGGCAGCCGTGCCGCTGCAGCCGGGAATGGGGAGGAAACGATTGGAATTCTCAGCAGATCCAGCTCAGCCGGTGTGTCAGCTACACCAGACAGGGCCAGGCCCCTGCTCCGGGCCAGGCAAGGACCGGGCCGGCTCCATCCAGCTCGGGCCAGGCCCTGCCCTGTCACCCCGGGCCCAGATGGCCCCAGCAGGCCGAGCCAGCTCCGCAGAGCCAGGCACAGAGACTCTGAGAGCTTCTGCCATCCAGCTCGGACCTGTTCAAACAGCCCGGCAGGGAGCACGGGATCGTCACACTGCCAGAGAGAGAGAGACAGAGATTAACTCTCTCCATGCTTGGACTAAACTCACAGACACCCATCCTTCCTGGCAGAGAGAGGAACGAGTGAGGACATCTACATAGTGCAGCGCAGAGACTTTACAGTCAGTGAGGAAAGCAGAACTGATACTTACAAGGAGATGCATAAGAAGTGCTTTAAGAGTGAAGCTGAAAACTCTTTTGGAGAACCATGGTTGGGGACTGAGCTAATAAATTCTCTGTAATATATGAAGATATAGTCCAAAGGGGGATGTGAGGTTCTTATTGGAGCCAATAAACTGAAATACCTAAGTACAGACAGTAAGTAAGTGTTGAAAAAGTACAGCCTGATGAGAAACTAGAACCAAGAGAGAGGAGAGGCTGTGACCCAGAGCCCTGGTCCCGGGGAGAATGCTAGAGAACCTGAGTTGTCAGGAGAACCTGTGTTGCTAAGCACAGAAGAAGGGATTTTCTTTGTTGCTGCAATTAAACTGGGCATCCTTAAAACAGGTACCCTGTGGACTGTTCATAACCCACCCAAGTGGCTGTGGGAAGGCTACTGGTGTGGGAGGGATCCACCATTAAGCTGGACTTTGCTCCGGGCGGCGGCTGATGGTGAGGCAGAAAACCCATAAAAACTGTATTTTTCTTACAGAAAATCCATGGTGTAAGCAAAAGAAACTTCTCTCCCTAAATAACTGGAACAAGAGCTGTTTCTGAGGTGGTAAACTGACTGGAGGTCAAAGTGTTGTCTTTTGTATGTTGTCAGGGAGAATGAAATGGAGAGGTGGGGGAAGGAGGGGTGGTCTGAGGAGTTTGTTCTGGTTTTTTTTTTCCTTGGGTTTTTTTTCTTTTCCCTTTGTCTTAGGTATATTAATAAAACTTCTTTGTACTTTATAAAGTTTGAGCCTGCTTTGCCTACTCCTAATCCTCATCTCACAACAAGCAATCAAGTAAATATAAGTAAGAGTGCTAGCATTTAGCCACAAACCTGAATAGACAAACTGAAACCACTACACATACGGAACTGGAAACCCTGAGATCATGAAGAGTAATGAAGGTGAGACCACAGCAGGCACTGCCCCTGCAGTACCAGGTTTTAGTTTTTAAAACAGTCCAGAGTTGGGACTGGGGAAGTTACCTGTGCTCACACTGTGGAAAAGGCACCTCTAGGGATGCCTGACACCAACAGGGCTTCTGAAGAGTTCAGTTCCTGGAGGGTAGACAAGCCCACCAGCCAACCAACCAATCAACTAGACACACGGAGGAAAAAGGAGTGTCCTAATTTTCAAACCAACCTACATCCTGTAGAATGCTTAAAGTGAGCCAGTAAAGGAAAATCTTGAATCCTCTCCAACTCATTTTACCAGTTCCCTGTTTTGTTGAACCTGAACAAAGTGATTGTGATATTGTCAAAATCATGCAAGGTTTTGAGTTCTAATGCCACCACCATAACACAGCCACAAACTGTCTGTAGTTTTTTCTAACCATTTCTCAAATTAAGTGAAATTTTATGTAACTGTGTGATTTATTTGCATTGAATTCTGCAGCCTGATCCTTCTTTCAGCATACTAGATGACTACAAACATCCTTTAACCTCTTAAAATGGCTCCAGTAAACCAACCTTACATTCTCATAGTAACTAATTAGCAAATAGCCTGAAACAAACTTTGTTTGCTGTTTTGTTTTCACAATTGTAGTCTAGTTCTTGTTAAAAATTTTACTCATAACGAAAATGTGAAGACTTGACTCTGAGATAGACTTCATTTCATGTCTGTGGCATTCAGCAGAATTTGTAGAGGAAGATGCATTAAGCATAGACACACTGATCCCTGCATTTCCCTCAGGCCAGTTGAAAAATGAAATCAGGCTTTGAAAAATTGTTTGTAAACGTCTAACCCGAAAGGAAAAAAAATACCCAAACAAACCTTAGAAATCTTTTGCCACAGCTATCTCACACAAGTATCACGTAAAAAAACCTCTGTTGGCCAGGTCAGGCTTTCATTCTAGAGGTGAGGTGAGCAGCTTCCTTGCACACCTGCCCACACCTGGGCTTTGTAACTCTTGTTTTCAAATAAACCTCAGTAACTTTGGAAAGGCTATCCTGATTGCTTGAATTTGTTTTGGACTAGCATTAGTCTGGCAGAAACGTCCCAGTCCAGGCACTGCAATCTGATTTGTGACTCAGTTCTAAAAAAATCCAACAAAAAAACAACAACAAACAAATCAACAAACAAATTACTATTTTGTATTTCAGGCAAGAGGTAGCAATTTCTTAAATAGACTTTATTCATGCTTAGCTCACTGACTTTCCTTACTGCTGACAGATTATTTGGAAAGTGATTTTAGTTTTCCCTGAAGGACTAAATACAGGTAGCTATGTTCTAGACTGCCCTAAAGAAAGTGGCAGCAATTATTATTGCTGTGCTCCAAGAGTACATTATAGCTGGATATTTTTTCTGCAGGTGACAAAATGACATCTGTGCTCAGGCTCTTTTCCTCCCTCAGCATATGCATAAGATTCTGTCAGAAATTAAATTATAGGTGAGATAGATTGAATATAGGTAGCAGAAAATTCTTTTCTCTGATTTCAGCATTTTTTAAAAATTCCCAAATTATGGCAGTATTTGACGGTTACAGATAGTTCCATTTAACTTGGATTTTCTCAATCTATGGAGTCATACAATTTTCCATTTCAAAACATCTGACTTATATCTCAGAGAGGAGTGATCAGATGTGAGTAGACACAATGGGAGTAGGAAAAATTTCCAGCTGTTAGATTTCCATACTCTTATATTTTTAATCAGTTTTGGTATGGATTTTTAGGAACTTTGGACACTTTAACATGGCATCTGCAAAATGGATCTCTGTACGATGTTGAAGAGTGTTAACCTCCCCCTCAGGAAAGCAGGCTCAAATAATTTCTGATTAAATGTGTTTTCGGAAAGCCAGTATCTTATATTAATAAGTAGTTACACATTGCTGCAACTTCTCCGTAGTTACATACAGTATGAAGATTTTGATGCTTTCTCTTCATGCTCTGAGAACTCTGTTTTCTATTATAGATGTGGACTCAGTAATGTATGGTTACTATCATTCAAATGACTTCTCCAAACACAAAATCAAAGTAAGATATCTAAAATTTCTGTATTATATGCACACTAGGAGACATTGTGACTGTCAAGCTTGATCAATTTATAATGTATCTCTATGATCCATATGATTCTTTTGATACCATTTTCACAAATAATTATTGCTTTACTTTGAGGTTTCTGCTGTAGTGACTCTTGGATGTATCTTCTCGTCTTCTTTTTAAAATGCCCAGCAAGACAATTCTAAATAGCAGCTATGACTTCTTTCCAATTGAACGCTGCAGTCAAAAGTTCCTGGCTGTTTCTTTTTCTTAGAGATGGAATAACAAATGTATAAATGACAGAATATGAAAACCCTGAAACTTCCACTTGCCTTATCAGTAGCTGTTTGACCATCTCTCTTGTTTGCATGGTGTTTAATTGCAGAGTTCGTTTGATTTAATAGATATGCTTTACCACTTCAGGCACCTGTTTTGGGTTAGGGACTGACTTCTTCCCAAAATCTTGTCTGGGGCCATTGATACAGGAACTTTTGCACGCAAGGATCTGCCTGTGGAGTTGATAAGTGAGCTGCTGATGAGCTACCTTTTCTTCACAAGTGCAATTTTCCTTTGAATGGTTGTTGATTATGAAGAATATCCTCCCCCTTATATCACTCAGATAAATGTCTTGTGCAAATAGCTCTTTAAAGCTAGGTTCCAAGTATTGTGTATTTAGCAAAAAGTTCCATTTACCACATCCCCTTGCACAACACATTTTGCTGCTTCATCCAGATGCTTTTCTTTCCTAAAGGGGCTTATTCACTATTCTCTTTTTAAATAAGTAAATTCAATAAAATCTATGAAAAATCACGTAGCACTGTTTGGTGCTCAATTAAGTATTAGATATTCACACTGAATGCTCTGAAATAATTCTAGCCAACAAATTATTACATCTTGAATTATAGTTTGGATTTTGAGCAATGTTTGAACAAGGATAAAATATTTAATGTTTCTTACAGAGTAATTTGTTAGTGTTTTACTTACTTGGAAACTTTAACAGATAAGCTTAGTAGTATTGAATTCTGAGTGCAAGTATTTCTGAATTTTGTTATTACATGCAACTGAGTGGGAGTAAATTTTTGTGACATCCATGTCTTATTAGAATGCTCTGAAAATATTTTGTGGATTTTTTTTTTTTGCTCTAAGTACCACTTATATTTAACACAGAAATGCAACAAGTATTTCACTCAATTAATTAAAAATGAAATGAAAAAATAAAGGCAGTGATGTTCCTTCTCATCTTTAAAGAGCTTTTTACTTTTCAAAAACTGCATGATCCTGGAAGGAAACCCGAAGCCAAAATCTTAATAGTATAAATCTGCAAAGAAGTAGGAATAAATGTAATAGTTTTCAATAATTCTTGGAGAAAAAAATCTATTTGGATTTGTATAACTCATCTGCTTTTTTAATGACATTTAATTGTTTTGATAGAGTATTGTTTTCATGCAAGACTGAGTCACTGCTTATGTTTTGCTAAAACAGAAGCTGCTACCATTTGGAAGAATTTTGATTTTCTATCTTTTAATGTGTTGAGTTTAACATTTACCTACCAGTGATTTTTATTTTCTCAGCATTTTTCTACAAATAGCACAGATTCAACTGATACCTTTCTGACCGGAATGAAAAGATATATACATTCAGTCATCTGCAAACTAAACAATATTGTCTGATGAAGTTCACAGGTTCAAATTAATCCCTACACTTCAAGGTCTTTTATGGATCACATGTCTTCTGATTCTGGTTCTCCCCCTTCTTTCCTGCCCCCAGCACTGCCCTGACTGGTCTCTTCCCACATCTCAGTCTCTCATTTCAGCTCTTATGTGTCATCTTGTCTCCAGCACGCTGTCTCCTGGCCTTCCTCCATGGCATCTACCCACTGGGAGCATCGTTTTGTTTGCTGAAGTAAAAGAGTTTGCTTTGAACCTTGCACTTGATCCCAGTCGATGATGATGTCTGAGTGTCACCTCTTAGCAGTGCCGTGAAAGATGGGTACCATGCTCAGCCCCTCCCTCTGTTGTTTGGTTTTGTTGTTTTTCATCTTGCACCGCCCTTTATTGCCTCTGCTGTGGTATTGCTGCACACCTTTTGTCAGAGATTTGAGATCTGTGTTCAGCATGCAGGGCTGCACTGTTTGGGGTTTTTTGTGAACTCAGATAACCCAACAATAAAGCCACTTGTTTCTGTTTCACTTGTGCAGATAGATAAGAGGGGATCTTGAAAATGAGTTGTTAATTCAAATACAGGCTGACTGTGTCTGAGTATATCTAAAGTGCCCTTTTGGCACTTTTACAAATATTTCTGCATCTTCTCTGTTTTCATTTATAATGCTGCAACCTTTTTGATCATTTCAGTATAATGCTACTCTGCATACACGTAAAGCTACCGAGGAAACCCATGGCACTCAGTTCCTACTGGAAATTTCTCTTCCCTACACAGAGTGAAAAAGTAATTTTGACCAGTTGTGTGAAAGGGCTTTTGGAAGGTGCTGGTTTATGTCAGACAGTAGCCCTATACTCCATACCCCTAATATAGGAGAAGGAAGCATAATGGACACATCCAGTTCTGGAAGAGGACTGAACAGACCAACACTCGGAAGCACCTGTATGGGCAAATATCCCAACTAGAGCCTGTATTTTTGTAAGTGAAGATATTGGTGGCTTAAATTATGAAAGCATCCTATATTAGATTAGTAGAACTGCAAGAATCTGACCTCATAGCCAGCTGCAAATGGTCTGCAGCTTACAAAAATGAAGCTGTGCTATCCTGTTAATATATTATGTTAGAGTAACATAGGAGAGTTTATGATAAATTGTAGTACATCCATGGCCTTTGAACTCCAGATGTAGGTTCTGCCTTTTATAGGTTGTGAGAAACCTTGGGATTTTGACTGAAATAACCACAGGAAAGCACATCTCATTCATTTACAAATGCAATGCAAATTCACTTCTGTATTAGTACAAAAGTAGTACATGACAATAACCAGCGTCTTGTGTCAGTTAGGGCTCAAATGAGGGATCCTTTTTCTCCACAAAGCTGTTGTCAATACAAAAGGACTAAGACATTTGACATGTAAAATATGAATCCTTAAAATTAAAAAGACAAAATTACTAACGGACAAATTTAAAATATTCAGACAATTAAAGAAAAACAGTAGAAATAAAAGTCACAATGAGAGAGAGAGAAAGAGGGTGAATGTGAGATATCTTTTTTTTTATATAAAGGAGAAAGAAAAATATAAAAATATTTGATAATTAGTATGAAAAGTATTTGTCTACTGGCATGTTCTTTGTAATGTTTTATGTATGAAAATAGTTTTATAAATAAAATGCTATGGGCTTTCATTCAAATTGATATTATGTAGATTGCACTGGTACTGAACGTCCAGCAGCAGAGAAGAAATAATGATGAACAGAGATATCTTGGTATGAATTGCATGTATAACCTTATTTTTCAACAAGCAATTGCTGAAGGTAGCATGCAGCAAGCCAAACACCACACACAGGTATCATAAAGAGTATTAAAAAATATAGGAATGAGTTTATTATTTTCTGTGAAACATCCTCTGTTTTTATAGGCTGGTTTATTTAGACTCTGCTGTGAAATACCTTAAAAGGTAACACAGCATTTTGACTAGAGCAGTAATTTATTACACCAGTTAATCTTGTAAAATTGCCCTCTGGATGTAATAATTTGTTATTCTTTTATTAGGCCTTCTTCTGCATACCATGTTTATCATAAAGATGTCACCAGTGTGATGCCTAGCAACCAGTACAATGTTCCAGAGGTGTTTGCATACATTTTCCTGAGGGAGAGACCTGCCTCGTCCCTGCTTGGGAGAGCTGTCAGTGTATTCTGATGTATGAGGGATAAAAGGAGTCCCTGCTGCAGTCTCCAATAAGCTGAAGTCATGGCCTGAAAGCACTGACTTGGGCATCACTATGCTGTGTTAGAAAATGTGTCAATTATCAGATGGACTGCCTAAGGGTATCGCCTGGGTCTAGGTCATAAAACCATCAGGACTAAGGGGGAAAAAATTGATGAGGAAGTAAGTTGAATTAATTGATAACTAGGAAGACTGTATGTGAAATGTATTCAGCATAATACAGACACAGATATTTTCTTTCTTAAGCTTTCTTCCAGTGTAATCAATGAATATGGAAAGTATAAAATGCCTCTGAATTCTGGCTGAGCACCCCTTCAATCTATACATGCTTTTAATATTTTACTGACATTCTCATTATTTCATAAAACCCTAAAAGTCAAGAAAGATAATGAGCAATAAAAATAAAACTAAAATCATGCTAATATTTTATAGCTATGTTTCTATTATTGCAATTCTTAATATATTGTGCAACTGTTTGTATGTGAATACAGTAGGGACCACTTAAATGTCTAGCCTGAGGCCTGATTCATGAAAGCTTTATACACCATTTATGTAGGTATCTGCAGTGTTTACTCAGAAAAAGTAAGGAATACATATTTTTATAGCAAAGTTTATTCCTCTGCACACCTACTTCCTGTCACCTGGCCTTAGCTCTCAGTGACAGAAAAGCAAAGAACATCAAGAATACTTTAAATACCTGGGCTGCTCAGAAATTTAGATGTAATAATTAGTGGTTATACCCTAGAAGTGCAACACCCTGCATGTGAATACTTTGGGCTCATTTTGGCCATTCAGAGGTATGTATGTATATTTGTATGTATATAACACCACCAACCCATCATGACCTAGTGCCTTGACAGGATAACAGAATCCGAGTGCTTACCAGAGAGATGCGATCACTCAGGATGAGGTTATAATCTGTATAGGTACACCCCAATTTGTTTCTCTTTAACTGAACAGCCCAACTAGGCATTTCATTGTTTAAATGACACTCAGTCCATTACTTCATTACACATCCTTCCTTGCTCTCAGGTTTTTCGAAACAAATTGTTTCCCAAATAACTATCAACCACCTTTAACATGTTTATTTTCTCATTAATTCAGCTCCCATAGGAAAGCAAGCTACTCACGAGTAGGTCTCCAACATTTACAAATACCATTCACTTGCACCGGAACGTGACACTGTGAGAGCTCCGTTGTGCTTTGGCTCTGAGCGTAAAGTCACTACTTCAACGAAAAGAAAAAGCTCCTTCTTATCACATTGATAACAAAAATTCACCTCTCTGTCCAAGAGAAAATTTGAAGAGGGACAAATAAAGGCCTTTTTATCACTTTTCCTCTTTGACTCCATCCACTCTTTAGAGAACACCTTTTTTTGTGCAGCAGTGCATGATTTTGTTCAAGGTGGATTGCTGAAACAGCTGCACACACGAATGCAAGACATTCTTTGTAGATGAAAGGAAAAATACAGTATAACATCACCCTTTTGAAAACAGTCTGGGAATTGCAGCCAAGAACTTCTGACTTTTGCTTGGCTGGTTTCTCCACACTCAAGACAGGGAGGGAGCAAAGAGCCCTGCTGAGCCTTTCACAGCAGCTAAACACAAGTGCTGCCTGTGCTCCTTGCAGTGTGCCCTGGGAACCCTCACTCTACAAATTCCTGGGACAGTCATATCTGAATCCACAAAAAGTTAGAGAAATCGTAAACAGAACCAGTGAGAAATTGGAATGCTGGTTACATGGAACCTCTAAATCTTCGGGGTGAAAAGAACCCAAAACAAAAAGCAAACCAACAAAAACCACCTTCCCACCCCAATATGTATTGTTAATAAAGTCATGTTTATAAACTTCTCTTTAGGAAAGGGAAGGAAAGGAAAACGCTGAAATGTATTTTCAAGATATTTTCACTGTTAGCTTTTCAAAAATATTTTTAAATGTTTCCAAATACTCTCATGATGTCTAGAATGCTCTATCCTCTTTCATCAGGCAAATATCTGAGAAATGCATGGAACAACAACCCATTTCTCAGCAGATCTCTATGCATCAGTATTTTAAGGCCCACAGCTGGAATCGTCAGCCTGGCACCTTCCTAACACATGGAGGATCTGGAAATTAATTTCTGAGAGAAAATTGAAATTAGCTGGAGAACTGAAGTCATTGCAGTGAGAGTTTTGATTTTGGAGAAAGCTTACTTTCCACCTGACAGTCACTCTAGTAACAAATTACACGAAACTCTTGAGAAGCATATATGGATTCTGGACTTAGTGGGGGCAGAAAGGACAATATGACCCACATTGCTGAACAGACAAGCAGATGCATGTTAAACCACCTAGAAGGTTTTGTTTCTTTTTCTTTCTTCAGCAAGTTTCATTCCCAAATCGTATGATTTGCTGTAACAAAGTCTGGACATGGCAGGAGCATGTACCCCTGTGCCAGATGACAGACTGATAGAATCTGGGGTAATCTTCAAGGCAGACATAGATGAAAGTGAATTTTTCTTGAACTCATGTCTACCTAAGTGTGACTTCAAGTTTAAGAGGATCCCAGGCCATAAATCTCGTAATATTTGCCTTTGAATGTCTTGTTTAGGGAAATCATGAACTGCCAATATAGGCCAGCTTTATGAGGCTGAGATTTTGGCTCTCAGTCTATAGAAGAAGAAGATAGAAAAAAAAGTAACATGCAAGTCTATTTCTTTATTTTGTAGGGATAAAAAGTCCACCAAAATTCAGCAGCATCACTAGAAAGCAACAGAAATAAACAGACCCTTCCTCAATGATAAAATGAAGGGTTAGGACCCTTTTGGCAACAATTGCAGGAGGCATAATCTGAGGTTGAATTCCCATATACTACCTTCTTTATCGCATATACAAAAAATGTCTCGTAACTAGAAAGGTAAAATAGGAATTTGGTGATATTTTTGTGTCTTCCTGATTTAAGTTTTCTTTTGTGAATAGCTTTTTCTTTTATCCTGTGTTTTGACAGTTATGTTTCTGCCCCTCATAGAACTCAGACATGAGAAAATGCAGGTGAATTTTGAAAAGAAAATTAAGGACATTCTTTAAACTTCGCATGGAATCTGTTTGGAATTAATTATAATGTTGAGCATAAAGAAAGGAGAAGATGGAAAGTTCTTATTTGGCCTGTTTCATCCTCAAGCCATAATGGAATGGGCATTACTGTTTTAAATCTCTATAGTCTATGTATCTCGAGGTAACAAAAAAAACCTCTCACTGATTTCGGTACTGAAGGAAAAATTTTCCAACTGTCCAAAGACTTCTGACATTTTCCAGCAAACCCAAGAAGGCCAAATGTTACACGGTTGTAACTGACATTCTTTCTGCTCTTTACAATCTAAAATAATGTGTTGTGCTGCAAAGGCAGAAATATGAGGAGTTCAGTTTCCAATATATGTGCCAATATGACAGAATTCTGACAAGAAACGTGGGGCAATTACCTCTTAAATATACGATAATAAAGCACAAATCCTGCTTCCTCACACTGAGGGAGAATCCTATGAGCCTGTGTCAGTACTGGATTCAGCACCTGGAATCACAAACATTTTCCAAATAATGACAAAACTCAGTTTGAATAAACAGACTGCTGGAGATGAAACCAAATTGTTCAGAAGATGCATCTGTGTTTGCACAAAGACATTAATTTTGTCTTCCCTTGCCTTTTTAAGGATAAAAAATGAGAAGAATTTGGCTTGAATAAAGCTATGTTGCCATCTTAGTGTAACTGCTAGTAAATATAGCAGCTATTTTATAAGTATTGCTGTCATTTTCTTTGACTAAAGTTACAGAAATTCTTTGAATTTTATATAGGGGACTAAATTTGTAATGGAAAATGATGTTTGATGGTGTTTAAATGCAGAGTATGTCAGTGTATAAAGCATAGGGCTCTTTTAAGTTATTTTTTTTAACTTCTTGACATGTGTCACAATTTGGAATTCTGCTCTCATGGGATAAATGCCAGATTACATGGTGTAGTATTTTTATCCTCTGTACTTTCACTGTAGAAGCATACAACATCAAAGAAGAGGCAGATCACTCACATCAGCAGAAAATGGAATAGGACTATAATATGCTTGCTTTGATCTCTCCTTCTAATAATTATCTTGGCTACATGCATACATTGAAAGTAAGATTTGAATTAATAAGGCCAAGAGACCCTGGAAAATGTAAGAAGGATATCTGAATACTAACTTTGACTATCTTTAACAAGATAAACTGCAATTGAGCCTACAAAGTTGTGGATTGTTAATTTAAGGCAATAATCCTTAAATATTATTCTTTCTTTAACTTGTCATCACTTCATTCAGCAGAAGCAATCAGTCCAATTAAGACAGCATCTTTTTAAAATCACACTCACCTAGATTTGGGATGGAAGGGGTGCTATTTAGCTGGCATCCATTTGATTTCATATAGCTTTTCAAACAGGAGGGCCTACGGTAAAAATCATTAAATTTATATAAAAAAGTCATCACTACACAGTCTGTTATCATTAAAAACTATTCTAATGTTGCCTTAGGAAAGATATTGCTTTTGATATGGAAAGTAAATCAAATCATCCACGTCCACATAGGATTTATACAGAGGAAAGAAGCATATTGAGTTCCTGGTCAGTTATTTTTTGCATTTTTTTAACCAGTGTTTATTGCTATATGGTGTTCTGGGAATCCTATTTCTGCCCACTGTGAGTAGAAATTATAACATAAACAGGGTGGTTATGCATGAAAGCCTTACATGGTTAATACAATCTGGAAGAGGGAAAACCTATTGCAGTTCACCAGTCCTAGGGAATGAAAGTTTGTCATTCTTCTGCTTAATTTCTGATTTGTGCGAGTTACATCAGTCACTGGGTAGACAGTACAATACTCCCAAAGCCAGATGTTGCAACTTCAAATTATTGTTTGATAAATCTTGGCAGAGCTACTAACCATCATGCTAATACAATGCCCTGCAGCGTACAAAGGGATGCATAATGTGCTAGCCAGGCTGACTTCAGCACAGTATGAATTAGACAAATGAGAACAAGCACGTCTATGGTTAACACACCAAACGCAAGTTCCAAAAAGCCACTTGAACAAAGACAGTCTGTCAAAACAGCAGAGGCTGCTGTTGTCCTCAAAATCCCAGTCAAAGGTTAAGAATGTTCTTTTAAAACGGGGTTAGCTGGGCATACATGTAACAGATCAACATGCAGAAAGGAGTGCTTTGAAGAAATGCTCTCTCTGCTGAAAACAGGCACGCTTTTCTCATCTGCTGAACTTACCTGACAGTGGATGGGAGTTGCAAGAGAAAAGGTTTGATTCAGCAAGGATGTTAGGAACAGCTTTGTTAAGTTCTGAGACCAGCACCTCTAATTGAAGTACAAGCATCACTAAATACTCATTGCCTAGCAGTCCCATGCCAGACAGAGAAACAAAAGGAAATGTGTGTGAGTGGCTGTAGGTATCATCAGGACAAATTTCTCTACAGAGAAGACTTGCCATAGACAGTATGATATTTACAGAAAAATGCGACGTGTTTCAAGAGTCGCTGCTGGTCTCCTGCCCTGAGCTGCTGGTCTCCTGCCCTGAGGTTCTTATACTCTCAGTAGCTACTGAGCTCCCATGCTTGCCAACAAAAATTCAGAAACCCATTTTTTTTTTCCCTGACTTGCCAAGTTCTTTGCTAGCTTTCAGTGTGGGAGAATAGATCACTAGAATTAAAGCAGTGGCTGGGAGTAGGTCCCATGTAAGCAAAAACTGTTCCCAACAGTTTTTACGTGCTAGCTTTCTCCAGCTGCACAAAGTCCAGCTGCAGCATGCTTGGACTCAGGTTTCCATCAACCCAGTCACTTCAGTAGAAACTTTAGAGTGGCCCAGGGGTGATTTAAGGGAGCACCTTATCTTGCTTGGGCCTGGAAGGTGATTCAGCTTGGTTGCACCTTCTTAACATTGCCAAGAGGTGGTTATGTTCAAGATTTCTTTCCAGTTGCACCAAATTGTTATGGTACACTGTTCTAACAGGGGGAAATACAAGACATCCACAGAGGTTTTGGAACAAAGAAGGCTTCCTCCCAGGGAAGCTTCAATAGCTTTAAAATTGTCTCTAACTATTCTGTTACAATTTAAGGATATAGAGGAAGTTTCATTTTGTTTATCTGTCCCAGAAATAATCCAAGTAGGTGCTATGGTAATAGAATACTGTGGTAAAGGACAATCATAGTATAATCTCATAGGTGGTGGTTTAATTATATCTGCTCAAAATATAACTATTGAAACTTATTGTCTGTTGTTCACAGTACTGGCATATTTCTGAACACATGAGATGAAGAAAGTTTCTTGTAAATGTTAGGCTCTTCTGTCTCCTAAGTAAACATCTGTAGTAGGTTAACCCTTTCCAGCAGCTAAGCATCCACACAACCACTCACTCACCACCCCCAGTGGGATGGGTGAATGAATAGGAGAAGGAAAAGTTACAAAACTCATGGGTAACTAATAGTACTTTGGAACTAAAGAGAAAAGGTATAAAAAAAACCTAGCGAGAAAAACCCACTGCAAAAATCAATCACTCCCCCCTTTCCCAAACAGGCCGGTGCCCAGGCAGTCTCTGAGCAAACACCAAGCTCCCAGCCTATACTGCATAGATTGATAGCACATGTTATGGGTTATCCCTTTAACCACCTCAGCCCAGCTGCTTCAGCCGTACCCCCTCCCAAACTCTTGCCAGTCCCCAGTCTATTTGCTGGAGAAACAGAGTAAGAAAGGAGGCCTTGATGCTGTGCAAGCACTGGTCACAAGCAGCCAAACATCAGTGCGTTATCAGTGTTAATTTGATCACTATTCCAAAACACCATACAGACCACTATGAAGAAAATTAACTCTATCTCAGTACAAAAGCAAATATTTGTACTCAAGGTTTTCCTGACCTGATGGCTTGACCTTCAGCTTTTGAAAGAAGATGAATCAGGAGCATATCTGAATTCTCCATTGTATAAACCACTGAGACTGAAAATTGCTGTCAGCTAATGCAAGTTATGTTGCTGAGAATAAAGCAGAGTGAAAACTGTGCATTGTCCAGTGGTGAGAAAGCTGTTTCACAATTTAGTCATTATAGTGGGAGCTCAAGGACAGATCTGGTTTCACTTCAGTAGAACCAGAAAAGGAAGGGGAAAAAAGCAGGTTTTTAAGATTCTTGATTCCACATGGCAAAATTTAATAAATTAAGGGAAGCAGTCAGAGACATCAGGTACATCTAAGAGCAGTGAGAGATAACTGTTTAGGAAGTTTGGAAAGTCTTCAAATCTAAGATATCAGATTCTGTATCCAAAGCAGGATAAAAACACTTCTAGGAAGGAGCTCCTGAATACATTTGAAGGAATAATCACACCACGAACAAATATACAGAAAAACAGAAAGCCTGTGGGGAATAGTAAAAAGACTTTCTGTTTTTATCTAGAGACATGAAAAAGTTGCTAAGAGCCAAGTTAAACTCATACTGATAAAGAATATTGAAACAAAGAACAGTTTGTTCTTTATCAGTATGAATTTGAAGAAGAATAGAAAGTGGGATATCCATGGGGTGCATTAAAAAGTATTTTCAAAAATCCACAGTAAAACAGGAGGGGGAAACCCCATAATTCTTCATTTTTCTGTAATGAGTTGATGTTAATGCAACTGCAAAAGGCATATGGAAAGTGCAAAACCAAACAGAAATAAATTTCTGTTCAATTAAGGCAAAAGAAAAAGGCAAGGCAAGGCAAGGCAAGGCAAGGCAAGGCAGGGCAGGGCAGGGCAAGGCAGGGCAGGGCAGGGGAGGGGAGGGGAGGGCAGGGGCGGGGAGGGGAGGGCAGGGGTGGGGCGGGGAGGGAAGGGAAAGAGAAAGGGAAAGGGAAAGGGAAAGGGAAAGGGAAAGGGAAAGGGAAAGGGAAAGGGAAAGGGAAAGGGAAAGGGAAAGGGAAAGGGAAAGGAAATTTCAAGTTCTCTAATAGGAGGTCAAATGACTTCGTCCAGAACTTGAGGGGACAGATGTGTTTTTTTTTAAAGAGGATGTATTTTCAAAAATTAAGTTTTAAAATGTCAGTTTTTTAAAACATTAAAAATTGAAATAAATGGATTAATGAATAGTTTTTCTGAGTTTAGGAAAAGAAGATTAGTAGATCAATACAACATAGATGTGTATCTAACCAATAGCTAGATAAGGGATGTGAGGCAAACATTTCCTCTAGAATTATATTCAAAATAAGAAAGGAAAGAAATTGCTTGAGAAATTTGCTGAGGTTAGGAAGGAGTGTTGACAGTCTTAGAGAAAAGCTTATTTGGAAGACCTCATGCATCAGTCTTAGGACCCACACTGCATTACCACTTCATTAGCAACACTTTCACAAATAAAAAAAAAGCAGTATAACATTGCCATTTGATGATGCTGGTGTTAGAAAGTGTCAATAGTGAAGAAGGATTGCAATATCATACTGAAATACCCCTCTGTCTTTGAAAGCTACAGTGCTGTAAATTGGATAATATTTAGTAACACCAGGGAAACTAATGAAGGAAAAAAGGCAAATCAGCTGAGGTGGCGTGGGAGCATAGGGAGTGATGTGTGCTCACCTGATCACACAACCACAGCTAACCACGAGTTAAGCTGCTATTGTGTCAAAACCATGAAAAGAAAATGTCATCCATGGATCTAAAGGCAAGGATTCACAGTACCCCTGAATACTAATGGGATCTCCCTGGCAATAACTTGTACCAGTGGGTCTTCCATCAGGAAGGCTGTTTTATGGAGTATGGAGTGCACATAGGATGAACTGAGTGGTCAGGAGACAAGAGACGCCCACAAAGAGAGCAGGTATATCATCTAAGAGCAAGAAATCTGGGAAGTGTTTGATCCAGTAACTACCACAGAAAGGAAGGAGCTTTCTAAGTTAAAAGATCATTCTGGTCTTGCTTGGAAAAGTATTCCCACCATGGCAATTACATTCTGATTCAGAAAGTCTCTACTGATGAGGGGCTAATTCTGTGTCATTCTAAATGAGAATCTGTTCATGCTACTATGCCAGAGAGTATTGACACAGAATTTTTATTTCCTTGGTAACTCCAAGACAGAGACAAAAAGACAAAAGAACTTTTATTCTAGAGAAAAAAATAGGACTAGCAAAGGCTGAGACAGCTTTCTAAGCTAAAAAAAATAGATGCAAAATTAATGTGGTTTCTTTTTCTCTTGTTCTACATACCAGCACTGTCCAAGTGATGAACCAGTGTCATAGAAATTTTCATTATCCTAAGAACATGGGTGAGAAACCCTAGTTATCATTCTTAAATGAATAAACTGTTGCCTGCAAAACAGGGATTGACTTTTGCTGGAATACGCACCCTTTTTTCTAGAAATGTTTTTATCTATTTTCAGTTCAAAGTTAGTGAGAGTGTGGCTCTCCATCACTGCAGCTCACTTAGGAAGTTTTCTCTATACACACAACCTCTTTGTCACACAAGTATGCAATCTTCACATTTAAAATCTGGTTCTGTGAGAACAACCTTCCTTGCCTAACAAGTAAATAAGCAAAAGCAGACATTAAAAATTTAATGGAACCATATTTTTATGAATACTTTTTCTCAGTCCATGACAGGATTTTGATTAGGTTTTTTTCCTTCGCTTTGGTGTGATCATCCGTACTGCTATTGCTGGTCTTTTTACTTTTTCATCATGAATGTCTGGAATATTTTATGCAGGTAAACATGCGTATTCATGTATGAATGAACCTATTTGCATGTGAATCAACATATTTATCCACAAACAAGTTTGGGATTCTTTCTGCTGAAAGTGCTTGCCCAGCTGATCTCTGTATGCACATGGCAGAAAATTGAATGCAAAAATAAAATTGAATGTAAAATCTGCTAGGCAGACAATAAATCTGGTCTTTCCTTTCTAGCAGGCAAAACTCCAGCTTTCCTTTTTTCTTTAAAATAAAACATCAGGAGACCACATATACTGTGAGATTCTTTCTCCTTCCCTTTCACCCCCCCTCCCAGTACAGGGATGAATTCTGCAAGTGCTCAATGCACAGAATTCCAGGTGAAGCCATTAAAAACTGCAGGTGCTCAACAATTTTTACAGGCTGATGTCCATGCCTTTCTCCAAGTGTTCACAAAACTCACCTCACCCACCTGTCATTGTCACTCGGCCAATGCACCCTACAAATGCTACTTCTCTTCTGCTAGCCACGGTTCAGCCTTGAGCCTCTCCCAAAATGAGTCTTTCTTCTTTCTGTTCTTGAGAGACTGAGATAACAAACACTTCATTTTCATAAACATTGTCAAAGTAACTCTTTGTGATGAATTCTGCATTTTCCATCTCTCTATTAAGTAAATACCACTATTTAGGTCTAATTTGATTCTCATCATTAAAGTAAAAAATTGAGCTTATAGCTTTCCATGATAGAAATGGTTTTTAAAAGCTTCTTCTTTTGCTAATTTCTAACAATATGCATTATTTCCAGGCCCATACATTTTAATTATAACGCAGTATAATATGAGTAGTGTTTTTAATTTATTTGGGTTTACAAATATATGAATAGCCATGCTAGCAGTTTACAATGCTAACTGCTGCAGTGTTTCATCTTTCAACCTGGTCAGTAGCCAAAGACTAGATAAGAATTTAAAAATAGATGAGACATGGAATGAATAACAGTTGCATTATTTAGTCCACTTCCAACACCATTTCTGATTGTTTCAGTGTCTTGCATCACAGGCTGAAAATAGTGAAGTTAAACATTAAACACCCACATTACAGGGAAGGGCGGGAGGGCGGGAAGGAAGGAAGGAAGGAGGGAAGGAGGAAGGAGGAAGGAGGGAAGGAAGGAAGGAAGGAAGGAGGGAAGGAGGGGAAGGAAGGAGGGAAGGAGGAAGGAGGAAGAAGGGAGGGAGAAGGAGGAAGGAAGGAAAGGAAGGAAGGAAGGGAAGAAAGGGAGGGAAGGAAGGAAGGAGGAAGGAAGGCAGGAAGGAAGGCAGGAAGGAAGGAGGAAGGAAGGAAGGAAGGAAGGAAGGAAGGAAGGAAGGAAGGAAGGAAGGAAGGAAGGAAGGAAGGAAGGAAGGAAGGAAGGAAGGAAATTCTGTGTGACAAATTTCTAAAATATTTTCTGGATACAAGAAATGCTCCCAGCTTGGATACATCTGTAAACACCATCCATTCAACAGTAATAGGTACTAAAAATATACATGTAATGCAATAATTTGTGTACCAAAGGGAACACTAGCATTTCTTTGAAATAGTTTGATGCATGTTTTAACTATGCCTAATTTAAAGCATTTCAAGCCCAAGTAATAAAAATGTCATACACAGAATTTGTTTACTGTATTCCTGAGTTCAGCTTGGAAGCTGGAGAAAAGGCAGTCTTCCCTCTTTCCACATCATACCAGGAATCTTTGGATGAAATACAAAAGGAAAGTATAAAACTTTAACTTAATGATATTTAAGTTGGAAGAGTTTCCTTCTTTGTCAGTGGTTTTCATATGATTTCATACCAATTACTGTTTAAAAAAAAAAGATGATATCAAACTTCTCTGCCATTTGTTCATCCCTCTTGTCACTCTAGGGAAAAATCACAGAGCCATCCAGTAACCTGATACAAATGGCAAACCTTTCTCCCTGCTCCTAGTATTTGGAGGTCAGTAGTGATGGAGGGCAGGATTAAGGTAAATTTATCCAGAGTTCAGTCAACTCAGCGGAACCAATTCCCATTTACCTAGAGACTCTCTATAATGTTGTGTAGGGTAAAAGACTTTAAATTACAAATGTTTGCAACCACATTAAGGTCTTTTGTATAAATGAGAATCATCTGATCTGAACCTCTCCAGTAGCTACAGTAGGGCATTGGATCAGGCAAATATGCCTATTATTAACCAAAAAGTATTAAAGGTCCTCCTCTTATGAGCCTTACAATTCCACAACATGAATCATGATCTTCTCCCTGAGAAAGAATGAAAAAGAAGTATGTGTGCTGTCCCATTTGCACATTGTTCATATCTGATTTTATAGCAGCAATTTCTCAAGACTTCCATGAATGGGCAGGACAGCACAGATATCCTGTTCCTTTACATGGCTGACTAGCAGACTGTAACTGGTTTATTGCTTACTCACTCACAGTCACTTTTTAGCAGGGAAAAAAATCCTTATTCCTTTCATTTTTTGCAATCCCAGTGAAAAAACTAAATGTGTAACAATGTGATGTATTTGGCCTGCTCCCGTTAAAGTTAAATACAGCCTTTTCAATTTACACTTCCAACAGAAGATATGTGACAAATGACATAGTAATTTTCTTATTCCTTCATGTTCATAAAACATTGATAATATGATTTTTACCTTCCTTTTGTTCTCAATTAAATGAAATGTTCCAATACAATTAATGTGTTCTTGCAATTTAGTTTTTCTTTAGAGGTTTCTCTTGCCTCTGATTAACAGCATTTTCTATCCATTCTGAGAACCCCCAACTGCTATTCAGAATGTTTCATTATGCCTGGCAGCTATCAATACAATTGTGAACCAATATCATTTTAATTGTTTCACTAATAACTTGTTTTAAATGATTCAACAGTCATCAGGAAAGATAAGTGCTCTTGTACCCTGCAGGCTTGTAGGGATGATGGTATGAGGCAATGTAACAGAGTGCTGTATCAGAATAATGAAACCGTATGCACAAGATAATGACAAAGCACTTGCATTGCCGTAAAGATAAATGAAAACAGTAGATCTTCTTTTCATTGTAATATAACATCCATTTCTATCTCCCATCTCAATCATTAGACTTTCCAAACAGATTACTACACAAATACACATATGCAACATGTCCCACAATAATAACTGTGTGCTCCCATCTATCCAGGCAGATGGTGAATGATGGAGTTAACGAGCTTTACAAATGCTCTTGTTAATTAACAAAAATTGTTACTTTCTCATTTGAGGGGGGCTTATAAATTAGACTTAATTACACTAGATAATTGCAACTGCCAGCTACTGTGCAACTCACTCATGTTCTGTTCTTTCAATGGCAAATCAACAATTGCAACCCTTGCCTATTTGTGTAGATGAATTTAATAAGCAAACAGCCCTTTTATGTTAATGGTTTACTGGCATTCATGGGTTTGGCAGAAGAAATGTGCTGGGGGAGGGTTTGCTAATGGCAGCACATAATCATATTAATTAAAATATAACTGCCATTTAAAGATTTGTAGTGTAGAATTAGAGCATGTTGGGAACTGAGAAAATCAAGCTAGAGTGCATATTAGCACCATTACTCTGTGCTCCCTGCACAGCAGTCAGCAACCTCATGTGTCATAAATGTAATTTATGAGTGCTGTTTTCTTTGAAATATGTGTTTTTAGTTCACTCATTAGAATGTAAAATTTTGCAATGTCTGCTTCAGAAGGTTCAAAATAAATTCACTTGGAGTTGAGACCCATGATCTGGTATTAACAAATCCCTCAACAATGAATTTTTTTATTACTTGTATAATTTCTTATTGTAAAACCAGACATTCTCTTCTTTGAAAATGGATTCCATGTTTTATTGTAAATGTAAGTCACACTATCACTACAACTTCTATATTATTATACATTTTGTAATTCAGTATCATTTTTATGGGGCCTTTAATAAATGCAGCCCCTTTTTTTTCATTTGGCTTTGGAAAAATTAGAGAAAAAAAAATTCTACTTTTTATTTGGTCATGTAGAAATGCAGTGTCAAAAAAGCATTTGAAAGCTTTGGGGTTTTTCTGCTTTCCTGGATTCCCTTATCAATTTACAGGCACATTTTTATCTAAATCAATTCCACTTATGCAGCTTCCTCAAAAACGCTGAGATGTATTTTCTGTACAGTGTAGTTACTTATTTGCTGGCATCCCTGGGAATGCAACTTCCCACAAAGTCCCTCTGAGAGAAAACGATCCCTGGAATTAGAGACATGTGAGTGACAGGAGGCAAGAAATTGGAATCAAAGTAATTCTCTAATTTCTAGCCGTACAGAGGCAGCACGGCATACTATTTATGCATATATATGTGTATTCGTGTGTGCTGCAGAATGTTATACAAATGTTTTGTGCATGTGTGTCAAACATTTGTATAACAGTATCTTCAGCAATACATCACAGTTTAAAAGTCATTACTATATTGTGTTATCAGGGATTATCACACTGCCTTTCCAGGCTGCAGAAATCAAAAACAGCTGAAATCCTAAATATGATAGGATTTTGTAATTTGTTTTAATACTTGTTTGTTTGTTTTATTTTTTTTTCATAATGCAGATCTGAAAAGAAGTGCACCAAAGAAGAAATCCTAGTCCCTCTGGAGCCAAAGACAAAATCCCATCACCTTGTGAAGAGTGCCTTAACTCTCAAGTTAAGGAAATTCTCAGCAAAATGGAAGTGTTATGGTACCCACAGGATTTTTGGCCTTACAGGCTGACAGCATAGAATTGGAAGTGGCACTTCTGTCTCTTATTATTCCAAAAAGAATTGTCACTGGGGAATATTTCAGCATCTAGCAATCAGGGACTTCTGATTCTTCAGCTGTTATGAGAGATATTGCTGTCTTTTCACAGATGACATTAGGTGGAATAATTTCATTTTCAGCCCCCCCCGCCCCCAAATATGCACCCTAATATCTGTATCTTATCTGATGTAATTGACATGACTGTAATGGTTGTTTATAAGACTGACTCTAGATCTGACAATATATTCCAATGTTTTGATATTATCACTGCATATTATCATACAGGCATGATGGACAATCACTGACAGATATTTGAGCAATTACAGCATATTTTATTGACAATTCTACACTGTGAGTATACATTAATTATAGTAGAGACTATATCGTACCAGTGACAATGATGCTACTCAGAACACAGCTGAAATAAAATCTTTATAAACTAATGTACTAAAGTGGAATAACTATAAGTAAAACCAGAGGTCTGCATTTCTTTGTTCTAAGTTAGTCTGTGGTGATTAGTGTAAAAAAGGTTGCAATTTTTATCGAGTCTACTACAAATTTCTCTATAAACTGAGGTGTTTTCTACACTGTCTACTCATCAAGAGGGCTCTTGCAAATGATCTTTGCATTATAAGCAAATGAATCCCCATCATTACATTGATTGCTTCAGAAGTTATCTGCTGAAAAGGGGAAAGTCTGGGACTAGATGTGATGCCTCGATAATAAGTGTGTCCCAAACTACATCCACTCTGCATGGAAAGCAAGGATTTAGCTTTTAGCTGACCAGGAATTCACTTTTTCTGTGTGACAGTAATGATCTCCACAGTTTTAGAACTGATGATTTCTATTCCATATGACTCCTTGATAACAAAGAGCCTGATTCAATGTCCAGTGAATATAACACAGGTGAGAGGAATGACAGAAAATCAGAAAAAGCTTTGAATAGATGACAGGATCGGTTCTTAAAGTTTCAGCAAAGAATTTCCTATTGTAAGAATTGCCGATAAGCCACCTCATTTTTATTTTCTTCTCATGTGCTTTTTTACCAAAAATAATAACTAGCTGAATTGAGTTTATGTGAAGAAGGTCTTTACTGAGAAGTGTCCTTACAGCATTGCAGAGGAGAAAAATGCATAACCTGGAGGGGAAAAGCACATCCTGATGCACACAAGTCCACATGGGTTGCCTATTCATAGAGCCCCTGGAGATGGGTGAGTGATCAGCAGAAGAGGCCCCTGAGGAGCTGGGGCTGAGGAAGAGGCAGCCAGGGAGAAGGGCAATGGGCTGCAAAGCAGAGGACTCTCAGGAGCTCAGGGAAGAGCTCTGTGAGGCAGGGAGCAGGGCCTTGAATCCCTGAGGCAGGCAGGGGGAACAGGCTGAGCTTGCAGATCCACCCACCATGCAAGAACTCTATGACAGCAATCCCCACCATGGTGATCCCTCCCAGGTTTGAGATCCTACTCTTCTACATTAGAGTTTGCACGCTGTTCGTAACCCTTGGCCACGAGCCCTGAACCTTGTACTGCATCACAATGGAGGGTGTTTTTTTCTTTGCCATGCTCAAAGCAGTCTTTTCCCAGCTCTCAAGGGCATGTTTGTGCAATGGCCAGTGGTCCTTATAGATCTTGGCCTCTGTGTTCAGCCTATGCCCATATTTCCAAGGCCTTTGCAGTTATCCTGTATGTTAACAGCAGCAGACACCTGATACCAAGCTCTGGTTCACACAGCATGTTCTCATAAATAGCAGATAACAAGCCTAATAGACCAGGAGTAGGGTGTTCCATAGTTAGCACAAGGTAGATTCAGCACAAGGTCTATGGTCTGTTACTGGCAAAGGCAACATAGCTTTTACTGGGCCATAGGAGAATAAATCTATGGATTTTTTTTTTTTGGTCAAAAATTAGCAAGGGCACCAGCTGGAAAATTTACTCATTCTGGAAAAATACAAAACTCCTGGAGGCTGAATACTCTTCAGCTGATGAGTCTTACAACATTGGAATCCCATAATTCAAGATGAGAGAGGCACTTGTGCTTTCTTTCCATGTGTTTTGTGTCAATTTTCATAGTATTGAGGCACAAAATTATTTGGTCAGCTTGGTTAATTTTTCTCGCCTAAACATCAGTGAAATCTGATTTCATGAAGATGTGTCACTGCATGCCTTTATCAAGCTAAATTCCAGGCTACTGACATGGGAAGAAGGACTGTAAAAGGCCAGCATTTCCCAATGGTGCCATTTTCTTCTGCAGTGAGTGTTATCAGAAATAGGGAGGTGCAGTTGTTCAGAAGAGAAGACATAAATCCATTATCATGGCATTCATTGTAAGTAAAAGCAGCCTTCTTCTTCTGTTACCACTTTTTCCCTTGCTAGACAGACAGCACAGCTGGTTGAATAAACCTGCAGCTTCCAGGAACTCTGCTGATCAGTACCATGTACCTACCTCTGCAATCTGGATATTGAAAAAATAGCAGCCAGAACCACATCCTGCATATAAACAAACTGTCCAGGAAACTCCTCTTTTACAACTTCAGATCAGTATTGTTCAGTGTTTCAGCCATGCATAAGTAGACAGTTTCTTCCTCAGAGCAGTGAGAGTCCACCTGAGTGAGAGAGGTGACTCACAGAACCACAGATTCATAGACCAGCCCAAGTTGGAAGGGACCTTGAGAGATTATCTACTCCCTGTACAGTCATGTCTTGAAAACCTCTGGTATGGAGACTCTTCCGTGTTCTTGGGGAAGTTATTCCAATGAATGATTTTTCTCATTTCTTTTTCATGCTGAGATAAAACATCTTCCAGTGCATTTTGTCTTCATGTGACCTCCAGGATGCAAAGACCTACTCCTTCAGTCTTTGTCTGCATCTTTCTTGCATTGTGGATACCAGCCTGATAAGTGGTGAGGAGAGTGGAATGATCATGTATCTATCTCTCCCAGTAAAGCCTCTGTGGACTGATTCTCCTTTGTTGCTGCAGTATCGCACCACTGACTTATGGTCAGCTTGTTGCTGCCCACCAGGACGCCCAGGTTGTTTCAACAGGGTTGTTCCACAGCCACGCAGGGCTTGACCTGTACTGGGTATTACATCCCAGGTGCAGGACTTGGCACTTATCTTTGCTAAACTTCATGCTGGTTTTGCTTGCCCTTCCCTCCAGTCTGTCCAGGTCTATCTGTAAGAGGGTTCTCCCTTGTGATGTGTTCAACTTATCAGCCAGTTTGGTGCTTTCAGCAAACCTGATAAGATTTAAATGTCATCATCCAGGTCATCTGAGAAGATGCTGAACTTCTTGGGATACAGTATCAATCCCTGGAACCACTCACTTGTGAAAGTCTGTCAGCCTGAGTGAAAACCATCCTTTAGACCACTCATCCAACCTGTATCTTGCCAGTTTTTCCAGAAGAAAGCTATGAGAAAGAGTGTTGAAGACTTTCCTGAAGTCTCGGTAAAAAACAACTACTGTTCTCTCCATGTCTACAGAAGATGCTGTTTTGTTGTAGAAAGTGATTGGGTTAGTTTAAATTATTTGCTCTTGATAAATCTGAATTATTATACTTTAGCTAATCTCTCTAAGATAATCCTTTGCACAAAAACCTCAGGTAACAACCACCACTTCCTTCCATGACAGTTGGAACATAATCTAGAACAGAGTTTTTGCTGGTCAGTTTTGACTTCCTAATTCTCTAATAAAATGCTAAGAGAAATACTTTTTTAATATTTAAAGCCAGTGAATACCAGAGAATAACTTCAGATTTGCAAGAGTACTTTTTCTTTGCAAATGTTTCCTATTTGGAGAGGTGGACTCTGACTGCCTGTAATGCAAGGCCCTTAGCATTGTACTGTCCAATAACAATTGCAAAAAGCTTCCACTAAAGAAACCAAAACCCAATCATCCCCTCCATGAATCAACAGCAAAAATAACACAGAAATCTTTTAATCAACAGATATCCAGACAGAAAAAGTTTCCTAGACAACTTTACAATGATTTTGGTAGTTATATTGGCAACATTCCTAAAGATCATCTTGGAATAATCAAATGTCGGCAAGACAGCAAGAACAACACCTAACATAATTTCCCTAAATCCCTCCTCAGCTATAGGTCTTGTGCAGATGATTTCCAGACAAGCACATGTAACTGGACCCACCCTGGGTTACATGGTAGACAAAGAAAACAGTAAATATGAGTTTGAATAAGTAGTAATTAATATATTAAGGTTAAATTATTATATCTTGCAGTCAACAGAAAAACAAATCCAGAAACAAGAAAATGGATTGCTAATAAAGACTTCTGCTAAATGGCTAATTAATACCACTAAACTGAAAAGCATACTCAGTGTAAAGGAGAATTCATGGGGGTAAAAGGAATATTATGCAAAAAATGTTTAACTTAATGTAAGGTATACATATATATAATGCCTAACAGTCACTTTTTCTGCAGGCCAAAAAAGCTTTCATCTGCCCTGCATTGTTGTAAAGTGAGAATTAAATCTGGAGCAAAGGTTTCTTGTAGCTGAATGTTTTTTTCCAGATAGCTGTGTGAATACTTATGCTATGGTTACTGCCATTAAAAGCCTTCCTTTCATATGAGACCTTCCTTGAAGGTGAATAAAATTAAGAATTTGGTGGAGCTTTATTATAGGTAAATAGAAAACTATCTTTTTTCTAAAAAACTTTTGCTTTATGTTCCTTTTATCACAAATAAAACATTGCTATACTGACAAAGTGAACTTCTAAAAAACAAGACAAATGTAGTTAAACATTACTAATGGCTTATAGGCAGTTCCTGTAATAATCAAGGAATTATGTAGCATACATAATGAATAAATAAATGCCAGTATTAAGTATACTTTCTACCACTTTGACCAATACAGTCTATTGTCTATTTTTCTTCCTCCTTTTTCACAAATTATATTGTAGCTGAATCTGGCAGAGGAATAACAGTGCTGGTAGTTGCTGCACACATCTTTGGTGGGCTTTTTCCCTCTTGCCTTATGGTGCATCTTTGAGTTCTGTCAATATAAAATAGCTCAAGGTAGCCAGTGGTGCAGTGGTTTCGGGTTACCTAGTTTTTAGATTTTGTTCTTAAATGAATGAATCTCATTTTAGATCCCTAATCATTGCAAGACAGATCTGTAAAAAAGGCTTAGGTCAGTCCTTGATTAGTATGGAGTGTACTGCCACGATGCAGAGCTCAGCTGGTGATGATACTGTGTACACAGCTGTAACGATTTCGCATTTGGACACCCCTCTCCACATCCCCAGTCCCACTAACCTCCTGACAAGCGATTTCCACTTTGGGCGTGCATTGCCCACCTCTTCTCATAAGTCAGAAATTTAAACAGAACTCTCACATAAGTTAGCAAACCACTGTATCTCCCAAGTTGCCTATATTTACTTCCAAGCAAGAGCATTTGATAGAAAAGAGTCTAAAACTGATATGATGTCCAGAAATACTCTGTCCTGTGTTTGGCACTTATACGGAGTTAAAACAAGCAGCTGGAGAACATCTCAATCATTCCCAGCTGCACAGCTGTAAATGAAAGAAAATATTTATGCACGTGAATTATTTTGGTAAATTTTAGGTGTCTTTTAATGAAAACCTACTGAAATTACCTGCTAAAGAAATGTGGTTGGTGTTTTAAAAGTCTTTTTCTCTTGGACACCCCAGTGTCTAGCATCTCTGTTAACGAGTAGTAAATGATGTAGTGAATGGTTCCTTCATATTTCCTATTCTTTCACAGTGCATCAACATCTATCAGCAACGTGAACCAAGTGAAATGGAGTAGCTGTATCTCGATGACTTGCCCATGGTGTTCTGATTGAAATGCTTCTAAAGTTTTCTCAAAGGAATTTCATCCTAGTCCATGGTTTGCTGGCATTTTGCCCATTGTACCATTGGGTAGTGCAGAAAATTAAAATCAAAGCTAAAAGCTGGCATTGTGACTAGAAGTTTTGTATTAAGTGAAAGATGCTGTTAAGCTGTTTATATCACATAAATGATGGTTTATTTCTTTGTAGAGGGCCACAGAGAATAAACCAAAATTCCCTTTTTATTGACATCAGTGAACGCAGTTTGCATCAGAGCTGACTAAGGTATGAAATGCCCTTGTCATAAAATTATAGTGACAAGAATGAACATAAAATCCTGTTTTCCAAGAAAAGCTAAATCTGAATTAAGTTATGAAACCATAAATACTTTCCTTTTTATGTTATTTATGCTCTTTATGAACAGCAACTAAAATTATGTGGATAAGAGTAATTCAATGAAGTAAAAAATTGTTCTGCTTTCTTATGACATCTGTAAAACTCATCAGCTGTTGAAGCTTTCTATTCACTGCAGAACCATCTACTATCTGTAGCCACACAAATATGAAGCAATTAGGAAGAAACAAAATAATTATAGTGCTTTTTAAAATACAGCTCTGTACTTTGTATTTGCTAATCATCAAACCACTTGAAAGAACTTTTTTATTTAAAAAATGAGAATGTTTTCAATCATTGAATTACAAATATTTTGTAAGGTATTACTTTTGATTCACTTCTTCCATAATCTAATAAGTATCTTAAAAAAAGGAAGTATGCTATGTTATTTTCTCCACTGATTTCCTCTATACATTTTGGTTTTCAAATATTGGTGCTTCTTCAAAACTCTAATCTGAAGAAAAGATTTAAAAGACTAGAATTTCAGCAAGGAAAAATGGAAATGAAGAAAACAAAGTTCTATGAAGATCTGTATCTAAAGAATGGTACAGAAAATATACTGAATATTTTTAATGTCTCTGTCACATTGCACAAGAAAAAGGGAACATTCAGGGATACTGAAAGGCAGCAAATTCAAAATTGACACAGGAAAATATTTTCTTAAACTATGCATAGAAGACATTTTTGGGCCCAAATTTAAAGTGAGACTTGATTTTATACAGATGATAAACCTATCCATAGCTATAACAGTAAATATGAGTTTTAAAAAAAAATTAAAGATAATGATTTGAGAAAAGCTCTGTATTTTAGACCTAAGATGAGTTCCTTTCACTTTCCTCAGAGGCATCAAAGACTGCTGTTAGGCAGAAAGTTACACCAGATGAACTGTAAGCCGTATCCAAAACATTCTTACAAGTGATTCTGCAAAACAGAAAATCAATTTCCTTACAACTGCAATCACCATAGTTGTTGCTACAAATTAGAAACTTCATGTCAGGTATCATATGGCTTCTTAGTGTGTGTGTGTGTGAACACGCAAACATTTTAATTCATCACTGCTCTGAAGTGCTGAATATGAATCACTCTTACATTTATGGAACACTATCCCACATCCTGCTCTCACTTGCTGACAAGGAAGACCCACAATTGTCACAGTAATGGGACAAATTTTCAACATTCATTGTAAGAGATCAAGTGGAAAGGGAATTTGGTGAACAACTTCATGTAGCCCAATCTGCTGAAGGATATCCAGGTAAAAACCTTTCTGAACAAACGAAGCCTAGAAATCTGTAGACTGTGTAAGATTTAGTTAGGATAATTTCTCTAGATTGGAGATGGAAACCAGATCAGACATTTTTGATGGTTCAGAAGAGGCAAATCTATCTCTAAGCAATGGGGCACTGACTTCTCTGGTCATAGAAGAAAGGACTGGGTCATATGATCTGCAGATTCAGATCTCATAAATTTTTCTGCCTACTTGTTTTATTTTTAATTATTTTCCCACAAAATTCGGGATCTGGCATAACATTTTGGGTTTTTTTAATCTCATAATAAGTTTTGGACATTGGCAAATAAAACCCAGGAAAATAACTCCCCTTGTGAAATGCTAGCCATTCAAACTGTCCACAAAACGAATTGCCTTGCATACTTTTTAGCAGATAACACTAATGCTGACACAACCCTTCAGTTACATCTCTAAAACTGAATAATTACTTAGTGCATTCCACTTCGAAATGGTCTTGCTACTTTTGTGTAAGGGAAGTCTGGAGGTAACAAACAATCAGCCAAAACACTTAACATTATTGATGATGTTGAAAATATCACTAATTCTAGGAGAAAAATATGAAAATGCACAAAGCTAGTAAATATTTAGGTCTTTTTCATTAAGAAATAATTTTAAAAATTTATGTTTAGTTTTTCTTTTTTACTGCTCTTGTTTATGTTGTTTGTTGTTTAGGCACCAGACAGAACCAATAATAATGTCCAAGTCAAATAATTTGAGATGTGGAAGTCTACTAAAGGCAGATGTCAGGTGGAGACCTTGGATTCTGCAATATCCCACAGGAGGCATGCCAGAGTGCAACTATAACTAGTAGATATCTGCCTCAACATAAGGGCAAAATCAATGGATTTGAACAAAAAAAATGAGTCATCCCTTCAAACACAAAAAACCCAGACATATTGAGCAATTAAAAGCTGAAAAAAATTAGGTGTCTTGGCAGACATAACTTTAACAAATGAATTTGAGTTTGGGACTGCACAACCACATAGTATGCTTTTAGGGAAACATACTAGCTAACGTAACAGCTGCCACATCACATGGGATTTATGTTGTAAAGGGACCCTTCTAAAATAACTCAAATTAGCAATATGCCAAAGAATATTTGGTTTATAAACTGTATATAAATACATTTTAAAATGTATTTTGCAACAGTTATGCCCTGGTTTCCTTTGATTTTAAATTAATTCTTGTTAAAAAGATGAAGAAGGTTAAAAGACTTCGCTTTAGGATCAGGGCCAAAGGACACTGATGAACATATTAGATGATGAGAAACAGAACAAAACACTACAGGAACAACTGGAAATAAAAAAAAGTCTGAGGAGGCTAGTGAGAAGATAGCCCTTTGAGTTGGAGAAAAGAAAGATATGTGGATGCTTTGGAACAGGCCCCAGTTCATAACATTGTTGATGACTGTAAGGAAATGATTTGATGACATCTTTTTCTTTCATGTATGTGTAATTTTTAGTGAGATTACTCTTGGCGGAAGAAACTGAAGAGTTCTAAGATACTTCATCACTGCACATTCCTGGCCATGTTCAGATTTCTTAAGAATCAGCACATTTCCATTGCCTTCCATGTCTTAAATTTTGCCAAATTTCATGAAAGAAGAAGAAATTAAAGTCTGATGGAAAATTCTTTAGTAGTGCAAGAAATTCTGTGCCTCTAAATTAAATGAAAAAAATCCAACTAATTTAATGCCCCACAGATTTCCTTATGTGTCAAAACACACCCTATGATGTTGGCATTGCTTAGGATAATTGAATGAAATTTGAGAGGTGAAAGATAGTTTTTGGTAAAATATTCATTTGCTTAAAAATTCATCTTCAGAAAAGCCAAAACTGTTCATGAGTTCTACATAGATTGAAAGACCTATTTTAGATGAGACAACACTGACAAAATATTTCAGAAGTGATGAAACAGTCACTTACAACATGTTCAGAACACTGAATTTTCTGAGACACTTGTTTCTGAAAAGGTTTAATGACTAAAGGAAGATTTGGCTTCAAACTCAGTTATTCTCATCTCTGCTTTTTCTTCCCTTCTTTTATGACTTCAGCACCCTAGTGACGTAAACCATAACCAGATTTAAATGTCTCATCTGCATCTGAGGAGCTAAAAATGCATCATTTGCTGCTTTCTCACAATAATATGTTCTCCAATAGGGCATGTGTGTTTTCAAGGAAGGTTATTCTTCATATTACTTGTTGATATTATTCGATCTTGAATTATTTACCTGACTATTGACTGACACCTTTAGTAGGTGCATGTAAGCCAGGAAAGGTGTTCAAATTCACAGTTAAAATTTAAATTGAACATTTAACATCTCAGCCATGAATATCAGGCTATACTTCTGTGCTTTGAGATATTTGTTTCCCTGTCATTTTTAAATACTGCCCAGAAATAGGATGTTAATTTCTGGGTTTATCCATCTGTTAGAAAAATAAGTTTCAGATTCTCTCTTTCCAGTCTGTTTCTCAAGTCAAAAACTTAAGTCTTACAAAGAATTTTACAAAAGTTATGATATGGTGACAAGATAAAGGCAATACATCCTTTATAGATTTCTTTCCAACAGGTTGTGCATTGTGCTAGAAACAGAATTACACAAAAATCTTGAGTCAACAGAATAAGAAATAACCACTACATAAGACTGAAAAGTA
The DNA here is from genome assembly GCA_034509425.1 of Eopsaltria australis. NCBI lineage: Eukaryota > Metazoa > Chordata > Aves > Passeriformes > Petroicidae > Eopsaltria > Eopsaltria australis. The sequence goes on from JAVTVJ010000056.1 coordinate 260,412, forward strand.
GAGACCAGGATTGTGCAAGATGAGGAGAGGAAAACTGATTATATATGATGTCAAAGCACATATATTTATGCGTCACAGTTCTCTATATTACCCCATATCTGTTTTTTTAAACACAAAAACCATTTCTCACTTCCTTGCTTTTGTAGCTTCTGGCCTCAGCTTCCATTGTTTTATATATATTTATATTTCTATCATACTGTGCAGGGTTGTGGATTTTATGGTTTTTTTACAGTTTTTAGGATTTCAGCATGCGAGCTTCAGCGATTATAGTTTTGAATATTAACAACTTTTTTTATTTATATATTCTCTGACTAATAATGTCTTTCTGCTGTGACTGAAGTACATTTTGCTACAGCAGCATGGAATTTCATTTACTCCCAAGAATCCTGTTGACTCATTAACAGGGATATATCCTTAGGTCTCATTAATGTAGTTCTTACTATAATTTGCAGATTATTAGACAAGTGTCTTTTTACTTCTCCATCTTCCTTTACAACACATGTAGTCTCACAGTGCCTAGAATGATTATAACAGATAGATATTTCAAATCCTTTTTCCTTTCTTTCGACTCAGACTTTTTTATATGCATCTATTCTCCCTCTCATTTATTTTTTTTTCTTTTTAATTGTACATGGCTGGTTTTAAAGTGGGTAATCATTTCTCACTGTGGTGCCTCTAACTACTTTAGAAGGATTTCTCTAATTCCTTTAATACTCAGAGAATCACAAACACGGCAGGATCCACTAAGGTTTTAACAGCACAGTGAGTCTACTTACAGGAATAGCTCAGAAACAATGTATTTTCTGTGCACCAAATAAAAATATGCATACCACTCCACTATCCCTGATTTTGAGAGCTGTTTCTGATTACCGATTGAAAATTCCCTCTGTTTTTCATTAAAGACTGAGATTCTTTTAAAATGCTTATTTACGGTGGCAGTCCTAAGGGGCAGGCTATGTATTTAACTGCCTACAGCTTCAAATCTCTTTCAACATGAGGCCAAGTCTGTGTTAGGTAACTTGTTGGGTGAGTGGTGCCACATTCCTGCTCTGCCTATGGGATAAAGTAGCCGTGGCACAACATGGCTCATTTGTTCCTAGACTATCATTAGCATTAATGAGCTTTGCATGTATACTTCAAGGAGAGGAGTGGCAAATCATAGCTTCTTAGGCTTAATGTTTTCAGGGGTCCTCTCTGTGGCTTAAGTTTGTTCTTTTTGTGCCAAATCTTGCATGCCTGTGAAAACCTTGAGTAAACAGGCCATGTGCAGGGGTTTTGTTATGGACTGAGAGCTGGAATACACACACACAAACACACACACACACACACACACACACACACAAACAACCACACACACCCCAGACTCAAATATGTCACTGCTGCTTATGTGAGGCAGCAGCACTTCCCTCCTGTGGAGGGGGTATCCATTAATTTTTTCCTTGACCCTGTCCCTTTGTCAAGCTCAGCCCTTTCTAGCAAACCCTATAAATCTGCTGTGAAGACATATGCCATCAAGCAGGGTGAATGAGCAGCAGGGACCCCCCTTCACGACCTTTCCTTTGCATGACTTCTCTGTCCCCAAGTAGCTGAACCATTGTATTCAGGACCCTCTGCCCTCAAAGGGAAGGGTGTGATTGTTTTGGAAGGAAAAAGCAAAAACCAATGCATAAATAAGAGACATTCACACAGAAGGCTATCTAGTAAACTGTTAGATGAAAATACAAAAGACCAGGACATAATACCTAAAGTGAGATTTTTTGTTCATAGCATGATTTTCAAAAAACACAGAGTTAGAAACAGAGCCCACATACTGCATTTTGTCCTGCCAAGTATACACTCACCTTCTACCGTTTTGACCACACCATTTTACCTTTATGTGCTCCTTTTGTCTGGAAACAGGAACTGGAAACAGGAACAAAAGCACTTTTCAGTATCATTAGCAGAGGGGAGCATGGGAGTTGTTAATAAACATAAAGCTAAATTTAGGACTTCAAATTGCTGACTCGTTCCCTGCCCAAAGGGTCATTCAGACCCTGCTTGGACTGAAAACATGTATTCCATCATGCAACATGCAGAATGGCCACCTCTGTATCATATCAAGGCCCCATTTTCTATGTGCCATAGTCTCGACTGCTCCTGGCTCTTTGCAAACTTGGTAGGAGTGGGTAGGTGCAAGCAGCTGTAGGTCTGCAACTGCAGCACAGCAATACAGGCTGGACCATGTTTTTTCCTGTGATCCTGTAATATAAGGGGTATCTTTTCCTGACTTACATAAAATTAAAAAAAAAATATTTTACCACCTATAATTGGAATTACATGAAGTTGAAAATATTCTGCAATTCAAAGCATGCTGCTTGTGATAGGCAAGGAAACAGGTGTTTGACTGAACTCTTTGAGGAATGTACATAGAAATAAACGGAAAAAACACAGGGAATAAATTCAACAGCTGGCAAGCCTTTCTCACTTGATGGAAGACTGAATCATAGGTAAATTCAAGTATCTCCACATTGCCTGGGTGCCCTCAATTTTTAGCAAATTATTTTGAAATTGCCATTACAGAGCACACCTGTTCACTTTAACAGAGCTATTTCAAAGTGGTGAGTGAGAGACCAAGCTTCAAATTTTTTTTAGTCTCATTTGGGCTAAGAACTTGTTTACACGTCTCTGATAGATCTGGTATGAGCCCTCTTTGTCCAGTAGCAGAATGGACCACTGGAGCAATTCTACTTTTATTAATAATTAAGCATGTGCTGCATCAAGGATGTTGGCAAGAGTCTCTTTTATCTTTGTCCTAACAACCAAGCTGCACATTCAGAGTGTCTGTCATTTTCAAGTTCCTTCTGCAGGACATTTTCCAGTTTGTAGAAGCAATTCAATGAGGCATAGAAAAACCAGCTGCACAGTCTGAGACTCAAAAGGGTTAATGAAAGAGTCATGTACAAGCTGTATTCTAAATATTACAGAATAAAAAAATATATTTTTTTTTAGTTTTACAGATCCTGTGTGAGCACTCACTAGTGGACCACTGTCTTCCTAGCTTTGCGCATAAATCCAATTAGAAAACCCTCCAGAATACAACAATATTTGGATCAGGCATTTTTTTGCCAAAGCAACAACTTTGATAAGTCAGAGTATTCACTGGGGAAAAAAATCATGTGGACAAAAAAATCTTGATCACCCTAATTGAAAACTCTGGCCTGGGCTGTGAATCTCTCCTCTGGTATGCAATTATAATGGGTAGCAGTCAACACAAAATCTAAACCAAAACCAAAACCACTCTGCATCTTCTCAAGTTCTGCTGCTTGAATTAAATTACTAGAGCCTGCTGTAAAACAATAATGATTTCTACTGTCAGAAACAATGTTTCAAACAGATGTGAACCACACAAAGCATATGTGAAAAACGTGTGATCTGCACACTAAGGTCACAGAAGCCATTTAGACACCACATGTGAAATATGTGAAACACATGTGGAGGCATGATGCAAATTCACATTTAGTTTGTCCTTTGGCAAGTATCAAGATCATAGGCTAAAAGAACTAAATCTCTCTGAGGCAAACTTTGTGCCTGTGAAACTTTCAATCTTTATAAAAGATTAACTTTTTAAGAAATTCCCACAGGGCAGGCTTCTTAACCCCTCAAATTATCCATCGCTAATGCTGCCTGATACGTCCTTAGTGATGGAATATTCTTGTTACCCTCTTTCTTAATACCTACTAAAGCAAAAGGTTAACAGCTCTCTGCCATCTGCTGTTGAAGAGCTAATCCTCGGGTGGTAATGCTGTTCTCACCCAGTGGGCTTGCCCTGCCTTATCCGAGCATGTGGCACAGGGCACCAGGCAGGAGAAAAATCTTGCTGGAGGGAGCCTGAGGTGTTACAAGTTGCTCACAGATTATGTTTAGTTGATGGTGGTACTAATGCTGAGGATTTGGCTCAGGGTGCCACTCATCTCACCTAAACTCATACTCAAAACTGTTAGCTCTAAGCCAGCTGTCCAGACCCTCCTGTCAATGTACGGAGACTCCTTTCCAAACCCCATTTGCTGTAGGATGACTGAACTTCTAGATGGTCAAAATGAGATGGCACATTGGATGTACCCTGTGCATGAAGAGCCCCAGCCCATGAGCTGACACCACCCATCTCATCTAGAGAAGTGCAAAGAGACCCAAGCTTTGTTTCAAAGCAGAAATCTCAGCAGTGGGCAAGTGTCCCCATTGTGCAGGATCTACCCACAGCATCTTCAGAAGGCGTCTCTGACACACCCTGTCCCTGCAGCAGGGAGGGCCCTGCCAATGGGCTCAGAGCAGTCAGACCCCAAGGAGAGGCTTGTGTGGAGTAATGTTTGGCTTTTCATACTAATTTTCTCTCCTCTATGTCCCTAGAAATCCTGTGCTGTGGGAAATTGAAAGGTCTCCACCCTCCTCATCTCCTCAGCCACTTTTTCATCGCCTTGGCTGCACCACATGTGAGCTTGATAAAGTCAGAATTCATGTAGCTGAGAAAAGCCGTCTCTGTCTTGCAACTTCTCTTTATGCAATGACCCCAGTGGAATGATTCATGAGAATAAAGATTTTTACATGGGAGAAAGTGTAACAGATTCTGGACCATTTCTTTTATTGCCACATTTCAAATGAATCACAAAAGTAACTCCAACAGTAAAATGGGGATAACATACCTGGTTCTGTTCTAACTGAAGAAAATGGCAAACTCTCCTTTGATTTTAAAACAAGAAAGATAAAACACTTATTAGAAAAATGCAACATATTAACAAGGAATTTATATTTAAGAGTAGCATTAATTTCATATAGATTCACATGCACCCACTGCCATCTGTCTCTCTTGGTTGCACATCTTATGATGTTATGCTTTAGGAAAAAATTGTTTATGAAATATTCATGGCAAAACAAATAACATCCATAAAAAATCAATTATGAAGTCAATTTGATTTTTATAATTTTTAATACACATATCTGAGGTGCAGAGTGAAAAAATAACTTAGCCCTCAGCAGACTATTATAAGCTAGATGAGGATTTACAATACAAAATGCGGCACCCATAATGCTTGAAGAATGATGTCATGTCTTAATTATGTTAGCATTTAGTGGATATACATCAGCTCCACATCTTCAGATATTCAAAATTTACTGTGCCCTTTCTTTGACCCTGAGGGTTTTGTTTTTTTTAGACAACTGAAGTAGGAAGAACACATTCAAAGCAGATTTTCTTTCGATATTCATAAAATGACCTCAGACAACAGGGGTTCAAGTGAACTTTGGTTTTGGCTATTTTTCCATCTCTGCTGCTTGCTAAGAGTTTAGAATCACAAGGGGCTGATGATTCTCAGCTCCTTTCAAGGGTCTGCTTCTACACCATCAGAAGACAAATTTTCATTGTTTTCTGTCAGCCTTGAAGGTGCTCAACACATCAAAAATTGGAGGACTGAAAACTGAAGCTTTTTTTGGCCCTAGATTGGCTACAACTCTGCAGAACCATTTGAAGATTAAACAATGTAGCACATACAGACATACAGGTTTGCTGGTTTTTAGAAACAAGTTTGTTGTGTCATTCCTGCATCAGTCTGTGAATGCACATAAGCACTTCTCAAAATGCAGTCACTAGAAAACCAGTCTTTTCTATGTAAAGAAGGAATTTACATATTAATCAATTCTTCCAGACATAAAAAGATGCATTCTCTAAGATCACATCATATTTAAAACTTTTTTATTTCTTTGCAATAGGACTATTAGGGGAACAAACATAGGAAGGACTCTTACAACAATCATCAATATCTGCTCTTAACTTTTATTTTTTAGGAGCTTGGCTACAAGCCCATAGAATTAGTCAAGTCTTGTGTTCAAGGAGATTAATGAAGTTTGGAAAAGGAGCAAATGTGTCTGAACCTCTTCCAGCAATTATATTTTTTGATTTTTGTTTAATAGAGACAGCTTTTCTTTCCAGAAAGGCTACAAAATGACATATATGAAATGGAACTACAGTAATCCATTGTTCTAAGACTGCTTTTCCCAAAGCACTATCATGACTTGTCTATCAGACACATTCTTTGCCTTGGGATGCAATGACACTTAACATACACATCCAGTATAACTGCAGAAACCAAGCCTTTTAATTCCTGTGAGTCCTAGCAACCCTTCCCTTGGATTAGCCCCAGAAGAGTTTTCCCACAGCAAACCTTCACTGCAGTCTGTTGCAAGGATTTGCACCCACCATCCACAGAAGAGAAAGGAAAGCCAGGGCAGGAGAGGAAGAATTGTGTGGTTTGTGCAGTTCTGACTTCAAAGATCATATGTGCCATGAGATGGTGGAAGGTCAGAGGTGGCTTTCTTGGCACTCTGGCTCTCAGCATGCCCCCCACTCCATCCACTTCCCGTTATATTTAGCTGGGCAACAGCATATGCTTTGGATCCTTGTCACCCGTTCCATTAGTCGGTAGTGCTGCATAGAAGTGGAAAAGAAAAATATGCATATAAAACAAACAGAGGTGAAGAAGGAGAGTGGGAAAAAATATATCCATCTAGAAATTCTTTCTACCCACTCTACAGTCTCACCTCTGAGCTTGGATCTGAGAGGCGAGAGTGCAAATAAATGTGCTTCCATTTTCCTTTTTTTATTTTTTAACCACACTGTGTTCCAAATGCAATTTTAATAAGAGTACTCTCCCTATACTTCCAAATAGCTTTGTTTTGTATCCATAGAGAGGGGGGGAACAAGGGGGGTGAAAACCTGAAAAAAAGACTCCAAAGTGATTAACTCTGAGATAATGAAGTCCAGTTCTCTATGAAGCACACGTCACGGAGTGAATTGCTGCTTGCTTTGATTTGTGCTTGAAATGTGAGACATACTGATTCCCAGATGGCTGTTTCATTGTGCAGAAAAGCAGAGAAGACATACATTTCAGTTAACTTGCATATCTTTTCATTTATTCATATAATTGTGATATATATTCCATATTCCAGAATGAACCAGATGGTGAAGGGAAGGCTTACATTGCAGCCACATTCCCATTGAATAACCTTGGCTGTCTGCACCGAACTCTTTACTGTGCCAGGTGTTAACATTTGGCTGCTAAAACTTTGGAACACACTGGGTGAAAGAATTCACGATCTCACATATTCCCGTCTTGATATGCATAGTAAATGCCCTGTCATGCTAATAAGAGTTGCAGGTACACATCAAGGGTGAAATGTGCACTCCCTAATAGAAGTCATATCTGATGTTACCATGATAAGATTTCACCATGACACGTTAAAAAGCATTTCTAATAAATAAAGCTTTGCGTAGGAAAGATTGCAAGTTACATTTTCAGAAAAGTTCATGGGAATTCAGCCTGTACTCCTGTCTAACAATAACGGGAGTGGTGTGTGTAATTCCACCCACAGAGCCGGATTAACTAAAAGGATTTATTTTCAAGCAGTGAAACTGCTAAATTCTGGTACCAGCAGCAGAACTGTCTGCCAGTATCCTGTAAGCCTTTATTTCCCTAAGGCCCATACCATATGACATGTTTGGACGATGTTTAAACCATCCCCTTGTGTATGTTCATCTTATGTATTTTTATTATTCTTTTAATTATCTGCATATATATATTAATTCCAGAAAGTACAAACAGGCTTCGCTGTCATTTCTCCACCACACTTTATATTATAACATCACTCACAAATGCTAGTTACAAGTTTCCAGGCAGACATGCGGTTGATCTAAATTTGTGGGACAACAACATTCAGATATCTGCTTTCAATTTGTGTGCATGTTTTGCCCTGTTATTTTCTTTTTATGGTAGTATTAATTGTTACCAGAAGTCTGTATGAAATAACTGAGGATTCAAATTCTGGAATGCAGAGTTCAGAAATGGCTGTTTCACTTGCTGTTAAGTGAAATGTGTTCAGTTAGTTTATTACTTAACTTGAGTATAACAGCTAGAGGTCTGGGTTGTGGACATGAAAGAAGAGCCAAGAATCTTGTCTGACAGGCAAATTCAGATGCCCAATGCTTATGCAGTCACTTAATTGCTTGGAATTACATATAAATATATAATTTCCAGAAGTATAGTCTCTGGAGAACTAGTTGGGTTTTTTTTAATCACTGTGCCCAGATTAGTGAGGGCTAAACACTGTATTAACAGAAAGAATGAGTGGCTTTATCCACTTGGCTGGATATCAAAATGGAACTGTTCCATAAATGGTCTGATCCAGTACCCGCTGAAGTCAGTAAGAGTCTTTCCACTGAGTTCAGCAGGCACTGGTTTAATTACTAATTGCTGTATTGCAACACCAAAGGGATGAGTAATTCCAAGTGCTGATTACCAATCACTGAACAACTGTCTCTGCAGAATCAACGGAGGGAGTCAGGTCTACCTCCAGGCAGGCGCCAGAAAGGCAACAATTTTTCATAGTGTTAATCTATAAATGATCTGAAAAATAAATTGTGGTTATACACACATAAGGAAAATTGTATCCCAAAATCTCTGCTGCTGCTGTCTCTCACTCCACAAAGGTGCAGGTTATCTAAGGATTTAATTGTAAGCAATTTTAAAAAGGTGTAGGCTATCCAACATATTGATTATACAGTCTGAAATTCTCTCTGCCCCAAGGAATATGTGCCTAAATCTCCCTTGTAGGTAATTTTAGGAAACCTGATGAAGGCCATGGGCAGCAAGGGCCAAGGAAGGGTTGTGGCCAGCTTTTCGAGCACCAGCCTTGTAATCTGAACTTGTCACTGGGGATCTTTGGGTAGAACCAGATCAGGTGTAGGGGGACCAGAGCTAGGACTTCCCACAGCAGCTTTTTTTGTGCTTCATCTTTTTTGCCTGTTTGGATTACGCACCTCTCACCCTTGCGTCATTTAAGGTGTATTAATAGGTAAGAACTCACAACAGGATCTAAGCATCAAGATTTCCTTTGCACTGTGTCATAGGTTAGCTGCTGTACTGAGACTGTCTCCCAGGGAAGGAAATGTAACGTGACTGAAAAGTTGCTAAAAGTTACATACCTCAGAACAGGTAAGAGTCTATTTTGCCTGTATAATCAAGCATAAGTCTTGTAAATCCTTAGGTCTTAAATCCTACCTCTCTCCATTGACACTAAGGGCAGCTAAAGTACAAACAACACAAACATCTAACATTAGGTGTTAGAAATATTTCCAACCAAGTATTTTCCATCAATGGCACCACTCCAGAAACAGTGTCAGTCACTGGCCATTTTGCTATTGTGGCCTAGCAGTCAAAGTCATGCTGCTCTTACTTGTGACAATGACTTGCCAATGCAAGTATTCAAAGTGCAGGGTGCATCTTCGTGCTTTGCCACTATAGATAATGAAGGCATGATGCAAATTTTGTCTGTGCACCCTCCTGATCTGATTCAGAGTGAATAGGAGCACTGGCATGCCAGGGAACCAGTTAATGACAGTTTATGCAGCTTCACAGAAAACTTCAGTTTTAAAAGGAATATAGATTTCCCCTTTTGTAAGTAAGACAGTTGTAAAGTCAGTATCTCAGATAAAGAAAAGGTAAGAAAACATTATTCCCAATGGACACAAATTCAAAACCGTGTCTTCTGTTTTACTTACAACAATGTACATTTAGTGAGGTTTTACTCCAAGCATATTGCAAACTTGCATTGCTACGTGTCCTCCCATCATCATACCTATGCAGAATCTAAACGCTGCAAATATATGCATTCAGGACAGAGCTCAATCACTTTCTCTCATAAATGACTGACAGGCTGATTGCATACAGGCAGCAGTCAGCCAAAGCTCTGGTAAAGGGCCATATGTTGCTAGGAGACAAGGCCTAATGGCATGAGGAGGTATATGCAGGGGAGGTGATGGAGCTGGGGATCAGGGCAGGGAATGTAAAAAGAGGAAGACCATTTTGTTTTTATCTCTGTAGCATAACCAGTGCATAAAAGCCTCCTTTCTTTCACGTTTATACAGCAGGAAGCTCCATCTTTCTCTGCAAGTGTTGCTGTTCACCACGTTCATATAGTCAAGGGAAAACTCACGACACCAAAAGTTCACAGTCTACATGTAAGTAGGCAAGTAAATGCAGACAAAGGGAAACTTTTTTTAAAAAATAGTCTTTATTTATTTAGTTAGTTTAATGTGTGTAAAATAACTGTAGGTAGAAATTGAGTTTTATGCTCAACTTGTAACAGTAGAAGCCTTTCAGAGGAGCTGAAGGTGCGTAGTCTGATGCATAAAACAGGAAGACGGCTGCTGCCGTAAACAGTCATATTAGTGCTCTGGTTGACAGATGGACCAGCTGACTGAAAAAAAGAGAAGAAAGAAAAAATGAACCATGATGGATGCAGCAGCTAATTATCAGTGAGTCAAAAGACTCTCGTGATTGAGGTGGAAGAGTATTTGTGAGATGCAGATGTACAGTGATTGTTCTTTAATTATTGCTATTACCATTTTAGAGAAGGGCAACAATGTCCTGAGTAGAAAGTAACACAAAACAAAAAGAGACATAATACAGAAAAACAGAGGGGAAATGGAGCATTCTGAGAATGAAATATATACTGTACTTTTTTTCTCTTTGAGATAGGGATGAAGAAGATAATAGTCATCTCTTCTGGTTATATCTTAAAAAGGCCCTTTGCTTTTGTGTTTTGTTCCTTTAGAAATGCATAAGAGATGAGAATCCTATAAAAAAAGAAATGCACACTGCTCACTCTATTTAAAATTTAGCATTCCATTTGTGGCACTTTTTATTCTAAATGGAAAAATTCAGAAAAAGAAAGTCAATGCAAAAAAAGAAAAAACAAACATTATTAAAAAAAACCCACATACATGAGTTTTTGACCTGTGAGCCTGCTTTGTGGATCACTTTAGATAGGGATGATGCAGTGTTTCTTTAAAAATATAGATAATAAACTTAGGAGAGCAAGAAAACTGTGTCTATCCAGATAATAAACCAGGAACCATTACATGCCACGTGGAAGATAACTGTCTATTTTCCAACTTAAGAATCTGAAAGGAAAAAGACCTTTTATTTTGTAAAAGTATGTTTGATAGAAGTGTGGTAAAGCAAACATCAACAGAGGATCTTGTGGCTTAAAAAGAAAAATCATGAATATTAATTCAGGAAATCAACACAAGAGATGTACAGAGCACACTGTTCATTTAAAAAAAAAAAAAAAAAAGAAGAAGAAAGAAAAGGTGATAAGCCACTGAAGTGCCAGAAAGAGACAGAGCAAAGGCAACAATAATGACATGATTCAGGTATGTAAATGAAAACACTCCTGGCAAGAAAAAGTAAAGAGAATCTGTTAAAAGTAACCTCTTTTAGTACTTTCTACTAGTACTGTGCCTTTTGCAATGTGCCACTTTAGAAAAGCTGAGATCATAGCAGATCTCTGAATGTAGATCAGGTTTTATCAAAGCCTTTTGCTTTGTCTGTATGTTGAACAGAGAGTTGTATTTTAACAAATGCAGAAATAATGAGGGTTTCAGATATCCAACGTAAGCACAAAAAGATACACTCCACTCTAATATTTCAAAGCATTCAGACTCACAACTGAAACAGCACCGAGGATACACAATATTCCAACATGTAGTCATCAGGATTTCTGGTAGTAAGGAGTCTCAGTCACATATCTTTCCTCTTTTCCATCCAAAGAAAACAGTAAAATTCTGCAGAAGTTTAAAAGTGCTGTGTAGGTATTATGCACATTTCCATATATACTGTACATATGAATTGGCACTTAAAAATTTTTTTTAAAAGACCCTCATTCTATTTTAAATGAAACTAAATTTTTGCTTTTCTGCATGACTATATGTTATATCACTTTATTGAAGGACAGTACACCTGGTCTAAAGCACACATTTACATATGTTAGCACTATATCTCAATACAAAATTAATATTATTTAACTAAAATAAGTTGTTCCTTTGGAGTTTTTTCTCCTTTAATACCCTTCCTTTGGATTCCAAGTCACAAGTTAAAATAACTGTTTCACTTAAGCATGGAAAAATTTAACCTCTTTACTTCTCTTGAAAGCTTCTTGGTCTGTGTATTACTTTTCTCCACATATAACTTTATATTTGCAAGATAAGCAGTGAAGTAGTTGGTCTATTAGCTGGCCCCTCAAAAAAGTTGTTTATATTCCGAAAATTGGTGAGGACATCTTGCCTGAGTGAAGTAATTCCAGCATCAAGGAAATACTCTCTCAGTCCCTTGGAATTTCTTTTCACTCATTCTTCCTTGCCTCTTCTGCTAATCCTCTTTAACTCCTAGAAACGTTCTCTTTCACCAGATTTCAAACTGCTATGCTTCCTGAAGATGCAGTTTATTCCCACTGAAAAGCTCTACTCACAGAAATTTTCACTTAGGAAATGTAAAGTAAGACCTTTTCATCTGCATATAGTACCTTTGTATCTATATATAGCAAGAGCACTGTACCTGCCTTCTTTTCATTGAGCTCCTTCACACCTTCTGAGGACATCTGGGAGATATTTAAAGCCTAAAAGTCCAAAATAGCTGGTCATGAGATGACCCAAACCGGGGAATTTATATTGATGGACTGGTCAGGAAGTGTGACATATAAGCAACCAATTTCTTGCTGGCAATACCTCAGGTAACTGTCTTTTAAGAAGATGTTTTGGAAGAAGATTCTGCTGTGTCCCAGCAGTGGAATTCAGGATAGAAAATAGATTCAAAGGTGTTAGAAAGGTATTTTTCTGCTACCTTTTTTCTTGAGATTTGCAACATTGTGCCCTGTCTAGGCTGACTTACAGTATTACTTTGTCAGAGGGTCTATCATCCCATAAGCCATGGAGTAATGCAGCCATGAAGAAAGACACCCAGAAAAATCACAAAAAGCCATGTAAAGGCCAGATTCTGTCTGTGAAAGCCAGCAGATGTCGATGCATAAGATGCTACGATGTATTCCTAATCAAAACAAGGACACATTCTTGCTACTGTTTAAGTAATTTTACCTCCTTATATGGAATACTGTGTGTACTTCTAATAACCTATGTTAAGAAAAGATTAATTTAAATTGTAACAGCTACACATAGCAGAAGCTGAACTGATTAGGGAAATAGGGATCCTATTTTATAAGCTGTGCTTAACTTGGGGGCACAAAGTTTTTTCCACAGTATTAACAGAAATATCTATACTGGCAAAATTTCTGTGCAGCAGATTGGCTTTGAGAGTTGAGCTTATTAGAATGACTAGAATGAAACTTACTAGTGGAAGGGAGAAATGAAAAGCAGCTACAAGGGACAAGACAGAAGGGGTGTGCATGCCTTCTATAAACAGACCAAGAGGATAAATGTCAAGGAGTGAAATAAACTATTTAATATAAAGGAAAATGTTGGTGTTAGAAGATACGCATATAAATTGTCTCCAAATGAAAGTAAACCATCAAAATGACTAGCATAGCAAAGCACTGGTCTCACTGATCAATGGGAACCTTTACAAATTTAAATCCTGTGTTTTATATCATCAACAAAAAGTGTGGCAAGATTTCACAATATTCTCCTTTTGGCTTTCAAATAATGCCTTACCCTAGTAAATATCATTTAAAAAAAAAAAAAAAAAAAAAAAAAAAAAAAAAAGAAGGCATAAACCAGACACTTGCTAGCACTTTGCCCAGCCAAGATATAATTCCTTTTCCTAGTTATTGTCTTATTTCTTTTTTAATGATATCCAGCAAAAGTATGATCTGTGGTTTTGAAGTTTGATTAACCACTTAAAGCGGACAGAAAAACTTTATTGGTATAATATTTGCTTTTCCATGTGTTGAGTACTCTATAACACAGACATCCAGTTGTCACTCATCATAAATCTACAAAAGCACAACTACCACATCGCATGTATGTTCTTAACGCTGCAGTTACAAATTAAACTTTTATTGGTGCATCTATTTTCCCACCAAACAAAACAACTACAAAACAAATTGAGAACTGCCAGGATACCACTTGAGCATTAACTTGGTAGCTGTCTCCCCACTGTGCTGGCACAGTTTTGACTCTTATTCCTACTCAAGAGTCTTGCAGCAACAAAGCCAACAGCTGTGGCCCAAAGGCAGTCGAGTCTGGCAGTTACACACCCAGATGACAACCTCTGGTGTATCTCTTTCCAATAGCAGCAGCAGCAGCGACATCTGGATCCATTGACAGCTTGAGGGTTTCTCTCTTGGCTGGGTTCCTCCCCAGCAGCTGTGGAACTGTCTCTGTTGCTGTCATGAGGTTGGGCTGCTGTGAGGATAACAGTGCTCTGTCCTCCTGCTGTGATTATGAGATTCCTCACTGTATACTTCTAATCAGTCTCTCTCCTCAATCACATTACGCTGAAAACAAAATAAAGGAAAGAAAAGAAAAAAACCCACAAACATTTCCATTTAATTGCCCATTCTTCTAGAATGGTCTATTCTCAGCCCTTCAAATGCACTGCCCACTTATGCACCACATTGGTTCTGACTGCAAGAAGAATTTCAACTTCCCAAACAGATTATTTCAGTGTGGGTTTGATTTCAATGTTTCTTTGGGGTGAGTTTTCTGCTGGTTTCTAGCTGTAAATGCAATTTCTCTTTAGAAGCAGAAGAATAGACTACAACCAACTCAAGATCTGTGCTGTCTGACACAGATGGCCATTACGACTGAGTAACCTTGCAAAAGCTAGAAGCTGGGCAGTTTATCTTTAAGGTGATGCTTACTGGTCCTTGGGTTATTGGATACCGATGACCTACAGGAGAGGAGGTAGAATGAGACTCAGTTGCAACTGATATACTACTAGACACAGAATGGGGAACATGTGTTTGGCACAGCAGCAATCCAGATTGAAAGGAGTCCTCATTTGGGTTTGCTTATCACCCCTAGCCCAATACCTGTGACAGACATGCCTGAAATGGAGAGAGGTGTTGAGAGGTGCAGGTAGGCCAGAAATCAAAAGGGGAGATTGAAGGAAAAGTCAAAACCAAGGTTTTTGGTGAAGACCTCAGTTCAGTCAGGGGTATTGACTTAGAAAGTGAAAAAGATTAGGCTGGCCTTGCAACACAGGACACCTTCAGGTTCTTCATTCTTTTTTAAACAAAACAACACAAAAAACAAACAAACAAACTAACTAACAAAAAAATCCCCCCCCAAAAAAACTCAACATATCTCAGTCTCGAACTTTGCAAAATGCTGTGCAGGAATTTAGCTACGTCTTATTATTCCAGCCATAGTCTTGTGGCTGAAACCATGTTCAGAGGTTTAGAAATTTAAAGATAAAATGCTTCAGAGTGTGTAAGTGCTAAGAACACACAGGGCTGTCCTATCCCTACAAATAACGACTCAGTAATAATTTGGTGAACTCAGCAGTACAATTCTGACCTCAAATGCTGTGTTAAACAAGGAACTCTCCTGCCCATTTGCTATAATTTTCTCACACAGGGTTCATGCTTCTTTTGGGAATGTCTGATCACTACGTGAAACCTAGAGGCAGGAAAGCCAGACAAAACTCTGAGGCTTACTAAAGCTGGAAATCTAGACTTAAAATTATACACAAAATATAAATTATTAGCACTACAGTGAATCATATATCATAACATAAATTAATATTAAATTACTCAGTGAAATGCTGTGTGATTTTTAATACTGTATGACAGATTTTTTAATTTATGAACTATCTATTAAATTTAAAAGTCCTTCCATTTCTTTCTTCTCTATCATATATTAAAGTCTCCTTGTGTTTGAGTCTCCTAATCCTTCATTTATTAACAATACCACTCTCTCTTTTCTATTATTGCTTTTTGGTTCTTTCTTTTCATTATTTCCTTTATTTTCTTTTTACTTTTCAACTCTCTTGATATTCAATTTTCATGACAAAATTATGTAAGAATTAGACCCAAATGTTTTCTGTCTTTCTTCCCATGTACATAATATCTTACATGAATATATTAAATTAATATATGTCATTCTTAGAGTGATCCATAAATAATATAAAATAATAATAGGACAAATAATATCTATCACTTGTAGTAGGTAAAATATGGTGGATTTTCTCTCTGGAGTGTTTTCTTTTCTACTGGCTTTACTACCTAGTAATTAGTATAATGTGGACCTCAGATCCAGATAAGCCTCAGCAGAAGTGTTTTTGCCTGCCAGGTACTTACTATATAAACATTTATATATGCATCTATGTTGATTAAAATTTTCTCAATCTCTGCTAAATTGAAACCCAGGTCAAAAAGTACAAGGCTAACATTAAAAAAAAAAGAGGAAAAAAATTTACTTCCCTTGTAATTATATTCCTTTGTGGAAATGTAAATTCCCATAATCAAAACTGTACATAATTGCCAGTTAGTTGCCTTAAGCACACTGATTTGTGCTTTTTCTATAAAAGTCCCAGTCCCTTTATAACGTGGCTACCCTTGGGAAGGTCCATAAATAACATGATATTTCAGAACTCAAATTTTTCTAACTGGATCATACATAAAAATGGATGTTTTCTTAATGTTTTGTGGCATTTTTTTCTGCTCAGACCATAGTGTTTATCCCTAGGATTTTGAATGAGTGTTTAAATTGGAGAAGACACTGGGTGCATTTTTGCAATACCCATGTTATTTAGCAGCCCACTGCAGTAGCAAGAGTTGTAGGGGGGATTGTGCAGATCCTTTGGGTTACCCAACACCAGCAAAGCCCTGTCTAGCAGTCACCACTGAGCTGTTCTACACTATAGTTTTTGATCTAACACACCCAAAAAGGGTGAGAGAGGACAGGGCTTTGTAATACAAGTGGCATGAATGATCACATCAGTGGGATCATCTGAGCAGTACCCCTAGCTAGTAAAGATTTTTCCTAGTGCTTTCACAAGTAGAAGGGAACAAATGGTATCCACAATGCTGTTACCATCAGTGATTTGTGAAACATGCCATGTGGTACATGGGTGTCATAGTGTAGTGTGCAGGAGAGATTTGCAAGCCATTAAAGGAATTATACTATTGTGAAGCACTTGAATAAATTTAAGCACATGAGTTTCAGCAAGTGAATTGAAACTATTGCGGCTGCTCCTTCTATGTGTGTCTTCTTGTAATTTTGGGTGCTAATTTTTAATATGGATGTTGTGGGGGTGATTTAATCTTTATTGTTTAACTGAAAAAATTCTTAGATCTTAAGAGGATTCCTGGGCAAGTGCCTGAAGACTGAAATAGTTTTCATCAGTAGGTTCTATAAACTCACTGACTTATACATTCTTCTGCTGAAATGCTTGAGTTTTGCCCTGACACCAAAGAGCAGTTCAATTTTCAGTCTGGGCTTTGGTCCCTACATTGTGTCTGCCAACAATGGTGTCAGCTGTGATCTAGACACCTGTCTGTTAGACACTACACTGAGACCACAAACTCATTTCATACAGATCACTGAAAAGACATTAGATGGCAATAATTGCTGTTACTTCCAACCTGGATTAGATTTGAACCAACAACCTAGGATTCATATTCTATTACTGGTCCCCTGAGTTGTTCACTACTCTTGAATTCTTTCTCTGATGTTGTGTTATGTATTCTTGAAGTAATATATCAGATTCCTGATTCTATGCACAAAGGAAAGAGAATTCATATTAATAATTCTTCAGTGTATGTGGATTTGTATCCAAAAATATCTAATATAAACCCAACCTATTTTAGGAACATTAAAATTCTGATACCTCCCAAGAAAACAAAAATTAGTTATGCCCTTCTCAGTTAGGATCATTTGGAAGGCTTCTGCCCCTACCAAGCTTAGGTTTGGGTTATTTGTATCTGTAGTACACATAGTGCAGACCCAAGTATTTCTGAGGTTATTGAGTTTCATGATGGTGCTGAGTGGGACTAAATACACTGTTGGAGTAAATCCTCTACTAAAATAGATGGATTTGCACCAGTAAATATCAATGAAGAACAAAGAACATGGATTCTTCAGATACCCCAGTTGGGGGAGGTATATGTGTTAAAAATATACATATTGCCAGCAGCAATACCAGTAGAAGATTTTGCATAGGCATATATGGGGTCAAATAGCCATCATAAATTACTATTTTGTAACTCTACTGTAAATTCTATTTTAAAGGTACATATTGGACCTTACAGTAAATTAGGGCTGTGACAAACAGCATTTTTGCTCTTGTATTTTTTCAGCCAAACCCAGTGGATTTAGCACTGTTCAAACCTGTATCACATCTACACACAAAAAATCAGCAATAGGAGACATTCATTTCAGAGGTGTGTATCATCAAAACCTCTACTTGGTTAAAAAAAAAAAAAAAATAAAAGGAAAATCAAAACCCTGAGTCCTAGATAATGCTTTCTATACAATGCTGTGTTTAACTGAGAGCTCATGTTTACAGCTCAGTTGTAAAAAGCTGAGGAAATAGAGCTTTGTTACCCAGACACTGATGAAACTCTAAATAGCATTGCAGGCAGAGCTGTATAATGAGTACATATTAAAATGTCTTTGGTGTCTTCTGAGAGTGCAGAACATTACTTGTTACTCTGGCCATAAACGTATAACAATTGTGGTTTTGTAAAATAAGTTGAAACCTCCTGCAGTCTGAAATATAGAACAATGCAGATGACTAATTTGAATCAACGAGGTTCCACGTGGCATGTCACAGTGGGATTCCTAATGATCTTCTACAAGGATACTGTTTGTCTAAGGCTCTCATTTTCCATCCTGTGATGTGTGGATGTGAACTATGCTGAAAATAATACGAGGCTAATTACCAACCTTGTCAATGGCAATTCACATACAATGATAAACCGTATCTCTAAAAAAAAAAAAAAATAAAATTAAGCCACATATCCCTTCAGTAACAAGGACACTGAAACTAAAGATGGTTTCAGCATCTGCTCATGGTTTCTTTGTTTCTAGCAGGATTTTTCAGGCTGGATGTCAGAACAGGTGAGAGTAAAATTAAGGGAAAAATACCCCAAACCAGACTACAGCTTTAAAAAGGAATACCCACAGCACCATAACCTTCAGCATTTCTTCAGACCGAAATGATGAGAAAGGATATAACAAATTTTTGTGGGCAGGATGTTTATTCTATTTGTCTTTTTTTATATAGCTCCTCCTTTTTTTTCTTTCATGCATTTATAATGTAAAACTGTTAGCAAATATTGTAAAGGTCCTATAGGCACACTCTCAGCTTTAAAAAAACTGTTTTTTTAATTTCATTTTCATTCTGTTAATCAACTTTTTTTTTTCCATCCAAATTGACCATGGTACTGCAAATTAAAGTGAAACTGCCACCTTTAAAACCTGACATCCTTTCACAGGCACTGAATAGCCAATACTACCCAATGGGACAGGAAAAAAATATTTAACAAACTGAAAAAGGGTGATGTATGTTGTTTTAAATTCCCATATAATGCTCTCTGTCCTTATAAAGCACTTTATCTTTCCAGGTTAAATACACACAAAACATCAAGTGCCATTTACTATGTAAATGCTAAAGCATACAGTTAGTAACAAGTCAAAGCTATTCTCACTTTATTGACTTGCTTTCTTTGTTATCTTCCTTTGTGATACATGACTTAGGGAATGGGGAAAATGTTACTCTTCTGGCACTTATATGTGTTTTTCCATCAGTGTCTCAGACATCCAGTTACAAACACAGACAGGCAGATACCCCTCCCTGTGTGTCATTCTGTCCATGGCCACACACAGGTACACATGCATATAAACATGTGCAGCTTTTCTAGTTAAAAACATACTGGTAGGTCAGAAAACTGGGTATCCTACAAAATATGACAGAATATTGTGTCAATTGTTATACCACTTTTGATGCATTAGACGTAAATAGCTGTGTTACAAGCATTAGAAAATCTACCTTCTTGATATGCTATTGAATTAAAGCAGCTTCTTTTATAGTCAGTGCTTCTGTAGCATAAGTGAGTTTAGTGACAAAACAAAACAAGAGATAGAGCAATTGAAGCAGATGTTCCATGAAACTCTTACTATACAGAACACAAGGGTCTGGCATATAGCTCATCAGTAAAACATGAGAATGTACTTGAGTAGAAAAATCACAATCTGGTACCCACAGGCTATTGCCTGCATCTCATGTAAACTGATAAATTAAAGATGCTGCACCATTTTTCCTTGTCTTTCCTTTGTCAAATGCAATCATTTAAACATGCATTTTGGTACTGGAAAACTTAAAAAATAAGCAAACATACTAACATATACCTAGCTTGCTGAAGCACAGCCTTCTACAGACATTAGACTTTTTCTTATCATCTCTGTGTATATTTTTTTTAATCTCAAATAATATTGTTTATTTTGCCTGAGGATTTGGACTTGCAAAAGCAAATTTCAAAGTCTGCCCACTCCACCCCCTCTATCACTATTGGTGGTAGTGAGAGATGTTTTTATCAGAGATTCTGCAGAGCAAAACATCAATTTATGGTCACTTTGTAAGAAACCATTTTAAAATTATGCAGGTGTTAAATAAACCCACCTAGAACCACTAATAAAAATATTGTTATGCTATGTAAAATAAAAAGTGCTCTGAAAGTCAAAATAATAAAATAAAAAAAGCAAACTGTCCCCAGACATTTTGATAGACTGGCAAACAATGTAGTGAAAGTATAAGAATTTTCAATAGTGATGCATAAACACGATTTATGGGTTTTGAGAATTTGATTATATTTACATCTACAGAATCTTGCCAGGTCTGGGACAGTTTTAGTGTTCTATGCTGACAGAGGTCAGACTTAACAACCACAGAGCAGAAACATGCAGCCATAATTTGGTAAATGTTCATTTTTTCAGTACAATACAACTAATAATAACTAGAAAAGATGAACAGACTTTGATTTTTTTAAACTTTGATCTTTTTATCATTATTCTTCTCTGTTCTTTATTCCTTGGAATTTTAGCTTTTGTGGAAGTGTTTTATGAATGCTTAATATTCCTTCCTTGCTTGTCTCCAGCAATCTGAAGCTAAACAGGACAAAATGCAAACAGAGCATTACCCGTTAAAATTTTAATGCCACATCACAATTTTCTAATGGAGCAATCAGAATTGCAAAATAGTGTAAGTCTACTGAAACCAATAATAAATCAGGTGCTAAGAGCAACACCTCCTGCAAGTAGTGGACTACAGCCAAACACTGCAAGATTTACAAGGACAACTGGTTTCTTTCATTTAAAAACAGCACTGTCTCCTCAAAGTGCTCAAAAATTAATAGTTAATGACATCTCTTTAGAGTTTATTGTAGGATTTTAATTTGGGCATATTTGAAATCATAAATGTATTAAAATCCAGAAGAGAAAAGTAATTTGAAATAAGCACTGTGGCTTTAGTTTCAATACAGGGCAGGATTACAATGAAATAAAGTGCATACATATATACTAGGTAAAGTGTGCTACCATTTATTTAGTCCTTCCATTCTTTTGTTCTTATTATTGACATTACTAAAAGGACATTGAAGTGTGTTCTTGCAGATACCTAGCCTTGAGTAATTCAGACTAATGTGTACCTTTTTGCTTAACAGGCAGGTTTTCAGGGGTATTCCAGGTAGATAATTTTCTCTTTTGCCAATTTGGTGGACACTGTAATTAAGCTATGTGCTTGCCACTGCAGAAAAAGTGACCATGTCCTAAGAATTCACAACTACACAGAAAGCAGGGGGCAGAAGAAAAGTTTCTCAACTTCCAAAGATTACAAAAATACTACAAAGGCACCAGAATCCTTTTAAAGTGCAGTTATATCTGCATGAAGAGTGAAATAAACTCTTCCTTAAATCTCATTCTCAATGTCATTCTCAACTCCATACCCTCGATGTCAAGATGGCTTTGAGTGTTCATTTTTGATCGAGCTATGGCATTTAGATTTGTTGTAGCCTTCGGCTCTCACTGTAAAGGCAATGATATTTTCACTCTGTGCTTGCCTAAGTGGATTAGGCTCTGCATTGAAACACACAAAGTATGAGCCAGAGCCTCTGTGTCGCAGGGTCTTAGTGCTTGCTCTTCCAGGGTGAAAGCAGCAGCAGCAGCAGTGATCCCCCAGCTGTGATTTCTTCAGGGACAGTCTCGTGGCTGCTGCCTGCATTGCCACCCACACATCTGCTCAATGTTTTCTCTCATAAGGGCTGGGATTTGATGTTCCTTGAAGAGAAGAGGTGATGCTGCTAATCCTTGATTAACTGCAGCCCATTTTCCTCACGGTCACAGAGCAGATTGAACTCATAAAACTCAGACTTGCCAAGAGCACTTGTGACCATTTCCCAGGAGTGTCTGCAGGGACTGGAGCCTCCTATGCCCGCATTATGCAGCCACTGGCCCCTCTTGCTTCTCATCCCTCTTGAATAGCACTTGTTGATTTAATAGTGGAAACTGAGTCCACCTGGATAATAAAGCACTGTTAGGATTCATGTTTTGAATATGACATTTTGCAAAAAGATATTTCCACAGCACACAGCTTTCTGGACAGCTGTTTCAGGACAACTGGTAAAATTAATAAAGCCCCAAAATACCAGTTCACAGAAGTAACCTCCTACCAGAATGGGAGCTTTCAATTTCTATAAGTAAAAACCTTCAACACAATTGAACAATTGTTATTTTAACTGCCAAGGGGATATAGTGTGATATATGCTTAATTTGTGATTGCCCATCATCTTTGAGGGTCTGGGCTTAAGTCATGGTTGGGTCACAAATAAGAATATGTTCAATGTCCTCATCTAAGTCTTCAGCTATCTATTGCACAAACCACCCATAAACTGACGTGGTGAGCAATCTCTGCTCAAGGCCTGTAACTAGAATAGCAAGGGTGCTGCAGGTCAGAACTGAGATTTATTGAAAGGGATGTGCAGAGAAGCTTAGTCCCTCACTTTCAAGAGCACTAAATTCACTCAAGATTTTAATAATAAAAAATGCAGGGTTGTCTGACAACATTCATTTTTTTTTCATGAGCCTGTCTTCTCAAATTCCCAGGCTAATGCTGCACATAGTGACACAGGCAGTGTCACTCATGACAGCGTTTACCTGCATTGCAACAACATGACTTGCCTGTCAACCTTAAATGTTTGACAAACTGCTCTCTTTTCCCAAAATAAATGCATAAATAACACGAAGATATGTGAAACTGTTGGGGGTTTTTGTTTTGTTCTGTTTTTTTAAAGGGCAGGTATCAAGTTTGTCTGCTTTGCAGTTCTGGCTGCATTGCAGATGACCAAGTCGTGGACCAAAACATGCAAAAGGCAGAGAAGTTAATTTTGTTACTAACTGACTTCTTCCTTTCATTTCCTTCCAGTATCTACTTCTACTGCATACAAAATGTCTGCAGGCACTTATCCTGCAAAATCTAGACACATATGCTATATATATTATGTAAACAATAAAAATGAGAAATAAATTAATGAAATGCTACACACTGAATAAATAAAATAATTTCTTCTCATCTTCAGGTGAGATCTGACAGAAGAACTGTAAAAAGTGGGTGTTTCCCTTTAAGAAATATATATCACCAAAACCAACAAAAATTTCATTAGCAATGAAGCTATTGCACTAAAAAAAAAATGGAGCTGGTTCTTCATTCAGCCAGGTTTTTAATAAAAGCGTGTAAAGTGGTAGCCATCAGGTGAAACAGGCTGCCTTTAATGGTGTCAAATGATGATTGGAATCACAATACACTTTCTGAATAGCTTTCTTTATTAATTGGAATGGTGAGAGCTCTCCCCCTGTTTTAGTCTCCTATAACTACCAAGAAGATATGTACTGGTCACAAAAGAATTTGTGATGATCTCATTTCTTCCTTTGGAGATAATGCTGAGCTCTTCAGGTAGCTTGCTGTTGAACAAGATTTCACATCTTTACTCTAGGAGACAGACATTCTCACTTTCATGTTATCTCCTGCATCCTACAGCTTTCATGTGCTTTCTTAACACAACCACCTACAGAAACTGTTATGTTTATTTAATCAACCTGTGTGGAAAACTGGATTGCTAGAGAACATAAATAGGTACTGCCTAGTCTCAAAGAAAGATTGGACAAGCTGAGGGTATGCTGGACTAAGGAGGACTGCTCAGCTTGAGTTTGGAATAGAAGGAACAGGACTGCCATTAACATTAACCTGATTTGCATGCAACAAAACTATTCTATAGCATTTCAGACCTAAGATCAATATAGGGAAAAGTGATCCAATAACATTGACATGTTCATCATTAGTAGCTTCAGCTTCCACTGAATAATACTATATGACCCTTTTGCTTTAGGGGAGCAGAATCACTGGCTGAATAGTTTCTTTCAGTCCTATAAATACCCTGCTCCTTTTATGTCACTCGATCATCAAATTCCTTTGATCAAATAATGAAAAAAGTGGGTTTGAGATCAATTCTTAAACTCAGCATTTATTTGCAATGAATGCTTTGGCCAGCTTTACAACCACATGCATTTTTATCATAAATCAACATAGCACAAATGTACACATAAGCCTGGAAAACACAATGCCAGTGATGTGTGTTTCTTTTGTTGGGTCCTACTTAACACGTAATCTGTGTTATCTTTTCCTTCCCTTGTAAGCAAGCTTGTGAGAACAAAATTTTAGGTGAAAATCTGGGATTAGTTCATGAGCTTTTCTAGAACTTTTGCACTGGGAGTGCATACACCTGAGGTGCTTTTTTAAAATAGAAATTCTTTAAAAAATTCCGATTATCCACACTGCTGAGCAGGCAGAGAACAAAGCATAGGTGTGACCGGTAAAACCAGAAACTGCAGCAGAGTTCTGTTTTACCCTTATTCAGCCGTGCTTCAGAAGATCTGTACTCTGTACCTTCTACCAGGCCAAGAACATATTCATAATTTAAGAAGCAACACCACAACAGCAGACATTAGACAAGACATGAGACTGTCAAATCAATGGCCCTGGATTTGGCTTTTGACTTTGCCAAATTCTTAGAGATTATGTAAGTTCCCTCACAAAATGTTTAGCTTTCTTTCACTGGAACATCGGAGCTCATTTCAGGCCGCATAACAGGATGTCATAAATGGTGCTATACTGGAGAAGAATTCCTCCTGCTTTCGGTTGTCAGTGCTGGGATCATTCAAAAGCAGCTGGAATGCCTGATTAATCACATCATGGAGCCTCACATGTGGTTCTTTAGAAGCACACACCAATAATAGCTCTATATTATAAATAAAAGGGTGCTGCTTTGCCTATCGTCATAATCACGTGGATGACTTGATAGTGACCATCAAGTGTAGATCATGGCATCTGGAGCATCCACAGTTAGAACCACTCTAAGCACCAGCTGAAACCTTGAGAGGTTGACTGCAAAGTCTGAGTTTCCATTTTAGTTGCTCATTCTGGTCAAGTCAGCCAGAATGGGATCTGCCTAGTTAAACAGCTGAAAGTATTCAGAAGCAGTCATTCAGTGCAGTGGGAAAAAGAAGGGATGTTTAGTAATTTAAAGCTTGCTCTAATTTAAATTCAATGAGTTCTTGGACCTGCTTAGCTACATGTATAAGGGGTGAATAATTTTACCTTGAATATTTATATCTTGCTTTTACTCAGAACTAATAGAGTTCTTCCTTTTCCGTTTCCCTTCAAAACTAATGCCAGTTCTGCATATTTCTGCTTCTCCTTATTTTTTCTTAGCTTTCAAAAACCTGTGTTGGCTGAGCAAAATAAGGGGAGAGTAAAAGTGGCTAACATTGTGGTAAGATCCAGTGCTTTTGTGAGCTAGACAGCACATGTTTCTTCAGAAAATACTTCAAAGAATGACACAAAATGCAAGTAATGGAAGCAGACAGCTTTGCTAATGGCAGACATTCATCCAGGATTCCTGCTATTTTAATGTCCTGTTCTCAGACTTGAAGAGCAGAAGATCACTGGCAAAGTCACACTATAGATTCTAAATCTGCTTGTGGAGAGTTCCTGTGTCAAGAAGACTAGAAGTACCAATAGAGGTCCAAAATGTCTGTTCTACAAATAAAAATTAAAAAGCAAGAGTGCATTTAAAAACAAATGGAGAAACAGTACACTGCAGCTCTATCCAGAAAGCTCTGCCAATCTAAAAGTGTCACCATATTCCCTTTTAATTCAGAATATACGGGTTGTACCTAAAGTTATCTGCAGATACACTGCAATATCAGGTATTGTCATGTTCAGTCCCAGTGCAAATATCATCATTCAAAAAAAAAAAAAAAAAAAAAAGGTTTAAAAAATGCTTTTGTGCAGAGCCTGTGCTGGCAGTCTCTCCAGTTTTCTGTCTCTGTGGAGGAACACAGCACAGTCCCCCTACAGATACAGCCCTGCAAGAAATCACAGACACATTGCTTGTTAGATCATTGCTATTCCCGGGACAGCCACTCAGGAGCCCCACAAAGTTGATCTGACAATCCAAAAAGTACCACCTTTGGTAAGAGTTGCAGAGGTTTGTTTCTGGAAAGCCGACTGTGTTCACTTACACGCGCAGGTTCTGCTGAAAAGCAATTTTTTCACATGCTGTCTAGCTGACAGCATAAGCAACACTAGGGCATGCTAAAGCACGTGCCACAGTCTGTCTTACAGACAGACACCTCCATCATTCAGGAAGCTTTCTGTTACCTTAACTTATTACTTATCATTTGCAGTGATCAAAATCCTTCAAATATTTCTTTTTTGGCCAAGACATTTTCAGACCACAGCAGAACAGATCTAGTTCAGCACCCTTTCCCTGACAAGGCTACCCCATGCCTCTACCATTCAAAAGAAATGCTAACAAACTCCAATGCAGGCAATACCAAATCTTCAAAAAGGAGAAAGATTCTTTCTAAAGGCCTGGAGGTGAATCAGGAAGGCACTGTCCCTCCTGGAGTCACATATATTTACTTGGGAGGGAGCCCCAAGGTTTGGAGCCCATATAATCTTTATGCTGGACAATGGTGAGGGCTCACGTACCTCATTATTTGTTACTCATGCAATGCACCTGAGCATTCTCTGTATCACACAAAACCCTGTATAATAACCTGTGCATATTAGTTTATGTTCTGCTGAGAGGTAATACATTCAAAACTGATTTAAGTAAATAGTTTAACTGACAAAGTTTCTTTTTTTTTCTTTTTTTGGGGGGGGCAGGGAGGGGGGAATCTTTCATTGAAAAACAAAATTTGAAGGCCTGGTCTTCCTTCTGTGCACAGTCCATTACTGGGTATATAAAAATCATGTTTCCTCACATTTTTTTCTCTCTTCAAAAGTAACTGCACCTATCATTTTACTCTTGGACATTCAGATCTTTCCTGCCACTTGTTTTTGGACTGCTATAATTTCTTTGTTTTTTCGAATGCATTAGCCAGAAATGAACAAGTGACTCAAGGAGGAACAGGCCATCACCACACATAAACACACAATGTCCTGTGTGCAGCTGTACGTAAAGAAAAATTCTTAATTTTTTTACTTCATTAAAATGAGCTAAAACAAGGCAACTTTAAGGGGTCACATGTGGAATAAGCAAATAAAATGAGGCTTGGAGATAAAGTAGTGAAAGCTAAAACATCTAAAAGAAATTTGAGGTCATCTGATCAGGCTGAACAGAAAAAATTGTGAAAACCAACTGGTTTGTGAATCAGATTCCTGTGAAAGACAAAACTGAGATGTAAAGCCCCCAACAAAGATAAGAGTTTTCAAGAGATAATTTTCACAAACATGAAAAGACAAGAAGCATTTCATTCCTACATATAGTTTCTGTACTTCATCTTTCTCTACTTTAAACTACTGATCAATCTTGTACCTTGATATAAACAGAGGGATTCCAAGTGGAGGAGGTGATTGCTGTTTCCTCAGAGTACTCATGAACCAGTATCATCTGATATTTAGTTATGAAATGGGCTTCTGAGGAGGACCACAAGAGGAAGAAATCATATTCCAGTACATTGGCAAAGGGAGGCAAGGTGCACAGTTAAACTCATGTAGCTGTAGCACAATATAATTGTCCAACAGTTGAATATTTATTGTAGAAGTAATTTTTTCCCAGTTAGGCATCTGCAAGAGTCTCAGAAAAAGTCAAAGATCCAATTACAGGTCTGAAACAAAAGTGATCATGGAGCTGAATTCCACCAAAAGAAATGAGTTTTCTCAACAACAAGTGCAGGCCAAAATCTCTCATGTTATGGTGAGAATGCAGGTTTCCCCTTTTTGACTTCCAGGAATTCTACCTGAGTTAGAGCATGTCTTCTACTTTTGCCAACACACTTTCTGGCATAGCCAAGAAGTGATGCCTAAAAATCACAACTCCGCCAGCAGAAACCCCTAGTATTTCTGCACTTGCACTAACAAAATGGTTTTATTATTGTCAGTGTTTGCTTTACTGAAAAAAAAAAGAAAAAAAAAAGAATAAAAAAAGAGAGGTTTAAAACAAATGAATGGAAGCACTTTTTATATAATACATAATTAAATTGTAAAACCTACTGCCTATAGGAACAGGCAGAGGACAAAACTTTATCTGGATTTTAAAAATTAGAGAAATTCATAGAAGAGATGTACATCATTGGCTATTAAATCTGAGAGCCCAGATGCAACCTCCAGCTCAGAAAAAAAAAAATCACTAAGATGCAGATTGCTGGGAGCTGAGAAATTATACCATGGGAAAGATCACACTATAACTGCCTTATTTTTTTCTGTTCTTTCCCTAAGGGGCAATGTTAGAGCTAGGAGACTTTGGTCCTTTGATCTAAGTTCCCAAGCAGGTCACAGAAGGAATAATTCCTATAAACCCTCAGTGAAAATAAACACAAATACTCCAAGTTAAAAATGACTCTTACCTTATTCAAACAATAGTTGGTCCTTGTGGCCTTTCAAATATTACAACCTCATACTAATAGTCATGAAAATTTCTGTGCAGGTGACATTCTATAAACTTTGAAGAGATATTTAGTTTCCAGATCCACAAGTACTATCACAGAAAGCAAAGGCAAGATGGCTTAAACCAAATACGTAAATTTTTAGCGGGTCTTCCTCTCTCTGTCACTGTCTTGATTATTTTCTCAAGATAAGATCCCTCCCTTTCTGTAAGAAGAAAGTTGAAGAAATGCTTTCCTGGCTGAGACAAAAGCCTGGGTTCATCTAACCTGTCCTCCACAGTTCAGACTGTAACCAGACGGTGGTAATTTGGCCATATTGTCCCCTTGACCAATACATAAGTGTTGTCTAAGGTGGAAACCTGGCTGTTTTCTTGCTGCCAGATCCTAGAAAAAAACCTGGTGTATAACAAAGTAGTCTACTTTTGTCACTCTCTGTCCCACACATCTTCACATCATTATATAAAACTATCTCAACTGGTTCCCACAACAACAGTGTTAGAAACAATACATAAAAGTGAAATAATAAACAAAGAAGCAGCAATCAATTCATATTCCTGCCCTTTCCAAACTCTAGCATTACCATGCTGAGACATATACTGCCTAGAGAAATGCAAATATCTCAGTCTTGCCTGAAACAGTATGTTTACAGCAATAAACAAAGATGACACCTAAATCTCTGACATCACATCATCCCCAAGGCTGCATGACATGTCAGCACAACCTGATAACCCAAAGACTTTTGGTTCTGATACTACTACTTGATTGTTGAGTGTATATGATATCTTCTTACTAATGCTTAGAAGGCTCCATGGTACAATATTTTCCTATAGCCAAAACCTAGTAGTAAATACAATGGACAAATGAGAGGAGCGGCTCCCATGAAGCAGTTTATGAAATATTTATATAAAATTTTGTAACCTTCACCAGAGACCAAGTTTGTTGTCAGAACAGGATATTTTCAGGCAAATAATCCTTTTCATTAGTTTACTATAGAAATAGAAAGGAAATTTTGAGAATGAGACTTTGAAAAATGCAGTAAGAGACCACTCAACATACTGTAAAGGTTCTCCCATTACATCTCTGCATAATTTCTTTGCAAGGAAAAGACATGTGCTGATAACATACTTTGCCTCTCTCAGAAATGATTTATACTAGAATTTCTACTAAAACATGGTGTCACTTCTGGTGCTTTGAATAACCATATAAGTTATTTCTATTTAAATTTACCTGATGAAAAAATCATTCCCTTCCTCTTTCAGCGTACTTTTAAAATTTTTTCAGTGCCTCTGTTTCTGCATTTTCATATTTCTCCTATACTGTTCAATCTAAAAAGTTATTAATGAAATACATCTAATACAGTGAAATGCATGTAGCTATAGAGATCACACCTGTGTATGGAGTGATATGCTCCCTTTTTCTCTCCTTTCTCCAATTAGCCTCCAATAATGTGAGCAGGCTAACATGATTACAGGTAATGAACCAATTACTATATCTACAGTCATGCTGAACTGTTTTTCCTTTGACTTAAGTATGTTTAAAAATAACAAGCTTTCATTATGCTTTTTATTGATGGTCACATTTACACTCCAAGTCAGCTAATCAGCCACGAGCACATAACAATATGATTTTTGAGTGCTCATTGGTCATATGACTACATTTTTTAACTTAGCTAATCAAGATGCAGAAATATGTGTAGTACAATTTACAGACAGAGTCCAACCCCAGAAAGACATGAATCCTCACAGTGCACATGCACTGCTTATGCCTTGTGTATCACTTTGTTTCAAAAAAGGCAAAAGAGGCAGCACAAGGAAGAGAGGAATGAGGAAGAAGCAAAAGAGTCAGGGCAATACTGAGTTTGCTTGGTAGCACTGTTGCTGTGTTTTAATCTCCAGAAACTTACTCCACTTCACTGTGAGAGGTTGGTAGGGCTTTTCTGCCATGTGAGCTCTCTGGGAAAGGATTCTGAAGCAATTATCAATATATATGTGTATATTTGTCTTACAGCCTGTTCTGGGGTAAGAAGGCAGTGCTAATTCTCCTGAGCAAATCTGAGGCCAATACAGCATCAACAACACTTGGAGTCACCTGGTCAAGGATGGTCCCAGATAGCTAAAACAGCTCCATGTGGACACATTTGTTTCCAAGACTCTCAGGAAGCTATACCACTGCACATCTTCAAGCAACAGCAAGTCACTGCTTTGCTTGGAAATCATAGCTCCTATTCACACTTCTCTCCTCACTTTACAAGAGCAAAAATCCTCAGGGTCTCTTCTGTTGTTGGAGCTGTAGTGTGAAAGCAGAACAGTCCAGAGAGCATTATGGACCCTGCTTTTAATTAAATGCAACAAATGGGGTTTGAGTAAAGAGTAAGAATTCAGGCTTAAAGCAAATTAGGGAATTTAGACAGTCAGCTATAGCTTTTGTAACTAAGAAGTTTCACTTTCCTAGCACAGACAGAGAAGGTAAGTTCATATCAAACCACAGAACTCCCCACTGCCTTTGTCAAATATGCCTATAGGCCAGGTCCTGCCCATTTTCTGTGGAGGCCTAAGTAGCTAAGCCACTTCTCAGAGTATTAAAACATGTTTTTTACTTACCTTCCAGGGGACTGGCCTGACTTCCCACAAGAAGTATGGTTTCACAGATGGATAGAAAAGTTTAGGCTCCTAGCAGACATGCAGAAAGCTCTTGATGCATCAGCACACCATCCTAATTTTCAGCCCTTATTCCAAAGACAGTTTTTAGTGAGGTATTCTGGGTTGTCTGGGTTTGTTTTTTTTTCCACACTGGCTGATCTTTTTATAGAGGAAAGAGTAACACTCAATTATTTTAAAGAAATTGAGCTATCTTTAGGAAAGATTTAAAAACTCATTTAAGGTACTTCCCTTTGGCGGAAGAAGCCCTTGTAGGAGGTTTTAAAACTTTACTAGAAATTTCTCTTACACCTTGTTGGCTGTTTTGGTTCTTTTTGTAAGATGCTTAAATTTTCCCTTAAGCACAGACCTTTCCTTGGTAGCTTCAGATTTTGGACTACATTTGAGAAGCCAGATGCCTCAGAGTTAGGTATTGAAGCACTTTACTTTTAGGCACTTACGTTCTTAATTAGATCCAGTCTTTTAAACTATGAACATTTCAGAAAAGACTCTCTGCATTAAGAAGAATTTATATTAAGCCACAGAAATATGTTAAATTTTAATGTGGTAGAGCACTCAAACTTGGTTCTTACTAGTGAGAATCTCATTTACAAAATGGCTGCTAATGAAATCTCAGAGAAAATATGTTGGCTTCAAAGCAAAATTAAAATAAAGACAAATGACTGAGGAATTATTGTTTTCAATAAGTTCTTTCTTCATGTGCTAATTATGGAGTAAGAAAGTGATTGGAGTATCTTATTATCTATCTCTCCCTTTTCTGCCAGGAGTTTATAAAGGGTGTGAAAATGGAGGGGTATAGTAATAATTTCATTTATGTTTTAAAGAAAATAATCAGGTTAGCCAGCATTTAATACTGAAAGCTTCAGGATTCCATTTGCATGACTTTGAGGGACAAATACAATATTATCAGTTCTGTCAGTGAAAAGAAAGATGGGGCCTTGATCAGATTCATTTATTTATATATAGACAAAAAAGCCATTTCATCTGAGAATGAAATGACACAGGAGAGAAATTCATCAGGATATAGTCAGAGATATTAATTTTTTATAATTAGTGAAGTTACTCAGATTTGACAAAAAAGGTTTTACTGCTACGAGTTTTAACATTTTTTTACATAAGATCTTGGGGAGGAGGAACCCTACAAAAACTAGACCAACAGAGTCTAAAAATATTTCAGTACCCCAGACAAAATCTGAAATAATTTAATAATTACTGTGATTCAAATGTTTGCAAGTTGAAAATTTCCAGCATACTTTAAGGGAACATAAACACTTCTCCTGCACTCAGGGATTAAAATGAGACAGAACAAAGACACCCATTGTATAATGCTACCAAAAATAATTAAGTGTTCAGTACACTGTAAAGCAGGAGATAAATTCCTCTTGTTTTAAATGTCAGCAGACACTGAGGCCTGGTGCCATATGATGCTCCTGCATTCAGCTGAAGCCCACACACCCACAGGAGTGCAGTTTTGCTGAGACCCCTCTGGAGCCATTCTACAATTCCATGATTCTTTGACAGTCTCTGGAAGCCACAGGTTCTCCCAGAAGGGGCTGTATCCTGAGTATCAGTACTGAGTTTTCTCAGCATATCACTCTTACACTGTGGGTTATTCCATGGATACACATTAAATTCTAGTATTACCAGCAAAACTGCAGCACTGACATTCAAAGCAATGCACCAATTCTGTCGTGCTTACCTCACAGACCTCCTATATAAGTATTTGCTTAGTCATTCCCTGAGGTCTTACCCTGCTGGTCTCCTGTCAAATCCTTTGGCTCTTGCCCTTTCAGCTCCTCTTCTCCTCTGACATGGAAGCTGTTGTTGGTGAAGGTTCACGGATCAGAGGGGTTTTTCCAGCCTGTTTTATAAACACCCGTTAACTCTTCAGTTCTCTTCAGTTTCTGCCCAGCATTCTTTAACAAAAATGCTGCAGGCTGTCAGCCCTTACTTTGAGCAATGATTGTTAGGGTTTATTCTGAAATATAAACAGCCAGGAGGAGTCTGGAGGTGTTAAACAGTCAGAGCCTGATGAATAATGTGTATCATTCCCAGCTAAACCCAAAAGCATCCACTTCTAGGCTACTTGTCAGAGCCACAGCAAAGGGCAAATCAACAAGCACATGCCAAGGTTGCCCAAGAGCCAGCAGTGTGCCCAGTCTCCCAGACAGCTGTCCCACATCACCCAGCAGCCTCTTCCACCTCCTACCAAACCCCTAGGTGATGAGATGGGCCTGAGCCCTCACTGGGTGTTGGGCAGGACTCTGGCAGGCATCCTGCCATGGGTCTCCTGTCCAGGACAAAATTAGTTTGTCTGGAGAGCATTGTTACCAGGAAGGCATGTGATGTATGGGTCAAAAGGCAGACCAAAACAATTGGAGAAATGCTTTTAAAAAAAAATTGGTGGAGCCTATATCCAAAGGGGTTTAAGCAGTCTCATTTTCTTTTGTACCAAACCAAGCATCAGCATGCTGAGCAGCAAATAGGAAAAAAGAAGAAAAAAACACCTATTAGGTTGCAATTCCTTAATCTCTTATGGCCATTTCACAAGCAAACATTCCAGGTCTGTAATTCCTAGAGACCAGCTTTTCCTCAAGTGACAGACCAGCTTTTAAGTAGTTGTGAAGTTCCTTTGAAACTGCTTCCATCCCTCACTAAATCTTCCCTCAGCCTTCATAGGAGTACTTTGCATCTCTTCCAAGGGTCCTCCCTATTCCCAGTGTTTCCCACTAGACCCTGATTGAAAGGATTGACTTCAAAGAACTCACGTATTCATCCTGAATATTGTAAGTGAGTTTATCTGAGATCCCAGTCTGCAACTCTTGCCTATGGGCAAGCTGCAACTCAGATTTAACACTTTGAGTGCAGAAAGGCAGCACACAGGTAAAAAGTGGCACGTGGTGTTTGTGGCCATAGAATTAATGCCAAGACCTGCCACATTCTTCCTGGCTGACTCCACCAGAGCCTGGTCACTCACCAAAAGTGCACACAAAGCTAATGGGAGAATGCCAAGACATAGATCATCATGCAGGATATATCATGCCCTCTAAGAAATTTAGCACAAAGTGATTTCTGCATGAAAATTAAGATGTTGACAACACAAGGACATTAGGCATCACTTATCCTAGAAGTTAAAAGGAGAGGGATAGCACTCATTCCTCACATGCATGGATTTGAGCTGTAATTCAGCACCATAAGGGACTTGGCCCCAGTGCAGGTAGTCAGTCTGTTCTTACACTCTCATTTTTACCATCTACACCAGCCTTTACTATGACAACCTACAGATATTCTGGTGTATTCCTGTCCTGGGTTAGTCAGGAGGAGTCAAAATC
Organism: Eopsaltria australis; assembly: GCA_034509425.1. NCBI lineage: Eukaryota > Metazoa > Chordata > Aves > Passeriformes > Petroicidae > Eopsaltria > Eopsaltria australis. The sequence continues at coordinate 295,166 of JAVTVJ010000056.1, forward strand.
TAGGAAGTGACCTATGCTGCAGGAAGGGATATAACTTCCTTCCTGGGAGAGAGAGCCAGTAGCTAGGTAGTTTTAAGGATTGATGTGTAGGTGAACCAATTAAAAAGTTGATCCGCCTTTGAGGAAAAATCATGCATAAGCTGAGAACCTCTGAGCCTCTTCCCTTTTTTGGCCTGCTGCTGTGTAGAGAGGAGCAGCTCCTGCTTCTCTCCCAGGTAAGGCCCTGTCCCCTCCACCCCAACCCCCTCCCCCCCCCACCTTCCAGAGGGGGGTGGGAAGGGAGGTTTGGGTGGCCGGTGCTGCTGCAGCCAGGCATGGGGGAGGAACCGGCTGGAACTTTCAGCAGATCCAGCTCAGCCGGTGTGTCAGCTACACGAGAGAGGGCCAGGCCCCTGCTCCGGGCCAGGCAAGGACCGGGCCGGCTCCATCCAGCTCGGGCCAGGCCCTGCCCTGTCACCCCGGGCCCAGATGGCCCCAGCAGGCCGAGCCAGCTCCGCAGAGCCAGGCACAGAGACTCTGAGAGCTTCTGCCATCCAGCTGGGACCTGTTCAAACAGCCCGGCAGGGAGCACGGGATCGTCACACTGCCAGAGAGAGAGAGAGAGATGAACTCTGTCCATGCCTGGACTAAACTCACAGACACCCATCCTTCCTTGCAGAGAGAAAGGAACGAGTGAGGACATCTACATAAATGCAGCATAGAGACTTTACAGTCAGTGAGGAAAGCAGAACCGATGCCTAGAGGGAGGAGCATGAGAAGTGCTTTGAGAGTGAAGCTGAAAATTCTTTTGTGGAACCATGGTTGGGGACTGAGCTAACAAATTCCCTGTAATATATGAAGATATAGTTCAAAGGGGGATGTGAGGTTCTAATTGCAGCCAATGAACTGAAACACCTGGATAAAGACAAATAGGTGTTGAAATAAGTACAGCCTGATGAGAAACTCAAACCAAGAGAGAGGAGAGGCTGTGACCCAGAGCCCTGGTCCCAGGGGAATGCCAGAGAACCTGTGGTGTCAGGTGAACCTGTGTTGCTCAGCACAGAAGAAGGGATTTTCTTTGTTGCTGCAATTGAACAGTGCATCCTTAACAAGGTACCCCATGGACTGTTCATGACCCACCATAGTGGCTGTGGGAAGGCTGCTGGTGTGGGAGCGATCCACCACCACCAGATCTTTCTTCCAAGCGGCGGCTGATGGTGAGACAGAAGACCCATAAAAACTGTATTTTTTCTTACAGAAAATCCATGGTATAGGCAAAAGAGACTTCTTTCCCTAAATGAACTGAAACAAGAGCTATTTCTGAGATGGTAAACTGACTGGAGGTCAAAGTGTTGTCTTTTGTGTGTTGTCGGGGACAAAGAAATGGAGAGATGGGGAAAGGAGGGGTGGTCTGAGGAGTTTGTCCTAGTTTTTTCTTGGTTTTTTTTTCCTGTCTTAGATGTACCAATAAAGTTTCTTTATAAAGTTTGAGCCTGCTTTGCCTACTCCTAATCCTCATCTCACAGCAAACATCAGGTAAATTTTGGTAAGAGTGCTGGCATTTGGCCAGAACCTTGAATAGGTGAACTTGAACCACTACAATTCTGAATTTATTTTTTGATTGGTTTTGACTTTTTGATTTCATTTTTATTTGTCTCTGAGCTTATTATTTAACAAGGAGCCACACACTTCTGTGTCAGAAGAAAGGAGAGATGTCATATGGCACAGCAGCACTCAGAAAAGCCGGGCTGCAGCAGAGAAGACAGAGGCTGCTTAAGTCACCTTTGCTAGGATAAGCCTCATGTTCTGGAGCCCTGGGTTCAGACTGGATCTTCTGGACTGGAGATCATAGTCTGGAGGATTGTTTGGGACCTATCCAACAAGTGACCCATCCCAAAACTCCTAGAGGTTTGTTACAGCAAGGAAAATATCAGAGGTTTCTTCCTCCTATGACTTTCAAGTCTCTCCTTCCACAGACTTTCAAACATTAGACAACAGGAGATGTCCGCCTTTTAATTTACCAAATTGCATTCCAAGTTGGTGTCTTCATATTTTTTTTAAGATGCACTTTTGCATGCTATACATATTGCATATTTTAACACCACTACAATAATAAAACCTGAGCAAATAATTTGCAGTGAATAACTTGAAGAATTTCATCTCTTCTCTCATTCACAATTTGGCTGGCAGCAAATAACAATGTTCTTGAATCTGTTGATTAGTCAGAGTTATACCACTGGTTATTTTAGAGATATGATTTCAAGTCTACAGGTTGTTTATTAAGCTTTTATGGAAAGTATAGGGAAAATGTTAATTTTGAGTTGCACAGATATTTCAGATTGAATGCAGAGATCACATTATCTACATAAATATTTAATATTGAAAGGCATTAATTTCTGTCAACATAGAAAGGTAATATAATATGACATTTTATTTGGCTTCATCTGCCTCCAGTTCAGACTCAAGAAGAGTAGATAAAACACCACAAAAGTTTAAAACAGCTCCACCAGAACAACATTTTCAAAGTGATGAACAAACCAGTATATTTTCTTGCTTCTGAACCCAATTAACATTAACAGAATATACATATTGCAACTTTCCAATACTGAAGAGGAAATAGCAACAACCTAAATACTGGTGTTTCCCATTTTTTTTCCCAAAGCAAATACCAGATCCTACAGAATCTCTGAATTGTCACATCCATTGGATTAGGATCCACCTTCAAGTATACCTTGTGATAGTCTGCCATGCTGGCATTACCTGACAAGAGCAGCAGAAACTGGATAGGCGGAAACTCTGTTCAGAACATTCACACACACTCGGTTTCCACTAGCATTTCATCTTAGTATCTCATTAATAAATAAATTTATATGAATAAACACTAAAGTAAACGGGTATTATTTACTACATTTGTGATTGAAGATGAAAAATATCCCTGATTTATGCTGACATATAGTGGGAAGGGGTTTTGAAAACCCATCTCTTTATGTGGAGATTAAATATAGGCACTGGGAAAACCCTTTTTGTATATACAAGGTTTGGTTGCATGATGAACATCTGGAATATATTCATTTCTTCTATAAACTACATATGACTCCCTTTCTACTGCATTCCTCGAGCAGCAAGCAACATGGATGTATTAATATTAACATGCCTTTGATTTGCTTCTCCCCATTTTACAGTCTACTGCCATATGCCAACAGCATGTCGTTGGGCATGATGTAACCAAGTCTGCCCCAGGAAATTCAGAGAGACTATTTTACTAGAAATTGGGCCTAAAAAGACCACAATTTAATTTTATACCATTAGTTAAGCTGAAAAATATGAAAAGGACTTTGGATCTGCACTACCTTTCTACTTCTGCAGTGGTAGAAAAGGCAAAAAACTCACTCAAGCCTACAGCTGAGATTTCCCAAAAGGAAAAGAAAAACCAAGGTGGACTAAACTGCATGCAGATATCCCTATGCCTGTCAGTTCATCTTCTGGGATAGGGGTAGATGGAAGAAGCATTGCTCAGGATGCCTTGGCCTGTCCACCCCTACCAGAATGACAGCACTATTTTACAGCCATCCCTGCTGCTTGTGTGTTGGCAGCACCCCTGGCATGGTGTAGGACTCTGCTGACCAATGCTATCCTAGAAAAAGTTATTCAGGACAAAACTATGGGATGATCACACTGTTTTTTTCAGAGGGGTGGAAGGCAGGACAGCCATGACTCTTGGCAATAAGGACAGGGTGGGGCTCCAGGCCCAAGCGCTGGTGTAGCTGAAACCTCCGATAGCTGCAGCACTTTACACTGGGGATACTTTAGCTTGTGTTTGTTCCAGAAAAGGGAAACACACCTCCACCCTCTGCCAAGAGTGATTTCATCATAGCTGTAGCTCTGGCCTTTGCTTTCAGGTTGGTCCTCTCCACCATGATCTGTTAGCTAATGCTTAATAATTGCTGTTTATGTTTATTTATAGCCCACTAGATGGATTCAGAGTTTGAAACTGCGCCCGTTGTGGCCATGTACACTGAATATAGAGAGCACCATGAATGCCCCATTACTATTCTTTAAGGAAACTAAAAATTTCCAAGATTTTAATGGTGTTAAGTACTGTAGAACCATATAAGCTTTGCAAACCATGTAAGAGGCTGGATACATTGAGGTTTCAGTAATAGGGTCAACATCTTTACAACTGTTGAAAGTAAGCAAAAGTAGATATTGCATGATTGTTCTTAATGTTTAATGAAGAAACAATGTGTTGCTTTCACTGGTAATGTGTTTGCTCCTGAGACACGCCATCAAGATGCACAGCATGGATTTAAACTGATTTTAGGTAGCTCCAACAAAGTCAGTTTTTGACAGGACATTGAATCTCACTTTTTTGCCTCTTCTATAATGGAGTTATCTGGAATACTACACCAGGTCTGGGGCATTACATTGCTAAGAAGATTGGAATAAATCTGAAATAAAGGTCAGAAGTCTATAAAATATGCTCAGAAATGAAAAAATACATAAGTTGGAGTTATTTTGCTCAGAAAAGAAGGCAGAATGTGACGTCTTCATCATTAAAGGCTTTTAAGAATAGGCTGGAAAAAAAACATCTGTCAGAAGTGACATGGTTGTAGATAATCCTGTCATGTGTAGGGGAATAGATTGGATGACTTCCCAAGAGTTTTTTCAGCTGTTAGGTTCTATTATAGACCAGATCCTGTCTGTTGTCAAGTGATACCTTGGGTTTGGGGAGAACCTGACAATATGGAGAAGCTTGCTGAGCCCCGAGCATTTTTACATTGCATAATGGGCCCTGAAACTGTCCTACTCTACATGACTGCCCCTGCTGAGAGAGAAAGGACAGTACAGCTGGGAGGAGGCTTTTCATACAGAGTAATTTATTTCAAAGTACAAAGAAACATAGGAATGTAAAAATAGTATTAAGAGATTTTGATTTCTGGGAAGTCAGCAAAATACTTGAGGCATTCTCTCTTTATGAGATAGTGGAGAACATTCAGAAGCTTTTTCTTACCTCTTGTCTCTTAAAATGCTTCTCTTGATTAGACAACAGGATTTTGACCTGACACCAGTGATCTGAATTACAATAGAGCATGTAATTATGTGAACATTTAACATATGCCATATAAGGATATTATACATTATTTGAATCAATTTATAACAAATATATAGCAGCAGCTAGTAAAACAAAAATTTTTAAAATATTTTTGCATCATTTTCATTTTCATTTTCATAATGGCATAGTATAATTTTACTGATTTGTAACATCTTGTATGACAAGATTTGCTTTTTTTTAAACCATGTATTTTAATTATCTAAGCATTTTAGATATTTTCTTTTCAAACAGCAGCCCTGTTTCCTCTATGTACTTTCAGTAATTACACAGACAAACAAAATAAATCCCTAACTTAGCTGTTAATTTTTAACACTATATTATTACAAACAGCAATCCTGTTTCAGTTTGAATTCCTGAATGGTTTTCATTTAGGACATAGCTATGGATACTGTTATTTTCTCTCTCTCTCTCACCAGCACACATAATACCATATGGAGCACATTGCCTTGTGTGTATTCCAATCTCTCAGCCTCCATTGTACATCCATGTGCAGCATTGTGTGAGCTCTAACCAAGCCAGAACAACAGCAGTGCCTGGTGCAGGCATCCCAGAATTTAAACTCTGCTGGATGGAGGTAGTGCTATACAGAGTTAGCATGGGCTTCAAAAATGGTGTGTTTGTGTCAGCTGCACTTCACATTAATTTTTAGCCTGTCATAATATCTCAGAGTTTTCTGCCTCCATGCAATACTTTATCTGCTACTCCATTTATTGCTCTTTTAATTTTTTTGAAGCAAAGCAAGAAAACATACAAAAATGTGAGACCAGATTCTTTCATAATCTTCACATCTGATTGTGAAGCAGAGAACAAAGAACATTTTTAGCCAACTTGTCACCCTCCTACCATTGTGCCAACTTAAACCCAGGCATAGTTCCAAAAATGATGAGTAAGAGCAAGAATAAGAGATTTTTCTGGTAAATGTAAATCTTCTGAACACGGCCACATTCTGGTTGCGCTCCCAGTTCCCATGCACTGGAAGGAGATGGCACACAAGCCAAAACATCTGCCCTTAGTCACTGGAGATTTATCATATAATCTTCAGGGATCAGACATGTTTGTTGCTCAGCTGCTTTTTGCCACCAGAGCTCCTGGAATTGACCTCTGGTCTAATAAAAGCAGGGGGAGGGGATTACTTTAAATTTGAAGTAAACCAAAAACAGGCTTCCTGTGACATGTAATTTGTAAGAATGCAGCAAAGACTCCAAGAAGCACAAGCTGCATCACCACCCCCACCACAAAATTAAAGCATTGTCGTTAACTATGCACAGAACCCACTGAACTCAAAGCAGCTTTCCAAAACCAAACCATTCCTTTCTTAAGCAATCACTGCAAGTTGCAAAAGCAACAAATGTTTTAGCCACAAATGAAGGAGCCACCGCCTGTCCACAAAGCTTCTTATGAAATCTCCCACTTACTAAGGAAACATTTGAAGACATTTGCTAGTGTGAAACTGGTGAAAGATTTGTGCTTTCTAGGAGGTACTGAAATTCTCTTTTTCTGGACACAGACGTAGGTTGAAGATAATGAAGGAAAACCACACATTCCAGCTGTCAGAAAGTTTGGAGCTTTTTCTCTGTGATGAAATTGGTGAGCAGTAGTACCCTTGGAGAAGTACAACTGAAAAGATTTTAAAAAAGCAAAACAAAAATAAAAGCAGCGTTCATTTTGATTATTGATTAGGGAATAGACACAGAGGATACAATAAAAAAAAGTGGCACCATAGAAAGGTGCTTGAAAGAAAACACACAAAATGCAGACAGATTATGATGAAAAATCCTTACTACAACATAGGACTTATTATCTGAAGCAAGAGATTGCCAGGGACAGACCTCATTAGTGTGATGAGAGCCTTTCTAAGATAGATTGTGAAAAGGGATTTGTCCTCTCACTAAGTCAAAAACCTACGATTCTGACTTTTCTGGAATATCCTTCTGGTGTCAGGTTAAAGGAGCAAGCACACTGCAAACTCGCTGTTCCTTAAAGGGAGTCTATATGATTAGCTGCATTCTGGTAAAAACCCATCACCCACCACCTCACAGGCAACCAGGGTTCCTGGGCACAGACACCCATTCATAGGAGCTCTGCAAGGCTTGAGGGCATGTGGTGTAACCCTGCAGGAGTGCCTTCTCCATTTCCAGGCTGGCTTAGCATTCAGGATAAGACAGAAAACTCTCAGAACAGCAGGGCCCTGACTGCTGTAGCACAGGCAAAGGAGCTCTATCATTTTCTGTTTTCCAAAGGAAAGTCCATTACCAGTGACTTTCTCCTCTATGACAAGTTTGTAGATTTGAGTACAGGAGAACATTTGCTCATTTCTTGTACTTAACTAAAAAATGAAATTCAAACTATTAAAGCTCAGACATAAATGCTAAGCAGCTGAATGTGCATTTAGGGATCTGAGCGCACAGTCTATATATAAAGCTCTTGCAACGGTGTTGGGGAGCAGCATCACATGGCTATAAAACATTTTCAAAGACAAAAGTTCCCACAAAGACATTTATTTGCACAGTGTTTTAGTGTAATTCTGGAGATCAGAAAGGAAACTCAGAAATGGGAAAGGAGCGAGAAAATGGAGAGAAATGGAAGTAAAAGCAAAGACAGTGTGAGAAAAATGCATTAGAAGGAGATACAGAAGCAAGAAGGTGATAAGATGAAGTGCAAAAATTAATCTGAAAAGCCTTTCCAAAACAAGAAAGAAGTAAAAACATGATCTAATATGGAACAGATGAAGAGCAAAAGTGGAAAAAAAGACCGGAAGAGGCAAAGGAAAAAAAGAACAAACTGTGGAATAAAAATAGAGTTCCAATATGGAGAAAGAAAGTAAATAAACATGCAAGGAAAGTAAGGAAAATGTTAATGAGGTATTTTTTCATAGTCTATTCTCCACAAAAATGGTAAAGTTGTGTGAATTCAGGAATGTATGAATGATATACTCCATATTTGGAACAACAGTGGCCAAGATTCTGATTCAATACATAGCAGAGCTGTTAAATCACTTGGGTTTAAGGCATTAAACCAAGGAAAAACATTTTCTTCAGCATACTTAGTGACAGCAGCAGCATCACCTCTCTTTCCAAAACACAGAAGTTGAGTCCACAGTCTCTCCAGTTTGGATCTGGGAAGGCTGGGTGTCTGTCAAGTGCCTCACTAAAAGTGTACTCTGTTCTCTCTAAATTCCAGATATGAGGGAACTGGATATTTATACTTTTCCACCTAAGGTGCCACATGCTCCATGCATCCATCTTACTACATAATACTGTGCACCCCATTCCCACTAGAAAGAGGCAGCCCATTGAAAAAGTTCTAAGCAGCATCATTAGAGTTGTGGCTCTGCAAAGCAAAAGTTCTGCTCAAGAAGTATAAGATCTTTTCTGCCTCACAGGATTTTAAACCTGCTCCAGAATAATCTGGAAGGAACACATCATAGAGGCTGATTATGAGTCCAGCTCTGCTTTGGGCCTTTTAAAAACCTTTCTGACTGCCTTGTGAAAGCTCTAATGGATTTTTAATCTTTACCTCTGTCAGCACTAAAATCACACCCACAGATTAAAAATAAAGATCTCGACCAGCTAAATTATATAGGTCTTTTTGGAAACATACTTTTAAGATTTGCATAATTTAGTGCTGTGGTTAGTAATAAACATGACGAAATAGGACTCCTCAGGAATACCAAATCTTAATAAGGTGGTTATTCAAATGACTACTTTTGTTTATGGAAATATAGCATTTTAAAAATAGAAAGTGGTTTGAGTTTTTGATCTTCTGTTTAAAAGGAAAAAGAGTGATTCAATAGAATTAGTAACTCTTGCAGCATATCAACCCACGCTCTCATAGAAAAGCAATTTAGCAAAATGAATGTGGTTGGAAAGTCAGGCCAGAATAACAAGAACTAACTTCAGATCCACCCAAGGTTTGTATGGGGGCCACACCAATTAGCATAATAGTTTCTTTGTTGGGAAGTGAAGCCTTTGTGCTTGGGATGATTCCCAATTAAAGAGTTTTGTTTGAAGTGGGATTTAATTTTAATGTTTCCATACTAGAACATTTCCTTGCTGCGTCTGCTTTCATTTCAAATGGTGCCGAGGTTATATTTTCTTGGTACTGCTGTCACCAAGCCTCTCCAGTGTTTTTATTTACTGCAAGGGAGTGACAGTGAAAGAGGAGTATGCCAAGAATCATGGTTTCCCAACATTTGACTCCAAAAGAATGACCTAAATTGTGTAAGGACAAAGTAATGAAGAATTTAGCAGGGCAAAAAAGAAAACATGGGAGACCTTAGAAGAGTGAAGAACTGAGTTCCTCCTCAAACTTTACATTAATGCCTTTAAAATCTTTCAAAAAATTAAATGTCAGATAAAAACCAATCTCTACTAGATCTGAATGGAAAAAACTATGGATGAAGTGGCCACTAAATTTAATCTTCTTTTGAGTTTGCAGACTATCAGTGGGGCAAGCACAGTTCCCTTGCACTTAAGGATTTATCAAATGTATGGGACAAATATTTTTCTTAAGAATCTGTGTTATTTAAGCTTGACTTTTCTTGCTTAGGTCTGACTCATTAGCTAATTCCTAAACTGTTTTATATTATTCTTTCAGAAGTGTGCTAGCCTGAAACCCCATATGAAATTAAAATGTTGTTTCCATGAAAACATTCTTTTGACACGAAAGCATTTCTTCACTAACATGTCAGTAAAACACAACTGCATGAATTATCATTAAAAGAAACCAAGCAACAGAAGCAAATTCATTGAAATCCAGATCCACTGAGATCTAAAATTAATCCAAATAATGTTGAAAAACTGATATGTAAACAAGTCAAACAGAACAAAAGCTATCAGTAGTTCCCAAAGTCACTTGAGATCAGGATATGGACAGCATGAAGTTTGCAAGTGGTATTTAAAAATCAATATGACATTTCATGGATAGATAATATGAGTTTAGGGAAATGAACAGATCAAGTGTTGCTATGTTGAGAAGATGCATGAAACAACTCAGTGCATTCGGAAGCTGCTAAAGAATTCATCTCATAAGAAGACAATTATTAGTGGTCTAGGCATATATTAACACACACATGTGTCCAAACATCCTCTCATGTGCTCTTCAGATCTGCTGTAATATTTGACTACCCTCAAAAACTAGTACTGATTTCAGGTTTGGTATATCTCTGAGTAAAACATGACAGTTTAATATTTATATTTACATAGTCCAGAAGAGACAGGATCAAGACAAACACAAACCCAAGGTTTTCACCCCTGGGACAAATGCTATCCGAGAACTGCCAACTTTAAATGTGATAGAAGAGTGTTGATGGACTGGGGATAAGGTCCAATCAAAGGAATTTTGTCTTATATGGATTCAGTTCTAGAAATTCCCTGGCTTTCCAATACTGTAAATCAGCCAAACAGACACATTGGAAAGATATAAAATATTTTTTTAGACTGCAGAAAAAGGTCTGCATGTTATCTAAATATATATAGTTCAACAGATCTTGGGCTTGATTCTCCCCTCATTTACATGAATGTAACTCTGCTAATCTCACCAGAGTTACTTCAAATACCCATTTGTAATGAAAAGTGGAGTCCAGCTCTAAATCTCTGTGTGATATAAGCTTGGCAAAATATATAAATCCAAACAATTATTGGGCCTAGCCCCTAAGGTACCTGATTACACAGCAAGACATAATTGATTCATGAATACTGAAATTAAACATGGAATGAAACCAGTCTGAAGTAATGTCAGAAAGACCTTTGCTGGAGTATATTTTCATCAGAAGAATCTGGAGAGAGGAAGGATCTGCAAACACTGATTAGTTCACAAGCAACATTAAAAAAAACCAAAAACAGTATCATTCAACACACTCAAATCAATTCCTAAGTTTCTGATTAACAATTCACTCACTGCTGATTACCCACAATATAATAGACATTGTCTGAACACAGGGAGCACCAATCCATTTGCTTGTGATCTGAAAATCCAAAATTCTTGTCTGAAATCCATTCTGAATCTAATTCTACAAAAATACTTATGAAATTGAATAACATTTGCCTAAAAAATAAACTGGTATAAATTAATGACATAATCTCTGCATTGTGAAAGGAGCTGCAATTTTTAATTATGGCAATCTATCACAAATCAAAAGGAGCTTAACTATGAAAGGCTAAACCAAATGAGAAAATAGAGCATAGTCACTCTCCAGTGAGGAAGGCCAAGGATTAGTAACAAGAAAAATAGATGGTTGAGCCTCTGGAATAACTATAATTTAATTCTCAACAGAAAACAAGTACAAGTTAGAATATTACTGGCAGTAAGATATTCAATTATATATACAAACATGTAGGTAAATTCATATTCATGCTAAGAGACATAGCTGTGTATTTTCCACTGCTAATATCCAACTCTTCTACCACAATGAATAAAATGTATTTCAAGCAATCTTTTCTTCTTTAAAATTATTTTTTTCTCCTCTTCTTGGTAAGAAATGTGTGTGTCAGCTTTGGTACCTATTCCCAGTGAACACTAACTTCTGTCTTCTGAGGGCACACAAAAGAGAGGGAAAGGAATCCCTTGTTTCAGAATCTTCCCTCCTGTTGCAGAATGCCAAAAGCACAGAGTCAGAATTCCACTGAATTTTTGGTTGGATGATTGATATTGTTTTCTTTTAAATGTGCCACATAAGGACCAGCATTTCTGGAAAAACTGAACATTGTCTTTTTCATGGATTCTCTCATAAGTGCAGAACCTACTCTAAAAGAAATGTTCTAAGGTCAGTGACTTTCTGACCAAACCCTGCTAGGGTTAAGCTAAGACTAAATTCAAATGGAAACAAAATAGTGTCCATAGATAGATGCGAGCTTTCAATTGCTCACTTGGGAGCCCTGTTGTTACAGGTTCTTGAAGAGTGGAGCCAAAAAAAGTAAGGTTTACCAAAATATTACTTTCTAGTTCTGTTCGTTTTCTGCACAATGTTTTTGTCATGTTGTCATTATTTATGGTGTAGCAGTCAAGGAATTGTGCTGGTTTGTGATAGGTACAACACAGACAAGTAGAAAAATCTCCGTGTCCCTGAGGATTCACAGCCGAGCTGTCAGATAGGATGCTGCAGGTGAACAAAGCAGACAATGAAGCTCGTGTTGGCTGGAAAAAAGAGAGAAATAAAAATAAAATGGGTTGAGTAAAAAAGCTGACTGTTTTCTAAGCATACCATTGCCAAGCATTTGTGACTTCAAGGCACAGCAGCTGAAAGAGGAGCTTTAAGAGAGGATTAAACAATACAGCAGATATTCCCATCAAACAATATGATCCTTTTCCTTTAGCTTACATTTGGGAGTAAATATTTTGACAGTTTTTCATGAGTGAAAAATGGGTCAATAGCTCAGAAAAGAGCAATAAGACCTAATAGAAATGACCAACTTCAAGACCGGGACAAAGAGGAACTGTCATCACCTTTCCCAGCATTTCTAGGGACAATGAAAAAATTATACATTCTTAGAACAAGCTTCAGCTGAGTAAACTTATCACCTATCTGACTCATGAGCATCCCTGTAAATTAGGAATGTATGTGCACTAAGAGCAATGCTAGAAACCTGGAACTAACAAAACATAGAAATTCTACCACCAGAGTATTTCTAGATGGTAATTAACAGCACAAACCACTTGGATATCAGAGGAGGAGTAGGAAAATTAGGAGAGAAGGCACATTGTGTATCTCTGATAAGGCTCACATTAGCAATAATTCAGGTAATGACTCAGGGAAGGATAGTCTCCATCAGCACTTGCAGAGAGAGACAAAAATTACTCAGGTTAGAGGCTATGCATCAGGAATACTTTTTCCTATTATTCACAAGGAGCAATAAGTCTATTAAAAGTTAATGCAATGGGAAATTGGAAATTGTGCAGCAACTTCTGTGTAGGGAAACTCATCTTTTTAAAGTAAGTTCTGAAGGCAAAGAGGAATAAATCTTTATCAGATTGTGATGCCAGAAAACCAAGATCTGTGGCTTGTACAGTAGCTCGCAGTTGTTGCACAGATGGACATTTGTTTGCAGAAGTGACACGAATGTTGGAAACAAATGAATGTCAGCAGTCACATTCAGTTTGTTTACAGGAATGTAGCCTGGGAACAATCCATTTTCCTATAGAGACTATCACTGTATAATTTCTTGCATGAACTGATGCAGCACTACCTCAAAACCTGCGAAGGTTTCACTCCCCTGCTATTCTCATGGCTCCAGGACTGCAGAAGAGAATGTAAACACAGAGCTTTCCGTTCCCCAAGTTCTACTACAGAAGGGCAGATTCCCTTTTGAATTCCAAAAAATAAATGGCACTCTGGGGCCCTGAGACCGGAGGTGGGCGTACAGTTACACCAGTAAACCTGCTTGAGGTTGTCAGACTACTAAAGCCTTACATTTTTGTGGTGAAGCGTTTTCAGATACAGCCAGGATGAAATAGTCTCATGAGACAAGATTTAATATCTATGGTTCACAAAAAAATACCTAAATGAAGCCAAACTCCTGTACAGAAAAGGCCCCAACTGATGTTTCGCCAAACCAGGAAATGCCTGGAAAGAAACACACGCACTAAAAACAGCATCCCCAGGGCCCTCGGCAAGAGCCGTGGTGGGGGCAGGAGAGCACAGCCAGCTGCAAGCACACCCTGGGGCTGACCCACAAGCTACAGCACCACTCCAGAGGAAGCTGGCAAGGACAGGGTTACACACATTCCTAACAGCTAAAATGCAACTAAGCCAAGAGAGAAGCAATATTCATTTTGTGACCTTGTTACTCTCTGGTCAAATATACAGAATGGGCTGTATTTTAAAAGAAAATGCACCACTGGTACCTGGGGTACCACTATCGTGACTAAATTAGGTGAAGGTCTGAAATTAACATGGCTTGAATAGATAAGTTCATAATGAAGAAATTACAAAAGCTCATGGGATAGGCTTGGAGAGGATCTTGTCACCCACAAGAACCACTGAACAACATGCTGACACCCTTCAAACACCAGGCCTATGCCATAACCCATGTCCTGCATATGGGACTTGAGCCACAGGGAGCTGAGGTGACCTCCCCACGGCTGCTCAGGAGGCCTTGGGGCTCCAGCTACTGCTCACTAGGACTGGCTGAGCTTCCTTATATTTCAGCCCCAGCAACATCTAATTCTTCCAAAATCTTCAGTGTGCTTTCTTATTTGTTACAGTGGCACCTGCTGGCAATGGCACAGGCAAAGCTGATTTCTTACTGTTGGGCTAAGCAGATAAGTTTAATTATGACTCAAGGTGTGCAGTATTTCATTTCTCTCTCTCTCTCACCCTCTCACCCTCTCTTTGGGTCTAATATAACACATTATACAGAACACAAGGAGGCTTGTTAGATTACTGTTGGAAGATGCAAGAATTGGTTAATTTTGCACCGTTTCTCCCTGTCATTATAATCTTTGCCACAAGAATGGCTACATTCTGCGAAATGTTCTGTTCTCAGTGCAGTCATTGTCATGTGAATGAGCTATCACAGAATCCTAATGCCTGAGATGTTTTATTCTTACATTCATGACATTTGTATTTCAGTGACAAAAGCTTCAGCAAGGAAAGGGAATGGAAGAAATTTAATCCAGTCTCTTGATCATTTTTAAATTCTAATTTTATGGTCTTTTCTTTTCTAGACGCTGCAGCACAGTTTCCTTCATATGTAAGAAGTCTGTATTTAGAGTAAGAATGAACTGATGAAATCAAACCTCTGGGATGTTTGTATTTTAATGGTTTCTGCATTAAAGACACTGTATCAGTGCAAATTGCTGATAGTTAGAAAAGGTGAAAACCAAGGAATACTTGCTAGTCATTTTTTGCCACTTAAGGGCGTATGTGTTCTGTGAAAATTCTGATGAGCTGGAGCTTCTATTACACCAGTATATAATAAAAGATCAATTTTTTTCAGACATTGATAATAGCTGATGGAATAGTTGAAAATAATATCAGAGGTAATCAGGCCAGGAAGAACATCACTAATCATTCTGAATGTGTAGCAATGCAACATTTAGGATGCTCTTCTGCTTTGCCTATTTCAGTGGCAAAAATTACCATTGATTTTAATAGGACCAGTTTCAGGACCTCATTCCAAAATCTCCTACCCAGTTTAACTCTTTTTGTCAAGCCTCTCTGAAATGGCTTAGTAACAGTTTAGACAATGCAGTTCAATTTTCCCTCTCCATCTCAAATATTTTTAAGCTTATCTTGCAGATTCTGCTGTACCTTTAAAATGTAACATTTAGCAGGCAATTCTGTAGGGCTTCCCTAGCACACATATCAAGGGGTAAATTATTATGACAGAGCAAACAAAACATTCAGATCAGCAGGAGGAAGAAGGGATTCTAGTGAGGTTTTTTCCAGCCATGGGTACAAAATAATTGTTCGTTCTACGGCGTGACCATAAAAAGGTGTCTGAGCTGTCAAAATGGTATTCAGATGGCTGACTGTCAAAGACCTGCTACAGCATCACAACTGGAGATTTTAATTGCATTCAGACATCACACTGGAAAGCCATGAGTGCATTTTCTCCTTTCTCCTCCCTTTTACATACATTCGTTCTTTCAAAGTGTAAGCTTATATATTTATACATATTTCCATGGCTTCAAAATTGTATAATATTTTAATCTGTCTGCATGTCATGTAATAATATCTCTCTTGCTCTCTCTCTTTTTAAATAAATGTTTGCAGATTCCACTTTTGATACCAGAACTGCAAGGCCTCATTATTTCTTATTTCCAGAGGTTACAGGGTTTTAATGTTAAAATGTAATCTTTTAGATAGTTTCATTTGCCTAGCCTAACCTCCATGATCAAATAAGTACCTTTTTTACTTTTCAAAATACTAGGATCTCAGGACCCATGCATTCTCTTAATCATTGCTCAATTTCTTTTATCCATGCTCCTTTTTTCCCTACACTCATAACAAGACTGCAGCTCAGACCTGCAAGATCTGAACTCTAGTCCATATTTTTAAAGTCATGGTTCTATAGATAATGTATTTTTTTGATTTTAGTTCACAGGTAACCTACTTAAAGATATCTAGATATGTATTTTAAATTCTTAGATAAAATGTTCAAGTCGTTGATTTTAACTTGCAGTAACAAAGAATTCAGAAAAGAAAATCCATAGGGAACAACCTAACAAGTACATGGTTATACTTTTCTACCTACTTTAGAGGGATTCATTTTTCTGGGAATCTCCCTGTTTTTGTGCATTGCCTTTTTGCTTTCAGTTTTCCTTTGATATTTTTTTTTATAGTGAAAAAATAAAACAGGGACTTACATTAAGTAGAGAAAAGCCACTTGTTTTTTTACCCTGAATATTAAATCTTTTGGTCAAAAATGTATGTTCGGGAGAACAGCTGGTATTCCCACTGTGAATGTAACCAGTCTGTACTAGAAACCTTCCTATTCCTCATTACTAAAATCAAGTTTTCAAAGGGAAAAAAAATTAACAAGATCTGGTGTTTCCTTCATGGCCTTACCTTACACATGGACAACTTTCAAAACAGGGATAAGATTTGATCATGCAGATTCTCTGCATTTACAGGCTGTGCTACAGCACTGCCAACTCCAGCGTCTGTGATGGAGTAGCAAGATGTGGAGGTCCTCAGATCCCAAATCTACCTTGATATGATACAGCAATAACAGATAACAGAGGAAACAAGTTTTGCCTTCTTTATATGACACTTTGTAAAGCAACAAAAAATAAGCTTTCATTTTGAATGGAACACTTTCCGTATGAGGTTTGGGAAGAATGCATGAAAGGATTCCCCCAGCCTCCCTCTTGCCCTGTTCAGCAAGTAAGAAATACATTCCAAAACCTGAGCACCATGCAAATTTTCATCCAGTTATGGGCTATTCTGAGGCCCACCAGAGAAATGAGGTGGTAAACTGGCTGCTCAAAGAGAAGCTTGAACTTGAGTGCCAGTCTCTGGTTTTTGTTCTCTTTCAGCTTGGCAGTAATCACTGAATGCTACTCCAGACAGCCTAAACAGACAATATGGGAGTGCAGGACAGACCCTGAACTTAGAATGGTGCAATATTTGCTGAAAATTAATCCAATACGAACACTGTATTTTTTTCAGGGGGAATTTCGGAGAGCAAGTGGTGCAGGGAACACATCTTAGGACAATCTATAAACTCCTTACCTCTTTTGCAGTGCCTCATTCAATAATTTTTTAATTCCGTCTTGCTGTTAACTTAGTCTTATTTAACTTGGGAAAGACCTTTAGAATTGTATGGTATCTGCCATTAAAGTATACTGTACATTTTTTTCTTAAACAAACTAAGCATAATGTGACTATTCCACATAGCCTACCGGACATAAGGAAATATCCTGCTAAAAATCAATGTACAAGATAGAGAAATCTGAACATCATTTCCATTACAAGAATATCCATCTTTATTCCATTCATAGCTCTCTTGTTTTCTCTGTATTGTCATAGAATGTTATTTGTTACCTACATGGGTGCCAACCTCTTCTAAACTTCGGAGTCACTGCATACTATAAGTCAAACAAAATTGCAAGTCAGCCTCCTTCCTATGATACAGCTATTTAAAAAAAAAAAAAAACTTGGAGTATTTTACTTACTGCTTCTGAGCCTTTCATGTGCATTCAATCCATGTTTTCAAGTTTTCTTCTATATTCATGAAACCCAGAAACTCAATTTTATTTTTAAATGAAAGCTAAGATTATCAGATGATAATTGATTTCAAGGACTAGACTTCAAGTAAAATACCAGTATCATGAGACTTCTGATAAAATCACCTAAGTTGGCAACAACTGAAGAGTCAGGCAGAGAATATCACTTTTTTAATCTCCTTATTATATATATAAAAAAAATCAGCACCACAAGTAATAACAAATATTTCTCCATGATCTTCCATGTATTCAGTTAAACTAACAATGCCTCCATCTGGTGACTACCTCCATCTGTGCCTCCCAACCTATTAACACCTCAACAATATGCAAGGAGGCAGATGTCCTTGATTTATAGGCATAGTACTCAGACACAGGCTCCAGCTATGTACACATCAGAGAAACACAGATGATAATAATACTCCTACCAAAAGACTGAGAGACTAAATTAATTTTTTTTTCAAAACACATGGAGATCTTTGCATAAAAGATTATAAAAATAGAATTTAATGTACTATAGACATATATTAAAATAATATTAAAAAAAGGTTCTCTTTGCATTCTTTTAGGTTAAATACCAGAGCAAAGATGACGTGATATGGTTCCAATTTTTGGTCCAACTTCTCCCAAATATTCAGTCCTCTGTTGGCTTCAGAAAAACCTTCAAGTATCCAAAAATATATTTTCATATATCAACTTTCTAAGGTTTAGAAAGCAAATTTTCTGCAAGGATATAAACAATCAGGGACAATGCTTTTCCTCCTCAACTTGCATTGATCTTCATTGAGAACTGAGCGTACTTCTCACTTTACTATACCTGAAACAAAAGAGGCCACAGGAAGGGGAAAAGGAAGGCAACCAAAGAGCAATTAAAGAGACTATTAATAAAAACAAAACAAAACAAAAGAACCAAAAAAAAGCACAAACCAAAGCCAAAATCAAACGAGACAGAAATGCAGAAGTAAATAAAAACAGAAAATGGAAAAACATAGAAAAAACAGGAGAGCTTAAAATGAAGCAAAGGACACAATGAAAAAGCAAAAGTCAGGTAGAGGCCCGGGGATTGTCAGTATATAAAAAAAATTAACAAATGGAACAAAAAGAAAAGCAGAGAAGATAGCAGCAAAGGACGATTAGGACAAAACCATGAAGACTAGAATAATAAGGGTGATAAATAACAATATTTTTCCACCTTTAATTTCCCTCAGAGAAGTTACTAGAAACAGCATATTGCACAATGATGTAGTGATAAATATCAAAGGTTTAATCTCTTTTGCAAGAAAAGTAAAATGTGAGTCAATTCCTTTGTTCAGGACCAGATGGTAAGAGCAAGTATATACCACATTGTCACAATAAGAACTGCATAAGTGCTATAGTTTACCACTGTTCACAACTTTAATACAAGGTAGTACATAGCATCCTGTATGTGTTTTGGTGGAGAATGGTTTAACTCACAATAGGAATTTTTGGGTTCCTGGTGGTACATGTACTACTCTTGTTTTCATTTACTTTCTTTTCTTTCACACCACCAAAAGACAGGCCTCCCTGACAGTTTTGGAAAGCTTTCACATTTACAATCCTCTCAGGAGAGCTTGCACAGCACTGTACAAGACAAGCAGGTAGCAAGATACAAACCAGGTCAACAGTAGTGGGACACTAAGGGAGAAAATCTTCCTAAAGCAAAGGCCCAGGTGGAAGAGACATGGGTTTTCTCACAGGGTTCTGAGAGAACTGTACCTTTATTTTATCAGAGAATAATCATATGCTTCTCTTCCTTTTTCTTGCTTTAATGTTGTGCACATTGCCTACTTCACTCTCCAGAACCACTGCTTTGCCAGTATGGTCAGACTCTGGAAAGAACATGTGTAATTGAGCTCATATTTGAGCAACTTGATTCACTTCTGGATTATGGAAGAGTAGTGGATATTGTCTACCTGGGCCTTAGTAAGGCTTTTGACACTGTCTGCCACAAGATCCTCAAAGACAAGGTGAAGAAGTATGGGCTGGATGAGCAGATAGTGAGGTGTATTGAAAACTGCCTGAATATCCAGACGTGGTGACCAGTGGTGCTAAGTTTGGTTGGAAGCCAGTAAGTAGCAGTGTAACCTGGGGTCAATACTGCATCTAGTCCTGTTCAACATCCTCATTAATGATGTGGATGGCACGTCAGTGTACCCTCAGCAAGTTCATTGATGACACAAACTTGTGAGGAGTGTCTGATACGTCAGAGGATTCTGCTGCCATCCAGAAGGACTTTAAAAGGCTGGAGTGATGGGCTGACAGGAACCTCGTGGAGTTAGAGAAGGGAAAGTGCAAAGTCCTGCACCTATGGAGGAATAACTCCAGGCAACAGTACATGCTGGGTGCTACACAACTAGAAAGCAGTTTGGGAAAAAAATCCTGGCGCTCCTCATGGACACCAAGTTGAACATGAGCCAGTATTGTACTCTTGAGGCAAACAAGATGTGTGCTACCCTGGAGTGCATTAGACAAGCATTGCCAGAAGGTCAAGGCAGGTGATCCTTTGCCCTCTCTAATCCCCTCTCCAGACCTGATGGGTCCACACCTGGAGTGCCAGGTCCCTGTCTGGACTCCCCAGCCCAAGAGACACATGGGTATACTGCACATAATGGCCTAACCAGCTAAGGGCCATGAAGATGTTTATGTGACTGAATCATAGATCCATTAAGGCAGAGCTAAGAGAGATGTAACTGTTCTGCCTGGAGAAGGCTCATGGGCAGCCTTATCAAAGTATATAAACACCTGAAGGGAGGCTACAGAGAGGACAGAGCCAGGCTTTTCTTCATGGCGACCAGTGACAGGACCAGAGGCTTACACTGAAACACAGAAGGTGTTCTGAACATCATGAAAGGATTTTTCACTGTAACAGTAACTGAGCACTAACACAGGTTACCCAGGAAGGTTGTGTAGTCTCCCTCCTTGGAGGCATTCAAAAGATCTGATCATGGTCCTGGACAATGAGCTGTAGGTGACCCTCTTTGAGCAGGGTAGTTGGACCAGATTATGTCCAGAGGTACCTTCCTGCTTCAACTATTTTGTGATTGTGTGGTTCTGTGCAAATTTTTTTCACTTTTCCTTTTCCCCCCAACTTTCTTCCTCAGTCATGAGAAATGTCTTCTTTACCTTACCTATCCTGACCTTATCTACAGCCTCCAAATTACTAAGCAAGTTTACTCTTACCGGTAAAAAAACACTCCAAAGGAAACAATTATTTACAAACTTAGCTGTCAGAGACAAGTGATGTAATTCTAGATGTCACTTATTTTATTCTGAATCCAAAATATTTGGGACCACCCAAAGGAAAGCTGCTTCAGAAGGCAAATACCTTTCACATCTTTCTTCTCTTTGCTTATCTTCTGCCTCAGGTCAGGTTTCCATTTAGGCTGTTACAGTTGCAAATGGCTTCTGTGATGCTCTGCACTAGTCCTGTTTTACCCATATGGTAAACACCCCAGCTGTGGGCCCTCTGGTTTACAGTACTTAGGAAAATGGGTCTTCAATCCAAATTAATTAAAGTAATATGTGACATTATAAACAGTTGTATTGGTGTTTCTCTAAATTAATGTTGTTCAAACAGCAAAATGCTGTAAAATTACAGTTTTCTGGAGAAGGCATAAAGCTAGTGATCTTGTATGCTAACAGCTTATAGATTTTATAGGACCCTCGGGCCCTCTGTTTCATGATGCTAAAACTATATTTTAAACACAAGTTCTCTCTCTTACATATGTTTTAATTTAAACATGGAAGGTATGGGCTATGACCTTGTGTGCATTCCAACAGTTGGATGTTCCTAAACCAAAAGGCCAGCCTACTAACAAACTCCCTAATAAAAATATTTTTAGGGAAACTAAGTCAACTATGAAGACAGGATGCAAAAAAAAAAAATTGCCTATTAGACTACAAAAGCTAAAAGCAATACTTGAAAAAACATAATAAAAATTTAAAAAAAAATATTGAAGTAGTAAATTGTGAAGCTTTAGCTCCCTTTGTCACAAAACACAGAACCTACTTTATACCAATTTCTAATAGCTTCTGTCTTAATTGGACAATTGCCACTGTCCTCATACTCAAAATTCCGTATTTCAATGTTTCAAAGATTGACTGCTGCTGGCTTGCACCCTCCCCCATTCTTTCATAGGGCGCTTTGAAAGGTGGTCTGCTTTGACATGTACATCATTAGACAGAAGAGGGGAAGCAAGGTATCAATATCAGAAATGAGCAATAGAAGCAAAAGATTGTGGCAGGAAAAGAAAACATTAGAAACAGTTTGGTGTCCTGAAGTAAAAAAAAAAAAAAAACAAACAAAAACCAACTGCCAAGTTGGACTGACAGAATCCTATCTAAAGAAACAAAGAGGAAAGCATTCACTCACTGGCCAGTTTTATCAAAGACATAGCATGAGAAAGACTGCTTATACAGACTTTGATGAGAGTGCCTAAAGTAAGAATTTCGGGTCTGAGATTTAATGATCTTGCCACCTTTTGACTATTACTGTAGAAATAAAATACTGTTCAGGAACAGGTAAAATTATAGTAAAAAACATATTTTCAGTCTTATCCATCTCATAAAAATCTTCCTCAGAACAAAATGTAACATTTCCATTTTTATGAGAAATGGTGATATTTGGGAAGTAAATAAAAAATTGGCATCAGATTCTTATTTAGGATAGAAACCTAAGGTCCATCCTCATCTACAAAGCAACCAGTGAACTTCAGGGAGAAGATCTCTACAGATTGCTTCATTTAGGACCCCACTGTCTTTATATACTAGTCATGGGATTTCTATAAATGTCCAGGATTTGGCTCGTACTGTTTCTAGAGACAATAATACAACTCACATTAATTTTAAAGCAGACAAGCTAAATCAATGCTAAGAGCTTTTGAAAATCTTCTCCGAAAGGTTTTATATGACGTTCTCATGCCACTTAAATTATACCAGGCATCACAAGAATCTCAGGTTGCATTCAATAATTTGTTTGATGTAGTGGTTACTCTGTTTATTTAAAAATAACAGCTAAATTCCCAAGTGAAATAAAAAGTTTAACTGGTTCTTTAGCTTTTATTGAATTCTTCTTAGGATGTCAAATCCTGTTGTTTGAAGTTCTGCAGGATCAATGCATAGTATTTTGCGAACTTTTTTTTTTTTGTTTCCAGTCTGCTTGGGTTCTCACTCACAAAATTTCACTTCCAGGTTCAACCTCACTTAAACATTCAGGGTGAATTTCAGCCAAGTCCAACTGCGATCTGGTTTATGTTAAAGTCAGCCCATAAACTGCTCAAAACTGGTCCGGGATTCTTTTGAAACTGGGCCTAGGGTCTGCATAAAAGCAAACTCAAGAAAATGTTTTGATGAGCCTAGGTTCAATATTCCAAAGTCTATAATGAGACCTGAAACAAAACAAATTCCAATTTGTTTGGAACTTCATACTCAGAGTGTTGTATTGCTCTGTCAAACTGATGACATTTTACCACAACTTTAACAGTGAAAGATTTTTCTTCCCATAATTTCCCCCAAACCCCTTGGCTGCTGGAAACAGTAATGTATTACCATGGATACAAATTACAGTGTGGGGTATGAGGAAGAGAGTGGAGGTTACAGTGTATAAAGAGATTTCTTTGGAGTTAGCATTTGAAGCAGGGAATCAGACAGCGCAAGATTTTTTAAATTCAAATACATCCAGATCATAGAAATATTAATTTTGAGAGGATGAGCTAAAAAAAATTGTATTTATGTGTGAGTAGTGTCATTTCTTTTCTGGAAAGTAAAGTGAAAACCTTCATATATTTATGTGATTTCGTTTTTAGGAAGAGCAATTTTAAAATTAGTCACTTGATTGTTGCTATTTTTTCCCTTCAGTTGTAAAGAGAGAAAATTGGTGACTTGTCCACTATTGAAATTGTCAGGCTTGCATACCTCTGCTTTGTCCATGGCTGAGTGCAAATACGGTCATGTGCTTCACTGTTTTGAAAACAGAGCCAGCCCTCACTTCACCACCACCATATGCAACAGTGAAAAAGAAGCCAAAAAGGGCAATCTGAGGAGTACAAAGAGAAGTAGTGGCAGACTTTCCAGAGAAGCAGGTTGGCCCTCTTCTAAAGGACCTGGCCCTTCTAAAGATGTGGACAAGTAATAAGAGAGCCAGAAGTGTTTTCCCTGGACTAATGGTTTCCACAAAGCTTCCCCAAAACAATTTCTTGAAATAGCATCATGGAATAATGCCAAGTAAAACCTATAGGAATGAAAATGGTAAAATTCCACAAAAGTTTTCCAGAAAGCCTTTGCTACTTTGAAAGGGAAAATTTAAAAATTACATCATTTTGATACAATTGAATCCTTTGCATTTAATTATATAGGAGTCACAAAGATATTTTTCTGTTATACTTTCTAAGCTAGTTCAACTCTATTAGAATATTATTTTTTGCCCCTTTTATTGGAGTATTTTTAAAGTGATCACTGAAAAGGGTGGTGCAAAGTCCAAAGAAAAGGCAAGGATCATGTTACTCATTCTGCCACAGGAAAATATTTTTATTAAAATATTTGCACACAATTAAAATATTTCATCTTTATACTTGTGGTGCAATTTTTTTGTTAGGGATGCTAAAATATACTTCCCAAAGAGAGAAGTCAATTAATATCCAGGAAAGGCCTAGTTGTGCTCCCACTACAGCTGGTGACAAGGTCTGCCCCCAGCTTCATGACAGCAGAATCTGTCCCAGAATAATTTGCAGCAAATTGAGTGATCGAAAATAGAAGGGTTAACAGGTTTATTTTAGAATTAACTTTTAGTTCGGCGAAGATTAATATGTCAAGCTGAACACTAAGTAGAGGTCAGTGCTAAAAGACCACCACACTAATCATGGGAATGTGTTGGAGCAGACATTGATGTGTTGCAGCAAATGTTTCTGGAGGAAAGCAGAGCGTGGTTTCTCCCCAGCTGTTGGCCCAGGGCAGCTCCCAAGCCCTGCAGCTGCATCGCCAGCACTTCTCCTCCCAGGCTTTCCCTCCCAGTCACAGTCTCCCCACAGGCTACCTTCTTCCCTGTGAAAGCATCCTGGATTTCACCAACACCAGAGTCCTGCCACCATCCTCATGAGAGCCAAGGTTCCTGCTCTCCATTAAAGAAAAATATGCAGCTTCCAAGTATCTTTAGGAAATAGTAAATAATAGTTCTTTTAAAAATAGGATAGAGTGTCTTTTCTGCATTTTATTTTCTGCATCATATTTTATGTGATTTTTCATGCCAGTAAGTCCTCAGCATGACAATTTTTAAAGAATGAGCAGCTGTAACTGAGTTCAGAATATGAGACAGCAGGGCCCAAATAAGCAAATGAAATCGAAATGAGGAAGAGAAGGAGTCCCAAATGCTGACCATAGACAGCTCTGCTGCAAGGCAAAACACTTCTACTTTTGCTTTTTTAAAAAGACACAGCTCTGTCATTAACCTTAAAGCTGCAATTGCAAGGGATACAGTACACTTTTGTTAAGGGAATTAATTTTCTGTTACTTATACAGCACAGCAGAACTGAATTATTCTCAGTGCACCAGCTGTTTCATCATGACATAGCCAGCTGTAAACACGCAGTCCATGCACTGATCAGCAGCTTCCCAACCATAGTTGTGTGTTAAAGGGAAGAGCTCAGATGGGTGGTACTCCTGAATCTATAAAGTTCGGAAGACACAGCATCATTCACAGCTGAATCAGACTCATGTCCTCCAGTCCTGTTCAGATCAGAGGACACAGATTTATACTACAGTTTTATGGAATGTTTTCCATTGTGTCACTGTCTCTCCTGTACAGTCATCTCTTTGGCACTTGAACATCCATACAGGGAGAAAGAGAGAGGTGAGGGGTGAAATATTTAACTCAAGAAGAGTTGAGAGGATCCAGGGAACTACAGTCCTTTCAGCCTGAGGCAAGTGCCAGGGAAGGTCATGGAGCAGGTTATCTTCACTGCCAGCCCATGGCACATGCAGGACAGCCATGACATCAGGCACCACCAGCCCAGGTTTGTGAATGGCAGGTGCTGCTTGACCAACCTGATCTCCTTCTGTGACAAGGTAACCCACTTAGTGGATGAGGGAAAGACTATGGACATTGTCTACTTGGACTTTGGTAAAGCCTTTGACATAGCTCACCACACCATTCTCCTGGACAAATCAGCTGCTCATGGTTTAGAAGGGTGCATCACTTACTGTGTAAGAAAATGGCTGGATGGCCAGTCCCAGACAGTGGTGGTGAAAGGTGTTACATCCAGCTTGGCAACCAGTCACAAGTGGTGTTCCCATGGCTCAGTGTTGGGGCCAGTCCTGTTATTACCTTTGTCAGTGATGTGGGCAAGGGGATCAAGGGCACCCTCAGTCAGTTTGCAGATAACACCAAGTTATGTGGGAGTGTTGCTCTGCTGGAGGGCAGGACAGCTCTGCAGAGGATCTGGATGGGCTGGATTAATGGGATGAGACCAACTGTATGATGTTCAACAAGGCCAAGTGCTGGGTCCTGAACCTGGGTCACACCAAACCCATGCAGAGCCACAGAGTTACTGGGAAGGTTCCCAGCCACGTAGAACCTGGGGGTGCTGGTTAACAGCAGCTGAACTAGAGCCAGAGTGTGCCCAAGTGACCAAGACAGTCAATGGCTTCCTGGCTCACAGTAGAAATAGTATGGCCAGCAGGACCAGGGCAGGGATTGTCCCCCTGTACTAGGCACTGGTGAGGCCACACTTCAAATCCTGTGTTCAGTTTTGGGCCCCTCACTACAAGAAACACATTGAGGTGCTGGAATGAGTCCAGAGAAGGGCAATGGAGCTGGGGAAGGGGCTGGAGCATATGTCTTATGAGGAGCAGTTGAGGGAGCTGGAAGTGTTCAGCCTGAGGGAAAGGAGGCTTGGAGTGGACCTTATTGCTCTTTACAACCACCTGAAAGGCAGCTGTGGCCAGGTGGGGATCAGTCTCTTCTCCCAGGTAACAATCAATAAGACAAGAGGAAATGGCCTCAAATTGCACCAGGGGAGGTCTAGATTGGATATTAGGAATACTTTTTTCACAGAAAGGGTTGTCAAGGATTGGAACAGGTTGCTCAGGGAAGTGGTAGAGCCAGCATCCTTGGAGGAATTTAAAAGATATGTAGTCATGGCACTTAGGGACATGGTTTAGTGGTGGACTTGGTTTTAGTTCAATGGCTGGATTCAATGATCTTAAATGTCCTTGTCAGTGTAAATGGTTCCATGATTCTAAGTGGAGCAATGAAACTTGAAAAAAAAATGTAAATCTGCAAATTACTCACACAGAGATGTCATATTAGAAATACTTATGTTTTCTTTGACACTCAAACTGCCTACTCTGAGTTGGCTGTGCTGTTGTAAGGTGTTAATTGCTACAAAACCCTACAAAATATTTTCACTTTCATAAGTATACACACTGTTTGCTGTGTGCCTTAAAATTGCAAAAGGGGGAAAAAAGAAATGCTTTTACTATCACACCTGTTAATTTTCATCTTAAAAAAATCAGCAAGATTATAAGTCATCCCTTTATCCTGGGGTTGTTTATTGGTGTTGTTTCCATCCCTGGGGGACAAAGGACTCCTAGTCTCTATTCAGCAAAACAGAGGTGCATGATAAGGGTAAAAAAACAGGACCACTATAGGGTAGTCACTAGAATAGGGAACAGCAGCATATTCATTTAAAGAAATCTCTTTCATCCACAATTCCCTAGCATGCAGAGCAGAAGTTTGGAGGTTCTTTCATAAGACTCTTAGCTTTAAATAGATTTACACAGTTTACACAGCTCGCTAAGGCTTGGGGACCCTCCAAAGCTGCAGGTTTCTTCTGGCTGCTACAGATAGGTTTTAATGAAACCTGCTGAAAGCCACAGATATGGAGGCTGACAACTACCAAGAGGCAAAAGGATAGAAAGCAGAACCTGGTTCTGCAAAGAGTCACGCCTCCAGAAACACGGACACATAGCACAAGAGCAGCTATATTGATTATCAGATAGCATTTGACACCGTAAACAGATAAGCTCTTAGGCCAAAGTTGTTGGTTATCACGTATGTATCACTACACACTACTTTAGCTTTAATAGTCACTCTGACAGAGAGATGGAGTGAGGCAGGCAATCAGGTGATTTTCAAAGACAGAGGGAAAGGTTCTAACCTCTAACACAGTTGACAACATTGTTCAAATCTTTCCGGAACAAAAAAATCTCCAATAAACCAAAAAACAAAACAAAACAAAAAAACCCCCACGGCTATAAAACCTTACAAGATATCCCTCAGAAAACTACTGAGTCCAAATATAAAATCCTTTTGGATGAGCAGTGAAGGCTACCCCAGCATATACTAAGGGAAATAAGAAAGCAATTAAGACACCTTTGTTAAAGAATTTTTAACCTGTCAGCAATACATGCCTTTTGTTCTTCAATCTTTTAGGTTAATAAAATCAAGGCCAGTTTCCTTAGAGATGCTGAAGCTATTAGGTATCAGTAAAACTGAATGTACCACGGGGACCCTGTAGGAAAAAAATGCATTTAATTGAGTGTTCAGAGCCAGAGCCACCCACTGTAAGTATATCCTGGCAATTGAGATGTTATTATTGCCAAGGCTCTACCATATGATGATATAAATGCATCTTTTCTGAATGACAACACTAAATACATGGGTGAAAAGATGGCTGCATTCCTTAAAAGGACGGTCTGAAAGCCTTCTTTTGCATTTTGTCATCGCCATCCATAAGAACCAGTAGTGTCATTAATGGGATGCATTTCTAACAAATTCATAAGTAAATCCAGTAAAAATGACTTTTTAGAATGAAAGATATTCAGCATTCCCTTGTCTAAATTTGCATTTCTAATAATGTGTCTGTCTAAATGGTAACCTTATTATCAGTCCTTCAGTAGTGTGTTCAGTCCTTGTGAAGAAACAAAGACACTCAACTCCTTTCCTTTTTACTTCATTTCTTCTCTCTGGATGAATGATGTATGAGCTTTTCCAAATGCTTTCAGCATATGAGGGCTCTATTTAGCTGCGCACTGGAAGAGTTAGGAGTGAATGAAGACAAAGAAACCCAAACAGCAGCACTAACAGTAATTCAGACTCTGATTACTGATCCAAATTAGACTGGACAAACCAGAGAAAGGCAAGGTTTTCATACGGGTTCTCTCTAATAATAGTGAACTAAAATAAAATCCATATTTATCTGAGGTAATCCATGCTCTACAGTCAGATTCTTGATTTTCAGTACACAGAACAAAACCTGATATAAAGCTAAACTCCTCAGGTTTAGTTCCAGGTTATTGATCTTCACTCAAAAACTTCTAACACTAAGTAGGGGTACATGAACTGGAGGAAACATTTCCCTCAGGGGACTTTTGTCCAAGGCTGCAGTTCTCACACAGGGGTTTTTATCAAGCTTATACACCTATTTCCTTAGGGACTGAAAATGCACTCTCAAATCTCTTTAGGCTGGACGTCTCACCTTGATAAAGAAAAGATTTTGGATAACTAACAGACCACTGGAAGCCTGCCCCCAAAAGCCAAAAAAAATCTTCCCTATATATTTTTCTTTAGGAAAAAAAAAGAACATTTTTAGAGCTTCAAGTAATTTTAAAAGAAAAGAAAATGAAAGTTTTTTAGGGAGCAGACATGACTGTGCTAGACAGGTTATTGTACAATTAGTACTTTTCAAAGGCATGGAAATGCTGATAGAAAATGAAGCCATTAAAGAATTAAGGGATGGTAGCACAATCAAAGTCAACCAGTTTCATGAAAAAACAGATCATGTCAAAGAAATATGAACTTTTTAAACATAATTTCTAGTGTGCTTCCCTTTTTCAAGGAAAAAATACCTTTTACATCCCCCTCAGTAATTTAGCATTTATCACAAAGTCTCCATTAACACTATATATTCTGACAACACAATTTATAAGACTCCACAGGGTGTTTCCACCCTTTCCTGTCATCCTATACCTTGTAGTCATATTTACATTCATACAAAGTCCTTTCATCCAAACTCCTCATCATTCCTTCCCTATACTGCTCCTTCTGGAAAGGTGTCTGTTTTCCAGCCTGAATACTTTATTATGCCTAACTAATAACTTCCCCCCATTCCCTGGGGATAGAGACATGCACACACACACACTGTAGCCCAACACTGCACACATGAGCATAGGCTGCAGGGGTTTTTGAGCTTCCCTCTGAACAGCAAGGATTACAACTCTTTACATAAAATGTTACACTAGGCCAGCTTCCAAACAGAATAATGCTGCATGCTAGTTTTGGATGTCTGAAAGCTCTAATTATTTTCTCCTCATATCCTGTGGAATCTTGGTCAACTCCTGTATCTTCTGTGTGCATCAAGATACACCTATGAAAAGAGGAAAATTGGAGATGCAAAAGGGCATGTGGTATTTTTTGAAAACATATGATAGATAGAAAATAAAGCCTATAAATAAAAGCTATAAGAAAAGGCATATTAGGCTTCAAAATAAAGTATGTTGGAAAGGGTAGGGGTCAGCATTGAAATAAATTTGGCTGTAGGCATTTCAATTTCAAGATAAGATGTGTTGAGGTGGTTAAGGAAAACTGATTAGTCATTTATATTCATTGGTACAGAACGTTAGCATCAAGAAGGGACATCTAGAAAAGGAAATACAGTTAGCCCACATGTAGCTATTTATGAAAAAAGTGTCTTTCACTTGGAAGTCAAATTGGAGTCTGTATCAAGCGTATTCTCTCTGCCCTACCCACTACTTAACAAGAAATCCCACCTTTTTCGTATCCATCACCTCCCCAACCAGATTCACATTAACCATAAGACAGAAAACATCTTCAGATGAATGATCAATAAAAATAGAGAAGGATTAAAAACCCTCTTATTCTCTGACCTGGAAAGATTTTGGTAATTGAGATTGGATGCATTCCAAAAGAGAGTTGGATTCCTGCTTGTGTAAATTTTTTTCTCAAAATTCCAAAATTCCCTTGGGAATCCCTGTTTCAGGAGATAACCAGTGACTTAACCTGGACACATCTGACACATTTTTGTCAAACACTGCAGAGACAATCTGCCACTTCAGACCAAGCAAAACCCTGTCTCAGCTCTGAGTGGAGCATGGTTCAGAGGGAACAGTGACTTTAAGAGGAGGAACACTACAGTCCTTCAGCTGCTTGGAAGTATCTGTGGTTTGTTGCAATAATCCAAGGTTTCTGCTTGCATGTACTCAGAGGCCAATAAGCCAGCTGCAGACTTGCGCCAGTGCCTGCTCATGGGGCTTCCCCTTCCCAGCCCGGTGGCAGCAGTATAAGTGTCTCAGCAGCAAAAGTGTCTCAGCAGCTGCTTGCCTGGCAGGCCCCAGAGGGTGAAATTAAAGACACTCTTTAAAGTTTCACTTTTTTTTAAACACAGGATTTAAAAGTCGTGCATTTTTACAGAACATCTGCCATCTGGGCTGTGATGCAGAGTGTGTTGAAGTCATGCATCCTTACAACTTGAGCCAGGCCTTTCAGATCAGAAGAGATTCTATTTCTTCTGTGGGTCAAGCATGGATAATAACACACAAACCAAAAGAATTTGTAGACAGTAGCAAAACCAAGAATTCGCACCATGGCAGTGTGCTTCTGCTTGGTAAACTATAAACAGGGAGTCATGTTCACAGAAGGTACAAAAGCAGAGTTTAGGGGAAAGGAAGGAATAAATATAGCTTTCCCTTCTTTGGCCAAATGTGAGGAGCTGAGGTATTGGTTTTGCTTAATTAGCAAAATCTTAACAGGCCAGTACACAAAAGGATTTTCTTCCCTCTCTGTTTTAACAGCTAGGTCCCCTATTTTGTCATTAATGTGACACAGTGTGCTGAAACAGCTTTACAGTCAGAAGAGGAATATAACAGAAGGATTCTTCTGTTTTTTAGCAATGAATTACTAAAACATATAGATTTGCACTATTAAATTTTCACAGAATGAGCCTGTGGGTAATACAAAACTAAAGAAAGCTCAATAAGATCCAAGGACTGCATCCAAGGTTCCCTCCTGTGAGACAGGCAAATTTCACAATATTTTTCCCCCAAATTTCATCAAATGTACATCTTGTTAATAACAGACTATTACCTGGTGTCTTGATGTTTTTTGAAGTTCCGTATCTAGATATCTTTTCTGTTTCATTGACGGTCAGAAGCAGAACAAGCTAGTGAAATGTGAGATCAGTAAAAAACAAAGGCAGAGAGTCCTCTGTATTCCTACCCATATCTGAAGGCCTTGGTGTTTGTCTGCGTGGTAACAAAGAAGGATAACTGGTCCTCGGTATGCAGCATGCCTGAGAAGTGCCTTGATCAGGTCAAGTTGCGTGTCAAGTCTTTTTAGACCTGGAAATACACTTCTGTTTTGGGGGGGAAAGCGTGCTTTCCAGTGATAATATTAACCTGCTCTTGTATTGACCAAATCTTAAAGAAAAACTCATATATAGAATTTCTGAGACAACAATGCTTTTCTAGGTTCTTTTTATATGGAGAGACCATAAATATTTAAGTGGTTCAGACCTACCAGTTATTAATGAGAGAGCCAAAAAGCATTCATTTTGCCAGCCACCTTTGCAAGGGTTAATCACACATTTCCATAACCTGCTTACATAGCTTTCCCTATATACCATGGATGACTCTGGAAGGTCAGACTTACAGAATCCTGTATGCTCAGACTCTAAAGCCCTGCAAAACACACATGACTCACATCTAATTGTTAGCATTTATCATTTTTATATTCCAAGTATACTCAATAAAATGGGATTTACTCTGTTGATGCGACAGTTGAAATATCTTTTGCTTAGATGCAAGCAAGAGGTTATGATCGCTCAGTTTTCTGATTGGTACAGGCACATTACAGCACCATGTTTCAAGTATAGAGGTGTTACAAGGGAATAGATGATAGAAGTCTTTTGAACAATAACTTTGTATGCATAATATATACAGCACTGTATACACACACATGTGCCCTCTTGAATTCTAATATGAAAATGCAGTCATATCCTACACAAATTTGCTCTAAAAAATGAGGTGGAAACACATTCATCTAATGATGACTGTGTGAGAGAGTCACAGGTTAAATTTGCTCGCTAGTTTAGTAAGACAAAAGAGTGCAAACTAAAGAAGGTTCCCTGGGATAATTCTCTAACTGTCAAACAGTTATTTCCATTAAAAGAAAATTAAAGGAAAAGAGAATTATTATACAAATATAAACTACCTTCAGACAGAAGAAAGTATATCAAAATGAACTGGGAAGTAGGAGAGAATGGATGTGATCAACTCCATTCATTTTACTGTAATTAGTGATATACATCCTGCATTCATTTGTTGTAAATGTATTCCAACATTTTATATAAAAAATGCTCACCAATAACTGCTGGATCTGTTGTTCAAACTCATAAACATTATATTCTGATGTGTTTTCCATACATTGCTAGTATCTATTAAGTTTTGAAGACTAATTAGCACCAATTCTGTATCATTGTGGGCTGACTAGTTCCCTTCACATTTCTTTCAAAGACAGAAAATGAACAATGTGTGTGTATTTGTGTGTGTGTTTACCCTATCTTCTGTGCATTGTTTACACAGAGAATCACTGAATTAGCTTACACTCATTTGAAAGGTGTATGTCTGGGCTCTCAGACCCCAGGGCCTTGAACTTCTTGCATCCATATTGCCTTTTGGCCAGGCTCGAATCGCAGTCATTCCCACAAGGTGTATGCAGTTTTGAACTCACGACAGCAACTGAACACTCTCCAAACAGCACAAGAGCTCGTGTGCAGAGACTGCAGCCTGGGTAGTGTTTACAGTCAGGATCCCAGCTGGCAGGACAGTACAGACACGCCTGCTGTGAGTGCAGCCTTTCCTTATATGCATATATGTATGCATTACCTAAGCAAACAAGCTTATTTACAGAAGTTTCATTTGAGTAAGGCAGGGAGTATTCATCACCTCAGATTTGTCCTTCACAGCTGGCTCCTGTGGTAAAGGATATACAGACAAAGCCTTTGCCATGACATCTGCCTGATCCCTGGATAAACATGACTGTGAACACATGTGCTCTTTCTGCTTCTCTGTTTGTATTGAGGCAGTGTATTTCCCCTACAAAACTTGTGTGACCATTAAGATACAGTCTGCTTTAAGAAGCCTATTTCAGTTCAAGGAAGAAATTTAGTAGAGCGAAGAAACAAAGTTTATTTATTGTATGTTCAGAAAGCAGAAACAGTGAGTAGTGTTTTCCCAGGAAAAGGAAATGCTACTGTTTATATTATGGGCAATGGTTTCTCAAAGTGAGTATAAAAACCTGGCTCTACAAAGACCAGTATCAACAATGTGGCAGCAAAAATGGTGTATTCTTTTACCTATTTCTAACTAAGGTCTTGTTCCTAGGAAGAAAACTGTAAAGACAGACACTTGCATTCATGTGCAGCTCCTACTGAAATAAACACAACGTGAAGATTCCTTTTTTTTCTAAGGACTAAAATCTCCCTCCCTCTGGAAACTGCACAGACAATTCTGCTATGTCCTCTTATTTTACTCATACCATGATAATAGAGAAAACATTCTGGGCAAGCAGATACCCTCCCTTATAAGTACTTTTATTACAACACATCCCGTGATTCAAACTGAACATATTAGACTATGTGCTGTGCCAAATCAAGCACTTTTTTTTTCCAAGGAGAAATGGGCAAGTTCCAAAGCTGAGCAGAAATCACTTTCCACGAGTATGCAGCAGTCTGTCCCCAGTGCTCGGTTACATTTGGCCAGAAAGATTATAGAAGTCTTTTGTTTGCCTGGATGGATGAGCATCCATTTTAAGATAAACACTTGCACATTTGAATTTTCATGCGAGAATTCTTGCCAATATAACTACAGATCCGCTTTCTGCAAATACGCAGGCAAGGCAGCCTGACTGTAAAATACTCATGAAAATGTACGTGTGTATCTGAAAACAAGTGCAATTAAACATGAAGGCAAACCTACTGCAGAATATTCACTATGTCTGCTCACCTCAATTATTTTCTGCAGTAAAGGACCGTGTGTGCTTGTGATCCCATGGAAAAATATTAGTTTTATATTAAAATTAGGTGAAATGAAGTAGAATCATCAGCTTCATCTGAGAAAAAGTGAAAGAGGCTACTGTAGTTGATCATTAGCAAAAAGGCTTTCAGCCCCAAATTAAAAAGGCCAGTAGATAAAATTCTGTTGCAGCCTATTAGGTTTCTCAACTTCTTTTTTGTCCTTTTTTCCTCTCAGATCAGCTTTCTGCTTTCCAGGGCCCAGTAATGGGTTAATTGCATGCAACACATGTTCTTGTAATCAGTGAAGTTTGTTTTCATCTATGTGCCCTTTTAAAGGGAAACTCGCTTGTCTTCTCTGGTGTTGGAGCAGTAAGAATTTAATTAGCAGCCAGAAACGTCGTTACTGAAAGATTCAAAATCTGAAGCAGATAGTTCCCAAATGTGTGACTTGTAGTAAACTAAACTAACCCAGCACAGACTCAGGTCCTTTGGGATGACCTATTCCCTCCCAAAGCTTCAGGATGAAGAGAGTCACCAGCTCTGCTCCTCATTATTGTTGTCTCAGCTTACTGCCCTAAAGTGAGGGGTAGTGGGAGGATGAGAGAGGTGCTAATCCACAGAGCAAAATACAGAAAGATTTACACCAGAGCTGAGTAAATATGGGTAAAGGAATGAATCCAATGTCTTTTTGAACCAAATCCTCTGTAAGTAATTTGCTTGATAAAACACAGCTCACATTTGGGCGGGGAGCTATGTTAGCAGACAGAGTGGAAATAGCATTAAACCTCCTTTAAGATGGTTTGCATAATGTCAAATAGGTTAAAGAAACCCTGCTTCCTAAATTAAAACCATATTACTCTTAAAGGAAAAATTTACTTTGGACAATAGTAGTGGAAAGAATGACTATATAATAGAACTGTAATTAATTATTCACACGTGAACAGCATATAATGTTTGTGATTGCCCACAGTGTGTAAAGTACATAGGGAAGTAATTCAAGTGTGCTTTAGTATTGTCTGTGCCATCAAACAGTGCCAAACCAGGGCAGAAATGGGGAAGCATGTGTTTGGAGTTTATGCACATAGGAAGACCCAGCACAGCTTTAGACAGATCTCCAGAAACATGTGTGTCAAGTCAAGAATTCTTCAAGAATAACTGCTTGGCTTGTCCTTCCAAACCTGTTCCCCAGCAGCTTCTCCTCCCTCCAGGGGGGAAAAAAATCCAATTCCAAAGTGTGGTTATCTTCAGGGCACCTTACACAGAACAAAAACACCTAACTGAAACCAGGACCTGGACCTGCCTTTGAGGAGAAAGCAAAGATTTCCGAGTGCCGGTCTTCCTCTCTTGATCTCATATACTTCTGTTGTTAGTGAAAACTGTAAAACAGTATTTACAAGCTTCTGCACAGCATGAGGCTGCCTGTCTGCAGCACGGCACGGGAGAGCTGGTTCTCTATACAACAGTGCAACCTAGTGGCTCTCCATAAAACCTCTGCCCTTCAGCCACAAAGCTGTTTGGCATCTCTTGCTGATATCTTAGTATTTGGAAAACATCAAACAGTCTTGTTTTACACACTTGTCTGTGTCGTTAGCACAGACGCAGGACAGAGGTCTCTTCGATAGCATTGCAGAACCTCAAAAATGTTGGCATAACACAGTGAACTTTGGGACGGTAAATGGTGGGTTGGCATCGGGTTGCGCCTTGCAGGCTGTTACTCAAGTTGCGTAATTTATGCAACTGGTTTTGATGAAACTAATGTGATTATTCACGCGTGTAAGGATTTCTCTCTTGCTTAAGGGTTACTGGACCAGTCCTCAAGTCAGAAATTCTTCGGCAAGCTGTCATCAGTACCAAAGCAGGGCTACTGACAGGCTTGAAGTCATCTGCTCCAAGCCGGACGGGTATTTATTGCAAACTGGTGTTAAGTTTGCCCACATTGTTTGGAGGATTTCAGATTCGGAGGATAGGGAATACTGCAAGGAATGCAGTAATGGCAAATATTGCAGTGTGGTAAATTACATTGAAAAGAAAGCGTTGTCTAAATAAAGGCTTGATCCAAAGCCCATTTAAAAGTCATTGCAGGAAGGGTGCTTTACACGTTCTCATCTGCCCATTAGAGAAAGGCAGGGGGGAAAAAAAGCCTCATTTAGTGCTGACACAATGTTTTCAACTCAGCCCATTTGTAATAAGATGCTCTTTAGCCAAATCATTTAAGTCATTTGGAAATCATTTAGAATTCTCTTTCAGAGCAATTAGTAAAAAGCTAAAAGCCTCAAATGGTTCTTTGTGGTAGTTTCATAATTATTATTTTAAACCAGAAAATATCACCTTAAAGCAGAAAAAGAAAACCATCCACTGCTACTGAAAGTATCTGTACGCGTTCTGGAGATCTGAGGGATAGAGAAAAGGTGACCTTTTCCAGATCTATGCATTCCATATAACAGTCTTTTCCTGTCTCCCAAAGAACACACTGGGGAGGAAATCATTCACTATACTTGTTTATATGAGATGTTATAGTAAGAATTAAATGTAATTTAGTGGGACAATAAAATCTTCTCAAGTACTGATATTCGACACAGTATTGTTGTGTTTGGGGTGGATTTGGGGATGATTAAATGAGTAAATCACACAGATCTGAAACATTTTTTTTCACCTCCTCAGATGGCATCTTGATCGTGCATGCACTGTGAACACCAAAAGCCTATAGGTCAGACCTGAAATTATAGCTAAAACTCAGGTCCTGAGGTACATGGACTGTTTATATCGATGAAAATTTATGATGTCTATACCTTAAATCCCCGGCCTCTCTTTTACAT
The DNA here is from genome assembly GCA_034509425.1 of Eopsaltria australis. Taxonomy (NCBI): domain Eukaryota; kingdom Metazoa; phylum Chordata; class Aves; order Passeriformes; family Petroicidae; genus Eopsaltria; species Eopsaltria australis. The sequence goes on from JAVTVJ010000056.1 coordinate 332,785, forward strand.
TGACTTCTTTACTATTTGCTGCTTTATTTTATGGTGATCCCTTGCCCTCTATAAATATATCACGGTTATTTAACCCTAGATCCCAACCATAGTTTTCAGTATTTCAGGAGGGATCTATTTGTTACATAGTCTGCTACTGGGGGTTTTATAATCCTACACATTAACAGCTATTATTTCATTGAAGTTAAAATTTTCAACTATTTTCATCTTGTCATTTAACTTGATGCTATTTGGTATTACAGCCAAGAACAGAAAACTGTGTGCTGTTTTTCTAAGATTATATTGAGGTACAAATCTTCTTTAATCTCCTGCAGTGATTGAGTTATTTTCTATTAAATATTTATCAGTGGAAAAATGAATAAATTTAACTGTAATAAATTATAGTTTGGCAGACTTAATTGCCTATTGTTATTTTTTTAAAAATCAGCCTTATAAAAATCTGACCTAATCCTAGAAACATGCCATGGAGTAATTAAAGTTTTCTGTGGGGATAGACTGCAATAATTATCTTGTTTTGACTGAGCTTCTTATTATTTTAGCCTGAAAAATAAAACTGAAAAACAGGAAAGGCATATAGATTTGCAAAACCTATTGTCTGATGTTAAAATTGTTAAGAAAATATGAGTCAGTATTATGCAAATTCTGACCTAATCCCAGCAACATATTGGTAGGTAATTGTATTTTTCTTTAAAAGGGGACAGACCCTACAATAATTATGCCTTGTTAGTGTCCACATTGCTATATTTTTGATTTATGTATTTTTGTGGGAGCTGACAGATAAGCAAGAAAAATTGACATATTATAAACTAATAAAAATAAATAATATCTGAATCTGCCTAGCAGCAATGCACATTGGGAAGCTAAATCAATGCATTAATCACACAAATTTTGAGCAAAGTATAGTTTGTGCTAAATGAAAAAGTGACCTATACCAAACAGAGATAGATATTGAAATCTTAGCACTACTTCTGTTTGCACCTGCCTTAATTCCTGAGGTTAAACAATGTAAGAATTTGACCTATACTATTTTTCTGATTATCCTGTGCAATATTGTAGGACAAATTTGTGAACTGCTCATCTTTCTTATAATTTTAATAACGTTCCACCTGTTAGATCTGCCTTGGTCCCCAAGGAAAGAAAGAATTGCCTTTAAAAGAAAAATTTGGTTAGCATCTCTCTCTCTCTTTATCCGTTTTAGCACAGCATTTATTTTAGGATGCTTGTTTACTAAAATGTTCTTGCTTTTCTGTGGGAAAGTATTGCCTGTGAGGTGCCAGAATGAAAAAAAAAACAAACTAAATATAATTTTGATATTCAGTAACCACTAAATCTGGGAGTTCTGCTCTAGTGCACCAGCATTGTGGACAAATTGACAATGTAAATATAACAGAAATGAGTGTAGGGTTGGGCAGAATCTAACAACTGATATTGTCTAACACAACTGGTAAGGAATTGATGAACTGTTCACGGTACCCTCCCTTCCTTCAGGTTTTTGTCCACATGATCTCATCACACTGGCATGGCTGGGCCAAATCCACATGTTAAGAATATCACCAGATTTAGCAGCCTGGGTCTGAATTTTTCTTGGTGATTGCAATCTGGATATATCAAAAGGAAATATCAGCTTATCATGAACAAAGGATATACAGATTCCATTGTCTTCTCTTACACTGTCTGCAAATGCCACTGCATGTCATCCTGTTTTGTCATTTCCAGAGTAATCCCTTGCTTTAAGGGTTTTAAAGCAAGGATTGCAGAAGCTCAGTAAAGAAAAAGGAAACAAGGTCTGAAAAACTGCTCAGCTCTAAGCCAATTCCCTCTGCAGCTTCCCAACCCCCAGGTAAAGCCCCACTCCTCACACACTCCCAGGCTGCACATCTGCTCCAGGTGCTGGGTCTGGGAGCACCGTACAGCCTTGCTCTTTGTCTCCAGCTGAGCTGAGCATGAGCTGAGGCTGCCCAAAGGTGACACCTTCCAAGAACACCAACCTGAGCTTCTATCAGCATGTAATGCTTGTGGTCACAGTATATCACAGAATTGCTCAGGTTGGGAAAAATCCCCAGGATCATTGAGCTCAACAATTAACCCTGCACCATCATGTTCACCATGAAACCATATCCCCAGTTGCCGCATCCACATGTTTTTTGAGCCTGCCTTGGTAAGCCCCTTGAGGGCTGCTTTGTGCCTGCTGCTGCCATGTAAATGCATTTTATTTAATGTGTCATTTCAATGAAAGAACTGAGGGAGATCAGATGACAGTGCCAAGTGATGGGCTCAAAATAATAGATTAAAAAAACCACAAAATACAAAAATAAATACAAACTAAGTAAGTTTTCACACTAAAGCATTTGGTACCATTCATGAGTTAGTTTCAGAGGTGAAAGCCATCCAGATGGCCCTAGATATGTTGGCAAGCAAAGAGCACTCAATGTTTACGTTAATTCAAAGGGTGAACAGACAAAGTCACATAAAAACTATCAAATGATGTTAAAAAAAAAAAAAGGAAAGAAAAAGGCAGTAAATGCATATATAAGAACATACAACCATTTGCACTCAGATATATAACATGTACTTAAATACACATTTGGTAAAAATTTGGTAAAAGCAAATAATCTCAAAGAGGTGCTTCAAATCCTTCCCTGACTTTGCTGTTTCCCACTGTCTACCCTACCTCATCAACATATTTGTTATTTGAATCCCAGACCTAAGTTTCTCGCTGTTGCAGCAAAAACGCAGGCATGGAGCTCAGAATTAAGGACTTCATGTCCCTTTTGATGATGTCCCAGAGATCATGGGATAATGATAATTTCTATCATGTTACTGAAGGAATGCCCTGCTTCAGGGTCTTTCACCACTCACGCTGCAGGATATCTAAGGATATGTAAAACAAGAACTGTTCCTAAAATGTCTGATACGAAAGCAGTTTTCATCTGGATTTCTGCAAAGAACAGCTAAAATAATATAATTGATCTCATTAACTGAATCTACCCAGAAATATATTAAAAATATACTAACAAAGGTCACCCAGTACCTCCATCCTAATAATACATTGTGTACCTATAGAATCACAATTATCTTCTATTTTTCTGTCTTTTCAACATATGACACCACCAGTACCAAAATCACTTTCTTCCAAGACAAGGGAGAAAAGGAGTCCATGTCAGCTAATCATGGGTCTCAGTGGGAAAGCCTGGAAGAGCCCATAGACTTCCCCACTGTTGAACTGTGAACTTGCTGGTCTGATGGAAGGGATGGGAAAAGGAAAGCAGAGCTTTATACCCTGAGTAGAACAGCAGTAGGAGCTGTGCTCTCCCAAATGGAAATTGGACTTGGAGACTGAAGCCAGTATGAGAGGGAAGGAAGAGCAAGAACTGCTGATGAGAGGGTCCTGGCAGACGCCTCAGCACCTGTGAGAAGAGGTGATGAAGAAATAAATATCAACCAACTGTAACAGCTTTAACAGCTGGTTCTACCAAGTGGAATGAAGAGCGTCCCACACAGCCCTCAGATTAACGCAGATTTGAACAATAAATTCTGACATAATGTTTATAGAATTTTAAGTTTAGGAAACCAACACCAAATAAATTTTGCAATTAACTGCTAATTTATTAGCTCTGACACTGTTGTCTGTCCCAAATGCATATTCTGCCTGGGTGATTGGACTTCCATGCTGGTGTTTAGGGGTATGTGGTGAGGAAAAATGTGTACATTGTGCAGAACAGAAACCCACATTTCTGACTCTAGACACCTGCAACCTCCATGTTACTTATCTAAATATGTAAATATGCTTCCTCCAAGCCATGGGCCATTAGAACCCACTGCTTCTGGAAAGCAAAACATTGTGAGACAATTATAATAAATACCTGTATTAACAAATAAAAATGAAGCATTTTGACACAGGAATATCCTACATAATCTGAGACAATTTGGTCATGGAGCTGTTTATAGCAAAGCATTAAGTTTAGCTATAACAGCAGCTGACTTGTTCTCTGGAAACTCTATTCCCTGAAAGGCAGCATTACAATTAAAGAGTGAAGAGTATTTCAGCTGACATAGCATTCCTGCTATAGGCACAGTCAATCAAGGGAAAGGCCAAAGCAACAGTCAGATAAAAGACTAATAAAGCTACGAATGACAATAAAAGTCCACTGAAAGCTTTATTAGACTGGTGAAAACCTAGCTCAGAACATAAAACAGCCCTTACGCAGAGTAACCCCCAAACCTTTTACCACAGCTTGCAATAGATGTCACACTGTGCTGGTGAGGGCCCTGAAAAGCACAACAGGCACCAAAAAAATCACGGCCCAATCAGGACTGCAAATAGACTCATATGCTGAGTAAGTTGCTTTATTGTAACATTCTGTGATAGAGGTTGGACTTACCCCTGAACTTTGTGGTAACAGCAATTCCTTAGCTACCTTTTCTAATCTGTAGATCTCAAATTACTTTGAAAGAAATGAAATGTCACATTTTTCATTTTTCAGGAAAGGAAGCTGAGGCATAGAGGGATGTTGTAACACTTCATTATAAATTTCTCTTATGTAACGTAACCCTCAGATTATGGGAAGGTGTTATGTGGCCTAAGCAAATTCATGTGCATGTACCTTTTTAATGTATTTCTAGATATCCCACAAGTTTAAGCTTCAAATTCTTATGGTCAGGACATTCATATGTCAGTAGCTTTGTGTCAGCAAAAAAAGAGGTAGGCTGCTTTCTTGTTAATAATAGGTGCATTTTTTTAAAGGAAAGCATGATATGAAATACAAAATGTCATGTATTTCCTTATAGCTATAATGGTCCTGTGTCTCAAAAACATCTTCTGAGAAACTGGCACACAGTAGTGTGTCGTTCTATCACTTAGATATGTAGCTTTAGTGAACATTAAAAGTTTCTGCAAGATTAATGCTGTAGCAAGTTGAATTTGTTTTGTGTTACTAGAAGCACTCCCAGTAGAATGAACACTGCCATGCCAAACAATATTTGGATGCAAGAGAAAAAGTGCACAGGTGAAAGCTAAACCATGTCACAGCAAAATGTACAATCTTCCTGCACCAAAAAGGTCAATGACATGATGGTGGTGCAACCAAATAATTCAGGGACTCTAGTAAAGGAATAAAAGAGACTGGCATCCATGCTGATAGATCAAAGTAACTGGGGATCCTGTGTTTTGCACTGTATACACGGTTAATGTATATATGCTTAGTACAATGAGGCATTTCAGCATTCTTTGAACACTTGACCTAATCAGAGCTGGTGAAAGGTTGCCTTCTTTGCTAGAGTAATTCACACCAAGACCTGCTCCTAAAAGCCATCATGTGTTGAGATTTCTTTCCCACCCTATAATACCACCTGCAATAGTACCACAACAGGGTTTGTACCCTGACACAGCCCCACTGTGTACCCTTAGTTTCATCTGACCCTGATCTTGGCTGGCAACATGACCTCATATTACTGCAGATATTATTAATTAAGATCCTGGGTTTTTTCTCTGAGTGAGAAAAAGATCATGAAGGACCCAGCAAACTGCAAGCCAAAGCAGATAGTACAAATATGGTCAATTTATTCTTGTGGGAGCTAATTCTGGGAAGTACAGCCACAGCTGAGTCTGCACCACTTGATTTTGGGGTTAGAGATTGTTCCTGGGTTCAATATTTGGCCTTCCTCACCTTGCAGTTTGTAAGCACCCAGGGAACCCAGGAAATAAAATCGGGCTGTCTTTGGATCCATGCTCCCCAAAGAAAACTGACAATAGGCAGTGATCCTTGAACCACTTTGGTTAGGGGGTTTTTTCAGTCCTATTGTATTTTTACAGCAGACTCAGTGGTTTGAAGCAAGCTCCTAAGGACCTTACCTGCAATTAGGCAAATTCTATATCTTAAGTTTTTGGTCCTTACTTTAAATATTCTCATTAAGGTGTCAGTTAGAGGGTCATATCTGCAATTAGTATTGCACAGTTATGCTAAAGAACTGAGATCATAAGGCCCATTGTGTAAAATGTGGGGGAGAGAGCCCTTTCCCAAATACTTTGCAATCTAAATAAAGACAACCCTCAAAAAATAACAGAAGAAACACAGAAAAATGAATGGACTTACAGAGGGAATGCAGCAAAGAGGCTGAGCTAAGATTAAGACCCAAGGCTCTTGACACTTATTTTTTCTTAATTTGAGTTAATAATATTCTACTAATTCTGCAAAAAATATTGCAGTCATTGTTTGAAATGATGGAGTTGCCATCCTTGGAAATATTCGAAACAGGTCTGAACCTAGTTCTGAGCAACCAGCTAAAGGAGACCCTGCTCTGAGCAGGGGGATTGGACCCTATGACCTTCAGAGATCCCAGCCTCAGCCATGGTGTGCTTCTGTGGACATTAGTAACTCATTTTATCCAGATTTTTGTCCAAATTTAAACCAGTAAACTTGAGTAAAAATCTCCATATTTTCTATCTTAAGTTACAAATGTATACACACAAACACATAAAATATGTTTACACACAAATAGTGTGTTTTTTATATATTTAGCAATTGCGATAAAAAGACTTCCAGCAATACTCTTAGCATGTTCCCTTTTTTTAGATTTAATAATGTTGCAAGGAGAGGAAACATCTGACTTTGGAATTATAGCAACACAAAGCAGTTTCTTTTGGCTTTCAAATATGATAGGATCATATAAAACATCTGCAAGTCATTGGTTGAAGCAAAGATTAGAAGAAAAAGGTTCTGGGATATTATGCATATGTACAATTCATTTGGCCTTAAGTCCAATTTAAGCAGCATGCAGTCCATGTACCTTGGCTTATAACGAGTTACTTTAATGCACAAACAAGGTGAACACTGTTCAGACTAATACCTGTAGACCTTGCTTCAGCTGGCACTTGCTAAGCACTACACATTCTGAAAACATTCTGAAAACATTCTGAAAACATTATTCCAAATGCTTCAGGAACTTCTGAACACCTTTTTAAGATGCAGGTGTTTTCAAATTATGTAAAACTCTTCAAAAGATCAATTAAATTTTCCAGGTTTTGTGCAGGTTGTTAGATTTGAGGGCAGGGGTGTGGAAGGGGTGTTAAATAGTATGAGTCTGGAGATACTCTGTTTATTTATGACACAATCAATTACTGCTTATTCTCTTTGCACAATGAAACGGTTTCCAGTTTAAAAAAAATTAAGAATAGCTTAAAATATATCTTAACATATTAGAATGTGAAACAGGGGCAGCTAAGGAAAGATTGCCATTACCTCCTCTGTTTTATCCTTTTGATTTTCCCTGCTGAAGAAAACCTGAGTCATGAAATAAACCAACACAAATGTCTCCAGGGGGAAGAGAAAGTAAAAAGTCTTAAATGGAAAAAACAACTGATTTAAAAAAAGAGAGAGAGAGATAGAAAGAGAGAGGAAAAGAGCTAGATATCAAACTTCTTTACACAATCAAACAGCATTTACAGTCAGCTTTCACAAAGCTCAGATCAGTTATGAATAATCCCCATCCAATACAAGATGCAGTGTATATCATGTTGGAGCATTTTCTATCCTGTGCAGTTGTCACACACTGTGGAAGGACACGGCTAGGGCACAACACACTGTGTCACAGAGCTTTAAAATAGCCAACCAGATAAGAGATTTGTTTCCTTTTGTATGTTTTATCTCAAGTATTGGAAACAAGTACTGTTCTTTATACAACAGTAATGACAGTTGCTTTTCTATTGTAACTTATCAGGCTAAATTTGTCAAACCAAAGGACAGAATTTGTCTATGCATATTTATTTTTAAGCAATCAGATCACCTGAGCAGTAAGAACAGTAAGAATAAACATCTTAATGCATTATTTCTTTTTTCAGACCTATAAAGATATATAAAGATTAAAGATTGTTACAGTAGTTCAAGGACCACTCAGAAGCTCTTGTCACCCCAAGTCTGCCATATGTAAGAACAAAAACATTTCTGGTACAAAGAATTAAATTCATGACCCACTTGATCCACATTTGTCTCAACTCCAACCCCCTCCTTCCTTCTCCCTGTCCCCTTCTGCCACCCCTACTTTGCCCTTCCCCCTGAATTTCACTTTCACTTCTTCACACACAGAGTGAAAGAGAAGCTGTGCTGAAAGGTGAGTACACAGAATCCCCTTGCATTCCCAGTAATTCAGATGTTTGTCTGCCTGTCAATTTCCCAACTTGTTTTTTTGGTTTTTTTGGGTTTTTTTCAAATCTTTGGCTGGTTTGTATTGGCTAGACTTAACAGGGGTTTAGAAATCTCCCAGTTGTGAAGTTTATGCAAGATTTGTGAAAAACAGTATCTGTGTTTGAGAAGTCTAAAAGAGCTCAGCATGAGAAAATAATTTTAAATAAGCAGTATGAACTCAAGGGTTATCTGTTGTCTCTGACCAATCAGCACAAGTGGGCCATCAACACAAGATGTTGAAAATCAACTTGGCATAGTTCTCTCTTATATAGGCAGTAACATTCCAGGGAGATGAGGTTACTGTGATAGACTGTTTGAGACATGGAGGAAAACTGGAAGTTCACATCAGAAAAGAGAACTGAGATCATGCAGGACATAAGGAAAAACCGAGACAAGTATGGTCAAAGTATGTGTACAGAGAACACAAATCCACTTAATTAAATATATCATTCATGGAAAATTTTGGTAAATTATACTCACTAGTTCTAGCTGCTGGAAATAAAATTGTTCTATCTATTATTTTTGTTTAGGAAAGTGAACTTTAAAACAGTTGAAAGAATTTTTATAGTTAGTTTTATTATGGCAAATATACTTACAGCATTCAATATAAGAACATACAATAAAAGTCTGTAGGACACAAATGGTGGAATTTCAGAATTCTTGGCATAGTCAATGATGTTAATACCTGATCTACACCATAAAAAGGACAGCAATTAGGAAACCTCAACCAACTGGAGAACTTGGATCTCACTGCAAACATCAGAATGAAAACTTCCCTGTGAGTCCTACAAGTTCTGACATTCATAAAATGGGTATGAAACCTGTATTGCTATGTCATACCAACCCAGGGAGCTGTGACACACGAATGCAAGTACAGAAATGACAAATAGGCAAGTGCATTTGTAATTGCATCCTAAAAAATTCAACAAAGCTCCAGGTCATCTCTTTTCCATGTTTGCAGAATTGTTTATATTGAAAAGAAAGGATCCTTTCTTTATGGAAAGGATGACATATAGATGGCTCCTTAAAAGCATGCTGTTCTTTCCATCTCATCTGTTTTGGGACAGAGAAAAGGGTGAGAAGCTGAGGGTTTTTGTGGGGTGACAGGAACTTCTGGTGGGAACTTGAGTGGATGGAGGAATTAAGGAGGGTAAAGAGTAAGGAGCCCAGTGACAAAGCTTAGGAGAATCCAGTCCTGGGTGATGAGTTGAGTAAAGCAGTGGGGATAGTTAACAAGTTATAATAGCAAGTTCAGAGAACAGTTTAGCTAAACTGCTTTCTGGAGATACTGTAGTTATTTCTATGGTGATTACTACGAAATATCAAAATTACTTTGTACCCTGCCTGAATGAAAGCCTTGCACTCCTCGTGTACATAATAGTCTGAATGGGAATATGCCATCACCTTTAACATGAAATCTTAATGGACTCCTTCAAAGGTTAATGTAATGTCAAGAAAAAAAGGCAGGACAGAAAATTATCATGTTCCATTTCAGAGTGCATACCTATCCCCAAGACTTTCAAAAACTCGGACAGGCTCAGTTTTTTCCTTCTTATGTTGCCCAAACTATTCAAATTGTCTCAGACCCATCACTGTCTATCACTAGTCTGGCAACAACTTTGAAGACACCTATCTAAAAAGGACATCTTGCAGCAATTAAATGTAGCAGAGTAGAGAGCTCTGATCTAGACAATAAACACCCTTTTCAACACGGTGCCAGGTCTCCCAGCTGGGAGCAAGCCTAACTAAGGCAGGGCTGAAATGATGCTGGCAGTCAGTGAGCTGTCTAAGACTTTTGTCAGGGCTGCCAGCATTTGTTCCATTGAATTGGTGTCATCAATAGACAGATTTTTTTTTTCCAAAACTTTCCCATGTGTAAACAAGACTTAAGATGCAGACTGATATGGGAAACATTAATTTCACACTGTAGTGACACTATAAGAGAAAATAAAAATGAAAACAATCTAACAGGAATGGTTTCATCTAATTGGACTGTGCAAAAACAATTACAGGAAAATAATTGCCTGATTGTTTAAAAGGATTGCTAATGGGCAGAGTTAAGGTTATCTGAGTGCATTAGCTGTGTCCTTCTGAGGCTTAGATTTCTATTAAGATTTGCCTTGAATCTAAATTTCCAGAATTTATTCTTTCTCTTTCTAGTGAAATTGAAGCATTCCTGTAATGCATTTCACTTTAACTTACTGTTACATCCTCTCGGTCTGATTCCATTTTATATAGATTTAATTTAGGAATATACACAAGAGGTTTTTTTCCCTTTCTATTTGTATTTGAAAGATTTATATTTATGTAGGTTCCATTAAATACACATTTTCACACTTGTGTTTTTCACACACATCCTGTTGTGGCTCAATGGATGAGTACAACTATGTTTTACAGTTCAGAGATGCCTTAACACCTATTCATTTTAGCAGTCTGAATTTCAAGCCTAGAGCTGGAACTGATGTACAATCCTGGAAATCTGGAATAATGATTTTTCAAGGTTTCTTACTATAAGATCATACTATGAAAAAGATATTTTATATTATGTGTCTAACTGCATTTGCTTCAACTTTTGCTCCTTTTTGTTTTGTTTTGTTTTGTTTTGGTGGTTTGTTTTTTTGTTGGTTAGGTTTTTTTGGGTTGTTTTTTTTTTTACATTTTGCCTTTTTTTTATTTAGGAAGAAGTAGAAAGGAAATCTCACTACATACTTAAATCTGATTTTATTTCTACCTTTTGTATTACTTATCTATTTCTCAGTTTACTCTGAAAAACTTTTATAGACACTTGCATTAAATAAAAGCATTTGCAATAATAAACTCCATGCAGAGATTTTTAAACAAAAAGTTACTTATTTTTCTTATAGATATTTACTTCTCCAAAATGCAGATTTTGAGTTGTCACTACCTTATAGAGCAGGTGATACCACAAAAAATGTTTCCACTTACAATTTATGACCAGGTAGTTGTGTTAGGTTACATCACATGTAGAAACAGCATCAAGCTTTGAGAGCATGGCAAGAAGAGAGTACCCTCTTAAAGGAAAACACATCTTTAAAGATCAGATGGCAGCATCCATTTGGACAGTGTTTATGTTTCATCATCTAACTTTCACTACAGATCTAAGAGGAGTCATCCAATAAATTAATATTATGAAATTATTCTTGATCAAATTTCTTTTTCCCTGCTTGTGTGACTAGCATTCCATTTCTAAGAATAAATTGTAGTTACAAAACATGATGCATTTCCATGGTTCCAGAACCTTATTTTCTAGACAGGAAAAAAGATAATTATTCTCTATTCAGCTAATTGATTTTAAATTATCCTTGACTATTTTTCAAAGATCTCCAAGAGATGCTTCATGACAAGCTATAAAGTAACAGCAATCAATTTAGCAGTAAATAAAAAACTTTGGTATTCAATTAACATATAAAACCACTTAAATGGCATAACAACGTAAAAACAGCAAATCTGTTTATCTCTTGCCAAAAACTGATTTACTTCCAATTTAACAATTATTTATTTAGATCTGGAATTTGCAGCTCGGATTTGTACTGATTAAATTGAATGTGAATATATACAGACTACATGTATGTAACATATACACACTAAACAGGCACAGTAACAAGCCTGTTGGTAGTGCATTGTTTGAACATAATATATGTATGAATGCATGTGATACCTATAGGGTAAAAGATTTGATCATGCACTTGATGGTTAAATTGAGCATATACAGCTGAAAAGAAAAAACGCTGGTTTGGCTTGAATCTTTAGAACCAAAACACACCTGAAGGATTTCCTGAAACTGTAGTGACATGTTTGGACTATTTTTTAAAATTTTATTTTACTTTTTTAGACTTACAGGATGGTAAAGGTGACCAGCCTGTGCCCTTACAGCTCTTTAAGTAACAATCTCATCAACATAATAGCAATCCTTTCAATGAAATTTCATTCCTTCAAAGTTCCAGGTATCACATAAAGTCACAAAATATTCATCAAGCACTAGCAGCACATTGTCTCTTGCATCTGGGGGAAGGGATGAAAGCAGCTTTGCAGTACATTGCAGAAAATCAGTACATTTGGTAGTGGTGTATTGAGAAAGGAGAAGTAAATTGGACAGGCAAAAAGCCTCTTTCAAAAGAAAAGGACCTCAATTCAAGCATTACTGTCAGTTCCAAATACATGAAGATATATAAAGAAAGCTATGTTTTTATCTTTTTAACTTAAAAAAAAAAAAATCACAGGTCTTAAAGACTATGTTCTGGTAATACAAGGATAGTGACAGTCTTCTGGTATGGGACTGTACAATCTGAGCAATTACTGTGGTTTCTGAATTTGTCCAAGAATTTAGAACCAATGGAAGATTATTTGAAGTCTTATTATTTCCTCTTTTCACCTGTGTTCTATACATTATGTTAGGACAGGCTAAACATGGGCATGAACCAAGTATGGGACTTGTTCTGAATGGACTTTCTCAAATAGAAATAGAGTTCCGTTTGTCATGCATAATAAGACATCTTTACACCACACTAGCCATGCTGTAAATGAAAGTCACAGAAACAGCCCAAGACATCCAAAAACACACTAGAAAGGATTTTGCTCTGAAGAATACATATGGAAAAGTTCTTGACAAAACATCCAGTTTCTTCTGTTATATATTTGTACAAAATCAACCTTGTCTCCCCTCGTATAGTTATCATTTGTAGAACAATTTCCCTGCAGTTTGACTGCAGTCATGCATCCTGTTATTCATGCAGCATAAAGGTTAGCACGATCAACAAGAAAAGTTTGCTGTAATTTATTACTTCTAGATTCTAAGTATTGATGTTGTAAGAATCACAAAAGGCCTAAAAGTAATTAAATTAACATCCAAGTTGCATGAACTTGAATTCATAGAGTTCAGACATCAGAAAAAAGAGACATCATAAATGTGTTAGAGCTACAGTTTAATTTTGTAGAGAATTTTAATAAAAATTTTAAAATTAGTATGAATGGACAATGGCTGAAAAAACACAGCTGTGGAAACACCAGGAACATAAAGACAGGAAAAAGCTATATGATGAGCAGGCACAGATGCATGTGCATTAGCAGATCATTAAAATCCTATCACACATTTAGGTTGGATTCACAGGACATTCAGGTGGAGACACAAAAGGCAATGATTAAATCCTGATGCTCACAGAGGTGGGACACAATGAAGAGAGTTATTGTGGTCATTTTCTAAAGGAGCACAAGGCCCCATCCAAGGAAAGTGTATGGTTATTAACCTAAGAAGAATCTAAAAACATGAAGAGGAGAGCCCACAAACCAGTGTCTCATCTCCCCTCTTCTCTTTAACAGATAACCTGGACACCAGCATCTTGGTCTTTGTGAACATGTGAATATGAGAGAGTGATTGGGGAGGACAACTGTTTTTCAAGTTTCACTTAATTTTAAAATAAATTAATCTGTCATTTATACCGAGTTTCTCATTGAGATTTCCTGCATTGTTATTGCAGTGTTGCAACATTGTCTCTTATGATTACTTTTCCTTTGTTTAATTCCAGTTTTTGTTTAGGTCTAAATCTATCAACTTCACATGCCTACCAGCAAACTGCAGCAGAATAAGTCTTTCTGTATAATAGATCACAACTGCTTCATGGCATATATAAAAAATTTAGTGCATTTTTTTCAATAACCGCCATTTAAAATGTGAATAGAACTGTAAATTGCCATCAATTTTTAAAAACAAACATTTTGTTAGTTATCCATAATGGAATACAGTGTCTTTTGCTTTCTCTAATAGAAACATGTTTTCTTTGGTATAGAAATATTTTTTCTTATAAGAATGGGGAACCATTTGCAACACCACCAGAGCTACTTGGATGTAAATTGGAGCTTGAATCAACAGTGCATGTGTTTATTTTCAGAATGAGGGTAGTTTTAGTGTAGAATGTCTCAGCAAAATGAAAAGCTACATTTTGATTTGTTTGGTTGGGTTTTTTTTTAATGTTTCTCACCTGTCAGTGTACTTACACACTGTACAGTGGCTCTCAGGAAGGTATGCTTCTCACTCCTCCAGGGGTATCCCTGCCAGTAAGCCTATTAGCCAGTGCACATATTGTTTATTACTCTCATCCTGAAAATGATGTCTGGGAAGATGTTGAGGCGTTAAAAGAGAGATCTTGAGATTTGTCTCAAAATATCTGGAACCTAGATGCATTTTAATGTGACAAAACTGGTACTCCATGCATAACTCTGTAGCCACTTAAGGGAAAAAGATTACAAGTTAGATCTTATTTTCTCAGTTTCTCAACATCAACATCTCCAGCTGGTTTTTTCCTACCAAATCATCTCTGATGGCTGAGATTCATCAGTTGTCACATCATACCTGTTGAAACATGCAAGTCTCATACAAAAACTCTGTGTTTGCTACCTCTTTTTGTATTAAATGTACTGAAACATGAAACCATACATATTGGTTTGGCTCTGCTACCATTAGTTTTCTATAGAAATGTATTTGTTTTGAAGAAAAATACTACTACAGTGTGATCTTAGTTCTCAACTTGTCCTGATGCTGCACTGTAATTCTGAAAACAAGAGGAGATTCATTCTATGAATAGGACTGCAATGTTGAAAAGACTTAAACCTGTAAACAATTCTCTCTCATGCCTGTAAAGTGTTCTTCTGCCTCATGCTTTAGCTGAAACTGAAGCAAGTATTTGTTTTCAAAACAAAGAAAAAATACCCAGCTATGATCAGCATTCATTCTCCTAGTAAACAACTCAAATAAGGATTAGTTCAATTCTAATATCTAAGTATTCATTTTTTTATATTATTTTGAATAGCCTTTGCTCAAGATCCTTGCATAAACAGAGCAGAAAACCAGAAAATAATCCTTGCATGTACTATATGAAGAAAGAAGTGTCATCCAAATGACAGTAAGCTATTATTTTTTCGTTACCTGTGATGAAAGGATGAGGCAAAAGAAAAATATAAAAAATTATTCTGGGATCATGGATTGCCTTCCCAAATCAGATGACAAAATTTTCCATGCAAGACATTCTTTTTGTGCAAGTAAATAACAAAACATAAATTCACCAACACATTATTAATATATTAGGAAGGAATTATATAAAAAGATAGATATTTACCAAAAAATATGAAGTGATAGCAGGCAGGGCCATCAAAATTGTTCATGAGCTTCTCACTGCTAAATAAAACTTTAACGGACTTGGATTTTTCCCTTTTAGTTCACTCCCAAAGTTATTTTGAAACTTTTTTGTTCTCAAAGTCCTATTTCAATATCAGATGATAAGGCAGAAAGCTCACTACATAAGTAACACAAAAATAAACCTCATCAGCCTGTATTAGAGGGTGAGACTGAGTTATGGCACTGAGATATAATGCCTCTGTATATCAATTAAGGCCCTTCTGCATAATGCACTCTATTATTTCAACCTTTCAATAAACAAAGAGCTAAATTGCCCCAGGAATAGCTTGGCTTGATGTTCTTTCTGCACTTACCTCTCCACGGGTAGCCAAAAGATTTTAGGATCTGAAACTGCTGTTCCTTCCAGCAGTCTTTGGGACAAAATGAAAAACTGCATCTTCCCTGTTGCCTCTCTGATGCTTCAGTGACTAGGCAATTCATAATCTGGAAGCAGGAAAAGCTAGAGTTCTGTTCACAGTGAAACAGAAGTGAAAACAAAAGCTTTTTATATTATAAATTGGATTCAATTAACAGTTTAATGAACTTTTAGAGAGAGGCTAACATGCTTTCAAAAAGCCTTCCTCAGTGTCAGAGAGATGTCTCTCACAGATGTGTAAGCTTAAAGTCTGTCCAGAGGAGACAATCATAAAATTGCAGTAAAGCTGTGTGGAAAACCTCCCTTCCTAAGTTTTGTATTTCTCATTCCATAGCTGCTTTTTTAAATCATCCTATCCACAATCCTGATTACAGTTTAGAACATTGCTATTTTAAAAGGTCAATTACAACTGAAAAAGGAACATTGAAAATGCCTCACAGTGGTCAGCACTACTCTTTCTTATATGGGAAAAATTAAAGAAACTTATTCTGTTTGGCCCACCAGAATAAGGAGTGAGGGGAAATATGATTTCTGTCTATGAATATGCAAAGGCAGTAAGCATCAAATAAAGGTGAAGACTGTTATTCTCAAAAACAAACAAAACAAACAAAACTAAACTAAACAAAAAAATGCAAAAAACCCAAAAAACAAGAACAACAAAAAAATCTGACCTGAAACTTCTTAAAAAGACTTTCCCGAAACACTGGGCAATCAGCCTTCTCACTGGCATAGTGGTAAAATATATGCCTTTGGCACTGGAATTTTGTGAGTTTCTGAAGACCTCCTGCCTCTAATAGTGGGTGTGTACTCTGAAGAGTCTTTTCTTGGTACTTTGTCCCGTGGAGTGGAATTCACAGGAACACATGCATCGAATAGAGAAAGGCATAGTCTAGTCGTTAGGAAATGCTGAGGAATCATGGGCACTTACCCCATAGAGTACTGGAAGCCAGTGCTTAGGAAAAATGGAAGGCCTACAGAAAACAAAATCCTGAATGTTTTCCTGCAAATTAATTTGTAATTCTCTGTGCTGCAATTCTCTATGATGTAGCATCTACATCCTTTTGGATTCCAACCATTACTTTTACAGTTTAAGTCCTAGCAATGAACTTTTTATATAGTGTGTGGTGGTCAATAAGGCATTGTCACACTTCTTTTAGAAAATGGCTCACGTGTGTTTCAGTACAGACAGGATCTAACATTTGTCTTTATAAAATAAAACCCCTGAAAATAGGAGGTTTATATCATCTTACATAAAGCTATTCTCCCTGAGAAAGTAAGAGTTTCACCTCTTCTATCACTTGGAAAAACTCTTTAGTTTGTCTTAACTCTTTGTTGATTCCTTATTGTATTCTGAGCATTGTCTAAAGTGCTATCATCCACCTAATACCTGAATTCATCTTCCTCTCTGGTATCTGCTGGTGAGGAGCGAGCTCACTAAAATCATATCTGCGCTTCATGGCAGTGTAGGGTGAACATGGAAGTACTGTGAACTTCTTTTCCCCACAGATCCCAGATCAGGCCTGGGTTATATGTTCCATGCACTTCATTTGCTATAAGCAACACCCTTCTGCCCTGGCTAACGATGCAGGTTGGGAAAAGGATGGCTTTCTACCACTACTGCTTCTTCATCCTTATCCTGACCAACGTAATCTGTTTTGCTTTCCTATTAGAAAATACAAAAATTTAAATTTTGACTAAGAGAAGAAATATGTAGTAATATATTTGTTCAAACCAGTTAGCGCAAAAGGAAGAGTAGCTTCTCTTTAGTTACAGGCAGATTTAAAAAAAAATATATTAACCATTATGAACAGATCAAGGTGTATCAATGTCATAATATGTTCTTTGAAACACCATTTGAAATACACTGCCTTTTTCTTCAATCAACATTTTGAAATAGGATCTCATGAACATATTGACTGCAGCAGGATTTTTCCGTACCTTGGAGTCCCCCAAAACAGGGCACACAACTTTTTATTTACATTCAGTTCAACGCTAAAGTCAAAAAAGTTGATTTTGATGAAGAAACTAAATAGGTTTCTTCTGATATTTTAAAAATGAATAATTTAATTTTTGCATTTTTGAATGTGTTAATATAATATCTCTTATGTTTCTGGCACAAACTGTTCACTCATTTGAGCTCCTAAATACTTGCTGTCCTTCTGAAATTCATTTCATTTAATATTCATGAAAAAATTCACTTAGCTCTAATTTTTACAAGTAAAAGATACAGTCAAGAGCAAACTCTCCATCATACACATCATCTTTTCTTAGTGCCCCAAAATGGGTTGTAATCTCCTTGAAAACAGTTGGTATTCAGATTTATTTGATGAATAGTTCTTCTCAGGAATTCAATTTGCTAACTTATAACCTTACTCTTGATGGGGACTGCATAATCAAAGTTGTTCATTTTGCAGCCACTACAGCACCAGCTTTTTCACGGCTTGGCTGGAGTAGAAAGCTTTTTATAATAAGGCTCTGGTAGACAGCAGTGTACCGGATATTAGACTTGTCCCAGAGGGTCCATTCTCCTATAGCTCTGCTTGCATAATGGCGGAAGAAGGATATAGCCCCTTGATCTTTAGCACAGAAAAAATAAGAAATCAATTATGTCTGACTTTCTAGCAATGTTCTGCTATTAATTACATTTAATGGTTACAAAACTCACATGTGGGCATCCTTATGAAGAAATAAAGAAGCCAAGGGCCAAGGAGCCAACACATGACTAAATAGGGCACCAGCTTTTGAATTAATACATGTAAAGCTGCCAGAGCTGTCTTGCATACACAAAATATTCAGCTCAACCCCACCCAATGTCTGAGGAAACCTACCCCTGCTCTAGTTTTTCTTTTCTTGTTAGGCTGTGGACAACTAGTGAGCAATCGGGGAAGTATCTTAGAAAGTAAATTTGATTAATCCACTTACTGCTTAAAGTATCTGCCTTTTAAAACACTGAATATTGGCTCCAGCAAATAAAAGTCTAGCAGTATGTAATTTCCATAAATGCTGATTTTTTAAAACCATACTTTAGTCTAAGTGAATAAGAAGTATATCTGTTTGTTTGTGTCATTTTCATTTTCTGATAAGTTGATAAGTGTTTAAAATGGAAGTCACAAAATGCATTTTGTTTTTAGCACAAGGCATTAAACTACTTCAGCTTTCATATACCTTGTGGTCTTCCTAAAAACCATTTACTTTAGTATTCATCAGAAATTATGCACATACATAATTATTATTAATTATTAATTATTTATTCTAAATTTTACTGTAATTGTTTCTCTGTATTTTTGATGGCTAGCAGTATCAGTGAGTAGGACTAAACCAATAATTTTCATGTAATAATTTATTTGCTGAAATATGTGAGGTTAAACACTCAGACACTAACCGTGAAGTCAAATATGCTTGAAGGGGTGGGGGGGTATTGAAAACATCAACAATATATTTTCCCATTTCCTAACATCTTGATTTTTCAGGATAATTTCACAAGGGGACAGAGATATCATTTCCAGCAGAAGAAGGAGACTGATTGTCAATTTAACTTTCCATTTCCTTTGCTTTGGATACAAATTTCATTAAACAAAATATTCCTTGTTAAGCTGCACTTTTAAATGGACAAAATTCCCTAAATTATTAAGTATTTTTAGGAAATCAGGAAAAAAACAACCCATAGTAAACGTATTGAGCATTTCTCCCTTTTTTTTACTATCATTAAGTGAACAGCAACCAAACAGACACAACAAACCACTCTGTTCTTTGCTCACTTAATGCCATTTAATTTTATGACTGAGGTTGTCGTGAATCAGATGAGGATATTGATATAGAAGCTCCTGCCTTTTAATCCAAAAACACTTCTACAGCTGTGGTTCCAGCACCACCTCTGAGTGAACTTGGGAAGAACATTTCTGGGGCAGGCAGTGAGCAGTGCCTAATGAAGTACAGCACCTGTGCTCACCTTATCACCAAATTTCACTAATCTTAGAGCTGCTTTAATTACAGGGACTGAGAACTGGGAGGCACCTCCTGGGTCTCTGAGAACAGTCTCCTGGTATCAAAAGCAGCCACCTCATACAATACCCTTGCTAAATTGATCGTACTCTTCTTACTTCATCTGTATAGAACAGGATTACAAAGAGACTTAAATGAGAAGTGTCTAATGGGCCAGGCTTAGTTCTTATGTCTCTGAATAATGTCAGATGGATTTTGGTAATTCAAAGGACAGGATTTCCTTTTAGTGAACCCTTAGTGATGCAGATTCACTACAAACCAGCATATACCTAAACAACATATTGCAAATAAACAACCTATTTCAAAAAAATAGAGAAGATGTAGCTCTCATAAAACCATAGGAAAACAAAAATCATCACCATTTTGTGTTTCTCCTTCTTGGATTTTAGATTGTTGCCTCATAATGACTGTAGGGTCTCTCATACTGGTTTTCTCTTCCATGACCAGCTTCTCTTATATCATCTTCAGATGTTGATTATGAACCAGAAGAGCATGACTGAAGACTGTACTCTGATGGGAAGTAATTACAGTTTTTGTCTGCCATTACAGCGCTCTTAGCTAAATGGTGTGGTTCCTGCAATCCAGATGCATTTAACCTAGGCCATTCCTCATTTAAGCCTTGGGATACTACAGGCAGTCCAATCTAACATTTACAGCTGCACTGTAAAACCCTCTGTTGCATATACCAGACCTGGCAGACAAACATCCTTCAGCTTGGAGAGGTAGCCAGGGCACCCACAGCATTTCTGTCAGTTTGTATGGACTGCCTTGAAGACATTCCCTTCACACCCAAAAAGGTAAAATTCTGCAAATTCAGCTGGGCATCACTATTTCTGCCTGGACAAGTTTTTAGGCACAGGCACATAGCACAATGGTGAGACCTTCGACAGGAGAGGAAATCCAGAGACTTTCTTGGTGGCACATTTTGGTGCCATGTAAAATATAAGCTTTGCTTGGCCCTGCTGTAGAATAAATTGAAATACTGCTAACAATAAAATGAGCCCATTTTCATTCCTGAATAAAAGATTTAATCCTTTTTTCTAATTATTTCAGATTTCCTGCTGAGATGTCCTATGTACTTGAAAAAAAAATGGAACAAGCGCCCCATTTGGGCCTCATCCCACAGCTTCTTGAGGGAGGACAGAACATCAGCCTTGCATTTTGACATAACTCTGGCACTCAGTGCATGAAGGCAATCTGTAAGAAAGCTTCTTACTTTGGGTGGTGTAAATACAGTATATATAAAAACTGCTCTTTTTTTGTTTTCAGAACTGCACCTTCAATAAGTCTCTTTAAAAGCATTGTTTCTTGAAAATCCACAGGAAATCTAAACTTTTTGAAAAACCACAAAAATGTCATTAAGGAAATAAGGACAGCAAGATGCTGGGGTACATATTACAGGAAGAAACAAATTCTGAAATGAAAATGAGACTTGAGGGCAGTGCAGGCTGAGGAAAGAGAGAAGCTCTGGGTTAAAAGACCACTTATATTTACCCCTAGACAAATATAAGCTGTACTGATCCTGAAAGACACTTTTTTATAACCAAATTCTGATTATACAAGGGAAAATATTGTATTATTATTATTATTATTATTATTATTATTATTATATTTTTAATTTGGACACTCAGTTTGACAATCCCAAGAAACAGCTAAAATTCTCTGCATGTAAATTTCTACCCTCAGCTAAATACCTAGGGATGTTCAGGGGAGCATTAATTGGAAGCAACCAAAAAAAAAGAAAGAAAAAAGAAAAGAGTTACAGTGCCCCAGTGAATAATTTATAGCTGTTTCCTTTTCAACAAAGAGAATGTTGAATGTTTTTGACAATAGCAGGTACATAATTGTTTTATGCTGGGGGCATTTATTGTAACTCATTCATTATATCATCTTGCTAGTTTTCATGGCATGCATTTATTTGTTCTCTTAGTGGAACAATTTGAATGACAACTAGGAGAAATAGTGGGGGACTGAGAGTGAGAAATAGCATGTTAAAAGATTTAAACCAGTTTGATAGACAGCTTGAAAACACCATCAACACCATTAGCACAGGGAGAGCTAAAGGCCTATATCCAGTGACCACCTTTTTTAATAAATGCCTCTTTTTTTTCCAGAACTGTCTTTGTTAATTCATTTCAGTTGATTTGGGTCAGAGAGGAGACTATTATACAATGAAAAGCTTAAGACTGTGAAAGAGGAAAGAAAGACAACACAGAACCACATGTGAGAAAATCATGAGGGAAAGTCAAATCCATGGGCTTCCTCCAAAGAAATAACTAAACCTAGAAGTTTGACAGAGACAGTGAGACCATATATCTGACAGAATTCTAAGGCTTTTGTGACTTTTGTCACTAGGAAAACATTTGTATTATATTGAGTCATTTCCCCTCTGTTTTTTTAAGCTGTAAAACCTCAGAGTTCTCCGTGTCCTTTTCATTCTGATCTTCCCATCAGAGGAAGTGCAATTGTAAGGTTTGGCGGAAAGACAGTGAATACATATTAAAAAATATCAGAGCCTTCTTCTAATGGTCAAGTTCTGCTAATATGGCAATTTTTAGAGGCACAAGCCAATGTTGTTTCTGTGACGTTGATGATACTACCATAACTTCCAGCATCTGATCTACCAAGCTTTGTAGATTTTTTAATATTACTGTTAATATTTCACAGTAAATTGTACATCAAGTTTTGCTCTTGTTTGTGTGAACATAGGTATAGATATAAGTATAAAAATATTTATAGGGTGTTATCAACCTTACTACAGTCAAATATTCTTCCTGGGTTTTATTAATTTATAAATAGGTTGTTTAAGATTTTACTATTGTAAAACCATAGCAGGAATTCCTAATAAGCAAATATGAACACAGGTAACTGTTCAACATGTCAGGTACACTGCTCTTCTACCTGTGCTTCAGTAACCATCATCTCTAGCTTTTGTATCCTTCTCCAGTCCTTTTTGTAAAAAGGGACTTCATGTCTTATACAACTTCACTCATTAGTTCAGTAGCGTTTTTGAATTATTGTGTTTGACATCATACTCCCTATTTGGTCAATAGTCAGAACTATTCCCTAATGTGAACATACACTGTAGGAGAGTACCATAAGTGATTCTCTTTCCCTGTTTACTGCTGAGCTATTTCTGCCAGCAGCACCTTAAGTTGATATGCACGTAATCCAAAACCCACTGAAATCACACCCACACTAGTGACTTCAGTGGGATTTGTACACAAAGCAAAATCATGGCAATTATTGCTGAATTAAAGGGCCTTTTTAGACCCACATCAAACTCTCCCTGAATTAGAGTATAATTATGTGAGAAGCAGCAGGAAAAAAAAGCAATAGGTAAAAAAAGTCACAGAATCACAGAATTCTTAGGGTTGGAAGGGACCTCTGGAGACCATCTAGTCCAACCCTCCTGCCAAGTCAGGCTCACCAGGAGTAGGTTACACAGGAACAAATCCAGGTGGATTTTTAATGTCCCCAGAGAAGGAGATTTCACAACCTCTCTGGACAGCCTGTTCCAGTGCTCTACCATCCTCAATGTAGAGAAGCTCATCCTCATGTTGAGGTGAAACTACTTGTGGTTTAGTTTACGGCCATTATTCCTTGTCCTGTCTCTGGGTACCACTTAAAAGAATCTGGCACCATCCTCTTGGCACCTGCCTTGGAAGTATTTTTTTGCAATTGTGAGATCCACTCTCAGTCTTCTCCAGACTAAATAGGCCCAGCTCCCACAGTCTCTTCCCATAAGAGAGAAGCTCCAGACTCCTCATCACCCCTGTAGCCTCTGCCAGACCCTCTCCAATGGCTCCTTGTCTTCCTTGGACTGAGGAGCCCAGAAGTGACCACAGCACTCCAGATGTGGCCTCTCTAGGGCTGAGCAGAGAGGAAGGATCACCTCCC
Source organism: Eopsaltria australis (assembly GCA_034509425.1). Classification (NCBI taxonomy): domain Eukaryota; kingdom Metazoa; phylum Chordata; class Aves; order Passeriformes; family Petroicidae; genus Eopsaltria; species Eopsaltria australis. Next base: position 356,432 of record JAVTVJ010000056.1, read on the forward strand.
TTGCCCTGCTGGCCGCTCTCTTCCTGAGCCACCCCAGGATACCACTGACCCTGCTGGCCACAAGGACAGACTGCCAGCTCATGGTCAGCTTGTCATCCAAGACTCCCAGGTCCTTCTCCACAGAGCTGCTCTCTAGTAGGTCAGCCCCCAGCCTGTGTTGGTACTTGGGGTTATTCCTCTCCTGGTGCAGTACAAAACACCTGCCCTTGTTGAGCCTCATTAAATTTCTCCCTGCCCAGTTCTCCAGCCTGTCAAGGTCAATGTCAGCACAGCCTTCAGGTGTCACTCTCCCAGTTTCATATAATCAGAAAACTTGTCAAGGGGGTATTCTATCCCTGCATCCAGAAAGCTGATAAAAAAATTTGAATAAGACTGGGAAAAAAATTTTAAAAATAAAAGTGTTAAGGTTTTCATCAAAGTGCTGAGTTCACTCATGAGGTCAGAAAGTCACATTACTGTAGGAGACCTAAAATCCAAACATCTGTTGTTTGTATAACAAAATTTGCCCCCCTCCCTGCAGGTGTCTGAATCATCACAACTGTATGAAGGAGAGCTTAGGACATGTCAAGATGCTAACAAGGGTGAGGGTCTTTCTCTTCTTGAAATCTGTAGCCTGTGATGAAATTGACACTTTTCCTGTGTGTGAATACTGGCAAGGTGAATGATAAACTTCATACTGAGGAGTGAGATGGGACTATGTTCATCTGCTTATTTAGATATATCACTGAATCATAGAATGCTTTGGGTTGGAAGGGAACTTAAAGATTATTTAGTTTCAACCCCCTCCCATTGGCAGGATCACTGCCCAATATATAGCAGTCGAGAATCCTATCAGAAAATCCTTGTTCCCATAAAATTCATCGTAGTCTTGCCACCAAGTTCAGTGTGGCCAGAATTTCATCAAGGGGTTTTTATAGGACTGACTACCCCAATAAATAAATCAAGGAGGGTTTGGCTGTCAGTGACCTATGCAAGATTTCACAGTCAGCAATAAAATCCAAATCAACTAACTCACAGCACTATTCTGAAACCACAAACATTTTCCTTCAACCCCAAATATACAGGAGGTTTTGATAACAGAAGAGCAGTAAATAGATGGACAACAAAGGAAATGGTCAGAAAAAAATACATTTAGTTACCTATTTTGAGAGCCGTAACATTTAGAATTTCAATATTTTTCATCTTTTAATCTCTCTCACATACTACTTTGATTACATTTAATTGCCTTGGACTAGAGTTGTGGAGTTTGGTATTTTTTGGTTTTGGGTGGGTTTTTTTCAGTTAATTTTCTTTTTAAAAAAACAAGTGGAAAGTGAAAAAGTAGCTTTGATGTTCAAATCAGTTTTTAAATTCCTGAAACTCCTTAATATCAAAAGCAATTTTATCTAATCATTTAAAGATGTCTAATGCTTACTGTTACAGATGTTAATTTTTTTTTCCCTGAAGTTAAGTTTTCTGCTTTTACTATGATTTTTTTTCTAGGTTTTTGAATTCTAGGAGAGCTGAGTGTTTGGTCAGAGTACCTGAAGGATAAAAAAATCACCTTGAATTAATTTTTTTTAGCTCAGGAAGAAATACAATAAATGAAGACAGAGGATAACAGTTGACATGTTTTTACAAACTAAATTATAGAGAGTGCTACCATCTTGCTGCACTAAATGCATTACATGTGCATAGGTGTGAACATATATATGTGTGCATATATACATGTAGACTTTTAAAAACTGAATGCACTTTTGGAAGAGGAAATCAAAGCATTCTTTTGTTTAAAGACTGTATGATTTTCTTACTCTATAGGCTACAGTTAATACACTGAAATTTACTTAGATGCTTAGCATTCCTGGTTATGGATCTAATGCAGTATTTTTTTTGATTCTCATTCAAACCATCTGTTTATTTTATTCTAATGTATCATGCCATACTTCCATGTAATTATGGACATCCAGTCTTCCAAGACAAACAGCTGACACCTGGAGACACATAAGGAATAACTCGTAAGTTGGGGTTATCTGCCCAACTCTCATTAAACTGACATTTAAAGTATATTCTGTGAAGTTCGAGTTAAACCAAAAATGTTATTCAGTGGTTCTTGGATTCAGAAATAAACATACAATAGGCTAGACAGAGATTGTCAGCCTGTCATTATAATACTGGCTGTTAACAACCACAATTAAGGAAGACTACATATCAATTATTATTTGTCTGGAACATGAACTTCCCTAAGCATGAAAGGAAGTGATGCAGCCTGTATTGCTGTCTCCACTCTTCAGCTAATTAGTACTGTTTTTAATGGCTTCATCTGCCCAGGATCAATTGTCTAATGGGGAACAGTTCTCTGTCAGTTAATAAGGTGAGGAACTGTATAATATGATTATGTCTGGCTCCAAAATAGTGCTTCAAACAACACTAAAACAATCATGTGATGGAATAAATAGACTGAAGCAGGACTGCCAGATAATTCTGGAGCAAGCAGATTGTTCCAGTAAGGGTACAAATGTCTGATACAAGAATGTGTGGCACACAGTAAGGGAAGACTAGGACATTGTCTAGAAATGCTGGAAGTCTAATTAAGAGAAAGAGACAGTGCCAATGTGCATTTAAACTGGTGTTTAAAGAACATTGACACAAGGAATGTGAAAGGGAAGGGCTCTATTTCCAAAAATACTTGCCCCAGAAATAAACTGCTTTGTGGCTGCCCTGCTTGGAAGAGCATGCATTTTAAACTTTCCATTCAGAAAATGCCATCCAGTACTGAAAAGGGTAGTAAACGGCTGATTATATATAATGCATGTCCCTAGGCTGCAAAATTTGGGCTATATATAAGCATGCTTACATCACTCTTGTTCTGCAAGATAATTGGATGTTCTCCTTTTGGTCAGTTACAGGGAGTTTGGTAGATTATTGTTTATTAGGATGGCATCATTTGACAACTCAGCACTGATCTGCACCAGGTAAAGTAGGAGGTGAGCAAACTGCTTGACTTCTTTCCCCTACTGTTACCCGCAGGTAATTGGCATTGTTCTTGGCATTTACCAAAAAGAAAAAAGGATTATGCTGAGCCCTCATAAGAACAAAAAGCAGACTTTGTGGTTTAGGAAATCATAAAGCTTTTTAATTAAGCAAGTATGGACAGCACTGGATTGCCTGAGTTCAGGAGGGAGGGGAGAGTAGTTGGTGAAAGCACCAGAGCAATGCCCAACACATGCATTTTTTTTTGTTCCAGACTTAATTACATCATCTGCCCTCTTTAATGACTTCTGGTTTTTCCCTTACTGTCATTTGCAGCACTGTTTTTCCATAAAAGATACAGACTATCCTCCTTGGGACAGAAAAGAACACTGAAAAGTAAAGAAGGGAAAAAGAGGACTTTTTAATATATTTAATAGGACTGCCTCTAACGAAAGAGCTTCCCTCAAACATCTGAGGCTTGCACATTTACAGTTACATTCAAATATGTTAAAGGAAAATAGCTACAAAGGTTTACCCCTTCTTCCACAGTTGACTTAAGCCGTTTGAAAACAAATCACATACCTCAACACACAATCACTCACACAGCTCTTGAGCCCATCAGAGGAAGAAACTAGAGCTTCAGATCTTTGGATTTCAACAACACCAGACTTTCCTAGGCAAACTGTAATGCAATCCGGTTTGAACCTATTGTGTCTGGAAAGACCATCAGTGATAACACTGGATGTCTACACCTTGCTCCCCTTCTGAAGTTTTAACCTGTGCTATTCAGAACACATCAAATACAAAAGCATTGCATAAAAGACTGCAATAACTTGAAAAAAAGGCGTAATAATCATTACATGAGGCAGCACTGTGAAGCCCATATTTGCAGAAAGAGAAAGCTATTAGCATTCCTTGAACTGAATAGAATGCAGAATGCAATGAAACAGAACAGCACAGTCAAAAGCTAAATCTGTGAGAGGAAAATAAGAAACAAATTCTTCCATCTGAGTTACATCACCTAAGAATGGATATAATTTTCAGCACATGGACTACCTGACTCCTATTTTTTATCTTTCTATTTGTGGTACAATTCACTTCCAACCAGCACTTGAGATTACTGTGGACAACTGGAATTTGCAACCAAGGAGAGATTATAGCTATTGCACGTGGAAGAAATAGCAGTGATCTATCTAATTCTCTTTTGCTAATGTCGCAGCTTAGAAAAGAGAAAAGTCTGGATGGTACTGCATTAGGTCCTTCTTTAAATCACTACTAAAAACATTTTTTGTAGTCCATGGTTGCAAATAGCTATAGCATAATGTAGCATGGACAGTCCAGGACTCAGTCAAGGCAGAATTGCAGTTACTGAGACCTTCATGACATTATAAAATGTACTGGTTCTCAGAGGGACTGGGAACCATTGCTTATGCATAAAAATGCCAGATGTGTTCAATGGACAATGAGATAGATTTGTGAATGAGACACCATTTTGGAGTGGAAAACAAAGAAACAGTTTTGAATGGGAAACAGTGTGGGGACAAATGCAAAAGGAAAGAGGAGAATAATTTCTAATTTTCTCCCTTCTCCAAATGTGTCTTTCAATCACCACTGAATAAATTTCCTTAAGTAAACTTGGACGTATCAGCAATTCACATAATTTATCAGTGACAGCTGGAAAATTTATCACCAAAACAATAGTGGGCTTCCTGGGAAAAATTATAGAAGTTTAGATATCTTGAGATTCCATATAATTTTAAAAGTAGAATAACAAATGTATCCAGAGGGATAAGGAAACCAGCTACTCCTTTAAGCAGGAATAATTTTTCATCATGTAACAACTGTTTTCAACCTGACACATGCCCTCACACACTCTCTTTCAATGTTTTAAAGAGTTGGTTAAAAATCCAATAAATTTTGACACACCATCAGACACTATGAATTCACAATTACATTTTCTTTGCAGATTCAGCTTAGGTGTTTTTTTACTTCAAATAGAACATGCAAGGATACTTTATATACCAAAAAGAGTCATCAATTAAATGCATCATAGAAAGACTTTTGCTTTTGTTACAGAATAGGTGAGAACATGCTAAACAATAACAGGAAGGTATCTGCGCTCTAAACATAGCTTCAGAAACAGATCTTATAACTACTGAATGGCTACAAATTTTGCTTTTCAGTATCAGAGGACCTCACAAACTCTCAGAGTAAAATATTTCTAGTGGTTCATCAAGTTATAGAAGGTATTAACACAGAAAAAATGCTTAAGATAGTATTGTAGAGAGCATAAAGAACAGTGGTATATGTACAGTTTTGAGAAACATGAAGCAGGGATTATGTTAGTCTAATCTTTTAGTGGCATTATTATCCAGGGTCTTTTTAAGTGAAAGTAAAACTTGAAATACACACAGGCATTTCATCTAATAGTGAACACAAGAATAAGACCTTAATTACATGGGCCACTATTTTGAAAGGGAACCTGAAGGATTCCCTCACCCAATGTGAATTCACACTCCTGAGACACAAAGTGACACCAGACTCAAGCCTAACAGCAATAGGGAATCTCACAACACCTCTACTACTTTCTCTATGAAAAAACATTGCCCTCTATGTAACTGGGAACATAAGGAATTCAGTATGTAGCAAAGGTCCCAGCTTTGAGGGAAGAGACACAGGACTCATCAGCAAGGCCTGGAACCAGGCTGCATCTCTGGCAGCACAGATGACAAACATATACATCAAGGATTTCTTCTTCAAAGTGTATAATAAATTCGAGACATGTAACATAAGCTCATGATGCTTAGTTATTGCAGGAAACTCCTTCACTGATTGGTGACAGGAAACTGAAAAACAGGAAAGCAAAATGACAACAGCTAGGTTTGGAAGTGGTGCTCACATAGAGAGGGCAGCACATATTGCTCCTGTCAGGTCCTTTTACTATCTGTAAAGCTCTCTGTAGAAGATTACAGAGACCAAAAGTGAAAAATACCAGCACAGAGCAGCTATTCTCATAAAGACAAGAATTCTGTCCAGGTGGTACCTTTAGGTCACTGGAGCAGGGGAAGGAGGAAGGGATGGATTTACATAATTAAAAGTGAGAGATGATCTGTGACACTAGGACAATGTACCTTATCCTTGTAAAACAAAAAAGAGATATTTATTCAGGAGTATATTTTGCTTCTTTGTGATATTTGGGTCATTTTTGTATCACTTCCCACACTTCCTCCTCCACTTTTAAGGTACTTTCCTGCAGTGAGTTGGAAGGCTACTGCAGCATCCTCTGACCCTCATAATTCACTTCATCTTTTACTTCAGAAAGGAGGGCCCTTATGAGGGAAAGTGATACATTTATACTCACAGGATTAAGAGAAGGCCCCAAAGTTTTGTTTATTAATTCACCCCAAGAGAAATATGTCCTTTGGGTGTCATCACCCTGACACCTTTTCTCTTTCAATAGCTCAGTGAAAACTTTCCATCAAGTACATTTCATAAGTTAGAACAGTTTTCAGCAAACATTTTAGATTAGCTAGTCAATGTGATTTTAAAATCATGACTAGTGGTAATTGATTTGGTTCATAATTTTGGTCCCATTTAGAAAGGTGATTAGAAGCTGAAGCATTAAACTCCTGATAAAGTCAGTGGTGTGTAAATACCTTATATACCTTTCTTATTGGGTATTAGATGTATTTACCTTTCCCTATGTTTCTTTCCTATGCTAGCTGGCCAGAGCCAAGGCTTCTATTGAAGCATTTTTCTTTGCCAGACAGGACTTATTATCTTGGTCACTTAGAGAAAACAAGTTTCTTATGTAAAAAGCAAAAGTGATGAACTGCAGTTATAGGAAAGCTTCAAGATAATCTGAATATTTATTATTTTTCTAAATGTTAACCTTATGTCTGTATACTGCTGATTGACTTGGTTTGGAAAGATGGAAAAATGGTAGTTGCCTAAACAAAAAGTGAGAACATCGATTATTCCTCTAGTAGGGGAATGGAAGGAAAATATATATCCATTGTCATAGTATAATTGTAGGTTAGCAATACCTGAGCCCTAATCCTTTTAATGTTGGTTGGCTGCTGCCCCTTTCTCATCTCAAGTGGGTAAGTTGAAAGCCTGCCTGTTTCCCATCCCTCCCTCCTTTGTGTCTGCCTGCGTGGGAATAAAGTGGAGGTGGGGAAGGCTTTCCTCAGCAGCAGTGTGTGCAGGAGGAACGGAGCAGCCTGTCACCAGGGGGAGGTCACCACGTCCTTCCCAGACCCTCAGCAAGTGCCTAACACCTCTCAGAATGTTCTCGGGATCCTTCTTGCTGCTGTCTCCTCCTCAAATCACACTGAGCTTTCCTTATGGCCCTTTACCTCACCATGGGTTTATTTCCAGATGGGATAAACTGAAAACTATTTAATGCTGCTAAAGAAAATCAATCATGAGGAACAAAAGTAGCTTAGGTCTGATTTAGGCCCTATTAATATAAAACTGTTAGGTGGAACAGCCAGGCTCAGCAAGAACCAAGCTGTGAGGGAGCTACACATAGGAACAGCTTCACAAATCTCTCCATGGGCCACTAGCAGCTTAACAACTGCATGCAATTATTTAGATGTATAGTTTATTTCTGCATAATTTATGCAGATACATTTTCAGCTATTTTGCCCAAATACAAAATAATAGTTTCATGATTACAGCATCATCTGGGGACATCAAAGCGCTCCACCATTATGATTCACATCCCCATTAACGATAATGCACAAGACAAATGTGAATCTTTATTAGGTTAATTCTATTTTGCCCATTTTGTAGATGAGTAAGTGGGAGCACAGAGAGGTTAAGTGATTTGCCCCAGGTCAAAGAGTGAAATCTGGAAGTAAAAACAATGTGTGAGTATGGCCTAAAAGCCATATATATTACAATTAAATAATGAGGTATTCAATAGCAAAAGAATTCTAAAAACTAGGGCTTCATATCCCACCTAGTTATGGGTTTAACAGGTAATCTTGCATTCCACATAAATCACTTCCTCTGATCATTAAATAACTCTAAAGAATGGGGGACCAGAAAAAGAAAAAAAAACAAACTTTTATTTCCCTCCCTAAAAAGCAAATAAAACAGGAAAAAGTTCTGCTAAAGTTACAGCGAAAAGAAGTGATCTGTCCTAAAATGATGATGATTTTTTTGCAGTACTATTCCTGTCTAAAATGTCTTTGAGAAACAGAAAGCCACATAAAGCGAAGCCCTGTGGTATACAGGAGAGTAAAAGAAAAGGAAAGATTTATTCTTTAAACAACAAAGTTTTACTGCGCTGTAGTTGACTTATTAATAAGGTGGATGTATTTAACTCCCTTAGTTTTAACTTAAGGGTCACTAACCTAAATTGTTAACTACTGCTTCTCCAGGTGAGTTTCTAATAAATGCCTGCATAACTAGAAATACAGCGAAAACCATTCTTTCTCTAGTGCAAAAGTATTTTCAACACAAGTTTTATAACACACTGAGTAAAGTATATCAAGCTAACAAAAATACACAAAAATGTAGATAGCTCATAGTTTTGAAGCAATCATTATCTTCCATACTTTTATTTGGTTTTCCTTCAAGATGAAAAGCTAAGAAAATTTACTATCTTCAGCCATTTAAATGAGCATGAAGTTTAAATGAGCCCACATGCTTCATATTATTTAAGATACTTAGCTATGCTCTGTTGTTTAGATTGAGTAGACTTTTTGCAAAGTTTTAGTCAGAAGAGACTCTCAGAAGACCCTTCACAGTGCAGAAACTTCCACTGATGAGTGAAAGTTATTATTTATGATCCATTAGAAGCAGAAAAACATAGGGAAAAGACAGGCATTGACTTCTGCTGTATTTAAACTATCTCATATTTCCCATTAGATCCATTAGACACTGTCATCACTTAAAGTAAATATTTTGTCATTAAGTAGGGAAAAATCTGGAAAGTCTTTTCTTTTTCTCTCCCAGAACCCCATTAAGACTTCATGGTGTTACCATGCTGAGAACTGACACATCCTTTTGCTGATTACATAGCTGACAATAAACTTAGCAGAACACCAGAATAGTCAAATATATCCCTAGGTATGGCAATGAAGATGGTTCAACTTGTTTTCAGTATTATCTTCACTTCAAATGTTGTGGTGTACAAAGACAGATTCTGGAATTTCAGTGTATTCCACAATATTTCTCTGTGTGTTTTAGTGGTTTTCTGTTCAACTGTATTGAGAAGTCCTGGTCCTAAGTGGCTGCAAAATTGCCCCCTGTGACATGCCATCAAAGCATTGCAATGTTCAGTGGTGCTCTGGAGTTCTGTGCAAACTGAGGGAGTAGAGAGCAGAGTCCCTTGGCGTGGCATGTTTAAAAGGCTTTGTCTAAATGATTCTTCCAGAAAGCTCAGTGCTCTGTTTGAATAAAGATATTCTTTCCCAGAGGAACTGGGTGTCAGCCAGATCTTATCCACACCATGATCAAAAGTTATTCCCTACTGACAGACCAAGCATCAGCTGGCCAACTCTGTTTTTTATCTGAATATGAGCTTTCAGCAAAAATCCTGTGGTCAACAAAGGAAGGGCCTTTTGTCATGAACTCCCAGAATAATAGTCTCATTCATCAGAAAGCACTGAGCAGTTCAGTGATAAACTCCAGTATAGCTGTGTTGTTTTTCTTGTATCTCATTTTCATATCTCTGATGAGTTCAGCTTCCTCTGATTCTCAGTGTAGGGAGATCTACAAGGAAGGAATAGCTTTATCCATTACCAGTCCCCTTTTTGCCTTAGCTAATCCTCTCATTTCAAAACTTCTCTGTTGCAATCAGTCCAATATTTTTTGTTAGCTTTAGATTTGCACATGAATCACTAAAGGTTAATAATGTTTTCTAGATACCTGGGAAGTCCATTCATGTAATGTATAAAAGACTGTGAACTTTCCCATCCCAATATACGTTTATGAATCCGCTGTAAAATTGGTGACATTATTAAGTTAGCTAGCTCAAATTTAAGACTAAAGTAAATAATCAAGCTCATTACCTTTGGAATCAATAACAGCCCATTTCATCTCCGGTTTCCTTCACTAATAATTTCCTTGGAAAAAAGTTGCTAAGTGTAGTGTCAGCATTAGTTCTATATACACTTCTGTTTGAATTACAAAATTCTACTAAATTAAAAGTAGGGAACTGATTGAAACTGAAATATTAATTGACTAAATTATACTAACATTATATATCCAATAAAATAATTTTATTTAAAGTTCAAAGATAATTTTTAAAAGCAGAAAGCAATTATTCATTCCACATAAAAAGTTAGAGGTTTACAGACTAACATGTTTTCCTAGATTTTCAGTGATATATTCTCACTTCTCATGAAAGGATTTATATCAGTTATTTTCATAGATGGTTCTCATGGATGTCTCTGATTGAAGAATTTTAAAAAGTATATGACATCTACAAGATTACCAAAGTAATGTGCCATGATTTTGCAAAGCATTTAGCCAGACACAATAAGACATATTAATTTCCTTAATAAGTCAATCACTCCCTTATACATTTTAGTATGAAGCTGCAATTGATAAAAAATATTGAGTCCACTAAGAAAAGCTACAAATAAATACAATAAAAAAATAAAATTATGCATGTTGGGATCAACATAATCCGATCATTTCCAGCTAATAATTTCACTAATTTCATGATATCAGTGAAATAGAAGAGAATATGTCAACTGATGTACATTACATGAATTAATGTGCTTGGTTTTTTCAGCTCAATGTTGCAAATAACTGGAGTTATTGCTCATTATGCAAAGAACTGTGTTTTTGTTAATTTTTTGCCATAAATTATTTCAAATTATGTTCTTTTAAAAAACTGAGTAAGAATTGTTTTGGTTTTTTTTCAATAGAAATGTCAGTTCTCACAAAACATTATGCACTCTAATTTGGATTTGCAGTAGTGTATGACTTATTTCAAAATATTTCTTATCACAGTTCAGATGAAAATATGCAACCATAAATGACATAAAATATTGTTCAAAATCACCCACCCTATTGCAAATCAAGTATATTTCCATACATTTCTGTCAAGCTATGACGGGTTTTCACTAATATAGCTACCCATGAAGATTTTATCATCTGAATGTCAAAAAGCATGAATCAGACATTTCATAGAAGGATTTTTGCAAAATTTCATTTCCTCACTGAAAGCCATGCAAGAACTTGTGTCTATCACAGGTGAAAACTGGAAATATAACACTTCTTCTCTTGTCTTCTTTGTCTCTCGGGATTGATTGGACAGAGAATTTGGACTAGCTTCTACAGTCTTCTTTTCATATACAGTTCTTTTTCACTTTGATGCACATCAGAGTGCTAAGATACAACCAGAAGAACAACATATTCACTTTTGTTAGGCCTTTTAGGGTCGGATTTTATGGCAAATACAAAACAGTTTACTGGAGTTGAAGACATTTTTGTCTATACCAGTGGAGAATTTGGAAATAGCTATCACAAATATTATTTACAACTTTGTCCATAATTTAATGCATTTTTGGGAACTGTTCATTTGAAACACCCTTGCTGGAGGATTTAATGAGAAGTAAAAAACCTGAACATAGATTAAATAGGGAAAATGAGTTATGAATATAAAGAAGGAAATACAAATAATTTTTAATTTTCTCTAACAGCCTAAACTGATTAACAGGGCTTGTTAATAATTGACAGGAAATCTGGTGGATATTTGCGAGAGCTTTAACCCTAGGACTATAAACACACACAAACGAAAACATGAAATAGAATATGGCATTCTGAGTGAAATAGTTGCTTCTGGGATTTTGCTATACATATGTTAAAAATGCTTTTGTATTTTGTCATATTAAAAGCCCTTTAACAGCCTTCTATTTTCAAATTAAGACACAGACATTTAACTCAAGGAAAAAAGAATATTAGTTATACAAGTATCACTGAATCTGAATTTGTGTAATGTCAACATATATTTCATGGAAGTTTTAATATAAACCTTAAAATGAACCTAATCTATGCATCCCTCTCACACTGAAAAAGAATATTAAAAGTGTATTCTACTTTTCATTACAACATTGTATGTATAATAACAATACAAGTAACATGCAAGTATCAAAGAACCTTTTGATAAGGTTTTCCTCACCACAGTTATTTATGCCTGCAACAAGTTAGGAGACCACATTGTTATATGCTGGTAAAAGTATCCTATGGTCCCTGTTTAATTCCTAGAGAAACCTGTCAGAGGTAAAAGATGTGCTACAAAAGGGATAAAAAGTAAAGAACATGTCTATTATCAATTTAATGACAGGATAGACGTTGCCTTCGAAGTTTTTCCTGTTACGAAGCCTCACCAGTGAATAAAAGTATCTAATGTATTATTCAGATAAAGGCCTCTGAACCTTAGACAGAAGGAAATCCATACCGCCTTACATTGCTTTATTAGGTCTATATTAAGGGCTCCATTACTTTAAAGAAACTGTTTAAGTAACATTAAGGCTATGACCCAAACTGACAAAAGTAGGGAAATACAGATAGCTGAATTTCCATCTTTAAAATATGCTGCTGTGGAGAAGAAAAAGGAACAATGGAATACGAGACTTTGCTTCTCATCTTGGGTTGAGAGAAATATTTGGGACAAAAAAAAAAAAAAAAGAAACCTGAATCTTCACCTGGCATTCAACTGAATCCAAATAAAAACTGTTTAAAGTTTGGCTCCCTTCCTATTACCTCACACCACGGGTCACTTGCAGCTAGAGGAGCAAGTTTTCAAGCTGCTATAGGAATGCAGACAATTTCTTCCTCTTTTGCAACAGCAACGGTTAGAATAAGAGACTCAATTATTGCTGCCAGAGCTATATGTAAAACATTGGTGCTCAAGGGTTTTCACGTGTTCTTTGCCCAAGAGATATACTCTCTCTGGAGAGTAAAAAAATATACATATCTAACTTATTTTTTTTTCTTTTAGACAGGGGAAATATAGGAAAGAGGATGTAAGGGGAGAATGATATCCCTATATCACATTATATCACCCAGCCATAAGACTGGTGGATTGAAAAGTGGCTGTCATGGTATTAGAAAGGAAAACACCAGTACACAACTATTTTTTACCTGTACCTCCTAGTTAAAATAAAGATTTAAAATTAATTTCCCTTTATGCCATGACACTATGATATCAGATGAACTCTAACAACCCCATCAAGTAATAAGTAAACTAGAAAAAACTCTTGCCTGAATGTTTTCTTTTAAGGTTATTATTAAGTGCAATTGTATTACTCAGGAGAAAGGCACACATCTTTTCGTCTCACCTGAAGGCCTGAAGTACATTTACATAATATATCTCTGTTGTTGAAGGCACTGATAAAGCCCTAACTAGTATTCCTATTGGTATTTTAGCATGCATTTAAAACCTTTGTTACTAGAACTATAAGAGTGGTTTGTGGCTTTGAACACTTTTAAATCTATCACCAATTGAACGATAGTTTTAATCATAAACTTCGGCTTTATCCATGTGGTCTCACTTCTGCATTAACATAAAGTATTTTGTACCCTCAGCATAAAAACATGACAGCATCTTTTATAACAAATCCAGAGGCCAGTGTCATAAGGACTGAACAAAAAACCCTTCTTCATCAAATTCTTAGCTCTGCAAGATGGTCTTTGCAAAGCTACATCAAAAAATTAGTATCATTAGGCATCAGTATTTAATTGTGGTAATTAGTAACAGTAACACCAAATTTGGAAATAAGACATTGATATCTTCAGTTCCTTGGATCAAGATTCAATGGCTTTCTGAAACATAATTTTGTCCAAATCTATATTTAAACTGCAGATGGGGGTAAATAATGAAAGTGAGCAAGTTTCAATGTTTATGTAAGATCAGATTCAATGATCTAGGACGTCTTTTGACTTTACATACAATGACATTATAATAAAAGCATATGACATCCAAACTAGAGAAGAGTCGATTTGTGTAACTGCCATGGAAAAAGTAATGAAAATACAAGAGATCCAATTTTACCAGATATTCATTCATAAGGACAAGGGGTTAAATGGATAACAGGATATATTTAAAAGATTCAAAATGAGCAAAGAGGCTCAAACATAATAAAAATTAACCAGCCATAATGAGGCAAGCAGCAATCCTTCAGCTCTTGTCATTTCCACTGTGATGGAAATAACACACGCTATATTATCTTTCCTGACTCGGGTGCTTGTGTGCCTTGCACCAGAAAAGAAAATCCCAGAGAGCTGCCTTGCACAGATCCTGTCTCCATAGTTTGTGAAACTATAGAGAAAACAATCTTTATTGTTGAAACAATATTTATTACATCACCCTTGGGCCACTCTCAGTCCCCCTTGGCAGTAAGCTGCTGGTGTGGTTCCTGCATGTCTCACCACTCACCAGGCTTACAGAGAGTGGTCCTGTCCCTTTCCTGCTTCAAAGATGCTGCTTTCTGGTAAGTATCTGCATTCATTACTGATATGATCTTGTGCTCCCTAGAGAACCTCTTAACCACCTATTTCTTGATAAAACACATTGGTCCTGGTCTTGCTTGAATTCCCAAGGAATCTTATTGGGAGCCACATGGTCTCAGATACATGTACTTTCCTGAAGTTCCTAATGACAGTAATGAGTGATAAAGCTAATTCTTAAATTATATTCTATTACTCTCTCACAAGATGGACTTCCCTTCTCTCTTACCACGAAAAGCCAAGGAAACAACAGGAACCACAAAGAAAGCAAATGACATGGCAAAGTTGTGGTGGGCTTCGAATACCATTACTCCCTGGCAACAATCAGCTACCCTTAACAAACAGAAAATCACAAGTTCTGTAAAAGTCTCTTATGCTTATTTGCATCTTCTATAATTTTTCAAGAAATAGAAAGTATAGATGGAGTGTGAGGCCTTCCATAAAAGCTCTTGCTCTTGAAAAGTCAGTGACATATCTTCTGCATCCCCTTACACCTCCTAACCATTCAAGGTGTGTCTTTCTCAAAATGCAGTTAGAACACTTTCCAATATTTCACCAATTTACATCATTAACAACAGTTTAATTTTTCAAAGTCAGTAGCAATAAACCAATAAATACGGGAGAACATAAGATGACAAATGACAAGATTCTAGCTCTCTGTTTGGTACAATGTGTTTTAACCTTGTCTCAGTGTTTTTGCTTCTAAAATTGGAAAAATAGTTTTTTACTTATCTAAGTGTAATTTTTAGTAAGTGAAAAGTCAGTAAATTAAAATTTTCTGCAAAAAATGAAAAAGAACAATACTAAGTATTCTTCTCCCCTTTAATTGCCTGCACCTGAAAATATAGGGATTGATCCATTCCTTCCCTTCTTAAGGAAAGGAATCTTTCTCCTTTATCATACCAATACAGCTTTTAATGAAAATATTCTTGTTCTCTCTCCCTGCATAGTTCATTTTATACCACAAAAGGCAAAATTTAATCTTAAGACTGGGACTTATGTGCGAAACACAGACTGCTTGCTCAACCTGGCGAGAGAACAGCTGGATCTCTATCCTGTTGATTGAGCAGGTGTAAGACTTCATCCCGCAAGGTGCTGTTAGCCCGTGGAAAGTTCAGGCCTATATTAACATTTAAGCATAAGGGTAGTCCTCTTGCAGGTTGTACCACAATAGACAATCACACATACATGCACAAACACATTGTCGTATACCTCTGTGTATGAATGCATACACAAATAAATGGCTGACAGCTGGATACAAATGCAAAAATATATCTCAGGCTGGGACACTTTGAATTATCTCTAACATGTACAATGCAAACCAGCTATTTGAAATGCCACAAAGAAAATTTTCTCCCAGGATGCATTCTTGTACACTAAAATTCAACTAGCACTGGACTTCTTTTTGGAAAATAAATGTTAAAAAGACTGTGTTTCAAATGGAAGTGCTGACAGGCCTTTGACTATCGCAGCTTGAATAGTATCACCACTGTATATTAACAACTGTAGTCATAAGATCTCAACATTTTCCCCCTCCCCATCTTTCCCTGGAGCTGCTCAAAAAGCTAAGCCCCTTTTCACAATCTTAATGACCAAAAGTTGAAAATAAAAAGAGACAGAAAGAAAAAAGTAAAAAAAGACTTAAAAGTTCAGCTGGATTTTCTTCTGGTTTCCTAATGAGCTTAACATCTCATAAGACTCTTTGGTAAAGGAGAAAATCTTTTCAAAAAGACCCATTTTCCTGCTGACAGTACGATCTTTCTGAAGTAACATCAGAAGACCATAAGGGTGACATCCAAGCCACCTGAGCTGGTGATACAAGGTCTTTAACCAATAGATTTCTATCCCCTCTTTACTCCACATTTTCTAGCAACGTAGTTCTTTAGAATAGGGTCAAAAGAAAAATTTCTGTTTAGTTGTTTAAAGGAAACAAATAACTTTGTCATCAGATCTCTGCAAGAGTTTGACCAAAGTCAAAGTATACTGCAATTTAATTTGTCATAAATGACCTGAAGTTGGGGGCTCTTAATAAAACAGGGGATCAGAAAGTTGTGTGGTTTCATGCCACCTTGTGTATGCATGAACAATGGTACCTAACCTATTTAATAACTTTTTTCTTTGCTGTTTAACTGTAGAGAATAATCTTACAACAAACTTGAATCCTGCGCTGTGGCAAAAAGAAAGTAAGAAGGAGGAACTGTTACATGTGTGACAACTGTAAAAAGGAATGCTGTCCTGAATGCAATGCCATCTATACATGGGATTTGAACATGTAAAAAAGTTACTTGCGTAACTATCATTGCTTGTATTAGTTGTCTGATGGAAAAAGAGTGGGATTACAGCAGTCTTTGGATGATTTATGCATCAGAGAAGCTCCAAACTAGGCCTTTCTATATACTGTATCAGGTAAGAATATATGGGTTTGCCATTTGTGTTGTGAATTTGTGGCACTACAACACAGCAGGAGGTGGTATTCTGGAGGTATGTAAGTGTAATGCCATGTTATTACACTAAGAAGCTGCATTATTGGGTCAGAAGTCACCAAATTCTGCAATCAATTTTTGTTACAGAACTCTCTAACAGGGGTGTAGACTTTAAGGGGTTTAATCATAAATTGTACCTAAATGAGCAAGACAAAAACTCAACGATGCTTACTTTTGAAATTTGGTGAAAGAGTACTTCTCATTCATCTTTTTATAAGTTCTATGATTTTTTTGCTTTAGTTGTTCTAATTCCGTAATTCCAGAAATTATGGAACATCTATTGTGAAATAAGCTAACAATGATTTCAATGTATTTGAAAGTCTATTTAAGATAGATTTTTTTTCAGAAACAGAAGACTACACCAAATAGCATGAAAAATGCAGTTTTCATAACACCTTGAATTCCAGTGTGCTACAAGTCCTTCTTCTAGGCATGATTCAACCCCGAATGAAGTTGGAATGCCTGGCTAGAGCAGGTGAGAGTCCAGCAGGATGCACTTCCAGAACAGGGACTTTCCAATGACCTTCAACTTTATTTGGTAGTTGATTCCCGAGGTGGGAATTAATTCTGCCCCCAGGTCTGCTTAATCCCCTTGTGAGAAGAACCCTTCAATTATGATAAACTCTGCTACATTATTTATGATATCTCTGTGATCTAATGAAGCTTTATTCTGCAAGACCTTTGTCTCAGGCTCACACAGGAAAGAAATGGGGCAACGGATCACGAAACTCAAGTAAATGTAGACTCCAGAGCAGAAACATTAAAGAGGCTGGTTCAAATTTATTCTTGAAAAAAATATGCTGATTTGTGAGGAGTAAACATAAGAAAGAATCTAGCCCATAAAACCCAATTCTACCCTGTTTTACAGTGAATATATTCACAGAGAGGCAACTGAGTCTGCCAAGGCAACATTTCAGTTCCTGAGGTAGACTGCAGGAAGTCCTACAGTCCTGCAATTTTCACATAACCTTTATTGTCTAATTTTCAACTGGCTGCTGTAGGCTGTAAAAATGAATTTGTAAAAAAAAACCAACCCAAATCCGCAAGACTGGTGCTTTGGGATATCCAGTCTTAGTAGCTGACCCAATAAAAAATATATATATACATTCAACTTCCACACCATTAAAGCCAGACATTTTCTTTTAACAAAACCTGACCCACAGTTGTAGTCAATACCATACAGAGGCATTTAGAGAGCAACAAAATCTCACAGGAAATTCTTTATATAAAGAGATTCAGAAATGAAAATACCATGCAGATCGCAGTCATTGGCACATAATGGTGCAGTTAAGCCGTTCACTTTTAATTAGGTCTGTGATCAGAAAATAGCCAATTTTGCTTTCTGCTTCTTGGTGTGTTCAACAGTTTCGTCAGCCAAAAACTGTTAGCTGCTGAATTTTTAACGATTCTTTATTGGATAATAAGGTTTTGTTTTCATTTCTTTCAAACGGCTGGAGCCTCCGCTAACAATTATATTGGGGAAAATGTTTCCACAGTAGGTGGGCCCCACAGTCTGTCTAAACCTTGGATTAGCATTATAGCAAAAAAAAATAAAAACCAGAGGGAAAAACAAAGAACACTTAAGAAGGGCAGGTTTGGTCTTAGGTGCACAAAGAATTGAGTTACTTCATTACATAAATTACACAAAGGAAATGAATACATTCAATACAGTGAAAATTACATGAATCTGCTAGTCTCTGGCTTGGCAAGATCCAGTCACCTAGTTGAAGTAGTCTTTAATTGATGGTCAAATAAAACTATACTTGTTTTGACAGAAGAGCTGGGCAGGTGCCTGCCTGGCTTAAAAGCTCCTGCTGTCCTACCATGATGTTTCAGTGACCTGTTTCAAGGACAAAATCCTTTTGGTTTACAGAGGCACTTGTTCACATTTAACTCACAAAAATCTGCTTCTCTTATCACCTTAGGAACAACTTCTCTTCAGACCATACCAAGTTTTATCTCTTCCTTTTAATTTCCAAGGCAAAAGGAGGGTTTCCGATTGGCTCATCAAGACACATTTTTTCGTTTCTTATGCTCTTTATTTCAGAAGACAGTTCTGAGGCTTGTGCATAACTTCTGCTTTGCTCTCTGGTCTCACATATCAGCCAGTATCACTTTGCAATCTTTGAGACAGCACATCAAGAAAAAGTATCTGTTTTGGACATGGGCCTGAGTCCTGAATTTTGAGTATAAATGATTCCCAAATGATTCTCAAATTGGAGACACAAAATCAGTGACTGCCAAAGGAAAGATGACAAAAAGAAAGAGAATTTAAAGGAAAAAATGAAGGAACTTCAAAATGCACTGAAAATAGGGACAAAGGAGTTTTTTGGGTTTTTTTAAGAGTATATCCAATTTTTTTAAATGGGTTTGCAGAAGAATTGCCCTACAAAATCTCCTAGTCTGCGTGGGCAGGAATGTAGACATAATATATGCAGGGTTCATTGCATCACCTTTCCTGAGAAGACTGCATGTAACTTTGCATTACAAACTCAGTAATGCTTTCAACTTTGTCAGGCTTTAAAAATTTCCCATACAGGTATGAAAATGAATGCTAAAGTGAAAAATATCCAGCCATACCAGACCAAGTATTTTTATGCATAAGGTAAAAGAATGATTTGATTCATCAATATAAAAAATAATCTAGTGACTTTTTCTTTATTTCAAAGACTCTTCAAAGATGTAAAATTCAACATTTTGGTTCTCATCTTTGACTTGACTCAATATTATAGTCAGCAGAGTGGAATCAAATAACACATAGCTCATCTGCTGAAGAGCTGTTTTTAACCTTCTGTGCAGCCAGGAGATTGAGATCACCCAGGATCTCCTGCCCTGTTGCCTAAGGGTTTTTCACCTCTTGATTGCACTGATCCAGATTATTTCAAGTCTCAGAGTTGTTCAGTTTCTGCTTCACCTGATTTACCAGGGTAAACTTTTCTATCTGGGCTTTACTCTCTATGCTACTTGAAAAGGCTACTGAGCCTGAGATCCAGATGCAATGAGCTCAGTGAAATCAATGGGAAATATCTGTGTGCACCAAAGGCCAGATTTTGATCCATTGTGTTCCAGCAGAATGATCCTCATTAACCTAACAGATAAAGGCAGCACTGAGCAACACTCCTGTAATATCCATGAAATCACTATTTCATGATACCAGTGAGAGCCCGGGGAGGAGGTTTCTTGGTTGCAATAATTAATAATTTACAAAAGCTTTAACTAAGCAAGACATTGCCCACCTGGAAATTGGAATGAAAGGATATTAATGAAGCTGCAATGCAGATGGTCATGTTGAAGGTGATGAAGAATTTATTAGGGAGACAGCCATCAGAGGCTGTGTAGTATATGAAGCATAAAACTGCTATAACTAATGACAGCAAGTAGTTTAGGCAAGTAATGGACAGCACAGCTACAAAAGGGAACATGGAGATATATTATTTAGTAATAAAGTTCTCATAAAAGTGTGAAATATGAAGTAGAAAGATTAATATGATTGCACAAGCCATCTTAAATATCCACACTGAACTTCTGCCTTTAAAAGAAGTAGACTGAATTTATGCCCAAGTCGCAACACGTAAGTCATGGCACTTATTTACATAGTTTATGCAAACTATTACAGATCTATGCGTTTAATTTATTGAAATAATGTTTGAAAGGGGTATAATTTATTGCATTAACAGCACAGAAGATGCTATATTTCTACCTGCCAAGTGATCCAAGAAGAGTAGGTCAGGTTATCAATCATCATATCATACTGCAGAAGATCCAAGGACCTGCAGGTTGGCGGCTGCTCTCCTTTAATTATTACAGTCTTCCCTGAGACTGAGCTGTAATCCATTCTTTACTTCTCCACTGCTGGGTTTAATCTTTGCACTAAACCTAGGTGAAAGAGTTGGCTGCAGAAGACAACATGAATATAAACATTGCTTAAGACACCATTTTTTTCCCAACATTTTGCATGCAATTGGAGTTAGATAATATTTTTTGCACTAAACCACCTCTTCTATGGTTTTCTTTTAGTAGTAGAAAGCTGAAAAATTTTAGATTATGCTAACACTGGCAGGCAGAGGAGATGAGTAGAGGGAAATTACAGAGGATTCTGGGCTATTTTTAAAAGCTGTTTAAGCCTGCTTTCCTCTCACCCATCTGAATTCATAATACATTAGGAAATGTGTCTTTAATGCATACATTGATCAAGCTGCTTAATTAGAGGAAGCCATTCTTTTTTCCAGTTCTTTTTAAAATGCATGAATGCTTATCCAAGAGTGAACCCACTATACTTGAAGGAGAATTTTCTGCCCAAAATAAAACATTTTTCTAGTGCATATATCCTGTAATAAAAAAAAGCATTGCAGATTGCTACACTTCAGTCCACAATAAAGGTTTATCCTTCTTTCCAGATTAAAAAGAAAAAATTGCCTAAAATATTTTTTATGCTATCAAAACAGGGGATTTTAATGCATTTGCCCAAATTTAGCCGTAATGTTTTAGTGGAATTACAATAATGTGCAACTGGCAAAAAGTAAAATATTAAAGGATTTTTTTGAGAACATTGACCTCATCACTCATCTAGAAGGACAGCTATTTTCTCAACCACTCTATTTCTTATTAAGTTTTTAATTCTTTCTCATGCCATGTAATTTTTTTTCTATCAAGCACTTCTTTTACCCATTAAAATGCCATCAGTACTGGGAAACACTGCTTGCATGTCTGGTTTGCTGACATGATTTTGGAAAGAGGCAGATGTTGAACTGATACATATTTTTGACTAACAGAGTAACTGGCAAAAAAAATGGAATATAAGATGCTTTCTGTCAGAGTTTTCTCAGTTGTCCATTTCAACATACAGAGTTAAAATGGGGCTCTCTGCTAACACTGAAGTTAGACCCTGTCTCCAGAACACTCACTCTCTGATGTTAAACCAACACTCAAGTAGTGAATAAAATATATATATATATATATATATACACACATATATACTCAGATAAATAAAATCAGCTTACACGACAATGTTCTTTTTCTACAGGCCCCAGCTCTGTAGGGTTGGGACAGGGAGATAAGAATTGTAGCTTTTATTTGGAATATAGACTTTATCTCCAAAGGCAGGTGATAGATTTGCATAATGGTGGTTATGGAATTAATACATCCTCAATCACAGTCTAATGACTGTGTGTTTGGTTTTTTAAAGAAATGGAAAAACTACAGTGTCAGTCATTTGCATAATTCAGAGACATATAGAATTATACAAAAAGTTTATTTTGATATGTCAGCAGTAATATTTTATTAGCAAATTCTGAGTGACTCACAATTCAGAGACTTATAATATCTTCTGAAGGGTAGTAGTATGATCAAATCTATAGCTTTTTTTGCTTTGTGGCACTTGTTTACAAATCATATAATGTCTTTGATAAGGACTATTCAAATTTCCTTTTAAACTGTTTCTATTCTTTTCTTCTTTCTCTTGCATTTTCTTTTCTTTTTTTTTTTTTTTTTTTTGGAGGGGGAAAAAAGCTAAGAAAAAATTAACCTACAGGGTGGATAATTTTCTTTTTCCATCGTACACTGAATTATTTTGCTACCACAATGTAGTTTGTTATATTTAGTAGAGGGTTTTTTTGAATCATAAATGAATAAACTACTTCATTTAACTGTTACTGGAATTTTGCACTTTCCCCTTGTGAGTGGTTTTGCTGGCCTTATAATGCAATTTTGGCTAGTTGAAATCTCATGAGTTATGAGTGTTATTTCCTTACAATTGCACATATTTTCCATATTTCACACAAACCAATTATTTATCACACACATATACATGTGTTTCAAATTATTTTTAAATTAGTTCTTTCCTATTTTATACTGTTTTAAATTACTCTCAGTGTTTTGAATCTTAAAATAAATGATCTATTCAGCCTTTACTGATGTTTTTCAAGATTTCATAGAATAGCTGCTGGTTTGTTTATGAAGAACACACTTTCTCACCTATGCATCATATCCTCTTGCACCAAGGGGTACTTGGCAGCTGGTTCTCCCTTTCTCTCCTGGGAATGGTGTAAAGCCAGACCAGCATGATAGAAACTGGGAATACTTGAGGTTCAAGACATTCCTTAAATCATCCTCATCTACTTCTGTTGTGCCAGATGGCAAAGGCTGCATAATTCCACATGTCAATTCTATAAACAATGAGCACAAGAGAAAGGCAATATTTGAGTGCCCATGTGACACCATAAGGCAATGTTTGATAATGTGTTGAATATATTTTAATATAATTCAAATGAATTTTTATATAATATTTAATATTGCATATTTAGGTGAGGTATATAGATATCTCTTCTATTTTAGCAGTTAGACAAAAGGGTGCAGTTAGAAATAGACATTTAATACCAATCAAATTCTGGCTTTGTGGCTCGTGCTGTTGTGAGGGCTTTGGCTTTTGTAACAATGATACATACTTTGATTCCTCTAGACTATCAGAGAGGAATGGGGTCCACCTATCTAGAAGAGGCAAGAGAATCCTTGGCAGCAGGCTGGCTGACTTGGCAGGCTTTAAACTGAAGGACTCAGAATGCAGGGTCCAGAGAGGCAATACTCAGGCCATGGCATCCAACTTGGGAATAAGCCTGGCCATCCTGAGCAGCAGCAAATGTTCCTTGGCTGCCTCCCAAGATGAGAACCAGAAGGCCAACAGCCTCAAGGGTGTGTATGGTTATGGCAGATCCTCTTGCACCCCTCCTGGGAAACTTACATGCACAATTACCTCTCTGAAATGCATGCACACAAATGCACACAGCATGGGGAATACAGGAAGGATTGAAGGATTAGAGATCCGTGTGCAATCACAGGGCCACAATCTCCTTGCAATTGCACAGATATGGTGGGATAGCTCACGTGATTTCAATGCTGTCATGGATAGCTATGTCCCTTTTAGGAAAGACAGGCCAGCAAAGTAAGGTGGAGAAGCTGCTTTTTATGTTAGGGAGCAACTGAAATATATCTCTGCCTCAGAGAGGATCACCAATGAGTTGAGAGCTTATGAGTAAGAATTAAGGAGCAGGCTAATATGAGTGACACTGCTGTGGGAGTTTGCTACAGGTCAGGAAAATGGTCACCAGGTCAGGAAAAAGAAGTTGATTAGGCTGCCTACAGACAGCTGAAGTAGCCTCATGACCAAAGGGCCTGGTTCTCTGGGGGAAATCATCCACCCTGATATCACTTGGAAAGACAACATGGCTCGGTGCACACACTCCAGGAGGCTCTTGCAAAGCACTGGTGATAACTTTTTGACATCTGTGGTGGAGGAGCCAGTGAGGAGAGGTGTGCTGCTGGACCTTGTGCCTACAAACAGTGAAGGACTGGCTAGGGTTTTGAATGTTTGGGGGCAGTCTTGGCTGCAGTGACCATGAGATGGTGGAGTTTAGGATCCTGCATGAAGGAAGCAAGGCAGTGCACGACTACAACCCTGAACGTCAGGAGAGCTAACTTTGGCCTTTTACAGGACCTGCTTCAAGGAATGCCAAGGGTTAGGGCTCTAGAAGAGAAGGAGGTTGAAGAGAGCTGGTTAATTTTCAAACATCAGTTCCTCCAGACTCAAGATCTGTACATCCCTATGAGTTCGAAATCAAACAAAGGGGACAGAAGACATTCAGGGAGGAGCAAGGAACTTCTGCAAACCTCAAATGGGAGGAGGAAGCCTACTGAATGTGGAAATAGAGATAGGCCACTGGAAATGAATATAGGAACATTGTCAGCATAAGAAGAGATGCGACAAGGAAGGCTAAGGTCCCATCTGAACTTAAATCTGGCAAGGGATGTCAAGGACAACAACAAAGGCTTCTAATTACATTAGTACCAAAAGGAAGACTAGGAAAAATGTGGGCCTACTTCTGAATGAAGTTGGTGCCCTGGCTGGAAGGTGGAAAGGAAGCTTTCTTTGCTTCAGTCCTTACTGCTAAAGCTGGACCCCAAATCCTGAAGGCAAGAGAGAAAGCTTGGAAAAAGGAAAACTTTACCTTGGTCAAGGAGGATTGGATTAGAGACCTTTTAGGCAAATTAGGCACCCACAAATCCATGGGCCATGATGGGATTTACCCATAAGGCCTGAGGGAGCTGTAAGTTGTAAAGTCACTCTTCATCATCTTTGAAAGGTTAGGGAGAATAGGGCCGGTGCCTGAGAACTGGAGGAAAGCCAATGTCACTCCAGTCTTCCAAAAGGGCAAGAAGGAGGACCCAGGAAATAACAGGCCAGTCAACCTCTACTTCATCCCAGAAAGGCAATGGACCAGTTCATTCTGGATGTCATCTCCATCTCATGAGCATGTGGAGGAGAAGCATGTTAAATATGTTAAATTAAGTTGATTTTAAAACCAGTTCCTGTTGTCTTTCCTTAAGCTCTTTCCTTTTCTGTCAATGGAAGTTTATGCTTTTTCTTATCTATGGCTCTGCAGTCACTTTTCAGGCAATGGATCAATTCAGATAAGATTTTATGAGGCATGCTGTCAGAGGTTTAATTAGAAATCAGACCTTCGCTGCTTTTCTTTCATCCTTTCAATTTGCATGCAGTAAAATGTTACTATATTTATCTATCAAGAGGCTATATTCAAATCTTCCTGCTGCTCTAGATCTTCATGTTCCTGAGACTTACATCCCACCTGTACTCTACTTCTGGTGAGGAAAGCACTGTTTCTGGAGCACACAGAAGAACAAACAAGTTGACAAACAAAAAACAATTCAGAAAGTCAAAATATTTCTGATTCAATTCTATTTTTGAGTAAAAAAAATATTTTGTTCCTCTCCCAGAGCCAGCTTTTCTATGTGGCAGATAATGAAACAATGCAGAAAAGAGATTTGCTTGTGATTTGTTTTTTTTCACTTGTGTCTGCCTTCTTACATGGAGTTGACTTGAGAAGTAAGAGAAGACCTGCTCTCTACGATGGCTGAGTAAGCTAATTCACAGTGAGTTCTTTTCTCTCAATATTTTCCCAGTACACTTCTGGGACATTGAGAGAATCTTCAGAAAACAATTTTTTCACTTCTCAATTTGTTTCCTTTTCTCTCAAGTATTTAGGCAATTACCCAAATTTCCATGTCACACCAAAAATAATTGCCTGTGGAAAAGTAAATTAATTTCCTAATTGCCTTCCTGAGCAATTTGCAAATTTTCTACTTTGCCAAGTAGTCTTTTGTCTAGTCTTTATCAACGTATATTTGAAAATGTCTTCATTTGTTAGTTTTATAGGCTTCATTTTGTATGCTTATTTCTTAACAAAGATCTTTCAAAGGATAATTGAATGTCAATAATTTTAAACTATTTCTAAAATCATCTTCTCCTAATTTTCTAAACTATGTATTTTTTCCATGACTTTTTTTTTCCAAAAAGAAAGATTAAATCTTTTTCATTTCCTTAACTATTTTGGAATACAAGAACAAACATAGATTAATTTTTACTGACTCTGTTCTCCTTAACCAAAATTCATTTTTTTATTATGTATTCCTCATCTTTTTTACTTAATTCCTTTTATCTAATTTTGCATTCTGGAAATAAAAATGTTTCATACTATTGACAGATCCTTTTAAATTATAAATATGAACATTTCTTCTTCCTTGAATTCTGAATTGAATTATAAATCTAAATATAAAGTTAAATATTAATTATTATGTTTCTCAATTAAACTAGACTTTAAATGAGCTGCTCTGAAAAATGTCAGGACATCCTAATGAACAAGTCCAGCATATAGTTATAGAATCTTAGAATGTTATGGAGTTGAAATAGACATTAATCATCATCTAGTCCCAACCACCTCTGCCATGGGTGGGGACACCTTCCACTACACGAGACTGCTCAAGGCCTTATCCAACCTGGATTTGAACAATACCAGGGTTGAGGCACCCATGACCTCCCTGGGAAACCCATTCCAGTGTCTCACCACCCTTAGCAAAAAATTTCTTCCTAATATCTATCCTAAATTTCCATTTTTTCAACTTCTATCCATTGCTCTTTCTCCTCTTATTGCAATTCCAACCCAAGAGTCCCTCTCTGGCTCCCCTGTAGGCTCCCTTCAGATACTGGAACGTTGCTGAGGTTTCCCTGTAGCCTTCTCTTCCGTAGGCTGAACAGCCTCGACTTGCTCATCCTTGTCTTCATAGGGGAGATGCTCCAGTCCTCTTACCAACTTCACAGCCCTCCTCTGCTTCAACAGTTTCATGTCCTTCTTATGCTGGGAATACCAAAACTGAATACAGTGCTCCAGGTGGGGTCCCACAAGAACAGAGGGGAAGAATCACCTCCTTTGCCCTGCTGGCCACGTTCCTTTTGGTGCAGCCCAGGATTCGATTGGCTTGCTGGGCTGTGAGTGCTCATTGCTGGCTCATGTTGAGCTTTTCATCGACCATCATCTCTAAGTCCTTCTCCACAGGGCTTCTCTCAATCACTTCTCCATCCAGCCTGTAGGTGTGTCTGGGATTGTCGTGACTCAGTTGCAGGACCTTGCACTTTGCTTTGTTGAACCACATGAGGTTTGCATGGGCCCACCTCTCAAGCCTATCAAGGTCCCTCTGGATGGCTTCCCCTCCCTCAAACATGTTGATTGCACCACACAGCTTGGTGCTGCCAGCAAATTTGCTGAGGGTGCACTCAACAGTGCACCTGCAAGGTTGTAGTTGAACAATTCCAGTACTCTGTAGTTGTGCAGTTTGTAGTTGAACCATTATTTCCCTTTTCCTTCACTAGAGGAAAACCACAGGCTGTGTTCATGTACTCATGTCTTGGTTGCATAAAATTCTTACTGAAAAAAAAAGCATTTAGAGGGGAGTAAATGCTGAATAAAGATTTAGACATGCGGACAGAGACTTTTTAATTTTCCCATTATGTGATTCCTGAGCTTCCTGAGATTCTTGAGAGTGTTACCCTCTACATCTTAAGAAACCATTGGCTTAATACCTAATTGGAATTGAGACAAGAATTACTCAACATTGGTAACTATTCTTATATTCTCTCTCTATTTGTTGTACTTCTATAAAGACCTAAAGAAAGATTTAAGATTAATGCTCTTCTATTTAGTTCATCGAATTTATTAACAAAGTGATCACTAGCCTACTTCCCTCCAAGAATGTTTAAAGTCAAATAATTTCTGTGAGCTATAGTTGTAATTTTTTCCCTCTCTCTCCTAAACTCTGAGAAACCTGTATTCAATGGATGTGCTTTTATTTCTTTCTCAAATAAAATATATTTCACAACAACATTCTCCATTGTGTAACTCTAATTCACTAATATTATACCTATGCTAAATTCAAATTTCTGGCGTCCTATTTGAATTTTAGCTACAAACTGCAATGTATAGTATCATATTCCCTTTACAGGAACCACACTTACAGACATCAGTTAGTTTTGTGAGTACTAATAGATAGTCAGATATTGACTACGCCTGTTGTCTGTACTAATACCTATTGATAAATTATATCACTTCTGTATCCCCAGTTTTGAGGGGGTTTTGTGCTCCTTTTATAACTCTGATGATATTTAAATAAAATAATTTTCCTCTTACTCATTACTTCCTATTTCATAAAGAGTTCATCCTCTGTCTTGTTTTTAACTTATGTGCCAGCCCATACATGAAATTGTAAAACAGATTTACTATAAAGCAGTGGATGCACTATAGAAACTTAAGAATAGAGTGACTGCATGAAGATGATTCGTCTCAGAATGGCTGAAGATAAGAAAAGATTTAAAGGCAGTTTATACTGCTTATTATGTCTGAAAGGGACCCAAGACCAGGAAGGTGAATCACATGCTAACAATAGGGAACTTACCTAGTCTTGCCCTCAAGGTGGCAAACCACCTTATCGCTAGAGAAGGAAACGGTTGTAAAGAAAAAGAAATAATAAGGAAAAAATGTGAGTAGAATAGCGAAGATGTGATCTTGCTTTCAGTATCAGATGTGGAGTCTATGAGAATTTCCAAGATGCTGAACTCTCTTTAATAATCATTAAAAGGTAGACTAACATTGAGCAGGTGGTGAAGGTTAGCTGTGTTACATTGACAATGTTTGGAGCAAAGGATCGCAAAATATTCCCAGGTTACAACGAAATTCAAACAGCAATTTAGTTAAAATAAAATATAAAGAAAAAAACCCAACCCCTACCTTTCTGGAAAAACTCAGTACTTAATTACAGTCAGTAGCTTTCTGTCTAAACTGCCTAAGTGCAAGAGAAGGCAAATGTTTACCATAAAGTGCTTAAAAGCTGGAGATTATTTTAAAAGCTATACTGTTAAAATACCAGAAGAAGAGTTTCTATTATTGTTAGTCAAACAAACAAACAAACAAACAAAACCAAAAACCAACCAAACAAACAAACAGAAAAAACCAACCATACCAAAGAAAAAAAACCAAGAGCATAAAGTTATACATCGGCCTTAGGAAGTTAACACTCAAGGTAAATAGTACAAACCTTTAATTTCAATAATATATATAGACGTTATTCACAGAATGGTTTGGCTGAGATAAATCAATACTGAAATACTGCACTTTTAGAAAACATCAATCAGAGTAAAGATACACAGAATTTTCTTTTTAAAATGAGAAATATAGTTGCAAGATCTATGTATTAGAAAATGCAGAAATAATTTAAATAATTAAAAAGCAGCCTATCATAAGATATGCCACATTGGAAGGAAACTGATTGTCCATCAGAAGTGTATATAGATATAAAATATCTCAGGATGCATGACATATACATGACTGTGATGTGTCCATCATAGTGCTCACATGATCTTAGCAAGCTTTACAAGGGATGTTAAGATGAGAAAAGATCATCAGTCATCAATCCTGATTTCCTGCATGATAAAGGGCTTAGCATTTTCAAAGTGCATACATAATTTAGAAACATATAGACTGTGGGGTTCTCGTTAGATGCCTGACTCCTACTGATTCCACATTTGACAAATGACATTGAGTATCTTAAATCTCCAAGGTCCAGATCCTCAAAGGCACTTTGGAAGCTAATTCCCCCTACAATCAAAGAAAATCAAACACCTAAATGTCTTTGAGAACCTGGGCCTAACCCATTTTTGAAAAATTTGCCCTTTATGTCTCTCTTGATAAAGATAGGTGTAGTTAGATGAGGGGCCATTTTTATTTTCCTTTATGAGGAGGTGATAATGCAGGCACTTGTCTTTAAGCATTCATCCAGGAAGTGGATGACTCGGAATCAGCCCTCTCCTCAGTCTGAAGATATTCTCATTACATCTTCTGCCTCCCAAGAGGATGCCCTAAGCAGTACTCTCAGCTAAGTACATTTTACACTGTTCAGGAGAGGATGCACTATATGCTGATTTTTACACAGCTGCCCCATCATGAAGAATAGAGAATTCAAGATTCTGGGCCAGAGAGGGAAAAAACAAGCAGAAACACGGCACACATTTGCAGAAGGAGAGACAACATGGATCCTGGTCCTTGCTTGAATTCATCTCTCATCTATGTTAGTGAGGTATTATGGCAAATAAGGCTGTGAATGTGGGAGCAGCTTGCTCCCAGCTATCAGGGTAGTACCTTAGCCATTGGGCTGCTATATAAAAGAGAATTATCAGTAGCACTAGCCCTAGAATAGTCACAGGGCCTTTCTCCTGTTTTCAAGTGTGCAGCTCCCACTCTTCCTCTCAAAGTTAGAACACCTGTTTTCAAGGGGCAATAACAACCCATGGATTCCAAGCAGGACATCTCAGTAAGGCTCCTAATCCTTGAGTGCAGGCACAAATATGTTCTTTTAGGAGGGTGTTTTTCATTGACATTTTCTACTGTCAGCTGTTATTATCTTCAGGTGCCTCCTTGCTAAATTAGCCCAACTTTCTGACTCCCATTCTGAGGAAACCTACCAACAGAGTCAAACAGAGAACCCTGGGCTCCATTCTACAAGACAGTGTGTGGGCATGGCTGGTATTGCACCACAAATACACCTTGTCTCTCATGTAAAACATTTCCCTCTGTGATCAGGAGAAACAAGAAAAAAAGTAAACAACCTGCACAATGTTCTGATTAATAAAAATCTAGATGGGAAACTCCTGTACTGTTATCCTTCTGCCAGAATAGCACTAACATACACTGTTTAGAAAAATCAACAGTAGGCTTTAGGCAAGACATATAAGAGGGCCACAGTAGGCCTGACCCTACAGTTATCCTATGATTTATAGTCTTCTTACAGCAATGTACTGTATTTGACATTGGCTAAGGGGTTAATCAGTTCTGAGCATTGGCTTGGTAATAGGGTCCTGCCCTCAGGGTCTATTCAATCAATCAGAGTTGTCCAATGCTGTAATGCCTCAGTTCTGTGTGTAGGCAGATGAGTGTGCTGTCATTCAGCATCCTGGAGGTACATGGGCTTTGAGAAGCTTAGTGGAAATTCCACCTACACCAGGGCTGTCAAGCTCACTCCATGGAGAGCACTGACTGTAAGAAGTGAGGTGACCATGTTGCAAAAGGGGTCACTAACTTCTCTGAGGGCAGCCTGAAGCCTTGGACCTGCTGAGAATAGGAAGCAATAGCCATTTTTAAGAACGAAAATGCTTGGCCTCATCCTCTTTAGAATGAATTGTTCTTCAGGCCTTGTTGCAAAAGAAATTTTTCATCTTGAGCAATACAAAGGAAAATTGCTATTAAGTTGAATACCTTTCTTCCCAAGAATACCCAAAAATTCCTGAAGGCATAAGTCAGGAGGAAAAGGAATCTGGAATACTTCTGTAGAGCACATGGGAAAACTAAAGAAAATATGCACATGCTTAAAGGGACATTATGTCTGAATCTGGAAGAAACTAACTTGGGTGTTTCTGTTGTTCTACTGTACAATATGGCATCCAGCTTGTAAAAGATGTATCTCAACCTGTCAGTTCAGTGCTTACATGCAACATTTTAAACAGTTCGTAAAACAACTGGGGCTGGACCATTGAACATAACTAGATTGTGTTGCTTAGCTACATTACCCTCGTGTGCTGCTGCTGCAGAAACTGGTATGCATCAAGGTCTCCAGACCAGTGGTCTACCTGGGTTTGTGGATGCCTTTTGACCTGAATTTAAGGGGAATTTGAAGCAATATCAGGCATTTGCAGTGCTGGTGGTCCTGCCATCAGCTACCTCCTCCAGGTGATCTTTCAGAATAGCTAGTACTCATAAGATGAGTACCCCCAAAAGACTCACATTCATAAAACTTACTGCACTTGCAATGCAGCACATTCAGACAGTGCTTATGTTGTCCAAAATAGCTTGGCTACTGTGAAGAAGCAAGGACTTTCAGATGTAGTAGTGAGGGTCGGAGCTCCTGCAAAGCATGGAGGGAGGGCACTTTGCTTAATCCTTTTGTTAATAATCATTCACAAGGATATCTGAAGAAAAATAATAGCTCTCTAAAGACAGTTTTCTTTATTTATCCTAATTATAGTTCTGTATGAGATTACTCAGAAGCAGGTATCAGAGGAAAACTAAAGAAGCTTTCTGCAGTAATAGTACATATGTGTGAGGTCAAGAGTTTTTCAAAAAGATTCTGAAATACTCTCTCAGCAGGGGAGGAGTGGAAATGTGATCCTTCTCTCTGGGTGGTAAATAGGAGGTGTAGGAAATTGTGTGCGTGTGTATGGGGGAAGGGAGGAATAAATGTTTCTGTTTAGACTTCAGCAGAGCTTTCAGCAGCCAGTATTTCAAAATATAAATGGGAACACATTGGAACTAACTGCATATGCTCTTTCTTTTCAGTGACAAAAGATGACATCATTTACTTGGGTCAAAGTAGTGATGACGACAGAAAAGCTAATCTCAATACCTGCAACAAGGGCTTTACCATTGGTTTTAAAGGAGATAGGTAGAAAATCCATTCTTACCAAAATCGGTACAAAGTGTAGACATAGGTGAAATTTGTATATTTCAGAGATGTATCAATATAACTTTAAAAATATAGACCTACAGAAACTGCATTTACTTTTGTCCAGAATAAGCTTTAAACAATGTGAATATTACTTACTATCTAAAATGTCTCTGCATATGAATTATGATAAAGAATGTATTTCTTGCCTCTTCTTTTTTTTTATTTGCTTGGGCATAGGACTATTTTAATTTTCTTTCTCAAACAAGATATTTGGATCAATAACACTAATATATATATATACATATGGATATGCAGCTGTGGGTGTCCATGAAGACATGATCTTTTTTTGTGTTTGGCCTCACAACTTGGCCTCACCTCTAAGATAAATAAATTGCAATATGAAGAGGATAAAAATTTACCTGTGTTTTCCTACTATAGGTAATTTCTGCTGAAACTCCCAAGTTGCATTTAAAATAATGTTAGCGTGTATTTGTTTTGAGTGGGGGTGGAGGCAGTTGTGGGTTTGGTTTGTTTTGTTGGCACTGATGTGAAAATGATTGAAACATTACCTTGAAGACATTACCAGTTACCAATCAGCCATTAATTACCTATGATGTGTCATTCAGCAAGCCCAAGGAAAGTCTTCATTTTCTTTAAGCACCTAATTCTGAAAACAGTTACACAGCACAGTTCATTAGACAAAATAGATCAGGGCACAAGATTTTCCTCTGCTACAGCAATGTGGAAATGGTCTATCTTGTCCTCTCTAAATGTCTGTTTATTCTCAGCCCTGCACCTGCATACACTTCCTCTTGGGTTTGTAGACTGATCATCTCCAAGCACATCTATAACATGTAGGATAAAACACCTCCAAAGGATGTATGGCCGTAGTTGTAACTACTCCTTTTTAAAATGTTTCTTCAAAATATAAGAATTATCTAATACACTAAGTACAGAAAAAAAAATTTTCTTTCTTTCTTTCTTTCTTTCTTTCTTTCTTTCTTTCTTTCTTTCTTTCTTTCTTTCTATCAATGTTTCAATGGTTTTGGTTTTTTTCAAATGCTATTCACTCTATTTACCACTGGAGGACAGGTGAGCTCAGCTGAACATCCATAACAAGCACAAACTCTCTGGACACAACAAAGTCACGTTAGGTAAGGAAGAAACATTTGGCAACATTTCTATTGTTTTAATGTTTTCAAGGCTGGTAGTGTTAAATGTGACCCCTGAAATTCTGAGGTCATTTCAATGGTTCTAATACAAGAGGTAAGAAAAAAATAGCAATATACCAATGTAGTTGCTTCCAGCTCAAGCTCAAGATAATTCACCCTCTTTTGAGAGACATGAATAACAATGGTTTGTGTGAATCAAATGACTACTATTATTATTAGAATCGAAATATTAGAATTGAAATATTTAAATCATCTCGTACGAGAAGAAATGATCTGGGGAAAAAATCACTAAACATAAAAAGCACAATTTCTGGACAGTGCCATGCAGGTTTTTTTTTAAAGTTCAGAAGTAATCTGCAATATACATGACCAAACAGATATGTAATGAAGGTAACATTTTTAACAGGATGCCTTTGACATCTCTTTCTTTGACATCAGCATTGTAATCAGCCACCAATGCTGCCATTTCAGCAGACAGTACAAAATTACCAGTCAAGAGAGAACAAAAGGAGGCAGTTGATCTTTTTATAATGCTTTTAAATGTTACAATTCACAAATGAATGCTCATGCAGTGCATCGTGTAGTACTGCACAGTGCTGTGAAGCTTCGTTAACAAATAAAATATTTTTCAGCTAACTGCTCTTTAAGGTAGCATCATTTATAAACTGGTCATGGTCTGACTATGATGACAAGTCTTGGAGAAAAACATCTTCTCTACCTAAATCAGTTTGCTTTTTTCTTTTGTTTCCAGTGTAAGTAAATATTTTAAATTTAAAGCTGCAATATATGGGGGTTTTTTCTGTCACAAAACCTTTCTGTGCAAAAAGTTCTAACAGCTTCTTCTTCACCATGCATCTGGGTAT
Organism: Eopsaltria australis; assembly: GCA_034509425.1. Lineage (NCBI taxonomy): Eukaryota > Metazoa > Chordata > Aves > Passeriformes > Petroicidae > Eopsaltria > Eopsaltria australis. The sequence goes on from JAVTVJ010000056.1 coordinate 391,208, forward strand.
TAGAATACTGTGCAAATGATGCTGGAGTTTAATACAAAAATTTCTGTCACCACAACTAACATGATTCTGTAACGAAAACACCATACAAGTACTTAATATTTTGTATCCAAGTGTAAATTTTCCAAGATTTTGCTGCTTTAGGAGGGAAGAGAGTGAATTGAAAAGAAAGCAGAAAATACTCACAAGCCAGGAGTTTCAAAAACAATTTTGAATACTTGGTGTTTTGTTCATTCAAATTTCTATAATATAAAGGGAATCAAATTTCAGGAAGTACTGAGAGCTGTCTGCTGTACACAGAGTATTTTAATTGCAGCCTGTTTCATCAACATGTGCTATGATCCATATAGAAACCATTTCAACAGTTAAGATATTGTAAATATGCTGTTGTCATGGCCTTGTTGGTCAGAGTCATCACTGATGTCCTGAGTAACCACAGTAGTACAAAAATCTGGTAAGTGAAACTGGCCAATAATTTCGAGTGTATTCTGACCCACGGTTAAAGTGAGAGGCAAAATCCAAAAGGTCTGTGTGAACTTGACCTTGCAAACATTCTTACATCAAAATCTAGAAATCAGTTCAGTCCTAAATGGCACATATCAGTCAGATCTCTGGGAGTTTTTCAAATGCCAGTAAGACTTTAAGCCCTTCTTGCCCTGGTTGCAACACCTTGTGCTTCAGAAAAACATGGAAATTATAAACCCCACAAACCATAATGAATGTCAGAAAGGTGGGAAAAAAATCCTTTCTGTCCATTGCTAGTAGACCTAAAATATATGTTACAAAAATGGCATTAAATCCTCCTTCCATTCCTCTTTAAATAACAACTAATTTAACACTCAAAACTTTCTGAAAGAGAATGTAAGGGAGCCTGCCACACCGCTCACTCTTTACAGGCTGGAGTGCAGATCCTGAGACTGGAGCATGCTAGGTCTCTCCTTCAGGGCTGAGAGCTGCTGAACTGAGCTCCTTGCCAATGGAGTGTACTGTACCAAACAGCTGGCAGGATACTGATGCCTGATTTAATGTCACCTGAAGGAACCACAGTGTCTGCTGGTGACATTGGCTATATCTCACTGATTGCAGTGGCAGCTTAGACACCCAGTGCACATACTGACACTTGTGTGAAAATACCTAAATGTAGGATTTTTAGCCTTGAGTTTACTTTCATTTCCAGCTGGAAAGCAGAAAGTGGGACTAAAGAAGCAGCGACTTTTTTTCCCAATGAAAATGCACTGTTGATGACAGACATATTTCATAATGCATAAGTGTCTTAAACTCGCTGAGCTAGGAGTGCAAATTAAGACACTGAAAATTAAAATGACCAGATGAACATGTGTGTCACATAAGCAGTATCCATGTAAATAACTCCCAAAATCACAGCAGAGAAACTGCTCTCTTTTCTTACCAAAAGGTTATGTCAGTCTATAGCTACAATGCATACAAACTGTATTTCTTGTATCATTTCTCTCTCAGAAATGTAGTATATAATGTCTTACATTTTCATAAGGTCCTGTGTTCTAATAATGCCCTTTAAGTGCCTGAGAAATGGTGACAGAAGCATAATCCAATAAGGAGGCTAGGAAAGTGATTGCATTGGCTGTAAAGAGCAGGACACAATCCTGCATCCTGATACAGACCACCACAGCATGTCTGCTCCATGTCCAGCTTTTCCTTAGGAGCACACCAAGTGTTGCTCTTTTTTTCCTTGAATTTGCAGTATACACAGACTGGGACCAATCAACGAAGCTGACAAACAAGATATCCACTGAGGACCTGATCCTGCTGCCAAAATAACAGAGCAAACAATACATAAAAGCAAATGGTTTGCTGGATCCTTTTACTACTTTGAGAATTACTTATGAACTTTGTTGGATTGAGTCTTCACTAAACTTACAATATCAAGTAGAAAAATAAAGCTGCTCACAGCTACTCGAGAAGCTGAACAAGCACAAGTGGAAAAGGCCAAAACTTAAACAACAGCGTTTAGGAAGCTAACCATTATTACCTTTAACACTGCTGAAAAATTCATTCCAGATTTGTATCTGGATTCTTACTCATACAAGAAAAATGATTACATTAAGTTTTCTTAATATTGTGGTCTTTGTGTAAATGAAATGCAATGTTAAAATGTCACCTATTTGGAAAAAAAATGACTTAGTGTATGTTAGACAAGTATATTGACAGAATGATATTTCCTGCCTGAAATCAAAAAGGGATCTCTGTTCCCATGGGAATTTATAAAGCAACTGCAAGAAAATAAATAGCCAATTGTTAGCTAGGGAGTGTGTGGGTGAACTTTTCAATAAGGTTTCTCCTATTTTATGATTTTTAGGTGAACTATTTTCAATGTTAAAATCTCATTTAAGGAGTTGATTGGAAAGAAGAGGTGAGTCATTAGTTTGTGTATGAGGCTATTTCTAGCTCTTTGAGTGGTTTCTTATTTTTTTAATTATTTCTTTGCTCTTTCCAGAATTTCCAACACAATTGAATTTTTATTTGTTCAAGAGCTGGAATAGTGCTAAAAAAGCTGAAATTTTGGGCTGCTTACCATGCAGTAATCTCTGTTTTCCTGCATGGATTGGATGGTTTTCTCTGATGTCCAGACAATATTTTCTATCTCTGAATGCTACTTAAGCTAGCTGTGTTTCACTTAGGAAGGTAATCAAGTTCTACTAAATGTTCATATAAAATACATCAGGTGTACAAAGCTCTAGAGCCCTCTAGTGCCTGTCATTCTGCTTCCTGTGTATCTCCTGAGGGGTAATTCCAGTGATTTTAATGGAGAGATTAATTCAGCCTGCCCATGGACAATGGTGTGCTGCTGGTGCACAACAAGAAAAGCCAGTATGAACCTGGAAAGGATGTGGTAAGGCTGTAACTGCTGGAGCTTTGGGGTGGTGTGATGGCCCACGTACTGGTTCTGTAAACAGTGTTATAGTTACTTGGATGGCTGCACACTGCTGTCTGGAACTGTGCTGGCTGGGGAAAAACAAACGGGGTTCTGCAAATTGTATATTGTTTTATATGTGTAGAGATTATTGACACAGGACTTTTCAAGGTTGTTTGCTCAGGAGTTTGAATGAGTCTAATTTAAAATACAACAACATTTGAAACAAAAATTGACAAGGATGTGCTCAGTGAGATTTGAAAAAAACAAAAAAGGAAAAAAAAAGTGGGTGGTTTGGATGAGAATATTATATATACTGCAAGATGCATTTCCTTAATTCTGAAATATATTATTGACCACAGAAGTGGTAGATCCTAATTACCTGCAGATTATATTGTCCAGTTTGAAGCAAAAAAAAAAAAAAAAAAAAAAAATCACTTTTGAAACATTGCACATCTAGAAAGCAACACATAACAAAAGTGGAAGACCATCACCATTTTTGGTCTACCAACCCCTGACCATACCACAGATCCACAAAGAAAACTAAAGAGTTGATTAATCTCTCCAAGTTCTTAAAATGTTCCCAAGGGGCTGTTAGACAACACTAGACAATGGAAAAGCAAACCACTTTCCTGATCAGAAGCTCTCCTCCAACACATTGCCCATGCTCATGGAATCAAGATGGATAGAAATTCCACTGGAAGTATCAATCTTGCATTTTTAAAGTACACATACATGCATGCATACTCCACAAGAATTTTTCAATGTACAGTTAAACAAGACCATGCATTATTCTTTGGCAATAGGGAATCACAAATTTTCTATATTGCAATTCACATATTAATAATATTCATATTCTTACCTAGAAAATAATGGGCTCCATTTGCTGTTGATGTAGGGTTTTAGAGGAATTCATTTATAAGGAAGCTCAAAAAGCCAAACTGTGGTTAGGCTCCATGCATTACTAAAGCTACCTCCTTGCTGTAGGTCTTTGTATTTATACTGTAGCCATATATTTATAACTTGCTATATTTATAACTTGGAGAAACTCCAATCATTTGGACCTAATTTCACTGGTCAGATTCTAGACAGTGTCTTTCAGAGGACTAGGAACACAAGACATCAGCATTTCTGAATACAAGGTGAGGGGAATCACTCTCAGGGGAATCATCAGCAGTACATACAGGAGTGCCTATCTTTTTGGAAGTGGAGGGGAGGCAGATAGACTTTTATGGAAATACTCAAGGTCCTTCATATGCCAAAACCCTTCCCTCCTATATTATGACACTCAAACAAAAAGGGTTTTGTTTTGCTGTGTGACGACAACATATTTTGGAGGTAGAGAAGTTCACACGTCAGCCCTTGTTCACGTATTGTTTATGACATAGAATGGAACACCTGCATTTTGAAAATGTGTGGATGTATATCAGAAGAGTAGAAGAGATATGCTGAATTGCTCTCATGAGTTAGAGCCAACCATCATAAAATAGGGTGTTCTTGGTACAGGATGTCCACAATCCAAACGTTACAAACACAGAAAGAAGATTAAAGAGGAGACAAAGGGGAAAGGGGGGGGGTGTATAAATATTATAATACTTATAATACTTATAACACTTATAATACTTATAATTAAGTCATTGAATGGTGTTTTGGAGACTTGACTTCAAACCTTGAAATACACTGTAAAAAGTAGATTGGCTTACATATAGCACAAAATATTAAGATAAAATCAAGGAAGAATCAGGACAAAAGAGAATAAAAGAATTAGATACAGGAATGGACTAGAAATTATTCAAGAAGAAAACTGGAAAAAATTGAACACAGGACACAAGATAGGTATGAATAACCTGGACAGTGGTTACTATAGCCTGGGAAACTGCTATCAGCCTGTACCACAGATCCCTACATGCAGAAAGTGCTAATAATGAACAGGAAATGAGAGACTTGGAGCCATGCATCAACCCAAATAATGAAAATACTTCTCTATTGCTCTGGAAACATAATTTTAGAGTATTTTTCACCATGGTAATCAGTCAACAAAAGGCTTGTGACATAATAATGTTCAGTGGTCCAATGCTTAAAAGTCATGCACTCAGCATATTAAAAAAATGGGATTCATAAAGCTGAGTCAGAGATCCAACTTTGTCCTACAATGTCTGGAGGAAAAATTAAATCTGTAGACCGGGATTCAAGGCAGAGAGTACATGGAACATAAAGATGTGTGATCTCACTCTATCAGAGAGTTTCAGTGTGCCTAATATGCCTTGACTGCTTTAAACACCTGCTTCATGGTCACTGTTCAGATTTCCAGGTTCCAAGGGCTGGACATAATTCCCTGCTTTTAGACACCAGTTTGCTCCCAGGGTAGTTTAAACATTTGACCTTTGACAAAAATGAGAAAAAAGAGACTATGCAGGACTTGACCCCATATGATCCTTTCTGGCCAAATGCCCAAACAACTATTTACAGGGCAAGGCTCCTGCTATCTGGTCTGATCGCCTTTCCCTTTCTGGTTGTAATGTATCTCAGTGATAATACGAAGAGAAGCTAAGTCATGGTCAAATCACTCCGGGGACTGTCGGTACAGATGCCCTCCTAGAACACAAAAGCTGGATGTGAAAATCCTCTTACAGTGAGGAGCTAGATCAAAGAGGTGCTTTGGCAAGCAGCTGAATTATTAGGCTCTCATGCAAATGTGGCCAGAAGAATCAACTTCCCCTTGCACCCGTGCAGTCAGATATGATATCAGGGACTCTAATTAGCTGCTCATCTCCAGGCTCTGGCACACGCTGCTGCCTAACAATGGGTATATCTAGGGTGTCTCATACACCCCAGAACATCAGCATAAGATTTTCCTAAACTTAAACTCTCAATTCTGGCTAAAAGGTGCTGGGATCATGTGCTTCAGTGGACCCTGACAATGTGACTGTACATCTAGTAAAAATATATGCGAGCACGCCTATAAGCGCTTTATTCTACCTACACTGAGGATAACAAAAAGTTGCATAGGCAGCCTAAACTGCACTTTTAGCTTTTGACTACTAGTCTCTTCTACTGGAAAAGAAGAATGTAATGTGATGCTTCTGGGCAGTAGGCTAGAGAGCTGAAAATGTAGCAGCATTAATATCAAAGGGATATAAGAATAATTTAAAACAGTACCTGTGCAATAAGAATTAATAAAATGAAATAAAGAAATAGAAAGATGAAGTGAAAAAAAGTACCCTGAGCATTAGAAATATTGGGCTGCTGACTAATTTCCCATGGCAAGTAGCAGGGGGGTGGTTTTTGCATTTTTAAAAGAAGTCCAGTCAAATGCAAATGTTCAATATCAAATGCTCTGAGATTAAAGAAGAAAATGTACTACTTTTCCACATATGCATCAACTTTCTGTTTCAGTGTTTTGAGTAATAACTCAACTCACTTAACTTACTTATAGTGACATAAATCTGTAGGAAACATATTGACTTAAGAAAATTCAGTACCCTATTTTGCAAGGTGCTGAGACCCTCCTCCCCAGCTCCAAGTGTGTACACATAGATTGGAAAAATACAGAAGGTTTTCTGTTCTTCACTGCACTTAATGTTACAGTTCAAAGGTGATTTGGTGCACAATTGTGTAATGCTAAAATTGATTTCTTGGCTCGGTGAAAGCAAAAATTACATGGAAATACTACAAATGAAACCCAAGTCAAGACCATTTCTCTATTTGAGGCACAAGTTAATTAGCAGATACCATGTTTTCTATAGTTTTCTGCAAATAAGAAAAAAATTACTAGGTGAATAAGTTCAAAAATAGAACAGAATTAGTGACATTCAGGGCTATTCATAAGGAGTTTGAGAAAGTTCCAGAATTTCCCAATGAAAATTGTACAACCTTCCACCTAATATCAACTTCTTTCAGATTAGTTCTTCCAAGGATAATATTGGTCAGCAACCATTCCTGCTGGGTTTTTTTAATATTTATTAACATTTTGAGGTTGATTGTGGATCTCATGAGAGTCAAATCTCAGCTGAAGAGTATATTTTCTGTGTATCCATGGATTATTAGAATTAAAACATTTTTCCATTAAAGGAATATTTAGTGTCCAAAAAAACAAATGAATTGTTGATTCTTCTCCATTTTTTATTTATTTAAAAGTGTTGTTTGTGGTAGTCAAAACCTGTCTAGAGAAATACAGAAGCTTCTGCTGGACTTCTTTCTTCACACAGTAGACATTAGAAATCCTTATTCATATATATCAAGTCCCAATTAGTGCTGACAGAGCACAGTGTTATAGAGAGTCCATTTTGACATTTACCTAGATCTACTGTTTGTGAGGAATGGCAAAATTAGCTTTAAAAAGTCTGTGGATTCTGGAGTTGAAGTAAAAATGGTAAGACTTATAAAAGGAAAGATTTGGTTTGGAATGAAATGGTTTCAAAACTGAGTGCATTCACTCAGTTGACAGTCAAATAATGACCCAAGACAGCTTGTGGTAAACTAGAAGACATATGAGAGTTTTCAGGCACCTATTTAAATTGTATATTTCATATCTGAAACACTTTTAATTAGAATAAGTATTTGAGGGAAAGAATAGGTTAAATTCTTCTCATGTACATACAGTCATGATTAAATTACTGATTTAAATCTGACTCAAAACATTAAAGGTACCAAGCTTTTGAGCACAGTGGCTGTGCTATGAAACTAACATTTTGCCATGCAGTTACTGAAGATACAAAAAATAGGACCCATATTTCCAGTCTGTTGATGTGTTTGGGTTTTAAGCAAGCTCGTGAAAGTCAGAATACTGGCATAAGATTTAGCTTCCCTACACAATGTCTACATTGGACATAATTTTGCTGTCATTTCATTCAAGTGTGCACAATTGCATGCAACCATATTGCATACATATATTTGACAAAAGAACTGGGACTTAAAATCAACAGGACATGTAAATCATTTGAAAATCCCTTAACTTTTCTTATTTTACCCTTTATTTTATATTGAAAAGCAGTGAGGGACTGGCTGGCACCATCTCAGAGAACATTGTGGTTTGTTTCCTCATTATGGAAATTTGTGGTTAACTTTGCATTTTGTTTTTTCTTTTCAACATTGTTTCATTGTTCTCTCCCCTTATGCTTAGAAGTATCTTGTTCAAAAAAGAAAAGATACTGTTTCCCTGTAGAAATAAATCCAGGCCCACTCATGAAGAGAACTATTCATAATATAGGGTTAGAATTAATCTAAAAAATGCCCATCTGTGTTACAGAAAAGACCTCTGATTCATGAAACTGTACTGAATGCCAGTTCAGCTTTCTGAAAGAGCTAATGTTTTACTGCTACAAAGTTTAGACAAACATTTGCTCCCTCTAAGAATTAGTCCAGTTCCTTAGAGAGGTAGTCATACCGCAGCAGCTAATTTAGATACTTACTGTTCTGTTTATCATTTTCCAAAGGGGGGCAATCTAGTCAATGGGAAGAAACAGAGCCCTACAAGGGCTAAAGTCAAATAACTATGGGGCTCTATCTTTCTCTACATCCTGTTTGAGGAGTAGTTAACTACACTGTTAGGGATGCTTGGAAACTAAAGAGAAGAATCACACTGTTTTACTACAATAATATTATTCATGCAAGCTCCTCTGCCTCTTGTCCAAATAACTGTTTCTTTCATTCCTCTTTAGCCATCATATCAGAAGGAAACTCAGAAAGATTCATGGAGGGCAAGTGCTGTGTCATAAAGTGAAAGGAAACAGATGGTCACCCATGACCTGAACAGTAACATTGCAAATAAGCAGTCAGGGCTGAACATCTGCACTCTGGTTTCCATAAGCAATAGGAGAGACAGGGTTCTTTGCTCAGCTTCATCTAACAGTTTTTCATAGATATTACTTTATATTTTATTCATTTGTAGACTAAGATATTTATTTATAGACTGAAAGGTAAATTTCAGCTTTAATTTTACAGTTGAGTAATCCAACAAAGACCTGAATGTGGTTTTATGCAATATACAGTAAAAGGCAGAATTTGGACCCTCTGTGTGGGTGTGTGCACACTTTTTTTGAGTCTGTGCATAAATACACATGAAGGTCCTCAGGTAAACCGTGAACCAAACCAAAATTTCAGTTAAAAATTAGAAGTTCACAATGCAAACCAAAGTGTCTTATCCTTAGTCCGTGGTGTATCCCAGAGACACTCATAGTAGCATTGCTCTTCCATTAAAATAAGAATTCTACCAGTATCATCAGAATCTTCATTATACACCATTCCATTACTAATTCAGAATTTCTGTGAGTCCTTAGCTTTATATCTCTAGCAAGGAGTACTCTCTTCCTCAAAATGTTAAGTTCTGCTGATTGACATATAAATTAATTTACTTGAAAGTAGCAAATCGCTTTAAACAGCAGAAATATATATCATAACAGTGATTCATGTCTTCATAATACCTCTTTTCAAAGAGCAAGCAGTTTGGTTCTTTCATTTGGGTTTTTTGTTGGGTGGGTTTGGAAGGGTGTTTTTGGTAATCAAGAAAGGAAAAATAATTCACTAAGAATGAAGATAAGTAACTAACTTGCAACAGAGCCTGTCAAAATATTAATCAGCAATTGTTTCTAATTAATTGGTCTCATTTTCAATGTATTCTTTTATACTCCATAGTGTAACTCTACTCTAGTTATCAATGGTTCATTGTTAAAAGAGAAGAACATACTGTGTGAGTATCCAAGGGAGTCTGCTCCAGATCTGGTATCCATTGACCTGGATGAGAGAATAAAGAGGGCACTTATTTAATGTGCAGATAATTACATTTTCAGATAACAAGATAGGGAGGACAGCCAGGAATTAAAACTCACCTTGAGAAACCGGAGGTGGAGGTCTGGCCTGAAAACCGGTCAATAATAATAGTGTCAGAAGGAATCAACTCAAAAACTGTCCCTGATGCTAGAAAAATACCAAATCAGAAGTTTTGTGGAAAAATAAGACAGATTTTAAGGCTACCATAAGAACACTAAAAGGCCTGGCACTATGAGATTATGTACAAAGCAGCTGTCTTGTACTTCATGTAGACTCCAAACAAATATTGTGTTCATATAGGCATTCTGTATGTTGGCTGTTAAACTATGCTTAAAATAAATCAAAAAATAAGCACTGAGGCCTTGACTGTGGGTAACACATTCAGCACGTGTCAACAGCATCTTCCTGCTGCAAAAAATTATAAGCACCATACTGGTAAATCTTAGCTAGTTTCCCTGCACTTGAAGGAAGGTGTGGACCAAGCAGAAATTGAAAAACCATAAGAAGAATCATCAGGGCTCTAGAAATAATACCTTGAGGAAAGAATGAATACATTTAGTAGTTTACACCAAAGAGAAAGTAAAAGTGAGAGTATGATAACATGATCCCAAAAATATCAAAGATCAGAATAATCTGTTTTCTCAGCTTATGGTGGATTGCATTCAAAGGGTAAAAAGAAGATTTTGGCTAGGTAAAAAGACAAAAAGCCTGCATGATAGTAAAAGAAAATGACGCATTGCAAGAGATGGCTGAGGAAGTTGTGGAATTTTCATAAATAGAGGTCTTTAATACTGCATAAACAAGGAACCATCAGGAATGATGTAAGCAAAATTGACTATGTTTGAGTTACCGATAAGGCAATTCGACAAAGTACCTTAAAGCACTACAGTTTAGTGGAACAATCTTTGATTCCCACCATTCTACCTAGGAAACATGTTCTAAAAACTGATTGAGACAGCATCTAAAACCAAATTGTTCAAGATACATATTCTTGACCCACAAAAAGAATTCAGACCTTCTCAATAATCCTTGTGGCTTTGTAGACCCAACCAGACTGTTGAATTTCAGCTCAACAGTAACTGTAGACATGTAAACACCAGAGTAGTCATGTAAATCTTCCATTTTTCCCACCATGCAGTGATATTCTCAAAAAACCTAAATAAACTGGGAGGGTAGTTCTCATTTGCAGCCCTAACTCAAATATTACCATCAGTGAGCACATACAGTGGTTTAAGTACTGATTGTCCAAGTTTTAAGTGAGGCCCAAGTCATTAAAACTAATCTTTCTAAACCTGGTTGTATCTGAGCTCCAGAAAAACCCATTTCCCTACCCTGTCTGTACTTACTATTACCATCAAAGGAAAATGGCTTTAACTAAGCAAAACTGTATTTTAAAATACCGAAGCAAGAATTAAGTATGAAAACACTTTAAACATGACAACACAGCAACAACAGATCATGGAGAATTAAACTGAAATTATATCAGCTGCAGTGTGATTTGATTATGGTATGTTACCAGAAAATATGGAATTTTTCTTGAAGAGGCTAATAATGCTGGACAGCACCTTCAATAACGTCACTTTGGAAACTCTGCCCCAGGAAGCAACAAATCCCTTGTAACAGCATTTCTGAAGTAGTTGTTGAGGGAGATCTCAGGAGTCTGATGTGAAACAACAGTCTCCAGTCACCTGGAACTTGTACTCGTCACCGTGACAAACGCTACAAGTTCCTGAACCATAATCCTTCCAGTTAGCACTCAGTATATTCTTGATAAGAATGAAAATGTATTTTAGTTTGACCTAGATAATTCTGTACTACATCAGAACAAAGCTACTACACTTGAATAAAAATAAATTATTTTTAATGAAGTATATAAATGAATAGGGACAGCTAAAATGCTTGTATATTTTTGTGACAAAGGCCAATATAATATGTCAGACAGACAAAAGTGCCAAATTTAACATGATCAGTTCCATCATATTCATGAGCTTGGAATTTGTCTTTTTTAATGCACAAACATCAGAAAAAGTAGAACATGTGAAGATTCATAGAAGCAATTTATCTTACAAACAAACCACAATCACACCAGACTGAATAAGGTTAGCCTTGGAAGGAAGAAGAAATGGATGACAGCAGGGGAGGATTCATCTGATCAAATGTAGACTCCTACAGTGCAAATCTGATCTAGACAGCTGGATTACCCTTCTTGCTAGTGGAGAAAAACAAGTACACATAGGGTGTTATTCCTCACATCTTATTTAGGATAGGTCAGATTAATTATGCCCCACAGTGCCTTTGTCTTTCTTAAGACTGTAAATGGAGCCTAGGAAAAGTAGTTCAAATACAGACAGCTAGATTGCAGACTTGGAAAGTGATGTGAGATGAATTCCATTCTTAACAACCACCGAAAGTTATGCAGAAAAAAAGGAGCTTAAAAAAAACCACAATTAAGCAAGAAGCCCATCTCTTGTAAAGTTTTCCAAGGAAACATTTATGTCAGGAACATAAACATGCAAAAAGCAAAATAGTTTTCCTGATAGGATTTTGACAAATAAAATTTGCAAAAAACTATTTAAATTTAATTTTCATTCCTCTTCAGTTTTAAGCATTTGTTGTCTTTTCCTCTCTTTCTCCAAGTGGTTCCAATGGAGATAAAAACCCAAAGATTTGGTACTAATGAGAGACTAAAAGTACAGCTATAGACTCAACTCCATCACGGTGTGTGTCTTTGTTGACTTCAGTAGAATTCCGCAAAATGAATTTGACCTTGGATGTTTTCAATCAGTGTGTTCCAAATGAGAAAAAATTGTTGTTAGTAAAGACCAAAGAGGGAAATAAATCAAAGACACAAAGGGCAGCCAGTCGTCCAATTCTCTCTGATGCTCAGTGGGAATTGGGTGCTTAACAGCCCTTAGTATCCTTGAAAATCTCCTCTTGGGATTTGAAAATGAAAAGAGAAATGGGTGACCTTTTTTACCTTCCAAAAATTGCTCGGTGAGAAGTTAGGTCTTTCTGTTGTTTTGGGGTGGAGAAATGAAAGAGAGGCAGAGAGACTGAATAATTTTTTAAAAATAAAATTTTACTATAGTGGATGACTCCAGTAAGAAAGTGGGGGTAAGAGATGTCATTTGTTTGCTTCAGTATTCAAACTGTGTTTGAATCAGTTTGCTTTCCTTTATGAAAAGGCAAAGTAATAAAAAAAATCCTTGTCTAGATTGAAATAGTTCCATCTCTGAAGGAAACACGTAAGGTTCCTGAAAGAATGGCAGTCATAGCTCTTAAAAAAATACAAGCCTGGGAAGCACATACTTTTGCAAGATTATTAATTAACTCAAAGAGCCTATCAGTCCAGAGAGCTGTCTCTCTCCCTTCTCATACATACATTAGATTCCCTGTCTCCTTTCATTAACCAAATTGAAATTAAAACAACAAATGTATGTCATTTTCCTTTGCACATGGTGTGGGATGTAGGAGAGAAGTCATTAATATATATGGACAAAGTTTAAGATTAAAACATGAATCTCATTCCAGTTGTGACGGTAAGTCGGGGTTGAAATGAATTCAGGTCTCTGGACCACTTTGCCTTAACCCAACCATCCATACGGCAAATTACCTGGAATGATTAGATTGCAGAATTGTACCCATGGGCCCCTTAGCCATTAAGCAGGGGGTGCTAGAAACTCTGTCACTGCTTCAACAGAAATGAAAAGGGCAGCTAACGTTGTACAGGATGTTTCTGTTCTGCAGCAAGTGCCAGGAAGGCAGCAGCTTCTAATCCCTGCTAGGGAGTTCCCCTGTCCTTCCTCTTTTTTACATGAATTTGATTGAAAGCTTTTTACTCATTCCTTGCACAAAAAGGAAGGTAAACACAGCTGTAGGATTTTAATGGCCTGAAGATAAGTGCACATATTTTTGTTGTTTTGGTATTGCAGGCTGTTGACTGAATTTCAAAGAAAGCAGTAACAACAGAACAGTGAGGGATTGTACTGACTCAGGAGATGCATTAATATTCAGACCATTCTACCAAATATGCTTGGGAATATTGTCAAGTATAATAAATTCACCACAAACTCCTGAACTGCTATACATTGCAGGCTACTACAGGCAGCTTGTGAAATCTAAGGTAACTGACCAAAAGCATGAATACATGCTTTATAAATGATTCAGGCCTCAAGCTCCCTTTGACTAACTGAGAATATGCAGCCAGGTATAAAATGAATAGAGGGGCAATGGCCTCTGTTAAAACAATATAAATGAACACAAGCATGACATGGTTATAGCATGTGACTGTACTCAGAGTATGCTGCACATATCTGATGTCATTACTCGTATTAAGTTCATTGTGTGAATGCTGACAAAGAAGAAAAGCAATTATTTAAGGTCTGAGTCTATTTGGTTTTAAAGATAATTTAGCTCCATGGAGTCAGGTTATAGATTGCAATGAACATGTGTATTTCTGGGTGGTAGAAAGCTAAACTCGACACCATACAGGCATTTGGAGATGATCTGAGAGCATGTCTATCCCCTAAAAAAGAAAAAATCTATCAGAATAGAAGGGTGAAGCAGAACTGAGCCATAATTCTCTAAACATATGTGCATACACCTAGTGTACATGAATTGTCTCTCAGTATGAGAGTTTGCTATAGATATCACATATCTATGTGAAACAAAGGATCTTCACTACAGTCACTATGCACCTAGATTTATTCTGAATTATTACTACTTTATCCAGGCTCTTTGCAACTCCGTATCAAAGAAATACCCATTTGCTGAAATTTCTTCAATTATGTGTGCAAAAATCTTTTTCACATTAGATTCTCCTTTTCCTATTGGAATTACATTTCAGAAATGATGCTTGACTCCCAAAGATAATGGATCCTTAAATACGCAGGAAAACACCTCTGCTTTCCTGGGAAGCATCCAGGTCCATGAGAGGTCCTGCAATTGGAGCAAAATTAGTTGAAACCTAATAGAGGTTGAATTTTACTGCTTTGATCTGATTATCATTAATCCTCCAGTTCAAACTCCTAGTGAGAAGGAACAAAAAAAATTTTATAAAAATAATAAACTATCGATGGTTTATTGCACAAGACAAGTTATTAAAAACTAGATGGGTGACTGTTTTTGAATTACACAGCTCAGCAGTGAATTACAATATAGAAAACACTTTCTAATTTGAGGACAAGTGGTCTTTTTGGTCACTACAACTTTACATGTTATACCATAGAGACCACCTGACCTGAAAAAACCTGAACTTTAGACGGTTGTGCACTCACAGTTTACCTACAGTTTTACTGACAATATTACTTGCCTAAACACAGTCACTTCCATATATTGGTCTGGTAAAATAGTATATACATCAAGCAGAGCATGGACCAAAGCAGTGAATAATCGGGTAAATCTCTATTTCAGTTGCAGCCCTGGAGTGTTCATTGCCTGTTACATGTGTTTAATCTGTACATAGGATTATTGTAAATATGTAAATTGATGGAGAACCATTCATACGAATGAGTGATTGGCCATATTTATGCATACACAATCAAAAAATTATTTAGGTTGGAAAGGTACTCTAAGATCATTGAGTCCAACCATTAACCCAGCACTGCCAAGTCCACCACTAGACCATGTTCCAAGTGCCACATTTATATATCTTTTAAACACTTCCAGGGATGGTGACTCAGCTAATTCCCTGGGCAGCCTGTTCCAATGCCTGTCCACTCTTTCAGTGAAGAAATTTCTCCTAATATCCAATCTGTATCTCCCCTGCCACAATTTTAGGGCACTTCCTCACTTACTACTTGTGAGAAAAGACTGGCCCTGATCTTCTTTCAGGTAGTTGTAGAAAGCAAGAAGACCCTCTCTGAGCCTCCTTCTCTCCAGGCTAAACACCCTAAGTTCTCAGCCTCTCCTCACATTACTTACTCTCTGGACCCTACCCCAGATCCACTGCCCTTCTCAGGACTCGTTCCTGCACCTCAATGTCTTTCTTGTAGAAAACTGAACACAGGATTTGAGGTGTGGCCTCACCAGTGCTGAGTAGAAGGGGAAGGTCACTGCCCTCATCCTTCTGGCCACCGTATTGCTGACCCAAGCCCAGATGCCATTTGACCTTGGCCACCTGGGCACACACTGGGTTATGCTCAGCCAGCTATTGACCAGTATCCTCAGGTCCTTTTCCACTGGGTATCTTCATATAAACCTTAAATTCAGTGCCTGCATCTCTGCTTGAATCAGATGCCTCTGAATTAATGCATTCTGCACATAAAATTGCACAAAGAAAAAGGTATGAAAAAGGAGGTTTTAAAATGTGACGAGATAAAGTATTTTAAACATAAACCCAGCATTTCAGGACTACATCATTCTAGTGTATTCAATTACAGGGAACACTGTAAGCAGTATCTAATTAGCTGAGTACTTGGGGCCTCAAATTTCTCATGATGTTTTCAGGAAAATATTTCAAAAATATCTATCATCGCCTGCATGGGCTGTAAACAGAAGGAAAAAAATCAAGTGCAGAAAAAAATCAAGTACTTTCAAAATAATAATCCTTGTATACAATATTTTCAAACAATTTCGAATGTGAAAATAAATCCTTATGCTGTGAAACTGAAAATCTTCATTAAACCCTTAACTGCAGTCTTGTGACTGCTTCAGAACAGTACAGAATCAGTACCCAGAAAAAACCAGATGAATCAGCCTCTGATTCTTAGACTATTTTTGCAGCCCTGGCTCAGTCTCTAGAATGAGACAGCTGCATTTACAAGGAATCCTCTCTTTGTCTGGCATCCTCTGTTTCCTCCAAATCTTGAATGCTTTGAAACACGAAATCTATGATCAGATTAATTACACAAAATCAATCAGGTACATTGGCTTTCCCGTGGTGTCATTGTGACATGACAGCAGGAATTCCCAAATTCCACAGACATGAATAATCCAACAGCCTGTATTCCTAGTGTTATTCTTGATATGGATTTCACCATTAAACTCAGAGAAGTGACTGTAATATAAATAGGAAAGCTTGACTGGAAACACATCAGGCCCTTGGAGAGAAATTGGATTTTGACCCAAATTTCATGTCTGGTACCAATCTACACTGGGCTAAGTCAAATCATGACCTGACATTTGGGCAAATTCCCAGCTGGATTTTACAGTGACAGTTCTGGCTCACCCTTAATGCTTTCTCAGTCTTTGGAGATACAAGATAGGGGTTGAGGGTTCTAGTTTTCAATAATATTCTCTATTTCAGGCCCAGACAAACAAAACTAAATTTAGTTAGAACTATGCAAAAAAAATCTTTCTCTTCCAAGTATATTTTAACATAGAGAAACATTGGAGATAATATCTCATAAAATTAGAAATTATTTAACTGAAATTCTTTACAGCCTATTGTAAAGACCTAGCTAGCAATATTATCTTTGCTAATGAGATGGCTTCCTGAGAGTTTGGTATACAAAGAATTAGAAACACCAATTGCATTTATATCAGTGCATGAATGACAAGTAATGACAGTTAAAGAGTCTGTAATAATAATCACGATAACTTCCTCTAGAAAACATTCCTATAACTTTAATTGATTTACAGTATTTTGTTTACAGATATGTAAATTCTTAGGAACAAACTGAATATGTCTTATTATTCTGAGTTTTAAGGGACCTATAGTTTGCTCTGAAGAGATCTTATGAATCTATGAAAGAGTTTATAAGCAGAATTTTTATTACAGTTTATATATTTGCAAAGATTAAGGTGTACAGTAACTACTTTATTTACCAAGTCTTATAGTAGAGGGGCAAACATAATAATAGCAATTAAAATGGAAAACAGCAGGAACACTGAGCACAGCAGTCTGGTTACAATGGAATTCCTGCTGGTAGGACAACAGGAACAGATCAAACAAGAAGCAGTACTGAAGAGAAAAGGAGCCAGCAAAAATAATGAGCTTTTAAATTATAAACAGAAATGGACAGCCTTCTCTTTAAACAATGTAAAAAAGGTGAGTATAAAATTCAGTTACATGAAATAGGCAGAAAGCCACTATGAATAGAAACACTGTAGACAAGTTATTATAGAATGAGGGTTGTTTGCTGCATGGTTGTCAGTGAAAATGTATTGCTCTTATATTCCTTTCAAAATTAAAATGCTGCATCTGGGGACAGCTGTTGACTGATAAGGAAGGACTGCCTGGATTTCAGTGACATTATTTCTCTGCAATAGCATGTAGAAATTAATTTAGTTAAAGGGAAGACATGAAAATAAAACTGAAATAGAAAGGATTTAAAGATGCTTCTTTTCCAAAACCCACAGTTTATTATTATTGTCATTGTTGTTATTATTATTATTATTATTATTATTATTATTTAGTTTTTATTTCCCTTCAATTTCTGGTGCTGAAATATGTTTCTTTCAGATGATTCCCTCCTGTCTGCAAATCCAAATAACTGAGATGTAATGACAGTTGTGAGCATCAGGAAGAGTATTCTATACATGTTTTGATTGAACATTTTTCTATTCAGTATCCTATTTTTAAAGGCTTTATATTAGTTGAGTGAATATCAGCCAATACAAGATTTGCCTGGAAATGGACCAATAGCCACACCTTTGCTGTCATTTGTGAACAATGCCTAGGGATTTAATGGAATAGAATACCTGCTTTATATAAAAATACTCATTTTAAAACAAAATGAGATCAGGTCTTTTTTTTTTTTTTGCCACCTAGAATCAGAAAGGAAACCATAAACAACCAATTCCCAAATGCTATATTGGATGATAGTTCTCATATATCCATATTTAAGGGTATTTTTCCCGGAAAAAAACTTGCTTTTGTTTTTATCTCACTGAAATTCAGTATATCTTGCTCTTAATCTCATTTAATATTTCCTGACATTCTATGGGTATAAAGGTTCATTCCCAGCATTCCCAATGGAAATCTTAATTATTGGTTGCCATGAAAAGCTGAGTTATTAAGATACAGTCCTACAACCTTCCAATTTTACTTATACTAAAATAGGTGGCTCTTGTACTACAAAAGGCAGTTCTTCCAGATGCAGCAAATGTCTGAAAAAATGTCCACAGATCAACAATTTAATATTTAACAGAGGAGACAGAACACTTTTCTCCTGCTCAGGAGCTCAAAAACATTGCTACTGTGATCCCTAGATCTCCTGATTCTGATGAAATTTTATTGCTTTGACAGTGTCCTTCTCAAACACCAGTGTCTAGACTCATATGACACAGCATTAATAATTTACCCTTTTATTTATAAAGCTCGTCCCCTTTTACAAGTCAAGATGCTCTAAGATAACTACTCAACATATTCAGTGTATTTTAAATGAGGTCACAATAACTTTTGATAACATGACAAAGAAGGCCTTTGCAAAGCTTTCAAATGGCAAAGAAATTTAAAAAGCATTAAGTTTGCAAAAGGGAGCACTCACTACAAAAGTACCAGATAACCTTAACTCAGCCCTTTCTGTATGTGAGCACTGTCCTTTTCAGTACATAACTACCTATTCTTATTAAAACAAAAGCCTTGTGCTTTCTCTCTCAGTGCCAGGGTGTATTGTGCTCAGGGAACACAAGCTGTTCGATACTCCATTTGACCCACATAGCTTATTTACTGCACACAGTCAAAGTCCTTCTCCAGGCACTTCAGCACAATTCAATGTTCTTGGCCTTGTTCAGTGTCCAGCAGGTAGTGGGACAGTCTGGTCACGAGCCTACTCAAGTCAGGGAGGATCTTTATATACCTTTCACTGCTCTTGTGCTTGACCTGAAGGAGGTGGATGTCCTATGGAAGAGCAGAACATGGTCCTTTAGGCAGGGGTGGTGGCATGACACATAACAGTCAGGCACAGCTGAAGATGAAATCATTCCCTAGTGAAATTTATCGTTCTTGTCATACAGATTTCCAGTGGAAAACACAGACTCTTCCCTGCCCCACAGAAAAGACAAAGAATAAACAAAAAGCAGGTTATTGGTTATTTGTTTTGAAAAGAAAAATGTACCGATCTGAGCAAAATACATCTTTGTGAAATAACTCCAAGTCTATATGCACTGTCATGTGTGGAATGTAAAGAAAAGGATTTTCTCAAAACTTTGTATTTTTATGCATCTACTTTCATACACACATATTGAGTCTGAACACAGAGAATTTGGTTCAGAAAAAAAAATAGTTTACATGGGCATTGTGATGCAGAGAAATAAAAAAAAATATTTTTGTGAAGCTACTGAAAAACAAATCCCTGAGGCACTCTCAATCCAAATCTCAGCTTTCCCATCCACTACAAAAATATAAGAGTCTTCCCTCTTTTGAAAATTAAGGTCTTTTCAATAAAATGTCCTTCCCGTTCTCCCCTCCTACTAACTCTTTCTCTCCTTGGGGATAGAAATATACCAGCTTTTCTTGTTACAGTTCTCAGAGTAAAACCATCTCCTTGGCAGCAACCAAGCAGAAATCTTTTAAGTAAGTGACTCATAAAAAAGGGAGAAAAAAGAGTCTGTGAAACTCTGTGAGATCCATTTGGACTATTTAAGATAATTTAGAGATGCCCATCAAGAAGAACAATCCATGTTTTTTCTCTTTCAGGCGTCTGTATTTCTTCCTTTCTCCTGGAATTCATATAGATGCATGCTACAAGATCAGCAGAAAACTAATGCAAGTGAAAATAAAATTTAAAAAAAAAAAAAATCGGTTTTCTTTTCAGTTGGAGTCCTGGTCTCACAAACATTACTCACTTGTTTTTGGAGATTTTTTTAATATTAAAATCCTAATCTGATAAAAGAATCTTTTTTAAAGGATAGTTGCTCCCTCACAATGCCAATGAGGAGTAACTGGCCTGACCTTTTTCTCAAGATTAGGACCTCAACAATATACATCACGGGAAAACTTCCATTGTTTTAGCCAGGAATTTATATAAGTCAGGAAAGAAGAAAAGCTTGAATAACTGTATCAGCATTTATCTGTGCAAACAGTGAAATTCACAGTTAAACAAAACAAGGGAAATCCTATTAAGATTTATACGAACTGTGGTACTTTAAAAACCATTTTCAAAAAAGAAGTTAAATGTAATTTAATAATTTGAGTTAAATGTTCCAAAGAATAAAGTCTCGCAGCATACAGAAAACATTTTAAGATAATGCATTAATCACACATAATCAGTGAGGGGTTTGGGGCTTTGACTTGTGTTTTTCCAAGGCAGACACAAGTCAAGTTTTTGCAAAAGTCAATCTGCTACAAAACAAGGCAGCTAACAGGACATCATTGGTGCTTTTTATATGTCCTGCATACTTATTGTTTCAGAAATCCTACAAGTAACAATAGATAAAAACACAGGTTCGTGAACCAGTGCAAATATTAGCTGTCTAACTAATATATTCACCAAGCTTTCTTCAAACAGTGTCCTTGAGGAAAACTGCAAATTCAGATGGGTTTGCTGCTGCTTTCTTAGGCTGGCACTGCACTTCTGTTTTCAAAGCTAATGTTTCACAGCCTTTCTCTAAACTAAAAAGCATCTGACTCAGAAAAATGTTCTTTTCTGTATAGAGAAAGAAGCAGGCAGGATTGCTTTCCAGCACACATCTGCGCCTCTCCTGAAAACTCAGGGAAGGACTTGTGACTGCAGGAATGAGTGATTCCTTAACCAACTGTGCCACCATGAGGCCAGAGAACCCAAATGCCCTAAAATCACACAAGTATCTTTGTTATCAAATGTTTTTAAAATTAAGAGCCGTCATAAGCAAATATATATGTTTTAGAAATTTCAAAATTTAAGAATTCATAAAGTAAACCAGACAAAGCATTTTTTTATTCCAAATCAATTAAAAATGTCTAGCCAAAGCATTGGAATTCACACTGACTTTTTTTCTCCGTCTTTTGTATTTACCAGTATGTACAAGAGTTTCAGAAATTACAGTGTGCAGGATAAGAATAGTGGTATTGAGGATTATATGAATTAGGCACAGCTTCATTAACATTATTTTTCTTCCAGTTCTTGTAAATTAAACTTAAGTACCTTCAGCA
Organism: Eopsaltria australis; assembly: GCA_034509425.1. Taxonomy (NCBI): domain Eukaryota; kingdom Metazoa; phylum Chordata; class Aves; order Passeriformes; family Petroicidae; genus Eopsaltria; species Eopsaltria australis. The sequence goes on from JAVTVJ010000056.1 coordinate 412,879, forward strand.
TCTGTATCAGTACATTCAGCAAATGCATCAGTGTCATGGGGGAGAAAGATTGTTTTCATACTGTAATTGGGGCCTGTTTAGCAAAAATTCTAGGAAGTGGGGAGCAGGAAGCAGAACTCAGGCCTTCCCCTCCCAGTCAGATGGTCCCATCACCCATGTTATGGATCCATATGCTCAAGTTCAACAGAAGAAGAGGTATTCTTTCACCCTCAGCTCAGTTCCCTGGTGTGCAGGGTAATCTCTTGGAGAACAAAGATTTGAGCCACTTCAACTCAAAAAAGAAAAAGCAAAACCTGTCAGTGGAACCTTCCCCTCTGGGAGGAAGGTAAAGATAAGCAGGAAAATGAGGAAGGTAGTATGCAGACTCAGGGGCTGGCAGTACAGCTTATTGGGTTACTTCCATTCACCCTCAATCACGCCACATCTCTAGAGCTGATCCAGACACTGCATCTGATGTTTTTCCCATCTCCTATTCCCCAGAACATATGCAAGAAGTGAGGTGAAAAGAGGTAGAACAAGATTTACCTTACTCCTACTTCAAATCCCATTGTCATTTTTAAAAGCATGGACAGTAAAAAGAAAATATAAGGAGTACATTCCACACAGATCACAAGAAACACTCAGTCCAAAACAAAGGCAAGGTTACTCACTGTCATTGCCTATTATGTGAGTACCTACTTTGGGGACAGTAATTTTTCAGATTCCATCAATGATATGGACAAAAAGTCTCAATTCAAAACCCTGAACCCTGAAAAGGAAGTTGCTTTTGAGACACCACAGGATTTCTGAAACACCTTCATGATAATGTCAAATATAACATGAATCTGCAGGGAACCTGTAGCTGAATCAAAAGGTCTGCATGGGACCTACATTTCAACAACAGAATCCTGCCCTACATCATGCCCTAAATAGTTGGTTCTATTGATATCAAGGACTCATGTAGACAATTACCTATAAAAAACTACGTATCAGTCTTCTAGTCCAGAACCAGTTCCCATATATAAGGTTTGAACTGAAATCCTGGCAGACCATCTAGACCATCTAGAGAGCAAGACAGAGGTATTTATCCTTTTGAGATGCCTTCGGATGCCTCACTTAGGTTTTAGGTGCCTCTCCAGAAGATCTGGAGCTTCCCACAGGTTTTGTGTCATCACTGCCAGTCCATGCAGATGCCTTGAATCCCCAGTGTGCCCCAGAGAGCAGAGAATGCCTTTGTACGGGTAACCAAATAAAGATTCCAATAAACTTGATTCAGCCCAGTTGAGATAAATGTCTGCCCATGGAAGCAGCAGCAGGCAATTTTCCAGAACAGAGACTGGACCCAAACGTAGTCTTCACACAGGATGTAGATATAGCTGAAACATCTCCCTCCCTGAGTGAAGGCTCTAACTCTTACCTGTGGTTTCCAGTCTGGAAGACCTAGAAATCCTTCTTAAAGGGTCATAAAAATATATGACTGGAATAATAGGCATATCTAGAACAAACTGCATAGAAAACTACTTACAAGAGATTTGTTTGATGTTGTAGGTCTCACACCTCTAATGCAAACTATTTACGTGGCCACTAACAAAAAGAAATTGAATACTATTTCCTTAAGCTGCCATAAAGAGAGTGAGACCTTCAGCTTCTATTCCTTCCTGAATAAGAAAGTTGGAGGAGACTTAAACCAAATGTGTGAATCCCAGCCTAACTGCTACCTCAGGGAGACACTTGTGTGCTGCTTTCTCTGCAAATTCCTGACTGGCTGGGTTAGCTGATCCCGTGCTCAGGGACAGCAGTTGTTATGAATCCCATCACAGATGACTGATGCCTATTCTGCATTGTAGAAGTAACTTTGGCATCTACAACAGAATGGAAAAAACTTTGAATGATGATTCTCAATAGAAACCTTTATATTTTTTGCCTGTTTTAATTTCCCAAGCTGCTACAGGACCGGCAAAGGAGAAAGGTACAAAACTACCTAATTAACTTTTAATTTTCTAAATTTTCATATTTCTTAGTAATAAAGTAGTAAAGAAAAGAATCGTTAATTTTAACCTCATTGTAATGTAACTGTTTAATTTAAGAAGCTAAAGTACACGCTAATTTGAGGGGCTGTACTGGGAAACACGAGGGCTTTTTATAGGGAAGGGTAGCATTCTAAATTATGTTCGAAGAAGTTGCTCATTTTATTAGTTTTATTTTTCATGCAATTTTTTATAACTAAAACCCAGTATATTCAAACACATGTACCCACACACAAGGTGTCTATTTGGAAGTTCTGCTTTAAAGACAAGAGTCAGTATCTTCAAAATTGTCAACTTCTGCTCATGCAGATGGGCACCTGCCTTCCTCATTCTCTGCTGCCTGTTTTTGCAGCTCTTGCACCTGGGTTGGGGCAACTCCTGGGTTGGGCCAACACAGGCTGTTGGATGGACAAATCAAGAGCTGCCCTGCTGAGAAGGACTCAGGGGTGCTGGTGGATGAGAGGCTGGACATGACCCTGTAACACCCAGCCCAGAAAGCCATATGTGTCCTGGGCTGCAACCAAGCAGCATGGGCAGCAGGACAAGGGAGAGGATTCTGCCCCTCTGCTCTGCCCACCTGCAGTGCTTCATCCAGCTCTGGGGTCCCAGCACAGGAAGGAGACTGATCTGTTGGAGTGAGTCCAGATGAGGGACACCAAGATGATTAGAGGGATTCTTCCCATGAGGAAAGGCTGAGACCAAAGCTTGAAAGCCTAAAAAAGAGAAGGCTTCAGGCTGACTTAATTGCAGCCTTCCAGTACCTGAACGGAGCCTACAAGAAAGATGGAGATGGATTTTTTACAAGGGCATGTAGTTACAGGAAGAGGGGGAATGGCTTTAAATTGAAAATAGGTATAGAAATTAGGAAGAAATTTAGTGTGAGTGTGGTGAGGCACTGGAACAGATTCCCCAGAGAAATTGTGAATGCCCCATCCTCATGAGTATTCAAGGCCAGGTTGTATAGAGCTCCTAGCAACCTGATCTAGGGAAAGGTTCTTTTTTACCACACAACTAAAGACAGAAGTCAAAAATAGACTTTTCATTTACAAAAAGTCTCAAAATCTAGTTGGATCCATTTAACTTCTAGTTCTGAACCTCATATCATAACAAGATTAGCAAATACATCACAGCATTGTGAAAATCAATACCAAGATATTCTAATACAAGAAAAGTAAAGCCTAATCTTATCCTCATACCTAAAGAAAACCAAAATTATTTTTCAGAAATATGGCATTCATGTGTACCCATCCACTCCTTTGGAATTCTATCATAGCTTTTGCTACATATTATTTTTCCACAGTTTATTTGAATATTTCTTCATTATTCAGATTACCTCAGGAAAGTACCATTACTTAAGATTACTGCCTCATTTTAAAACATCACATTACCAGAATTCCTGAATAATACACAGGTAGCCATTGTTTATTTTCCAATAAGGTGTTTTTTATAACATATTGATCTTGACAGCTTTCCTGACTTGAAAAAAATAAGATTGTCCGAATTTGGGAAAGAAGACCAGGACAATCTATCATATATATTACCACTATGGTCTTCATTTTTCAGTGAAGGGTACTTTTTCTCATGCAGAAGACAGAAATGGATGCAGCATACTGATGCTAGCATTGTGATGTGTATAGAGGTATTTTCCTGCTCTGGTATGTTAGAAGCTTATTAACGTTTTATAGTGTTTAGTTCCAAGGACATATCATGAAATAGGCTGTAATTAATTCAGCACGAACATTCAGAAATGAAACGATTCAAAGTCAGGAAAAGCAAGTTAAAAAAAAGGCTAAAAAGCTTTTCTGTTTTCATTTTAATGCCAGTAGAAAGATATATTAGACCCCAGATTGTTCAGTTTATTTTTGCACTTAGTTTCATGGAATGTAATTGAAATTCTCATGAGAGAAAGGCAAATGCATTTGGCCCAGTGTGTTTTTGAACAGAGTATTGTGAGAAAATGATACAGATACTTAAATGCATCTCCGACTTCTTTATAAAGATAAAATTTTCCACATATATCAAATTTCATGCATATTGATTGTCTCTAGACAATTTAGAGAAAGTCAGTTAGATTTAGAATGCTTTATTTTGACTTTGTGTTCCTTTTTAAGATTTGACTCAGTAGAAGACAGGCTTTTTGGTAATCATTACTTCTAAGGCGAGATCATCCTGATTTTTACAGCCCATGTGCTCAAGTCTACACAGCCAGCACTTTGCCATTACAGTACTATATTTTTTATAATGATACATGGATAAATGCACAAACACTAAAAAAAAAATAAAAAAAAAAATAAAAAAAAAAATGAAGCAATAATTAGCATTATGAAAAACTGTTTTTATCACTGTGCTGAACTGCTCCAATAGGAGCATGCAAATGAATTCATCTCAGCCAAGGGTACTTCGACCATTCTAAGATTCTGAAGACATAAAAAACCCTTTATTTTTTCCCTTCAGTTCAAAATGGATAAATGTATTTTTTCTGTCTTGTTCTGAAACATCACATTTCTGTCCCAAAACTATCTTTAACATCACCCAGAATGGGCAGCATTTAGCTCTGAATTCAAACAAAGTCATAAATCAAATATTTTATGATTTGCAAGGTGTAGAAATGAGAATTAACAAGACCTTTTTCAGCTTCCAGAAAGAATACAAAGGTTTAGAGTCCAAGTCAATATACAGCTATTAGCATTAATTATTGATGTGATTAATATTAATATTACTTATTATGAAGGGGTTTTGAGTAATTTTTAGATGCCTATAACCATTATGAATTCCACCTTTTGTCCTTCACACCTATTTATGTCTAGACCCTTAGCATTCAAGTAGACTTATCCAAGAGGTAGAAAGTATTATCTTCAAAAGTTAAAATTAGCTGTAGATCAATTTTCCTGAATACAATGTTATAAGGTGATCCTAAATCAATTTCCATCTGTTTGGGAAGAGTGCCCTTTGAATTTTCCAGCTTCTGCCTAATTTCTCATGAATCTGGCATGGTCTTACAAGGTCTGAAGATCAAGTGTTGCATTTGATTAACTAACTAGGAAGACACTGGAGGTAAGTAACCACACATCAATTACTTTATGTTTTCTGCCTGTGTACAAATCTCTCCCCTCTATCATTTTAATTTACTTTGAAGCCAGTTTCTAATCAGTTAAAAAAGCTTCCTCAGACTGACTGTGGGTAGACAATATGCAGTTAAACTGCTGTGCAGGATTTGCTAACTCAGATTTGTGTTCAAGATATTACAGGCAAAGAGAGCCACCCTTCAACTCCCTGTGGGAAATGCCCTTTCAACATCTCATGCAACATAACTCCAGGCAGCTTAGGCCTCTAGAAAGTGCCAGGATCTCTAGATTGATAAGACATGACTGAAGGTCCAGTGGAAAAAAATAATTGTTGGAAAAGGAGATAGAAAAAGGAACAACAATACAAAACTCTTTGTGCCCAAAAACCATTTGTGCCCAAGAAAAATAGGGCAGTGACACCAGATTCAGGAACTGAACAGTATTTGCCTGCTTGGTTTGCAGAGTTACAAGGAAAGCTTCAGTTACAGGAAAATGTTACTTTCACTTGTAACCTGACATTTGAATAGACAGAAAATAAATATGAATTTCATGCATTATATATGTGGCCAAAGTGTTGCTCAGATATTTTCACTAGAGAAAATTCTCGAATGGTATGGCTAAAGCACTTTGCCTATACATTCCTAATATTAAATCAGATGCACAATTTCTCTAGATAAGGAATATTTAGCATCGTACAGTCCTCATCCTAAATAAGTCCTGACAATAAAAATCTTATGACTTTACCTCCCAACCTCACTCCCACACACAGGTAAACAAAACGCTTCATTCCAAATGACAAGAAGAAAGGCAATAAAAAGTGAAGTTGCCCATCAGGATGCATTATTTGTATCTCGCCTCATGAGGACACTCTGTATCACTACCACAAGTGCTGTTCTCCTGACTTCTCAGCACCTGTGTAAAGCCCAGCCTCCCAATGTGTCCTGCCAGAATTTTCTGTTCTCTTTGCTATTAACTGTGGATTTATGGCTTAATGGTGGGTCACAGAAGGTCCAAAATGAAGAGTGAAGAAGCCATAGAGGAATACACTTAAAAAGTTTCTCTGTGGCCTTTTGTTCACTTGATTTTCAGTGTTTCAAATTTGCCTGGACAAAGTGCTGTGGTTCTGAGAATGGAGCTGAAGAGCTTCCACAGTTAGAAGATTATTTTCTTTTTAACAGCATAAAGCCTTTACTTCATACTTTGGAGGAAAAAATCTGATTGAAAAGATTATAAGATTTTGATGTTGTCCCCTCGCTCTAATTTTCTACAGTGACAAGCAGTAGTTACATTTTTAGAAGACCAATTTCATATGGATATTAATTTATTAATCAGTCTTAGACATTTTGTTACAGTTCTTAATAATTTTGTTCATCATTATTTTTAAAAGGCCTTAATAAATTATATAAAAGGAAACTAAACAGTACAGAAAATCTCTAAGAAGCCCTGCCTGAGTGAGACACGGCAGCTTTTACAGAGAACCTGCCCATTCAGAACTGCATGTCCCTTCAGCAATCTTTGAAACAAAAGCTTAGCTGTCAGACCCTGATTAATACTTTAATTTAAATCCTCTGATCCTCACTCCTAATAAAAATTTGTTTGGAACAAAAAAAATACATGCGTACCACAAATAGTATTACTCCAACTTTGCCACTTGAGGGCAGTCATTTCGTGTCCGCTAACAAAATGGTAATTTAGCAGCAATTTCCCATGTCGGCACTTCGGCTGTCTGAGCCAAACTCTGACATTGATACACAGAAACCGAAAACAAACACAGACTACCTCTTCTGAATAGCTAATCTGATCTGAAATTCAGCTCAGACAAACTTTGTGAGAGAAAGCGAATAAGCTGTGGCAAAATCCACAATCATGGGATAAGTGCTCAAATGAGAATTCAAAAAAGAACAGTTTAAAGGATACTGAGACAAATTAGATGGCTTCAATCAACTGGGACTCAAAGATTTGTCCTGAAGTATGTAATGCACTTAAAAGCAAATATAAGTGCCTTATATTGTTCTTACACTGCAAGCAAATCCTGAAGGATTTGCCCTGAAGCAACCGCAGCATTGTTAGTAGTTGTGGTTGAGCAATATGAATAGAAGATGGGCGACATTCCTATAAAAAAAAAAAACAAAAAGGAGCAAAGTGAAAAACATGTGGGAGATCTTGACAGCAGGGCAGAATAAGGAGAGGCCAAATTATTGTAGACTAGCCATCTCAATTCAGAACTATAAAATACTGACAAACAAAGAAATTTGTAAGCTCTTGAAAAGTACAAAGGAAAGGCGCAAGTGCCAACCTAGGCTGCCTAGATAAAAATCTTGTTGCACCAGCTTAATTGTCATCCATGATAGAATACAGGAGCTTATGAAAAAAGAAAGGAGAACTGAGAGTAATATATCCTGGCTTTTGTCACGTCAACAACAGCTCAGATAGCTTTAGTGGAAAAATGATGTGAAGTCATGGTATAGCTGAAGCCATAGTCTAGCAAAAACATGCTTGAAAATATGTACATAAAGAAAAGTTATCAAATCATTTACAGTTTCAACAGTAGGACATATTTTGGATCTCCCATTGATTCTGCCACTGCATTCAACCAATGCTCCTGCTCTGCTCTCATTCAAAAGTCCCCTCCAGCCACTGTCTCACAAAGTTAATTCAACCACATGATTGTCCTGAATTATTCTGCAAGGCCCACACTCTATGCTTCCAGCTTCCTTTTCAAAATGTGTTTCTGCTTTACTCTTAGATGCATTCATGCAAGAAAACAAACCTCCTTTTATCCTAGATGCTCTTGCTCTCTCTGCATTACAATCCCCACAAATCTTGCATATTTTGACGGAGAGTTGAACAAATGCCATTTGGTATGAATCTATGTTATATAACTTAAATTCTGTATACTTTTAGACTGAGATACTCATATAAATTAAAGGGCTTCCTTTTGTTTTCTATTTTGTTTTTTTTTTTTAATTTTCAGTAGAAAGATACATTGTTTTGCAAGAAAGCCAAAGCCATTATTTAAGCAAACTCAGGTTTTGCAGCAATTAATGGACTGCTCTCTTGGTACATACTTCTTCACACCATGAGTGTGAAATCCTCGTATGGACTCTGTGATAATTTAAACTACACATGTACCCAGTGAGGCTAGTGCTTGGATTCCATCAGCCATTTTCTCTATACTGAAGGTACTGTAAAGGCCCTATTGACACCTCCTATTGCCCACAAGAATGCAGCAATAGGAGGTGAATGGATAACAGGGACTCCTTCATTTCAGTGGCAATAACTGCTCTGAACTTTGATCCTTAGTGTAGCTTAAAAAGTGTGAATTCAGTTCCACTGATGGCAAAACTACTATTTTGGAAGAAGAGTAGTAATAAATTTTTAGCAAAATATTAATATTGTGCTGAAAATACAAATGCTTTTCTTACTTCAGAGAAACTAGGTTCTACAATATGAATCAGATGAAGATGTTCAGTTTTTTATACTTCTTAAATGACCTTCAGAAAACCTCTTGAAAGAACAAAAGAAAGCTTGTGACAGTGTGAGCACCATAAGCATCTGAAAGGCTGAGCAGATCTTGATTCAAGCAGCCTCACGTTTATTGATGCTGCAGATATCTCCTTTTCTAAAGGACTCAGGATCTTATGAAGCGCGGTCGAGTTGATAGGATTCATATTGTATTTGGAACTTCCATTTAATATGAAGTAGGGAAATTATTAAAATCTGTATTTGCAATGGTAGACTATCAAGGTTATCCAGAACATTGGAAGGGAAGGAGGGAGGGAGGCAGGGAGGGAGGCAGGGAGGGAGGCAGGGAGGGAGCATGGGAGAAGAGAGGAATTGTGTTTTTCTTCTTGTTATCCCACACTAATATAATTGCATGTGATCTAGCCATAAGACTGAGGGGTACACGGTTTCAGCAGGACACCAGAAGGCAAAACAACACAGCAATGGCTGGACATTACTGCCTTACCCAGGAAAGACTTTAGCACTGCAATTTTAAAAAATTGTACTTTCTGAGCTGACCCAGTTACACTGATTCATTGCTCAGTGGCTCATAGTGGTTTTAAATACAGTTTGAAATTTTCCTTGAGATGAAGGAGGGCAAGTGTAAAACACAGGAACAGACCTGAAAGCTCTGAAAAGAGGTGGGGAAGTATTTTGAACACAGACAGTCAGCCTGACCATACAGCTACATTTTTTAAATACTCTGGAATTCATCCACAGCAATATACAGCAAATACTTTTGCAAGAAAAGTGATTTTAAAGTGCTAATATAGTACTGTGAACAATATAGTTTATAAGAATTGTAATTAAGCACCAGCTTAATTATTCTTAAAGACTCTAAATTACAAAATCACATTGCTCCAGAAAACATTTCCTCTTCCTTATAACTTATGAATCTGATTCTCCAATACTTGCTAAAATAAATCTTTTCTGTGCAGAACTACAGTCCTTTGTAAGATGCTAAAATATGTTTCAGGATTAGATTCATCTACTGAGTGACCATTAATATTAAATTGTATGCCTCCCGAAGCATCATATTTCATTTTTAACTTGAAAAAACCCCAAAAATCCAAGGGAATAGTTAAAAATGGTGTTCAAAATTTTGAAGGCAACACTGTTTTCACAGTATTAAAATCATAGAAATATAGAATATACTGAGTTGGAAGGGACCCATGAGGATCATTGACACCAACTCCTGGCCCTGCACAGGACTATCCCCAAGAGTCACACCATATACCTGAGAGCATTGTCCAAACACTTCTTGAACTCTGTCAGGCTTGGAGCTGTGACCACTTCCCTGGGAAGCCTGTTCCAGTGCCCAACCACCCTGTGGGTGAATAACTTTTTTCTAATATCCTGCCTAAACCTCCCCTGACACAGCTTCAGACCATTCTCTTGGGTCAAGAGAGTGAAGAGATTGGTACCTGTCCCTCCACTTCCCCACGAAGAAGTTATACAACTACAATGAGGTCTCTCCTCACTCTCCTCCAGGCTGAACAGACCAAGAGACCCCAGCGACTCCTCATTTGGCTTCCCCTCAAGGCCCTTCACCATCCTCATTGCCCTCCTTTGGACATTCTCTAATAGTTTAATGATTTTTTTCTATTGTGGCACCCAAAACAGCCCCCAGCAGTTGAGGTGAGGCCGCCCCAGTGCAGAGCAGAGCAGGACAATCCCCTCCCTTGCCCGGCTGGCGATGCTGTGCCTGATGCACCCCAGGACAGGGTTGGCTCTCCTGGCTGCCAGGGGAGTCAGCTGACTGCTGACTCACATTCAACTTTCTGCTGACCAGGACCACCAGGTCCCTTTCCACAGCACTGCCTTCTAACCTCTTATTCCCCACTCTATACACACAATCAGGGTTGCCCCATCCTAGATATAGAATCTGGCACTTGCTTCTGTTAAACTTCATACAAGTGGTGATTGTCCATCTCTTCAATTTTTCATGGTCTCACTGCTGGGCCTCTCTGCTCTCTGACAGCTCCTTCTAATTTGGTGTTGTCAGCAAACTTAGTACTCCTTCAAGTCCCTCTTCCATGTAATTTATGAAGACATTGAAGAGCACAGGGCTAAGGATGGAGCCCTGCAGAACCCCACTAAATGACAGGTCCCCAGTCTGATGTCATCCCATTCACTATAACCCCTTGCGCCTGACCCATGAGACAGCTGCTCACCCATCTCACAATGTGTTTATCCAGCTGTGGGCTGGACATTTTGTTCAGTAAGACACTGGGAAAGATGTATCAAAAGTTTTGCTGAAGTCTAAAAATATTACAACTACTGTCTTTCCTTGATCATCTGGGTGGGTTACCCTGTCACAGAAGGAAATTCAACAAGTAGGGCTTTCCCCTCATGAAGTTGTCCTTGCTGTGTCCAATGACTGTGTTGTCCTTCAAGTGTTTTTCAATACCTCCCAGAATAATCTCTTCCATGATTTTACCACACACTAAAGTGAGACTGGCAGGCCTGTAGTTTCTGGGGTCCTCCTTCTTGCACTTTTTGAAAATCAGAACATTAGCCAGCTTCCAGTATTGATAAAGGGCTGTTTTATCACCTTTCTAATTTTCATCGTGACCTAATTTGCAGTTACTTTTGATGCAAACTATGGTGTTTTTTGACATCAAATACTTAATCACAAGTTCTTACTGTATTTGGGTTATTGGCAGCATGTATATCCATTCTTGTGCATCTATTTAGGAGAAATATAGCTAACTGCAAGTTGTGATAGAAAGGCATTACAGTTTTTAGTAAAATAGATATATTAGCATTAATAATTTGAAAGCATTCTTCCTCTCCAGAATATTCCAAGAAATCTTGTATGATTGCTTTAGGTCGTTAGCGAATGTAAGTCTATGCTATCTGTGGATGGGATTCAGAAATTCTGAAGTGGAGTCATGCATGGTTAACATCAAGAAAATGCGGGCAAATTATCCATTGCTCAAAGAAATGTGTAGCTTACAGTATCTAAATAAGACCACATGCCTCTTATAGAAAGTCAGTCAAAACACTGACTTCAGAAAGAATTCAGAATTTCAGACTGCACTGATAAGGCAAAGGGCACAGCTGGACAAATGCACCAACTACCCAAACATTCCCTTATTCCCCTATTTTCCACACTTGCTCCTCCCCAAATCTCCTAAATCCCTCCCTTTTTCATCTTTGGCTCCTGCCTGGAATCCCATGACTATTGTCTCATCCCAAGATGCTCTTCCACTGCATCCCATCATGTGTCCCATCACAAGGCAATGTGACCTCTCTTAGTCTGGAAGGTGATTTGGAGACCTACTCCCAATGAGTCATGATGTTGAATTTTATGCCTGGATACTGGGGCTGAGGCTCTCCTGGGGCAGTCAGCAGCTTTGTGAGATATTACTGTGTCTGCAAATTAATGGAAAATAAAAACAAATATTCACTTCCAGCTAATTATCCATTTCCTACAGAACAAAATGCACTATAAGCCATAAAATGATCCTGACAATGATGTAATTCTACATTTCATATTTCTTTCTCATCTTCCAAAATTTCAGGATAATGGGAGCTATGTCAGTTTGCTAGTTTTAGACACTTAGAAAAGTTATGTGTGTCCCTTTATCTCTACAGCTGAAAGCAGCTTAAAATGTTTTGTTACTTTCCAACATTAAATTTATCCCCAGAGAAGAAACTGCAATTTTTAGTCTCTCTAAAGATGAAGAAGATGGAGTGCAAGAAACTTTCCATGACTGAGAACTATTCCCATTTATTTAATGACATAATGCATTGATGGTTAAGCACCAAAGGAAAGTGGATGGCAAATTATTTTTTCACAAATTTAATACATCTTAAGCAACATGTATTTAAACAACAACAACAACGAAACATAAAGAAATTTATTTTAACAATATAATCACAAACTTAATATAGCTTTCAAACCTAACATTAAGGTGTCAGAAAAAAAATACTAACCAAACCCCATACTCGAGTATAAAGTAACCATTTTACTTCTCACAAAACCGCTACAATTATTATAAGGTTAGAGGCTGACAGAAGACATACTATATATTGTTTGCATAAGGAACATTTTTACTGAGAGTCAACAGAATATGAAAATTAGGAAATTAGTAACTTTTCTATATTTAGATCAGAATTTCTCAAGCAAACAGTCTTGGAAAGACTGCAGAATTGTACTAAATATTAATTCTGTTAAGGTTGAATGTCAAACTGATTTCAACTACATATTTAGATACTAAATATTTCTGGGGGGTTATGTTCTGAAACATTAAAACTGGAAACCGTTTAAATAGCATTTTGAGACACACTGAATTGTATATATTAGGAGCAAGAAAAAATAGATTTGAATGAAAACATCCTAATAGTCTGGGAAAAATGCTGCTTTTTTGCCACAATGACCTTTTTAAACTTAATAATCTTCATATTCTTCAATTTTCCTTGTATCCCTCTTCTTTTTCCCTACTTCTATGGAAGATTCCCTAAGACCTCTGCAAGATCCCAGTAGCTCTGACAGTAATTCCATACCATGCAGACACTGGATTTCAGTGTCCCGTGAAGGATGAATTAGTCAATGACACATCATTTCTGCAATATTGTAACTTAACAAACTTAGTTGTAGACCAGGAACCTGATTTTAAACCTTTTTTTTTTCTTTTATACCATCATCCACCAGCCCACTTAGTTATATGTAATAGTGAAGAGAATTTTCAGTTATGTTGGAAAAGATCATCAAGTCCAACCTTTAATCATCTTTACCACAAACAACACATTCATTGCTTCATTCAGCCAATACAGAACAACCAATCTGAGTTCAATTTCTCCAAAGTGCCATCACTATCAGCTGCAGACATTGCCTTAATTTTTTGGCATTTGCATAGGCCTCTAACAGCTCCTTTAACATCATGGTTCATTTGATGTCACAACAGATATAGTATGAATATTACATTTCTCGATCTTTGAGAAAGCTACAGAAGTATAATCTCATATACTTTCCTGTAACAGTGAAGGGGGGGTTCAGGCTTGCACTTTTCAACAAAATTGCTGATAATAAAAAGAGCTTAAAATGTCAATATGGGCTTAGACCATGCTGAGTGCTTTAGGGTTTATGCGTAAATAGGCACTTTTACATGTTTCTAACATTCTCTTGTGTATATTCTATTTCTTCCATTTTAACACTCCTACCTTGAATACTAAAGGCTGCAGACTATCACATCAATCCATTAGTTTCTGCATTAAAAAAATTCAGTTCCTGAAAAAGATTGTCAGTTCCTGAGAGCAAGAACTGGAGTGGGTGAATTCCAACAGCTACGCTGTGTGCAAACAGCATTTCCACAGCAAGTCAACTACACTGCTCTTGATAAATCTCTTCACAAAAATTGCAACAAACCGGTAACCAAGGTTTGGAGAGTTCAGCTAAATGTTTCTTACTTCCTGTTACAGACACACAGGCATGTGGACCAGAAGCATAATAGTAAAATCAGTAAATAAGGATATGTTTCACCACAAGATAATTAATGTTTTTCTTGTTAATTAATAAATAAAAACTATTAATACCATGGCATATTAGATTTATAACATTTATAAATTTTTATTTAGTGAATTTGCAAGCTAACTACTAAGAATGTTTTAGCATCAATTTTCCATATTAATGAAGTTTGGCTGCATTTTCTGTAATTTTCACAAGGTATATGTTATAAAATACCACATGCATATACACAAAGAAAGACAAAACTGAAGTTTATCAACAGATTAAGGATTATTAAACATGGTGCAAGATACGCAACTGGTGAGTACAGTTTGCAAATATATGCATCAAGTAATCGACTACGAATAACTCAAAATTTTGCTGTACTGGTGTTGTTGTTTCCATGCTCTTTCCTGAGCTGGAGGATTCTCTTTTGTGTGTGGTATATATATATTCTACAGTTGGAATACAGTTGGAGCAATCCTTGGTAGTTACACTATCACATTACAGACATCAGCATTGGATGATCTCATGTTAATTGGTGTGATTTTGGCAACACAACTTTCATGGATTCCAAACTGTCCTTTACTGCTTCTTTTTGTTCCAGATTCTCTTTTCTGAATTGGAAATTGGCTTGGGGTTTGTTTTGGGGCTTTTTGTATTCTTTTTTTTTTTTTTTTTTGTATTCTCTCACACTCACGCTAGCTAAGAATTTAACTTTGTTCAGTAAGTTTCCATGTGGGTTGACAAATTTACTTTGCTTGGCAAATTTAAATTACTTCGATAAAAAATAGTTCTTTGTCTTTGAGACCTAGAACAAGTCATAACCTGATCTTTTATAAAACCCCCAGCATTCCCGCATTGTTAGGTCAGTTGTATTCTTTCTCTATCTTGCTTTTATACAGTCTTTAAAAAGGTTCAATTTATATACACCATTCTGGTTTTTCAACTTACTGGGAAAAAAAAGAAGAAGGAACCAAACCCAAAGTGCATACAAACCATTTTGTTGTGCTCATAACAGGCATTTTTACTGAAGTTAACAACTCAGAGTATCACAGAATCACAGAATGGCTGGGATTGAAAGAAAGCTCTGGAGGTCATCTGGTTACACTCCCTTCTAAAGCAGTCACCTGAAGCAAGATTGTATCCAGACATGTTATAAATAACTCCAGATAAGATCATCACTTAATTACCATTTGATTATCATTTGATCATTAATAAAAACCTTTTAATTATCCCTATAATTATGACTTCCCTTGATACTTTATTTACAACAGTTAGACTTTTTTCTTTTTTGAACAGATGGATAATTCAGCTTTTCTTACTCTACTAGATGTCCCAAGGAAAAAAAAATTTAGCCATAAAATTCACACCCTGCATTACATATATGTGTGTGTGTGAGCATGTGTGTGTGTGTGTGAATTTATAGTGCATGTTGCTCCCACACAACAAGGTGTTTTTCACAATTATTTTGCTGCTTTTCCTGAGGCTTAGATATGAAGGTTGCCAATAAAATATCGTTTCCAATGCATAAAAAAGCTTCAGAATATTAAAGCACTGGATCTAGAGAGTTCCAAGACAGACAAGGCATCCACTGCAAAAAATATTCATGCAAAGTGTTCAGACAATACTCATATTGTAAATCAAACAAGGGAGGCAAGAAACAGAGCTGCCCAGTCCATTCTAGGAGAAAAAACATGCCTTTGTTTTCCCATGGCATTGTTAGACACAAAGAATGCTGAATAAGTGATGAACTTAGCTTTTGTGTGATTAAGTGCACAAGCTGTATTGCTGAATTTTAACATTCAACTAGATGATTTTCAGTCACCTTTGTAACTAAACATTAATTCTTCCATGATGTTCTTTCACATAATGTAGATTTGAATAGCCACATCCAGCAGCTACCTATTCTAGAACCAGCAGGAGCTCTCAAATGTTGTGCTGCTTCAAATCAACATAATTTGAGGTATCAGACATCAATGAAATTATGCTTATTAAATATGACACATTTAATGCAACATAGCCTAAAAAATACTAATCCTCTGAATCTCTTTATTACATGTTATTGGCACAATCAAAAGAGGCTAAGACTTCCCTATAAAATCATTATAACACCCTCCTCAGAAGATTATTTATCCAAATAGTAAATAAATTGAGAAATGGAAGAAGAGAAACCTAACAACATAGGAGAAATAACTTTGTCAGGGAATGCTCCCTACACAAATATGCTTTACAAATTTTTCACCCATACAAGCACACAAATACTGCATAACATTAATTCTACCAAGACTTCTTCTTTTACTTGCTAAGTTTTAGCTTCTCCTTCAAAGTTATTCTGTGACAAAGGAAAAATACTATAAAGCTCCCTGGTAGCTTGCAGGGAAAAACATCTCCTGAAGGGTAAGAATGACTACATTTAGACAGCTGAAGACATGCTGGTTCCAAGGCCTGCTTTTCACAGAAAATCTTTCACTGTCACCCTCTTACATAAATATTTCCTTCCCTGAGGCTGTATTCAGTTTAGAACTAGAATAATGAAAAGTCAATAGTGGCCTGACAGGGACAGGCACACATGGATAAATTTTGGCACTGTCATTATTTTCTATCTGGTGAAGCTTTGAGAAAACATTAGAAAAAGCTTTAAATTCACATGCACTCATCACAGCTGCCCAGAATGGCAAGCTGAAGCAGATTTTTTCAGCAGATTCCAAACTTTGTTCAAATTTTAATGTGCTCCATTTCTCCATTTGAAAAGCAGAAATGAAAAGATTCCATTTCTCTTTCTTCTACCCCTCTGTGAATTAATGATTCAGACTACAAGATATCTGAGATATACACCATATATACACTAATCCCTTGGTAGAGCTGCATGGTGAGTACTATGCCACGCTTTTTAGTGACACCAGTGCTGTCAGCACCAGTTGACTGCTCTCCAGGCTCTAGGGCTTAAGTAAGCAGGCACAAACTGTAGACTGCATAGGGCTTAGGCAAAAGGCAAGGATTTCTGTGCTCAGTCAGGGGTTTTCCTCAGTATATCCATACCCTAATTTTAGGTATACAAGGAATTTTAAGGACAATCAGAGAGTAAGTGTTCTCTGGAGAGCCACGCCGACTTGGACTTGGGGAAAAATTAGATACTGAGAGTCAAGGCAAGGCAGAACCTAGGTGACATGGATCTCATTTTTATCATTATATATATATAAAATATCCATAACATTGTGGGGTCCAGACTTCCTCTGAGAACTTTACTGCACACCAGAGAATGAAATTATTAGTTTTGTCTCTATAGATTCGCTAGTTACATTGCCTACTCAGAGCTTTAGACTGCCCAGCAGAGTTCCTTCTCAATGAAGATGCAGCAATAATGACAAATCTATGAATAAACAATTTGAGAGACAAGTCTATTAACTTTGTCCCTTTAAAAAAAAAACCCTACAATTAATCAGCTAGCTTAATGAAGATTCTCGCAGCTGCAAAATTAAAAAAAGGACATTGTCTGTGCAAAACATCCACATATTACCAGCATCTAACACTTAAGGCACAGAAATGTTGCTGTGGCTGCTTGAAAAAGGATTTTCTTTATGTCTCATTGCCTGATAATTTTCTTTGACATTTCATAATTAAGTATCGCCAAGCCCATACAACAAAGGTATGTTACATTTTGAATGTAGTTTTCACTTAGAAAATGTTTTCTACAATAATTAAATGGAAGATCATAGTCCAAAGTCTCTTAAAGATATTTGAAATAAAAGAACTGTAAAAATTGAGAGTCTATTCTCCATCTAAGGACAATTTTCTGTTGAAAAACCCTGCAAAATAGAGCAATATATTCACTAAATCCCTGAAAACTCATATTCTAGAGTAAACTAGAAAAAACAAGTTTCTGCTCTGTCCTCCCACCACTCTACCAAAAATCTCAGAACCAGGAGTATTTCCTACTTACCACTGATTTTTTAACCACTTGCCTGTGGAATCTTGTCCTTCCTTCATTTGTGTGAAACGTCCTTGGTCTTTTCCCCCTTTTTTTAGGGTGGCCTTCAAAATAGCTTTCTTAGCTCTTGTCTTTGCCCTCTCAGAGATCTGTTCTTACTCTTGTTCTATTGTCCTTTTAGATTTTAATTCAGCTACGGTTTGTCTTCAAAACATTTCTAAAATATGCTTGGAGTTTCTTTTTTCTATTCTGCTATGCAACCAAAAAATCCCATTTATGTTCTAATGAATTACCACAATAGCCTTTTTTTTGCTTTGCCACATACCCTGCCTGTACAAAGTCATAACATTGTTACAACAATGAACTTTCTATCCCATAGCTTTGATTGCAGCATGCATTTCTGTGCATTCCTACATCTGTGGTTTCACATGCAGAGGATGATGAAAATTGTTGTTGCTCATAAAACTGAAGTGAATAAAACCGTAACTTTGGGCATCAGTGTCAGAGGTCAGATTAGGAAAAAAACCAAGATACATTTGGCCTACAAATTGAAAGCTACAAGTCTGTGCTAGTCAGTTACTTATCCACTTAATCTTTTATTGCCTTGAGGTAGCTGGCATACACTGTCCAACAGCACTTCCCAGATGGAGCATGCTGTCCTGCTCCACTGTCATGCAATTTGATATTACCTCTGGAAGATATTGCCTGCAAGACTCATTTCATATAATTTTATCTGTCTGAGTGTTCATATCTCTACAAGTACAATGAAATTCCACACATTATAAAATGTTGATGTTACACTGATAGTACAATTTTATTCCCCTGTTTATCACAATAATAATATCAGCTCATTAAAACACCTGCTACATCTCTTACAAATTGTTCCTTGGTTTTCCTTTCTTTCTTGACTGGAGAAAAATGTTCTTGCAGAAGAATTTTGTGACAATTGTACCTTCCACACAGCTCTTGCTGAAATTTGTACTACTTTTCTAGCATCTGTTCTTCCCCCTCATAACACAAAATAATGTTCCACTAACCTGTTGTTGAGGAAGGCATCTCCGAAGGACTATTGATTTGTCTGTTTCATGTCTGACATAGTTTGCTCTAGGAACATAAAAAGACTCAAAGAAATCCACAATCACAACAGAAGAGTGACTTGAAAGTGGGATTCCTATGAAAGCATCAAGTTTGTGAGTCGGCAGGCACAAGCAGCAGCTGCAGAATGTTCCAACATACACTCAGAAATGAAAGAACAAAATTAAACAAAAACAAATTACAATTAGTTGTTATACAATTATGTTTTGGAGGAGAATATTCACTAGCATTGATAGCACTTGGTTTGGGAAATAATTACTTTTAAGCAGAAAGCCCCAACACCCTGACCGCTTTAATCAAAATCACCAAACAGCTTTTGGCACAGCAATTATTAATAATGAATTTGCTTCTCTTTAGTCTGTAGGGAAGAAAAAAAAATCACAAAATATACACATCTGTATAACAGAGAAAATATTTCTCAGGAAACAGGCAACTGTCTTAACTGATAAAATATATATTCCTAATGATGACTATCAATCAACTGGAACACCAAATGTTCAGTTCTGTCCTGACTGCACTAAAGTCAGGAAGAATTACACTTGTACAACAAAAGGCAGGAGGAGGAATCTAATCAAAAGTTTCAAAAGATGGTACCCAAAGAAACAACTGAGATTTGTAAATGCCTTGAAAACCAGGAGAACTGGATATGTTTAACTGCCACCTACTCACCAGCATTTAAAAAACTACAAGCAACCCACAAGCTTCTTTTATTTAGAAAACTAAGATTAGTTACCATCCAAAATTGTTGCATTTTTTATTTAATTCTGAACAGAAATATTTTGCCCAAGAATACTAAACAGAAAGGGATACAGAAAGGGAAATGGGAAGCAAACCTAATATACAGAATGAAAACAGGCAGCCTTCAGTTTTAGAAATTGCTTTAGGCAAAGTTTTAGGGGTGCTGAGACATTAACGAGAAATGGGTTATGCTAGATCGGGAACTAGAAAAAAATGTATTTTCTCTGGTCAGATGGACAGGATTCTCATGTATCTTGGCTGGTTTTAATTGTTTTGGCAGTGAATAATAATCAAAGATATACAGAAACATTATGACACATTTTTGCTTTCAAATTTTCTGCACTGCAAAGGCACCGAGTTTTGGCAGCACTCGTGGTCTTTGCTTCTCTCCTCCTTGTTATGCACTGCAAATTTTGGTAGCAATTTTTTTCTTATTTTTCTTATTTTTAATTAAAGATCTGTGTTTCAGGAGGCTCTCTGCTGCATTGTAAATGAAGAGATGACAATCTTTTGGACAAATCTCTTTTTAAAGGTTTTTACATAGCAATAAGCACCTGGAATCACTGACTCATCTTAAATGGATACCTCCACTAAAACAAACAGGTGTAAGAAAAGAAATCTGAATTCAGAATTAAAACTTTACAGAATTTAAAATCTGTATTAATGACAGTCAAAGAAATAGGCTGGTATAAGAAATCTGTAGATGAGAATAAGGTTGAATATCCAGTAGGATGCAAAGACAGAAGAGAGCATGAACAACAAATGCCATGATTTTCCGATTTTTGTTTTTGCACTGTAGACAAAGAGTTATGAAAGCAAAAGATAAAGTACTACATCTCACTTTAATATCATTGAATCATAGAATGGTTTGGGTTGAAATGGACCTTTACAGATCACCTAATCCAAAGCCCCTGCCTTGGGCAGGGACAACTTCACACCAGGTCACTAGATATCCATTTACATAAGTCAACATACTGAAGACCTGTTTAGGTATCAGAATTGTCATAACAGCATATTTTTTTCTTCAAAAATAACTGATTTCACATATTACTTTGAAAAATGTGAAAAAACGAAGGCTGACAAGTCAAGAACTTAGTAAGCCTTATGGCTAATCCCAGAATTGAGATTGTTTAATGTCTTAATTTCTCCCCTTAGGGCATATGCGTTATAGCAACATTATATTGCTATAAGTTATTTTTCCCACTTGGAAGGATGCTTTATACTACAAATCTAGTAATATATTTTTAAGCATAGAAAATGCTATGATGGGACTATTATTCCTAACAACTTTAGAAAATGTATAAGCAAGAAATGAAGCTGAGAGTGGAAAATGATAAAACCCAAGCAGGTTTCAATTTAAAGCGTTAGGAAAGTCAGACTCTTTTGTAATAAGACAATGCTGGAAGCCCCAAGAAAAAAGAAAGGAGAACACATCTGTTACTACTGACGTCAACAAGGCTAAGGGCCAGGCTCTGCCCCTGTGCACAAACAACTACCATTACTTTCAGATGAAGTAACTTGTAACCTAGGGTTCAGCTAAGTTCTGTGCGTCCGAGTCAAAAGTTTGCAGTATTGTTAAGTGTCATAAATTATTGTCAATGCATTTTGCTTGTTCCTAACAATGTTGTACAAACTGAATCTTTGGCAGTCCCTGCCTTGAAAATTTGAGTATGCCAGTCTAAGAAAATAAGCAACTAGCATTTAGAGGAGGATACTGAGACACACTGGCTGTCTGCATCCAGTTTGGTTATTCTAAATTATTTACAACCAGATCATATAACCTGAAATTTCCTATTGCTGAAGATTAGAGAATAATATACTGAATGCTTTTTAATTCATATCCTTTTGTTAGTTATCAAGCAATCAACCAGAATTTACTTAAAATTTATTCCCTTCCAAATGGTTTGGAAATGATTGCAGAAATATATCACTACTTTAAAAATGTTTTCTTGATAATGGTTTCAGTTATAATGAAGTCTATTTGAGTATAGTTGACACTGCAGTTCATCTTGCAATGTTTTTCTTCATCATAGTACTTTTGAGTCACTGTTTTTGGCATATATATTACACCTCAACCAATTGAACAAAATGTGTTAATTGACCCAATTTACTTAACAGCTTATAAAGCTATAATGGAAAGAAAGAATAAATAAAGGAAGGAAGACTAAGACAGTGAAACAGTGGTCATGGAAAGACAGCTTAATCTATTTGCTATTAAAAAATATCTGCAGAAAATACTTCCAAGATCAACATTTCAAATATTGTCTTTTCTCAGTAGATAGCCTATAGCAGTTTTTATTTTGTGCATAATTTTATTTGTGGGTCCTGAAATTACTTAAAATAAACAGTTCCAGATGGATCAGCTGGATATTAACTTACTAAGGGGTTTAACTAAGGGTTCTTATGGTGCATTCCTACATTGTATTTCAACATCAGTAAGACTGTTTTGATATCCAGTAGGAATATTACTGTACTCTGCTATATTCTCCATGGGAACTATAAAATAATGCTCAGTATCTTAAACTGCACTGCTGTTGACATGTGACAATTGTTCTTTTCAGTCATTTTTCAAATGTTTATGTAAAATTTTTGCCCATATTTGATAAAAAAATGGGAAAAATTCATAAAAACTGTTTATCAATTGTCTTGCTTTCATTTAAATGCAGTCTGATGATATCCAGAAAAACTCTGTTATTAAAGTGTACATTAGTACTCAGTTTAATATTAAAAGAAAAAAAAAGCCTATGGCAAACTGACAAATAAGCTGGTTATAACAGAATTATCTATTGCTCTTCAGGAAACAGCACATTGACTTGCACTGTAGAGACTCCAAAAGAATCTGAATTTTGGAAGACATGAAAATAACTTACCATAAGTAATTGCCACATAAGCAAGTCCATAAGAAGGCAGGAAAAAAGTGGATGGGAGATCAGAGTTCTTTTTTATACTCAGTACAACTAATTTTCCTAGTTTCAGGAGTATAAACTTTAAAGAAGCTTGTGTGCAGTGGTTCTTGTCTCTTCTCATGTTCTTGTACTGCTGGCTGTGGTGTTGCATGCTACCACCAACTAGGCCATGTAACTGTAAATTCCTAGGTCTCTTTTCATTTCATAAATACTGGCACTGCCTGACAATCTCCAGGAATGGGGCAGCATCTCTGACTTCACAAATTTAGATGGAGTTTTACTCCACTGACTTGAAAACACTCTTGATTTTCATTTCCCTGTGATAACAGTAACATCCATTTGTATACATTCATTTATTCTCCATTGTTTTTTGTTTGCTTCACCTTTTACTCCAGTCGGCAATTATCAGGAAAACCAGTATACAGTTTGAGTAAGAGAACCTTGATTTTTTTCATCCCTTCCTCACTAAAAAAAAAGAGCTCAAGTTCTTCATTTCAGGATTTCTTTACATTTTTACAAGTGATGCACCTTTTGCTATTTATTATTTATTTTAACGATCTAATTTAATTTGAATGTTGGCAAATCTAACCTCACATTTGCTGTTTCTAACCTCTAAGACACAACTTTCTCCTCCTACTACTTCTGCTATCTTGTTTGAAGTCACTCCCTTTGCAAATAAGCAGTCTTCCTTATACAATGTTCTTCTCACTTACTACAGAAATTTCCAGACTTTCCCCATATTCAGATGTTCAAGAGATCTCATTATTTCCCTCTATTTTCCCTACAACATACTTTTTAAAGCTGAAATGCTTAGATTTCAATCAATTTATATTGACATACATTTTAAACTGATTGAACCCATGATTACTAAATCAAAGATTTTATCTTCTGACTAGAACAGGCTTTTTGAATGTTGTTAAATGAGGAAGATCTATATGCATTTTCTACTAAAATAAAATCCTTTAGGTGTCTCACTCATTGCCTTGTTTTGCAATCATGTATATCGAATAGTACTAATTAAAACCCTCGGGCCAAGAGCATTTACTTCTATTGACTCTGGAATTCAATGACACCAAAGAAATAATAAAAAATTAAATAACAATAATTCCTCCTTTTGCACAGACCTAGGATTTTCTAGTATGTTAATCATTTAGAGAATTGTGTTATGAGTTGCTGAACCATATAGCCCAATAGAAGAGAGGCTGCCATAGCAACGTTTTCCTAGGCCTAGTCAGTAGCAAGTCTGAACACATATTCCTAACAGGCATATTCCATATATTCCACACAGAAAGTATGTACACACAAATATATATACATATAAATAAGCACAAGGCCAACCACACAGATCAACATAGACAGAAACACTCAATCAAACACAGATGGCATGAACGGTGAAATCCTGTCCTCCTCTCTGGCATGAGTCCCTGTAACCTAAGGTGTGACTTGCTGCTGGCACTTACACCCTTGCAAAAACACACATATAGCACAGGGAGACCTCTCACACAGTAAGATTTAGAAATAGAGTCTAGTCTAGGAGAGACTGCACTGATCAGGTACAGAGCATAGCCAGACAAGCAGACTGACAGCAAACTGCTGTTTGTTTACACAGGACTAGCCCTATTTACCTCCCCATCCCACTATTTTCTCACACTTGCTTATTCCCATATCACCTTGATCCCTTCCTTTTCCTGTCTTTGGTTCTTGCCCTAAACATCCCATAAGTCTTAACCCCAAAATGCTCTATTATCCATCCCATAATGTGTCAAGTCGCCCTAGGCAGTTACACCCACACAGAGCTTTTTGGTTGACTGCTGGGTGTGTCCCCTATCTCCATGGGAATTGAGGCTTGCCTGGGACGGGCTGTGCATGGCTCCCGGTGCCTGACCTGGCTCCCCCTCCTGCCCAAGTGCCCCTAAACTCCTCTGTGCATGTGGAGATGAGCCTTTAATCACCTAACCTAACACAGTGTCGACTGAGATTAAATATCACTGTTGAGATGCTGCCAATTCTAAACATTCAGGTCTGCAATGTCAATCAACAGAAAAGGTTCAAGGCAGAGAGTAAACAGCAGCAGCCCAAAATAGAGCAACTGTAGAACTGCACAGGTGAAAAGCCATACCATAATCACTTTAAAAATAAACACAATGAATTTCCAAAAGGGAACTTATGTTCCCAGTTTTTATATTTCATCTGAGAGACTAAGAACTTCACCTTAATGAGATTTCTCTTTGCAGCTTTCCTCTACCACTGTAGACAATCTTCCCATCTATACCCAGGCCACTGAAGCAGCTCTTCATCTTTTAGACCTTGCCACAATGGAAATCATCAACATTTCCAGCTCGGGTCTACTCCAAAACATTGCTGAGGCACCACTTGACCACAGGGTCACCTGAGCAGGCACATCACCCTAGAAACTCCCGTGTTCAGTTTCCTGGGAGCTCATCCAGCATGGCTTTTCTTGACCAGACACAACCCTGCCTTGCTTGTAAGATACCAAGAGCTCTCAGACTACAATGATTTGGCGTGCCATTATCAATCCAAACTAGACTGCTTGGTGTCATTTATGCACCAATATAGCTGTGCTTGTCCTGCACACAGGATGGGTCGTGGGATTGTAAACTGTGACAGGAATCCAGCCTTCTTTACAAGCCTGTCGGTCACTCAGTATGTGCACAGCACTCTGTAAGTAACAAAAATAGGCATGCTGCCTACTGCTGGGTCTCAGAAATATCAGGACGCCCTTGGTGAGGGGGAAGCATGCCCAGGTGACCTTGAGCACAACACAGCGCCTGTCTGCTCTCCCCTTCCAGGCACAGAGCAGGAGCCACTGCCAGCGGAGCTCTCCTGCATCCCAGGGAGCGCTGCATTTTTAGGGGCGCGAGCTGAGGAGCGCTTGAGCGCCCTGAGGCCGGGAGGTGAGAGTGGGAACAGGGAGCCCACACGCGAGCACGAGCGATTACAGCGCATTTTCCTTCAAACGCCGAGACCTGGGCACGCAGCTCTCCTCGGGGCCGCTGTCCCTTGGCTCCGGCCTGGCAGAGCGGCGGGGGCCTACCCTCCCGCGTTCTCCGCCGCTCGGCGCGGCCCGGCCGGGCGGGAGGGCGGGCAGGCGGTGGGGACGCGGTGCCGGGCCCGGGGGTCGGAGCGGGGCGCGCAGCCCCATCGGCCGGGCGGGAGAGCCGCGCTCCCCGCGGCCGGGACTCCCGGGAGGGCACGGCTGGCGCGGGGCGGAGCGGCCCATCCCGCCGCCGTGCTGGGGAGGGCCCCCCTGACCGCCACCGCACCGGGAGGCGGTGCCGCCGCTCGCAGCCTCCCGGGCAGCCGGGCACGGGTGTTCCCGCGGGAGTGGCGGCCCGTCCGGCGCGGGTGGGGCGGCAGGGCCCCGCGGGGCTCGGGCGGCCGGGCGGCGGGGCTGTCTCCCCCTCCGCGGCGGGAGCAGAGTGCGGCGGCCCGCGGAGGGGGCGGGGAGGATGACTTCATGCCGCCGGAGCGCCGTGAATTTAGGAGCAGCAGCTGCCGCCGCCGGCGGCGGGATGTGGGGGTGAAGTGACAGTGGGAGCTGCCACCGGCTGAGGGAGGAGCAGCGCCGGGCACCCGCCGAGCCCAGGGGCTCTGGGCCGCCACCAGCAGCCTCTGCGGGAGAGAAGGAGGGAGGGAGGGAGGAAGATGCGCTGAGCCGGTCGCTGAAAGGTGAGCGGGAGCTGCGGGGGCGGGCGGCGAACGCTGCGGCGCTGCCCGGCCGGGGGAACGCGGCGCTGCCGCTGCGAGCCCCGCTCCGGCTCTGCCGGCTGCCCAGCCCGGAGCCGTGCTGTGGCTCGTGGCTTCCTTCTCTTTCCCTATCCTCCTTCTGCCGTGGTTCCCTCCAAAAGCGGCTAGGCTGCCCTCTCTGAAGCGCCACAGTGTTGCGTTTTATCTTCCATGGCCAGGATGCGCGGTGGCTCGGTGCCAGCTCCCCGCTCGGCGGCCCGGGCTGCTCCCCGTGCCCGTGTCGGGGGCACCCTGTCAGTGGCGTAGCACAGGACGGGGGCGAGGGCGGGAGGGCTGCGACAGGTGCGGGACTGCGCCCCGGGCTGCCCGGGCTCTCCCCATCCGATGCGCCTTCCTCAAGGGACGGGGAAGACATCTTAGGGCAGAAGGGCTTCAAGGGAACAGAAGCAAAAAAAAATATGTCATCTCGTACACATTCCTGGATTTGGAAGTCGCTTCACAGGAAACTAAAGAGTTTAGAAGTTGGAGAACCGGCCCTTACACCAAAATGGATTCTGTCGTCTTCTTCGAAGACTTGTGTGGTTTTTTTCCTCGATTCATTTTATCATCTAGTCCAAGGTTTGCGACAAACAAAACAGCAGCAAAATTCAAATGCATTTGTTAGTTAATGGAAGAATTGCTGTTCCATCATATCACCTGTAGAAGTGGAAAAAACGAGAATGTATGCATATTTTAGCTTGGCTGTTAACATTGCACATCATGGAATGTACATCGGTCTTAACATCAAATGAATGGTATTTTGGAATTGAGAAGAAGGAAAAAAATCTGCCTGACCTATTTCTGTGTCTGATACACTAGTGGTTTTTGTTGGGTTTTTTTTTTTGTCTGTTTTTGCTGATTGGTTTGTTTTTATTTTTAACTTTGTTCAGCTTTAAAAAAAAAGAAAACTTGCCCTAAAGCAGGTATGGCGATACAGGAGGCTGGCGTGCAGAGGCAGCTCATTAGAATAAGCACTATCTGCGTATGTAGTGGTTAATGTCTCTATGTGGTTTGGAAGTGGAAGCAATGACTGTTTCTGGGAAGTAAAGAATTGGGAATTAATCTGTTCTTGATGAAAAAGGAAGCAGCATACTGGAAGCTGAAGGTTTTTTTATTCAATGTCTACCTATATGTTCATCTTCAAGGATCCTGTTACCTAAGCCTTCTCAGAGAAGCTCAGACAGTTGTAGGATTCTTGGTTGTGGTTGAAGCCTCTGGTCACAGTACTAGAGTGACAGAAGTAATATTTAGAGAGGTAACAGGGAGTTGCTTTATTTGTTGTCATTTCTGGGAAGATGTTTAAATACTGTCAGTACTGTTGCTGGATATGCAGAAGGCAAATGACAGCTACAGAGACAGAAAATGTGTATAAAAAACAATTGGGCTTCACAAGGCTGAAACAAAGAGTGAGTGATGAACTGCAGTCAGAAATCAGTGCAACAGAAATCTTTTCTCTGAAGCACAGTCATTAATTATGAACATGTGTAGGCTTGTTGCCTTAAGCATGTCATGGTACATGCAATGTATGTATTTTAAACTAGGCAAAAAAGGTCTTTTTATCAAACCTGCGTCTTTCATCAACCATACATTTTGAGGCATTGGTTAGGACATTTCTATTGGTTTTTCCTTTCTAGAATTAAGCATGGCTGTCAGTTTCAGAGTACCAATGTTTGGCTGATTTTTTTTCTACTTGTATTTGGTTGGAAAAAGAAACTATGTAGCTGAATTCAGATGCTTCACCTATTAGCCCACCCATTCTATGCAAAGTCAATTTCTTCACTGAAGTGAAGAAATTGAGCAATGGCCTCCTAGTCAGTTGTTGTAAGCAGACAGTAGTATGAGTACTCACTAATGTCGACACAATGTTATCACAGCAAATTTAGCCTTTTGTGCTTCTTGGCACACCTAATATTTCAAGACTCGTAGTTAACATTTTTTAAAACAATATGGTAGCAGAGATGAAGTAGTAGTTGACCAAGAACCTCACTGCAAACTTTTATTGCTTTTTGTTTATCTTGTGTGCTCTAAAGGCAAATGGTGTAATGTGCATGTGTCCGTAGAAAAAAAAAGTATATCTAATTATCAATGTGAGTTTAGTTCAGTGGTATAAATGATGTAAATCCACTTCCTACAGATTTCTTTCCCAGAACTCTTGCTCCTTCTGTTACTGTAAGTTCCATACTTCTGCCAACCAAAGAAAAGCATCTTTATTGTGGTTGATCTGGGGCAACAGCACCACTGACTGGAGGAACAGCCTAGTTGGCCAGCTGGTTGGTGCCAGACAGACTGGGTAGCAGCTGAGATTTAGTTGTCTTTTCCTTGAAGGTTCTGCTGTTTTGGAATACTTCATCTGAGTTTGTTCTTCAGATTTGTAAGAGCCTAATTATCTTTGAAGTTTCTAGGCTGCTGTCATCCTTTGAACCAGCAGGTTCATTTACCCAGTTTTATTAGTGGGGACCAGATGGGTATGTTTGTGAAAGGCTTTTTTCCTTAGTAGAACAAACTGGAAAACCCAGTGACCTTGAATGCACTTGAAGTTGCATAAGTTTGATTTTACTTGTGGTCCTTTCCAAGGGCTGAGATGAAACACTTCAGTTAAATATCTTTCTATTATTATGAGAATTTTAAAAATTATGTTTCCAAGTGCTGGTTGAA
This sequence comes from Eopsaltria australis, assembly GCA_034509425.1. Classification (NCBI taxonomy): domain Eukaryota; kingdom Metazoa; phylum Chordata; class Aves; order Passeriformes; family Petroicidae; genus Eopsaltria; species Eopsaltria australis. The sequence continues at coordinate 441,978 of JAVTVJ010000056.1, forward strand.
CTAACTGAAATGACCATGTTACAGAGCAAGCAGGTCATTTTTTCACTTATGTTGTTACTAGACTTTCAGTTGGATTATTTGTTCCAGTTTAAGAATTCTATTTAAAAAGGCCTGAGCAGGGTAAAAGGGGACAGATATTACACAATGCACTTAAAACTATGTACTTTAGCATGTGTAAACAGTCAAGAGTATTTCAACAGTAGTGATACCATTTTTATTTTGAAAGAGAAATGCATTCACACTCTCCAAATGCGTGTCCTTCATGTGCAATAGCCGTATTTCTGGGAGAGAAAAAAATTATTTCTAAAAAATAAATGCCGGGCACAAACTGAAACTTTGTCTCCTACTATGCAAATGGTTTTCATATTGGACTAGTTGTCAATAGAAGATTTTCATGTGAGTGCCCAAATAGCAATCATTAAGGAGAACTAAGAGTTTTATCCATTTATAATATATTAGTGGTGGCAACAAGACAGGTATTGATTATCTTTTTATTTTGAATTTGACACAATCGAGTAGGTCAGTGCTTCACAACCTGGATAATGAGCCCCTAGTTTAATGTGAAATATGCAGATAGAAATGCGGAGTTCATGTATGCTTCTTGCAAAAGGAAGCTGATTGAAGCCTTTCCCTTGAAGGGGACTGCATGTAAACAGCAGCACAAGCATGGATCTATTTATATGTATTGCTTTCATGACGTGTCGAGAGAGTAGCTTTGAGAAAGCCTCTGTATTGTCTACTCTTAGAAAATTATTAAGATAGTATTATAAAAGAAAGGATCTAATTGTACAAGAACTGTATGTTTCCAGTATATATCCCAGTCTTAAAATATAATCATATCAGAGGAGAAAGTAACAAAAAAATGGATTCTTATTGGACAAATTTCCCAGCCAAACACTTGATAAATAATTTCTTTTTCCTTTAATTCTTATAGTAGAATAAGATATGATAGTGAGTTTTGTCTTCCCTAAAATACTGAAGAGATGCTGCATTTCTGACCTGGTCATTTTTCTGTGATTGTAAAGTGATTCCAGGGTAACTCTGCTCTTCTTTCCTGGCTGAACCACGTATAAAACATGAACTCTGAAGAGGAGCTGCAGTAGAATTTCCATGTCAGCTGGGGTATAGTTCTCTCTAGCAGAATTTGGTTTGTTTTCTTACCTTCACTAAAATTAATTTAAAAATTGGCTACATTGCTGTTCTTTGCCTTTACAGGACTCATGGGAAATTTAACCTGTCTTTATGGCAACTGCCTGGTGTCTGCACAGTTCTGTATCACTTTCTGCACTCATGTCCCAGTCATTCATCAGATGTGATAGGCAAATAGGTTAATGCCAACGTACAGTCTCAGTTTCTCTTACTCTGACTGCTTCTTTTTGTCACATTTTTGTTCTAGCAACTATTCCAAAAGATCCAAAGGTATATCAAAGTTATCTTGGCAGCTGTTAGCTAGCCCATGAAATGTGCTGCAGCTTTAATGAGATCATATAGATCTTAATATATCCATATAATTATATATATTATATAATATATATATTTTCTAACTATTCACTCATTTGTCTTCTGCCTCCTACAGAATTTCCACTTACACATATGGTGAGCACATAACTGTGGTGAAACGATCTCACCACCTGTTGTTTTAAAATAGCACAGATGCTTATTAATGGGCCTTCCATGATACTGTTTATAGTACATGTGAAACCTCACTTAAAATACTGTGGATCATGTTGGTAAAGGATATTATTACTTCAGCAGCAGCCTTAAATTGATTCCTGTTCAGCATCTTGACTTAACTTGTCGGTCGTTAGTAGGTAGGAGAGAGGTAAACTCCACAGAAGAGTCAAAGCTGTGATGCTCATCGAGTGAGCTGTCACTGAATCCTTCACAAGGTGTTCTGTGGAAATGCCTCTTGCCTTTTTGATAATTAGTCAACCCCAAGAGCTGCAAAAATCATGAGCACACAGATTCTCTACACTTGTAAGTCTTACTCTCAGCTGAAGTGAATTCCTTCAGGCCAAGCTCAACAGCACTTTCACACTTCAAAGCAAGGGAAAGTAAATAATTGCAGAACTTCACCTTGACCAAGACTGTTGCCTAATATATATGCATCTTTTTGTCATAGAAAAGTAATTTCTAAACTCACTAAATTAAATTTAGGTACATAAATGTTCCATGAATTCCTGTTTTCTTTGTTCAATCTCATGAGTCACTTGGATTCTCAATTTTACTTTCAAAGAATTTCTAGAGTTCTGCCTAATATTTCTGGTCTTCAGGTCTCTGCATGTATCTTGGAATGATTTTTTTTTTGTCTAACCCAGTCAAAGTGAAGTTGAAAATGTATTTCTCCTTTGAAATCATCTATCTGCAGGTAGACCAAGAAAAATTCTAAATGTTAAGGGTCAGTTTGCTAAGATGTAAATTTTAAATCAGGCTATACAGACTCAGCTACTTTCAACCTTCCCAAGGTGCTTGCTTGAGGCACAGAAAGTTCTTGATATGTCTGTTGCTAGTGAATGTCAAGAAAACACTATTAGACACTGAAAAAAATATATAACAGAAAAAGGAACAGAAGATGTCTCATTCCATTTTAGCAAAAACTCCTCATAACTAGTAATATGAGTGCCTCTGGATTTTTTGTGATTTTTTTTATAAATGAAATATATAGGAAAGCTTTTTTTGCTGTGGTACATGACAGATGGCATTGATTGTTTGGGTTTAGTATTGCTAACAAATTAAAGAAATAGTTGTTCATGCTAGAACGGTGACTGTCAGATGCCAGTTCCAATTATATAGGATGGGCAAAAACCTCTTCTTGTTCAGTAGCAAAACTCTGTGGCATATTACAATGTAACTTGTAAGAATATAAATCTACTATTAAAATAAGATGGCTGGAAAAATTCCAGTAAAGGATGCTTAGAGAAGTAATGAATAAATTAGTTGGAATAATCATCTTTTGATACAGTCTCCCAGTGTTTGGTGCTCAGCATTGATTAGGAATTCTGTGGGCACAAAACAATGTTTGCACTATTACATTTAATTGCAGGAGACATCATGTCCTCTCTGCATGTGTTTGGTTGATCTGATTTCTGCTCACAGGCTCCACAGTATCCTTTGGCATGATTCAGAGCATGTGGAGTGTAAGGAAGAAAGTCTCTTTGTTTTCCCTTAAAATTTGTTGCCTAATGGTTTAATTTGGGCCCTTTTTAATTGACATGATGTGAGTAATGTTAAACAATTGTTTCCTTTTCAGTTTCTCACGAGTCAAGATTTTCTGTCACATTCTTTTTCCTCAAGAACAGAGTCGTCTTCCTGTATGTACTCTTTCTGTACATATGGACTCTATTTCATATTTGATTTATTCCCTGACACTATTTTTATACTTCCTGAAAATTTATTTCTGATGTGCAGGATTTAGAAACTATTTAGTATTACAATAATTTCATATTTATGTCCCATTTCTTTCCCATTTTTTTTCACTGTGCATACTTTTTCCACTTACTAATCACGTTTCGATTGGGCTGATCTCTTGTGTCCTTCTGAGGTTCCCTTCATTGTAGGATCAATACAATAATATGTTTGTATGACATTAAAGTACTTGTGCCATTAGCAGGAGACATAAAAGTTGATAGCTGTTTATCAAAAATGCATTTTAAATGTAGGAAAGAATAAACTGTAGTGTGTAGCCTTACAGAGAAATTCAGTCATAAACCCTTCCTTTGTTTTGTGTTACTCTTGCTTTAAAATAATTGCATGATGGCAGCTTTACCAAGTTGGGCTAATGTTTCTGAGCTTAGACATGGGAAACAGAAAATAAGTGAATTGGATTTGTTAATGCATATAAGAATTGGAGCATGTGAAAATAATTCAGACTCTAAAAGGCAGGCATAATGTGAAACACTTTATATAAAAAACACCAAATACAAACCACACAAAACCAAAAATAGACTGCTGCATTTTAAGTAACTGTTACTTGTGAGGTCTCATGGAGTCAAAGCGTGATAAGAGATGTGAATGGAGTCTTCATAAATATAGAAGCTGTATGACTTGAGAAAGAGACATAGCTAATCAAAATGATTACAGCATGTCTTTAAAGCCTAAGGGAACTACAGTTTTTGTCAGTGAAATAAGCTTATTTTATAATTTATTTGTTTATATACAAGCTAATAATGTTTACAAACACCAAAACCTTTTCAACACAAAATATTTGTCCTGAATAGGGAGTTCTCTTAAGTTATTCTGAATAGCTTCAGGCTTTATGGAACACTTTTTTTTTTCTTTTTCTATGTGTTTATTTGCCTGCAAGGAGTACCGGTACTAATTTATTGAATGGCAGCTATAATATTATGTGATAGTAAGAACTGTATTGATGCCAGTGTCATTCACGCTAAGTGAAAATATGCAAAAATAATGCCACCAGTGCTGTGTGTCCTTTTAAAGTCTAATTTTTCTGTCTGTACCAAATGTGGTACTACTTGGGCCTGACTGTGCAATGGCAAAATTCCCTGCAATTTTACAAAAGCAAAATCCCTGCTACATGGTGAAAAACAGGTGCAAAGCCTTCAGTCATCCCCAACTCGTGCACAAAGCATCTCCAGAACAGATAAAGTTTGAATGGGTATTTATAGAAGATGAACATGATAGCCTGCACCCAGAGGAGCACAGATACTGTATAAGAAATTTAAGCATGTAATATCACTTCCTCACTGATATTTCAGTATTCGTTTCATGTTCATGTAACAGTAGGCTTTTAATATTAGCTAATAATGGGGAATGACTTCATTAGCATTTAAGGAAGGAATTAACAGTGTTTTGCATGGTATAATTCATTAGCTAATTGTCACTCTAGAATTTACTTTTCAACTGTACACTCTGCACACTTAGGGAATTGCTGTACAGACCAAGGAGCAAGAAGAAACATTTTCATTATCCTCTTTTTCTCAGATGCTGGAGAAATGTATTATTTATGTGGCCTGTTTCATCATGGAAGATCTCAAAATGCTTTTCAGCACTTCCATTTTCATTGGCAATATTTGGAAATAAGGGATGAAAGCTGTTATTTAGACATTGTTTTCCCACAGTTTTATAGCCAATAAGACAGTAGATCAGACAGTTACTTATGCAAGTTTCCAGAAAAAGGTACTGATTTCTGATGACTGCTGCAGCACGCTGAACCGTGCTGTTTCCTTCCAGGCAGAAAATTCTCTTTCCTTTCACTTTTGTGCCTCATGGAAGCAATTTTCGAAGACCATTCATCTGTTACGGAATGCTGCTCTGCTTGTTAAGCAGTGTTTCTAGTGGGATAACACACTATGCAAATATATTTTGCGTAAGTTTTCTAGGTCCTCTAAGTCCACTCTTGGTTTGCATTACTGTTCCTCCATCTCCCTCTAGCATTCTTGGTCTGGCTAAGACAGAGACTGGTACTTGTTTTGCAAATGTATTTTTCTACTAAATTTTTAGTGTAAAATTTTTGAGTTTAAAGTTGTGTCCCTCTTGATAGTACAGTATTTCTTAACTACTGTCTTGAGTGTTTATTTGGAGAGTAACAGGTTGCACACCTTAAATAACTGCATATGATTTCTTAAGCCAACTACAAGGCAGAATTCTAGAGAGAAGAATACTTTAGCAGTGCTCTGAGGTCAATGTCCAAGTGAATGCCCATCTTCCTGTGGTGGTATGTCACTTTAATTTCCTACTGCAATGGGAGAAAAAAAGAAGTGCCAAAAACATTCCAAGTTTCCTCTGCTTTTCAGACTGTGTAATCTGAATACTGTGTAATTTTTGAGCCTAAGGCAGCACCTAAGCACTTCATTTTGGTGTCCAAGCGTGTTTCTGGCAAGTGAGCTCTTCTATCCAGCTCCTCTTGAGAGTTGCCTGTCTCTGTGCTTAGTAGTGATTCATTACACTCTCAGGGCTGCTCTTCAGTGTCATCTTTCATAATTCTATTCTTGTATGAATTTTGGTGGCTAGTATGGAGTTTCTGAGCTAGGGTGGGGGTTTTTTGTATGGAATGTCTATCAATAGGATCAGAGTTGCAATCTTTGCTGTAAGCTAAACAATGTCTGTGAATACTGCTGAGGAGTAGGACAGATTCATATATGACTGTTAAACTGTTGCCAAGGATTTTTGTGCATTTTTGACTTGCATCAACTTGTTCTTCTGAACAAGGCAAAACTTGTTCTGGGGATTGTTGTGGGTTAGATGCCATTTCCCAGTAGGTGATTTGAATGTTGTTTAGAAAATAAATTCTCCTTTTAGAAGCCTCTTAATTTACCTGACTCTCCTTTGATGTGGCTGCTGTTGAGGCAGGCCAAATTTTTAGGTAATTTGTCTGGCTTTTCTCTTGTCGAAGTGCTGTAAACAGTGGAAGCTTTCTATGCATCGTGTGATACCTGTCTGTCAGCTAATGGTGCTTCTGTGACATTCTTCTTGAACACTTAATCATATCTGCCATTTATTCTTTTGAAGAAATTTCACCTTCTCAATCCCCTTTCTGAAGCATTCCTGTTCTGCTCATAGAGCAGTAATTTCAGTAAAGTGTTCTACTTTATCTCTATTTTAGAGCATATTTGAAAGCCTTGTTAAAGGAAGCAGAAATATTTTGGAGTAGCATTGTTTTCATAGTAACAGGTGTAGATACTTTCAGTAGTTGTACTTTCTACATTTCTTCATGTGAATGATGTGTAAATCCAAGATAAGTCATCATTTAGCACCTTAAATTTCTGGATTATCCCTATATAATGCTAATTCATAATGTAATTAACATTCTGGTGACAGTGGCCAAACTACTAAACTTTTATTTTGTCACCAAGACTCTTCTGTTGTATGAGATCCTTTTGTAAGTAAGGAGTTCTATGTGGACAGGCTGTAAAGTTGTTAATAGGAGTTAAATGTCACCAGAACGGGATGATGGATCTAGTGCATGTCCTTCTGCATAAGTCAAAAAATATAAGATCTAAAAACTTAATTGTATACACATATAAATGATACGTCAGTTGTCTGTCCAGTGGCTGACTTTTTTCTCTCTTCTTCCATATGAAGTGCCATCTCTGTGGAACTAACAACTGTGAGCCCAGTATTAGTGAAGGAGTAGCTCCTTTTACAAAGACTAGTAATAGCAAAATTTGAGTAACCCAAAGTAAAGGTAGCCATGACTTCCACTCTGAACTTTTTCTCTCCTTTTTTCTTTTCTGCATGTGTATGTATTTGGGTATTAGGTAGGTGCTTCTATCTTACAGTTTGGGCATAAAGACTTCTTACAAGCTATGGAACAAAGGCTGCTGTGTTGGGTTTTCTTACAGGTTTCTACTATTCTCTCCAACTAGCCAGCTCACTGAAAGCCAAAATCTTATATTTGGCTTGAAGGCTGTTTATATCTGACCTAGCTGATGTATCACTAAAGGAAAAAGTATTCAGGGAAGCATGAAAAAAAGATTCAGTAGGATTAAATAGCAAAGCATAAGGGTTTAATCCATGCAGGAGCAGCCTTTGAAAGCTAAAAGCAAGCTAAAGAAAGAGGCATTAATTGTGGGAAGTTAATGTAAAATGGGAATCAGAAAAGATGATTTTTCAACTCCTTTCAGCTGCTGAAAGCATTGATTCAGAGGTCTTAGTTTTGCAAGTGATCAAGTATAAAGAGACGTTGAAAAAGATGCCTATTAGGGATAAAGTAAAATTGTTGAAGTGGCTGTTACGTACCTGCTGACAATCAGCTGAGTGTAAAAAGAGTCTCATCTTTCCTACCCTGGAGGATGGTTTTAGACACATTTCACCAGAATTATTGGTTATTTAAGGTGGCATGAATGACATCTGAGAGTGAGCCAGAGTTGAAGTCAATGTCCATGTGGTTCTATAAATAAAGAAGGTTGCATGCAAGGCCTTGCTTGATGCTGGCTTGTCTGTTAACTGAAAGGGCTAACTCTTCACAAGTTTAATTCAAGTTTTATTCCTTCAAGTGCTTGATTGTTCAAAACCTAACCAAAGCAGAACATCGTTACTTTCTTTTTTGTGTTTCCTCTTCCCTATTTACTGATTGTTTCCAGAGCTTCACATCAAACTTGATGAAAACATAATTCTTGCTTTTGTAGTCACTTGCTTGATTTCACCAGGGAAACTTGCACACAACTATATCTGACAATTACCTGTTACTCCTGAAGGATCCTTTGTCATCCTCTGAAAATCCTTTTGCCTCTGAACACAAGAGGAATAAACAAAGACTGGAATAAGCTCTAAAATGCCAACTAAGTGCCTCACCATGTGCACCAGGGTAATCCACAACACACTTCCTTGGACTGTGGCCATGTTCATGTCCTTTCCATGGAAACTGGAGTGATGGTGCAGAGAATGGGAATGCCTAAGTCTCATCCTGACATTTAATCATGACAAGTCTTCAAAATAATTGTGAAACATGCAACTTTATTGTTTGGTCTCGCTGACTGTCATGTTTTGCTGCTTTTTCTATGGGTAGACTTTTTTTTTTTAATTTCTTATTATTTTAAAAATGACAAAAGCTAGTCTGCTACCTGCAATGATTAATACTTCAAACCTTTCATTTGCTGGAGCAGATCAAGTAGAATCTATCAGAAAGTACGGTTTAGCCCCAGTTTTCTGATGAAAATATGTGTTTTGGGTAGTAGTTTGTATTTCCACAATTGCTTGGAAGAGGATGTACTTGATGCTTTCCCATCTATCTCAAGCTGAATAAAAAGTATATGTTTACAGTTACAAGGCTTATCTCCCTCAACATGCAAACTTTCTGCCAGGTGCTTTGAAGGACCTAAAATTCTGTTCCTTCAAGTAACCCATTTCAGAAAGAAAGTAGTTAACCAAATTTTTATTTGTAGTTCACTACTCAAAGTGTCCTTTTGAAAAGATACTTCACCTAATAACTGAAAAAATTTTGACTCCTTCCTCAAGCTTCCTGGGGGAAGACATAGGCAAGATAATTTTTATATTCAAGGGAGATTTTTCTACAAGCCTTTTAGGATGTCCACTTATTTCTATGGAACTTTTGTGGTATTCTTCTCATCTTCAGATGGCATCTGTGACTGGTTTTCTAGTTGTTTTCTCTTACTATGTGTATATAAAATACCAAAAAAGTGGAATTATTTTTCCCACATTGTTGGATAAACTTGCTTAACAAAACCCAACAATGTCACTCAAGTTTAATTAAACTGTTCACTATTCCTTCTTCCATACTTCTGTATTCTTCATTTAAATTTTTTTTGGAATAGCAAGGAAATTACAGAAGTCAAAAGAAAGCTAATCTAAGATCTTCTACAATAAAAAGGTAGATATAAAGAATAGTTACCAAGGTCTCTTGATCTGATAAATCCCAGGCAAAACAGTAGAAAAAACAGAGCTGTAAGTGTAAAGTATGTTGAAGGACAGGATTATAATTAATGCAAATCACTGATGGTTAATGAAAAAAAATCCTGTCAAAGGGACCCTGCCTTTACATATTTTGGAGGTTACAAGAAAGACACTATATAAGCCTATCTCACTCAGTGAAAACTGAAGTTGATGCTATTTCCTATATGCCAGACAAAAATGGTGGTAGTTTCAGCACTGTTCAGCATTCAGATGTGTTCAGTTCATACCTATGACTTACCCACTGCAGCTTTTTATGTACCTGTCTAATATGTGTGATGAATGACTTCCCAAAAAGTAGGACATAGTGGTGTTTAGATCTGGCCCAGACTATAAGCAGCTGCCTCTGTGTCCACTGTGAAAAGATTCCTAAAAGATGGAGTTAAGAGTCTTGCCTCCTCAGAAAATATGATGACTATTTGAAGGAAAATGCCTATTTTTCCCTTTTTTGCTCTCTCTGCAATGGTTTGCAATATTTGTGAGTGTTCTCTTACCTTTCTGTCTCTTCCCTGACTACCAACCCCTCCCTCAGCTGCCCCACCAAGAAATAAAAGCAAGAGGAAAGTTTTTCCTAGAGCGGAGAGTAGAAACAGAATTCAGAAGTGCTCAAAAGAGCTGTAAATATCTGGAGAGTTACATGATTTCATACAGCTTCTGTTATGTACCAGCTGAAAAAAATTATTTTCGTACTGATAACTTATCTTGACACAAATATTTCTTTAGAATTAAAACTCTGAAATCAAAGAAATGCAAACTAAGTTTACTAGTTCAAAAGTGTTGGTACTCAGAATATGTAAGTATAGCAAATTTCTCAACAGTCTCTTAAAAATACTTCTTCATAAGGCTCACTAAGAATGTTTGTTAGATTAATTCAAAGGCAGCACAAAGCAAATTAAGAGTTCTCCCAGACGATCTAGAAGGACCTGCATGACTAGTGCAATTTTGTCTGTTTACATGTAATGAATCTGTGATCCTGTTCATTGCAAACACGTATTAAATCCACTAAAATGGTCCCTTTCTTGCTGTAAAACTGTTGAAACACTAAAACTGGACATCTCTGTTTCTTTCCATATGACTCATCACTTTTTTGCCTCATTTGAATGTTTTACACCTCATTAATTTCTTGTCATTATTTTGTGTGTTGTTCTTTCTACTTTGTTTGTACTGGACAGTAAGAACTTTGTTTTATCTGTCTTTTTGCATTTTAAACTTTAGTACAGGCTGTTCTCCATTACAGCTCCTTTTTCCATCTACAACAGCGTAAGATTCTTCCACACATCAGTGTGTTGCCTAAAAATCAAGGGGTTGGTTTAATGTCCCACTATCCTGCCTACTCCTCTTGTAGGAGATACAATGAAAACTTGACTGCTGTGAAAACAGAAGACTTCCAGCTGTGCCTTATGCATGTTATCTAGTAGCATGAGGAGAACCTCTTGTATCTGTTGCAGTCAGAGGATGCTGGCTGGGTCTTTGAAATTAGTTATTGAAAATGGCATATGAAACACATTGGTGAAGATGAAGAAATGCAGAGAAAAAGCTCACCAGTTATAATGAACGAGATCTTTCAAGGAGTCTCTGAGAATCAATTTGAAAAAAAAAAACCACCAAAAAACAAAACCACTAAAAAATTCCCAAACACCAAACGAAAAGTCCCCAGACTCTCCCAATTTAGAAAATACATGTTTTGCAGTGCTGTGGCCAGAACACCATATCAGAATTGCTTTTGAAGAGTCCTTTGTTTTTGGCCTTGAGCAGTTCCAGATCACTCTGTGTTTGTATCCCTCCCCTTTCTTGTTTTCTCTCAAAGAGCAAATACGAAGGTCATCTCCAGGCTCAGACAATATGTCTGCGTGATTGTCTCGTACTATACATTTAATGCTTTTTTTTGTAGCTTCCTTTACAGATTCTTAGTTTGAAAACAAAGGCTTTAAAAGTTCATAATTGCAATATATTAAGGAGGAAACCTCTCTGCAAAACTGCATAATTAAGTCATTTTTTCCAGATGCTGTTAACAGATACAATTTCTTACTAGTTTTTATATTGCTACTTGAATAATTCTTTTAAAAAGAAAACCTTATTTCAATGCCTGCTTGCCCATTGTGTTCCAAAGGCTCACCTGTAGGACAGTTTATAAAGGAGATCATCATTCTGCCTCTTGTACTACGCTACTGAGCTTGCAGCTATAGTATATATGTAAGACTTTATTACATAGAATATGTATATGTATTAAAAGCAAAATGCATAACAGCCTTTAACATATCATCAAGCTGAAGGCCAGAGAATGTGTGTTCTTGCAAGTTTAGGAGTTAAGTATGCAAATCCTCATCTTCTCTTGAGAAATTATATATTTTTGACTGTATGGGTATAATCTGATGAGAATTCAGCCAGTGAAAATTCTCCAGTAAAGTTAATTAAGACTGGTATCCTGAGAGCACTTTGCATTAATTTTGTATCAGATTATACTTCTACTTTCTGCAACCTTAATTAATCAAATTGTAATGGTTACTCAATCTATAGCACAGTTCGGGGCTTAAAAATATCAAGGGGTATGTTCCTAATTGAATACTGGTGTGCGGGAGGGGAGGGATAGGTAGATATTGGTCCCCTTTTCTAAAGAGGCAGAACAGAAGGCAGAGAGAGAGGAAAAGGGCAGCTGGTCCTTCAGGACAAGAAATGGCAGTGGCAGGGAGGCAGCAAAGTAATTAACAGGCCTTTCTCCAGATGAGAAGGTAGCCTTTACTGTGCCTAATTACACAGGCAGTAATTTAAAACATGCTGTCTTGTCTCACAGTTGGATCTTTCGGTGCCTGGTTCATGCAGGCAGCTTCCTGGAGTCTCAGGCCTGTAAGTATAAACCCAGGTAGTCTTTGCCTGAGACCACAAGCTGAGAGGACAGATTTCTTGTGAAGAGTTAGAACTCTGATCCTATGTGGATTAATGTTGTAGTTTAATCCTTTGTAGATTAATGGCCTGTAATGTTACTGTTTTGCATTGTACTAGGATACAAAGGAGTATCAACGTCAGCGTAAACCTGAGCTCCGGTAAGTAGAAAGCGAAAATCTGATTTTACAAACACTGTGCAGATGTGTGATTAAACAAAAAATATTTAGTTACTTGTACTATACGTCAGGAACAAGCAAGTCTAGAGCAGGCTGTGCTAATGTCAGGGAATCTTCTTGCTAAGACACAGTTATATGTCTAAGCTGAGGGCTGTGTTACACCTATGACATAGTGATAACTTTTTAAACTCACTAATAATGGATTAACTAATGTTCCTGTACTCTTCACTTCTCCATTGCTTTTAATGACACTGGACTCTTGAGCCAAGAAAATAACTGAGAACTACATACAGCCTTTAGGAAACTGAATTCAATACTCTAATTTTTCCTATTTTACTTAAAAACAGTAAGTATCTAGAACTGCTGTCCAAACCCTTTGTGTTTGCATACCACCTGTCTCACCTAAGATCTGGTAACTAGGGCTCTCTGTTCTTGAACTTGCTAAGAGGCACCAGTCATTTGGACAGCTGCAACAAAAAGGATATATTGACATGCCAACTCAAATTTAGTGGATGCTACAAAAAACATGAGGCTGGAGCACATGATGTACAAGCAGGGACTGTGGGAACTGGGTTTGTCCAGCATGAAGAAGACACTACAAGGAGATGTAACAGGATACCTGAGGAGGCATTGTGGAGATACTATAGACTTTGCTTGGAGGTCTGCAACAAAAGGATAAGTGGCAATGGTCACAAGTTGCAATAAGAGAAATTCCAGCTACATGAAAGGAAAATCACTTAAAAATGGTTTAGCACTGCTACAGCTTGGCAAAATGTCTAGGGAACCTCCAGCCTTGGAGATACTCAAAATTCTTCTGAAGCCCCTGAGTGACCAGACTGAAGTTTGAGGTTAGCCTACTTATGAGGTGTTGGACTTGATGACCTCCAGATATCCCTTCCGAAGTTTTCTGTAATTCAGGGAGTGGTGGTTTAGTATGTGTGCCCATACAGACCTATCCATCCTGACTCAGGGTCTGAGTTTGACTCAAAAACCTGTGTGGAGATAGGGAAGAATGAATTTCACTGCTCATCTTCCACATATCATCATTCTAAGGAAGGAGCAGACTTGGAATCCAGACTCCTCAGTCTGAAGGAATCCATGGACAAAACCACCAGTATAAAAGGTATGTTGAAACTGGTTTATCAGTTAGAAGCACAATTGTTTTCCTTCTGGTTCTGTGCCTTTTTGCAGATGAGAATGCCTAACTCTGTAGTCTGATGATTTGTGTGCTGAAGACCAGGAAACCTCCACTTCTGCATCATGCTCCTTAGATTAAGCGTGTTGATTTTAATGGTCTCTGGACTAAAATACATGAGCAGTTCTGGAAGTCCTCTTAGCTTTTGGTGTTATGCTTGAGAAAAGCTTTTCCATCACACAGTGCTTATTTCACAGGAGTAAGCTGATCTAAGATCATGCAGGAGACAGAGCTTCAGTTACACCTGAGAATGTCCAATTGCAGCAGAGCAATGCTCAAGTGCTGAGGTGAAATGGATCTCAAACTCCTATGTGTAGAAGAGAGTGATGGCAGGCTGCTTTTCTCCTGAACCTGCAAGATGTGACCACACTCTTTTTTGTGAAGAGATGGCTTCTGTTTTCCATGTGCTGCCACATGTGAAGTTCTTACTAAGACAATGAGATACGAACAAAATAAGCAATTCCATATTTAGGTATTAATGACTTTGTCATTGTTTAATGTACCTTACTCTGGTGCAGAAAAACACAGATATGAGACAACAGGCCATGCAAACTAAATTTATCCTTCTATAAAATCCACCCACGTAGAAGATAGTCAAGAAAAGCTCCATCACATGCTGAAATCTGTGAAACATAAAAGAACCCTGGGAAGTAAATTAATTTAAATTAATAATAGTATATTGTTCATATTGTACTGGGGGGCAATAACACAAGGAACCACAGAAATCTATTAAAGACTAGAATTTCAAGACTGTTTGGGGTTTTTTTGGTTTTGGTTTTTGGTTTGTTTTTTTAATTGCTAATTGTGAATATTGCCAACCTTATTCTAGGAGACCCTGTAGCTTCTTCTGAAGTGTATTCACTTTAAACAACTGCCAAAGTCTTTCTGTACAGATCTGTTAAGGAAAGCTAGTGAAAAATATTCATTCTGGATAGAGAAAACACTTCTTTTCTGATTCTCAAAAAAAAAGTATATTTGGTAGTAATGTTGCTAGTGGCATAACATGAAGTAATCACTTTGTATAGAGCACAGATTTTTTTTTATTTATGCATGCTGATCTGTTATAGTTTATTCTTTGTTTTTCCTGTTTATAATTCTTGCTTTCTTATAACAAAGCTGTCATTCGATTTTATCTTCTAAGTTCTGTCCTCATCTATTTGGTGTTAACCATGATCAGCACAATATTTTCCAGTCTTCTTCAAAACAAACAGAAATACCCTTGTGACATAGCATGTTTCTGGCTCTGTGTGTTTTAAGGAAAAAGATATTCAGCCTTATAATGGCATAATGAGAGCAATTTTCTTAATGAAGCATGTGAGCTGACTTGAAGTACTTATTCTTCTAGGTGTACCTCCTCACAATTTGTTTCTAAGAGCCTTCTCATCTGCATCAGCCATGGTTCTGTCTCTGGACCTCCTCTGCACTATTACTATTGTTTTAGAGTGCCCAAGACTAGTAGGAATAATGCAGAAAAAAGAACATAATATGAAGCTGGACAGAGCAAAAATTATCTGAGTCTTGTATGGTTTTGCTTTAAAAGACTTGATTTTATTGTTGTAACATCTAAAAGACATGATGCTGCGCATCCTCTAACATTAGAGCTCAGTGGAATCTTTGATTACCTGCTTAATAATCAGACTAAACCAGTTTGCCTTTGTTGGCAGTGTAATCATATTCTGTATTTAATCAAATTACAGGAAGTGGTTTGTTTTCTTTAGCTTATCTGGGTTGTTTTTCTTCAAGTAGTCATTTAATCAGAAAGTTAACCAAAATTGTTCCAACTAAACTTCATTGGGTAAGGAGCATTTGTTTGGTCATGTATGTGATGAGTGAAAGAGGTGTGCTTGGATTTCACGGAATTATGGAGGATTAGTTTGATTTTTAACAGTAAACAACCCCTCTTCTTTCTGTTTATATTCTTAGAGTGAATATGGTGAATGCCTTTTCCTGTTCTACTTTTTTATCATGAGGATGGCTTAGCACTTAATTTATTCTTGTCTTCATATACTATCCTTTTTCAATTGTCAGACTCAGAGAATCTGTGCATATTTACATGTTCTCAGCAGTCCAGTTGTATCTTTTCTAAGAAAAGGAAAAAATTCCTTCGGTATTTTTTTTTGTGGGGAAATTTTGATTGTTTGGTTTTGCTTTCTGTTGAACCCATTAACTTTTGAAGTCCCTTAAATGGCATCCTGAAGCAAGCCAAACAGGAGAACTTAAGAAAAATAGCTTTCATGAACCAAAGAGTCATCATGTTATGTAATGTGATACATGTGCATTTTCAGGAAATAACCAAATTTTACTTTACAGATAACTTTGCTTCATTTGGCGTACGTGTCAAATGGCTAAAAGATTTGTAGTAATTCCCAAAAAAATCTTGCCATGCTGTCTGGTTACACATGTGTTAATCCTGTAATGACATCATGTAAAATAGCTCTGTGGAAAGGAGGGGACACGAGTCAAGACATGTGGATTCAGCAGTGCTTCACACAGGAATGAATTGCTCAGAGTCTGGGAGTCTTCATCCAAAGGTCACCTCTGGGGAAATAGTTTTCTGTTGCAGTTAGCCCTCCAGATTCTTGATTTTTTTTTTTTTCCTTTCAGTGCTTTTCATGTTTAACTTTTATATTTCATAAGTAATAACATAAATGTTTTAAAATGTAATTAATTTTAGTATTTGAATGTTCAAATTTAACATATGAATAATCCTTATGGGGGTTGAGCAAGAAAAGTGGCAAAATACAAAGGGGAGAAAATATTGCTTGGATCTGAAAGTCATACTTTAAAGTTATTCCCGTCAAAGGTTAACAAGCAAATTACTTGGGGGAAGTAGAAGCATTTTGTGAAGAAAGATTTAAAACAGACTTTGAGGCTGAGCATGGTATAGTTAAGATGTGTCTTATCAGAAAGTTATTTCATTCAGACTGCTGAAAAGCTTTTCTGAACTGAAGATACATCATCTTTCCATTTTTAGCTTGGCTCTGATTTCATTGGAGTCTGATGAAAACAAATATGGAATGTTATCCGTTGTGCAAATATCAATGCTATTTGTTTGAAAATACTGGTGGTATTTCTACTGGATCATGAGAAGGCTGTAGGTATAAGGTATGTAGTAGCAATGGAAAATTTTGTTAAAGGGAAGGGTAGAAAGACAATTCTTGGTGGTTGAGATAGCAAATTTCAAATGTATTGCACTGAAAGTTAAAATTTACTTACCTAAAGGTTACCTGTGAAGTACATGTTCAGTGAAGCTTTTAATCCAGTTGTAAATAGCCATGTTAGAAAGTGTGAGCATTAACTGATTAGGAGTAGGGAAAAAAAAGTCTACCTTCTCTCTCCTGCCCCCCATATTTCTTCCCTTAATTATTTTTTGAGCCTGGATGAACTTCTGACTGCTTTCAATCTAAGTGGGTTTTTCTTCATCAATATTTGGTCTTGAAATTTGCATTTTATCTTCAAATTTCATGGGTGGTGTCCTACATTTCAACATTGCATTAAGTCAAATTTTCAGAAGTGATAAGAAGGCTTGCATTTGCTAGTTTATTTCACTATTTAACCCTAAATACTTTCACAAAGCTTAGTTCATACTAATTTCTGAAGCATAAGGTCCTTTGTAATATCTCTTGTTGGTCTCCTGAAACTGAGAATATGAGTCACTATATACTCCAATCATTCACCCAAACTTGGCATATGGGCAAGTCTTTTCTTTTTACCTATTGTTCTTTTGGAATGTTTACTTTATGAGCAAGCTAATCAATGCTTAGAGTAGACTCACAAACAAACATGTTACTTCTTGCAGTGTGTTCACGTTCTTGGCACTTCTGGCTTTTCTGAGAGGCATTAGTTCAATTGAATAATGTGGTGTGATCTGGAAAAAAAACTTGTAGTTTAGTTTCTATAGTGAATGCTTTCTTGGAAGTAGCCTGTAAGTTTGAAAACCTGGTGTATACTTCTCTTTTACCTTTTTTGGTACATAAACCTGAAAATGTCAAAGCTGATCTTGTATTAATATTATTTAAAATAACAGAAAAGATTCATTGTCATCTCTCATGTAAAACAGGGCTACAGTCTTGGGGAGAAACACATTGATTCTGGTGTCTATAAAAGTCATGGCTACAGTGATCATGAGCACTGAATTTGTCTAGGTCTGTGATGGTAGAAGCTGGTGAGTAGAGAATAGTGCCTTACTGTCTATCTCTCGTGGTGTTAACGTGCTTATCCACGTAGCCTTTGCTTGGAAAGAGACTGCCTCCTATCAGCTGTGAGATACCAGGGATGAGATCCTCACATGTTTGTGATTTCTCAGTCTTAAGTGAGGGAAAGCAACAGAAGGGCAGTCTCAGCAGTTAATGGAGTTTAAGGAAGACACTGGAAAGCACAGTAAGTACTTATGGTCATTTATAGCCAGTGAGTATTAATTAACTGACAGGTATTAATTTTGTTGTTGGGTAGGTGTTGGCAGCGGAGAGGCTTTAGGGGCAGTCTCTGTGGGGAAGACTGCACATGGAGTAAGTCAGCTCCATGAATTTACTGCAGGATACAGCTGAGCCCCTCAGCCAGGACAGTGGTGTCTCTGGGAAAACATGTTTAAGCAAGGGGAATAAAAAAAACAAAACACACAAGTAGAGGAGAAACAAATGGAGATGGTGACACACAGCACAGGGAACACAAAGGTTGAAGGAAAAGGAAGAAGTGGAGGTGTTGCTCCAGGCACTGGAGCATAGATTGCACTGTAGCCCATGGAGGGAGACCATAGTGTAGATATAGGAGTAGATATAGGAGTAGGTGGCTGTACATTCCATTCCCCATCCCCTTGGGCTGCTGGGCTGCTGGGTGATGGGGAAGGGATAGAGCAGTCAGAAACTACAGAAGTAAAGCTGAGCCTGGGCAAATTGGGGTGAGGGAGGGTAGGGGACTGATGTGGAGGGAAGGTGTTTTAAGTTATCTTTGTTTCTCACTATCCAAAGCTGTTTTAATTGGCAGTAATTTAGTTTTCCCCAAGTCAAGTGCTTTGCTAGTGCTGACAATTACTAAAATACCTCCCTGTTTTTATCTCAACCCACTGGTTCTTTCACTCTTTCATCTTACCATCATCTCCCTTGTCCTGTTGAGGGAGAAAGAGAGAGCAGGGTGAACATCAGCCAAGGTCAACCCACAAGTGTGTCTTTAAAACTAATTATTTCACAAATAAATAGACAAAGGTTTGGGATGTAAGGCAAGTCTCTTATAGCTTATGGGAAATCTACTAAGCTCGCAGACTCTACTGCTAAATATGTCTAGATGAAAACAGTTATGCAGGTGGAGTGAATATTTAATGATGCCTATCTCGGCAGATGTATGTACATATATTTACATTGGTAGATTAAGTCATATTCAAAGTTCTCTAACCCTGAACACTCAAACTGGTGCATAGGAACATTGCTAGCTTCTACCAGTTTTCTCTGGTGTTATGCTCCTTCATGTTTTTCTAGATATAAAGGTGGACAGTTGTACTTGGGATGGGATAGAGGCTTACAGACAGCTGTCAGCATTCCAAGATTTTTGCCAGGAGGAACAATTATAAAATAAATAAAAATAAGTCTAATCTCTGTCAGGAGACACTTCAGGTTGATTTTCTTCCTGCTCAGTCTAAGAGTCCATTTGGGTTGGTTTTCTGCCCTTTCTTACTGAGCTCTGCCCATATGTCTTTTCATTGGCTCCCAATTACTTAATTATCTTAGTCTCTTTATTGCTAAAGTTTAGCTTTTACTCAAGCAAGGCACTTCCTTAGTGACCATGAGATGTGGGTTTTGTTGGCACAGATTTTGAGCAACATTTTTTTATATTTTTACCTTCTTCTTTTGAATGTATACCTGGAGCTTGCCTTTTATGGGGAATATGGTATCCAGGAACTCACATCTGTGGGTGATTCTTACTCTTGAGAGGTTTTTCCCTGTGCCAGGATTTAAGAATTGGAAGTTTTAAGAAGTATTCTGCCCACATATGCATTCTTACTGTAAGCAGACAGCTGGTACTTCCTTTCATTATCCACCAGCAGGTAGTAAAAAAGGAGGAAATCTGCAATTTGCATGGCCTCGAAGCTCGGATAAGCTATTCAAATAGAGACGGATTTGTGTAGTCTGACAACGTGAATTCCCCTCAGGAATTTTGTAAGGGTTTCTGTAAGTTCTCCTGTTTCTTCTTACACCTGTGTGTTTGTGCTCATAACCAGAAAACATGGTTTGCACTTTATTGCATTTTATTGAGTTCATGCATATGGCAAAAACTATATGTTCAGATTCTCCTTAGGCTTTTCTAACATTTCTTAGTGGTCAGCAACTTCTGTGAAAGGGACAGTTGCAAGGTAGAATTAAGAATGTGAGCTACAGGAAATATGTGTTTGGTTGGATAACTTTTCTTGGCATGAATATAAAATGTCTACTGTATGTGGTTTTTAAGAGGCCATCTTTTAAAGTTATTGAGCAATTAGTTAGGCTTGGCTGAAATCAATGAGCTGTGTGTGTCCAGAAAATTCTACTTTGTTTATATGCTTCCATCCCTGGCTTGTAAATTGCCCAAACTGGGATTCTCTTTTCATAAATGAAGAATTGGGACATTAGAGGAATATGCGTTGAGTATTTAAGCTTTAATTTCATTGAAATTTGGGTAAAGAGAAATATTTGTCAATCAGATTCAAAGCTGTAACTAACAGTGATTTTAAGAAGCTGTGGTTTGCAGAACTTGTATGTTCCTTGATTGTGGTTGGGTGTCATGTTTGTCAGGGTACCTAGGTTTGCATCTAGAAGTGCATCTTAAATCTGAGTATCATGGACAGACTGCACAATGCAGCACAATTGCTAATTAAATATTAGTACATGCAAGCCAATTATTTTTCTTATAGTTTCCATCGAGTTCCAGCATATGGAAACTTGTCAGGAAAGTACTCTTTAGTGCATAGTTTTCAATACAAAGTGTAAAAATAATCTTAGGTGACAAAGGATTATTTAGCAGGAGAGTTGCAGTTTGTTTTGCTTTTTTTCTCTTTGCTTAATTAGGTTAATTTTTAAACATGTACATGCAAAAAAGGTTGCTAAGGTTCCTATCTTCAAGCATATTGTGGCAAATATAAGAGATTTCTTTTGGCTAGGTTAGAAATTATTTGACCTGTCTTCAAAATGCCCATAAATACTGCAAAGTATAACATACAAACTGTACATAATAACGGATTTCACCATTATAAAGAGTTCTTTATTAATGCTTTCTTCTCCTCCACCTGATTCTGGGTCGTTTTTGAGGTTTCAGACTGGTTGTTTGCTACAAAGGACATCCTTCCAAGGGTTGCTGCTCTTCAGGTCTCGAGCTCTTTGCTTTTAAACCAATATTGTTACAGATTTGAGTCTGAGCTGTACTACTTATGTGGTTTTAAAGAATAGAGACTTGAAGTCTGGGAGAGACCCACTCACTAAACCTTGCTGAATCATATTCTTGGATAGCTTGGCTATTATGCATGTATGTGATTATGCATATGAATATGGAAAATTACCCCTTTAAGCCACCTCCTGCATTTGATTTTGAGAAGCCTAGCACAGTCCACTCTGTTTAAGAAAAAGTCATCTTTAAGACTTAGGATCTTGCAAACAGTATGAATTTGCTTCTCTCGTCCCCCTCTTCCTTTAAAAGACTGCAGGTGGACTTGCCTCTGTGGGGACCTTAATTTAAACCTTGCTCTTATTTTCTCTGACAAACATCCTTCTCTTTACCACAATTCTGGACTGACACACCGCTTTCTGTAGATGCAACTGCTCCTGAACATGCTAAGGTGAACAAAAGAGAGAAAAGAATAAGAGGTAAAATATTTCCTTTCATTAAAATATTCTGTACTGTTAGACCTTCTTCCTTTGATCCCTCAGCCTGGTGTATTGTAAGGCGTTTGGCCCTCTGGAATTAATCAATGCTTTTTTAAGAGACTTGTGTTTATATTGCTCTATATATTTTTACAGATATTAATTAACTTAAGATTCCCAATTATGCCAGCTGTAAGAAAACAAAACATATTGTTCCACTTTTGAAGCAGGAGCACTAAAAGGTTGTAACAAGAAAAATGCTGTTGAAGGCTGGAAAGATTGGTGTCACAGGACAGTTTCTCAGAGGCTGCTTGAAGATACCTCAAAAAGCAAATAGAGATCCAGTTTGTGGCATCCACAGTATGATTTTAAATATTTGGAACCTTGTCCTAAAGAATGCTAAAATCAACTTACTTGCTAATGAATTGTAATAAAGAATATTTGCATATGTGTTCATTCATTCATATGTGTTCATTTGCATATATGTTGAGATTATTAAATTTATAAGAGACTTTATATAAAGAGGGTTCATTTTTCCTGAGTGGTGGGTGACATACTTTAAATAGAGAGCTTTTTTTTTCCCTTGAATGAAATAGAATGAAACAAAGAACAATTAAGAATATTTTTTTCTCTAATAAACATATGGCTCTCATACACAGGAATAACATCTGGCAAGAATATAGGGATATTTGTGATATTTACCTCCCTGTGAAAATGCAGCAGGTATGTTCGTAATTTTGCAAGCAGTAACACTTGCTTTTTTTTTAATCTTAGGTAGCTACCAATACTCTCCAGGTGACCACTATCTAACATTGTGGTAACATCAGTGGTCCATTATAAAGAATCTGTAAAGTATTCCTGCTGGAAACAAGTCTAAAAAAAGCACATTTGAGACAATTATTTCAGGAAGCCCTAAGTAGGCTATGCTGTTGCATAGCAACAGAGCCAGGCAGTCCTTAGTCTCTAAAGTAGTCAGTGTACACATGGGAACAGAATGCAAAAATGATGGAAACCTTGAAAAATGTAAGTCTGAGAATAGGAGAAACCAAAGTGAAATGATATACAATATAAAATGTGAATCTCTTTTGTGAGGTATAATAAATTGAACTTCTTTTAAGTTAAAAAAACTGAAATGCTGTTAGCCAAATTGTTCAGGGTTTTTTTTTTTTTTGTAGCTTCTAGATAGTAATTAAAAGGCAGAATGTCTGATGGCTGAGAAAACTAATTCAAATGTAAAGTAGGTTTTAAATGCCTGCCACAGGGAAAAAAAAAAAGTATGGAAAAGGCAATTTGTTAGTAACAAATCAAAGACACAACCAGATAAACCAGGAAAGTGAACGTCTCTGTGCCACAATACATTAATCAGTATTTTTATAAATGGCCTTTTCCATCCATTTTCTTTTTCTGTGCCAGGCATTGAAAATATACTTCAGATGTCTCATGTTCACAGGTCTTCAGGCTAGGCCAGTGGTATTTATCTTTGCAAATACTGAAAAATGTGATGTCATTGAGTGTATTTTTGGAAACTCCTAGCTTGCACGTGAAATGTGAGATCTTAGCAGAAGCATATTATCCTACAGCAGTTTTATTTTTTGTGAGAGGGAATTGATTTTATTAGAAGCAAATAGGAACCAATGTTTAATATTTAGAAATACATTGTTGTGGTTGATCTTGCTATCAAAAAAAGGCAAATCCTTCCCTTTCAGTACAGTGATTGCCACTGCCCAAGAAGAAACAGTAATAAGCTTGAGCTCTTCTGTTCTGGATGCTGCAACACATACTTTCATGATGAGTCATGACTGCATGATTTTAAAAGGTAATCACATGCAAAGAGTTGAGCTGCTTCACCAGAAATTGCTGAAAAGATACGGAATACAATAAATGCTGCTTCTGTTTAGTAGCTTACATTGTCCTAAAGATTTGAGGAAAGTGCCTTGGAGGGGGGACAGTTGTTTGTTTTAATAATACGGAAGAGTTTAAGGACAACTAAACTGTAGAGCATTTAGATAGCTTGAATATTTGATAACCAGACTGCACATTGTGCTGAAACATTGAAGAATCCTAGGAAATAGGTCTGGAAGAAACCTTATGAAAATGCTGGTGCATCCTCCTGATATAAATGCTAAGTTATAAATGCTGTCATGATACTGTTATCTAGACATTTTCCTTTTGCTGTTCTAACTGCATGCTTTCCCTTTTAACGGCTTTTGTTACCTGCAAATGGCTGTTGTAGATGCTGTAAACATATCAGTCAAATTGACAAAATGCAGAACATCACAAAATGCAAACTTTAGCTAACTTGGGAATGGCAATGGGGGAGCCAAGCCCTGCATTCAAATCAGTGGCCCTGTGTGAAGTCCTTAATTCAAGTTAGCCCACTGGGAGATTTATGGTAGAGCAGCTGAAAGAGTCCACCACAGTCTTCCTTTTTGGTTGTAAACTCGTTTCTCTAACTGAACTCTTGAATTATCTATGGCTATTGCTACTTCCTCCCCATCTCCATATGCTTTTTTTCTTCCTTTCCAGTCTTGTTCTGCAGACAGATTACCCTTTCTGGATGGCACCTCCCCACCTGAAATCTGATATTTCACATCCATAATGTGTTTTTTATAATCATATTCCCCTAGCCCAACACATGCATAGATAAGTCCTGGCAGTGCTAGCTAATATGTTCTTGCTAACCCTTACCTTTACTAATATTTTAAAACAATGAAGAGTAAGCTTTTACCCTTTGCATAACAAAGCTGAGTTTTGCATAACAAAGTATTTTATCAGATCGGACATATGTTAACATAGAAGAGATGGGCTACATTTCTTGTCTTGTAACAAAGAGCATGAATCTCCATGTTAGTTTCACGGTTTGCTGTTAGGAATTGCAACAACTACAATGAATTACTTAGGAATGCTTAGCCATTCAAATCTATAGTTCAACTGAGTATTTGAGCCCTTATAAAGAAATGGAGGCTGCCTTGTACCATGGAGCTATTTTTTGGAAAACACAGCTGGTTCCCATTTAAATGGAAAAGTGCATCTCAATGTACTGCATATGGTCTTTGTACCACTTCCTGTTTGTTTGTTGGATTTCTTGGTTGTTGTGGGTTTGGGTTTGTTTTTTTGTTTTTTTTTTTTAATGAGAATGAAGGCTTTTTCTTTTGGGATTTTTTTTTTTTTTTTTTTTTCCTGAGGGGGGAGGGGTGTTGGGATTCTTGTTTTGACCTTGAAAGTCTTAGTAACAGTAATGTAATATCTACCAAGATGTATAAATGCAAAGTAAAAAAGAAAAAATAGTGAGGGAAATAGATCTTACATGGATAAGCATTTTATGGATGCAGAATTAAAAAATTCAGTGGACCAGAATCCTTCGAGGTCCTCTAGAGTAGGATTTATAGAATCATATGATACCAGGTTAGAAGGGGACATCAAGGATTATCTAGACCAACCTCTCTTGGCAAAAGCATCTCTAGAAAAGATGGCCCAGCACCCTATTCAGCTGAATCTTATAAGTGTGCAACACTGGGGAATCCACCACTTCCCTGGAGAGATTATTCCAATGGATGAGTGTTCTGATTGTGATAATGTTCCTCTTGTGTCCAGTTGGAATCTCTCCAGTAGTAACTTGTACCCATCAGCCCTCATCTTTTCCATGTACCTCCTCGTAAAAAGGGAGTCTCTGTTTTCTTTCTAGCCACCCTTTAGATACTGAAAGATGGTGATAAAGTGTCCCCTAAAATCTTCTTTTCTCAAGGCTGAACAAATTCAGTTCTCACAGTCTAACAGATCTCATTCTTAACCCCTTCAATAGCATTAACCTTCTGCCAAAAATTAGAAATCTGTTTCATAGAAAACCCTTTATCTGAGTGTCTTCCACATTACTGCCTATGTACCATTGCTTGGAAGGCACAATATTCACAGAACTATTTTGATCTCAGACCTTCAGTTAAAGGCTTGCTAAACCTGTATTTTTTTTCAGTGGAAAGTTGTCTATAAGGAAGACAGTGGCTCACAGCAGTTTGGCCCAAAATATTTGCAGATTATTGATCACGACTGTTCAATGTTTTGGATTTTTTTCCCCCATGAAGCCACATACAGGCTGTTGTATGTAGCAGTGACTAAAGGAGAAGTGGCTGTTACAAAAATAGTCACTACAGTGCTCGTATCAAGTTCTCTAAGGAACAGAGTCTCAGCTAATGAGACCTGTGTTGATCAATACCTTTAAATCACTGGCTGTGAATGCTGGCACTACTGACATAAGTGTCTTAGAGAATAAACTCGATTACAGCATGAATCCTGAATTAAAGGCAAGGTTAGGAAGATACAGAGCTTCATAAGCAAAGCCCACATAAATTTCCCTCCCCCCTCTACTAAACATCCTGATCCTAAGCAAACATCAGCTCCACATTTCTGCAGCAAGTCTTGTCTTTTCTGCACAGAGTGTTTCCAAGCTGCCAGCCAGTTATGAATTCTCAATAGACTGGTCTTTTCTAGTAACCTAGCAATTGAGGAAGAGCCTGGTTTTGTTGTTGCAGGGTGGTTTTTGTGTCATAGTCTTTAAGAGCTTATTTCATCTAGCTGTACTGTAAGAAGTGCTTCTGGGCTGCCATATAAAGACCCCAATAAACAAGCTTTCTCCAAAGGCTGAAACCAGTCAATTTGAACAAACACTGTATTTGTTCAGTATAGTGTTACACCTGTGCTCCTTGGTTCAGAGCACCACACCATTCTAAGGAGCTGCATACCTGGCCTCACCCTCCCAGAACCTTATAACACTGACCTCCCTGCAGCTCAGGTAGATGTACAAATGCTCAGCAGGGCTGCCAGGTGTGTGTCATGTGAGGAGCTAAAATGCTCTCACCTAGCTTGATGCCCTTGTCTATCTGTGTGATTATAAGGTGCTTGCAATGGATTTAGTTGTTTATAGAGCGTATCAGAGTGTCCTGAAAAGTAGTGCTGTAACTTGCTCCTTTCCTTCACAAGCCAAGAGGTTCAATCACAAACTGCAAGTGTAAAGTCACACAGCAGTGGATGCCATTTCTCACAAACACATGTTGCCTGCCATTAGTATTCCTTAGGTTAGGCAGTGAACAGTGATGGTAGATTCTAAGTCACCCTCTTCTGCTCCCTATCATAGTGTCCCCATGTAGATATTTAAGTGTTAATTTCATAGGGTGTTAGTTTCTTTCATAGGGTGTTAATTTCAAAATATCAAAATATTTATTGTTATTTTTTAATTTCTCCCCAAACCACATCTGTACTGTACCTTTCCGAAAAACCAAGGTCTCTGTAGTATTGCTTCATTGGTTATGTTTGCTTTTTTTTTAATTTTTTTTTTTCCTGCTGTTATTTCACTGCCCAGTTTTAAGGAACAGTAGAAGCTAAAACCAAATTTGTGAGCTCAGTGGTGGATAAGAGACCAAATTCTTACAGTCATGGGCATTATGAAATTTTCATGAGCAAGGACATGGTAAGAATTGTAACTATTTGGCTTTTAGTTCTGTAGATCTCTTAAGGAAAACTGCAACTTAGATAGCATAGAAGGAAAACCTATTAACTGTCTTCATGAATGACCTCCTTGTAGTTGTGAGCTGAAGGATATCTAACTTCATAGTGCTTTTTTAATGCAGATTTAAACAAGCTTTTTTTTTTCTGAAAAAGATCTCAGGTGGTAATTTTCTTTGTTCTGTTGCATTGTTTAACCAGTTGAATTGCCCACTAATTTCTATTAAGATCTTAGTAGTACTAGGATTGCTACGTGTAGAATGTGCACTCTAATTGTCACAGGTAAGTGACCTGTTCTGCATTACTATTTTATGGAGCTGGTCACTTCAGAAACATCAGACAGAAAAAACTACGTAAGGGATTTTCAAAGTGCAGATTAAAATACTGCCTAGCTTGATATCTTGCATTATTATTAATATTTTCTTTAATTGGCTTTCACGAGTTAATGCCATGTTCCTGTTCATCTGTGT
Organism: Eopsaltria australis; assembly: GCA_034509425.1. Classification (NCBI taxonomy): domain Eukaryota; kingdom Metazoa; phylum Chordata; class Aves; order Passeriformes; family Petroicidae; genus Eopsaltria; species Eopsaltria australis. The sequence goes on from JAVTVJ010000056.1 coordinate 469,390, forward strand.
CTGTGCAAAAGCACAGTGTTGTATAACACAATAGATACAATCTCTGTGGAAGAAAAATGCTTTTGTTAAATTGTTCCTCTGGTTTTGCTTTCAGCTAGAAGACCATGCATAAGGTAGAAATCTGGGTACAGGTTGCTGTGGAATAGATCTATATCCTCACTGGGAAGAGCCCTGTACCCCTGTCTCTAAGTTAAGGCTAGATTTGGAACCAAAATTTATTTTAAAAGCATAATTATACACCTTCTCTAAAACAGACATGCTATTAAATGACAAATCCTCTTTTTATTTTTTTTTCTTTTTGTTCCCTTGTGAAAGCTGAATATAGATAATTACATTTAAATAATGTGCTGATCGTGATACAACATTTTAGCAGCCAAAGCCTGGGAGAGCTTCATTTGAAAATCTCTTATTTGATGCTGCCATTAAGCATAGATGGAGAAAGAACCGGAGTATACATTGAAGGATTGTACCTCTTAGCCTCACACTGCAGATCTGCCAGGAAAATGGCAGCTCTCTGGTGCTTGCCAGCAGCATGTGCCAAATTAATAGACAAGCCGTATGTATGTCAAGTGCCTGCTCTTGTTCTGTCTTCCTTTTGAAATAATAATGAATACCAATTAGCAGAGGTACTTCAAATTCACTTGGGCTTCTTTTAGGTGTCTGGTCCCTTAAATAGACTTAATTCAACAACCCTAGGTACCTCTAGCCCATAAGCAGTAGATACAATGATTTTTAATTCATGCTGGTATACTACATAATTTCTATATTTTCCTCCCAAACCCTTGAGAACAGTGGCACTGTATAATGCTGGGTATCACTGAATGATTATGGAACACAGTCAAATTTGGATTACATTTGTGAACTCATCAGTAACTTTTTAGGATTTTTTTTTCAATTGCAGAGATTTGACAGTTATCTTCAGAAACTTGTGGGATAACATTTGCTATATATAGCATGGAAATGGAAAATTTAACATAAATTGGATTGTGGAGTTAAAGGAGTATCCTGGTAAATTTCTGAAAACACAAATACTGATTCTTTCTGTACCTGTTAAATTATACTGTTCTCATCATAGAGTCATTAGGGTTGGAAAAGACCACTAGGATCATCAAGTCCAACTATTAACCAAACATCACCATATTTACCACTAAAACATGGCCCTAAATGCCACATCTACATGTCTTTTGAATATTTCCAGGGATGGTGATTGATCACTTCCCTGGACAGCCTTTTCCAATGCCTGACCACCCTTTCAGTGAAAAAAGTATTCCTAATATCCAATCTAATCCGCCCTTGGTGCAAGTTGAGACCATTTCCTCTCATCCTGTCACTCATTATTTGGGAGAAGAGACTGACCCCTGCCTGGCTACATCTTTCTTTCAGGCAGTTTAGAGTGATAAAGTTCCCCTGAGCCTCCTTTTCTCCGAGCTAAACACCCCCAGCTCCCTCAGCCACTCCTCAAAGGACTTGTGCTCCAGACTCTGCCCCAGTACTGTTGCCCTTCTCTGGACATGCTCCAGCACCTTGATGTCCTTGCTGTGAGGGGCCCAAAACTGGACACAGGATTTGGGTGCAGCCATAGCAGTGCTGCGTACAGGGTGACAATCACTGCCCTGATCCTGCTGGCCACAATATTTCTGATGCAGGCCAGGATGCCATTGGCCTTTTGAGCACTCTCTGGGTCATGTTCAGCAGCTATTGACCAGCACCCCCAGGTGCTTTTTCACTGAGCAGCTTTCCAGCCACTTTTCCTCCAGCCTGTAGCATTGCATGGGGTTGTTCTGGTGCAAATTCATGACCCAGCACTTGGCTTTGCTGAACCTATCCTTGACATCCTTCCTTTCTCCTTCTGCATTCCTTGGATACTTACTCTACCCCTTATGTTCAATACAGAATATTCATTAACAATACTTGTCTTGATACGCTGGCTAAAATCCAAGGTAGCAATGCTACTGTTCTCATCCTCTGTAATTCCTCAAGTACTTACAAATAATTTTCAGGGCAATTTTTTGTCAGGAAGGAATTGGGAAGGGAAAGAGACAGAAGTCTAAGATACCCACATTTCTAGAAATTTATGAAACTGAGAATCTGAGGAAATGAAAGATGCTGTATGAAAATCCCTGGGCTGTGATGCAAACACTAACCTATTGTCGCGTTCCCTGCTTCTTAATCCCGCTCTGATCCCGGCAGCAGAGCGCTAGCGCGACCCTGAGAAGCCATCCGCGTTCTGATCGGGGAGGCTTCCTCGGGGAGCCGGCGGTGGGCTCCTCTAGTCTGTGTCTGGCTGAGGTGTTGGTGCCCTCAGAGCACTGTGCCCTCAGAGCACAGGATAGCAAAGAACCACCCAAAGAAGCAGGACTCTTATTATGAGGGTTTGGCAGGTTTAGTACCCCCAAGGGAGCTCAGGGACTAAGAGCCTCGAATAGCTCACGACATGGGTATTTAAGGGAGGGATAACATCCAATAAACTGAGGGTGCAGGGGCAATACAAGGGAGGGTCCAGGGTGCGCAGTCGAATGAGGTTCAGGGAGAGGAGGGGAGAAGAGAGAACAACGAATGAACAAGGGGGTAACAGGGAATGTTCCAGAACTGGGATACATAACAGACAAATCAAGGAACCAATAGCAGGAACTTGGGGTTTGTGGCTTGGTGGTCTAAACCATTGTCTCTGGCAGCTCAGGGGGGAAATTCTCTGTCTGTGGAACATGGCACCAGAGGTCTTCGTCCTCTGCAAGTCCATGGAGGGACTCTAATCCTTCCTGGTTCAGAACCACTGCTACAACCTATTATCAGGCATAGTGACTCTACATGGAAGAAAAGGTAAAGCACAGCTGGGGGAGATTTCTGATGGGACAGTATCTTACCAGTTACCAAGGAATCCAATCTTGCAACAGCAGGTTTCATTAACCCTTATTCTCACAGAGCTTCTTTCTTGAGTTTGCTGGTTCAGTTGGCAGAAACAGTGAGGCTTGCAGCTCTCTTGTTTCAGTTTAATACCACGTAGCAGAGTACTGATTTTGCAACTTTTTGAAAAAATTACATTCATAGAACTAGAGGGACTGTGGCCACAATCTTTAATGCAAGAGTACCTGTTAATGCAATTATTTAGGAAATTCAAATTATATTTCAGAGTTATTAGCAAATTCCACTCCTTCCACAGAAACTGAAGGGGGGAAAAAAGATTTTTTTGAAGTGAATGTTAATTCCTTAATGACTGGTTCAGTGAATAAGTACAAACTGCTGGGCACTGAGCCATTCATTGGAAGGGGAGATCTTGGGTGATGTCAGTGGAGTTCCATATTTATGCAGTAATGTCTCAAGATAATGCCAATACAAAACAGAATGGTATTTGATATTTAGGAAGAGACACAGGGAGGAAAATTTGGAAGTGTCATAAATGTATGTTTGGTAACATTCTTTTTTGATCAGAATGTTGATAGTAATCCCGTATTGAGCATACAGAAAATGAACATTTAAAAACAAGTTCTCTACAAGCACATATTTCTATGGCTTTATAGTTTGTTTCCTAGCTAAAACTAAACAAGCCTGAGATTTCCCCTGGTGTTTTCCATTTTTGTGGAATGTTTCAAGAGCATTATAATCTTACAGAAGCATATTCTGTGGAGTGCAGTTTGTACATCCAGGGAATAGCTCATGGAGTACAACCTGGATTATTTTGCAAGTCTTACAGCCCTGCAGCTTGTTCCACCTCAGTCACAGTCTTCTCTGTGTATTCTGGGCCTGAAGCGCTCATATACACCTTTCAAAGAAGAAAGGAAAACAACTCTGTAGTGGGTTTTTTTTATGCTAAAAATAAATTAATGTCTTCATGGGGGTGATGGTGACTTTGGACTGGTCCTACATTAATATGAAATCCAAGCCTGTATATTGACTGCTTTCATGATTTGCACTTCCTTTTCTACAAGTCATTTGCAATAAAAGGCATGAAGAAATATAAGTGAATTCCACTTAAAATCTGTAGCACTGAATGTTATTCAGTGAATGGGTCAGGTAAGTCTGAAAACTTGTGCTGTTTTCTTATAAAAGCTGTCCTCATTGTTTCCCTTCACCTTTGCAAGTTACGTGCTGCATTACTATATAGTTGATATATTTGGCATTGCAGTGTCTGCACCTTGGGCAAAGAACAAATGGTAGACTTCTCACTTGCTTCAATATTCTTGCAGTGTTTCAATAAGAGGGCAGTTCAGAGGAAGAAAGGCGTGTGGTCTCATTCTCATAAAAGCTTTTGTTATTAAACAGAGACACTGCACTATTTTATGTGTGTCAGGCAGGCTTTTAATCTATGCTGACCTCTTTTCCCTCTCTGGGTGGTGTTGTTAGGTTTTGTGGGTTGATTTATTTTTGGTTGTTGGTTTGTTGGAGTTTTTGTTTCTTTGTTGGTTTGGTTGTTTTAAGCCGTTTTCTGTTTCATAGTGGTTGATCATAAAAGTAAAAATAGCCTGTCAGCTATTCAGTGTTTGGCATGGGACACCAAAGCTTGATAGCAGTGAACTTCTTTTCAAGTCAGGCAGTCATGCAATGATACTTGATATATTTCTATTTAGATGAAATAAATATGGAGTAGAACCCATTTCTTGGTTTCTCATACACATCATATGTACACCCTCATACAGCTGACTGAATTTGGGGAGGTGGGGAATGGAATGAAGATGAGGACTGAGCAGGGTTTGTAAAGTTATTCAGAGGTGGGGGTGGAGAAGGATTGGCTGTTGTCTTTTTTGTATCTATTTTTAAAATAAAAAGTGTTTCTAAAAAAATGAGGGGTTTTTTCATATATTTGAAGAGTGAAAGCTGAACCTTTTGCTGCTGTTAATGTTTGTGATGACTTCAAGAGCTGCTTCAGTGTCCAGCAGTAGGAACTGATTGAAAAGATTCGTGCATTCTATGCAAGTGTGACATTTTGGTTACTTTAGTGATAACGGCTAAAGCTTCTCGCTGGAGGCAGCTGTGGGTTGCTGCCTGCACGGCCATGTCCTCTGTCTGCAGTGTGCAAAACAAAATCCTGCTTAGAAATGCAGGAAGCATACAACTGTGGGGGTGCTGCGTTGGTTTAGTAGTTCTGTAGTGTTTCTTTTCTTTTCTTTGGAGTACTCCTCTAGCAGAAAGCTTCCCTGATTCCCCTATGACATGGAAACGTAAAACATGAGGAAAGCATGGTTGCCTAGCATTTTGCAGGAAACCTTAGACGTGTACACGTGAAACTACAGGAAAAGCCATGTGATCAGCGAGAAAAAGTGCTCTTCCCCATACTCTTTAACATTTTATAAATTAAGAAAATAAAATTCTAATAGCTTAGATACCTAACATATATTGCGGCCGGGATGCAAATCTTTCTCTTACCGAGATTGAAATAGCATCTTGTACTCCTTGTTTCTTTGTCAGATGTTGCATTAATGCACATCATCACACTATTCCATAATGATGCAAGAAATAATTGCTTTCTAATAAAAAGAAGTTCTGAGTTTATACGTAGCTCACAGAGCACTGCTTTCAAACCTCTGCATTCTAGTTTAGCTATTCTGCTTGCTCTGGTAGCACGTCTCCACTCATTTCAGGAATGTTATGGTAATGCATTTGCTTTAGGGAAACTACCACACCAAAATACATTAGTTGAACCTGAAGAGGTCTGTATACAATGCCAAAACTAATACTGACAGAAAAGAAAATATACAAAACATAACTGTGTCTGTGTATGAGCACAGGATTCTGCATGCAAAAGCATTATCAATTTGTACTTTCTTACTCGTTACACTCTGCTTTTTGTAGAAAAGAACTTTGTTCCACCCCCTACCTACCTCCTACATCTCAGCTAATATTAAAAGCAGAGACAACTCTATAAAGAAATTATGTTGCTGAGGTCATTGCTTTTATAAAGTACTCACTATCACTTTATGAAGCATGGAAAATGAAGTTGGTTAAAATACTGTTGAATACAGATGGCATAAAATATACACAGTGTTTTTGCTTTCTACTCTATTTCTCCTCTAATTTCTCCATAGTTTGAGCCTGGCTAAGCAGTAAAAGAAGATGTTTCAATTTATTCCATAATGAGAACCTTCTAGTTCTATTCCTAATCCGTAAAGTCATCTGTTTTTCTGGTGGTCTAAGTGGTGGGTTTTTGTTTGTTTTCCCTCCAGGTACTGCTATGTGGATATTTGTTAGCAATGACTGATGTGGAATCTACATATGCAGACTTTATTGCTTCAGGAAGAACAGGTAGAAGAAATGCATTACATGACATCCTTGTGTCCTCTCCGGGTGGGAACTCTAGTGAACTAGCCTTAAAGTTATCAGAGCTTGATATAAACAAAACAGGTGAGTATGTTTTTAACTTTCATTGTATTTATTTAAAACTAAAATGAGAAGAACTAGTACACAAAGCATGGTGTATATGCCCACATTTTTCCCTTGTCCCTCAGCAGCAGAAATCCTTTTTTTTCTAATCAACATGGGTTGCCTGCAATAAGAATCATGGATTTCATAAATGGGAAGGGTGGTTATTTGCAAGTACAACACATCACTGAAAAAAGAAAAGTCATTCTGCAATGAGTGTCTAGTGGAAGGGTCCAAATCAGGATAAATTTTATGAAAAGTAGAAAATAAGGAAGTTTTATTAAAACCCAAGTCTGCATAATATTCTTTAATGGAAGCTCTCTGGTTTGAAACCTGTAGGAGAAGCCATGTGTCTGCTGAAGGGTTGTTGTGAAGGCAATTTTTTCCAGCTGCCAAAGGACAGAGCAATAGGAATGCATTATTCTTTGTTTTACTTGGATCTTTGTTTCTGAGTAAATTGTCTTTCTGCTGTTACTTGTCCTTCTTTTAAGGTGATAAGCAGTAATGCAATCCTAAATCTTAAATATTACCAAAAATTTTAAATACTTGTGCCTATTCAGTTGAGAGGGAGGAGGGAGAGTGGATCTTACATGAAATGAAAATAGTAATGTGACTGGGTGTTCATCTTTATGTTAGATGAGTAGCTGCTAATGAATGGATTTTACAGATACTAGAAAGCCCTTTTCAGATGTTAGGGAGGATGTGGTTTTGTTTATTTTAATAAGAGTAGAAGAAAATAAATGCAGCAAAGAAGAAACTGTTGGTAAGCAGCTGCCTTGTTTATCCACATACTTTTCTCAGAGATAAAGAGGAGAGTTCAGAGAGGCAGGCTCTTCACAGGACAGTCAGATGTGGGCAGCATGGTGTTGAGGTGGTTGTAGTGCTGTTTTGAAGGCGGAGTTCTGGTTTTGGCTTCTGGACTAATGTACATTCTAAGTCATTCCTTTTACAGTTGCCAGTTTGGGACCGAGAGATCCTAGATGCATGCTATTCTAGATGGGCAGGGCCTTTAGTTTATTTTAAAAGAAATGCTTTATGTGTGTAGGTGTGTCTTTTTATTTTAGTGGGGACAGGTGTAAAATGTTGAAAAAATAGAAAGTAGGTGCCATTTGAAAGGCATAATGCCAGCATTCCTTTGTGCTTTAATTGTCTTCAGTCTCAAATTTACACTTATCAAAATTGATCTTGTCCATTTAGAAGATAAAAACAATCCCTATTTTTAAGTTAAACAGTGGAGTGGTTATAAGCCAGAAATGTGTTCTTTTGTGAGCTATAAAAAAATGTGACTCTGTGCCTGCAACATATGTTGATATGCATTTTGTATATGCAGTTAGCTGTGGGTTTAAATAACTGTTAGGCTAATTTTTAATACATAATTTAGGAATCTCTTTAGTTCTTTTTGGTGATCCTTTTTGCAGCCTGGGTAACTTAATCAATGCAGAAAAGTATGCAGAGCTGCTCATAAAATTAGTTTAGAGAGCAGAAACACAGAAATGTCTGCATACTTCAGAAGGTTATGCAGTTTCCATTAGATAAAATGAAAATACATTTAAATTCTATATTATTAGTACAACTCAGGGCCAAGTAAAAGCCTCCAAACCAAAAATACTGGAAAAGGCATTGTCTTACCTAGCATTCATGTGAGTATTAGTGTATTATCACGTCATATCTTTCCAAATCAAGAGAGGCTAAAAAATATTTTGCATGTCAAATCCCAGTTCAGAATATATTAGTGCTTGTAGGATGCATATATGCATCACACCTGACAGGATTAAGAAGAAAACACATACTTAGGGATTATATCTTATTTCTTTCAAGGTGCGTGTCAAACAATTTATGCTAACTACAACCTAATTATATAAATATAGACATCAAGTTTTGATTCTTTCCTTTTCTTTTATTCCTATTACAGCTGCATGCATTTTCTTGCAAAACTGCAAGTGTGTTTGCTTTCAACTGCGTGGAGTAATGGCAGAGTAGGATAATGCAGATGTTAATGGAAAAAAAGGTGGTTATAAAACATATGTAAATTAAACTATCCAAGCATATTTAGTAGATTCACTTTGAAAAGCCTGCAGATATATTTCCTATAAAAAAAACAGAACAGCTTTAACAGCACTAGACTTGTTCAAAGACAACGTATTTTCCTGTTACTCAGTAGCTGATACCTGAAGTGAGTGTTGGTTAATCCCCTCATCAATGAGCCAGTGACAGATAATCAAGAGTTTACTGCATAATTATGTATAATAAGTATAATTACTGTATGATGCTCTCCTTTCAAAATAACTGTCTCAGTTTTCTTTGTCCATAGCAAGCTAACAACCTGTTATTATCTATGGAATGGATATATTTACCAAACCCCAAAATAAGGACTGTCAACACATTTTATGTAAATTGATTAAAAGCAATACTTTGTACATCTGATATCTAGAAAACTGGAAGAGAAATAATAAGACAGAATCAAAAGAAAGATTTTTTTTTTTTTTTTAGTAGGGAAATCAGCAGGTAGCTTTCCTGCTCAACACTCTCAATGTAACCAGTGCAATCCAAGAATCTTGATCATCTTGCAGGTGGTTGTATCTAAATGATGTAGTGAGGAAAAAGAAAAATGAAGAAAGAGGACAAATCTCTGCAGATGTAATCTCTAAAACAAACTGCTGGTTTTCTAGGTGCTATAGGACACAGAAGTGAAAAGGACATTTCCTTGTAAAAGTTTCAGTGGTCCAAGCATCTACAAATAATGGGGGTTATAGGGTGTTGAAGTCATATGGAACTGGAATGAAGAACTGACTGTAGAAATTAGTGATTGAAAGTAATTGATTTTAGTCCATGGTAGAAATGTTTTGGGTGCAAGCAGGGGAAATAGTGATAGACACTGTAGAGTCAGTAATGTAACAGGAAGAAAAATTAGTTAAAAGCTGCACATTAGCAGGACTGGTAACTGTAGCCAGCTGACCAACTCACACAACTGTATGGTGGCTTAGAGTATTGTATTATCTGGTTTTGTTTTTTAAATACTGCCTGCTGGTTTCAAAATGCTGTTTAAAAATTACAGTCTTGCTCTTGAGAGTTTCTGGCCATCAAGCTTTAAAGGAAGAATAGCAATGTGCTTAGCAGTTTTGGGATTCTCAAGACTTAAAAACAGATTTATCTCTGTAAATATATTTTAAAGTCTTTAGTAGAAGAGCTCTGCTAGTAGAAAGAAAAAGCTAATACCAAGATAATGTATTATAGATTAAATGAATTTAGATTAGTGAGTTTTTTCAACAAGTTGAGAAGAATCTTTCAAGAAGTGGTATATTAGAACTTTAGTGCTCTTTCCCTGAATCTGTGCTCTATGTTTAACACTGGGTAGGGAAATGTTTCGGCTTTTTTTCCAGGAGTGATTTTTCTTTTAAACATAAATACTTTGCAAGAGTGTTTTTTGCTCTTCAGTTTTGGGATTTTTTTCTTATTTTTTTTGTTAGTAAGATTTCCTCCAGGAAAGTTTGGCTTGCCCACATAGTAGTAGTCAGAATAAATAGAGGACAGAGCAGACAAAAATGGAACAAAAACCTGAAATTACACTCATCGTGTTTTATGCAGTATCAGAACAAATGTAGGAGGTTTTATAGAAAGTGTTTGGACAGCTGGGGCAAAAGGGATTTCTGTCCAAAGTAAATAATCACATGGAGATCTGTCCTGATGGAATCCTTTCTAATTTGAGAGGGGAAACTGAAGAATAGTTTTCTGAGAAAGTGCCTTGCAAAACAATTGTGTATTTATTACTCAACCCATAATGAACAGAACAAACCTCACTGTTTAACAGGTTAATCAACTTTCCATGCAACTTTTCATCAGGTTGAATGTGATAATTCACAGTACCCTTTGAGGTATTTTCCTGCCTAAATATTCAGTGTATGCACAAAACACAGCTATCATGTCTAAGCTGTTTGCAATGTTCTTTGCAGGGCAAAGAACTTTATTCCACTACCACTGTGCCCTTTCTTCTACACAGAAAAGAGAAGGCATTTATGATGCTTATTTCTAGGAACAGAAATAAATCTGCAGATGTACCTTGTGCTCTGAAATGAGAAAATAATAAATATCTTCATTGAGAACCCTGCCTTTATTCTAAAGATCTATAGATTAAAATTAAGAGGCACTGCTACCTCTATCTGGACCTCCTTACAACCTAGCCATGGAATTTTCTTCTCTTAACTTATCAAGCCAGTTCAGTACAAATTACTCAGAATCCTTGCAACATACAAGAGATAATGTATGTCTTAACATTATTCTTTGTTATATATCTATAGCTGATCAGTCCAGTGTTCAGGGACTTGGGTCTCACTTGCACTTACCTCCCTGTTGCCTGAACCTGAGAGGCCTTTAATTGTTATGTAAAATACAATACTTTGCATATAGCCACTAAAAGCATTTTACAATGCTTTTCTCAGCCTTCTTTAGACAGGCTGTGAGTTGCCTGCTCACTGTGCCCCTGTAGGATGTGATCTGTTCCTCAGGTGGTTCTGTGGGTTGCAGTGAAACAACTGGACTGAACAGCATAGATATGATGCTGAAAACGGATGCACAGAACTAAAGCAGCTTTAACAAACTATTGCTTTTACTGAAGTTGAAGTATCTCTTTATAGCAAACTCTGTTTAGATTGGTGCAATGAGGTTTTTTTCTCTTACACTGTTATAGCATCATAATGAATAAATTTTCAAAAGTACTCTACTGTTTTTGTTAAATTCATTAATTTTTAGCTACCTTTGGTCTTTATTTAAAGTGATACAGGTGATTGCAGCTAGGAATTTGTATCTCAAGAGACACTTTCAAAAACAAAGTATATCTATCTTACTAGTAAAGAGTGTCATATTTCAGTTTCAATTTCTTTGTACTTTGTTTTTGAAACTGATGGATGAACAATCAGGGTTCTCTTTATTTTAGGGTGGATTACTCATCCTTTTTTCCTGTGTTGTAGAAGGAGAAGGAGATGCACAACGAAATCCAAGTGAGCAAACCGGGGAGGCCCAAGGGGAGGCAGCAAAGCAAGAAAGCTGACATCCGACTTTGACCGAGTGGAGCAGCTGCTGGATGTTTTCAGGCTGCAAGAGCGTGCTGGAACAAATTTGTTTCCATGAGCAAGCTGGTAGAAAAGAAAGTGCATGTGTCTTCACTGCTGGAACCCACTCAACACAATGCTAAAAATCTGGGTACAAGCTGTGACAGAAGACAGAATTTTCTCTACCTCTGTCATTAGCAATGGTTGAACATGTATTGATTTTTTGGGATAGTGTCATCAGATGGATCCCTTCATAATGACTACTCGATGGGAACACTTTTAGAAAGTAGAACAGGTAAATCTTGTAGCAAATGGCCTTTGAAGCATCAGAGGATCTAATTGAGTATCTTAAGCAAAGGCTTGTGTGATCCTCAGAGTTTAAAATTCTCTGGCCAAAGTGTTTGCCCATTAGAAGAACTGTAAAGAAAGCACTGTTTTTAGAACTTTGCATCTGTTTTACAGCTCTGTTATTTACAATGGTTTTTGTATTGTACGACTTAGATGCTCCTCACTGCCCCTTCTCAACTGCTTATGAAGAATATTTCTGTTACTGTGAATTTTTCTACCACACGTTTTGAAAGGGCTGGTTTTTTGCATAAGGTGGTGATGTGCACATGATAGATCTAAACGTCAACCGCTAAATTGATTATGCCTAAACCTAAATGACTCAGCAACACTCTAATTTGTTACTAGATGAGCCTTCAAAACGATTTGTTAATGTGAATACTTGAGCGTGTGTTGTGTCCTTGGTACAGTTTTGCCACTCGCCTGTAGTTAGTTGCATATCAGAGACTCAAATTGAATCTTTTGTGTCATTCTTCCCCATTTTTCTAATTTTGGTCCCAATTTCTTAATCTTTCTCTGAGATATTTTTTTAAAATGTTATTCCAAGTATTTTATTGTTATGGTAGTGTTAAGAATACATTTATAACCTTATATGGGTTAAAATTTAAACTAATTCCATGGTGCTAGAGGTTTTCCTGATTCTCATTGTAAAAGATAGGCCTTGTTTACACATGGGAAAATAACTGGCATAGGTTCTTGCCAATTACGTGTTCTGAAATGAGTTTTAGAATGCATAGTAGTCCAGTGAGTGGCTCCTGGGCTGGATCCAGCAAGGGGTTAGACTTTTACTATTCCTTGCCTTTGCCTCAGTTGATCAGGCTGTTGAGTTTGCACAGCCAGTAGCCTGTTACTGATGCACCAGAATAGCCAAGTGCCAGAACCTGCTACAGTAGTAGCTTTGTGGCTTGGAGTTTGAAAGGGAGGTGAGAGGCTTGGCATCTAGCACTCAAAGACTAGATTTTTTCCCATTTCATCTATTCCAAAATGACAGTCCAAACTGGGCCTTCATCAAAATACCAGGATAGTTTGTCCATCCAGGACATCACTTAAAATATCTACAAATTAATAACCTGTTCTACAGTAGCTATTGCCAATTGATTTGTTTTTCCCCCTCATCCTGCCCCAATAGACAAGGCCATACATGAGGCTGAATGCTGCAAAATGGGGCAGCCACACCTCTGTGTGACTAAGGTGAGTGAAGAGAGTGACTGATAGTAAACCATGGCAATCACACGAGCACCAATCACAAGGTCAGAAGACTTGTTTTCTTTTATTAATAGGAGGTGATGTCACTTTATATATAGTATATATATATTATATATATTTTTGTGTTGTTGGTTTCAAATGTTATGCACTTTTTAATGTTTGTAAACTTTTACTAATGAATAGTGTGATTGCTTCCTGATATATTAATCATCAGTTAACAAAACATCTTTGTGGCCACAGCTGTTTGTTTCTACCATATGTATCATAGTATTTGTCACCTGGAAATCTTTTGTGAGATATATGGAGGAAGAAACCCACTTCTGATCAGTATTATGAGATCATTTATTAGTGTTAATAAAAAACAAGCCAGCCGTATGCTTGTGGCTCATGCGTGTAATATTAACTCTCACCTTTTAGTGTTTGGAAGCTGAATGCCTTGCTGTCTTACTAGCTGTCAAATGCCCTATCTTCTTGGTAAGAGAAGTAGTCCATTTGCTTTGGAAATACTGTTATCCTTAAACAATTTTTATTCATTTGTTTCACTTGGTGTTCCTTTCAAACTTAACACATTATTATTGACCTTTTTTTTTTAATTATTTCTCCCCCTTTTGCTCTTGCATCAAGTCTTCAAGCTGAGCTGGTTGCCATTTGTCATGGACTAGTTACTGTCAATCTAGCAGAAATGCCAGAAGGAACTAGGATTCTAGAGTTTTTAATAGTGTTACTTTATTGATGATCCATGAAACATCATCAGTAAAGTATTGAAGAAAAAGGCAACAGAGAAATAAGTATTTACAGTATATTAAAGTGATGGTTTTCCTTATTTTCCTTCAGTGCTTTTCTTTATTTCAGTTTACTTTCCTTCTTAAGTCTTTTGTGTTGGTAAATAAAATTAATTTCAGCCTTTCCTCTCTATTTTGTACCTGTTTCTTCTATTTCTCCTCTTTTTTCCTCTTGTTTTTAAATGTATCATGGAGGCTTTTGCTGGTTTTTGAAACACATCTCTTTGTGGTGGAAAATAGCATTGTTAATTTTAGTGGAGTAAAAGGCTATTTATGTTCTTCTTCCCCCAAAAGTGTATGAGTGCTTGCTTTATCACTTGAACTGTGCTCGCTGTCTTAATTTTGGATATTTCTGTAGCATCTATAAGCAGGCCTCACTTAATGTAAACATGTGGTTAGTCTGTGCCAAGTCACAGCACTGTATTTTGAGTATTATTGTTGCCGAAGCAATTACAGAAGAGCTACTTTAATTTTATTCACATCTTTGCGTCTGTGTAATTGCATCGTATCAGGGACACTGGTGGCAGAACCAGACTTTGACTGGGTTACTTTTGCTTTTGTTAGTTCTCTTTTGCAGTTAACCTGGCGCTCTGGCTTCTCTTCCAGTATCTTCTTTCTATTTTATTTTGTTAATGATAGTTAAATGTCTGTTCAATCCATGCTTACCTTAGAAAGATCTTCCCAAAAAGCTATATACACACAACAAAGTCAGGTCTGGAATATCAGCATAGTAGAATATTCCTTATCATTAAAAGGTTTGGCTTTGGTGAGATGGTGGTGGGTTTGTTGTTTCATTTTGGGTTGTTTTTTTTTTTTACTGTCTCTTGAGATGGATGTTTTCAGGGCTTCCATCACTCTAAAGGAGTATCTCTTAAAAAGTCTCTGTATTCATGTTTTTGTTTCCATAATAAAGTCTATGACTATATCAGCAGGCACTGCACTTGCAGGGTTCAGGTTCCCTGCCCGCTTGAAACAAACAGGACTTCTAGCACTATAATTGGACAGAGATACTGGCATTTCTTTCTTCTGCTTATTTCCATTAATGTTGGCCATGTGCTTCAAAATGCATGTGTTAAAAGACAGCAGCAAGCACACACCCCATCAAATTTTTTACCTCATCAAAAATAATTTTAGAGCCAAAAGTTCATCATGACTTTTGATAACACAATTATTGAATGTGAAAAAGTACCAGTATACTTGGTCCTCATCTGTGTAATTTCTCTTGCATTTTTTTTTCCCAAAATGTTGAAATGGGAAAAGGTATTTCCTCATAAGAGTGCAAATAGACAATTAATTATTTGGTGCCTAGAAGGAGCAGCTACCGAAGGGGTTAAGATGGAATTTCTACAGTATGAATGCCTTTCTCAGCTAAATTGGAGAATTTCAGGTGTTCTTAATGTTTGTATTTTATGTTTCGGAAACATCACTGAATTTTGTTCTGAGGAAAGACTGAGAGCTGCTATTGAGACTGAGCACAGTATAGTAACCTCAGCAGTATTCCTATGTTGAATTGCTGTATTTTTGCCAACTTGTTACTTTGTTTTGCTCTGCATCTCTTTCTGGCTGGGTTATTTTCTGTGCTGTGGTTCCCTGATGTAAAATAATACCCTAGAAATACATGGAGTGGTGTATTACAGTATATTGACTGACTAAAGTCTGGTAGTGGAAAGATTGTTTCACTTAATCTTTTTGATCAATGCACAGAGTGGGATATGTTTAAAAGTTCTTTTTCTGAGAGAAGCAATAGGGCCAGGAAGGAAGTGTGAGTTCAAGAAGATAGGCCAGCAGTATAAGGACGATATCTGTTCTAAATAGTAAGGCAGGTGGGCCCAGTGTACAAAATAGCGTCCATCACAATTAGGATGTGTTGATAATAGCTAAAAAGAAGACTAATTGTTCAACTTCAGGTGATATTTTGATTTCAGAACCAACTTCAGGTTCTCAACAGTATTCTAGAGCAGAAGCATCCATAAATCTGTGGCACATACCCTTGAAATCAATCATAATATCACCACGTTCTAATGAAATCAAAGGTATCTCTTCTTCTTTAACACAGAATACAGAACGCTCTTAAAAAGCAGAAATACTTTACAGATAAGAAAATTACAGAAATAAAGGTAGTGGCAGGAACATTCTCACTGTTCTCTACAGCTTCAGGCTGAACTTATTTTTTTCCTGCAAGAGAGTAGGGACAGAAATGATCAATGTGGATGAGTATGAAGTCACTATCTAATAGTGAGTGAACAAAATATGAGCAAGTCATAAAAGCAGAGAGTAAAACTAAACAAAAATATAGTGCACTCACAAAAAGCATCCCCATCTTCTGAAAGCAGCAGGACTTCATGTTCTGTCCTTTTACATTGATTTTTACATTATGGCTTGGGAGCTGCTGATGTTCTACGATGGAGGACAGGACAGACTTATCAACACATGACGTATGTGTACAAATGATCTCTTGGTATTTTCAGGCAACGCATGCTTCAGTACCCTGAAACCAAATGTTTATAAAAATACCAATGCTAGTGATGACTTGCTTAGGAGTTCTTAAGTTAAGCTTTTAGCAAATTAGCCACCAGTATACACTTTCAATCCTATTTGCTATTAAATTCTCTGGTGCTGATCCATGAGTGTAGAGTGATAGTTGGTAGCCTTATAAAAGTTTGACTGAGGCAGATGATCTTGAGTGCTCCCAAAATGTCTAAGACAAAAACATTAATAAAAAAACCCACATCACCTTCTTTCAATAGCAAAGACAGACAATAAGTGTTTTGGATTTGCTAAATAAAAGACCTATTTTATCAGTGGTTAATCAGTTAATGCTTAGATCTAGTTTCATGAAAAAACACCTTTTGATCCTGAAAAAATTAATCAGGTTTTTACATGCAAAAGGATAAGAGATGGATTTTTTTTTAAAAAAGGTAGCTTGGCAGTAATTTCTATGAAATGGTGACCTATCACCTACAAGAGGGATGTGAGATCTCCTTGCCGAGAGATCAAATCTTGAGCAGCTCTGCATGAGTTGATCTATTCTACATCTGGCTTGTTGCATTAACATGTAAATTATGCCTTATTGTGTTCATCAAACATGGGTATTGCAAACAGATACACAAAACAGTTTCTAAGTGTCAACCCAGAAACAGAGGCTTCCAAGGCAGCAAAGAAGAAAACATGATATTTTTAACCACACAGTATGCTAACAGATCCATTTTATTACTCATATATTTTTATTTGCAGGTCCTTCTTTTCAATAAGAAAAAGAACAACACATGATTGTGCGAAGAAATTCAGTATTACAACATGCACCTCAGCAAAACCATGCATTTTTCTTAGAATTCAGTTATTAGGGTCCTCAAATGACAAGTATCTAGCCAATATGTATTAGCCATGTCTTTGCTGTGGGAATCTTACCATTAAGTCTCAGTGAAATTTCACTGTGTTTCCTACTAGTTCAGCCAACTCACTTGCCTGTAAAATGTCTTCTTTTATCCATGCTCTTTCCAGTTCAGTGAGTAGCTGGCTATTGATGCAAGAACACAAGTACTGTTATGATTATCTATCTGCTGCTTTACCATTCCTCTCTATCAATAGAACAGGACATATCTGAGTCCTTGGGATCAGGATCTACTTTAAGATGTCCTGGGACTGCCATCACTTGTGGGAATCCAATAACTGGTCCTGAAAGAGGCCATGCTAGGTTTTTGGTGGAGTGATATTATAGCTACAGATGAATATAACACTATGCATAAATTTGGGGAGGGAGGGGGGCTTTAAGCTTGGAGTGTTAGACAGGTAGCCTGAAAACCATATCCTCACAGAAATGTGTTTACTAAATTAGATCTGGCAAGCTTAAAAAGCTTTTAACATTTTAAGAAGTTTTGTCATAACCCATACAAGAAGCCATTGTATTTGGAAATAGTTTTCTGGCTAGCAAGTTTTTCTCAACAAGAATGGTGTGCATTTTATCAAAATACATGAGTTAGAAGATGGAATCAGAAGTAGAAAAAGTCAATCTGATTGTACAGTCATGAAAATAGTGTAATTCCTGCACATGGCCCTCCCTCAGACACAGCATCTACAGGTAATGATCGTGACTGTTGCAACACACTGTATTTTAGTTTATTTGGAACAGGATTTTTAAGAGACGCTGTGGTGTACAACTGAACCATACCTTCTATCACCAGGCGTATTTTATCAATTAATTCTTTCTTCCTATCTGACGTTCAAGTGAAAATAGATTTACTGTTCACTCAGATGTATATTTCTGAATATCCATGTGGTAATAAAAATGGCTCTATTTTAGGCTGAAGTGCAATGGAATGTCTTATAGTTATTTGTAATATCCTATGGATCTGTATATATTTTATGCCTGTATTTGCACTGAAACTTCACTACATACTTCGTAATTAAACATCACAGACCAAATGGAAATATGCAACACAGAAATACGGTGAGATATTTAGCTTTTTGAAGTATACACTTCTGTCTTCCTGGAAATTATACTCAAGTACAAATAGGGCACAACTTAAGTGTTTCAGTAAAAATCTTTGTTTTCACAGCCTCATCTTTGATCCTGCAATGCAGTCAAAATGTAGACTGTGTAACATCTGATTATAGTCATCATTTCCCTAGCAACCGACTGATATCCTCACTCAATACATTATACAGTATATTTCAGAGAACAGGGCATGCCAGAAGGGAAGAAGACGGATGACTCAAAAGGTCTTTTTCATCCGTAATTCTCTCATCCATGGAAAGAACAAGAACGCTATGGACACAAACACAACATCCTCATTTGTTTGGAAGTGCAAACACCAACAGTGTATAATAGGAGTAATAATGATGATTCTATAGAAACTGCTACTATTTTGGCATTATTATGGAGCTCTCCCCCAAAAATAAAAAAAAAGGCAAGCACCCTGGAAAGTAATCAATAAATGGCACACGGACACCTCCTGGTGGCACTGGGGTGTATTTTTAAAGAGAAGGATTAGAAATTAAACCAACCCATAGAAACAAAGGTCCAAATAGCCACGATTGATCTGGGGTGTTTAAGGGGTTGAGAAAAATTTTTAAAAATCATGAGAGCAAAGTATTGTAAATACATATTTTATATTATTGAACTATGGCCTTGACTTTTGTACTTAATCTCTTAAAACACATTATTCTGAAGAACTTCCCCAGAAACATCCATACCCCATAAATAACATTTCCATACCTACTGAAACTAAACCTGGGGTTTAAAAGTAGGCCTTAAACTGGTTGCAGTAGATGAACTGAAATCAGAAAGGCATTGTTGGCTGGTCTTCATGCAAACTCTGATAGCTCCAAGGACAGCCCACAGAATCCCAGCCTATGTTCACCAGTCTGGTGGCACAGACAAAATACTGTGCCTTCCTGGTGACATTTACTGTCAGGAGATTAACAATCTGAGTGTATCAAATAGGCTTTAAACTAAAACAGGCATCATAGCAAAAGCAAAGAACAGTCATCTGAAATTTGGGGAAGGTTTGTGCTTACTGGAAATCCCCCCCATCAAAAAAACAAACAAACAAACAAACAAAAAAAAACAAAAAAAAAACAACCAAAAACCAAACCAAAACAAAACAAAAAACAAACAACAAAAACAAAAACCTCAGAAAAAAACACACAAAAAAAGACCCAAAGAAGCAAACAACAAAACCTCAGAAATTCATCAAGGCAAATTCAAAAGAAGGGAAATTCCAAAGCATTACAGAGAGTTTCTGATAGACCTCTCTTTCCTTGTGCTATTCCCATAATCAGGGCCAAACAATTAAGTGTTAAAAAGGCAAATAATGAAGGAATTTGGTGGCTATTACCATAAGTAACTCAATATGTTTCAAAGAGAAGGGGAAAACAGAAGAGAGTTCTGGTGAGTAAACCTATTTTCTACCTTTTTTCCTGATGTTTGAATGGTGACTTAGTGCTGCAGTGGGTTAAATTTTATATCAACAATTTTTTTCTGTTTTCACTATCTGAAATATGTTCCTTCTCCAAGAAGTCTTGTGACCAGTCATTTAGGATTATGAAACAGTTCTGCATAAGATAAAGCCACAGAGAAATTTCATTCCCTTTAAAGTAGCCTACCTATGCTTTCACAAATACAGAGTCCACAGAATACTGTCATATGAATTATGACAGAGATGCTGTTTTGCAATGGTACTTCCAAACAGAATCATAGAATGGTTTGAGCTAGAAGGAACCTTAAAGATCATCCAACCCCCCTGCCATGGGCATGGACACCTTCCATTAGAACAGGTTGCTCAGAGCTCCATCCTTGAATACTCCCAGGGAGGGAGCATCCACAACTACTTTGGGCAAGCAGTTCCATGCCTTCCCACTCTCACAGTAATTAATTTCTTCAATACGTAGCAAAAGTGTTATGCTTGTATCACTCAAAAACCAGAACTTGCTATTTCACTATTGCAAACACAGTTCCACAATGTGCACAGCTTTCTCCAAAGGAGTTACTGGCACCCTGAATGTATTTAGCCCCCTGTGAACCATATCAATTGGGAATTGTTTCTTTTGCTTGTGAAAACATTCTTCTGTAAAACTCCCTGTTTTTTCAGAGGTGAAAATGATAGATCTGTCTGATGAAAGCTATTTACTTTCCATATATGTATATGTGTGTTTGTCTAAGTATTCAAGGACTGGAAAATCAGGCAGACATTCCATACCCTCAGGCACGTGGGGTGACTCTTGGGGATAGTGCTATGTAGGGTCAGGAGCTGGACTTTGTGATCCTTCAGGGTGCCTTCCAACTCAGCTTATTCTGGAATTTCGTGATCCTTTGTCAAAGAAAAACAAGTTCACATATTCAATATTAGATAAAAATCCACATCCTTTACTAAATAGCGTTCTTCTACAAATTTTGGCCACAAAATTTGCACACAGATCCATCAACATAATATTTTTATCCTTGTTTGACCTGCAAGAGACCTGCTTTCATGTCAGCTACATGCAAGGCCAGCCAATATCTTCACAAGACCTCACAGCCTCTTTATGGTCCCTCCTTACTGTCTTTCATTACATATTTAGGGGCTGTTCTCTGAAGCATTATTCTGTTTCCCTAAAATACTTCAGTGACTGCTGTTCATATGTTGTGAGGTCAGAAACTATTTAGAGCTTTCTACTTTTATCTCACATATTAAAACTGATTTCTTTTCCCTGCTGCTTTTATTTCTTTAGGATGGGTAAAACTATTCAGTAGATAGTCCAGCTTCCTGAATATTTTCACAGTAATACTGAATGTAAAGAGCTTAGCTGTTAATTTCAAGCTATAAAAAAACCCAAGTAACTGCTTTGCGTTTTATGGCACAGTACATATACAATAATTACTAGAATGTGCTCAGCACATTCTGCAAAAATAGCACTTTTTTTTTTAAATGTCACTCTGATTTATACAGGTTATAGAGAAGTGTCATAAAAACTCTCTTCACTAAAGATAACAGATCTGGAGAAGTATAAAACTCATACGCTCTGCCTACCAGAAGCAGATTCAGCTGACAAATTTTTGGTGTTAGAATTTCAGTCGCAAGGAGAATTAATGGGCTATTTGTTGCCCTGAGGTTTCACTAAACAAATTGCCCCAGATCAAACCCAGAAATTCCTATCCCTCATCTAACCAATTGTACTGGTTTGGGCTGAGACAGAGTGGAGAGGGAGAGCTTCATCACGGGATGATTAAGGAGCACAATCTACTTTAGGTTCTTTGAATTGCACCTTACAAAAGGTATTTGGTGGGACTTCCTGGTTTGGTTCCACAGACAATTCCCTTCAGTGTCTAGCACAAATATTTCTTTATACCTATGCAATGAAGAATCAAGACTTACAAACTTGTCTTTTCACCTTCACTTTCTATTAATTTAGCCCTTTCTCATTAACTGAGATAGCAAAGGCTCATACTGCAAGTGGAACAGGTATTTCAAACATCTGTACTAGTTTCACTATAGTCATCATTATGTTTTATGAACCACATTAACTGGGTGAATGGGGTTTTGCAGATTTAGACACAAGATGATTCAAGACAAGGCTGCAGCTCAGAAACACAATGATCAACTGCTCAACATGATGATCCACCAACCTGAAAAAACCCAACTTGAAATGGTAATCAAAGCAGTACTTCAAAAGACACTAATTTGACCAGCTATGCAAAGTTCTAAAGAAAAGACATCAGTAACCCCAGTAACAGGCATCTGGAGTTTGTTCACTTTGGCAGCTGCATTGCACATAAAATACAGGACTGAGCTGACAATTGTCTTCAGTGGTAACAGCTACAAGTCTCTGCTTTTCACAGAACTGAGTTTATGGAGTCACAGAATTGGTCAGGTTGGAAGGGCCCACAGTGGATCATCTGGTCCAGCTTCCCTGCTCAAGCAGGGTCATGCTAGAGCACCTTCAGTGCTATTTGATGTGAATTTTAAAATTATTCTTAAATGAAATCTTGAAATTTTTTTCCTATGTGAAAAAGCTGTGGATTGAGTTGTACCAGTAATTTTATTTTAAAGGGACAGGATGGCACTACTGTATTTCATATTATCTTATTTCTTGACACTCACCTGTAGAAGGAGATAGAAAATATATGTCAACCTGGAATGCATTTCTTTTGCATCTATATTGTGTTCTTTTTTATTTGAACATTTGAATATTGCTGCAAAGTGAATATAGGAGAACTAGCAAAATGAATTAAACCAGTGGTAATGCCTGAAACTGAATACATTTAATAGAATTCAATACAATTAAATATAATCTCATACCTTTTTACCAATGTGTGTTTCATCTATATCAGGAAGTTGATTTCCTTTTTTCTGCTGTTTTTGTACCATACACTGACATTTCTCTCTCCACTTTCTGAAGACATTTCTTGTTTAAGCCTGAGATGCGTACTTTTAATGCATTAAAAATTAGCCTATTTGGATTGCTTAAGTCAAATATAAAGGTTTTTTGAACATTTTTGCATAGAAGATATGCAGTTTCAGAGAAGCATTTGCACTCTGTAGGTAACAACTTTGAGGTGATTCTGCTTTTCTGCCTACAGCACAGGGAACACTTAGGAAGGGTTTCAGAAGGATACTGATGAGGGTTTTTTTCACAATGTGGGGGAATACTGACTAAGAAAATCAATCTATTCCACTATTCAGCCAGGAGTAATAGGTTTTTGCCCACTTAATATGTGAATGAGTTCAGAGCAGTGAAAGGCTCTCTCTCTTACTACTTGTTTCTTGAACCATGCAGTTCATCAATAAAATATCTGTATTTATCTCTAGACCTATATTTCTTTATTTATATCTGTATCTCAATCTAATTATATGGATTAGATATAGCCATACAGAGATATATTAGCTACATTTATACAGATATAAGCATATATCTATATAGGGATATTATAGGTATATATTACATATCTCTGTAATCTATAATGAGTAGAACAGTACAATTTCCCATGCAGACAAATTGCTCAACTCACCAACCCTAATCACATGGCAATTCAGTAATTATTTTTTCAGTTTCAGCAATAGGAAAAGCAGAAGATATTTTCCTTGAACATTAAAATACTTAACAAATCCAGGTAGGATGAGATTATTTTTGTCTTTGTTCAAATGTCTTTATTAGCTTTTATATTCCAGTAAAGGTGATACATTAAACTTTTTGAAGACACATTAGTGGACCAGGAAGTAATTTTATCTTAAAAGCTTTCATGGTGCAGTTTGACAGCTTGGGCTTTGAAATTTGTGATTTCTATGAACCAGTCTGCCAGGCTGCATCACAAGGAAGTACGAATGCGCTGTACATGAAGTGAAGGTGCTGCATATAACCTTGAAGCTTCACACATAGGAGAGGTTAGCCCTCTTTTTCAATTACCATCTTTTAGACATAAGCCAATATGCTCACTCATCCTTGCCAGAGAGCTGAAATAAACATTGGAGGGAAGAGTTCTGCACAAGGATTGTTTTTGACTAAGTTCATTTAGAGGCTCTGAATATGACAGCCACTGAGTACAAGACTCAGAACTGCTTCCTAAACCCTTCTTTCTTCCAGAAGGTCAGGTTCTTACTCTTTTGGACAGCTATTCATCACTTTAACAAAAAATCTTTTAAAGTCAAAACTCAAAACCTTAAATAAGAGTCCTAAACATAGCTCAAGGTCCAGATGCCATGTCCCTTTGTGGCTGAAGGTGAGATCTCTTCCTCTTTCCTTTTGAAAGCCACAGGAACTTTGGGGCATTTTGCTCTTTAAAGTACCTCAAGTACACATGAAAAAAACACAAAGGCCAGATGATCATGACAGTACACTGTGACTCAATCTAACAGTCAATCTTCCTAGGACACCACTTTATTAAAGGATGTAGCAATAGTGCCTGTTTCCACAACAATTTGAAAAATAAAGCTTTGATCCATGGCATCAAAGGTTTAGCATAATTCCCATGCTTTGTCTGAGGCTTTGAATCTCCACCATCTACCTTCTAGACAAGAAAGTATTCTGGTGCTGAGATTCTCAAGACTTCTTATTAAAGCAATTCCCCACTGTGTAAAAAAAAATTAAAGGCCTTACTTACCTTCTCCCAGGTGAATGCCACAACCACTAGATTACCTCACAATGGGTCCAAAACTACTCTGGTTATTTTCTTTAAGGAAAAAGACTAGGATTGATAATCTCATCTTCAAAGGGAACTACTCAAAGGAATTTACATACTTAATAAGAGCAGTCAAGCCAAAGAAAAGAAAGGCATCCCAAGCTCAAAGGGAGACATTTACATCCTTGACAAGCAGGTCTTAGACACCACCTTGTGCTACTCTTTACAGGCTTATAAACAGGCACACGACTTCTGCAGATCTCATTTCTATGCCCATAACCCAGAGTCAGTCTAGGCATCCTCAAAGGACAAAGAACTGAGAGAGCTGCATCCTCCTCATGAACACAGTCCAACATTTATTAACTCTTCTCACGGGAGAGATCACAAGCCACAACTAATCTGAAATTTAGATATGACCAACATTTTCTGTCCAACAACAAGAATAATAAAACCTCCCTAAACTATAACTATTCAACTAAGCAGCATTGACATCCAGGAGCAGATTTCCTTCTGGCATTAATTTCCAGGTTAATTTTGGGAGAGTTTAGTGACAAACAGCTGCTTTGAAGCTGTCAGTTGCTCACTGCTTCTCCATTCTAGGGTCTTTAACTTAATAACACAACCTGCCTTTTTCATGTATGGTGCTGATAGTTCATAAAAAATCCCAAAACATCCTTTACCAAGAGAAATATGCAACTAGAAGAATGAAATCTGGGAACAGAAGAAGAAATAAAAAAACTACAAAATCCTTGGAGTCAGTCCTTTTCTGACTTGGCAGTTGCTTTTATAATATTCCAAACAAATATTTTAACAACACTTTTAAAAATAAAGACCTATTCTTCACTAAGAAAATACATTTAAAATGAATAGAAAAAATATAACTTATACAGCTTGTTTAACAGAAAGACTTATCTGATGTGCATAGAAATAGGTATACATGTGACAAAAAACTACACCATATAATTATGACTGGAGAAATTGATGAAGTGAGATAGTGAAATTAAGTGGTCACCTGGAAAAAAAGATAACAAGTGGGCAATTTCCCTTGACTCCATCTCTCTAAAATCCCTTGTTCCTGAGTAGACATGAGACTGCTGAGGCAAATTCAGCTCCTGTGATGTAAATCTAGGGTAATGGTGTTGAAGTGAATATTACATTTATTTATTGACTTTGGGGGCGGGATTCAACTGTACCCTGTAATTTCTGCATCAAGCCCATGCTGTAAATCAGATTCATATTTTATCAGGATCTAAGTCTGTGCCTAGATGTGTTCATTCTTAGGGCATTTGCTGAAAATTACTACTACAGGTTCATCGGTGGAGGGGAGGGGGAGGTATCCAGCAGTGTACTGGGGTTCCATTTAATGCAAAATGTCTGTATCCTAGAAAATTATCCTTAACAGAATCCAGTGAAGATATTTCAGAGCTCACTTCTTTCTTTGAACATATGACTACAAATACGGTTACTGCTTACAGCATCAGAGCTGTATGAGAATAGCATATTTTTCTGAGAGGTCAG
Organism: Eopsaltria australis; assembly: GCA_034509425.1. Taxonomy (NCBI): domain Eukaryota; kingdom Metazoa; phylum Chordata; class Aves; order Passeriformes; family Petroicidae; genus Eopsaltria; species Eopsaltria australis. The sequence goes on from JAVTVJ010000056.1 coordinate 495,234, forward strand.
AAGAGCAAACAATACATTTGAAACACAAACAAAATCCCCATTCTTCAAACAAAATCTTGATTATTTTCATTCCCCTCATATTTATTTGACATTCAGCTTTGAGACTTTAAGGAGTCACGAGGGAGGATTACTATTACTATTTTTGTTGCTATTGTTTTTATCGTCTGAATTAATTTTTCTTTCATCATAGCTTGATTATGCAAAACTTTCTCACAAAAAAGACACCTAAATGGAACCGTGGTGAAATCCATATAACAGTAAAAAATAAGATCACTGCATGCATATATCTAATACATGGTAACTAACTAATTTAATATAATGGTATGCGTCAGCAACAGACATCTTCTACATGCCTCCAAATTTTATCCTTAGGACAACCCCACCCTGGGGACTGACATACCCATGAATCCGAGTAATGACACCACTCTTCATCATCCTGCCCTTGTTTTTACTGGCAAGGGTAAAGAGGAAGATCTCCTACTCTAAATCCTTTTTACCAGAAACCTGATGCTTTTTTGGAACTTCCTAAGGATATTTGCTGAGGTAACATGATGTCATCAGTACACTTGACTTTCTCATTGTCCAAAACAGGGGGCTTGATAGGACAGCAGATGTGATTTCCTTCTAATGGAAGCCATTAGATTGAGTGAGAACAGTGAGCTGGCACACACAGAAGTTTTACTTCCCTGTAGGACCAAGGGTCCAAGGGCACAGGCCTGAGTCCTACAATTTGGCTGTTCAGCACTGTATTCTAGGAAGGTCCATCCCATGCTTGCTAGACCTACAGACCAGATCCTAGAAAAGATATGATGTCTGGTAACTGTTCCACATTTTTTGTTCACTCAAAATATGCAAAGAGGAAGGTAACCTTGTCAACATCATACTTACAAGTTACACTTAATTACAGTAAATACATACGAGATATATTAGAGGAATATTTCATTATTTGAATGCTTTAGAAGAGATGACAGAGGACATTTGGAAATTAAAACATTGACAAAGCAGAGAATACAGCAGACAGACAGTGCGCAGAGAGATTCTGGAAACCCAATGAACATTGTGCTTCTGGTTCAGTTTCTGGTTTACAGCAGCATTTTTAAGAAAAGGGCAGGACAGTTAGGTTTTTTTGCAATGACAGGTCTTATTTGCTGCTTCTGTGAGGACCCTACCTCTGACTTTCCCAGCCTCATTCTTCTTTTTGAAGTGTGTCATTAGCAACCCCAGTTCTAGAAGTGTTGGGCTTTGTCTCCAGTCCTGCTGGTCACAGAAAATGTTACCTTTCTCTTCCAGGTGGGACTGGACCTCTCCAGCAACAAGTCAGACATCCCAGACTGGATCATCTTCCAAGAATTGTACAGACCAGTCAGAATTTTGTTTTCCTGAATATATGTAGATGAACCTTCCCTCTTTGACAATTTACCATGTCCCATTTCATCTTCTAAGTCTTCTAAGCCTGAGTTATGGAGTGAAATAACACAGTGAAACTCCTTTTCTTTAGGAGTTTCAGAAAGCCATTGGTAGTCACATAGCAGATGGATGCAGCATAGCATTCACAAGCTATGAAGTCACGTAGCAGATGGATGCCTATTAAGGCAGTCACAGATCACGACAGTCTCTTCTTCTTTCTTGTCAAGTTTCTCAAGCATTTTGCTTGACTGTATTACACTAAGGAAAGAAAGCTTCTCCTGTAAGCCAGTGTTCTGTACCAAAACAATGACAACTTACACTTCTGGGAAGAAAGGTAGCTCAGCCAGTCAGGCACAACATCCTCTCTGGGCACAGGCTCAGGTGCCAAAGGACTCCACAGTCACTTCAGCATCACAAGCTTTACTGTTAACACTTTTCATAAAGTCTTATTTGGAAGAGGCCACTGCAGAGAGAGCGAGCTCTGCTCCCCTCACAGTTCTTGACCAAGTCACAGGCTAACAAACATGGAAGAACTCACTAATGAAAAAGCCACAATAGATTATTGCAGTTATGATAGTTGTAATTGGTGACACATACTTTTTGCCACCTGTTAGTAAGATTTGGATAGAAAATTATAACCCTGACTAAGTAACTAAGTCTTACTGGTTAATTAAGCAAGCAGAAGAGAAGACTGGAGCAGTCCCTTCATGCCTTACTAAAAACCTCTGGGATTGAATGCCTTTGCTGTCTAATATAATATTATAATAGCTTGTATAAGAAGGAAAAGGAGAACTCTAAGGGCCTGCCTGGATTTCAGGAGGATTGTTAGGCAAATACCAATAGAATTTTTGTAATGGCATTTGACCACATCACTATTTCACTCTCTACTCCTACTTACAAGTTTCCTAACTGCACCGAACTTTTACCACTTTAGGAATTCACCTCTAATAAAGAACAGGAGCATTTCCACACAACTCCTTCAAGTAAAATCCTCTTTGAAATGAGGGAAAGGTTTGCATAGTAACTATAAGAATCTCAGAATAACAAAAGAAACTGTAAGAATGTGAGGTCAGATCTCAAGCTGATGGCTTTGGAAGCACATACTGAACCCATGGAAGGATAAAACAGAGCTTTAGTATCTACTGATAACAAGGGGTCACATTTTTTTCTACACCAATTATGTGGGTGTAGCCTTCTTTAGTCAGAAAGTCAAGCACCCAGGTCAAGCCTTTTAAGAACCACTTTTCTAGTTATTATTAAGGGGAGAAAAGTTAGTATCTTGCAAAATGAAAGGCATAGCCTGAAAAAAAAAAGATTTCGCAGTCTATTTTTCAACCCCACAGGAGATAGATGAATAGTCATAGACAGCATGATCAAAACATATAAAAATTATATTTCACACCTACTCTCAAGCATAGAGAAGAATTCACATATTTTTATTGTTAATATTTCTGGAATTATGGAGTTGCTGTGAGAAAAAGGCACAAAAAGCTTGTTTTGCTGTTCTGATATTGAACAACAATGCATGGCCATATCAAGTCACCTGGTTTTCACCTAATTTTAGTTGGATAGTACTTTTCAGTCTCAACTATTTAGCATGCAGCTAACTGGACTAAGAAATTTTTTCATACCTATAAGGATGTCCTTCTATTCAAACAAAGGTTTTCTACTGCACATTTAAAAGAACTGTAGCTAAAAGTGATTACTGGGGAAGCAAGAATTTTTGTTTCTAAAAAAAATCTCGTCTATCTGAAAATGAAGCTAAGTGAAGTTAGCTTCTAAGTAGTAAGTAGTTAGCTTCTAAGTAGTAAGAACCTCTAAATGAAGTCTCCTTGCCAAGACTTACAATCATATTGCATGTAGAAAAACCTTATGTCTGTCAATATCACTTCACAAAGCATTACTAAAGGAAGTGTAAGGACATAAATCATCTATACCACAGCAGCATCCAAATTCAGCTTCTCTGCTGTTTTCATGGTGGTTTAATGATCCATAGCAGTAATGGGAATATTTTGTAAATAAGCAATGCTTTCTATTAAAATGCTGTTTCCTCAAACTAGGAATGGTAGTTGTTTTAAAGGTGCAAACAAAAGCCTTGAAGTGGTACCAGGAAAGAAAGAATTTCTCTCCAAACAAAAATTTCTCAGCAAACAAAAAAGGGGAGAATTTGCCTTAAAGGGTGTGTATACGCTATTTTGATAGCAAGTACAGATTTCTGAATTCATAGTGCAAACAGGAACAGTGCAGGAACAATTACAGATACTGTAAATTACAGTATCAAGTAGAATTTTGCATGCTGATCCATATCTCCATAGATATGAAACAGTGACCTCATCCCTTCCACTAGAGCTATGAAATCTGTTATATACAAAAATAGCTACACAGTAATTGTAACCCATTGGCATGAAAAAACCAATTACACCAAAGGATGTCAGCTGGCAGCATTTGCTTCTCATTTTTGTTTCTGTTTATGGCAAAAATAATAATCATTTTGTTAGCAATAACCAGATGTTTATGCATCAAGCATATTAACTGAACTGGCACGCACACACAACTATAGGATAACATACACAAAAGATGACTGATTAAGATAATGGATGATTAAACACATCAGCTGATGGAAATTACATTTGAGATTTCTGTGGAGGACTTTGTTGGAAGTACAGAACTGGAAAGAGCTAAAATGACAACTCAAATACAAGGTCCAAGATCCAAAAAGTTTAAGGTCTTAACGTAGGGAAACTAAATGACCTAAGAGATATCTACTCATTCATAGACACTGTAGTTCTGACATAGAAATAGTAATACAAGGGGATATTCAGGTTCTGCCAGGAACTGTGCTAGATTTTTATGTTTGAAATTAATTATAGAGTCACAGGATGGTTGAGGAGGGAAGGGATCTCTGGAGGTCATTTGCTCGAATCCCCTTGCTCAAGCAGGCTGCCCATGACCATGTTCAGGTGAGTTTTGAATATCTCCAAGAACAGAGACTCCATAAGCTTCCTGGGTAACCTGTGCCAGTGCTCTGTCACCCTCACAGTAAAAAGCTCTTTCCTGATGATCAGAAGGTGCCTCCTGTGTGTCAGTGTGTGCCCATTTCCCCTACTCCTGTCACTGGGACCTGTTGATAAGAGCCTGGCTCTGTACTCTTTGCCCCCACACTTGAAGTATTTTTACACATTGATGAAATCCCTCTGAGCCTTCTCTGGGATGAACAGTCCCAGCTCTCTCAGCCTTTCCTTACTGGAGATATGCTCCAGTCCCTTCAGCATCCTGATGGCCCTCCACTGGAAGGCCCAGTATGTCCATATTTCTGTAGCACTGGGATATCCAGAACGGGATGCAGTACTCCAGATGCAGTGTGGTACTCACCGGTACCGAGCACCAGTGCTGAGTAGAGCAGCAGGGTTTCCTCCCTTTGCCTGCTGGCAATGCTTTCTCAGTGTAGCCCAGGACATCATGCCCTCTCTTTGCCATAAGGGCAAAGACACCAAGACTTGAGGTAGCATATCCTGTAGGACTGGTCAGCAGAGAGGGTATGCCTAGCTGTAAATATGGGCTAAAGGCTATATTCAGCAGGTATGCAAAGTGCTGACTTGTAAGACATGAATGGGGCTTGCTCTACAGTGACTCAGCCACCATGCTCTAAGCAAATCTCTGCATTTGTCTGCTTGTACTGCAGGCACTTTGAAACCCACTTAGTCACACATTCATCTGAAATGCAAACAGCCCCAGCCTCTCAAGACATGGCTGAACAGCCTCCATCTATCCCAACTGCATGTGGCGATTTTACGTAGGACATGGACAGGTGAGAGAACTTGGAGTACTTTGAGATGTCCAAGAATCTCCTTTCACAAAGTCAAATCACATTTATATGCTTGAGTTTGGTTTCAGGAAAAGGTAGGTACAAGTAGTCTCTACTGACTCTGCTGTCCCAAATTTTGCTTATGGTGCATAAAATGCATACAAGGGATAATGGAGACATAGTCATCCAAGCCAGATCAGAAGTGCAAATGAGGAGCTGGCCTCACTTTGTTCTGTTTACAATACAGACATCGGTGAGGGAAATAATAATGAGAGGGAAGTGAAGAACCTGAGGTTGCAGGAGCAATTCTTGAGAGCAAAGTTCTGGAAATAGATGTTTAAATACCTGGACAGAGTACTTAGGAAATAGCTTAATCCAAAATATTAAGAGAAAATCAAGCCAAAAAAGTAACATGAGAGACTGATTTTAAAGTATTAAGAGGAGTAATAGAATTCAGTGGGGTTTCTCCCTGAACTGCCAGTTGCACTGCATTGCTAAGCCAGCTCTTTCTGTTCTACTGCTAATGAATTAGATCCACAAAATGCAAGAATTTCACAGTGGTGGAAACTGAATGAAGTGACCCCTAGAAACAGAAGGAGGTAGATACAGATGTAGGTAAAAGGACTCTGTATTGCAAAATTTTCAGGAAGTGTAAGCAGTATCCCAGAGCTGGAAAAGATTTGTGCTGACTTAGTGGCAGTTAGATGCCCATAAAACATATTAGAAAACACAAAATTGGGCTTGAAGCTCAGTTTAAGTTCCTTGTTTCTCCCTTCAGTTTAAGTGTACTTTTTATAAAATTAGTTCTCCAAAAGTATTTAAAGAAAAATCAAAGGAAGGAATCAATAAGGAAAGAGAAAACTAACAGTGTCTGCCAGCAAAACACTTTTTTTTTCTCTTGTTACAGCTTATGTTTGATCTCTAACTCCTTTGCATTTTAATTGACAATACTTGGCACTACCTGATACATTTATGATCTAAATGGCTTTCCCAAATGGACACAAAAATCTACTGAATGCTTAAAACATCTTCATGTGTTAAAGACTAAGAAGAGGCCCATAAGAAATATTGACGTACAGAGACACAAAATAAAAAAATATTTTGCCTGGCCCATTTTATCTTATTTTATATATAATCTGTTGGGAAAATAAAATTGAATCCCACTTACAATCAAAATAATCCGCACAAATATCATGGAAGTGGCATCAGGAAAACAAAACAAACAAACAAAAATCCCATCATGAAATGTTATAATCAATGTGGAGTACTGTCTTGTCAAAATCTCCTTTGTACCCAGTATTAAATGAAAGCCAAAATCACATAAACTTCAGTTTTTATTTTGCAAATATTTACCTCTCTTCAAGCAAAAAGAAGATGACTGTGAGTAAAATACAGAGGGGCAATTTCAGCTCTTCATTCTGCTTGTGGTTTTTCATGCTTTCATTTCCTCTTTCCATGTCTTACTCTGCCAGTACCAGTAACAGCTTGAGATCAAAAGACTTCTATAGTTGCTGGATATTATTTTCACAAGTAACAGCTTCTATATCCAGATAGGGTTTTTTTTACACTCGGTACCTTAGAACAGATACCAGCTTAATCAGGCTCTGAATTCAAAGTGTCTCATGCTGTTGAATAAAAACAGAAGCCTTGACTCAATTTCATTTCTGAGATCAATGTATGTAAATCTTTTAAATCAATATGAAATTTCACAGTAAGCCAAAGAAGAAAATCAAGGAAAAGCTATGTCTAATCAAATACTATCCGGAGAATCAAATAATCAAAGATTTTTTTGCATCTCTAAATTCTACAATTTGATCAAATGGCATGAAATATTTAAGAATATATTGTGAAAATTATTCAGAGCTAGCATGTGTCCCCTCTATTTATGATTTCTGTGATTAAAAATAGAACTATGCCACAGCCCAGTTGCTGATATAGTCCAGTGTGATGCAGTGTCATGGGCCCATTCCCCAAAGTGAAAGCATGGACTAATATTTCTGTGTGTCTTGCTCGAGCCTGTGTACATTTGAGTTTTTATAAAGATATGGAAAAGAAAACTTCCTGCCAGATGGCAAATTAGAAAATAAAATGCAACATTTTGTTCTTTATATTAAACTCTACAGTAATTATTGAAGTCACTCGTGAGCAACCATTCATCACCACAAATAATGTTTTACAATCTACTATGTGCCAAATGCGTCAAGATTCTTCCATAAGTACTCACATGAAGCTGGAAGGATCAGTGGAGTTGTACCACATGGTGAAATTAATTTTTTATCCAAGTATCTAACTAGATAGCAAAGCAAACTTATACAGAGAAAGCCATCTCAGAGTAGCTCAGACTGAGGTCCACCACATTTGCCATGATAACATCCAGTTCACTGAAAACTTCCATTGTATTGATCTATACCTAAAGAGAAATTTATTGCAATACCCTGTTGATCTGGGTGTTAGAGAGGTGGGAGCATCAGTTTTCATCCCACACTCTCAATAGATGTAATTACTGATATATCTTAATACTAAAAACCAATGTGGGGCATGCAGATATCTAGCATTTGAGAAAAAAAATCGCAAATCATTATGAGACAGAGGGAACTCTCACCCTGGCCATGCACAAGTGTTACTGGTAAGAGATAGAAGGAGAAAGGTCAAAGATACATACAGAGTGAGGCTGTGGATTTGAAAGGAAAAATAAAAAGAGACAATCACTGGGAGATCAGCTACAACTAGAACAGGCATGGAGAATTAATTGACTGGGCTCTTTGTTCAACTTAAGGAAAGTACATCCAACTAATGATACTTGGGTTAGACAAAGCTAAATGTTCATCTAAATCTAGATGAAACTTCAGTGCTTTCTTTCTTTGCAAAACTATTAGGTAAAAATTATTTAAGAAGGACTTTTACTGGCATACTCATGGCTATGTATTCTTAAAGAACTGCAAACGTGCAGTTCTCACAACGTGATAAGGGATGATATGCATTGCATAATCTGTCCAGGTTTTTGCTGAAGAATAGATGGATCACAAGATCACATTCTGGGAAAGAAGACGAGTATCTTAGATGATAAATAAAAAAGGAAACTTCTCCATCTATCCCTTCAGAATATTTTGTTCTGAAACAAAATCTAAGTTCAGCCAGAATTTCTAGTCTTACTATGATTTAACATGACCTGTTCCTCTGCATAGTAAAGAAATACACTATCAAATTACAATATATAGATTAATTTGTAATGTCATTTTAATTTCTTAATTTAAAAAAATTGCCTTAAATGGTGAAATCACCTCATCTCATTGACAGAATCATAGTACATATGTATTAATTTAATTTTATTTATCATGCAAGATATTTGGAAGGTTCTAGAAGATGAGAATATTTCACCAGTTGGGTGGTCAATTTGTTTGTACAATACATAGATGCACCCACGTTTTACAAGCCTACCTAGCAAAGTCCACCTTCTAAGTGAGCATTTAGGAAAGACAAACACATAAAGTGCTTTGTGGAACTTTCTGGCTTTGCAAAATCAACTTTGCAGCATTGTTTTGTTTCTCAGTAATCTCTCACTTTTGACTTGTGCTGTGCCTTATAAAACAGATTGTGTCCTAAAGCAGCAAGCTGAAGCGTGGAAGTATGTTGGAAATTAAACACAAACAGTGCAGGGTATTTACCAGAAGTCAATTTGTTTGGCTTACATATTCCATACTCTGAATTGCCCACTTATTTTTTAAGAACTTGCCCCCTAGTAGAACTGAAAAAAATAACATCCCAACACATAAAAACTGTTCTGCAGGTCACAAAAGCCAATAAATGGAAATAAGAAAACAGCAGAGGTAATACATCGGTTATAAAGTCATAGACCCTGGTCTCCTTCTATTACTGGCTACTCAGCTTGAGAAAATCTACCCAACAGCATGGCAACCTAGAATTTAAACTCATATTTTCTTTATCTTTTGGGCATTATTATCACTCATTTACTCTTATATTTTCAGTTTAGACTCAGCTTTATAAATTGAGCAATTCATGTTCTGAGAGAGCAAACACTTTTTACTCCAGTACTGCTTACCAAGTTTTATTGTGGTCTCTGGTCTTGTTCTGTCTAATTTGGGACAACCACAGCAAACAAAACTATAAAACTGTATAGAATAAAGAATGGGTTACTGAAAAGATTGATAGAAAAATCACAATACTCCATTCCTGAATATAAATTGTGACTATAACCCATGAACGAACAAAAGGCATTCTTGTAGGAATTCAACAGAGGAATTATTTTAGTAGGAGAGTAATCATTCTTGTCTGTAGTTCTCAATTAGCACTAACTGTAAGAAAAAGCTTATTAGGAATATTTAAATTTTAAAGTCCCCCTGTGCAAGCACATCTGAATTCCCAAAAGCTAGTTATAGTGCAAAGTGTATTAATTAAAATACCGCTTTGGGAGAACCTTCTTTATCCAGTGTTCATTATTAACATGAAAGATAGTGGAAAGGTTTTGATTTTTTATAAAGATTTTAGTCATTGTGACAGGGATTCAAATGGCAAAAAAGAGCATTTGAAATGTTAATGAAATTCTGATCATTTTACAGGACTTAGTCATTTTTTTGACACTTCTGCCCCAGACGAATGATTTGCACAGCCTCACAAAGACCAAGGGCAAGGTATTGTCAAATCTCTGGATCCCAGAATCTTCTTCTAAAGTGACTAAAGATTTGGAATAGTACAGTGTAGGGGTTTTTCTATGTTGATATATACAGGAAGCCACATTTATTCCACAGATCCTCTTGGCCTGTCTAAACTGCTTATAAGATTCATAGCCCATTTCCCAGAGCAGCCCCCCCTTATCTGGAGGGACTGTCGGATGTACAATTATTTCTAAATGTCAGAGTTCTTTCTGCGTTGCATTTTACCAAATACATCCTTTACCTTTCCAGGTATCTCTCACACATGAGGCCTTGCATGACAAACAGGGCTTACACACAGCAAATGAGTCGAGTTTATTGTTGTCAGTCAGGCTGTGCCAGTCATAAACATCTGCCAATCATAAGCAGGCAAAGAGACAACTTTACGTCTCAGTAATACACCTGGAACCTGTGAGGACAATCCTCCAGTTCTTCTGCAAGAGGCCTTGACAGATTCTGGCAGAAAGATTTGGTATCACTGCTTCCCTAAGTTTTGAAATTCAGGACCCTTTCAAATCCTAGACCACGATTCCATGTCTCATGCATTTTGAAAATGCTGACTTATGCAACCAATGATCCAGACTAACCTGTAACTTTTTTCTGTGTCCACAAACCATAGGGAAAATGGGTTTTTCTGATTTATCACAAACTCATAATTTATCTCTTGCAACTTATCCCTGTGCGCAAACTCCTTCTTTTACCAACAAAAAATGAAAAACTGTCCCTTTACTGGCCAGCAGCAGGAGACCTGAGTCTTTTTGGAAACTGTATCAATGTTAGGAGGCCTCTCTACACACCTGCTTTATGCCTGAGCATAACTCAGATTAACCTTTACCTCTCTTCTTTGGAATTCCTTCTGGAGTTTGGGCACGGGTAGGTATGGCTGTGCTAGTGCTGGTATTTCAATTCTTTGAAACAAGTTTGAATAAGGAAGATGTGGCTTTTGCTTTTAGGATTGTTTTTTCCTGATTCTTCTCAGAGACACTCAGGACTCTGAATAGCAGGTGTTCAGACTGCATTACTTTTTAGAGGCAAAAATTTCTGTCATCATTGCTGACTCCACAAAACAACTGATATGGAAGAGGAGCTAAATATATACTGGTGCCTACAGGCTTACCATAGCATAGCAAATGTAACCTAAGATGTGTTAGTAGAAATATTCCCAGCAGAGGCAAAGTCTAAGTGATGTGGTAAGATCACCTCTCAGGGACAATTTAAGGTTCTGATCACACACGAAATATGAACTAACATGGAATAGGTCCAATAAAAGGTACCATGGTGGCTATGGAAATTGAAAGCGTAGTTTCTGAAGACAGTTCAGAAGAGCTCTACTTGATTAGGCTAACAAGCCAAATACTGACAGAGAATGGATGTGAATTCCCTATAAATGCATCAAAGAGGTAAACAATAAAATTTGTAAGCCAGAAATAAATACTGGCACAAGCATACATGGTGCTAACTAGAAATTAATAAATTTAGCATATGATTTGGAAAAAAAATCCTAAATGTTATAGGAATGTTGTTGCATCAAACACTTGAGTTTGGCATAGTGGGTCTACAAAAGGAAAACACAGGCTTGGCGTTTTTTCAGTATGAAGATAAATTTATGAAGGCATTCACGTAGCACAGTGGCTATGGAGGACTGGTCCCCTGTTCCCCACACAGACACCACAGTTAAAAGACAGCTACTTGTCAGCATCAGGAGTCCTTTAAAGTATGCTGTCCGTAGTCACAGCTGCACAACAAATGTTCAGACACCAGCCACAAGAGCCAGAAGAACCTTTTAGCTTTGCAGCAGAATCCTACTCTGAGGCAGGCACTGACTATTTGCTTGCTCTCACCCTGGAACAGATGATACTTTTTGGCCAAGCAGATCCCGTAGGCCGTATCAACCACAGAGACAAATCTCTATAGTGTGTGCCGGGGAAGTTGACAGGTACCTCAGATGTGAACACCACACTGTAGACACTTAAAGGTCGGTGACCTGAAGTTATCATATGCCCCAGTTTTTAACAATAACCTAAAATTTCAAAGAGAAAAAAAAAAACAAACAAACAAAATGCACCTCTAATATGAAACCCTTCACTAAACTAAGAACAACTTCTCTTGTTTTGAATTTGCAATCCACATATGGAAATACCACGAAAGGAAGTGCACTTCTGGTACTCTATCCTAATGGTTAGTTTATCAGGAAATGCTTGCTAGCAATTGGCTTATATAAGTTCTGTATCAAAGATTTAAAGGATCATTTGCAACGTTTAGAACTCTGCAACTTGGTGGCAAACTAGTTACTTCTGTCATGGCCTGTAATTTTATAAGCATAAACTCTAGAGACCAAAGGCAAATTTGAAATGTACTTTTATTAAATTAACAAGAAAAAAACTGCAGCTGGAATTACCATATATATCCAAGCTTTTGGTCCTAAATGATGATTTTAATAATATATTTGTCATGATTTACATGCTTGCTGTTTTGCATGCAGCATCTGAATCTATTTGTCTCATGCTAAGGGGATACAGAGACAACAACATGACCATAATCTCCAATTTAATGTAGTTTTTATGTATTTGTTTCTTTGAGTTGCATTCACAGATGTGCTGTGATATGGACAGTAACTGTGATTCTATGGACAAGTGAATCTGTATCAACCAACTTGTCTAGCATAAGAAGAGACATTATTTGCATGTGCCTATAAAGACAGCAGTAATTTTGATAAGATTTATTGTACTTTAGAAAAACTTCATTAGTTGCTCATGGCATATTGCCACAAGAAAAGACAAATAAAAGCTCTTAAGAAGTAATTCTAAAATAATGTCTTGAAGAAAGAAATATTTAAATCCTCTGGTTGCTAAAAATGTGGAGACCTTTTGTAAAAGGAACCGAAGAATTTCCATATTTATCAAGCATTATTTATATTCATTAGCCAACGGCAATTTAGTAGCATTATTTTCCAAAAACATCCATTACTCAAATGTTATCCTGTAGCAGGAGATTCTGTCAAGATGCTAATCGAAGATTAGCATCTCTTTCAGTTACGAAAATAACGGCGGGGAAAGGGCGGGGGAATCCATTGTCTGCAATTATTTTCAGGACACGAGCCTGAAAACAATTTTTTCCATGTTTTTCCTGTAGTTGTCCTAGTTTTCCCACAAGGAAGGGGACACCCAGTATGGCCACACATCAGCACCCATCTGTTCAGCTGCTGGGTGCTGAGGGTGGAGGGTCCCTGGCACCATCCCAGGTGCTGCCCGTATCCATCCACAGACTGAAGACTCAGGTGCTTTGTCGACTGCACGGTCATTTCTCCTTATGAGGTTCCCTTGGGTCTTCATGTCCAGGAGGGTCGCGGAGTCTCTCTCTCTGGAGGTACTCAAAATCCACCTGGGCTCGTTCTTGTATCACCTGCTCCAGGTGACCCCGCCTTGGCAGGGGTTTGGACTGGATGATCCCCAGACGTCCCTTTCAGCCCTAAAGATTCTGTGATCCCGTGTTTCATGTACAAGCGCTGCTCCTGGAAGGAGACCCTGATCACAGCATAACCTCAACCATGGGCTTCAAGACCCGCACCTCAGCCAGGACACGCCTGGCTTTTGCAGGGAGATGCCCAGACTCGGCGCCCTGCTCCCTTAGGAACACCCAACCAGGGGCGCTGCCCAAGGGCGGGTGACGCCGCCCGGGCCCGGCGAGGCGGAGCGGGCCTTGTGCTCCCGGCGACGGGCGGCGGGCGGGGCGGGGCCGAGCGGGCGGGGCGGGCGCGGGGCCGCGGGGCAGGGGCCGCCCGCCCGCTCTGCCCGCCCGGGGCTGTGGCCGCGCCCGCCCGGCCAATGGGAGCGGCGGTTGTTGGCGGGCCGGGAGGTGGCGGCGTTGCCACAGCAGCGGCGGTCGGAAGCCGAGCCCAGCTCGAGCCGGCGGTCGGGGCGCGCCATGGAGGAGCTGGAAGGTGAGCGGCAGCGGCGGGGCCGGGGCAGCCGGCGGGCGCTGGGCGAGGCGGGTCCGTCCTTTGTGTTGTGGCTGGGGCGTGCTCGGGCGGTGGTGGCGGCGGCGGTGGGAGAGGGGCCCGGGCACCGCCTTCCCCGTTCGCAGAGTCCCCGCAGCCGAGAGTGGAGGGGGGCGGCGGGGCTGGGGCTGGAGGGGGCCGCGGACAAAGACGGGAGGCAGCAGACCCCGCGGGGCCGGGCGGCGGCAGGACCGGGCGGCGGCGGCAGGACCGGGCTCCCCGCGCTTTGTCTCGGGCGCTGCTCGGCTCCCGCACCGGCCCCGCCGGCCCCTCCCTGCGGCGGCCGCGCTCCGAGCCCGCTCGCGGGGCCCCTGCGGGCGGGGTGCGGCGCAGCGTGCGGGCATCTTTGCCAGGAGCCCTTTTTTTTGCTAACAGATGGCTAAGGTGGGTGTTAAGATCCGCTTATCGTTCTAGGGAAATGTTCAGTTCGGTGAAGAAAACTAAGTATGAATTTGCTGACAGGGTATTTGCAACTTTATTCTGTGCCGGTTGAATTAATGAAAATACCCTTGCTGTCCGAAATGATAACAACATTTTTATCGATGATGTTATGCATCATAAAATAGATAGCAGTTTGGAATTCATGAAGTTACAGCATTTTGGTAGGCCTGTCATTACTGCGTTTTGCAAGCTGCTTTAACCGTACTACTTAAAAAAATACAGAGCTGTTCCAAGAAACTAAACACAGTCATTAAGTCTTCCATGCTTGACTTCTCGACAGGTAACTGAGTGCTTAAATAGGAGTAAGCACAAACTAGCCTTTCTTCTATATCCGTTCTAGAACAGTTGGAGAACTGAAGTAATTTTCACTGAATGCCTATGTTCTGTCTTTAGTAGATTTTACAGTAATGAGACCCTGTTCTTGTGCCTAGTGACTTCATCAAGACTCTAAATTTGGACATAATTTGGCATTAAAATCCCAAGATATTTCTTTGATTCACTCGACATTCTTTGCTGACTGTTCATGCCTTTGAAATTTGAAAGGTGGGGTCCAGTGTTTATAAAATAATGCCTTAACAGACATTCCAGCTCTCAGGACAATTGTATGTTGCCTCTCCAAAAGGGGAGAGCTTGCCTTAATTTTGAGTAAGCTATGCTTTTGACTCCATAGAGACTGTACATCATTGCCAGCCCATCTATCAATTGATTTGTCTGTGCTAATTTACCGAAGCCAGCTATGATTGCTGTGTTGTGTAAGCTCTAGCACCTTCATTACAGAGGGTAGGAGAAAAGTAGATCTACAGATAACAGCAGAATCCTGAAAAAACTTGTAATTTTTTTCAACAAAATTTGTCCAGTTTCTGACTTTGGTGGAAATGGTTTATATCTTGTTTGCATTTCAGAAGGTACTGGGAGTGGAAGGAGGAAGAACTGCTAAATCATAGGTGAAATCTCCTGTTTTACTGAACCTTTTCTTGAAAGTACTTTCAAAAGCTAGAGCTTGTCAAAGCATTTTTGCCATCATGTGAAATAATCCTTCTGAACACTTGAGATTAATTTCAGAATAGCAGAGGAAATAAGTCATGTCTAAAACTCCAGGTGTCCTTGCCTTGTGAACACTCATATCTCACACTGTTATCCAGCATCTTTGAATGCAAAAGTTCTTGAAACTGAAGAACAATTTTCTGCATTTTTATGGATCATTTTGTGCCATGTTTTTATTTTTTAAAAGCTGCCACAACATAAAATACTTCCCTTTCTGCTTCAAAACATTTGAAGCAAGTGGGTTTGCTTTTATTTACAGTTTTTCAGTTTAGTCTGCCTCTGTTCATGCATATTAGCTTAGGCTCAGATTAAGTTTTTCTAGAAAGGTCACCTTAGGACAGGAAAAATGTAGGCAAAGCCAATAATAATAATAATAAATCATTTGATTAGGTATTAAGCTTTTATTCAGTCATTGCTCCATGGGCAACTCAGCAGAGCATTGCTGGTTGCCATCTTTGATTAAATTTGCGTTTGGATGCGCAATTGCACAGTCATACCCATCTGACACAGAAGCATGGGCAGCTTCTGAAATCTGGCTCAGCCTGCTGCCTTGTTACACTAGTGCTTAGGAAAATCATTTCCCAGAGCTGACTGGTGCTTGGCAGCTCTGTGTGTGAGGGTCATGGTTATGGGGAAGGGCAGGACTTTATCTGTTGACAGCAGTCTCTTGGCGTTTCTGTGATGGTGGAAGACCCCCCTCAGGCTTGAGATGCTTGTCCTGAACTTTCCAGCCGCAGAAGCTGGTAGTTTTGCTTTGCTGAAGCTCAGAATTATAGATGAAAGATGTGTTTTATTTCCATTTATATAAGCATGCTATAATAAGAAAGAACTCTACCCAGTTTATAATGATTCTTTCCAAAAAGTAGAGATGAATGTGTAATAGTTGGGATGTGGAACTGCATTAATGACATTTAAAAAGCTAAATAATATTTTCAGCTAAATAATATATTAAATATAATAAACACAGTTGCATTTTCTCACTGTGTGCAAGTTTAAATGTTCCGTGAAATGGCAAAGTAGGTTTCTATGTCACTTAAAAGTTTCTTCTAAAATTTACTTTTTTTGCTCCTTTAAGGCTGTTGCTCTATTATGTAATTTTTCATCAGTATTGTTATACTACTAGATGAGTGAAATTTGTGCCTTTAAAGTTTTGAAGACGTAATGAGTGCACATTTGTCATTAGAGGTGACAAATCTGATATTAATTCTAAAGTCACTAACTCAGCATTTGTTACTTTGCAGCTTGTGTGCTGTTTGGCTGTTTTCAATTCTCATTTAATTTACTCATGAAAATAGAGCAATAGACTGGCTCTGTCTGACAATGTAGTGATCTCTAAGGTGAGCTCAAAAATCCATTCATGAGTAGTTCACCATGTGCTCGATCTCAGGACTGTTTTTGATGGATTAACATGTTCTTGTTGCTTTCACTGCTGGATGTCAAGAGAAAAGCTGTCACACTGGCATGTTTGTTGCTGTCTGTTTTGCTTGAGCAAGATGGAGCCAAGCACTGAATTCCTGACTTCATTTATGCCTGAGCAGTCCAACCGTGGTGTTGAATGGCTTCTCTCCAGTCTGTTGTTTTTTCTGGGAGGATGCCGACAACAGCTGCTTGAGCCAGCTAAATGCCGCTTCCCACACTTGTTCACAGCCCATCCCAGCCTAAGGAATAAGGGGCAGGGGGCAGCTGTGTCCAAGGGCAAAAGTCCAGCTCTCTGTGGTGGGTGATGGCAGCATTGCCCAGCCGCACACTCGAGCAGCCAGGGAAGGCTGGTTGTGCTTGAAGGGGATGGGTGGCTGCTGGCTCAGGAAATGGCCTGCAGTGTCCAACCCAGAGCTTTCCCTTGCAGATCTGCGCAGGGACTACTGTGATTAAGCATGTGCACTCTGAGCAGTCTGGGTGTGTCTCTCTGTACAGCATCTCCGGCCGAGAGCTGGGGTCTGTGCTGTGATAGCATTTGTCCCTGCACCCTTCCCTGGCATGGGGAATGTCTGAGACGCCCCGCTCCACCCCTAACAGCGCAAGGTCTCTCCTGGGGGGTTTCAAGTTAGTAATGTGACTCATTAGAGCAAATGCCTATTCTTGCTTTCACAGAATTTCTGAATGCCCGGTCTTATTTTTTTCCCTAATAGTGTAGAAAATTATTAGGTTTTAAAACAAAAATAATATTAATGTGAGTGTTCTTTTCCCTTTAGAGTTGTTCTTTGTCTTACCTCACTGGATCCATGCAGCAGCTTCCTTACTTTGGCAGCCATTTTCTTTACCTCCATTTGACTTCAGACTTCAACTTGTTTTTCTTTTTAATAGGTGTATCTTTTGTCCAACAGAAGAAATAATTCAGTTTATTTTACACTGTTCTTAAATCAGCAACTTGGATACCATTAAAGATTGAAATGCAAATCTGATATTAATGTATATTATTTTTAAGAAATTGTCTCAACTATTAAAACACGATGAATGTGACTTTGCAGTGTTTCACTGGGCATACTTGCACCTGTTAAGTGATCTGATTTTGATGTTTAGCACTCTGTAACTGGCCAATGTATTTACTCTTTTTAAAGCCATCATGTCTTTATGTTTTTTTAATTAATGGGTATTTTACTCAAGGAAAAATCCCAAAAGCTGAGTTTAGGCTGGTATGATATGGCAAAGTGCACTACCAGAATATGCTTCACCTTTTCAGGAGAGGAAGTAGACAGGAATGTGTGTAGACAGGAATTTGAATGTTTCAGATTAGTTTCTTCAGTATCTTAGAACTAATAGATTTTATGCCCTTTTCTATAGTTTTTTTAGATTTCTTGCATTTTTAACTTCAATTGCAGAAGCTGGAGTGATCTACTAATTCACTTCAATTGGTTGAATATAGTGGAAAGATGAACATATTTTACCTGCACACACACACACAGTGTGGTTGTCATCAAAAGCAGGTGTTGCATTTCAGTGTAACCTGGTTTCAGGCATATGGTAAGCACTCCACTGGAGCAGCTGAGGAGTGGGCTTACTTTCTAAAGAAATCCTAAGGGAGGGGCAAACTGAGAATCAATATATTATAAATTAAGTTTATTATCAGGGTTTTTTTAACATGTTATTTTTTGTCAATTAAGATTCTGATAAGCAAGCAGAATTAGGTAAGGATTGCTCTGTCCAATTACACATGGGTTGTAGAGTATGTAAGCCCAGATTTGCTTTGGGGATCACTATTGCAAAACAGTCTTGATTTAAGGCTGGTGTGAGAAGACAAGTCTTTGCCTGACTGCCCTCACAGTCATCAGAGTGCCTGTAGCCTAATACAAGAGAACAGTGTGCTTATGATGCCAAAGCAGAACTGTGTAGCATTTACATAGCTTTTGCAGGTCACGTGTTTTCCAGTGCTTCTAGTTGATATTAAAGCTTGTTAATAGAAGGCCAGATGATGTATCTGGAATTCAGTTCGATCAGATAGGGCTGCTTGTTTGCCTTTGGTTTGGTTGTGTTTCCATAGGCTTTGCAGGGGAAGGTTTCATAGATTTTTCTGGATGACCGTCATGACTGAGTGACTCTAGAATGCCTGTACACTAACACTCAGTATGGGAACAAAAGGGAGGAATTGGAGGCCTGCACTCAGTTGCAGGGCTAGGATCTAGTTCGGATCACGTGTAGGTGGTAGGACAGCTCACAGGACTGCAGTGCTGTGGTGGATGAGTACAGGCTCTTCAGGAAGAACCAGCTGGACAGCAAGGGGGAAGTAGCCCTTTATGTGGGAGAGCAGTGAGAATGCAACGGAGCTTTGCTGTAGAACCACCTGGGGGAGTATGAATCAGGGTTAGCAGGCAGACCAGTGTGGGAAAAGATATTGTGGCTGTCTGCTAAAAGCCCCTTGATCAGGAAAAATATGAGGTCTCTCTCGTAATTGGAAGGATCCATGTATTCACACGTCCTGGTCCTTGTGAGAGAGTTTAACCTCTGGAGAGACTTTAATCTGTTGGAGGGACAAATAAACAAGGCACAAGCAGCTAGGAGGCTTCTGATGTGCATTGATGACGAATTCCTGACCCAGGTGATCAAGGAGTTGACAAGGGGAGGCAATCCTGCAGTGTTTCATATGTACAGACATGTGAGATGTAAAGGTCAGGGGCAGCCTTTCCTCCAGTGACTATAGGATGGTTGATTTCAGGTTCCTGAGAGGAGTGAGCTGGGTAAATAGCACGACCTCAGCCCTGGAGTTCAGGAGAGCAGGCTGTGATTTTAGGGATCTGCTTGCAAGACTCCCATGAGATATGGCCATAGAGAGGAGTCCAGGAAAGCTGGTTATTAAGGATATGTAATGTAACTGCCACATTTTTCACATTAAAAGTTGGGCTTCATATGAGGAAGGAACAAAGAAGGACAGACAGTTGTAGTAAAGGGGAGTACATCATGATGTTAGTTGTGTGTGCTGCTGTTACAGTCATTCTTGACTGCATGCAATTCATTTCTCAGTCACCAAAAAACCTATATAGA
The DNA here is from genome assembly GCA_034509425.1 of Eopsaltria australis. Classification (NCBI taxonomy): domain Eukaryota; kingdom Metazoa; phylum Chordata; class Aves; order Passeriformes; family Petroicidae; genus Eopsaltria; species Eopsaltria australis. The sequence continues at coordinate 515,074 of JAVTVJ010000056.1, forward strand.
ATCCTCCTCCGGGCTGTCACTTTGAGGCATTTGGTCTCGCCTTGATATGTTATTTTCAAGAAACTAAAATGAAATTCTCCATCATCAGACTCATTCATGTTCAGTGCAATAACAAGGTTTTTGACAAATATAATGCATTTTCATTGTCAGACTGAAAAAACGTGCAGAGGTACTATGAAAGTCTTCTCAGCTCAAAGGAATGGATGCTACAGTGCTTTCTGTTAGCTTTTGGAAGCAGAAGCGACAGGTTTATACAAGATTGTCAATACAGGAGTGTAGGAGAATTCATGAGGCATTCCTATAAAATTGGGAGTAGATAGATAAAAGTAGATTGATTTGCTATTTGTTAAACAATTGTGAAAACTTAGGTGCTTAAAAATTTCTAAGTATACGAATGGTTGAATACTAAGAGGTAGAGCTTACTATGATTTCCTCTTCCTTTGTCTCTTTCCTGCAAACTGAGAATAGCACAGGTGAGAAGGGACGTGCTTGGTGGGGTAAAACATGCACATCATAGTTTATCAAGCATACTTTACCAAAGTATGGCAAGTACTGCCTGTTGTTAAGAATTACTATCAGTGTATCCACCTTACTTGCATTTGCATTTCAAAATTCCTTTTTGCAAAATAATGCAAATTTGCAAAACTTAGATCGTTATTGGAATACTTCTTTCCTGCTTTGGTACATTCATGTTCTTATTATGTTATTTAATTATCTTCAAAACTGCTTTTAAAAAATTAATGCTCTAAATTGTATTTGTCTGTTTAAAGAAATGTTCAAGGGTCTATGCAACCTGTCTAGTTGACAGTTGTCAACTGTCTAGCTGTCTTCGACTCACAGGAGGGAGGTTGTAACTAGATGATCTTCAAGGTCCCATTCCAACCCAAATCATTGTATGGTTCTGTGAAGTGTTCCCTGCCTGTGTCACTACATTGGTATAAATTTTTAGGTGACTCTTGCTTGTCGTATTTGCTGTTGGTTAAGCTACGGTTAATGTGTTGATTAAAAATATATAACCCAGTCGTTATTGATTATTGGACATATGTGAGAGACTGGGCAGTCCTCAATGAACCAGATGCTGTGGCTTGATGATACAGATTCTAACTAAGGTAGGGAATGAACAGCATTTTTTTATTGTATCCTAAATATGTGGATCTCTTAAGTGACAAATATTTTGCTTTTGGAGATGAAAGTGGAGTTATGTTAAAAGCAATAAATACAGTTTTGCAGAAGACTTTGTCAATTGTTCTTTAAGTGATAACTTTCAGCACCTGCATGTCACTTGCTGGCTTCAAATAGGTACCTAGTCCCAAGGCAGGGAATTGTACCAGGGTGTTTCTGCACGTTTGAATTCAGAGAGGCTTGATAATTCTGATTATCGCAGTTGTCTGGCTCAAATAGTTTAGTACTGTCACTGCTGTAGATAAATAAAAGGATTTGAAGGGCAGTCAGACAGATTTTGCAACATGACAAAATTGTTACAAAGTGAAGTCTTGTTTCTGCAATTTGTATCTAAATGCAGCCACGTACTTGGGTATATAGAGCTCTCCAAAAGAGAAAAGTTTAACAAAACTTCAGTTATTCAGCAATTCTGAAGGCTTCTGCTCCCTGTAGGTGTGAAGTCTATTTACACAACTGCTTTATCTATAAACATGACAGCAAGAACAAGTGCTATGGCAGTGACTGTGTCAGATCAAACTTGTATGTATTGATGGGTCCAGACATTGTACTGAGAAAGATAAACTGAGAACTGGCAGCTTGCCCTTTCTGCTGTAAATCAATTGTGGTATTTGAATATGAGAGGAGAGAAAGAAAGAAGTTGTTCTCTTGAAATCTAGGTTTTCAAGAAGTCTAAACTTATCTATAGTATTGGAAGCACCATGATACATCTGGAGACTGTACAGCTGTACTGTCAGACTTAGTAGTCCACCCAGACTTTACCGCTAAATTCTTAACTTCAAAAAATAAAGGCTGTGACCATACCCAGAAGGAATGTGTGCAACAACTTGTGTAAGTACAAACCCAGTGATTTTTAAGTAGCTGGAGGAGGAGGAGCCCTGGCAGGAGCAGTTTACAAACATTAACTATAGATTATTGTAGTTCTGCTAATAAGCTTCCAGTCTGGTTGTTTTAAGTCAGATGCTCAGCATCATACTAGGTCGTACACTGTGTTTTTATCTGAGACCTGGCCTCAGAGAGGCTGTAGAATAGGATGTAAAGCTCTATTTCTCGTTCTAGCATCACTTCCACTGAAATACCACTTCTGTGGTATTCACATAACAATTTTGATTGTATTTATCTTTTCTCTAGATGTGTTTCGATTAGATAAGCAGTAGTAGTTATTTCAGTCCTTCTCCAAATTAACTGTATTAATTCGTATTTAATACAAGCATCTGAACTGCTGGTGATCAGTGGTACTAAAATTGGTGGAAAGGAAAAGAAGTGTAGCTGCTGGAATTTGAGTTTTCTGTGGCTGCATAACCAAAATGATTTTAAAAAGAAATCCTGCATAGTTGCTAAATTTACAGATTGGAGAAATTTGCCATGACACTATCATACTACTAATTTCTATTCTCAGACCAGTTTGTAAATCATATCCTCCTTCTGTTTCCTGATTTGAGTGTTCCTTTTTTTTTTTTTAATCTCCTGCCCCCAGTGCATCCCAAATTAAAAACCATTTCTGTTAACTTTTTTTCAGGCAAAAATTGCAGTAGATAATACACATTAATGCCTTTTTAATAAATAAATTAACCAAAGTAAAAACTAACTCAATTGCAACTTTCACAATTTTATTCCCATGTCTTACTTTTAAGTTAGCAGATTTCATGTGAATAACATTGCTAACCTTTCTGTAAGGGAAGACTCATGGACTCCTAGAGAGAAATGTTAAGGTTTTGTGGTTTTGGTTTGTTTGGTTTTGGGACTTTTTTACTTTGAAAATGAGGAAAAGCACAGAGGAATTAAGAAGCTGAAGGGGTAAGTGTGCAAATACAACGGACACTCGGCTTCCCATTTTCAATAAAACTTCAGGAACTTCCATTTTTTTAAAATAACTTCCATGTGTGCTTTGGGTCAGTGATTTGTGTTACATGGGAGGTGTTGGCAGTAGAAATAGCTCCAGGCAAATGTGATTACCTGCCAGCAACAGGGGAGGGTAGGAATGCTGTAAGGAAATGCAGCTCTGTAACTGTAGCGGCACTATGTGGTAATTGGCATTCCATGTGCATTGGTATATCCTATGTAAATACTGCTCATTCAGGTGAGCAGCTATCAAATCTGCTTCTTTTTATGTGGAATTTAAACACCAGCTCGAATTCTAGAGTTCAGTGAACACAGAAGAAAACTGTGGGACATGTAGCTTCTTTTACTAAGACAGGTATTTGAAAGAATTCTCTTCTAAGTCAAATTCTTAATCATATACTGTATACCTTATGTCAGGATCACCACTTCTGATTTATTTTAGCTAATTTATTAAAGACAGAAACAATGTCACTTCATATCTTTGGGAAATGCCCTTATTCTTTGCCTTTCTCATCTGCATAGTCTCTGTACAAGTCAATGGATGTATACTTTCACAGTAACAACTGTTATTATTGCTAAGTGTATATGAGGTTAGCATTTTTGAAATAATGTTTTGTCATTAATTTAACCAAATTTTCTTAAAGAAGTATGTTGGTTTTTTTAAGGTGAGGTTACAGTGCAAACTGGAGATCTGTTGCCATGTAAGATTTGTGGAAGAACTTTCTTTCCAGCAGCACTGGTAAGTGGTGTGAGCACTGTTGGCTTTTAGATTTGATAAGCTGATATGAACTTAAGCAGTGCTCACTATAGCTAAATAAAATAGATCTAGGTGCTTTGTTTTGGTAGGGATTTTGGTTTTGGAATTTTTCCTTCCCAAGTAATTACTGATTACAGTTGTCTGAGGTTTGAAGCTCCTTAGAAAGGAGTTAATTTTATTTTAAGATCGCATCATTTTATGAAATACATGCCTCTAAAAGCATCTTTTCTAGGGTCACAGAATCAATCCTTGCCTTGTGCAGTTCTAAGTCTCACCTAGTAAATGAAGTGGTTTTTAGTCATCTCTAAAACTCTCCTATCCATTGCTTATAGAAATGTCTGTCCTTAAATGTGAATGTGAATTTCAGACACCTATGATTTGTTTTGCCACTCAGTGCAAATGCTGCCTACCTATCATCAATCTTTTACATCAAGTGGCAAATATAGATGCCTCCTACTTTTCTTCTTCATTACCACTCGTGTTTTTGTGAGTTGTGTATTTGTGTTTTGTGACTTGTGTACTTGTGACTTGTCACACATTCATGAATTCTTGTAGTTTCATTTTAAAGGTAGTGGCTGGCATAAATGCTTGAGTGAAAACAGTCTGAGCTTATTCATCAACAGTTGGGCCTTTTTTGATAATTTTTATATCAAGGAAAAGGGAAATGACATGCTAATAACTTCTGTTTTCAAAACTAAGTTCTGTACTCTCCTTTTATTTTGCTTCTTCTTGTAGAAAAAGCATGGACCCATTTGCCAAAAAACTTCTTCTAAGAAAAGGAAGACATTTGATTCCAGCCGACAGAGAGCAGAAGGAACTGATATTCCCACAGTAAAACCTCTTAAGCCACGGGTATGTTATAATTTCCTCTCAATATGCACATTTTAGGCATACTGTATATGCATTTTAATATGGCTTATTTCTGCTGGCAGTTCATGTTAATTAGATCAACTAAGATTTGGAAGAAATCCATGGTGTTATGTACACTTAGCTTCAAGTGAAAACTACAAATATCCAAAGCTTTGTTTTTTGCCTCTTAGCCAGAACCACCCAAAAAACCTTCTAACTGGAGACGAAAGCATGAGGAATTTATAGCAACTATACGAGCAGCCAAAGGACTTAATCTTAAAGACGGTGGAAAACTCCCTCCCCCACCTCCACCATCATATGACCCTGGTATGTAAATCTGTCAAGTTCCTTACAGACTTTTTTTTAGGTTAGTGTGTAGAAATTTGAATTGAAAAGGAATTTGTTGTGCTACAACATTCACAAATTCTTGAGGATGACTCATTATCCCTGTGCAGATGCTGGGTTGTGACTGTGGGTCTGGCTGGCTCACATCCTATGTAGCTTTCAAAGCACATGACTGTTTTTAATGTGTGGAAGGAAAGCTGGGGCCAACTTGCAGCTTGCTACTGTCTTGTAAACCATAGGCTGGACAAATTGTTTCAATACCTTGTTTGTGCTCACAACACAGTAAACTGCTCAGACACAGCAGACTGCCTTTTTAATTAGCTGAACCCACAACATATTTACTTTGTGGGAATACTATTTTGTGTTCTTCAAATGTAATTTCTCCCATCTCTTGCTGAATTCACATTTAGTTGCATGTATGTAGTGTATGCCTTAATGCCTCATGCAGTGGGGGTGCTTGTGTTTTGGGTATGTGAGATGTGTGGAGTTCATATTAGCAAGGGCATGACAGTCCTTGGGTACCTTCAGAACTTAGAATGGGTAAAGTGTTCAAGCAGTCTGATGTGAATGAGAAGGAAATGCACTTTTCATTTAACTTCTGGGATATGATAATAGGTTAAAGAATATATTTATTCCTCTTGTCATAAGAGCTAAACTATTTGATCAGCTGAATGGCTATTTTCAGAAAGATTGGGAAAAAACATGTGTTTGCTTCTGCTTATCTGTGGTCAAGTGAGGATAGGTAGTGCTCCCTACCTTGTTTCTTTACAGACTTTTTAGTCCAGTTTTAGGACTGTAATTATGCATTCACTGTAAGAAGCTGTATTATTCAGCATTCTGTATTCACAATCTTGAAAAGCCATATAACTAATCTTAAGAAGTAAAACCATCTTAAAGTAAAGCCTGTAGCTATTGCTGTGGATAAGAATCACAAGGCTTGATCATGGGAAGAAGCATTAATAATCTAATCTATAATCGATCTAGTTGTCATTGGTTTTAGTGTCCTGGCTTCATCCTGCCACAGTGGCTAAGACTTAGGAAGAGGAAACCAGAAATGGAGAGACTATGCACAAAATGATCAGTGGATGCTCTTCTTACAAGTAGAGCAGGGGTAGCTACTGCTGTTCCTTTTTCCACTTTTCATGTGGGAGAGAGGGAAGATTGTGATCAGTACCGTGAGTGTATCCATCCTCTCCTACTCAGCTCTGTCTTTGGCACGCTTGTTTCTAGCAGCAAGTCTTTTTCCTTTTAATGGAAAGAGTCTCGTATTCATATTTTCTACTTAACTGCTCTGAGCTGGCAAATAACCAGTATTGTTGCTTCTTCCATCTCCTATTCCACTTTTTCTGAGGAAATGCAGAGTAGTCTCAGGTTGTTAGGAAGGACATTAAGTCACCCTGAACTTGACTGCGTATGTGTACTGCCCTCTTATTTTGATTAGTTTTTGTTTTATAAAGCTTACATTGAATCCTAGAAGTTCTTCTGGGCAGTATGAGCAGTACTTTCAGATAGCAAAGTGTCTGACTGGTACTATGTGTTCTACAAAAGGATGAAGACACAATTCCTGATTCTTAAGAGTATACATTCATCCTCTACAGTCTGATGCATTTGTGGGCTTTGAAAGTTTTTGTGGAAGCTCTGCACCAACCAGAAATGGTATATTATTTAGGGGCTTTCACAGCTGCTTTATTAATTTTTTTCTTTTTTTTACTTTCTTTGGAGCAATTTTGGTTTGACTAGATAGCTATTACAATTCTGTTTCTGAGCTTTTGTCTCTTAAGGTGTACTTGATGTTCAAGTGTTCTGACAGTAGCAGAGTATATGTAAAATAAATAAAAAATTGTTGTTGTTACCCCATGAGATTCCCATGCTGTCACTTCTCTGTGTTCTTCCTGTGTCCTAATCTCACACTTCTTGGGTCACAGTTCATGGTTTGATGGCCATTACATCATTTAACTTACCCAAAACTGTTTATAAATGTTTAGAAGGACAAGTATTTAAACCAGATCTACCGCATCTGTTCTAGTAACATGTAATCCAAAACTTATTTTAGATTTTATAATATCTAATTGTAATTTTGGAGGCAGTGACTGTTGGAGTTCTCCTCATTTTCTTCAATACGTTTCTAAAATTACCTAGAAACACAAATTTAACCTGCTTTGACGATGTCAAGCTTTTTTTAAGTTGATGCTTACATGGTTTTGAATGCTCTAATCTATACAGTATCAATATCTCTGGAAACTGAAATACCTGTCTGAAACTGCAGTTCAAATATAATTTTCCAAGGGCACTGTATTTTAAGGTGTGTGTTTCCAGCACACAGATGATGTATCTTTTAATATTTAAAAGATGTAGCCCTTTCTGGTTTTTCCCCAATGAGAGTAATATTTCCTGCTTATAATACTATTTGCAATTTGACTAAATTAATCTTGCAAAAGTAATACAGCCACCAGTTACTACATATCTCTAGTGATAGCTCCTAATTTTGGCTGAATTTCTTCTGATTCTTTTTATTTGTTAAATTCCTGGCTTTTTTTTTAGTGATCACTTCCAGTATTGCAGTTAGTATTTCTCAGTTCTTTCAAAATTGCCAGAGGAAACAGATTTTGTTGTCTTTTGCTGCTTGTGTGAGAAAGGTTTTAATGTATTCTCATATCTTGAACAAACTCAACTGTTAGTGATTTTTTGAAATTTTTGATTGTTTGTTTGTTTGTTTAGCTTCTTCTCCACTTCCTTCCAGCTGATATCTCTGCCATGTCCTTGTACCTCTTTGCCTACCTTCTCTGCAGAATAGCATCTCTTAAAGTGTTTCTGATTTTGATTAGGTTATCTCTGATTCTTAACTACTCTTATTCTTATCCATCAAACGAGAAACATCTTTTGTGTTATATCATTGTGGATAATATTCTTTTACCTAGCATTCTGTATTTCATTTTCATATTCAAGAAACCGTAATTTCCCCTGGAGCAGAGGCTGGTCTTTAAAAGACTTTAAAACACTCTCATTTTTAAAATGTATTATTAATGTTAGATTTTTATGTTTCTAAGATTATATTCAGTGTCCATACTGTCAGAGGAGATTTAATGAAAATGCAGCTGATAGACACATCAATTTCTGTAAGGAGCAAGCTGCACGTATTACTAATAAGGGGAAATTGGCAGCTGATACTAAAGGGAAGCTTCCTACTCGATCACAGGTGAGCTATAACACTTTTCTTAACTTGTAACTTGCATTCACTGTCAAATCAAGCTTGTTAAGTGTGTTGCTTTTAAAAAGATTGAACTATTTTATTCTGTAATTTTATTATTTGCACGGACTGAAGTTAGGCACTAAGCATGGATGAACATTTTACTTTGTTAAACTGCAGAGATCCGTAAGTCAAATGGCAGCAATTGCAAAACCAAAAACAGTGATAAATGTAATTGAGAAATGTGCAAATGACAGGTAAAGGTAGCAGGAGGAAACAGAGATGCAGTTTTTGTAAAGGAATTTCTGTTCTGCTAGTTTCTGAATCCAATTAAAGACTGGTGTTTAAGGGGCAAACAAAGGTACCTTCTGACTACAGGACAACTGACAGCAGTATTTTGGCTAATTAGAGGCTTTAGAGGAATTCAGGAGTATTACACATTATTTTGAATCAGTGCAGGGGCTGGTCCAGACCACACAGGTGAAAGTACGATTTGGATTTGAAAGACAAAAAAAATTCTGCCCTTGAGTATTCTTTTTAATTAATTGGTAATGAGATTATACTTTTAATCTTAACTTTAGCTTAATTCCAGCTATGGAAAAGGATGATAAAAGCTGTAGAAAAGCAAAAAATGTGGAAAGACATACAGTTGAACAACAAAACAAAGCCACTAAGTTAGAGAATATTTCCTGCTATTATCATCTGTAAATATTAGAAAAGAGATTATCAGAAACCATTTGCACGTTCCCATGTCAGAAGCAGGTTACCTAGTAGGGAAACAAGATCCGTTCTTCCACAGTGCCTGAAAGAACTACCAGTTGTGTTATATAGATAGCTTGATTTAATTGCTTAAATTTCTAGGTTGTATTTTGTTACAGTACAAACCTGCTGCAGTTAAGAAGATGCCTTCTGTAGGATCAACACCGTCACCATCATCACGCTTACCACAGCCAAGTGGTGTTAGCAAAAGTGTTGTAGGTATGAAATTAATGTTATGAATTGTTCCATGTCCTTTCTAAATATTAGTTCTCAAACTATGCAGTAAAAATTAATTGTTTATTTGATATAGTGGTTTGTAAACTCTCATTTAAAATAAATTTGGAACAGGCACTGATTGCCATCTATCTAAAAAGATTCTTGAGCACTTAGGATTCTGGTTTATGTATCAGGTCAGTTTTTTTTTTTCTGGACTGAATATGAAAAATCATTTGGTGTAGTAATGCATGATTGTATTGAATACTGATCTCTCACCAGAAATTTATCTGGTGCTTTATTCTGTAACTAATTTATCTGCTGAATATGATCATGAATTGGTGAAAATACGTAGGGCATTTATATTATAATTATGCAAACAGTGGTCTAATTTGGATTTCAGATATCATTTGATATCAAACATGTTCTGTTTGTACATACTTTGGCTTTTCTATCCCTTTTTTTCTGAGCAAAGTAATTGTGATACAGTATTTTTTCTTAGACTAAAACACTATGTCTCAATTACGTATTTTCTGTAAATTCTTTGAAACTTATTTTCTTCTTGTATTATCTTGCTACTGGCTTGTTGCCCTGGTTTTTGCAGTGTTTTATGTTTTTACTTTGGTAGTCGAATTTCTCATGCATTTTCTATAAACATAGTCCATGTTTTCTTAATCAGCCTAGATTGTTTTGAACTTCTAGATTGTTTTCATTCCTTTCTCCTAAGGTGGAGAAGATGATAGACTGTGTCATTATCCTGTGGAATTGTAGAGGAGGTAACCTCATTGACCAATCCATGATTGTCTTAAGAAAGATATAAAATGAGAGAATAAAGAAAGGCAGGCCCTCTTTTTCTGGTCCTGCCTAGAAGTCCTAACCTGCTACTGAAGTCTGCGTGTTTCTTTCGTGTCCGACAGTGCAACACTGGCTCATTCCTTTGTATTTCTAGAACTCTTGTTTTGAATTTTGTGATTAAGTTTTTAAATAAATTGTGTCATTTCAGCAGCAAGATCTTATATTGTCTTGTATTTTCATGCTGCAAGGTGCCTCTTCAAGTAAAACACTGTCTTCGTCTGGATCCAGTGGGAGCAAAATTCAGACGTTATCACCAGCTCATAAAAACTCCCCGGGAATGGTGAACCCACAAGCAGGGTAAATTCCATCTAATGTTGTCATTTGTTTCATATTTATGTTGTTGTAAGTTCTAGAAGTCTCTGTGGTTTGTTTCACTTGCTTTTTATTTTTTTTCTATGAGCTTCAGAAGTACAGTGCATTGCATTTCTCCTTTATCTGTAAATACAGCTAATGTTTAAGGAACATTGGAGAAGGAAAAGGTTTTATCAAGTTGATTAACAACAGAGGAGGTCAAGAGATAAAAGTAAAATATATTAAAAGTTACAGAATAGGCAGAGGTGGTTGGAGCAATGATTTTTTTCTTGGTAAAATGAAGGGTCTTAAAAAAAGCAGAAAACATTAGGCATAATTTCCTACACTTCATAGAAATAGAAGAAAGAGGTTTCTGCCGTAGACTGCAAGCCAGTTGTGACGGGATCTTCTCTCTTAGCACAAAAGGATGGATACTTTCTCTCTTCTCTTTCCTGATTTGAGAGGCAACAAATGAATGAGCACAAATAAAACAAATGGAAACCAGTGCACTTAGAACAGCAAGGAGTGCTACATGAAGATTATTAGAGTTCAGTGTGACTGCTGGTGTGATCAAGGCTGTGACTCATACTTTGCTGGAGGGGTAGACATTTCACAGAATCTCATAGAGAAATCTATATAAGAGATTGAAGAAAAGTAGTGCAATTCTACAGAAGTTTGAGGAGCACCAAGGAGCACTGAGAACACATAACATAAAAGGAAGTGATTGCAGTTATAACACTGGTGATTGAAAAATATTTACTCCTATAAAAATGAGTATCAGATTGCTAAAGACTGTATAGGGTGGAAAAAAACCAATGTCTTAAGTTAATGAAGAAGAAAAAGGACATTCTGAAAATGTCCTTGTCATGGGTTAGACAAATCTAGTTACACAAAACTAGAGATTTTTAGTTTATCATTCTAAAAGTTTACAGATTATGCATGAATATGACTTACAGCTCTGTCATGCTTCCCTCTTAATGCCTTGTAGCATCAGAATTCAGTTCTGTCCTTCCTTGCTCTATCTACGCATGATAACTGTTTCAGACACAGGTCACATGCAGAGTCTATGAGGTTGACAAATGTCTTTCTTTTTTTATTATTTCCCCCCTCTCCTGGTGTCTCACTAGTCTTTGGTCAGCTTCATTACTGTTTGTATGGTGTGACTGTCAGAAAATCCCAGCTTTTATTCACTGATTTTCTTTATTTCTCCATTTTTAGAAGTTGAATTAACACCTACTGATGAGTGGCAATGAAGCAGGTCCACAAACCACAGTAGAAAAGTCAGCTGAGATAATTTGAGGGCATGTTTCTGTGCCCAGTTGTGTAACTTAGCTGTCTGGGACAGGTTTTTTCCTGTTGAAAGTTCCTAATTGAAGTCTGTATTTATCTGTGAGGATGCAGCAATTTTGGTCTTCACTTTTTAACAAGGAAGTTCTGTTTAATTTTACCAGTCAGTTGCTGTTGCAATAAGCATATGAAATTTGGTAGAAAATAACCCCTCTTGTGTTCCAGCTATTCCTCAGAAATCAGAGGGGCTGGGAGCAGCTTGGCTTAATTTCTGGTTATAACCAGTTAGGCACTATGTCTGGTTATGTTCAATAAATAACTTTTACAATTCCAGGTTCACAAATAATGTAGTTTATAGGAGCAGCAGATTATTGACTCTTGTTCAATTGCTGGTGATAAATGTGGGAGATTTACAAAATGTAAGTGTACAGTGCTGTGTATAACTGTTCCCAGCTATACTCTTGATGCAACCGGAGGCACAAATCTTACTCAGTAGTCATCCCTGCTTTGGGGAGGGGAGAGAGGAGCAAACTCATTGTCCATGAAGTAAGGTCGTATTCTCATACTCTAAAAATGGAGGATTTCAAATATCAATTTTAGACTTTTTTTGGGAAAATGGAAGTGTGACTATATCAAATATAATTGGTTGCCATTGCTGTGGTCCTAATTGGTGGGGAAGCAGCTTTTTTCTCATTTTCATATTGGTGGGTGCATTTTTCAATATATTAATTGTCTTTGTATACCTTTGGCTGAATTGGTTGTAACAAAGGCAGCACAAATCCTTAATACTTCAGGATCATCCTCCACTGTAGTGAGGGAGCAGTGAAGGTTACCAGGCATTACTCCTGTCAGCATGTTACAACGTGACATCATTATCTTCCCAAAGGAACAGATTTGTAACAGAGGCTGTTTGTGTATGGATGAGGGGGACTGAGGCTGGGACCAAGGCCTGGGTGCACCCCTGTGCTTCACTGGCACACCACTGGGCTGTGAGGCTCTGCCTCAGCCCAGGCATCATTTAGTTGTTAAGCCTCACTCCAGCCTAGTGCAAGATAAGAGAGTGGCTTAGCTCACATTTTTGGTCAAACAGCTTCATGAATTCTCCACAAACTCGCAGCATCTCTGTATCTTGACATAATAAATCTGGCAATTTTCCACAATTTCTTACTGGACTTTGTTTTCTGTAGTCTTCCATTTTTTCCTCTATTGCTTGGAGAAAGAACTGTGACATGATGATGCCAAAGAGCAGCTGGGGAGATGTTTACCCAGCTTCTCTCTGTTTATACATTCTCCTAAGTACAAATACATGACTTCTGGTTGGCACAGCTCTCTGATAATGATCTCTGCTGAAAGACAGTAAATGTCAGCTTGGTTTATAACCTCATTGCCTTCACAATTTCCAGATTTTAAGAGTATGGATGTGATGAGTGTGTTTTTGCCTGCAGTCCTTCTCATTGCTCTAAAAAACTTCTCTTCTGTTTTCCAACTAGCCCTTATGATATTTGCTGCTCATACTAACCAGTCTTCCACAGGTGGCTGTTAAATGTGTCTCATTCTTAAGTGTTGTGTCTGTGACCTGGCATTTCTTTTTTTAGCTTCATTGCATTCACTTTTGGGGACAAATTTGTGAGAGGTTATATTGAAGCAAAGACATGTAGGAGCAGCTACAATGCGTAAGAGTTAGGTTCCTCTGTTTGGTCACTGGTGACAATTTCGGCCTTAATCCTCTCAACTTCTGCCTTAGTATTGGAGCATGAGGGGGATAATCAGGTTGTGTTGAAATACCTACAAAATGATACCAAAGCAGGGACTGAGACACTAACAGTCAACATTCTACATGAGAATGATGATAGCTAATACTGCAGTGACAGATTTTAAACAGTAAAATATCTTGTAATTTACACTATAGATAAATGCAATTGAAATTATTTTCTAAAACAGAAGAACTTTTGAGCATTACCCTTCAGTAGGGATTTAACCAGTAGAATGACAAGGCTTAACATGAGATCTAGGATTCTGTTATACTAGAGTCAGACAGAACTTTTGCTGTAAGTTAAGACGTCATGCTTCTCTTTCTGAGTTGTTAGTGAAACAATTTACTGAGCAATGTTGTGTGGGGTTTGTTTTAAGGGCAGTCTTTTAAATGGAACATTAAGCAATCACTTTTTCTTTTCTCCTAGACAAATATTAAAGAGCCTACACACATTATTTTGAGCAGGTTTTGCTGTAAGAAAGAAGTTCCTGCAGTTTGCACAGAGGGAAACTGTAACTTTGGGAGATTTTGTAGATACTACTTCAGTGTATAACCTTCCGTCTTTGCCTAGATTGTTGTAATTCTGGATTTGCCAGAGGCTTAAGAGAAGAGAGGCTCAATAGCAGAATTACAGTTCTGTCGTGCAATAATTAATAGGATGCATTAATTCTGTGTGCGTTAGAGAGGGTGGTGTAACGGGACAGCGCTGTCTGCTGCGGAGCCGCGGTCGCTGTTCCGCTAGGTGGCGCCGGCACAGCGCCGCCGGAGCCGGGCCAGGGGCGCTCCGCAAAGGGAGGGGAGCTCGGAATCATCGCCTGCAAACCTCGTGTGCAGCAGCGCAGCACACACTTCTGCTTTGTACGGGCGGAAAGGGAACCCTGTTTTATGAGCTCACTTATTGTTAGGTATTTTTAATGCGCGGTGTCCTTTTTTTTTAATTTGAATTCTCTTGTTCTGCTCCCCAAGTAAAGGACTGCTGAGAGAGCACAGCACAGCAGCACCAACATCAGCTCCGTTAGTGCCAGTGAGGCTTACTTTGTACGTGTAGGTCAGGGTGTGTCAGCTGAGTTCTGCTGTGAGTTTTCTTTTTCTGCCTGGACAGAGTAAGGACATAAACAGTCCTTCCAGTATGAATGAAAGTGTTGCATGAGGGCGTCATTTCTGGGTCGTATAGAGGCTAGTGAAAGTGCAAGAGCAGCATGTGACTTGTAGTCAGTAGGAAAATCTTCATTCATTTGGGTGAAAATAGGTTCTTATCTTTTTGATATTGAAGAACTGAGAAAAGGTAAATTAATTCTGCATAAGTTGTCATTAGGCTTTTAGTTTGATATCATGTTATGAACCCAAGTTTGATACATATTTTATAATAGGATAGAGGTTAGCAGTGTCTTATATTTCTTGAGGCATATGGCAGTTGTAGTAAGCTGTCAGAAGTAATCAGATGTTCAGGAGAAAAAACTGGGTAGGTTCTTCCTAACCTAAGGGTAAGCAAACAGGTGAACTCCACACCCACATGCAAACCGCTTTACGCAGCAGAACTTGTCATCACTGTTTGTGGCCAGCCAGGGATCTTTTGCTTGTACAGATTAATTGTCTGTACCTGTTTCATTTGTGAACAGTTATGTTTGTTTGGTTGGTTGGTTGGTTTTTTAATGGGACTTGGAAAATTATATGATATTTTTTAATATGGCAAATGAACCCTTAGAAATTAATTTGTAATTTATATTTTATTTTGGGGATAAAACATACACTTTAATGTTAATGTTTCCCTCCTGGGAATCATGTCTATTAGTGACATGTCCACTATTGTCTTACAGCTGAAATACAATACAAACAGCACACCAAATCAATAGCAATAAGTTTTAAATTCCATTTACATATTTTCCATAAAGCATTTGTAACCTTTAAAAACATTATCTTTTTAAAATAGTTTGTTCCTTTTATGAAGACCATAACTGACAGGGCTTTGTTCAGTGAAATCAAGATATGTAAGGAGTTGTCTTGGAGATCTTTGCATTTCAAAAGATTCTTGTGATCATGTTTTTTTTTTTTTCATTAGAACGTGAAAGGGCTGTCAGCTTTGGGTTTTTGGTTAAGGTATGAAAGAATACTGTAGTGTTTGTTCTGACAGTATTATGACTGCTTCTAGGATATTTCTTTGGTGTTCTACTCTTTATGTGCCTGGAGTTCACAGATTATGCTGATATTTTGTTGAAGTTCAAAAATAACTAAGAAATTCATGTTAGATTGGAGTATGTGTCTTGCAGTGTCAAAGACTTCAATCTTGCTTCTCAATTTCTTGGGAGTATGTGGAGAGTATATGTTGGATCAAACAGGAGTTAATTAGTTTGAACTAGAACATCTGTTTGGGAGGCTATTTGTAGGTTTTACTTTGATGATAAGATGATAGAAATGCAGAACTTAACTTGAAGATCTAATTTTCTAATCTAAGTTGTGATTTCTGAAAAGCTACAGTTTTCCTTATGATGATGTGAGGGAGGGATTTTTTTTAAATTCTGTTGGTTGGATTTTTAAAAAATGTTTTTAAAATTAGATTTTTGATTTATTCTTTTTGGCTTGGAAATGTTATCCATAATATGAAAAATAAAGTATTAAAATATTGGCTGTGTATACGGTACTGCCCATTGTGAATGGAATTTTTGTTGTTAAAACAAAGCTGGGTTTCTTTCAGGCTATCCTCTATTCTGCCTTTGCAAAAAAAAATAAAAGAAAGGAAAAATTTTTCTTCTTGCTAATTCTAGTGTTAAGGAAGCTTGTACTTACATATCTGTTATCTTCTAATATTTAAACTTATTATGACTTGTAATTATGAGCCCCCTTCTCTAGATGTGTTGTATGACATCCTGAAAACTGTTCTTAAAAGAGACCAAATGTGACTATATTGTGTAGAGTGTGAGGATAACTGGCATTAGTGTTTTGTTTGGAAAAGAATTCTGAAAAATGTATTGGGAACCTAATCCAATGTCTGTGAAATCTATTCCTCATCAAAGCATCCTGCTTTTGTTTGCAGGATAATTGAAGTCTGGTTTGTACTTTTTTTTTAAGTAAATGGGATTTCTTTGGTAATATAAGCATTGAATAGTGAGTATTTTTAATTTCTTTTTTTGTGTAACTTGAATAGCAATATAGCACTGTCCTTATGAACACCCCTTTATATATTTTAATAGTAAGATGGACAAGTTAGGCCCACCACTGCGAACTGGAAGAGATGTGCAAAGGTTTTATGACACTGATACAAAAACAGACAGTACCGTCAAAAGGCCAAATGAGTTGGTGTCTGTAAAGATGTAAGTCTTATAAATCAGTGTGGTTTCTTTATTTTGCAAAAATCTTTCTTCTGAGCAGAAAATGTGCCCTTGACAAGCATCAGCTGCCCAGTATGTCTTCAGTATAAATGCTGTGGGAGAAGAGTAGATAATATAATTAGTATCAGTGTGAGGTAAGCACCTTCAAAGGACAGGAAACATTAAGATTTCCCTCAGATTTGATTTCTTCTGTCAGTGCTTGATTGCAGATTAAAAGTAATGAAGTAGTGTCTTTCTAAATCCAAGATAAAACTGATTTGCATGATGCAAGGCTGAAGTAAGCTGTTAAGCCTGATAACTGTACTGGTTTTTTACAAAGCAATTTTATTCTCTTAAGGTCAAATATTTCTCTTACTCCTACATCTGTAAGGTAGGCTGTGGTGGTCCAAAAACATGAGGAAGGCAGACTTTGTAATGTAAAGTCTTTGATTAAGTCCAACTTACCTCATATAAAGATTTCTGGATATTTAGAAGTCTTTATAAGATCTAAGTTTGGAAGGAAAGTTATTTCAATTATTTTAATCTTTTAAAAAGGAAATAAGTACTAGATTGTAGTTAAGCCTGTGATATATTTTGGAAGATGCCAAATTCAAACAGGCTGCTTTTTCATATTGTAAGAGAGAAGTAATGTATTTTGTGGCACATACATGGAGTGTATTGCTTTACATAGTAGAAGTGTGTCTGAATCTCTTAGTGCTGTAATGAAAGCTGTAGTGTCTTTGAGACAGGGACAGAATATTTGACTTTGTTTTGAAGAAGCAAAAGCAATGAAAGGAATGGGAGCTCTTTTTAGACAAACAAAATTTGTTTATGTTTTTATTTGCTCCTTTGCATGTTTGGTTAGAGTTATAAATCCTGTGAACTATCAAAAATTAGCTCAGGTTTTAATTTTGTAGTACATTATTAAGATGTTGAAAATTTAGCTTAGTGAGTTACTACAATTGCTTAAAATAGTCCCTATCCATAGAGCAGTGATTTTTCTTCTTGAGAGAAATTCTTTAAAAGTACAGGCACTTCTGCTCTTCATTCCATCCTGTTGTTACTCAAGTATCTACTGAGTTCAAGAATTAAATCTGCCTTATTTGGAGTAGGTTATTCAGTATGTTGCATGCCAACAGCATTCAGCAAGTGTGAATTGTTCCTAACCATTCTTAAATTCAGCATAGCAGTGTGGATAGTTGCAGTTCATGGCAAAGGTTTCTGGACTTTGGAACACATGCCATTAGTCAGCAGAAAGTTATTTATGACTTTGCACAGAACTATGAGCTGCTGTGGGTAGCAGTGACAGCTGTCAAGAATATCAGAAAACACTGTCTAAGAAGCAAGCTTTATGCATCAGTATTTTATGATAGAATTCAACCAAATCATGAATGCATGCATTGTAAATGAAGCTTGTCTTTTTCTAATTACTTTCAGATGTTTATTTTGCAAGCAGTGGTAATTCAACTACCTGCTTTAAGAAGGGAAGTCACTTTCAATCTTATTTCTTTTAAAGTAGAGAGTGGATAATAAATTTCTTTAGAGTATGTCTAGATTTTAAGAGTACACAGCCAGAGGTACACAGCCTCATCTATTCATACTCTATTCATACTTCATGTGATACAACAGAGCAGGGATTTATATAGCTTTTCAAAAATAAAACACAAAATCCAACAAAACAGAGAAAGAAACAGAAGTGGACAAGTAGATACTGAAGGCAGAGATGGGGCAGATCAGAAGAAACCAAGCTGTGGTGGCACAAGTAGAAATAACCAAAAACACCTGACTTTGTTGGAAGGCATCTGTCTCTAGAGATCAGATTGCTACTTAAGGATGCAATTTCATGATTTGTCACTAAACATACATGAAACCTGATGCTGATTGTGTGTCTAGATTTGGACTGAATGAAGTTGTAGACAGTGGCAGCCTACTCCTTGTGTTGATTTACTCATCAAAAATGTCAGAAATCACAGAATGGGTAAGGTTGGAAGGGAAGTTTCTAGTCTGAAAATACACTTGAGTTTTTGTCTATATTTTTAGAAAACTAGTTGTGGAAAAAGACTGCAGAAATTATGCAGAAAGCTGTGTTTAAAAATCTTGGAATGAAGATGTCCTGTTAAACCTTTAATGAGTGATATTTTATCTGTTCATGAGACTTTGCCTCCTTTGATATACAGGGTGGACTGTGCACTTTGAATGTGGCTTTTCAGTATTTTGATTTCCTCCTCTCCCCAGGTCAGGCACTGGCCTGAATACTGTATTAAGACACTGATTTCCCTGAAATTCCTTTAGTATACATCTAGTACTAAAGCACCATGTGAATTTTCAGAGTACCTGGTAGGATGAGGGTGTGTGATACAATTGATACACAGGAAAGAATAGTGGACTGGTTTGCATGTCAATTTTTTTCAAATATCTAGGACTACTAACATGGTGTTTAAAACTGATTCAAAGTACACTCTGAAGATGCTTCAATTTAAGAAATTAATGCTGTTAGTTTTGAAAAAGTAGTATGTTGGTCCCAAGGTGAAAATCCAGAGAAAACTGAGTCAGTAATAATTTTGAAGAAAAAGATTTCTAATTACTTGGAGCTGTCTAAACAGGAATGGAGACTCAATTCTATTCTTAGATTTATTGCCTGATCATCCCTGATCCATGATGATCCCAAAATGTTTCTGTGTGTACAGCTGAATTTTTCTTTGTGCTTTTCTGTCTTCCATAACAGGTAAAGTAGCACCTCCAGTAAGTCCTTTCTACTATGGAGCTCTAATGAGTTTTACACAATTATAAGCAAAGGTCTCTCTTCCTTGTGTAATGAGATGGGGAAATAGCACAAGATGAGTATTTAACATCTGTACATCATAGCAGTGTAATTTAGGTTACATTTAGAACTTTTATTCTGGAATTCTGTAACTTCTGACAGGCTGACATAGCATTCAGTGAGTTTTGATTCTGATATAACTGATGTAGTGCTTTTCAGTCTGCACAGTATTTTTTTTCCCAGTTCAGTCCATCTTTAGAATCTCCTTGCTAAATAAGGGGCAGACAGGAAAACTAAGGTTAGTGTTCTGCCCAGTGAGCCATAATCTTTGATCATTCCACTCTACCTGTTGCAAGTAGAAGCTATTCTTGTTAATCTTGAATACTTTAGTTAGATACAATTTCAATTTATTTAATCTTAAATTTAGTTGCTCATTTCCACCTTTGTGCTTAATTATTTGATCACTTTTCCACTGATTGAAGTGATAGAAGGAGCTGAAAAGCTGTCTTTATTCCATATCCATGACATGAAGGGAGAAATGTTTTATGCAGCATGTCTGTAATTCAGGAGTTATTGCATATTCCTCAGTTGTCAGTGTTGCATTTGAAGTTACTGGAGTTGAATGCATTTCCTTATATGTGGTTTGAAAACCAAAACAAAACCAGATAGTTTATAATTCTGAAAGGAGCAGTTAGGTTTATCTGAAGGGAATAAATGGTCTCTTGGTGACTAATTTTTTCAATGGAGTCTTGTTTTAATTTTTTTAATGTCCTTGAACGAGTCCCAACTTAAATTTCATTTATGCATTGGTGTTTAAGAAAGAGAACAGAAAAACTTGGTCATGCACAAGATGTCATAGTCTGAAGACTTGCCAAAGAAGAAGAAATCCCATTGAATGGTAATTCTTTTCAGCAATGATGAAAACTTCTGTCCTTGGTCACTAATGATAAAGTGATGCCCCTTACAGTTTATTTTTCTTAGTGCTACTCAGATTTTTCAGGACATTCTGATGTTTCTCTACTCATCAAAGCCAGCAGCAAGATGTTCTCAATGTTTGGGATGTACTGTTCATTGTATATTGCTTCTCATAATACTCATCATTCCTGAGGGAAGCAGTTTTCCTGTCTGTGTGGTCACACTATTGGCACCAACTTTAGGAATGCTGCGACAGTTTAGAAAAAAGTTGAGGCCCTAATACCCACCTGGATGCACGCTTTCTTTCTTCTCTTTCTATTAATATTAATAAATTTAGGCTTTGAAGAAAAAGGATTTACAGCATTATCTAAGAAGAAAAAAGTCTTGTTGACTCACTTCATATTGGTCACAAAGTATTGAAAATATGATATCCTTTCTATAGATCTTAAACTATTAAAACCTGCAGTCATCTGCTCTCTATTTTTCTAAAAGACCTGCCAGTCCTAAAAAGTGACTTATAATTTGTCAAGGTAGATATTAGATTGTACTTAGTAATCAATAGTGCAGGATCCACCTGTTAGGAAGTGAGACTCATGAACAGGAAGGGACTTGCTGTTTCATTTCATGTCATTGTAAGATTCAAATCCCAACAGTTCAAACCATGCAAGTTCATGCCAAAGCTCCTCTGTCTGCTTTTGGTAGGAAATGAGTCATTTTTCATACAGTTAACTACTGTGTAGATGGATGCACTTTTATATGTGTGTGTATATATATATATAGGTATATGAAATTTGAAAATTCATATTCTTGTATGTTTTTCTCTGTGTGTGTATAAATCATCAGATGTTTCTTCTGTTTTAGAGGTGGAACAAAAACCCGGACATCAACCCCTCCTAGTGTGGCAAGAGCCATGAGCACGGGTGCTTTAACAAACAGAAGAAAAACTAGCAATTCAGACAGTTTCTCAAGGTAGCTTTTAACTTTGTGGATTTTGTTATCAATAGAGTCTTCATTAAAGGGGATTTACTTACTACAAAAGAAATCAGGGAATGTATTATTCTCTTCAGTTAATGGATGCTCAATATCTTTTGCATGTTTATCATCTAACAGCACACCTTCGTCACCAGCTGTCTCAGATGTGCACAGAAGACCCTGTTAGAAATGTCAAAAACCACTTGGGAGCTGTTGAAAAAACAAGCAATTATTCTTTCAGTAGAAACTGAATGAAATCTGCATGCTAAGCACACAAATTGTCTTGCCTGTTTAAAGGATAGGATGAAAATTGTATTGCTGGTTTAGCCTTTCTTTTTTGACAAGCTAAGTTTTAAGTTTTTAAACACTCCGGTTAATCTACGTAGTCAGTGAAATACTTGATCCTGCTCCTAGAACTCTGGTGGTTTTTTTGCTTTCTTGCCCAGGAAAAACGGGTATCTGGAGATACGTATGGGAACCTGGGTAGCCTTGTATGTAAGATATACCGCTGTAAACAGGAAGTGCAGGCATGAAAAGGACAGTAACAATAACTATACTAATTGCAAGGATTAGACTAATTTTACATCAAGTTACACTGAACTGACATATAGAGAATGTTCTTTATCTGGGAATTTTCAGGTCTGATGGGAAAACTGGGTATGACAGTGGAGACTGCCCATCCTCAGTCAATGGAGGAAGTGCAAAAAGCAGCGAAGGAATTTCACCTGTACAGCTATCCAAGTTCTGCCATGAATGTGGAACGAAGTATCCAGTGGAATGGGCAAAGTTCTGCTGTGAGTGTGGAATTCGAAGAATGGTTGTGTGAAGACATTCTTAAAAGCAGAAAGAAAAGAAGAAATTGGAACATCTATGTACTGTTGCATGAAAAGCTTGAGCACTCCATCCAGTTAGGCTTCATGCTGCAAATGTCGAAACATCATTTTGTAATTTTCTGAATGCAATCTTCTGGTTACACAGTTATTTATAAACAAATATATATACTGTATATAAAAATAGGAGCTACCTAAAACTGTGCCATTCAAGGAAATACTCTTTACTCTTTGTTGGAAATATATAAAATTAAGGTAAAAATGTGTTAAGTAACCTAGGTAGCAGAAGTGGTTCAATGGGGTTTTTTTGGTAAATCCTACTAGACAAAGGATTTTTTAAATCACGCTTAATACTTACGTATAGGGAACTAGCCATGAACAACTTGGGCTTCAAAAGTTTCCCTGCGGAGGCATTTCCTTCATCTGTGACAGTAACTTAGATGCTGTGTTCTAAGGGAAAACAACATGAGCAACTCTATAAATTCCTAGATAAAAGTGTAAAAAGTCCAGATCTTTAAACTCTTTAACAGTAATATGCTAATTGAACTTCCCAGTTGCTTCCTATGATTTTTTAAAGAGTCAAAGTAGAAAGGCTACCTGAGAATTCTTTTTGCTTGTAAGAAGAAAGACAAGATTTTCTTTGTGGCTTTCCATGTTCTGTTTTTCAGTAAGAATGTGTTAATATTTTTATCTATTTATAAGGACAAATAGGGTATTAATTTTATTATTATTCATTTTATTAAGTTTCTTTCTTTTCCAAATACTTGTCTTTCTCCTCCTGTGCTCCACCATGACTACCATACCTAAAAGTGTTGTGCTTTGTCTTTGTCCTGTTTCCAAAGGTTCTGCTAATTTTTTTTTCTCTTCCCTCATTTCCTCAAGGCAAATTGAAGTCTATGCTTATCTTACCTAAATGTTGAACTCTTATTTTGAAAACAGCCTTCTTGATATATCCAATACCAAAAACAAAAAATAGTTCTATAAAAATGAATGCTATTAGAGCAGTAGATCTTGATGTAAGTAGTGAGTGTTTTTTATTCTTGCTCCTGTGAAAATAGCACAGCTTATACATATGAATGCATAGGGGAGTAACTGTGCTTCACTGGTTTATGTCAATATCTGACGATTCTTGGAGAGTTTTTTTGCAATTTTTTATATTCCTGATCTCAAAACAGCAGTCTCTTCAAGTTAGTAATAGACTTCACATTAATCCATTGGGAAGAAGAGAGACACTCAAAGTTGTTGGGTTTTTTATTAATTACACAGTAAATTAGTAAATTACACATTTACTAATAAAACCATTCACAAGCCAAATCACTTTACTTGTATCTTCATGTAGTAATTTATTTTGTGAAGTTTTGCTTTGAAGTACTTGCACCATCTTCATTATGTGTGACAGAACAATCTGAAATAATTTAACTGTGCCTTTCCCACAGTAAATATATTTTTGTCAGAAACTGGTATTTTCAGCTGACAAACACCATTAGTTTCAATCAATTTAATTTCTTTATAGCTTACACAAAATCTAATGTAGTGTTCCATTATCATATTATGGTTGTTTCTTACATTCTCAAAAATCGTGATTGTCAATGGGGCCAATTTGGAAGAAAGCATGATTGAAGAAAAGCATCTTCAAAGCAGATACCAGTCTAAGAGAATGAGAGATTTAAGAGACTTGATGTAGTTATGTTGCAGGCCACAAGCTATTGATGTTTTAAAGTTAGGTCAGTGAGTGTCTTGCACTTTTTATGCAATTTTTTTTTCGAAATTTTCCTTCATTCAGTGTAGTCTTTTTATAATTGGTGTAAGCTGGCTATTGAGCATGATGGGATGGATGACTGGTAATGATAGTTAGAACTGACAAGTCCTAGCCAGTTTCTTTTCTAGGACTTCTAGGGTTTGTATTATGGCACATACATGTCTGTATTTGGAAAAACTGGAATTCTTTGTTCTTTGCATAGATAAGCCTGCTTGGGAAAATTTGCTCTGAACTTGGGCCGTGGAGGTCTGCAGACTGAACTATTGCAAGCTGAGAGTCCATCAGCAAAGATACCAGTCCAGAATAGGTTTGATCAGATAGTGCATCTACTCTGACCTCATGAATTTGAATTTGTTTCTGTTGGAAAATGCATTTTACCATTTATTAAAAATGTTTTCTACAAAGGGAATGTTTAGTACAGCACTAAATACCCTTCAGATTTTCCAGAAGTATTGTAACTGTAGGAAAAAACATATTGACTGTTTCTCCTTTGAATTGTAGGTGGCTGATTTCCTAATTTCAAATCAATCCTCATACAGTTACTGTATTTTCTGCTTTATGAGCTGTTCGTGAGATTCTTTGCTTTCAATGCAGCATTTAGTAAATTACTTGAGTAACACATCATTTGCTTCATTTACACTTATGTGATTTTTCATGAGGATGAGATAGGGAATTAACCTGAATGGAAAGAAAGGTTTTTAGAACTGATCTTTTAATTTGGCCCTACAAAGAAGGTCTATGAAACATAATTGACTATTGATAGTAGCACTGGATAATGTGTGTGTGTGTGTTGTAATCTACAGTAAATATAAGCAGACAATGAAATTCTTTTTGACTGTGTAGGTTGTTGCTCTATGGTAAGACTTACAAGAAGTCCAATATGTTTTGTGTTTATCAACCAGTTCTTGGTTACTTGTCATTCTTGTTACTGAATGTCATAGGTTTCTGAAGTCTGTGATGTTACAGACCCTAGCCTGTATTACTCAAAGTGTCAGTACAGATCATTGTAATTCCATCTCAATGGATGCTTGTACAAAACAATGGATTGGTTTTCATAATGACCCTGAAGATCTGAATGTGGGAAACAAATTTGTTATATTTAAAGAAAAAAAAAAAATTCAGGGAGTTGGACTGAATTTTCAATCTTCAGTGTATTACATGTGTCAGGAAGTTCCCAAATTTAATTTATTGGTGATCTACATCCGAACCCTCTTGTCCTAGTCTCCTCCACACCCTTATGCCTTGGTTTTCATGAGAGGAAAAAACATGAACTATGCACTGTCTGTTTATAGTGAAATTTAGTGAGGATTCCTATACAATGTATAACCCTACAACAGATTTACTGTCTGCCATTTTATCTTCCTAATGCTCTTACTAAGGTTCTTCCATTCATTAAAGAAGGTGGGTGGAAAAAGAAAAGTCAAAGGTAAAATTCCATTTAAAAAAGCAAGGAAGAGGCTGGTTTTCATATTTGGCCTGAGGGATTTTTCATTCTCATTCTACTTTTGTGATTTTCTCTTATACAAAGGACCTCTCTGTGCCAGGAAGTAGTGCAGGATTGTTGGAACTATGCTGATAGCAGTGCAATGGAGTTATGAAAAATGCTAGCTTCAATAGTAAAAGTAGCATAGCATAAAGCTTAATCTCTATATGATGTACCTTACACAGGTTTATATTTATGCATGGTGCCCAGACCCTAGGTAGTTTCAGAACTGGAATCTCTAAATATACAGCAATTAAAGTATGTGTTTATATGGATAATTAGTGTTACACACCACTGCAGGGAGGTGGGCACAGGGAGGTGCTTCACCCCCATTTCAGGTTGTAACTATGAAATGAACATATAGGCAGAATTCTTCAAATTTGCCAAAGAGACTCGAAGAGCCCTTGAACTCCCTGGAGGGAGGAGTAGGAAAGCTCCACCTGAGAGTTCCCTGATTGGGAGGCCATCAGGATGGGGAGCTCTCCATGGTGCTCCAGCACTGAGCCTCTCCCGTGGTGCTGGGGCAGCAGCTGCTCCACTGCAGCCACACATCCTGCACCTTCACAGGATGGGAACTCCAGACTGTACTGTAACACCTGACCTGGTCTTTGTGCATCATGGAAGTTCTCTGCCAGGGACTAGCTCCTAATTCACCATCACAGCTGAGAGCTGGTGCCTGAAATGCAGGAAGAGAGTTTCCATGATGCCTGCTTACCGAGTCAGGGGAAGGAGGTATGACTGCAGTACTTTAAATGCTAATAAACAAGATATGTGCACACTGATGTAGACTATGTAGTTAGTCTGCGTATTAAATTATATTGTCTATGTATTACAAAGGTCACAAGAAGTGCTAGTTTCCATCACATAGACTTTGTATATCTTCAAAGAACAAACCTGTTATGAGTGTTTTTAATCTTGGCTGAAAAATTTGTGTTTAGTAAGAGCACTTTTTCAATTTTATTTCTATCCAGTTTGACTAAGCTACGAATAGTTATATGGATTGTATGAGAAGGTAGAATTTTCATCTTTGGTAAAATTTGTTTTAGTGACTCTAGTGAAAATAGTTTTATTGCCTTTCAAGTACAGCTTATTCCAACTTGTGGTTGTTTTGTTGCTGGTTGGTTTGGTTGGTTTTTTTCTAACTCGCTAAGTAAGGTTTGAGTGACCTAATTTTGTTGTTGGAAGAAGTGTTAGGTAAAAGACTCCATTAGTTGAATTAGTAGTTACTTGGTTGATACTTTCATTCCAGTATTCGCAGTATAAGAGATTACTCCCACATTCTAGTTCATTTTTTGTTTTGTTTTGGGTTCAGTTTTTGGTGTTATGTCATTCCAGAATAATACATACTTCTGGAGTATCCTATTTAGTCCCATTCCACTTCATCTTGCCAGAAAACAGCTTCTTCATATTTTATCTTAATTAGTGTTTGTTCTTTACAAAAATAATCAGTAGGGAAATTATATTTCCTCAATTTGAACGTTTGAGTCAGCAAATCAAATACTCAGTTTAATGTAGCTGGATACTGAACCCACATTCTAAACAGAAGTGCATGGTTTACCATAGTTCTATATTTCTATTTGGCTTTCTGGCAGAGCCATGAATGGATTTGGGTGGGATCTGTTAAGTGCTGAGTACACTACAACTGTTACAAAACCCACTTTATATGATTACTCTAACTGTTGTTTTTCATCCTTCATATAACACTTAATATGTTTCTCTTCATAAGTTTATTTATTGATGTTCCATGTTTTTAAGTGACATGTTCATTCATGTATTGGAGGTGATTAATTTTTCAGCACTGCATTTATTCTGTTTGCCTTGCTCCTCAGTACATGGAATATTGTTTGTGACCATCCAGTGAGGGGTTTTTTTGCCAGAATTCCTGGATTTGTTTGCTTCTTATTTGGTATATTATGTTTATTTTAAAGTGTCAGTTCTGTTTTAATTAATAAATGTAAATCAGCACCTAATGCTAATTTGCCACTTGTTAAGAATAAAGAAAATATGCCAATAAATCTTCTTGTGATGCGCAAATTTTTGTAGCCAAATGTGAAATTATTTTATGTAACGTAGCATACAGATAGGTAGTATAATTTTGACCTTATGAATATTGTGATGTCTGATCTCAGGTACACAGAGAACACGGTTTTTAAATTGAGTGAGATGAGACTTGGATTCCTGAGTCACCTTGAAAAATATACCAGATATTTAAATCGATCTGCTTATATAAAGTTAACTCCGTATCTCCTCTATTTCCCCAGCTATACTGAGAATTTAGTATATGTAGAGCCCATCACTATGACATCTGTAGTACTTCATTCTTTTTTTCTTAATACTAAAACTATAAGGGATAGTAAACTTAAGCTTGATCTAGGTTTGTTCTCCTTCATGATGTTAGAGAACTATTTTGTTGATGAAACTATTAAGAAAAAAGCACAGAAGTTTATATTTTTCTTCAGAAGTTCACTTATGTGAGCAGAAATTACAATAAGGGTTTGGTTTGCTGTTTTGTTTAGCTAAATATGGAAGAATATAAATCAGTTCCTCTTTACATTCCTTTTCTTCAGGGGAAACGTCCTTCTATTGAGCTCTTTGGTTTACTTAGAGAGATAGATTTGAAGGGTAGACTGTTCAGTGGAATAGGAATTGACTGGATGGATGCAGCCAGAAAAGTTGTGGTCAGTGTCTCTGTCCAGGTAGAAGCTGGTCACAAGTGCTGTCCCTTAGGACTCTTGTTTTGGGACTCTTGTTTTGGACTGGTGCTCTTTTAATATCTTCGTCAGTGATACAGTGAGATCGAGTGCACCCTGAGCAAATTTGCAGATGACAGAAAGCTGAGCAGTGCAGTTGACACACCAGAAGGACAGGATGCTATCCAAAGGGACTAGACTGCCATGACTTCTCAAATATGATGGATAGTGATTTAAGACACTTCCTCTGCCAGTTCCCTCAGAACCCACAGATGTATCACATCAGGTCCCATGGGCTTGTGCACCTTCAGGTTCCTTAGATGGTCTCAAACCTGAACCTCTTGCAACAACAGTGTGAAAATTCTTTTAATTTAAATATCTAATTTTTTATCCTTGACACCTTCCCATAAATTCCATGTACTTCTAAATCATGGTTTTGACCTACTCATGTTACTTCTTTTCTATGGCCAAATGAATAAATAAATGTGTGTTAGGGAGGTAGGCGTGATGATGGTAATACCATGCATGGTTTTCATCCCTTTGCCAATTCCTGAAAAGCAATTCAGTGCCACATTTTTAAGTTCAGGAGACCAGAAGAAGTTCTCAAATGGAAGGAACAAAGAGCACAAGTTAGCAGTTAGTGTTTGCATGTAAGCGGTGACTCAAGAAATTTGGCAGTAAGAATCAGACAGGCAGGATATTTATTAAGAGAAGCAATCAGAAAAAATCCACGATTTCATAATCACTATTTAAATTTCTGCTCTGGATCTACTCGTGGTCTTTCCCCCAGGGTAGTCCTGGAATTGCTTTAGTTCTCTCAAGACTTAAGTTGTGGACTGCTGCTTAAGCAACTTAAACTGACTGACCTTTCAGTTTTGTAGTAGCTAATACTGCATCTGTGTATTCTTGCTTTAATTCACACTGCCCTTTCCTTGCCAAGTGGTTATTAGGAAATAAGTGTTGGCTTTGAACTGTTTCTGAATTTCCAAAAAATACCAGAACAACTGTTCTTCAGTCTCGCAGACCAACTGAATCCACAATCTCCTGGGTCATCTTTCAGAAGAAGGGATTTCCAGTGAAGTCCTTACAATTGTGGTTGCATTCTCTTTATCTGCAGTGTGATACTGGGAAACTTTTCCTTTCCCAGTTCCATAAAAGATTTATGGGTTGGGGTTGATTTCAGTTTTTTAAAGTGTTTGGAGTTAAAGCTGCGATCTCTTGTATGAAGACCTAAAGAGAATATGTGAAAGTCTCAATCACAGTTTTACAAAGTTACCTATCCTGCCTCATCATCACCATAAATAGATGAGGGATTGGAGAGGGTGAATACCAGGAAAGCATGGCATGCTTGCTTTGCTCTTAACCTCTTCCCTCACTGATTCAGTTACAGTGATCTTATTCCAGTCAAATAAGTAAGGCTAGTGCTGTTTACAGTCAACTGAGCAAACAGTTCTTTGAAGCACATCCTACTGCTTTTTCAGCTGTTTGTTCTGAATACCAAAATTTTTACAGAGTAGTTTTCCAGAAAAATTCTTTTTAGTATAGATAAAACAATTTATATTAGTTTACTTTGAACCAGAAAACAGCAGGCTGGCTTAACTAAAGCCTTCCTGAAGTATTTAGTCCAAGGCAGATGGCTGGTATGGAAATGTTTACCTAAACTGGGCAGGTTGCAAGCAGCTAAGAAGTAAGTATTTTTAAACAGGAATTCCCCAGCTGTGCTTCCAATGACTGACTATCTCTGAAAAAAAACTAAAAAAGGGGTAATGGCAGTCAAAGAGTGAACAGCCCAATTTCATAGAAGACAAATATTTTATTACCAAAGGAGTTATATCAAAGTAAGAAACTGTAAAAGAGTTATAAACAACTATAAAAATACTTCTATTTATTCAAAATTAAATATGAGCACTTCATTAGTTAAATGCCAATATATTATTCTCTGACAATATTCACACATTTTAAGTCATGTTTGCCTAACATCTTAAAACGTTATATAAAATAATTGCATATGAGAAATCACAATTGGAAGCTAAGGAGCTCTAGCTCCTCCTGCAGCAAACTCAGTTGAGCAAATCCATGAGGATAGTGCTGTTTCCAGTCAACAGAACAAACTTACATTCAGGCATCTCCTCTTTCTCCTTCTACAGCACTCACTGTCTTGCCTCTACTTCAGCCAGCAGAAGCATGCTACATCTCTCAAAAATCACTACCCCTCCTAAATTTTTTAAAAAGCTAGCTTTTTCCCTGTTTTTCTAAACTCAGTTAGCAGACTGATCAGACCCACACCGAAAACACTTCTGTGTCAGGAGAACATACCCAAGATAAGCTGCTGCTTTTGTAAATTGTTACTTTTGGTCCTTGATGTGTTTTGCATAGATATAAAAGAAACCATACTATTTTCTTCACCTGCAGATTCCAAGATGTTTTTATAAATTGCAGTACACATGTAAGTGGTTGCTTTCATACAACAGTATTATAAATCTACTTGAATAATCAGAAAATTCAAAGTATTTTCCAGAGCACAAAGGTTGGACACAGATTTCTGCAGAGTTCTTTGTTTCAAATGCTGGTCTTCTATTTCCACTTCTTGGACTTCAGCAGCTTGGTTCAGCCCTGTTTCTGTCATCTCCAGGAATAGGGTATAGTAGCCTTCCATCAGAATTCAGGCATAAAGTGTTCATATAAGCGAGCAAGTTGACTTGAAGAATGCATATAAAATGCAAAGATACCAAGTAATGCCACTTCGAAAGAAAAGAGCAGGGTTCATCTGGAATCACCTAGAAATTATTTTTTCAAATTTATTCCAGCAGGATCGAAGGCTAGATATATTTTCTTTCAATTCACAAACTTCTTGGTTACATTTCTTTTTGGTCTGTTCAGCTGTCTCTGTATCTTCTACACTAAATACCTTTGGGCAAACCTGAAACAGAACAGATTGTATTATTATCTGAGAATTGCTTGTTCTATTCCTGTAGCCATCTCTCAAAGCAAACCAATTGCATTGCATCTGAATACTGGAGAGACAGTGAGAACATGGCTTTAACTCAGAGCAAATAAGGACACCTGAAACCAGCGTGTCCAACTGAAATTATGTACATCCTCTATCACAATTTAAAACTTATCCTCCAATGTCTCAAGGATTGAGAAAATAAAGCCAATTAAATTGTGAGCCAAACTTTGACTATTATGTGTTGAGACTAGTGGAAGAAGACAGACCAGTTCCAGGGGCTGGTGCTGTGCTCAGGATCTCAGCCAGACAAAATATCGTGGTTCTTGTTCATATTTATATTGCTCATAATTTTTTGCTAAGCTACTTTAATTGGTCTTCAAATAAAACCAGTAATCCATGAGGTTAGGCAGGAGTTGCAAGGGTGACACTGACTTCTATGACTTGACTGGGATACCTTTAAAATGAAGCAAATGTTGGATTCACCAGAGGTGACAAAGCAAAACATAGACACCAACATTACTTTGAAGATGTCGTCCCAGATTGTAAGTCTCTCCACGTCAAGGAGAAAAATAAAGAGTTAAATGAAGCCTTCAGTCCATCTCTTCAAGCATTATATCCTTTGGTGCCTACATGGAGACTTTTTGATGTTGCCTAATATTTTTGTTTTCAATAGGTATCACTGAGCCACACTTAAAAGAACACTCTTCCTTTGCTACGGTAGTGTGTAGATCACTGTGCTACATTTGAGCGGCACATCAAAAAGAAGATTCTGCCAAAAATTAAAAATCCAAATACTATCTTTCCTAATTGTTGTTAAATTTGAGATACTGTGGTTAAAATAAAGACCAAAGAGATTATAGAAAAGAGAGAATCTCACCCTAATTGTTTGTTAAAACAAACCAAATTAAACATTACTCTTAGGGGTAGTGAGAAGTTACAACTCTGACTATAGAGAAGTTTAAACGCCTTCTTTGCACAAGTCTGGTCTTTGTCTCTCACTGGAGAATTAACTCAGTTATTTCACTACTGAACCAGAGCAGGTATCTTCACCATAGACTTCCAGATGATTGTCTTAGTCTTTGCACTGGGCTTAATGTCTATTACAAGACAAATGCTATACAGAGCAAAATTCCTCTGGCATAGAACACATGCAAGATAGTTTCATCTTTTAGAGGTAGATGTGATAGTCTGTGTTGAAGAGCTCTAGAAAATAAGTCAAATAGTTAAACTATTACTCACTAAAGGTGAGTACAACTCACCTTTTCTTTTTTAGGTCTTTCACATTTACACTGTAGAACTTGTAATGTCCCACATGAGACAAATGCTGCTTTCCGTCTAAAGGCTTCGCTGATTCTCTTTGTACTATAGAATTTAAGCATGTTGCATGCCATGATCTGTAGTGATTCTATTTCCTGTCAAGAGAGCAAGGAAAATATGTCTGAAAAGTTTGTGCACCATTGTTTGCAATGTTGGTTTGTCTTTAAAAAAACCCAAACCCTACATCAATTATGATTGGTTTCTTTTGCTTTCATAGTGCAAATCTATTTCAATAAAACATAACTAATCTGATTTTTCTGCCATCTCTTCAAGATATTTCAAGCAGCAATTTTTAGTAGTAATAATAGTAGCATGAAGATGTTAGGGAGAAATCACAGCCATAATCAAATCAATTGATGCAGTTAGGAAAAGAAATGATTTTTGCAGCCAGTCCTTTTATCAAGTCATGATAAAATCTGTAGCAACAGCTGACAGTTGTGCTTTCTAGCATTTGAGATGTGCCCAAACTACTATTTTAAAGTTTTCAGGTCTGAAGTGAAAAGCTCAGCTAATATAATTTTCTGTAGAAAAATAAAAACAGAGGTTGGGAAATGTTAATGTTTGCTCCCATTGGCAAAAAGAAAAGTGCTGTGTCTGTTTTGGATTAAAAATATAGAAGAATCTTCATAGTAGGAGAAACCTCCCACATTTCTTGGATGTGGAGTTGCTTAATATTTAAATGTTTAAAATATCAATTTACTTGACATATCATATAATTCCTGATTCAAAAAACATCCTAAATATTGTGATTTGACTTTTAAAATTAAATACTACTCTATCACACTATTTTATCCAGGGACTGGACTGTACAAAGAACTCATTTGAGTTTGTATTCTCTAAATTCTGAAAAGTTAAATTTTACCTCAGTATCATTGCAGAAAAACACTTTGATATTTTCATTTCTTTTACTCTTGCAGCACCTGTCACGATTCTCTGCTGACATATTTACCTGTAAAAAATATCATATATGTTTAGACATGGAAATACTGTGCCAGTGCTCAGTCACACTCACAATAAAAAAATGTTTCCTAATGTTCAGAAGGAACCTCCTGTGTGTTGGTGCGTGCCCCTGCTCTTGTCACTGGGCACTGTTGAGAAGAGCCTGGCTCTGTACTCTCTGCCTCCTCACTTGAGGTATTTCTACACATTGATGAAATCCTCTGAGCCTTCTCCAGGCTGAACAGCCCCAGCTCTCTCAGCCTTTCCTCATCAGAGAGATGCTTCAGTCCCTTCAGTATCTTCATGGCCCTTTGCTGGACTCTCTCCAGTAGCTGGGTATTTCTCTCATACTGGGGAGCTCAGAAATGGACACAAATCTGTTCAATCTAAAACTTCATATTCTATCAGATTGCTTTGTTCTTCAGAAATTTTGAAACATAGCACAACGTTTAAATCTTACATTTGAATACATTGAATACAGTGTTTGTCAATGTTTGTCTCAATAGATACGTGTCTCAGCTCTAAACAGATGGCAGCACTCACTCTGCATATGTAATAACAGAAGACGGCCTAAGCAACATCACCCAGTCTTTTGCCTGATTATAATATCAATAGTTTATCCTCTCTTGTTGTTTTTTCTTCCACTTTTACACTTGTTATCAAGGTGACCAAGAAGCCAACTCAACAGAAGGGTCATCTTCTTCTTCAGCCTGTATCCAGATAATCCAGTTAAGCCAAAAGGCTTTAAAAAAGGCAGCTCACGCAGTATTGTTTTAAATGTCTTCACTTAGCCAAGTGTATGAACACATTAGACAGTTAATTCTTAAAGTTTTTCTGCAGAAATTGCTTGTATTTCAGAAGTTCCATCAAGATAAGAGAGCTTTTTCCAGAAAGTGTTTTCAAAACCAAGAGTTTAGGGAGTCAAATATTCACTGACAAAGAATAAAACCACAAAAAAACCAAAACCAAATTAAAAAAAACCAAACATCTGGAAGCTAATGCATATCTTTTCTTGCACCACAAGAGAATGAAATGTTGCTGCAGTCACACAGCATCAAAATTTATAATTATATATATATTTATATAAAATCACCCTAAAAACTGTCTATCTGTCGCTTCATTTGCTAACTGCTATGGGATTTTCCCATCCTCACTAGTCTGCTCAGATCACCTTTAGTATAATCAACAGTAACCATGTCTGAAGACAGTTTATTGGCTGTGACTCAACCATAAGGGAAATCCTCACCTCAGAAAAGACATTAGTGAAAATTAAATTACCTTACAGAGACCTAGTATATAATTCACTATCCTGCTCTGCAGCAAACCCACGATGCTCCAAACATCAGGCTGAGGGACTGAAAGCTATTGACTTTAGCTCTGCAGCTGCAGGAAAGTGCCTAATGGGCAGTTGCTGTCACCCACACAGCACCCCTAGTATTTGTTTTTAACTTACAGTGACAATACACTGATTCTACATAGAAGACAAATTTCTCTTAAACAAGGAAAAGTAAAAAGAGAAAAATGAAGGAACTTGCACAGTAGTTGCTTGTGTATGTCTTCTAGGAGGTAAAAAGCTTCAGTGCTCATTACATTCCCTTTAGTTTTCACAAATATTAATTCATGAAGATTTTATTTATGTATCTATTTTGATAACTCTCTTAGTTTTCATACAGTCTTCTAAAAAACGCCTATGTCTTAAAAAATCTCTATATTTATTGAAACTGTTGAGAGAATGCCTCTACTAATACAGTGTTTTAAGTGTTCTTTCATGGAAGTGTTCTTGACAGATTAATTTAATTGCTAATAATTCAAGAGGAAGAGTTGGAAGGTAAATTTTGGGCATGGATTGGTAAACTGTTATGAAACTATTTTGCAAAGCTGTAATAAATGTGGCTGAAAAAGTCATAATGGAGGAGATTTACACATGAGAATGTTAAGTTCTCTGCTGCCATCTAGAAAGGATAATTTTTGTTGCCTAAACAAGATATATTAATAGGTACAAAGAAACCTATTAACATACAAAGAAACTTTTACTGTCATGAATTCTATGCCTCTGTGCATTTGTATTCAATGGACAACACAAAATTTCAGTCAAGAACTCTCTAATTAGTAGAACAGATTACACATTGTATAATGCTTTCTTCTCTTGATAATAACATACAAACAGAAGTAGTCATGAAATTGCATTAAAAAAGAGTACTTTTTAATAAAATACATGATTTATGGCCAAATGGTCCATGTGTCTAACTACATGATGTCCAGGCACAAAAAACTGTATCACAGTATTTGTACATGCAAATAGGCACTATCCAGATTTCAGAGATTTTAAAGAGACTGTATTGTTGCACCCCCTCAAATAAAACCACCATTCAGCGCATATCGTGTAACTTTAAATTGATCTTTTATCATGTTTTGACATTAGAGCTTTCATTATTAATTGTTAGCATCTAAAAATAATCAACATTTTTTTGGAAGCCCAAGAGCTACTACCTACCAGCTCATTGATGTCGTGACTCAGTATATTCTCATACTTCACACGGATTTCAGTTGTTTTATTTTCCATTGCACAGCTAGATGAATTCACTGGAGACAGAACAAGGAGCAGTGGCAGAACTGGTAAGGTAGATCTAAAAAAGGCTGGAACAGTTAGGTACATATTAATGTCACACAGTGTGTGGTGTATTAACAAATCCGTTCTGTAATCTATTAAAATAGTTCAAAAGGGATCTATGTACAACCAAATGACTTGTGCCTTGCTAGAGGGAAGGATTCAGCTCCAGATTAAGACACTCTTTGGGTGTCTGAACTCCCTCATACCCAAAGATGATTCAGCCAGTGTGGATAAGAGCCTACTATTATGCTGACCGGCTACTTGGTGACTGCTTGGGCTGAATTCATCTCCAGGCTTCACTGCAAGCGTTGAATTTTATTGGACCATAACCACATCAGACACACGTAGAGGAGCATTTCAATCATATATGTTTAGACATTTAAATGACTTAATCTGCAGCTAAATCTCATCTTGATTGTCCTTTTTTCCTTTGATAACTTCTACAAATCCCCATGAGCATGTATTTACAACAAAGGTGTACTTAAACACGTTTTCAGGCTGACCAAATGTACAAATCCATGCTACTGGCCATAACATGAGATAAAGCAGCAACACAACCTTCCTTGCAAGATTTTTGCAATCTTTTGGAGTAAACTTCATTGCCCCTCACTTTTTTTCTCCCTTTAGTGGACCACCTTGCTTTGCTCTGACCCCCGGTCTTCTGTCCTTGCATGGCACCCAGGAAAATATGAATTCTGTGAGGATGGGCAGAGAGAAAAGACTGAAACATCAAAAGAACCTGAAGGGACTGACAGGAGGCTGCAGGTGACTCACTGGAATGAAGGAAACCAAGTACATGATAACACGTGATTAGGAATAATTGGATTCTGGCCTATCACTAGACTGGCAAGATGATGCTTAAATAGAAGGTTTGGGAAAAAAAACCACAAAAAACAAAGCTAGCAATTTATGTTGGAGGACTAACAAAGATCACAGCAAATTCCTGGAGGAGTATGCAGTGTTTCTGCCCATCTCCACTACTGAGTAACAACAACAGCTGCATATGGAGTAGCTGTGGGATAACAGCCAGGAAAGGAAGAAGGGATGTCCTGGCCACAGCTGCTACTTTCCTTCCTCTCCAGCAAGGATGGGCTGTTCGGTACAACCAGTCCAGCACTCAAAAGATGGGTACCTGTGGACTTGGGCGTCACTAGAAAATCACAGCCTCAGAGAGGAATTCTGAACAACCAAAAAGAAAACAATAAAACTTGACCATAGTTTTTATTGACCCACCTAACTTCTGCAATGCAAGAACCACAGTCACACCACGTGTTCACTGCCATTAAAAGAAACACAGTCCCTTTACAGCCTATCCCAGCCAACTCCCACCACACACAGCAGAATGAATCTTCGAAGAAGAATGCAGGCTTTTCCTAACTGGTGAAGCCTTCTCTTTCTGATAGATTGCTTGTGAACATGCTCTGATGAGCACTTCTGTCCTAGAAACAGGACTGGAAAAATTTTACCTGTACAAGCTAAATCACAGAGCTCTTGTGGCAAGCTGCCTGACAAATTTTAATGGGAAATTTGATGGGTTGAAAACCAGATTTGCTAACCTTTTCATATACTGATCAACCAAGGTCTATTAATGTCTCAAAAAATCTAGCCTGATGAGCTAAGTGAATCTTAAATGGATCCTACATGTAGTAAATTTAAAAACTCTGCAAGGTGACTACATGATGATCTTCAAGCTCCAAGAGGACACGCCTCCATAGAGCTTTATCGTTATAAATTTCTAACTATATCTCTGTTGAATGGTTTATCAGTTTGAAGAACTAAGATTTAGTATTTTAAAAGACACTGCCAAAAAAATTCAAGAACTCAATTATAGGGCAACATTTTTCCAATCTCCCATTGCACCTCTTGAGTCCAGTGCAAAAGATGAACTGCAATGCTTGTTTGCAAATAGAGTAATATAAACAACTTGGATAAGCTGCTTCACTAACATACTTCAAGGGACAAAAATAGCAACCCTCTAACTGACTCTATCAGTTTAAACTTGGTTTGTCTGGCAACAAGTGGAGATAAGAGGTGAAACACGCAAAGTCACTTTTATTTTGTCATTTTTACTGTCTCTGTGTTGTACAGATTGCCAATCTTTTTTAAATGAGGAAATTACAGAATAAAAGTAGGTCACGTGTTGCACACTCATGAAGTCCCTTGAGCCACTGCAGGATGGTGATCAAATCTTTTCAGACATTCCTAAATGAGTCCTCTGGAAAAATATTAGACAAGTGTCAGAAAAAATTCTAGGAGATGTAAACTGAAAATTGAAAGGGATTTTCTTGAAGTTAGGTAACTTCACAAGAATGGGAGTTCATGGCACTACACATGACCAGCAATTCAAAAGAAATAGAGCACATATTACTGGTAATAACCCATCTTTTCAGTAAACTCCCAGAAACTCCTAAGTCATATCTGGAAAGCCCCAAAAATTCTCCTAGAAAAGACAGGATAAGCTAGTATTCCAGTATTTCCACATATTAAAAATAAATAAATAAAAACCTCCTAGCTTTTTAATGTTAAAAAACCCGTCTGTGCATACAGCGCGACGCAGTCCTCGGCCGCACCCAGCGGGATCCTTGCAGCAGCCCTGGTGCCCCACAACCCATCCCACCTCGGCGGGCGGCTCCCTCTGCCCCCTTCCCCGCTCCCTAGCCCGCAATCCCAGCAGGGAGCGGGTCACTGCCAGCTCTTTCCCCTCCGTCCCGCTGGACCCGTGCGGAGGGGCGGGCGGGCGAGCGCTCCCGCCCGGGGGCGAGGCACCCCCGGGGCTGCGAGGCACCTGCTCCGGGCGCACCCGCGGAGCAGCAGGTGCCCACGGAGGCAGATGCGCACGACAGACTGATGCCCACGGGAAGGCAGGAGCCCACGGGAAGGCAGGCGCCACGGGCGGTGGGAGCAGCGCGAACCGGCGCGGAGCAATGCCTCCCGCAGCTCCCCCGCCCCGCGCTCTCCCGCTGCCTCTGCCACTCCCGAGCTGCCCTTCCCGGCAGCAGGAGTGATGGGAACCGGTCTCTTTTACTTTCATTCTACGGGGAAAGAGAAAAAAAAAGCAAAACTGGGAATTTCCCCGGCCGTCAGCGCGGGTTTAAAAGGCAGCGGGCAGCACCGCGCCGGCAGAGCAGGCGAGACGGCGGGGCCGACGGCTCGGAGATAGCGGAGCAGGTGAGCGCGGAGCAGCGCGGGGGAGCCCAGCCCAGCCTAGCGCGGGGACAGGTGAAGCGGGGCGCCTTCCGCGGAGCGGTGCGGTGCGGGGCGCGCTCCTTACCATGGAACATGGTCCGAGGGGAGGCTGTCGGGGAGCTGCGCCGACGGGTCCGCGGTCATGGTGGCGGCGCCGCCTCGCCCATGACGCCCGCAGCCCGCGGAGCGCCGCGCAGGGGCCGAGAGGGGCCGGGCCGGGCTCAGCAGCCCCCCGCCGCCCGCCCGCCCGGGGGGGCCGCGGCGCTGTCCGAGGCGGCGGCGGGACGGCCGGGCTTTGCCTTTCCCATGGGGCTCCGCCGGCCGCGGGTACTTTCACTTTCTGCTCCGCCGCGGCGGTGCTGCCCGCGGGCCGGCGGCGGACGCGGGTGGCTGCGCGGCCCCCGGGGCAGGCGGCATCCCCGCTCCGCCGCCGCGGGGTCGGAGCGCCTCGGGCCGGGCGGAGAGGCAGTGGCGGGGCCGGGAGTGCCGGCGGGGTTACATAGAGCCCCGGCTACACGCCCAGTGCCGTGTGTGCGGCCGGGGAGGGAAGGATGGGTCTTGGCACTACGCGTGGAAAGAGCCGCTCATCCGCGGGGAGGACATCCTTAAAAAAAAAAAAAAAAAAAAAAAAAAATCACTTCGTGTTGTGGAGTCCCTTTTTCGGAGGAGAGCGGCTTAGTTTGAAAGCTGATGCGCTGCCCTTTCGCACTCTCAGCTGCCCTTGGGTGGGCTGTGGGAGGCGGGACTGCCAAGAGGGCTCCGTCTGCCGTCAAGGGTTACCCCAGGCTGTTGGCATGGGCTCAGCAGCGCAAGGTTGATGGTTTCTGCCGAGTTCGTGGTCTACACCTTTCCCCCCCGCTTCCCCCCCCCCACTTCCCCCCCACTTCTCCCGCAAAGTTAATTTTGTGGAATCTCAAAGGATTAAGAAAGGATGGTGAATGGCTCAGGAAGGAGTTTCAGCCTGGAAGACACCCAAATTCTAGTAGGCAAACCCCTAGAAAGATGTGTTTTTCTAGGTAAATTCAGAAAGTAAAAAATTTCATGTGCAGTTGAAAAGGCTTGGAATAAAACAGGGTATGAAATATCTTAGTAGTGCCCCCTTCACATCTCCTGCCTAGAATACTTTCTGAGTTTTGAGTTCTACATCACTTTTCCTGGTCTGCACTGGCACAGGGAGCTGATTCCATAACCCCTCTTTCTTCTCACAAGAGTGCTTTTTTAAGGAGAGATAGATATTGAGCTGTGAATATTAAGGAGAAGAGATGTAGAATGCTCAGGATAGTTTCTTCCAATTGTCTTGAACTGAAATTGTTCTGCTTCCTTCCTCTGTGAGGAGGTTCTTAGTCCTCTTTATTGTCTGTGAATTGCACTCTGCTTTAGATCAGCTGTATACTTCTCATTTCTTTTTCTTTGGAAAGGAATTTAATCAATTCTTCAGAAGTATTCTGTCAAGATTCAAGAGGGAGGTGGTTTTCCACCCCTTCAGCTTTGAGCTGCTTGACTTTGCTAATGATTGCCCATGACTATGGTTTGGGCAAAGAATAGGGATCAATATCAACACAGTTCCACACAAGGAGCACCTATCCTTGCTTCTTTTAATGAGTGCCAGGTTGAATGTGATGGATTGTTAAGTTCTTGAATTTGAACAAGGATTTTGCCTCACTAATGGCTAAATTATCTAGTTCTTGTTGTGTCTTAAGTTACTACTTTTTTGCTTGTTTTCATTTATTATTTTCTTTTTTCTCTTCTGCCAAATATTGTCTGAAAACA
The DNA here is from genome assembly GCA_034509425.1 of Eopsaltria australis. Lineage (NCBI taxonomy): Eukaryota > Metazoa > Chordata > Aves > Passeriformes > Petroicidae > Eopsaltria > Eopsaltria australis. Next base: position 555,879 of record JAVTVJ010000056.1, read on the forward strand.
TCTCTCGGCATTTCAATTTGCTGGCATGTGCAACTGAGAGAATGCCACAGGACTCTTCTTTTGGGGGGAGGTTAGTACCTGGTGTAGTGCAAGCAAATTTGTGACTATCTGTTCTAGGATCTGGTACGTAGAGACTTCACTTTCAGTAGTCAAATGTTTTCATAAAGCTGCACTATGAAGCTCCAGTCACACAGAAACCGAAACTGTGCCTCCAAGATCAATATTCCCTCTAGGCCAGTAGTTCTTCCCATTTCTTATGATAATACATGTGTGTTCACAAAATGAGATAGTTTATGCAGATTGTCAGGGTGCAAAATATAAAGGAATAACTTCTTAAGCTGCTTTTTTAATGTTAGTTTTCTGGCTGAGACATCAGGAAGACTGATAATTGCTTCAGTTTAATTTTTTTCTTTAAATAATGGAATTGATGGTACAAGTCAGCGTTGTAGCTTAACACGTTAATGGATACATGACTGAAAGGTGACGCTGGAGTCTTTAACAGGAGTTTTGCCCTTTTCTTCAGTAGTGGCAGGACTTTTTTTTTAAGGTGTAAAGTCTGTTAAACGTATGGGAAACTTTTTCTTCAGTGGAAGTGACAAATAGATGGTGCGATCTGTACTTTGCCCCATATCATGTGTTTAGATTCCAATCAATTCCTCTTATGTGACCTAACCCTGGACCATAAACTTGTGATAAAGATGCTATGTGATGTATTTGTATGTAGAGGGTGCTTAAATATTCAAACTTTGTCTGTAACTTTTATGTGCTTTTAAAACCATTTTGAATTACTAAATGCATTTTGTTTTCAATGTTTCTTTTAGTGATTTAGAAATGTTTTGGGGGGTTTTTTCTGAAAAGATTACCTGCAGAAAGATCAAATTCAAAAGAAGAAAAAGAATGCTGGATTTTTTAACGGAAAAACAAACACCAAACAGTTGAAAAATTAGAAGAACAAATTTAAGACCGATTATGTGAATATCATCTTAACAGCCCATTTTAATCAAGAAATCATGAAAAGAGTCCTGAACTTATAAAAGTCCATCCCAGCTGAATCTTACCTAGTTTAAATGACTGGTATCAGTTTGCCTGTTTTGTGAACCTCAGTTGATGCTGAGCTGTAATACAGACCTCTCCCTCCGGAGTGGATTAAGCTGCAGTTTGACTGGGGCTCCAAGTAAAACCTTCGGGGAGAGAATAAAACTGAAATATTTCAGCAGAATTTCCTAGACATTACATGTCCCACTTCACTTTCATACCTTGACAATTTATAGAGCTGACTGTTTTAATAGGGATATATTAGCTTTTTTATGTAGATAATTTGACTAAGTAAGATTCCAAATAAGCAACCCCTGGAAAGATGTAGTCCAGTGCAGGGCATTCCTGAAAATGTGTGCAGTTTTATCTTTCACACTATTTTTAAAAATAACTTTTTAAACCTTAAAAGAGGGTACTGAAAATTGCATATCTAACAACTGAAAGGCACCAGTATTTTAGCTGTTCACGTATGAACATATTTCCCATTCAATACATTTCCTGAGGACAGCTTCTCGAAACCAGTTTAAATTTAGAGATCAAATTTTCTCCTGACATGGTCAAATTTATTCTTAGGAAACCAGGCATTACGTATTAACCTCCACCAGAATACTAATATTGCTACATGAGGACTACACGATTGCAAAGCACATAATTTCTTGTTAATATTCAGTTCTCCGAAGACTAAGTACTTCTGGGATTGTTGCTGTCTTTCTCCAGCTGTTGCTTGTCAGCATGAAAAGTTCTTTTGATCATGACTTTAGATTTGACTTTAGGCTGCTTGCAAACTTACAGTACCATTAGTGAATTACTGTATTATTGAATAACATTAGTTAAAAAAGTTATAAATATTTTTTTGTCATCTTGGAATAAAATGTACGTGTTCCAGTTGTCACAAACTGCTGGAACTCAGGAAACTGTGACCACTGTTATTATGCTCTTATTTTTAAGAATAAATATGTCTGATAGTTAAATTTTTCTCAGTTAACTAGGGGGGATGGGGGGAAAAAGGAGACATTTTCCCCCTACTCAATTCCACTAAATAAATCTGAACCCACAAGAGAATCCCTACTTAACTGGGATTCAGAGTTATGTTTATTGTGCACCCAAAACTCTCATTGGTACTCAGGTCTGGGGAGTTCTAATCTTCTGCTGTATTTTGACAAGACCAAGAGACCTAATTTTATCATTGCACTAGAATACCCACTTTTTAAAAATTATTGTTGCAACTTTTTGTGTACAAATCATTTGTCCTATCACTGAGGTGAGCACTGAAAAAAAAACCCCACATGAGCTGACTGATAAACTGTTTTTAATGTGGAATTATATCTTACATTCATTCAAATGTAATGTATGGATCTCTTTTTCTTTGGTGAGAATTAAAGAAAAAAAAAATTGGCAAACTATTAAGATAAGATTCGTGGAAGTATGGGAAACTCACAGGAATATTTTGTTGTCAAGCTGTGGAATAGAAGTGGTAATTACTTTCTCTTCCTGTCTTGCTGCGCAGGAAGATGCCAATAAAGATTTTATCAAGGGCAATATTACCAAATAAGGGTATTTTGAGAAACCACCACTAGGAAGGGGAAGTCTCCCAAGAGCAGCACTACCAGTGTTGAGGAGATGGTGGCAAGCAGGCTCCTCACTCCTGGCTGCCAGGGGCGCAGCCCCAGAGCCCAGAGCATGAATCACGCTGTGCCCCAGCTTCCATCAGGCTTGGGAATTGTTCCTGGTCTGTGTCTGCTGGTGCCTGGGATGTGCCCGAAACCCAGCTGGGACTGTGCCCCTGGGTCACATCATCTGCTGGCATCAGCTCAGGAGCGATGAGAGCCTCCAGCAGGACCGTCCTCCTCACCACACAGAGGTTTTGAGCTTATTCTTGTTGGTTTCGATGCCTCAGAGGAGGCTGAATGTGGGAGAAATTAATATTTCAGCCAGGACAAAATATGAAAATCCTGTTAGTGAGGCACAGAAGAAAGAAGGGGTTGGGTGTTGGTTTCTATCAATGCATATTCTTTTACTTTTCCTACTTTAAGAAGTGCCTTTTTAGGGAGGAGGGGAGGTTTGGTCACAGCAATAATCATTGCAGATATTAACCGACATTAAAATTATGAAAATTTCATTGTATTTTTGTGAAATTTCCTTTGGGTTTGGTGTTGTGCTTTTAGGAGTTTCTTTTCCAAAATTATAATAAAGTATTTTTTATTATTTGAGTGAACCTTTGTGTCTCAGTGGTCTTCCTTTTTAAAATGTTACATATACAAGTACAAAAAAGCATTTATGGAGCTTTTTAATTTTCTCCTCTCCTTCATTGCCCATTATTTGTTTTGAGAAAATGTGATTAGTGAGTTGATTTCAGGCAAACTGTCCCTGAAATAGTACTCAATTTCTTCCATTTTCCTTTCTTTTCCTTCTTATTTTTTTCCTTTTAATATGCTTTTAATTTTTTTAAGAGAACTGGAAGTCTTCCTCCTGGTTTTAAAGGCAGACAGAAAATCACCCTGAAAAGTGACTGCAACTTAATTTGAGCCACTGTGGCAGGGAGTAAAATTAAACCTCTACAATTTTTTTAGAAACAGAGGACTACCTGAGAAATAAATTTCAAGTCTTCAGTCTCAGAAATATAATACAGGGTGCTAAAGGTTATTTTATTCTTACTTTGGATTAATACATGTCTGTGTTCCATTACAGTTCCGATGAAGGGTTTAGGTCAGTTCCTAAATTAATTAAAAGGCATTTTTTCTCCATCTGAAAGAGCTGTGTGTGGTTTAGTTAGTTTTTCTTTATTTTTTCCTTGTTAAATCTCTTCTCTGATTAAATGTTTATTTTAGGAAGAGATATTCTGTATCCTTCATACATAACATAAAGCTGACTTGTTTGTGACAGTGTGAAAACTTACTTAAATATGATTATTCTGTGAACTTTGGGGGTTTTTTATTTTGCTAATCATGCCTTTCCAACCTTGGTATGGTTTTAATTGATCAACTTTTGCTTGATTGGTTTAGTCCAGCAACATGTTTAAATCCATCCACTTAAAGAAACCTTATGAGATGTACTCTTTACTATCAAGAAGCTGAATTTATTGTGTGATGCTAATCCATCCTGAAGGGGAAGCCTGTTCTTAAAACTAATTTAATTTTTAAAAAATCAATACAAAGAAATGGTTTAAAATACAAAACTCTTATTGTAAGTGTGGATTTTGTGGGCCTAATCCTGCAAGCCTGTGCCTGCTTAGCCCCAATTTAACATACCTGACTTACATACTTATTTGTAAGCAAAAGATTAATTTGCAGATTTGAAACGTGAACTTCGAAATTTACCCTTTGAAGATTTGAATTATTTCTGACATTTATTCTGCTGCTGTCTGGAGTTGCCCTAAAATAATTCCAAACACTTCTCTGTCTTTGAAGATCACAAATTGTGTTATAAGAGTAGTGTAAACCATTACAGATGTGCCTTTCTTCCTTGTTTGCAGTGAGTGTGCGATCTCTGCGTGGTTAGCGTGGGAGGGGGTGGTTAAGAAAGAAGAAAAACTACAATTAAAATATGATGTATTAATGCAGTTTGCCCAATAAGCATCACTTGACAAATCAAAACAGTCAGTGCATGCTGAGACTTGAATTTCTTTTTTTAACAATGTATGTTTATATATTACATGAAGATCTAGCCACAGTATTTTGTAAGAACAGTGTGCAGGTAGTGTGTTCTTTGCTTTATTTTATCCATTTTAAAGGGCTGAATTTGAAACAGTGAATGGATATGTGTGTGCTTGTTCTGTGGTGTTTGAGCCTTTTATTGCTTTTGGTTTGTGTTCTCTCCCTCAGCAGAAATAACACCACCAGATCTAAAAAAATGACCTGAAATTATTCTAACCTACAGAAAAAGGATCAAATAATGATGTGAGCTATAAAATGAAAGGGAAGAAATGAGTGAGTGCCAGTAGTAACTCTTTTTAAAATTGTCTTAAATTACATTCACAAATTTTTCACAAAAAATGCAACAGTGATATTTTTCAGAATGATGGTGAAGAGCCAAAGCTAAACATGACTGTTGAGACTCTCCTTGCCTTGCATCCACAATTACTACTGTCTAATTAATCGGTCTTTAATAGGCTGTTGTGATTTCAGAAATATATTCTAGAATCTCCCACCTTGCAGTGAAGATTTGGGTCTCTTTCAAGGTATTAAAAAGGCATGCAATTATGAACAAACAGCAGCAATAGGAAATACAGCTAATAAAGGTTGGTATATTACTAATAAAGGTTTCCTGACTCTGCAGTTTTTAACCCCTTCCTCTCTAGAAGTATTAAAGAAATATACTACACATCTCTTAGTTCTTATGCCTGGATTATTTGTTGGAATTCTGGGCCATACAGGTTTGGAAGGAAAAAGAACTGGCCAGTAATTCACAAATTATTTCACAGGCAGAGTTCCATTTTGCCACATGTTTTATTTGATGTGTTTTTATATGGGCACTGAGAAGCTGTGGCATTTTCTGTGTGTGTCACACCCAGCATTATCTGTTATCTTTCCTGACCCAGATGATACAATTTAGTGCCCTTTGTCTGTGTATGGCTAAGATTAGGGCAAGGCTGTGAGCAAGGCAGCTGAAGATGTGTTTAGGTAAGACTGTGTGACATTTAAGTAGGTGAACAGGGGTTTCACCACGGGGGGCATGGGTCACTTTGGGAATCCTAGTCCACTATGGCAACCTGGGGCCCCAAATCAGGAGGGCTTTAAAGGGGTAGAACTGCCACATCCTCCACAGAGGCAGAGCCTTGCAGACATTATGACATCATATGCACTGTCTTGAGTTGCTTCTGAAGAACACCCTGGAAAAGAGATCCCTGTGCCACAGTGTTCACACACTTGAGTTATGATCCCTTAAGGGACTTCTGGTACAGCAAATGCAGCCTTACTTGGGGCACTCCTGGGAAAAATACCAGCCTCAAATCCATGGGACATTCTTCTTGCACTTACCCTGCCCCAACTCCATATTTCTGTGCCCTGCTCTGTTTATAAGGGTCTTTTTTGAATGCAAATATTACCCAGTGGTGATCATAACACAGCTTGTGGACCCAGACTGGAGTCTTCCCCAGTGCCAGTTGAATATACTAGCACCTTTGCTTCCATGGATTTGGACTGAGGCATTAAGGAGATGTATGGACAGCTTTCTCTAGCTGCAGATCCTGGGACACAAGCTGAAATTGCTGTCCCCTTCATTTCCCTGGCATGCAAACCTCTCCTCAATGGGAATCAGAGCTCACTGTAACTGTTTGGCAGGCAGAAGAATGAGAACTTCCTTGGTTTGTGTGCTTTTAGGAAAAGACTTCCTATGTGAGTCTAAGAGACAGATGCAGAGAAAGTACCAATTTTTCTGACTCTTGTAAAAGAAGAAAATAAATCTTTACTGTTGTATTAGCCAAGACACCTTGGCTGGTTAGCACTTGGAGATGGTAAATAGAGAACAGACCTAGAAGCTGCACTCAGGGTCTCAGTATGGCAATAGCAAGGCCAGGTCAGCTGGGGCACTGACTAACCTCCTCTAGTGGAAGGTGTCCCTGCCCACACCAGAGGGATTGGAACAAAATTATCTTTAAGGTCCCTTCTAACCCAAACTATTGTATGAACTCCATTGGTCCCACAGCAGCCAGTGATCATGAAGCCTCACTCCTGCCGCCTCACCATAGCTGAGCAAATTAGCAGAAACAAACCAGTGGTATCTGAATGGGTTAGAAAATTGTTAAAAAGCCAAGTTTGTCTCACAAGAAGTGTTTTACTTGATACAGTGAAGCATATGAAACTGTGAAGACAACATTACCCAAGAGTTTGGACTGGAATATCAGAAGTATGTTCCCTTGATGCTGGATTGCATAAAGAACAATGTGAGGATATAATGGTGCATGGGCACCACTGTCATCACCCCCAGTAAGACTCTATCTCACAAGGACTGACCTCCCTTGGGCTGGGCTCTCAGTGCACTTTGGTATGTGGCTATTAGTCTGTATATAGCTTACCAGGAGTTTCTTAGTGCGTTGGAAATACCAGGAATTACCAGCTTTTCCATTTTTCTCCTTCAAAGATTAAGAATCTCTTCCTATTCTGGCCTTCTTGTTCACACTGTTTGGAGTCGATGTGTGGCACAAGGCTGTAACAACTCAAGTCACAAGTGTCCTCTGGTCATCTAGAAGCCACCTGAGGAAGGATTCTGGAATGACTTTTAACCAGGTGCTGAAAGCTTAAGCCCCTGAAAAACTGCCTCTCCCTGACTGTCAAAAGATTGTTTTAGCCATTGACCTGCAAAGAAGTCCTCCACTGTCAGTAACTTCTGGCTTGGCAAATTACCTAAGAGCCTCTCAAGAAAACTTACATCCTACACTGACCTTTTAAGCTTGTCTACATCCCAGTTGGAGATCAACCCATGCAGTCCAGAAATTGCTGTGATCAGAACAAGACAGGACAGCCCCATGAGGGAGGGGAAATGGGAGGCCATCCTTCTGCTCCTTGCCTGGGGAGGTGTTTCCAACACAAGCTTCAGAAAATGATCAAGACATTTCCCACAATGCACATTTGTAGAAAATTCAATGGGGTGCCAGCTTCCCTCCCTTGGATGTCTGGATTCAGTGGGATACCTGCCTCCCAGGTCCTTCTGGTGACTATTCTTTGCCCTTTTCTAGAAGTATTTCAAAAAGCTGCCAGGTCCAGAAATTCAAGAAGTGCTCAGGATTGTTGAGGTAGGAGTTTCACTTCTAGGCCCTGGAGCACAGCTTGGATGAGTAGCTTAGGTAGAACCAAGAGGAGTATCCAAAGGCAAGATAATGCCAGACCAGCTGGCAAGAAAGTTATTAAATATTCAGGGATTCCTTCCTCCCTTTTCATTCCTCTGCCTAGGGTGTGCACCAGAGATGGATGGCCTGGTGTGCCAGCCTGAGAGGGCTGAAAGGGAACCAGCTCCACAGGAATGATAAAGTGTCCCATGTTCACAGGGAGATGGGTTGTGACAACCTCCCCTTCCCTGATTTACCACACAGTTTGTGGGCACAGGGGAACAGAAGGCTACAACATTTTGCTTTTCCCTCCAAAAGCACTTTGTATGCATGCTTTTCGGTTATCTTGCCTCACTACAGACATGAATTGAAGATTATAAATAAGGTAGATTGTATTTCTTTTAAACTAATGTTTAAAAGAATAACAAGAAGGTAAAGTTTACATTATTTTTCTGGTGCAACACTAATTATTAAAATGCTGGAGATCCTCTTTGGAAAAGGTTAAGGGCTAACCTGTTTTTTTCCCTCATCAGTTCTCCTCACTCTGTCAGGGACCTGCCAGAATGAAATCAGTCTGGTGATAAACTCCCTCTTCAGAGGCATCCTGAAACACAGGTGTGAGTCTGGTTATCATGGCAGGATAACCAATCAGGCTGATGGCTTGGTGGGGTGGACTTGGGTTTGGTTCATGACTTTCCTGTGCTGACACCCCAGGGGTAAGGGATGAAGCTCTGCTGGCCTGGGCCATGTGTGTCTGTCAGGGACTGAGGCACTGCTCAGCACCTTGACCTCTGACAGTGTGTTGGCATCACTGCACTCACAGGAAACAAGGAAAGAAGTTGTTTAAGAATAAAATGACAAAATCATACATATGTGTGCAGTGCTGATTGGCACCTCAGGTGTCAGCCACAGCCAGCTCCCACGCAGGTTGTTTCTTGTTAAATTACATCTCTACAATTGACCGGTCCAATCTGAAGAGGGATACCAAATAAATAGGAAGAAGAGAAGGGGAAAAATTGGTTAGTCTGGAAATGGCTCTGATCTTTCAGCCAGGCAGCTCTCTGCATGATGCTGTGAGTGTGAGAGGCTGTGGCTGTGCTATGTGTGAGACACTGCCATGTGCCAATTGGACAGTCAGCAGCTAAACAGAACGGTGAGTCAGGTGAGAGATGGGCCTGAAACAGGACAGGCTGGAAGGGGTTTGGCAGCGTGTATGAAAGTGGAAGGCTGCTGCACAGGTTTATGTGCCTCACAGTGATTTCTGAAGCAAGGCTGTAAGCTAAACAGTCTGAAAAATCTTAAGGTGCAGTCAGGAATGCGAGATACTTTAGCCCCAAGAGAATGAAGTTGCTTGTATGTTTCCTTGAGAGATCTGCCTCTTGGTGCTCTCCGCAATGCTTGTGCTTTTTATAATTATCCATTTCTTACAATTTGAAAACACTTTTGGAGGTGACGACTGGGATTGACATATAGGTTTTGGTTTCCAATATCTCTGTAATAAGTGCTGAAGAATTAGGAGATTAAAAAAAATTGCACAATACAACTGCGGTAAAAGTGAATAAAGCATGTTTCTCTAAGTAAGATGTCCTTAGCTTCTATTGTTATCAGGATATATCAAGTGTCATCCTTTACTAGTGTCTTCGCCAAAAAAGGTTGAGAATGTCTTTTTTCCCAAGGCTACTTTGAGGGGAGGGAGCAGACTAGAACAGAGTTACTAAGCTGGAACACCCCCCTCCCCCACGATAATTTTTAGCATTAGTTATATGTAAAATTGTTGATCCAAGATCTTCTTGGCTGCTGCTTTCTTCTTACATCCCTTTACCTTTAAGCTGAATAAAGATGTCTGTTCCCAGCCTGACAATACTATTGATAGATTATTTTAGGAAAATTTATGTAAAAACAGGCTGGTTGACTTCTGAAAGGAGGAGAAGCCCTGAATAAAAATACTTGCTAGGAGTGGGAGAAAATTGGCATAGCTCACACAAAACATTTTAATGTTCCAGTTAAAACTTGAAGTGATCTGTCATCTGTAGCAAATACTTGTTCTGGCTTTTGCAGGTATCTGTCAGTACTGGCTGGGTCTGCCTGAACGTGCAAGTGTTAAAGAGTGGCCTTTCTTTGCTGTTTGAGGGTGCTTATGGGCAGGGTGGGAAAGAGGGACCTGCTTTGGAGCAGCAGGGAAATAAGTGGCAAAAGCTTATGAAAAGTGTTTCATTGCTCAACAGAGTTAGGGCCAAAATAAACCATGTTGCATATAGTGGAAACATTTGCATGCTGTTTCTTCTGTAATTTATTATTTGTTTTGTCCTTTATCAACAATCAATTTGGTTCCCTAATGTCCTATTCAACAACCAATGAAGATTTTGTTTGCTTTCCCCTTTCTGTCGTCTGTGAGACAATCAGGTTTTTTGCCCTTGTATACAGATTGCCCATGAATACAGATTGATTTCAGAGGTACACAGTCCTGAATAAGATATGCAAAAAAGTAGTATCAGTAGAAGGGCCAAAGCTGAAAGATGGTTTATTTGATTTATAGAGTGATAAACCGTTGAACTGGTAAGTGTATTGCTAACTGAATCCAGTGGCATTTGCCACAGTGATTATTATGCAGTTAACTGCTTCATCCAAGTGCCTCTGCCAGCCAGTGCTGCCATTAAAAACTAATGCTGTGGCTACACACTCAGAACTACCCCTGCTAAGTGTCCTGATTGTTTCCCTGACATGGAAAAAGAAGCATGCAGATAAAATTATCTCTTACCTAATAGGTCGTTTGCCTCTTGCCCTGAAGAAAATGACCCATTAGGCAGAAGTAGTGCTCTACATTTTTGTGAAGTAGAAGATAATTAGGGGATACAAAGGCTGGTTAGAAACCAGAAGAATTCTTTATGTTACATGTTTATTATCTCTGGTGGAACTTCAAGTCAGTAAGCCAAAAACTTCTGAATTCTTCCACTTAGGTGTTGAGGGAAACTGATGGTCATAAGGACCCTGATATTTTTTAATTAAAGTGAATAACTGTACACCTCAAGATGCCGTGTTATTTCAGATGCATTTGTAAAAGAAAAACTGTTTGAGCTCAGAGTAAAAAAGATTTATTGAATAAAAATGCTTTTATTTTTCTTATCTGAAATCACATTGGAGAACTCTAAGTAGGTTTTTAATAAAGCAAGTTGCCTAAATTCAGCAACTTGCAAAAAATGAGAATATATATTCAGTCTCATCTCCAAAACCACAAAGGCCCTACAGTCATTCAGAGTCCTGTTTTCTGCCTGCTGATTTTGGTGACTGGAGCACATCTCAGAGGCTGGGAGAGACATGCTCTGCAATTCTTGTTTAGTGTGACAGATTTTGGCCAACACATGCAGCTGAAACTTGGCAGTCCAAGTAGCCTGCGAAGTTAAATTCTGCATAGACATGTTTACCTTTTTGTTAGCTACAAAACATGTTTGAGGGATTACATCAAATACTGTGCTCTGATAACCGGAGCTGTAGCTGTGCCAAGTTGGCAACTTAAATGGCTGATGGTTTACACATCAAATTTGTACTGCAGTACAAAACTGCAGTGGTATGAAACTTTCCCTGTAGCTCATCTCTGGCTTAGGCCATGTCCTTCCTTAATAGAAGCTAGTTTAACAAGGTCAGATATGTTGTGTACTTCTAGAAGCTTTAATAAGAATTCCTATAGTTGCTGGTTTATTTGAAATTACAGCACTCTGACTTCCTGTTGTATATATTTATCTGAAATTGTATATGCTTCAAAAACAGATTAGGTGACTTTTCATAGTAGTTTAACTTCTATTAATTCCTTCCAAATGCACCAAACTTTCCTAATGTGCCGAATTTCTACAGATGTCTCTTTCTGGATCCATACCCTTCATTCTTGGGAAGATTAAAAAACCAACCTGTGCAGAAGTGGATTGGCTTCTGGAATACCTGTTGTCTTCCTAATTAATCTAAAAGTTCTGGGCTACAAATCTATTCAGGCTACTACCCTGAGAAGTGGTGGCATAATGATTTGATATGTGAGGGTAAAGTGTTGACAATGAATGATGTACATTCTTCTTTTATAAACTTCAGTGATTCATTATTAAATAATTTACTTCCTTGTAGCACCAAGTCACACTTTAATGCAGTAATCATTGGACACAGACCTGTTAGTTAGACCATAGCCAATAGTTACTGTTTGAATATTGCAAAAGCAGTGTCTTTGAAAAAGCACAGGTTTTACTTTCTCATTTGATAGAATCCTTTTATGGATTTTTTTAATGTGTAATGTATTCCTAAGTTATTGTATAGTTGATTTTCAACCAGTCTCCAATTATTACCAGTATGCAAAACACCCTGTCATAGTACTGATAACAGTATGTAGTTGCAGACTATAAAATATTTATATCTACTTTTTTTCATTAGATCTTCTTCCTTTTTAGTGAAAGGATTATATAGGAATTGGACAACCCTCATTATCCTTTTTTATGAAAAAAATAAACAAGATTTTTGTGGTCAGAAGAAAAAAAATTTCAAAGACTTGATAGAATAAATAAGATTGTTAAATCCAAGTCTTCCAAAACTTAGAACTAGAATCAACTTAAGTCAATTTTGGAAATGTTTAATTGTAAGTACTTTACTGAAGAGAATTTATTTAGAGCCAGTTAATGCTTGGCATATAAGCAAACATATTGTGTAAGGAGTCCTTCCCTACACACTACATCATCACTCCAGCCTCCTCCTCTTAGCCTAATGCTCTCTTTTAAGCACTGCTGTTGAAGGATTTATACTTTGTTATCTCAAAATGCTGTTTTCATTAGTTGATATGAGCAGCAAGCTGGCTATCGTGAAGACACACAGTTCCTCCAAGTTCTGTGATATTGGCAGCTGGGGGAAAGAAACTCAATGCCTTGACAAGAAGAGTGGCTTTAAAAAAAACTTGCACTTTGCTGTAAATCAGATAATCAGCATGAGAGAGGGAATTGTGAAACCATGCAGTTTGCACCAAACCTGACAGGCAAAGCTAGAGAAAACCAAGTATGGTTCATTCCCTGATTCTGTTTTTTTCAGTACATGGTGCGGTACTACCACCACTCTGTGCAGGAGCAGGGCTTGGGGTTATGTCTGAAATGTCCTAACACAGCTCTGTCATTCTTTATGATGGTTTTTCCTAGCAGAGCAGAACCAAAAATTGCTTCCCCTTTTCTAAAGAGCAAAGGTCAAAAGTAGATAACACTATAGTGTGCTTATATTTTTGTACTCTGATTTGTGTTGCCCTGACAAATTATGACATATTACATCATGTGTGAGTTTGTATGAGTTTTCATTTCTGAGTTTTGCAGAATTTAAACGAAGAACAGATGTTGGAATGGTGTTTTCTGGTGACCTTTCATTGCCTTTATGTCTTTGAACATTATTCTGTGGGTTTGGAAAATGTAGCAAGAAAACATTTTTGTAGACTTGGATGCTCTAAATATTTGTTCATTGAAGGGTTTTGGAATTTCTGATCTGCAGAACACTTGTTGGTGGCTTTAAGGCAGCTCAAGATCATGTTGAGCAGGCACTGCTCCAGATACTTCATGCTTACAAGATGGTATCTCATCCAGTTCTTCAGGGTAGACAGGAATTTTGTGTGGCTACAAGTGGAAGTAGGGACTTTTGTACATTCACTGTGATACAACCACATCATAAAAGCACTTGTGAACTTCCATTCTAATATTAAATACAGGTAATGCTCCCAGGTCTTCTTTCAATTAAAAAAAAAAACAGCTAAAGAAAACATTACTTGTATATGATTTTATTTGGTCCTTTGCATATCCACTCTACTCTCAGGATTTTTGGGGTTTTTTGTGTGTTTGTTAGACTTCATCTTCTTCAGTGGTATGACATGGCATTGTGGTGGTCTAATACACGAGATACATTTTAAATAGGTTTTTCCCTAGCCTGATTGTGGAGGATTTTATTATATAAGAAAAACGCCATTTGTCTTTACTGTCATGATTTTGGATATAGCCATGTCTGAATGATGTGGACGTTTTAAACAACTTGTCAGTTGAAAATCAGTGACAGTACAACCCCAGAATTACTGTAGGCTAGCCCTTCATTTCTGAACCCTTCACTGCAGAAAGAACAAAGAACTGGGAACAACAAAATTACTCCAGGGGCCTACTCCTGGGAGAAGGACAAACATTCCTGTTACAAGGAACTAGAAGAAGTTTATTGCACCAGTTTTGCAAAACAGGGTTCCAGGTAGAGAGGCTTGCTCTGGGGGGAAGATGGGTGTTTCTTCTTACTAAGATCTAATCCTTCAAGTTCTTCTCAAAGAGGGAAGGCTCTCTCTGACAAGCTTCCTTTAAATAAAGGGTTAAAAATCAGAGAATTGCACCGAGAAGAGTTGTAAATGAAAATGGATTTCAGTATTTTGGTGCAATCTCATGTACCGCAGCTCTTTATAGATTTTAGCTTATTAAGCGAAAACCAAAAGCAGATTCTTTCAGTCTTGGATATACCTCAAGATCATCATCCCTCCCTTTCTTGGGAGAAAGATGACAAGCTGTCAGCACTAGGTAAAAGTTATGTTATTTTTCAAATGATACGCAAGTGAAGGGTGTGACTAAATAGCTGAGATTTCCAGGAAAGAGAGAGTCAAGAACCAGCAAACATGAAGGAAGAAGATCTAAAATGTCAAAGACCAGACATCTGTTATGACGTATGGATTGTTTTCTTGTCTTCCATTTCCACCAATACTCTCCTTTCTCAGGCTATTCTGAGTTGTACTTTTGGGAGTGTAGTGATAAGAAATATTTGACTATTCAAGGACTTTGATTCAGAAGTGAGGAGAGAAAACAAAAATATGCCATTAAATAAATTATGATGCTTATTAGTGTAAACATAATACTGTAATATATTAATCTTTTTCACTCTTTGTTTCCAGTCTTTTTTTTTTAAATAGGTTATCTGATACATCCTTATGTAAAAGATTAACAGAATTTTTACTGGTTACTTGAACATATTCCTGTTCATTTTTTACTTTATGTGAAGTGCAAACTTTAGAAATAATCCTTGTAGGGAGATGTGTCTGTAATTTATACTATTGAGAGCTACTCAATAGCAGTCCTTCTCAAATAATAGAATTTATGGCAGCAATTAAGAGGCAGGATGTTGCATCAACCAATATTTTATACAACCCCAAATTAAAATTACTTGAAATTGTTTGAAAATTAGAGCTGCTCACGCTCTCTGAAGACTTGAAAGACAGGAAAAGTGCTAAGAAAACAGATGTGGTGCTTACTATAAGTAGGGAAGAAGAAGGGAAAGAGGAAAAGCACAGATAGGTGAGCAGTTATAGACCAGTCAGCTGTCTCCAATTTCCAGATAAATTCTGAAATAAAAATTCTAAGTACATATAAGTACTTGAAAGATCAAAGTCAGATGAATTATAATCAACAAGTTGTGTTGAGCCAATATTATTTCTTTCTTTGCTAGGATAACATGACATTTGAACAAAGAGGAAGCAGTAAATTTAATCTGCCTTGACGTTATTAGGGCTTTTGATACTGTTATTTATGACAGGCTTGTACAGTAAGAGAAACATGGCCAAGGCAATGTATAATGAGCTGAGTGCAAGACCTAGAATTCAGTTTTCAAACAAACTTGTTACTGAGAGCACCATGAAAGATGTAGAAAATCTATTTTGGAAGGGTGTGTTTTGTGTCCCATGCCAACCCATGTCCCATGCCTATGTTATGGACAGTGTGCCATGGAGCTGTGGGGGGTATAATGCATGCTGGAGGATAAACATTGCAAAAAGCCTCGATGAGCTAAGGTAGTTCTGGGAGCAGGAGAAGGAAAATAAGCATTTCAGTTGGAAGATGTGAAAGATCTGCACCTGGTAGGAGTGAGCCAATACAAAGCAAAATACAGGCTTGTGAGGGTGACTGTAAAGCAGAAAATGAATAAACATTGACCTTTTCTGTGCCTTCTTTCTGTGCTTTTCCCATCACAATATGTGTGGACAGCATATTTTTGTTTGTCCTTTATGACCTTTGCCTGTTGGATCTGCCTTTGTACTTTGGACACCTTCATTCTGTTCTTCATGCTTCAAAAAGATTCTTGCCCCTCATTCATTTCCTGTTGTATACTTCCTTCTTGAGTTCAGATAATTGAGGACCCACAACTGGTATTGTTTTAAGATTCATCTTTTTTTTTTTTTTTTTAGATGATTCAATTGCTTAAATATTTTTTGCGATGTATTTCTTTTCTGTCAGTGAAATATAATCAGTTCCTTGAAAGTGGTGTCTTCTGTCTTGGTGTCCCTTGCTCCTCTTCCTCTTTTTTTCCCCCCAGAAATGCTAAACTAACATATAATGGTTCTGCTACTTGACCTGCCTATGTATGCACAGCTGATTTCTCCTGGTAGCACTGCTGACCATTGGAATTCTTCTTGTCTCACTGCCTTCTTACCTTCTCTGCCAAACCATCTTCTCCCTGAAATCGTGAATAGATTTTTCTTTTCTTCCCAAACACTGGGACACAGACTTTTTGGACAACTACATGAGTAAATCTTTTGACAAGATTCCCCTCACCTTTACCAGGCACTTCAAACATAACACTTCCCACTACTACTCTGCCAAGGGGGTGCTCTCCTGGCACAAGGTAACAGGATGTTTCTTCCCCCCCAGGCTTGCTCTGCCACACATTCAGTTTACATAAATTACCCAGTCTATGCTCAGCTATGCTAACTGGCCCAGGCAACCACACTTAGTATTTCATACATTGAGGGGCTTCCATTCAGATTCCTGAATTCAGATACCATCTGGTACAGATGTCTGAAGATGTCTGTTTTGTTATAGGACTGTTTGTTTTCATTCCCTTGCCAGCTTGTATTTTAAGAAATTTTAGGACTTATTTTAAGAAGTAATTATGCCATATCACTTTCTCATTTCTAGGCAGAGAGAATTGGCAGAACATCAGTAAAGACACTTCCTGTGAAGAGAGGAAATATTAGTGTTAAGGTGCTGTTGAAATACAGATCTGGAAGAAGACGATTGGAGCATACTCAAGAAAAATAAAAGTTGACAAGAACTGATGCAGAAAGTTGACATCAAGGGGGCAGAGATCTTTTGATGCAAGAGGAAGCAAACAGGCTGATTATTGTCTACAAAAAAGGGAGAATAGGATTTGCTTATGGCTAAATCTAGAGACTGAGCACAGTGGGAAAGAGCTAGATAAACTAATGGGTGATTGATGTGTGTAATTAGCTTGCAAATAACTTCAGGCTAGATCCTGGAAGATGGCTTCTAACCAAGGAAAAAATGTATTTCTGTGTTTTCGCCTTTCGTTTAACTTGTGGCAGAGATAAAGATTTAAAAAAAAAAAGGTGTGGTAACAATATGAAAATACTGTTGCTAGGAGGCTATTGGAGACAAAATAGAATGCCCAATAGTACTTTTCAGTCCTGGGCTATAGAAAAGATTTTCAATACACTAAAGTCTGTCTCTCATACTCACTGTATTTTTTTCTTTTTGTTTTTTTGATACAAACACTTTTATATCTCCTACATAATTAAAAGCAAGAACAGATTTAGCAAAGCCACACTAATGTATTTGCTGATTCTTTGAAGCTGGGAGGTAAAAAGAGCATTTCTTTTATTTTAATGATTATTTAAAGAATTATGTAGTAACTCCTGATTCTGTTTAGCTTATGCTTTGCCCCCAAGAACTGATCATTCATCTTAAAATCAGTGGTTGCCTTGTGACAAGCAATTATGATATAATTTGATTCCTAACATAGAAATAAAATATTTTCTTGCCCTGTAATGATGGTAAGAAGCTGAAATTTTGATTTTGTCAGAGTTTTGAAGGTTTTAGCAAGACACATGCATTGGTTTTAATATTCTTGTGAGCCTCTTGCAAATTTCTTGTTATGCATGGACCAATTTCCATTATGGAATTTGTAGTTTTTCTCAAGGGTGGTATAAGGAGGCAGACTTGGGTGTTCATTTTGTTTTAGCTTTTTTTTTTTTTTATTCTCTCTTATTTTTAAAATATTTTTGCAAGAAAAAAAAATCTAATTCTGTGCAAGTCATCTTTGCTGAGAGTTTTTGCTGGCTGAGAACCAGCAATACTGGCAGAATCAGTGTTTGCCATTTAATTCTTCCAGTTCATCTGAGTACGAGGGTAAGTTCCGGGTAGATGTGAATTTGCTTATTGTGAGCCTCAAAATATTGAAGGAAAATATTGCAAAGACCAGTCA
Source organism: Eopsaltria australis (assembly GCA_034509425.1). Classification (NCBI taxonomy): domain Eukaryota; kingdom Metazoa; phylum Chordata; class Aves; order Passeriformes; family Petroicidae; genus Eopsaltria; species Eopsaltria australis. The sequence goes on from JAVTVJ010000056.1 coordinate 573,916, forward strand.
CAAGAACCATAGTTCTTATTAAAACAAGTGAGTTCTTATTGACTGAGCATAATTTTGTGCTTTCACAGATTTGAGTTATTGCAAACTAGATTTTTTACAAGGGGCGCTTACTTTTCTGAAAATTAAAAGTGAAAATAAAACACATAATAAATGTAAGAGAAAAAATATAACCACCATAAAAGCCTTGATTTATAAGGAGCAGAAATTTTCCAAAATGTTTGTTGTCTCTGTCAGCTTTCACTAGTACAGAAGTTTCAAATCAAAATTATTACATTCTCTCAAGAAACACTACTTAACATTATTATTATTTACTTTATTGCTGGCATGAGTGCTTACACAGTAAGAAGGATTAGGCTAACCAAACAGTTCAACCTGGGATAATCAAGTAGCCTGCTGTGGGTTGGATTGGGATTATATGGACATTTTCAAGACTAGAATACATGTGGGAGGTGTAGGAGGTGTCCACTCGTTCTCCAGGAGCACCCATTTTACTTATTTTGGCTGCACTTTCCTAGGAAGCAGCTATTGTGTTTGTTCTCTTTGCTGTCATGGAGGGAAAAACAACATTTTACTGTGCTGGAAGCATTTCACTGGTTCAGTGGAAGCCTGCAGAGGCTGGGAAAAATGCAAGTAACTCTCTTCTAGGGCATGCTTCTGTGTAAAGTCATACACCTCTCTTATTGACAGTCTCATGGATTTTTTTTCTTAACTTATAAATTGCAATGTCTATTACCACTTATAGACAAAAATAAAACACGTCATTTAAAACTTGCTTTAGTTTATTAATGAAGATTAAGACGAATGAGTGGCAATTTAAGTGCTCCAGAACAAGCCTGCTATGCCTGTGGTGTCATCACTTTCCTTTTTGTATGTATAATGCTACAAACCTGCTTTTTTAAAAACAGTTTTTATACAAAAAATTGACTTCTTCTGTTGTGGTCTGTACCTTGAGTGCAGTGATGAACATGACACATGGTGGAATTCTGGACTTAAAAAATGTTGCTTATTTTGATATGCCATACCAATTGATACCTCATATAAAAATCACATAGAAAACTTCATGTAGAAGTGAAACAGCAAGGTATTTTCTCACCAGTCAAGCTTAATGTGGGATCCTCTTGTAAGGATTTAAGTCTAAATAATGCCTTTTTCTCCCCCTGGTTCTTGTTTCACTTCGCATTTTCTTCTGCTTAATGAAGGAAATAAAGGACTTCAGATCGTGAAGGACAATCAAATAAACATGAGCATTTAGTAAGATGATGTCATCTTCATATTTTATGGATGCATGGAGAGCTGAATTGAAACACAAAGGCAGAAAAGGAAAATATGCATTACTCCTGCATCTGACATTAGCTATTCTTACCACATTGCAGTGTCACTTTTAATTTTGCTCATATGGAAGGGATTCTGGAAAAAAATAAAAAAAATAAAAATCTCAGAAAACAACCACAAGAGTGACAGAAATATTATCTTCAATATTGGTTCTGTTTATCCTAGAGGTAGACCTTTGTGTGATGCTGTATGCTGAGAGAGAGCACTGGCAAGAGCATCTTCCATCTTCAGGTCTGGTGCGTGCAGGAGCCAGAGGTGGAAGGTGAATATCAGGCAGAGTCAGGGAAGTGCTGAGGAAGGAATGGAGACATCTGGAGCTTTACTGAAGTCTGATGAGGAATTATGCTGGTGAGTGTGGTGGTTTAGTGTAGGAAGATAGTGCAGATAAAGGAGCTATTTCATGTTTTTTTCTGTAGAAATCAGAGTGCGAGGTCCTTTTAATCTGTTTAATGAAAGAGTTTATCTTATTGTTCTATAAACTTTAGGGCCGGGAATATGCAAACGTGTAACCAGTGCATGGGAAAACCTTGCCTACGGCTCCCGCTCCACGAGAGGGAGCCAGAACTGTCTTTAAAATGTCAGCAGTAAACCCTGAGAAATAATGCAGCCTAAGCTGGACCCGAGGCGCTGCCATTGCCTTGTGGCCAGGGCAGTGTTTTGCCCACCGAGCTGCTGCCGCACGGGCTGTGCCCCCTCGCATCAGGGCAGCCCAGGCTTGCCGGCAGCGAGGGACAAGCTCGGATCCACCCCACCTCCTCCTCTTCCTCCTCCTCCTCTTTCTCCCTTTACGCTTCCGTGCTGAGGAATTACCAGCAGTGCAAAGAAATCCTGCTGTGGCTCTGCAAAGACACGAGTGTCTCATTGCTGGTAGCCCTGTTGGGATAATCGGCAAAGGATGCTGTCCCTTATCTGCATCTGGAGTTATTATTCGGCTTAGCCGAGGCAATAAATGCAGGAGGCAAACTAGGGGGTGAAACTGGAATTAAAATAGGCAACGCCTGGTAGTGAATGGAAAGTAAAAATACTTTTTGGATCATTGAGTTGCATGTGCAGGATGTACTTCCTACTTATTTAAACACTAACCAAAAAACAAAGCTTCTATTAGAATCCTTCTAGGAATACATGTGCTACATGGAAAAAACCCAGACCTATAAAGTCAGATAGTGGGTGATAATGGATTTCAGAATAACTTGGAGTTTTGAAATTGACTGCAATAAAAGTTAACTGATCTGAAATAAGAGTCAGTGATACTAAAAAATGCTCCTGCTATAAAAACTTCCTTTGGCAAGTAAGTGTCCCTTAAGGAGGTCAGCTGGAATTGCTGGTTGAAAACATGAACTGAATCCCATGCTGGAAGTGTGGAGCTAACTGGGCAAAGCTGTACACTGAGGGGGGCCTGTGAGGATGCCTTTCCAGGGGGATTCTGGGTCAACAAGTGTCTAAAATCTGAGGCAGAGGTCAGCAAGCAGGAAAGCCTGTAGGTACATAAAGAAAATGAAGCATTTTGGAAAACTTTTAAATGAACAAAACACAAAAATGTCATTGCTTTAAAGTCAACTATATCAGACAAGAACAGTCTCATTTTTTTGCGGGGAAAATGATTGTTTATTGTATCACTGGATTTTACAAAGCAATAACCACTGTTCTTCAGGCATAAGGTAGAAGGATTTCAGAATTTGACAATTAGTGTGTGTGAAAGAAAGGCAAAACCCCCCAATTACAGAATCACAGAATGGGTCAGGTTGGAAGGGACCATAGTGGGTCATCTGGTCTGACCTCCCGGGTCAAGCAGGGTCATCCCAGAGCACATGGCACAGGATTGTGTCCAGACAGTTTTTGAATATCTCCAGCGAGGGGAGACTCCACACTCTCCGGATAAGGTGTTCCAGTGCACAACAGAGAAGTTCTTCATCACATTCAGGTGGAACTTCCTGTGCCTCAGTTTCTGCTCATTGCCTCTTGTCCTATTTGCTTGGCACCACTGAGAGGAGTCTGGATCCATCTCCTTGACATGTTCCCTTCAGTTACTTACAGACATGGATGAGGTCTTCTCACACAGTTGCCTTGCCGCTGGGATCCACTGTGTGTGTCTAGTCGGTCTTGTTGGCCTGAGCCTATTCTGATGGACCCGACTGCCAGAGCTGAGGGCCATTAACAGCTGGTTAAAAGAGTGAATGAAACATTTTGTCTTAAGGCACACGATAGGTTCTGGATTGTAAAGTATGGTTTTTATTTATTTGTAGTGGGGTGTGAATGTGTGTGGATGTACAAACACTTGCTGCATCACAACCCAGGGTGGAGTTATTAGTGTATCTTCCTCATACTTGTGCTGTAATGGGGTTTGTGGGACAAGGGTGAAGCACTAGGCACTATCTTGTTTGTTTGACTTCTGAAAACATCACTTGACATACGTAAAACTGACCTAATCACAACCAGAAGCGGATTTTGGTGACTTTGGTTTTGCCAAGGCCGAAAAGCTTTTTTTGTTCAAGGCTTCTCATAATGTACATTACTGCTGCTCTCTCTCCCACTTTGCCCTTTGGTCTGCTAGAAGCAGCCAAATACTGAAACATGATACCCATGAGGATTATGCAAACAAAGGGAATATTTACGTATAGAGAATAATATTGACATTTGCATGTGCCTCACAGTGTCCCCTCAAATTACACTAAGCAAGATTATATCCAGGCTTCTTTGTTAGATTTGCGTGCTGTGTGAATTATGACTGATTCTTAAAAATACAAACTGCATTACTAGTAACTCGGACACCAAGTAATGTGTGGCTAAAATTTATAGTCAACTTATGGTTGACAGCTAATGCAAACAACTGGAAGACTATATAGAACCAAAATGCATTTAAAATATCTCGTGCCCAGCAACTGGACGTGCACTCAGATTTTTCTTCAGCCAGCTTGTTTCATTGAAAACAGCCCTTAAGGGTCATTTATCCTCTTTTTAATGTTAGCAATCATATGACAAAATAGTTGCATGGGAAGAAATAGCTGTGAGAAAAAATAACTTTTTGTCTGACAAGGGAAGAAATACTTGCAAAATACCGATATGGGTGGGTTTTTTTTCAAGATTACTGTTGCATAAATATTTCAAAATTGTAAAGCAAACACTTTCAATGGGAAATATCTTTTATTTGTTTTCCTTACTTTTGTTTTTTGTTTATTAAAAGTAGGGGAACAAACCCCTTAGGAAGTCAAGGTTAGCAAATATACTGGTACACTTACGGACATCTATTTTTTTTTTAAAGTGACAAAGGCAAAACAGAGGCTGACCTTTATGAAAGAACAGATCCATGGGGGAAGAAGGTTTCTTTCTGACAGACAGGAAGCTCTCTAATGCAACCATTAAAGGTAGTGAAGGAGGATGTTTAAGTCATCTGTTATCCCAGTGAGTCAAATGCAACCTCAGGCTGTTGTTTCTCTAAGGCTAAAAGTGTACTTACACAGAACATCTCATTTACAGAAGCTATAAAATGCTCTAATGCACGCAGCTTAATCAAATAAGCTAGCTATCTGTTAGTGTTTCAAGGTAATCTTTTTAAAATATTTATTGTTTTGCTTGCAGTATTTATTTTTCTCACTGTGCACATAATCCCAAATTTCACATTCTGATTATTATACTACATAACTCTCCATGTATTCTCTCTTTTACAAGGCTCTCTGTTAATTAGTTGCTTATGCAAAATGCATAAGTTCCCCATGCGTATCTGGATTTAAAAAAAAGTTACAGATAATCAATATTTACTAAAGCAAAGAGTGAAAATTAGAAGTCTCTGAGAGGTATAAGTGTAATCATAGTACAAACAATAGTACTAAAGCTCATCATGTAAACACAAAAGATTGTACTGTAGGATAGATGGTTAACCTGTGAAATTAAGGAACCTCAGAATCAGCATGGTACATAGTTATTCAGAGAAAAAGAAAATACATATAATGTAAAAAAGACATCTTGACTTTATCAATAAGAGGAGAGATCCAGAGTAGTAGGTACCTGTTTGCAGCTTGTCTCTGTTGGTTTTCCTTACAACAGATTGAATGGCTACATATTTTCTCTTTTGTTTGTTAAAGCTTCCCTTATAAAGGCAGCCAAAACCGTGGTTAAAAATGTTATTATTAAAAAAAGTGTCGTGGCTTCATTTGGGCAGTGCTCTCGTTCATGAATGAAGCTCATGAGAAGTTGCAGGGGGAAGAAGAACTATATAAGAAGATGCAGACGCCCAATATAAGAGCTGAGTCATTGCAAAAATGAAATTGCAATGCCACAATACCCAGCGCAGTGGATAATGAGCAGAATACAGTAGAAGGAAGGTAGCTTGGCTCTCCCACACAGACTCTGTAGCCTAACTAAGCAGTGCATTCTGCTGTGAGACTGAAGCATAAAGATGAGTCCAGCCAAGCAATTTAAGTTAAAGCATTTTGGTACAGATTGTTCTGCTCTCTGTAGAATATCTCATGTGTCACACATCCAGGAGGGGAGCTCACTCTAGTTCACATGTTGTGACTTCTCCATGCTGTCAGGTTGGGGACGTGGTAGGTGGGACACACTGTCCCTTCCCCTGCAGTGAGGTTCCACAGCGTGTGGATCTCCTGACCCAGCCCATGCTGCCCCTGGTCAGGCTGAGAATGTGGCAGCTGAATATTGCAGGGTGCTGTGAAGTGTTGATGTTCCAATGGCTGCATAGGACCCCCAAGCGACGGCAACCCACAAACGAGTTCTAAAATAAGACCTTCGTAGCTTTTGCCATGCACTTTGGGGTCTTTCTATGAATTTTCACTGGAACAGGACAAACTAATAATGATCATTGTTATAAAAAATGCAACTTCAATATGTCCTAATGGTGTTGATACAGCTGGAAGCTTTCCAGAATTGGTGTGGTTTATCTGCACAGCATGAAAGTATATGAAAACTAAATACAGGCAATAACGCTGGACACAAGTCAACTGAAAATTTTAAATAAACAATTAGATAAACTTGAAATTTAAAAAAATCTTCATGAAATATGAAAAGAGTAAGGAAAACAAGCTTTTACCTAATAGGATAAAAGAAAATACAAGCTATTCTGGAATTTTTAAACAATACTACAAGAGACTGCTTTAATATATTCAGGAATAAAAGAGGACTAATAGGCAAAAAAATACAAAAAAAACTACAATGAAAACTGAAGCTGTCTGGAATTCATTGATGTACATACAATAAGTTTTATTTAAAAGCATGGTTTTAAATACATTTCCCAATAAATATGCCCTAGAAAACTCTAAAGTACACATTTACTGAATAACATCTTAGGTAGGATGACATTTGTTAATGATTAATGAGAAAATCTTAAGCTAAAAATTCATCTTTACCAATGAATATAACAAAAGGAGGGAGCTGCTAAAGATGTATTAAATTACTTCATCTCTTTGTTTGGAAATATATTTCTCTGTTTTAGATGCTTACTGCAAATGAAGAAAAATATTCTAATGAAGTGAAAATAAATGATGGGTCAACTGAATTCCTGATGTAAAGCTCTCCTTTAAGTTCTTGACTGTGGGACTGATGTTTGTGGGCTGAAATTATTCTTGCATAGGTTTGAAAGTCAGGTGAATCCTGATTTTCATGCAGAATTCAGCTCAGTTGTATTTACATTAAATGCCACAAAATGTATATACATGCATTTCTACATGCTTTTAAAAAAATAAAGTAGCATATACTTGGTTTGAAGTGAACATTTCTTAACAAGAATACATAGTAATGTGAGCATGACACACTGATTTATCTACCAGCATGAAATTAGTGGTATGCTACAGTATTTTATGTCCGTTGAATCAGAGAAAGTTCTAACAGCTCAAGGGATTTTCATCTGACAGTACTTTCCTGTTTGTGTTCTTAAATATTAACATCATATTTTAATTAAATGTTGTGTGAGATTTTTTTAAATCTTTTTGACAGTAGTTGAAGCATGAAAGGTAGTTTCATGTTATTTTAGAGTATTTATTACTTCTGATATACTTTATTTTAAAGAAATGAAATTATAAAAGTTAATTTGAATGAAAAACATCGAAAGAAGAAAGAACAGTATACACACAGCATTTCCAGTAATAATTTGTTCAGAATGTGTTGTGCTTGCCTGAATAAGGATTTGTCTAATTACTGCAAAATAACCTACTAAATCTGTAATTTTAACCTTATAACTTTGCATAATGAAAGGTAGTAGACCATGTAAACCTCTGCTTTAGCAGAGTTTTCACACTCTTTTTTCACAATTACATTTTGCATTTTGCTTACAACAAGCGGCTCAGGGCTTCTTCCACTTTTCCGAGGTGCATGTCTGCAGCTGCATGCTGTTGATTTGGTATAAGTTTTAGCACTTCTAAAACTTGTTAGAAAGCTACTGACTTAAAAAAAACCAAAATGGAAGCAGAAGTATATAATTGCATCCCCAGACTAAAATCATGCTTCAGTGCCTTCTCCTTTCTGGAGCTTTTGTGCTGAAAGGCAAAACAACAGTTACTGGCAACACTAGACACTGACCGCTCCTTGTAGCACAGAGGATGTGGATGTGTATGCACACACTCAGTCTTTCACACTGGATCTCAACTTCTGGCAGCACTGAGGAAATTAAATGTAATCTCTTTCGGTTTCAATTTTGCCTTATCTGTTGTGCATTGGAAAAGACTTCAGGTCACTGTCCCAGCGGACTGCCCCAGTCCTTATCTCCCAGGGAGATAGGAAGCAATTGCGTAGGATAAGCCAGACTGTTTACTCAGCAGCACAGAGAGCTTTACCTGGAATTATGCCTCATGCGTGTGGAATAACTTTTCCCCCTTGCTCACCTCTTGAAGGTGATACTTTGCTCACTGCCCACGTCCAAGCATTTGAGAAGTGGGAGCTGATGTGGAGGTGGGAACTGATGTGGAGGTGCAGTGGGACCCTTGAGAGGGAAGCCAGCTGGGAGAGGCACCCCTGGGGAGATGAGGGTTTCCCAGGCCTCACTGCCTCCCAAATTCTGCTACCCTCTCCCTGCCTCCTCTGTCCCCCTTGCCAGAGAGGGGAGGGAAAGGCAAGGGCTCATTGTGTTAGCATCCCTTGCAAAGCTGCCAAAGTCATGACTGGTACATAGACCCAGGCACCAGGAATCAGTCCATTGGGGTAGGGAAGAGCTTATTTTTATATTTCTCCAGATCTTTGCACAATTGAACATTCCATCAGTTTTGTTCGCTGTGATTTCCTTTTCCTTTTTATCTTATTTTTTTTATTTGTCCAGCTGTTCCACTTTTTGAACCTATGATGTTTCTGTAGTTAAAATAACAAGTGTGAGATAAAATAGCTTTGTCTATTCTAGAATACATTCAAGGTGTTAAAAGGTTTGGGACTTGTTTTCAAGACGTTCATTATAGAAATTGGCTTTTGCACTAGAGAACCATATTGTTTCAGTGGTTTCAGTCTCCAGAGTTGGATAAAAACAGCTTGTTTTTCTTCTCTTCAAGGGCAGTAGAACTCAATCACATCCTCCAAAACTGCAGATAACAGAAGGTGATATTTGGCAAGGGAGTACTTATGTAAAATACAGGTCCTAAAAATCTTTCAGCCCTCAGGAAAATTCATGTGTCACATGAGGAGAATTTTTCAAATTTACGTTGTTATTGTCAAGTATTTGGCATAGATGACCAGAATGGCACATGTTTTTTTATAACAAAATGTAAACATGAATTGTTAAAAGTGGCGTGCCTGCCCTCCAGTGAGCTGGAAGGTGAAAAATTAAGGCCTTTTACTGTGATTATGAAAGATGCTTCTAGGTCCTGAATGGGAGAGAAAGCAAGTATGTGTGTTCCCTCTAAGCCTTTCAAACTGTATTAAAATTCCTAGATTTGTCTAGACTTTTGCTCTGTAAACCCCATGATTCATACATTTTCAGGTGGGTCTGCTTGCAAGGAGGAAGCCTCATTAGGCACTCTTCTCTCCATACAGTTGAAAATGAGTCCCTGGTCAGCAGGGTGTTGGCAGCACAGGTCACTTCACAAAACCTGACGTGTCCTGTCCACAGATTGCTCACAGCCCTTTGTTTTGGTTCTGTAAAAGAAGGTCCCACCAACAGCACTGTTGAACCACACAGCTACATTCTGAAGCAGTACAAGGTACTGTTCCATGCTCTACAACAGTTGTTTTATCCAATTGTGCTTCCAGTACATTTTCAGCCTCACAAGGTTGGGGATGAATACTTAACAGCTGCTCACTGCAGAAAATGACAATGAGTTTTTGCATGTTCATTCCTACAGTGTTGGTCTTTAATTCAGACCAGGCAGTCTTTGCCTGAACATTCTCACTCAAATTCTAGCTCTCAGGAAAGAAAGGGCAGTTTCAGCACTGAATACACAGGGGTTATAGACCATGGCTGGCGGCGCAGCCATTTCAGGAATGGTAACCATAGCTGAGAGTTTGTTACCTCTTATACTTCCCAGCAGCAAATTCACTCATTGTTCCCAGAGACCTCCTGAGAAACAAGTTGCTGAGTGACTTGTGATTTAGCTCCAATATCCTGAAAAGCAACTTTCAACTTCTTTTCTTTGGTGCTTTTGTGCTTTTTTAATCTTTAACTGGGGGTGTTTCAGAAGTTGTCCTATATGGCATTCCTCTGACATTGCCTCAGGTGCTTCTTTTTCCTTGAATGTCTGCTGGGAATAAGGAACCATGATTTCCAGCATGTATCTCACCAAACCTATAGATCTCTGAGGACTGGGCAGCTTTGTCATGGTAGTTGCCCATATAATTGTGTTGCTGATTAGCTCAGCTTCACCCATGTTAACAGGCTGCTAGTGCCCTGGCTGAGGAAGGGGGGATTTCTTTCCCCTCAGAGCTGCCTCCTGGAGGGGTCTGGCTGGACCCTGGGGTCAGGTCAGACAGCCTTGTGCTTCTGGAGCTGGAGTCCCACCTGTGTCTGGCCACAGGGGTTTGCTGTGCAAAGGGGACTGTCAAACTGGAATTTCATACAGTCATTCAATGGTTCAGGCTGGAAGGGACCTTGAAATTAATCTGGTTCCAACCCTCCTGGCATGGGCATGGAACCCATGGAGCCCATTTCCCAGATGGAGATGGGTTTGTTCTCATGTGATTAATCTTTTTTTAGTAACTGCTGCCAAAGAGTCCGTGATCTGGAGAATGCACTCATTTCTCTCAATCCATTTTCAGTAAAAAAAAAAACTCAAACAGGATGGGAAACATATCCCAGAGAGATTTCTGGCATATCTGGTTCCATGATTCAGCATTTCATAAATAAATAGTTATTTAAGTCTGATTTTTCCTTTGTAAGCAATACTGGTGTTTTACTAACAAATGGTTAACTGTCTTTTTTTCCTTGCACTTTCAGTTGGGGCCAAGGAATTTGCATAAATATTACTATTTCTGGCATGCCTAGAGACTTTTCTGGTATTGTCAAGAACAAAATGCTTTAAAGAAATGCACAGCCAAAGATGATTGAAGATCCGTGCACACAATGATAAATTTGCCAGTAATTAATTTATTAATAAAAGTCACAGTAAATAGAGGAATCCTCTTAGGATATGCTACTGAAATCCCATAGGTATGTCAGTTTCTTGAACACTTTGCTATGTGAACAGAATTTTCATTAAAATGCATGCATTTTTGTGCTGGTAATTCAGTCTGAAAAGCAAATTGTTGGGTTTTTTCCTCCATTCACACATGCCCTTGAAGTGTTTTTGGCAGCAATACCAGGAAGATATTCACTCAACCAGTGTCTGATTCTTAGTGCTGCATGGCAGAGAATGGGGGGTGTTTCTGGGGGCTTAATGGCAGCATTGGAGCAGATGCTGCCACATCTCCCAGCTAAGGGAGCAAGTAATTCCTGCTGCTCACATGGTCCCTCTGATTAAGTGCTTCTTGCTGCTTTCAGGCAGCCATTTGCTGCCCTGCAGTGTTCTCTAATTCGTACACACTTGTGTGCATCTCAATGTAATTTGTCTCTCCCCCACTCAGCCTGCTGTGCACCATAATATAAGAGCAGATTTAACCTCACAGTGATCTGTTATGGCCCAGTATTTTGTCGACAGAGGCCAAAACTGTTCCTGACTCTGATAATTTTAGTAACAATATACGATGGAAACATTGCCTAATTTTTCAGCTTTAGATTGATCTTGATTAGGGAAAAAAAACCCACATGTTGTGTTTAGAATAGTCCTCAGCCTCTTTTAGCACAAACAGGGTTAAATATTGAAATGAAGGACATACTTTTCATTTTCTACCATGGAAGTGCAAGTGGTAACAGGGATGACTGTGTAACTCAGGAGGTGAAAAATGACCAACCAGTGATGAGCAAACACTGGCAGAAAGCATAAAAGCAGACACATAACTCACAGGCCAGACAGCAAGAGATAAGACACTGCATACGAATAAGAATACGTGGGTGTGAGAGCAAGCAAATGCTGAAGAAGAGGATCTGACTGCTTCACTGAAAGTGCAATTACACAGAAACTTCTTCTGACTGCATTTCATCAGTAAATGCTACCCAGTGGCACAAAACTAGTAAAAAACCCCCAAAGAGCTGTATGAAAATGGCAGGCTTGCTTCCAGGCAAAATAAAAAATAATCAGTGAAAAATTCCAATATATAACATCTGCAGTACAAATAACTAGCTGTGTTCCTGTTTCTTTACGAGAGTGTTTAATATTGGCTCAGATTTTAATGTTTTGTTCTGGTTTCAGCAGACTGTTTGAACAAGACTCTGCGTTCTGGATATCAATCACCTAGATGTGTTGGCTGACTGAATGTACCTTAAATCAAGTAAAAATCATGCTTCTTTATTAATTAATACATTAATTTTATTAATATATCTTCTAAAAAACACTGAAAAACAGAACAGTGATATTTATTGATTTTCATTAACACCCTATGCTGTAATAAAATTTAAGCCTCTGCTTAGTCAATTGGTAAAAGATCTTTATGGGCTGTCACTGCAGGTATGACCTGAAATAAGAGCAGAATCCCAGGTTATCAGAACTTTTTTGGTGGCTGCAAAGAAGAAAATGAGAATATTCCTTCCAAAGCTGTGTAAGAAAGAGGATGGGACCCAAAATGAAGAGAATTTGTTTCACCAAGAAGGAGCTTCAAAATTTTAAATTGAATTAATTTTTTTTTTTAACTTTTCTCTTTTTTTCACCATGCTCTTAATGCCAAGTTTTAAGGTTGATCTCTGTGGGACTGTGGCTTGGGATCAGCCTGTAAAGGCTTTTGTGAACCTCAGCTCTCCTGAGATGCCTTTGCCTGCTAGATCAGCACTTAAGCCTAAAAAAGCCTCTGACTGTCACAGGACCTGGACATGGGGAAGACCTCCTTTCTCTCTGTCAAACACTGGCTCTTGCCAGTTGTGTCAGGCTCAAACTGACTGGATTTTCAGAAGTAACAAACTCAGGTTATACTTGATGCCCTTAGAAGAATTTTAGATCCAGACCAGCAAGAGTTCAGTTTTCACCTCAGTCTGTCAATACTTTTACCATTGGTTTAGGTATTGCATGTCTCTGCTGTCTTATTTGTTTCAGTACTGGCTGCTGTTTCCTTTTTAATGTATTAAGTTTTTTTAAATAACAGATTTAAAAATAAATATTTATTATTAAAAATAATAATTAAGAATACTTGTTCTCCAAAAATCACAAACCGACAAGCAAAATGTTTTATTTGTATGCCCCATGCATTCTGTGAAGGACAATTTATGAGTAAAATACCTAAACATTTTTCATTGTTCAGATTGCTGAGCTCTGGGTCACTTCACTAAGTTTGTGGAAGAAACTGATTGCACTCTAGATCTGTAGAGTGAGGCTGGATTTCCTGCTTATCTGTTTACTTTAACTGCCTTTAATGATGCAGCACAAATGGCCTGATGCAGTAATACTGGGTTACAAGCCATCTTGGGTTTTTTGCTGGAGAAAGATTCAATTACTGTGGCTGTTTCACTCAACCCTCATAAAACTTGGCAGAAGTTATCTACTGCCTTTCAGAAGAAGCTGAACTCCTTCAGTGGAGGCTTCTCTACACTTTTGCAAGCTTCAGGATGACCCCATATGAATATTTCATTCCATGGGTTTCATTTGTGTGTTTAAGTACCAATACAAATCAGTGCACACTCAAATGTACTTCTCTGAAGGTTTTAAAAATTATTATTATTATTATTATTATTATTATTATTATTATTATTATTATTATTATTATTATTATTCCCAGCTGGTGATACTTACATTGTCAGGATCTGATTTAGCCAAATGACAAACAAACACATTCTTAAGTGATAAATTCTCCATCCAGAAGTCTCATGTTTTCCAAATTAAGTGCCTGAACTATTCTAATTTTATTAGTGTGTCTAGCATTTGATTTTAAAAATTATTTGTAAATCATGCAAAAGTGACTGAATGAAATATAAATATAGTCTATAAAAATAGGAGTCTCCATCAGGATCTGCTATTCTGGCATTAAACAATGATAATCAAGCTCCTAGCCTAATTTATCTTACTCAGCTGGATTAATTTTAGTATTGCACAACCTGAATTATTTGTCAAATTTTCACTTAATTTTTGTAATCTGTCCAATTTCCGTTATTTTTTGAGGGTGGGGCTTCATTAAATATCCTTAATATTTTGCTTTTGCATGGTATTTGATAGATTGTTTCTTAAAGTAATGGAGTTGTAATGGAGTTGTAGTTCATATTCAAGTGGAAAACAATGTGGGAAATTAAATGGGAAGTGCATATTGTGTGGCCAGACTACTGGGGTAGGGGTCATTTACTGCTTCATTTCCCTATGCTTGCATAGGCAACGTGAGAAGGTAAGTAATTTTCTAAGTAGACTTAGACTGATAAGATGAGGTGTGAGTAACTGCAGATGGATGTAGGAACTGGACTTGTGTGTGGGACTGGTTATCCAGTTAAATTTCTCTTTCTGCATATGGAATATCTAGGCTGTAGATTGAGCAGGCATGTTCTTCACCTGCAGAAGGCTGTTTGAGCATCCAGGTCAGAATAAGTGATTGAAGTACAAAATGACACCAAAATATCAAGTAACTGATATTGTATTCTCTGTCCTCTTTCTCTTCAAGAACACTTGGTTCAATCTACCCCAAATAATTAAACACTCCCTTGGAAAGCATTACCAGCATTGTAATCATAATTGCATCATGAAATTATAGTATTCAGATAAGGAAACCTAAACATTTTTTAAAATTAAGAGGAAACTTGATATGATGGAATAAACAAAAGTTGTTAAACTAATTGCAAACTGGAATATATGTTTGACAGTATGAAAATTACAAGTGAAATACAATTAATGACTGGAATAGTAACAATCTGATTTTACTCACTATACAAAGTTTAATTTCCTATCTTGCAAATAACAAACCTCATAAACAAGCCAGCAGCTAGATTGATATAATTAATCAGTTTTTATAAATATGCTGGTGCTGGGTGGCCAGTTTTAAACAATGAACATAGAAATTACATAGAATTGGAAATGAAAAGGATCCATCTTATTGAATATAAATGAAGAGTAATATTTTTCCTTAGTAGGGTAAAAAAGCCTTGTGGAGGTCACTGGAGAGGAGCTGCATTGCAATCAGCTCTGGCAATTCTCCTGTGGCCAGTGTCATGATACCTAACATTCCATCTGCAAAGCCTCTGGTGCTGCTTCTTCAGCTGTACATCATTTTATCAGGAAACTCCAAGGTGCCTCTGCACCCCATCAGCAGGGCTGCTGTGTCGCTGGGCTGAGAGTGTCCCTCTGCTGACTCAAAATTGCCCTTGCAAAAACTGTTCCACACAGAACGAATCCTAAGAGAAAAATGGTGTTTTTTTTGTTGTTGTTGTTGTTGATTTGGGATTTTTTTTACCCAAGCCGAATAGTCCCAACCATAGACTCTGGTCAGAGTGAAATTCCAGAAAGGAGCATTTGGAATGGCTGCCTTTACAAAGCCATTATGGCAGTGGAATCATAGAATCATTAGGTTGAGAAAGAACCTCAAGATCACCAAGTCCAACCCAGCACTGCCAAGTCTAGCACCAAACCATGTCTCTAAGTGCCACATCTACACAGCTATCTTTTAAATACTTCCAGGGGTAATAATACCATTGCATGGCCAATTGAAACATCACCTGAATGATTTCCTCACTAACTTAACTCTACTAATCACTGATGTGTAGTATAAAGAATATGGGTTTCTATGATTATGATTAAGTTGATTTTTACACGTCAATATTCTGGTAGTCTCTGAAATCTCATTTATTTCTAATTATATGTTTGATAAAGTGGTGGGATTTTTTTCTGTGCTTTGGACTACTGACATGTTTTAAGAGGAAATACATCACCAGGATTTACCATGCTGGAGCCCTGAAGGACCAAGTTATATTCATGGGACACACAATTATGGTGTTACCAGAACAGAAACCATTTATGTTTTTCACATACTCTTTAAAAGATTTTCAGTAAAATATGTTGTCATTGAAGAAGCAAGTGGCCCTAGCTTTTCTGACAGCTCTCCTTCTAGAATGCCATTATAAATTTAAGATATTATTGCACAAGCATTTAACCTAAAAGCAACAGTGTCGCAAGAAAAAGGCTGCAAGCCCATCAAACAAAAAAAAATTAAAAAAAAAAAAAATCTCTGTAGACTCATGCCTTTCATTATCAGGGAAAGTTGATTTTAGTGTGAATTCTTAATTAATGCTTCAAGTCATCTTGGAGCATTTCATGGTGTTTCACCCATTCTATTTGGAACCCTTAATCCAGATCAGTCACTATATATGAATTTCAGTCCAAGCCATCCTGACTAAAAGGACATTTAATAATTTTATTCTATTAAATATAATTTTTAAAAAGTGATACAGTCCCTGTAGCATAATTCCATGTAAACAAAGCTCTAATAAAGTGAGAGAGGGAGAACAAAGGCAGCTGGCAAGGTTCAGGATGCAGAGTTGATCTGCTTTCTGGTGCCTAAGGCCTGACTGCTGTCTTGTATAACTGACTTTATGGACTTCTAGACTAAATGTAGGGCCTGCCTACACTTAATGAACCTTAGAACATAATCAAAAAGACAAATACAGTATGTCTGAAAATATCAAAATTTTTTCTTTTTTGAAGACCTTTGGGGAATCTTGCTGTCTTTGGAGTCCTCCATGCTGATAAAAGCACTATTGTTACCAGCAGTGTTCACCACTGAAGTTGTGTTCCAACCTAAAATTGAAACCACAAAAGTCTGAGTAATCACCCTGTTTTCTTCTGTACATTGATCAGTGTCTCTACTATGGCATCACTGAGGGAAAAGGCAACAATATTCCAAAGACACAAACATAGGTTAGTTTAACTTAATCTCTGGCTTCGGCCTACAGTACTTGTCAGAAAAATATATTAACATGGGACTTTACTGTTCTCGGAGTAGCCTTTGTCAGGAGTTGGAAATGTCTGAAACAAGGTAATTAAAGAATCCTTAAAACTGTACTGTAGTGTCCTGATCTTTCTTCATATTTTAGAGATTTTCTGAAAAAAATCAGCATACCCTTCTGAAAAAGACTTGAGAAACCAGTCACATTAAACTATATTTCTTCTCTTGTAAACTATCCCCTGGCTGTAGTTGACACTATACTCTGTTGGATTTTGCAGCTTTGGCTCTGAAACAGGGATCGGTATCTATGGACCTATTTTGCAAAATAATTTTCAGCAAGGAAAAAGCATCATATTTGGATTGAAAAAGACCTGTTACATTCTTCCCTGTTCTACCTCCTATAAACGCAAGTTCATTTCTACAGTACACTGTCTGCTTGCTCCAGAAAATTTGCTTAAAAATGTTTTCACAAAACTTTTCCCATTAGTAACTATTTTCAGCTCTTACCTGTGTGGTGCCCAAAGACAGTGAAAAAACGGACTCCATTTTTGTTTACTTTTCATATATTTTTTTTAAGAAACACTGCACAACTATGCTTTCATAGTCACAAAAGTGTCTGAATATGACACAAATACTTTGACCTCAATTTTTTAAGCAACTCACACGTACATATTCCAGTTTCTTCTGAATGCAGAAATACTTCTGCCAAACGACACTGCCTTTGTGTAATGGGACACTGATGCTTTCATAGAGTAATTTATCCAGCTTTCTCTGATCATTCTCACATGTTCATACCTATGTACTTGCCCCAGATGCTGTTCTTGGGGTTCATCACGTCTGGGTTCACACATGTTAGCAATAAACTAAAACTTTACTGCTTCTGGAGACTTTGATCAGGTTTTTTAGTAATTTGCTGTGATCTTCCCTCTATAGGCATATGGAAGCACTGTGAACGTGGGTCTACAAATGGTCTTTTTAATCAAATGGATTGATGAGTCATCAGTTTGAAACTATAGATAGGCGTAAGTATGCTAATATAAGAACAATAGTGAAAATTGTGACATCTTTCAAAAATCTCAGAACAGTAATTTTTGTTAGGTATATCTTTATTTGCAAATAAAAAATGGTCTTTAAATCTTAAGGGATTAAACAGTCCGAGTTTCTGCCTTTATTGATTTCATCTATAGTCTCTCTGTCACAGGCTTTGAAACACTGACCTGCAGCATTTGCAGAGTAACTGTGTCAAAGAAAGAGCACTCACTGAGCCTGATTTCCCAGAATGGTTGCAGGCAAAAGTCTTTCTTATTTGCACAAATAGATTTCATGACTGTGTGCACAAACTGTCTCCTAATGTGGCTGTAGAGGCAGCATTTGTAGCGCCAAACAGCACAGCACTACAGAAGCATTTGGAGAGCAAATGAATGTGTCCTAAGGTCTGACACTGACACCAGATGGACTTCAGAGGAAGTTTACTTTACAGCTTTACAGGCTGTGGACCAAATATTTTAGGTTTTGGAGGAGAAAGCTTTGGGAGCATGCTCCAGGTTTAGTTTGATCTGAAAGAAATTTCATGTGGGTATTCAGAACCTGGTCCCTGTGTGAATCTAACTGGTAAGCAAGGATGATCATAAAATTAATCTCAGAGGTACACTCCTGAAATGAAGACTGAAATTCGGGACATCCAGAGCTAGTCAAGAATCCAACTGTTCTCTTTAGCATACTTGTCATACTCAATTCAGGAACATAATGAGTCACAAAAGCAAAAAATTCCAGTGCCTGTTTGCTTTACTTTGCCACATGTAGGGTTTGGAGGTTTTTGTTGTTGTTGTTGTTAATTGGCTGTTTTTTTGTCTTTTTAAAATTACACATTCTCCAGTGTCTCATCTAGAAGAAAAGGGGAATGCCCTAACGGATCTAGAGTGCCATTGTGATCAGCCAAATTTCTGAATGTGTGCTTTGAAAAATAGCTCTTCCTTTGCTGAAACAATGGGTGTACTCCTCAGCAATATTGTGCAATCCATCAATTCTGCATAGGTTATGGATTGAAAAGAAGTCTAGAGAGAGGGAGCAAACAGAAGAGGAGGACTCTAAACTAGGCAATAAACTTTATTAAATCCCCTTAGTTCTCACAGTTTGAAATATGCAGTGTAAGATGTGTCATTTAGTCACACATGCACTGTCAGAGCACCCTCGGGGAGCATTAGTCTGGCACTGAAAGTTACCTTTGCAATTCTGCTCTGGGATGGGAAGAAAAGGCTGAACCAGATGGGGAACTTAAAGCCTTTGCCAAATCATCACCAACTTCAGAGGATTTTTTTTTTTTTTAAGGAAAAAGGAGAGGAAAACAAGGGAGAACAAGATACTCACAGAGGTTCTTTGCATGTTTTAGAGTGGATTTTGTAGTGTAAATTAAGCTTATATTTTCATTCATTGTTTATATGAGCTAGGAGAATACTAACTCCTATCTGCTTTCTCTTCTTTTTAGCTAAAGGAAAAGAAAGCAGTTTTCATACCACAGTTCTTGAATTTGAAAAAGAAAAACAGGCTATGATTTTCCTCAAATTTAATGAATTGCCAATCAGCAAATCATTCAAGCTTTGTCCTAGCAAGTATATGCTTCAGTCTTATCCGAAATCTAAATCAAGGCAAATAAATTGTGGTGTTCAAAATGCTGTATCTCATTACATGTGCCTTTTTATGATAATAATAGACCTGCCCAATGACACAATATCTTTTCTATCTTAGCATTGAATACTATGTGAGAAGTTCATAATATTATAATTTTATGTTAATATTAACAGCATAAAACATTTTAAATTCCCTAGAATCTTTTCAAAGCCAGACATATATCCATTACATACAGAGTTATTACTTTTTCTGATCTTCAGAACTTCCTAGAAGCATAAGAAAATCCAGCCAAAAAAGCCCTTAAAAAAAGAAAGTCTTGCTGTTGACACAATGAAATTGGGAGTCAATCATGAGCTATCTTTTTCACCTTTGCAAAGAAGGCACAGTGTCCAAGGGAATCACTGCTGAGGTTCTTAGCTCTTCTGTGGTTGGCCCCATAGGAGAAACAGAAGTTCTGAAAATGTCCTGATTTTTTTCCCTATAAATATCAGAGCATAAGATAGAAAGTTAGTTCTATGGAGACATGTAGCTGAGCCTGTGCATTCTGACTCCTTTGCAGAAAATACTTGAACTTCAAAGTCTACAGTGGCTCATAAAAATTATTTTTAAAAAGGAAGAATCTGTCTCAATTAAAACAAATGCAGTAAAAACCGGAAAGCCTCTCTGCCTTCAATAAGATGTGTTGATCACAAATTACTAGGTTAAGAAATAAGGATAATACACTGCTTTTCTTGTGGCGTGTCTGCCCTGGAGGACCCTGGGTCATTTTTGTTTTGTTTCTGTTTTGCTATCATTTAGTCCAATTATAACACTTCTACTCAGTTCTCCAAACACCATGAAGTGATGGCAGGGAACAAAAAGCAGATTATAAAAGATTGATGGAATTGTTGCTGGAGATTTATTTACAGAGGCTTTGAGATTTCACCTGAAGTCCATCTAACTTTAAGGTACTGTTTGATCTTGATCCTGTTCTGGCACACCTTGACCATAGACTCACTGTCTTTCTCAAGCTTACAGTAAACTGTAAGTAAAAGTAAATTGTACAGCAAACAAACAAACATAAACCCAAAGCATCTCCACTGTCTTGTCTCTCCAGAATGACAGACCACATAAGCTGGATAATTCATTATATTTTGCCTGAATTAAATTACGTCTAGAAATCTATTATGTGGAAATCTGATGATCTTTGTCATTCATCATTAAGAAAGCAGTACAGATTGCAGATTTCTCTGTGTATATTCTGCTGTTCTTCTTGAGACTATAATTTTACTTCTACGATTATCCCCTACCATTTTCACTAACATGTCTAGAAATTGTCTTATATAAACCTTAGGAATTTTAATCTTGATATTTTATGTCATTGCAGTGCACAAACCTGCATGTACAGTAAGATCAGAATCAGGACCTTTTTTTTCCAAACCAAGAGAAATCTTGATGCAAATAACACAAAGGTATAAAAATAAAAAAATACATAAATACATTTATACTTTGTCCTACTATGTATATACTGACATAGTGTCTTTTGCCAGTCCAGTTTAAAGTATGCAGGCTTCTCTTCTTGCTTTCAAGCACAGCTACCATCAGGAATGAAGTCAGTTTCTGGGGCAGTTTTATCATGCTCCTTACAAATGGTAGGAGTGAAGATGTGCACAGGAAAAAGAACTGAATTTAGAATATGGGGCTACTTCTATTATTGGCACACTTAACATGACCCATGCTTGGGCTTATGGACTACCCAGTGTCATTTACTGACTTAAATTGTTAACATTTTAGATCTTATCCATGCTAAAAACTCTCTGTTCAGGTACAGAAAGGAATAGCACAGGGTATGGGAAGGCAAAAAGGGTTCCGTGGTTTGGATGTAACCATGGTGTTGCTTGCACTTCATGTATTGTAGTAGGTGCAGCCTCAGTCTTAATATTCGGCCCTCTGAACTGTGTGCTACTGAGGAGGCGTCAGATATGGTGAGATGTTGACAGATGTGAGTGGCTTTAGTCATAGATTTGATTGGGAAGGAGCTACAAGAAGCAAGATATTAAAGTTCATACACAGCAATTTATAAAATCCATTAACTGTTGCTAGTTTTACTACAGAAATACATAGCAGAGCTCTTCTGGGGACTGGAAACGCCTTCAATTTTGAACATGAGACCAGAGGACGAGCATACTGATTTTTTGTTTTCATAATTGTAGTATACTTTTATATCACCCACTATGCTTGCTCCATCAGGATAGAGCTTGACTACCTTTTTCTGAAGAAAAATTGATTTTCCCACACTTTTCAGAAATAACTTCTATGAAAAAGAAAAAATGAAATATAATTAATTTTGTATTATAAGACTGTGGGCTGGCTTGATCTTGTTAACATACACTGTATTCAGAGAATCGTAGACTTTTTTGGGTTGGAAGGGACCTTTAAATGTCAGCTAATCTGAACTCCCTGCAGTGAGCAGCTTGTTCATCACTATCATACAAATCACTAACATACCAGCTCTAACAACATGCTTTGGATCCTCCTAATTTTTGATGATCAGCAAGGGGTGTATGCCTTTGTCAGTAGCCAAAAGATTAATGACTCATTTTCCCTAGTTAAGTTCTCTAACAGTAATAATATAAACTGAACAAACACATTCAAATGATATTCACAGTGCACATAGGTTTCATCAAATTTTTTCTAAATATTTCCTAGCAGAATGCTTTGATTTGTGTTCTTGATCAAGATAAAAAGTGTGATGTTTCCTTTTGAATTGTAAAACTCTGAATACTATTAATATATCTTTGTATGACACCAAACAGCAGGGTTTTCTTCTCCCAACCTCATTCTCAGAAATGGTTGAAATATTCAGACTGAAATATTAGGGGGAAGAAAAGGTAAAATTCAGGTATGAAGTGGAATAGAGAACTTTCATTTAAAACTGCTAACAATTAGAAAAGTTCTAAGAAATTGGAAATAAAGCCTTTGCACATGAAGAAGTGTTCTGTTCAAGTTTGTCATGGACAGCTTTGCCTATAAATAGTAATGCATGAGACATTTTTCTTTTTTGTCAAATATCTCATCTGAATACTTGCTGAATTGTTTGTATAATTCCCATCAGCAAGTTGTTTAGAAACTGCCTAGTGCTATTTGTTCTCTTGGGTTATGTGACTAATTTTATTATGCCTTACTTATAATAAAAACAATTAAGCCCCAAGGCAGGATTCTGTAGATAGGGCCAAGTGCACACACACTTTGCTCATAGCAACTTGCAGTCTAATATGAAACAGGTCCCAACAAGCCATGGGAACAATAGTAGACAGTGAACAAGCTGCACATATCAATGAACATCACAGCAGTAAGAATATGCTTTCATGCTGCCCTAGCTCTGTCCCTCTGCCAGCAGTTGACCTCAGTGACACAAGTCCAGGCTAAGTGCATGTAACTTGAGAGTACTAAATCATTAAAGATTGTTTTAGAGGCAAATAAATCCAATGTGTGTGTGTTCACCAGTAGATACACAGGCATACTGTGTCTCAGTCTCTTTCCATGCTCCCCTTTGGCATTGCAGAGCTGGCAGGAGGCAGGGCAGCAGCCCCAGCCCCTCAGCTGCAAGCACAGGAGGGGCAAGGCTGCAAATGCTCTGCCATCAGCAGTTCCCAGGCTTTGGATGAAACTCAGTAACTGAGACTTGTTTATAGTTCAGACTTAAAAGCATTCATACAGGCTGTCTGAAGTTGCTGAGGGTTCATAAAGTGACCTGCAATAGCTGTTGTCACAGTGACTGCAAGTAGAATTGTCCGGTGGGTAACAGCCAGATCGTCATTCCTGAAAATATTTGTATCTATGTATTCAGCTACCTTAAAATAACTTGTGCAATGAGCAAAGTCTAAACTTTTAAATGGAGAAATTAACGATCCATATGTGTTCATTTAGTGATGTTGCAATCTACTTGCCCTGTAATTATGATTCAGCACAGCAGGGATTACTATCAAGAGAAATCAGTTTCCTGAGGAGTAAAGACAACATTGTTCTTTTGGCTTGTGTCCCTGATGTTACACGTGAACTTTGTCCTCTCAGAAGGCTTATACTCTTCTTGACAATACCCATGCCGCTTGATCAAAGGTGACTTTTGAATTCAGTGAATAACATCTGCTACGCAGGCTCATGATTTGTCACATTGGGCATGGTCTTGCTCTGATAAGATCAGAATTCTTGGAAGAAATAGTAGCAATAGAGATTTGAAACAACATTAGTCAAATCCTCCAAATGAAGCAAGCTTTGGGTGGACCAGAATACTGAATAGGGTAAATTCAAAGCTTATTTAATACCTGCAGTGAGAAGCAGGAGTCATTTTTGTATGGTCTTGTTTACTGTGATTCCTAGAAAATTGTGATTGTATGCAGTCATGGTGACCTAAGTCCTTTCAGTATCAAAACTGAAGTCAGTGCAGATCTTTAGATCAGCACAATGCTAAAGGAAATGGGCCAGAGATTCTTTACTCAATGAGAATTAAACTGAGCCACTTCTGCTCATTGCCACAATTGCAACCCAGAGTGCCCCAGCTTGAAGGTTCTGAAACAGTCCTATTTCACTTTCTGCAGATGTATTTTCTTCTCCAGGTCTATAAGAAAATCTAAGTAGTGGGTTGCTTATTTGTTATTTTTGCCTGTGGACCAGTGGGTTTGGGGAAAACCATCATAGAAACAGAGTATGCTTTAGGGCCAGTTGCAGATATAGAATAGTTTTTATGGGGGCAGGCATGCTAAGCACAAGAGGTTGCCAAATGCTAGATCAGCCAGTAACATGGTTTTCCACAGAATCCTGGAATGGGTAAGGTTGGAAGGGACCTGGGTCATGTGATCCAACCTTCCTATTCAAGCAGGGTCTTTCTAGAGCAAGTTGTACAGGATTGTGTCCACACTGGTCTTGGGTATCTCCTGCAAGGGAGGCTCCGCAACCTCTCTGGACAATCTGTTCCAGTGTGTGGTCACTGCACAGTAAAGAAGTTCTTCCTCATGTTTAGTCTGTGTGATGCCTGAATCAGTTACCACATTCCCTATCTTCAAGCCCAAAATATCATGCATTGTCATTATATGTAAATTATCCTATACATACATCACCATTTATACATATATATATATATAATTCACACATAATAGATATGATTTGCATATTACTTTGGGTTGTAATATGGAAGGTCTTGCAAAGTATTAATTCTTATTGCAGCAGGTGGCTCTGGGTCTGCCAGATGTGTTGAGACACCGCTTCATTTGGTGAAAAACTAGGAATGCTAACTGAGCCACAGAAGAAGATGAGAGGACAATGAAATTTATAGGAACACCTAATTTTTATTGATACGTGAATAAATCAGTCTCTGCTTCGGCCCTGATTTAAAGATGTAATATAAATTGACCAAAAAAAAAATCTTTTTCTAAAGAAAAGCTGCAATGCTTTATTTGGCACTCTTTAAAGGAGCAAACTGTGCTTTCCCATCCACCTTCTTTGTTTTTTGTTTTGTTTTGGGTTTTTGTTTTTTTTTTTTTTTTTGTTTATACAAAAACCCCCTGTGATTTTTTGATGAACACATAATACATCAGTTTTTCTGCTGTTCTGTGTTAACAGAAGCACTTACCTTGTATCTTGACAGTTTGTCAATCTGGAACATGCTGTTGGCTGTGATCTCACAGGCACATGGTGAATGAAGGTTATCACTGCCCTGCCACTTTGCAAGGAATGTGGTTTGTGTGTTTTGGCAGCGTCCGCTTTGTTTCTCTGTCTGATTTACTGCGAAATAGTCTCACATTTTAAATTTTTTTTTTTATGAGATGAGAGCATTTCTTCCCTCTCATATTTTTATTTTCTCCATCTCCCTTTGCTATATTAGTTCACTGGAAAGAACAAGCAGATAAGCCTGTGTCTTGTCCATGACAGTATTTCTGTAACTCATGCTGCAAGGTACCCCTCCTCAACATTTGCATCCACAGGAAGCAAACATAACAGTGCTTGATTTTACAGCAAAAATAGAGGTTTGAGTGTCATAAGCAGTTCACATCACTGCCTCAGTATATACCAATGCTATTAGAAGAAAATAATACTCAGGATTTAAGTATCCTGTTGCCTTAAATAGGTTTACACTTGGGTGAAAGACCCCCAGGAACAGGCAGGTAGAGGCTGGCTGTAGCAGGAGACAGAATTAGTACTTTGCCACAGCCAGGCATGTACTCCTTTCCTTTTCTCATAATCTTTTCTAGCTGTTGCTTTGTTACTCATCACAGTTCCCAGTTATGACTCAAACATCTTGTTGAAATCCATAAAAGAATATTTTATCCCAGCTATGAGTGCACATCTCATTCATGTGGTGTGTTTTAAACTATTCCACAACCTCTTCCTATGGGCTTTGTTCTTTTGTCAGAGAAATTGTTCATTTCCCTGGTTCTCAGGACAGTAGAAAACCTCTTAGAAATGGACTATTCTGTTTCCAGCTCCAGTTCTGGCTGGCTTGGATATAGCAGTTTTTTACTTAAAGAAGGAATATGACATTTTAGGAAGGAATTCATTCTCAGTTAAATAAGGCTTGAAAATTGGACGGCCTTGCATCTCTCACTTTCTTCTCACAGTATGTGGTGGAAAAAGGCTTTTGCAGTCTGTGCAGGTGTCTTGGTTAGTTTGGCTGTCCAAAATGTTGCTTATGACATATCTGTTAGCCAAAAAAAATGGAAAACAAGTATAATTTGGGTTTGCAATTGTCTATGAAAAGCTTTACAAATATTTAATAACCAAACTCATATATGAGTGCCAGGAAGAATTAGTACTACTGGATCTAGATAAGAAAGTCTGTAATATTTCTATGCAAATGAATGCTATTGTCAGTTGGTCAAAATTGCCAAGACAGAGTGATGAAAGCACAGTCAAAATACAGACGGGTCTGGGTTTTATTTTAAAAGCAAGTTTCTAGTTTCCTGTGACTTTTTTCTTCTTATTAAAGTAAAGCAAACAAAAATTCCAAGAAACAACAAAAATAATTATTTCATTTCCCCATGTTTTTCTAGTGAATTTTTGTTATGATTTAAAGTGTGTCTTTGTAACCATTAATGGTCTCTACATTGGTCTGACTTACACCTAATCATAAATACTAGGTATCAATTATCTCAAGAATAATTCCTCTTTCTCTGTTTAAAAAGAAGTCTCCTGTGGATAATAGCCTGGATGGACAATAGAGGAATTACAGGCACCTGTAGTGGAAAATGCCAATAAATTACAATGAAAAACAGAAAATAAATTGCCAGTATTATTCACCCTGAAGCACAGGAGAATTTGGGAGCTCTTGCCTGAGGTACTGCAAACAATGAAAGTCTCAGAGAAATTATTTTCTTTTCATTTTGCCATATTTTAGTGAAACTGAGTAATATATTAAGTTAAAGGGCACTAAATTGAAGATCAATAAAAAGAATTATATAAATCATGCATGGCTGTGGCTGTGGTTGGGTTTTTGTGTGTATGGGGAGAGAGGGAGACCTAAGTCCTGCCACATTTTCTACAACACAAATAAATAAACAAACAGATTGTGAGTGGATTAAGGACCAAATATTTCATTAATATGTACTATCTTCTGATTTGTTTTCTCCTTTTCCCTGGCATTTAGCTTCTAAAAATCGTAGTGTATCAAATTACATGGTGTTACAGGAGCCCTCCTTGCCTTGTAGTACAAAAAATGCAGGATAACTACAGATCTCCTAAGTAAACCCTAATGCCCATTATTAGTTTGTAATTTAAGACATGTGAATTCACCATACCACAGATGAAGGGGGAACAAGAGGCTTCACTTTAATGCACATTACTAATGTATCTCATGACAGCTATAAATCATGTAACTGCTAATTTGGCATCTAGACATACAGAAGGAAAAGTTTTCACAGTCAAATATTTTTCTTTGCTTTCCTTTTGTAAAAAGAAGATGAAAGGAAACATTTGGACTCTTAAGAAAATCTACTCTTAATTGAGCTATTCATTTTTTTAAGAATTTGGGTTCAGATCTTCAAAGAAAGCCATCAGTTAGGGGTTTTTTTTTTGCAAAATCTATCTCTTAAAATGGTTTTAGTAATTTTTTTAACCATTGAAGTGTTCCCTGCTTTTGAAAATTACCTAAATATTGCCACAAAGGTACTTTGATCTGGAAAAGATGATGTTCCAATCACTGTTAGGTAGCAGCTGCCTTAAAGTTTCTAAATTTTTTTCTTTACACCAAAAGTATAGAATACTTTAACCATTTTATCTGTCTTAAATAAAAAGCCTGCTATAGCTTTAGATGCTTAATATGGATAAGAGAAGTGTGCTTTCAAATAATGGAAAAATAATAGGGAAAGCCAAAATGAATGTGCAGAGCTCTGTAATAAATCTCTTTCGACCCAGTATGATTTGGAAGTTCATTTCAGAGGGAGAGCTGAAGCTGATTTCTTTCATTCCCCAGCATCACAAGGGCATGCTTTAAATTGTTGGACACTGCCATGTAAAAGGGAAGTTTAAACTCATTCTACTCAAGGGTGAGATTTCAGAGCAGGCAGCATTGACACGTTTCTCAGTTTGGCACTGCTGACAAAAGAAAGGCAGTTGTAAGAGCATCAGTAATGCTCAGATCATGACAATGAGTATTTTAGGACTTTTCATAGAATCACAGAATTGTTTAGGTTGAAAAGGATCTTTAAACTCATGTGGCCAACTGGTAACTCAGCACTGTTATCTTCACCACTAAGCCATGCTACAACCACACTTTTTGGAACACTTTCAGGAATGGTGACTCAACCGCTTCCAATAATTTCTTCCATTAAAACTCTTTTAATGAAGATTTTTTTCCTAATACAAAATGTAAACCTCCCCTGGCACAACGTGAGGCTTTTCTCTCATCCTGTCACTTGTTACCTGGGAGAAGTGACTACCCCGGCCTCGCTATGACATCCTTTCAGATCTCCTCTGACCCTCCTTCCCTCCAGGAAAAACAACCCTAGATCTCTCAGCCACTCCTCATAAGACTTGTGCTCCAGACCCTTCCCCAGCTCCATTGCCCTTTCTGGACATGCTCCAGCAGCTCAATGTCTTTATTATAGTGGGGGGCCCAGAACTGAACGAAGGATTTGAAGTGCAACCTCACCAGTGATCAAGCAGGACCTGCCTTTTCTAAACCCAGGCTTTCTGGGCCTGATCCTCTGGCTGCCCTGCATGTGCCATGGGATGGCACTCAGGATGATCTTCTCCATGACTCTCCCTGCCCCCAAGGTCAATTGACAGGCCTGTAGATCCTCAGACCCTTCTTCCAGCCCTTCTTGTAGATGGGCATTACATTTCCCAACTCCTTGTCAGCTGGGACCTCTCCAGTTAACCAGAACTGCTGGTGAATGTTTGAAGGTGCTTCAGTGAGCACTTCACCAGCTACATCAGTACCCTTGGGTGGATCACATCCATCCCCATAGACCTACAATTGTCTAAGTGGTGTATCAGGTATCTGACCATTTCCTCTTGGATTATGGGAGCATCATTCTGCTCCCCGTCCCTGTATTCCAGCTCAGGAGGCTGGGATCACAGAGAATGACTGGTCTTGCTATTAAAAGATTGAGGCAAAGAAGGCACTGAGTACCTCAGCCTTTTCCTCATCCTTCATCACTACCGCTCCCCCCACTTTCAATGGAAAATGGAGATTCTCCTTAGGACTCCTTTTCTTGCTGATTTATTTATAGCACGCTTTTTGCTGGGTTTTACAACAGTAGCCAGATTAAGTTCTAGTTGGGTTTTGGCCCTTCTAGCTTTCTTGCTGCGTAACCTCACAACATCCTTGTAGTCTTCCCACATTGTCTGCTCCTTCTTCCAAATGTCATACGAAGTTCCCTGTTCAGCCAGACCAATCTTCTTCCTCACTGGCTTGTTTTTCAGCACATGAGAACAGCCTGCTCCTAGATCTTTAGGATTTCCTTCTTGAAGAAGGTCCAGACTTCCTTGAATCCTTTGCCCTTCAGGACTGCCTCCCAAGGAGCTCTGTTAAACAGTCATCTAAACAGACCAAAGTCTGCCCTCTGGAAGTCCGAGGTGGCAATTTTGCTGACCAGAAAGAAAAGTCTGTAACTTTGTGACCACTGGCCATCATATCAGCTACCAGTCCTTCTCTGTTCACAAGAAACAGGTCCAGCAAGTGTCTCCCTTGGTAGATTCCCTCACTACCTGCATTGGGAAGTTACCTCACACACTCCAGGAACCTCCTAGACTATTGCCTCTGTGCTGTATGGTATTCCCAGCAGACATCTGGTAAGCCAAAGTCCTCGAAAGAACAAGAGCTAGTGATTCTGAGACTTCTCCCAGCAGGAAATAGAAATATTAATTTCCAATAGAAATAGAATATCTGCCTCTTCATCCTGTTTGGGTGATCTGTAACAGCCTCCCACCATGATATTGGCCTTTTTAGTCTTTCCCCTGTTTTTTATGCATAAACACTCAGCACTGTTGTTGCCATCACTAAGCTCTAGAAAATTGGAAAACTCCCTAAAATTCAGGGTCACTCCACTACCTCTTCTCCCTTGCCTATCCTTGCACTCCAGATTTGTGAGTCATCCCACCATGTCTCTGTGATGGCAGCTATGTCATAGATTTCCTGCTGTGTAAAAAAAAAAAAGCTCTTACCTTTCCTAGGAGTAGAGCATATTCTCTAGAATACCCCTAATTCTCTAATTAGGTCTGCTATTTTGCTGTTTTCCTCCTTCTGTTGTTTTTGCTGGTCTCAGTCTGGGCATTTGGTATTCATTAGCTATGAATGTGCTGAGGACCTAAATGCCATGTGGAGTCAATAAACTGGCACACAAGTTCAGTGATTCAGCTAAAAATCTTGTGTGGAAATCTAAGGCCAAATAGTCTTGCAAACCTACTCAGTGATTTCAAACGTGTCTCATAGAAACTGCTATTCAGGGAAATTTTACAGCTACAGATGGCTTGCACTCAGGAATAGTTTTGCTATGAATTTCCTTATCCTGAGGGATTCATTTCATCTTGTCCTGTGCCAGCTGGGTGCAGCAAA
The DNA here is from genome assembly GCA_034509425.1 of Eopsaltria australis. Taxonomy (NCBI): domain Eukaryota; kingdom Metazoa; phylum Chordata; class Aves; order Passeriformes; family Petroicidae; genus Eopsaltria; species Eopsaltria australis. The sequence goes on from JAVTVJ010000056.1 coordinate 604,268, forward strand.
GAACAGTTAGTTACCAACTGCTCTTTATCCTTCTGACCACTGTGGGTGGGACTCTCCTGCTTTTGTTAGCAATGATGGAGAGCAAACAGTGTTCCTTTGGATCCCATCTCCATGCCCATAATTTTATACTGGGTAATGGATTGGGCTAGTGCCTGTTAGTTTGCTAATGTAGTTCTTTGCACTAGCTCTCACTCTGCCAGTTTTGTGGTGCCTGCAGCACAAAATTATGCAAGACAACTCTGCTTACACTGGCCATAAGTCCCACTACTCTGGCAGTTTGTAGAATTGGGCAATTCCAGAAAAGCTTACAGGACCACATGGCTGTTCAACATCAGCAACACAACAAGGGCAGAGAAGATGAATAATGCCAATCTTCCCCTTCAACTATATATACATACATACATTGAGTAGCAAGGGCCCACATTTTCTCCTTAGTCATCTCCAATTATCAGCTAAAGTGTCCATCAGGGACGATGAGAGACTCATTTGGCTTCAAGAGCAGGCTGATGATTGCTTAAATCACTGCCTAAATGTACTTGCTTGAGAGTTTTAGCTTACTTCCTGCCATTGTCTCTGTCCAGTAATGAGCTGTCATGCTACACAGCTATCTACACCTGCCTGCCTTATCTGGTGCAGGATATCCTCCTAATCAGTCTGTGCAGTCCATGTGCACTCTGTTCAGTTGCAACTCTTCAGCTGCTGTTCTGTGGCCTGCAATAAGGTTGGAAATATAACTATAAAGCTTAGGATGGGCAAAAGTGCATTAGCTCTGTTTCTCATGTTTTACGTGGCCTAATGATTTCTAAATTTAATATCAAAGGGATTTTTTTTGTTTGTTTTAAAGTTACACTTGATGCAGATCTGGGTGCTGAGCTGGGTGCTCTTAATGATAATGACATTTCATGCAACTCCCTTTGGGATTTACAGTGGAAGGAAGCAGAACAGTCCAAGAGTCCTCATCTCAGTTCTAACTCAGGTAATTTCATAGAGAAAAAAGGACTTGAGAGGTCTTGTCAGGAACAAGCAATGTGCTACAAGCAATGGTTGCTAGGAATTTTTAGGTGCTCTTTGCCCTCTTTTCCTTCCTGAATAGCATGTCATGAAAACTGAAATTGAGAGAACCTTGTCAAAAATAAACTATTCTTGAATACTTTTCTGAACCTGGTCTTGAACAGTCTTTCTGTTGAATAGCAAAGGTTTCAGGTTTCCTTTTATTTCACACCTTTAAATACTGTAAAGATATTTTTGTGAGCGCTCCAATTTTGCTGTGAAATATTATGCAGTGCAGAATTCTTCATTGTATTTTAATGTCCTTCTTGGACTACCTGTAAAGTCCCCTGACAAGTAAGGATCAGAAGGAAATTACAAGTTTCAGCTGTTAACAGCTGTTGTTTTTTGTGTATGTGAATGCTAATGACATTCTACCCCAGTAGGTGGACGAATCTGTCCTCCCAAATTTGGCAAAGATTTTCATTCAACTACCAGAGAAACAAAACATTCTTTTTTTTTTTCCTCAATTCACAAGGCTGATTTTTCATGTGGATCAACTATGTATTATTTTCACTTAGACAGTTGGGATGTTTTGATCTCTAAGTAACTTTTTACATCCATGGTTCTGCCAATATGATTTTCTTTGCTTATTCATAGTCTTTGAAAGGGCTGGTTCTCATTACTGACGGGTAAGTGCTCATTCCAGCTCAATATGAAATAGTTGGGTGGAGAGAACAGCTGTTGATACTTCCATAATAATTCAGAAAGTCAGTCGGTTGTAGCTACAAAACAAATGAGCCAGATTGTACACCTTAACCACACTGAGTTTGAATTTACATTTAACCAGTTTTGTTTCCTTGCACAAAGTACATTACTGCATGAATAGTCCCATAGATCACTGGAAGTACTTATAGAACGCAGTTCTGTCGATAGAAAGCTGGCAGAACATCATCCTTTTCTCTGAAATTTCCACTTGCCTCTGCTGAGCTAATTTTTGTCCCTTCAGGAAAGCTACTCTGAACTATTGGAGCTGTGCTTCAGTTCAGCTGATAACAGCGTGTTGGGGAAGATGAAATAGGAAAACCTTACAAATATGATCACCTAGCAAAAGATGCTGAGAATGTAGAAACTATAAGCGAGATTGAAATGAAGACAAGCTTTGAGATACCAAACCCCAGTTACTGAACAACTGGAAAACAATGGCATGGCTGACTGAAAGTGATCCCCCTTTTGATTAAACAATACCCTCTGCTTGCAGACACATCCAAGGGTCAGAGCAGACCCTACCAACTTGGCAGAGGGTCCAAAAAGCAGCTTTTAGAGTTTAAAATATAACACTGTATGGCAATGCAATAGTTCTCATAGGCTGTATGCAAATGTTATAAGATTTGTGGTTTGTTCTAGATTGGTTACTGAAAATTAGAATATTCAACACAGAAGATGATTTATTGTATTGTAAGCGACAAGCTCGCTCTCTTAGCTCTCTTCTTTTAACTTCTTTAAATCCTCTCTTAACTGCTTTCTTAGACCTTCACTCTCAACTCTCTTAGATCCTCGCTCTTAGCTCTTCTCTCCTCTCTTGCCTCTCTGACCTGCTCTGGGCTGCGTCTGGCAGCTCTCAGCAGGTCTCTTACACTAATGTTCTTTCACAATAAACCACATGCTCTACAACCCAACTACAGAGATCTCTTGTCTGTCCCGGCCATCTGAAACCGACCCGCAAACTCCACAACAGTGGGCATTTTTTTTTGTAAGGGATGTGTTATATGGCAGAGATTACCATTCCTGGCCTGAAGGCAGCTATGTTAGTCCATAGTTTAGAAACACACACTACCTCCTTCTCCTTCCCCCCTACCAGTACTAAATACAGCAGAGAATTCCTGGTGCCCTAAGACCATGCAGGGCATGCATGTCTTTTGTGTCCAGGTTCATTTTTTTCCCTGTTAAAAGTGGCTGCATTTCTCCCTGAACCCTGAGGAAACAACTTCTGCTTTGAAGAGCTAATCACTGGTCTTCCCCAAATAGCTACATTTACTGATCCATGGAAGCAGAAAACCAGAGCAGAGAGGAAGCATTATGGAATCCTACTTTTTTGTTCCTCTATAGGAAGAAACATCTTGTGGGATTTTAATGAGTTCCTGGGCAGAGCAGGCCACAGGGCAATACTCCTCAGTGTTTTTTGACAAGTGGCCTTCATTGCCATGCAAAATTTTACACCATTGGTAAACCTGTCTGCAGTTCATTGGATCACCATTAAATTTTCCTTTCATATCTTTCTATGCATTTCTGTATTTCTAAAGAGTGTGACAGAAAGAAATAAAATGAAGTAAACAAAAGAAATAGTTTTGACAGAAACACAAGATTTGCATTGCCGATCTGAATTGATTGATTTCTTTGAAAATATATTTTGGTATGACTCTTGTTTTTATAGAAACAGATTTACTAGAACAAGGGTTCATGGCATTTAAATACACTTCCTAAACTGTCTTGTTCTAGATCAGCAGAACTTTCCAGAATGGTGTGTTTTTACAGGCCCAATTGCCTGAGAGCAAGAGCCCCCTCTTGATGAAATGTCATGACCTTTCCACATAAATTTGTCATTGTTAACTTTCTGGTACACTGAAACTAGCTTTTAAGAACAAGAGGTGACAGTACGTTTTAGTTTGAAAACATTTAGTCTTGCCTACAAAAGCTCAAATGCTTAAAAGGATACTTTGATTACAAATATTAGAAAAAAAATCCTTAATGTGCAATCTCTGCTCTGTAATTATAAAATATTGTAGTAGAAAAGATCGACATTAAAACTTCCAGCAATTTTATTCTACTGCCTTCGACTCCTGGTCACTGTTTTATCTGGAGCTAGCTCTGTCAAAAATTTCTTCTTTCTGTCAGATCTTGCTCTCTAGCCTGAGATGATTTATGATGCTATTCAACTTGATGCCTGAATGGTTGTGGCAGTGTAAACGATAATATGCTAACTTTATTCCATTACTTTCATTGCTATTGATTCAGTTAGTTTTTCTTCTGTGTTGACATAAAGATGGTTTATTTCAATATGTGAAAACCATGTACCCACAGGAATTCTTTTCATGCATTTTTCTTTTGATGAAAGCTTTGTAACATTTTCAGAACCAATATCCTTTAATAAAAAAAAAGCTTCAAAACTAGTTGTACAGGGATATACAATTCAGACTAGTTTAATCTTTTATGAGCTAGTGTATGGCCACTTTTAAAATGTAAGTTTCTGCAGTTTTTATCATGTTTGATTCATAAATGTATTACTTCACATTAGGCTACAGTGAATTACCATCAGCACATTTTACTTGTCTGGGCTATAGCCTCTTAAATATAATTTATGTCCTGATAATGAAGGTAGGGATTTATAGAACTCTGAAGCTCTACCCCTTAATCCATCTTTGTTTTGTTTTTGTTGAATCTTTTCATCTATGCATATCTGTAGCTGTCTTCTCCTATCTTATTTGTCACCTTGGTAGACCCACCTTTGAGCAGGGCAGAGTTGTGCAAAGGCAGATGCAGGATCCTGCCCCTGGGGAAGCGTAACCAGTACAGGCCGGGGGCTGACCTGCTGAAAAACAGCTCTGTGGAGAAGGACCTGTGGATTCTGATGGACAATAAGCTGTCCATGAGCCAAAAGTGTGTCCTTGTGGCCAAGAAAGGCAGTGGTATCCCGGGGAGCATTAGGAAGGACATTGCCAGCAGGTCAGAGGAGGTAATCCTGCCCCTCCACTCAGCCCTGGTGAGGCCTAATCTGGAGTGCTGTGTCCAGTTCTGGGCTCCTTAGTTCAAGAATGATGAGGAACTACTGGAGATGACCCAATGGAGGGCTGCAAAGATGATTAGAAACACCTCTCTGATGAGAAAAGGCTGAGTGGGCTGGTACTGTTTAGCCTGAGGGGAATCAATACATCACTTATCAATACATGCACATATCCTAAAGGCAGATATCAAAAGGATGGTGCCAGACTCTTTCCAGTGCACATGGACACAAACTGAAACACAGGAAGTTCCTTTTGAATAGAAGAATAAAATTCTTTACTGTGAGGGTGACAGAGCATTGGAACAGGCTGCCCAGAGAAACTGTACAGTCCCCTCTGGAAGAATTCAAAACCTGCCTGGACATGATCCTGTGCAACCTGCTCCAGTGCTTGAACAGTGACATTGGTCTAGATGATCCCCAGAGGTCCCTTCCAAACCCAACACTTTTGCTATTCTGTGATTCTGCACATCTGTTCAGAAGCTTGCTAATATATGGCATCAAAAGCAAAACAAGTAAAAGGTGAACAGAGAGGCAAACTCTTCTAGTAGCAGGAGGATATTATCTAGGCATGTTCTGGTGATGACATCATCTCTTACATGGTATGGGAATGACCAGGAAAAATTCTCTGGTGGGGAGCACTGAGGTGGACCTGTGACTTGCACAGGATGACAGAAGGAGCTTTGCTGTGGAAGGAGGTCAGGGGCTCTTTTGCATAGCATTAAGTGCTTACAGGAAGAAATGGTATTAGCAAATGTTAAAACACGTCACGACTTGCATGAAGATTACAAAAGATGCCAAAACAAAATGGGAACAAAGAAATTGCTTGCCTTGCAAAATTTTATGTCTTATTTGTGTGAACAAAGTACCTTCTTTTTTTCCTCTCCCCAACCCTACAGAAAATGTGCCACTGGGAATTTTGCATTGCTACAAGCACACAGACTTTTAAAACAGTAATGGTAGCTGGAACACATATAGCAGAAAAAAACATACAGAGAAATTAACCCTACTAGACAAAGAGAGTAGTGTTCACAAATTACAGACAATAAGTCTAAAAAAGATTGAGTGCATTACAATGTGATATACTTTGCATTCCATAATCAAAGCCAATAATTCCTACTCCTCTATATTTATACAGTGGTTTCAGTTCGCCTATTCGAGTTTATGGCCAAATGCCAGCACACTTACCAAAATTTACCTGATGTTTGCTGTGAGATGAGGATTAGGAGTAGGCAAAGCAGGCTCAAACTTTACAGAGTATAAAGAAAGTTTATTAATATACCAAACACAAAGGAAAAAAAAAGAAAGAAAAAACCAGAACAAACTCCTCAGACCACTCCTCCTTCCCCCACCTCCTCATTTCTTTCTCCCTGACTACACGCAACAGACAACACTTTGACCTCCAGTCAGTTTACCATCTCAGAAATAGCTCTTGTTCCAGTTCAGTTAGGGAGAGAAGTCTCTTTCGCTTATACCATGGATTCTCTGTAAGAAAAATACAGTTTTTTATGGGTCTTCTGCCTCACCATCAGCCGCTGCCCAGAAGAAAGATCTGGTGGTGGTGGATCCCTCCCACACCAGCAGCCTTCCCACAGCCACTATGGTGGGTCAGGAACAGTCCATGGGGTACCTTTTTAAGGATGTACAGTTCAATTGCAGCAACAAAGAAAATCCCTTCTTCTTCTGTGCTGAGCAACACAGGTTCTCCTGACAACACAAGTTCTCTGGCATTCTCCTGGGACCAGAGCTCTGGGTCACAGCCTCTCCTCTCTCTTGGTTCAAGTTTCTCATCAGGCTGTACTTATTTCAACACCTATTTGTCTTTATCCAGGAGTTTCAGTTCACTTCCTGCAATTAGAACCTCACATCCCCCCTTTGGACTATGTCTTCCTATATTACAGGGAATTTATTAGCTCAGTCCCCAACCATGGTTCTCCAAAAGAGTTTTCAGCTTCACTCTCAAAGCACTTCTCATGCTCCTCCCTCTAGGCATCGGTTCTGCTTTCCTCACTGACTGTAAAGTCTGTATGCTGCATTTATGTAGATGTCCTCACTCGTTCCTCTCTCTGCAAGGAAGGATGGGTGTCTGTAAGTTTAGTCCAGCCATGGATAGAGTTAATCTCTGTCTCTCTCTCTGGCAGTGTGACGATCCCGTGCTCTTTGCCGGGCTGTTTGAACAGGTCCCAGCTGGATGCCAGAAGCTCTCAGAGTCTCTGTGCCTGGCTCTGCGGAGCTGGCTCGGCCTGCTGGGGCCATCTGGGCCCGGGGTGACAGGGCAGGGCCTGGCCCGAGCTGGATGGAGCCGGCCCAGTCCTTGCCTGGCCTGGAGCAGGGGCCTGGCCCTGTCTCGTGTAGCTGACACACCGGCTGAGCTGGATCTGCTGAAAATTCCAGCCGGTTCCTCCCCCATGCCCGGCTGCAACGGCGCGGCCGCCCTAAACCTCCCTTCCCACCCCTCCTCTGGAATGAGGTGAGGGCCTTACCTGGGAGAGAAGCAGGAGATGCTCCTCTCTACACAGCAGCAGGCCAAAAGGGCAAGAGGCTCAGAGGTTCTCAGTTTATACATGATTTTTCCTCGTAGGCGAATCAACTTTTTAATTGGTTCACCTACACATCAATCCTTAAAACTACCTTGCTACTGGCTCTCTCTCTCAGGAAGGAAGTTGCACCACTTCCTGCAGCATAGGTCACTTCCTAGATTTTGACCCCTCCTGACTAACCCAGGACTATTTGTAATAGAAATTTCTCTGTAGATTTATGTTACACTGAAAGTGAATTAATCTCAAACTCTATTTCTTTTAGCTTCCCTACATCTACATTTCAAGCATAAGGGTATTTTATATAATTTGACTCAGGTCTTATCACAGTTATAGGATTGAGAGATTATAAAGGTCATTAAAACCAATGGAGTACCCTCAATGAAAATGCTACGTTAAAGCCTATGCCTTTTTGTTTGCTTTCTTTAGGAGCACCAATATATTGAATGATAATCTTACAACTTCATCTCATGTGTTGTTTACATTATAAATGACACTGAAATTCAGGTAATTAATATGAACTCTTTACAGAGCCAGAGATGCAAAAAAAAAGTTGAAGCAGCACAAAATCCATTAGTGCTGCTAGACTAGTGCTGCCTTTCTGAGTGATGTTGATTCTCACTTTCAAGAGGCTGTGAAAACATTCCAATAAAATATTTTTAAAAATTGTAAAGCCTTCAGGAGTACAGCACTGAATGGTGCCATCTGAATCTTTGCATTCAATTCTCCACAGTCACAAGTACCTTAAAAACAGAAGGCATATGAGAAGCTACCAAACTTTCTTCTAGGTTAACTCCTAGAAAATATCTGATTTCCAGCATACAAGGCTTCAAAGTAGTGCATTGTTAATCAACTCTGCACTATCGATACAAATTAATTCCTCTTAGAACTCAGGGCTCTGCTCTACAAGACTGTTGAATTATTTTTCCTTATGTCAGACAGGAACTGTAGGGAAAATATCACTTTCATTAATTATTTTTATTTTAAGGTTGCAATAATAATGGTAAGCATTGTATAAAGTAATGGGATGCTGTATTATGGAGCTGTGGGAAGTTGTGTCCTTTAGTTTTTCTGTTTCATAGCAGTATTGTGTAAAAAAATACTGAGCCAAAAATATGTAAGGGCAAGAATTTTGCAGCCTGATACCTAGCCTTGTCCTAGTGGAATATTGACCCAGTAAATAGATTAGCTTTAGAAAGAGCAATTGAATATGATCCAGGACAGGACAGGACTCTCCTGTAGCCCAGAGCTTAGCATTTTTCTCTGACAGGTAGGAGCTTTTAGCTTAGTTTGCTGCTATCTTAGCAAAAGTAAGAGAAAAGTTGCGTGTCTACTTATGAATGAACTTTTTGGTTGCTGAACTGGTGGTATAAAGACCGGCATGCTTCTTTCTTTGGAGCTGTAGTCAAAAAGGAGGAAGTAATTATCTCAGTGAGGAGATCCCTGCCTTCAAATCCTCAGCAGGAGAAGATGACTCCTTCCTGTACAGAGGTTTGTATTCAAAACCTGTAGAAAAGAAAGGGTGTCCAGATCCCCATCTCCTACAATAAAGATCTATGTGTGCTAGCCTTTGTGGATGCCATGCTAAGACTCCAGATCAATGTTAATGTTTTCCAAGTGTTAATGCCAGTTTAAAAAAAAATCATCTCTGCTTACTTCCAGCTAGTCATTCTTTTCACTTTACTCATTTATCTTACATCCCTCTTCAGCTATATTTATGTCACTCTCTGTATGAAAGAATAAGTGGTTAAATGAACAGGAACTTCTTAGATGAGTTTTGCCTCTGACAAAATTACCATGAACAGGGGCCACAGGCACTCAGTTCTTCCTCTGAAACAGGGTGAATGAATGTGAGAAGATGGGGCTGGCACTGTGAAGCTGAACCTGATTCCTGCGTGAAGTACAAAAACTATCAGTAACAATAATTGTAGTGGGAAAGGGAATTTTTGACTCTCTACTCACTTTTGCAGCAGTGACATTTTGTAGTGAATAAGTAAAGAAGCCTGAAATATCTTCTGTTGTACAAAAAGCAAAAATATTCAATATGAAGAACTTGTGTCTGCATGCAGTTCCATCCAAACTGAAACCTCTGCTGCATCACATTGTCTTGATAGGATGTGAATCATGTAAGTAGGATTCTCATGTGACTTTGCCTCTGAGTGCATGTTACCAATTAAGGTCTTATTCTATATCATTACATTAATTTACATAGGAGAAAAGAATGCTGTTGTTCAAGGTAAATAAGAAAATTTTCCTTTTAATTTGTCTAGAACCATAAATAAGCTAAATAAAGTTACATCTCTTATGTGGCATATTTTTGATGCAGGGTCCATGTATTTTTAATGAATATGACTAAAGCAAAAGCAAGCATGCTGTTGCACATCTTATGAGTCATGATTTAAACAGTTATAATTTCTAACTTATTTTGGAACTTGACATCTAAACACTGGATTTAGCAATCCAAATTTTGTTGTCCAATCATTTAAATTCTTACTAACTGGAACAAGGAAAGAAATTTGTTTTATCTTACTTTTAAGTATTTCCTTTACAAGTTATTTGCTTTACAGACTAAATTTTTTGAAGTTTCAGTTATGTCATCATTTTAGATTTCAAGTTCTAAATGCTGGTGTTGATAAGATAAATATACTAGAACCTGACTGTAATAAAAAAGATGTAGGATGATACTCCCGTATGACAAACGAATATTTTAGTTTCAACTTCTTGTTCTCAGTAAAGAAAAGATCCTGCATGATGTCTGTTGCTCTGAATGCCAGTCTGCAGTATTTAATGTACATGTCAAATTATGCTATGTGGATGAACTCTGGAGATTAGAGACACATAAGAGCTTTTTTACAGATTCTGTTTTGCAATCCCTAATGTAAAACATTTGATCTCCTCTCCTACTGTTTGTACTCATCTTTAAAATAATTAGAATATGTATTTGGATATCCTTTTCTTGGAAAAATTATCTGCAACAAAGCAAAGCATTTATCCTTTGTGGATGGAATAATGCTTTCATATGCATTGTATGGGTATTAGTAAGTTTAACAATATTCATACTAGTAAAGACTTGAACTGAGCCTTGCAACACTGGATTAAGTTCTATGCAAGATTTATGTTTACACTTTCAGTCAGCATAATTAATTTCCTTCTGTAGTGACATCTTTGTTCCTTATTTATGCTGTGTTTTATTGTTAGGAGGAGAAAAAAGGAGGAGGAGTGAAACAGACTACAGTTGTTTGTCCATGTTCACAATGTGGGGCCTCAGTTACATAAGAGTACTGTATCATTGTGGGAATAGATGCTAAACTAGTTGCATAGTGAGGTGACAATCAAAGTTTGCAATTAAAAAAACCTTCAGGCTTTTTTCTTGATTTCTAAAATGAAGGCAGAAAAAAATATTACAAAGACAACCTTCTATGCCACTGTTGTAATGTCAGGTCTTGATGGCTTAGTTTGCAAAGAAATCAAAGACCAGAATGCCTTGCCACAAGGCTCTGCTTAGTGAAATTGATGGCAGACTTCTGGCATGGGATCCAGGTTGAATCCATTTGTGCAAAGCAGGAACATGGGATTGTGCTGCCTGATCTGTAACCACACTTCACAGTGTCTGGGCAGCAGACTGTTGTGAAGAGTCTGGCCATCTGTGGGGAAAAGAAGATAACCCTGTGTCCAGAAACTTTGCCCTCTGTAAGCTATAGGATGAGCTGTGTCCTCACAGTATCCACTCCCATTCTCAAAAAAGGGTGAGGGAGTTCTTCTAAAGAACAGTCAGCACCAGCCCACTGTCCAGCTGCTTAGACTTGGAGCAGATTTTGTGTCACCAGATTTCCATGTGTTCAGTGACCACTGTCCAACATTTTTGGGTTGTTTTTGTTTTTTTTTTTAATGGGACATTCAAAAATCTCCAGAGAGAGATGCTGCTGCTATTCAGGAAGTGTGAAAATAAAACATTGGAACAGGCTATAAAATTCTGGCTTGGCTCTGAGAAAATATGCAAATAAAGTGATTGCATTTTTGAATATAGATTTAAGGAGTTTTACTTAGGTAAACCATAAGCTTAAAATAAAGAAAAGAAAGCTTAGACTAGCAGCTGAGGATAATTCAGTTAAAACTGTATAAAAACTCTGATTCTTGTCAGTCTTGTTATTTGACATTATTTTCTTCCCTGGAGTTTTCTTATCCAAGAAAACCCTCCAAAAATCAGAAAAAATAGTTAGATGAAGTAATAGCAGCCAATGTCCCCGGTGAAAAATCTTTCCTTCACTGTCAACTTGATATTGAGAAAAATATTCTTCCTTTATGATTATACTATTTGCCTTCTGTTGTTTGCAGTCACTCATTATTCCTCGTGGTAGAGACAGATAAGTAACTGATGTTTTTGCCTTTTTCATTATGCTATTACTGATGTTCTTCATGACATTTTCCAATATCCGTGGGCTTTTTTTAATATGAAATTGCAAACACTGGATATTATCTTTCCATCTGGCATGTGTGAAGTAAGGCTACTCACTCTGAAGGATAGACTCTAACTGGAGTTTAACCACGCAAATTTGGATGAAGAAAACGGCCACTCTGAGTCCAGGATGAAATGCAGATTGTATGGAATTATCAAATGCCCTTCCTAATTTTTATTCGTAAGCTTCTACAAAAGCAGTACCAGAAATTCAAAAGTTTCACGAAAGAGCTTGACCTCCTCCCCTTCCCCTGAAACTTCTGTTGGCAGTGGAATAAGTGCAACAAAAACAAATATCAGAATCTTCATCCAAAAGTCTGCACATGTGACAGGGAAATTTGAGTTCTTGTGAGAGGAAGAATAATGATATCCTTTGTTATTTGTAAAAATGAGTAGCATTTTGTTTTGATAAAGAGACATAAATCTTATTTTTTAAAACTTGTATGTTGGGAATGATTATCTGAAAAAAAACACCTACTTATGATAAAGTCTTGTATTTCCAAGGAAAAAACTCTAAATCTGAAAGGATGCAGAAAATAGGACATATATACACAGATAAGCTTTATTTCCAACAAAACCGAGAACTATTGACCAAAGCAAACTGTTAATATGAACATCCAAGAGTTGCTTTGAGAATACTCTAAGATGTTGCCAAAGAGACTCAGTATTATTAGTGTCACTTTCACAACAAAGAATAATGCATAAACCAAGAGTATATTGGTCTAAACAAGTTAGTGCAGGTGGCCTCATAGCACAGCAGATGTTAAGAAGTCATACTTGTTTCCAGAGAAAACATAGCATATGTCAACATACAATCCCAGCTGAGAATGGACCATGAAAACAGTATTACTAAGTTATATTTGATTAGTAAATAAAAAATTTGTCTCCCAAAATACATCACACCTGCTTTATTTTCTCAGGAACTGCATCATCTAGGTTTTTTGAAAATAAGCCTCTGAGTTATGCATTTAAAGTAAAAAGGAGAAAGGTATTGCCAGATGTTATTATGTCTGTGATAATTCCCCATTCTCACTCTTTTGAGACATAGCACATTCTGAAACAAAACATTTATGATAAAAAGAATTCTCTGATAGAATTTAAACAGATAAAGTGAATTGAGTATTGTAGTGGTTTCCAGTTCGCCTATTCGAGTTTATGGCCAAATGCCAGCACACTTACCAAAATTTACCTGATGTTTGCTGTGAGATGAGGATTAGGAGTAGGCAAAGCAGGCTCAAACTTTACAGAGTATAAAGAAAGTTTATTAATATACCTAAGACAAAGGAAAAAAAAGAAAGAAAAAACCAGAACAAACTCCTCAGACCACCCCTCCTTCCCCGACCTCCCCATTTCTTTCTCCCTGACTACACGCAACAGACAACATTTTGACCTCCAGTCAGTTTACCATCTCAGAAATAGCTCTTGTTTCAGTTCATTTAGGGAGAGAAGTCTCTTTTGTTTACACCATGGATTCTCTGTAAGAAAAATACAGTTTTTTATGGGTCTTCTGCCTCACCATCAGCCGCTGCCCAGAAGAAAGATCTGGTGGTGGTGGTTCCCTCCCACACCAGCAGCCTTCCCACAGCCACTATGGTGGGTCATGAACAGTCCATGGGGTACCTTGTTAAGGATGCACTGTTCAATTGCAGCAACAAAGAAAATCCCTTCTTCTGTGCTGAGCAACACAGGTTCTCCTGACAACTCAGGTTCTCTAATATTCCCCCAGGTCCAGGGCTCTGAGTTACAGCCTCTCCTCTCTCTTGGTTCAAGTTTCTCATCAGGCTGTACTTATTTCAACACCTACTTGTCTTTATCCAGGTGTTTCAGTTCACTTCCTGCAATTATAACCTCACATCCCCCTTTTGGGCTATATCTTCATATATTACAGGGAATTTATTAGCTCATTCCCCAACCATGGTTCTCCAAAAGAATTTTCAGCTTTACTCTCAAAGCACTTCTCATGCTCCTCCCTCTAGGCATCGGTTCTGCTTTCCTCACTGACTGCAAAGTCTCTATGCTGCATTTATGTAGATGTCCTCACTCGTTCCTCTCTCTGCAAGGAAGGATGGGTGTCTGTAAGTTTAGTCCAGGCATGGATAGAGTTAATCTCTGTCTCTCTCTCTGGCAGTGTGACGATCCCGTGCTCCCTGCCGGGCTGTTTGAACAGGTCCGAGCTGGATGGCAGAAGCTCTCAGAGTCTCTGTGCCTGGCTCTGTGGAGCTGGCTCGGCCTGCTGGGGCCATCTGGGCCCGGGGTGACAGGGCAGGGCCTGGCCCGAGCTGGATGGAGCCGGCCCGGTCCTTGCCTGGCCCGGAGCAGGGGCCTGGCCCTGTCTCGTGTAGCTGGCACACCGGCTGAGCTGGATCTGCTGAAAATTCCAGCCGGTTCCTCCCCCATGCCCGGCTGCAGCGGCACGGCCGCCCTAAACCTCCCTTCCCCCCTCCTCTGGAAGGTGGGGGGGGAGGGGGTTGGGGTGGAGGGGACAGGGCCTTACCTGGGAGAGAAGCAGGAGATGCTTCTCTCTACACAGCAGCAGGCCAAAAAAGGGAAGAGGCTCAGAGGGTCTTTGCTTATATATGTTTTTTTTCTCGAAGTCAGAATGTGTAGGTTCACCTACACATCAATCCTTAAAACTACCTAGCTACTGGCTCTCTCCCAGGAAGGAAGTTATATCCCTTCCTGCAGCATAGGTCACTTCCTAGATTTTTACCCCTCCTGACTAATTCAGGACAAGTATACTCATAAAGAGCATAAAAAAGGAATTCAGAGGATATCTTAAGGAAAGAATCTGTCACTACACCAGCATGATTCACTTCGTTGTTGCTATTCTATTCCAATTTTTAGTTAATTAAAAATGCATGACTAGAACATAATCTGTAGGAATGAAAAACACGATTCCATTTGTTGTTTCTACCAACAAAACTTTCAGCACTTGTCTAGCTGGTGCAGTTATAATCCAGACAACCCAAGATATTTGTAAGCTGTCTTCAGTGTTAATATTAATAATAATGGGGCATGATTATCATAAATATTTCTTGCTACTATGCAAAGCATAAAAGGTATCAATAAACTGTGGTTATTTTTGGCAACTTTGAACTATTATTTATAACAAATACGTTTGTTGGTTTACCTTGTCTGTCCATATCCAGGAAAAAATACCTGAAGAAACCCTGCTGGGTTTCTGATTCTAAAGCTTGATGGAAACAAACAAGGAGCAATCTTGGATTCTAGTTTTATTAGCTGTTGAATATATAAGAACTATAACTCTAGATGACAGAATGTAAATATAGTCAAATTAATGAGTTGAAATAACATGTGAAAAGAGTAATGTGAATAAATAAAGACTGTATTTAAACTAAGATAAATATTCCATCCATGAGGCTTTCTTAAAGAAAAGAAGAAGAAAAAGAGACAATGTTAGTTTCAATAGCTGTGAGTCCTGACCTGCAAGGGCTTTCTGACCCTGAAGTCAAGGCAAGTGCTTGTTTATAGGCAATGCAATTAAACTATGATTTGCTCTAGGGCAACTGCCTGACTGTATGGGAAGGATCCATCTTCTGTTGATGAATTTTAAAGAATTGAAGGACACTAATAAATATCCTTCAGGAGAACAAGCACTATTGCTGATCATAGTCTAACAAAATTAGGTGAGGACTCTGGCTGTGTATAAAAAGAGCTTCTACCTCCCATTGCACTTGATGCAAATGGAACCAGAAGCCTCCTTTGTCAAAGATGCTCAGGCTTGAATGAGTGAGTGTTTCACTGGATAAAAACTGGCTTGATGTCCCGAGCAGAGAGTCAATGGAGTTACATCCAGCTGGCAGCCAGTCACCAGCAGTGTCCCCAGGGCTCAGTACTGGGACTAGTTCTGTTTAATATACTTATCAGTGATTTGGATGAGGGGATTGAGAACACCCTCAGTCAGTTCACAGATGACACCAAGTCTGCTGGAAAGCAGGAAGGCTCTGCAGAGGGATCTGGACAGGCTGGATCGATGGGCTGGTGACAATGGCATGAGATTCAACAAGGCCAAGTGCTGGGTTCTGCACAAGGATCACAATAACCCCATGCAGTGCTACAGGCTTGGGAAAGTGTCTGGGAAGCTGCCCAGTGGAAAAGGAGCTGGGGGTGGTGGTTGACAGCAGCTGAACATGATCCAGCTGTGCCCAGGTGGCCAAGAAGGCCAGTGACATCCTGGCCTGTATCTGCAATAGTGTGGGCTTGATGATCTCAGAGGTCTTTTCTAACCTAATTGATTCTGTGATTCTTTGGCCAGCAGGAGAAAATGACCTCAAGTTACAGCAGGAGAGGTTTAGTTTGGATATTAGGAAGAGTTCCTTCACAGACAGGGTTGTTGAGCATTGGAATAGGCTGCCCAGGGAAGTGGTTGAGTCTCCATCTCTGGAGCTGTTTAAAGTACAGATAAATGTGGCACTTAGGGACATGGTTTAGTGGTGGACTTGGCAGTGTTAGGTTAATAGCTGTACTCAGTACAACTGATATTAGAGACCTTTTCCAACCTAAATGCATCTGTGATTCTGTATGATGGTCATTTCTGCCCTCCAGCACTTCTACACAAGACAGACAGGTCATGACCCCAAGGGGTGTGAGCTTTTCTAGTTGCTTTGGAAACAGCAGCAAAAGTGACTATTCCCCTTGGATATTTATTTTCCACTAGTGTAGGTATAATTTACATGCATGTTTAAACAAATAGACCTATGAGCAATACTAAGTGTGTAACAGGAAGACAAGCAAAAAGTAATGTCCTTATTGCAAAAGATAAGAGTAACACATCACCCAGCTGCTTAGTGAAACCTCATATTACTTGCTAGACTGCTCTGATTACATTTAACTACTCCTAAGTGATTATGAATAGAGCAGTTAAAAAATAAAGTAAAAAAAAAAGATTAGATTTCTTAATGATTTTATTATTATTGCAAAAATGGAATAGAAAGAGAAAGAAATTTCTAGACAAAAATTAAAGTGGAATTAAGATATATGGTACCTTTCCATGGGTCAGAGTAAACATCATTGATAGCATGAAAACCTTTAGAAGGGTGGAAATGCATTGTTATACAACTTCTGCCCTGTAGGGATAGCAGAGACAGAAAAATTCAGATGTAGCTTCAAAAGTCGGGGACGAAAATATAAAACGCCTTAACCTTCTGGTGTTAATTGTGGGTTTGTTCTTAATACAATGTTCCAGGCACTCCATTTAGAGTTGTTTTGCAACTGACTCATTGGAGAAAGCTTATTCATTCATCAGAGACTAACTCAGCCTGAAAATATCTCATAGTGAGCAGAATTGTGCTGAAGCTATGCCATGCCCTGAGGGAACTTTCATCAGTTTCCTTCCCCAGGGCAGAGGCTGTAATGGTGGTGCTGGCAACTCTGTAAAGTGTTGTGTGTGAATGATCTCCTCATGGTCATGAAAAGGAAAACATCTGAATTTCCATTTGATGGGGAAATGTGAATTGGTGGACTTCAGTTATACAGATCCAAAGGGCTCCTGTTTCTTCTTTCATGTGCAAATGCGCAAAGGAGAGTTGGTGGGTGGAGCATATTACACTTCTCCTGGAAAGGGAAGAAATGGAAGCCAGCACAGGGTTTCTGCAGAGTAAGTGAAAAGCTGTGAACTTCACTATGAATTTATGAATCAAAATGTACATTTCTTGGCCCATTATTTTACCGAAGTTGTAAAATCATGTACTTCCCCTTTCCAGGACTACATGCAAAATACAGCCGATTCAAAATCTAGATTACTATTTCTTTTTAGGAAGAAATATAGATAAAAATTAAGCAAATTACCTGGATATTCCCATTGGGTAGAAACAGCTATATTTATTGTCAGCTGGAGATATTTTAGGGAACACAGGGAGTTTGAAACCAAGTTTTCATTTGTATGTAGGTATTGTTATTTGTGTGACTAAAGGCCTAATTACGTTACTAGCAATTCATTTGTTGGAACACAGACAGGATATGTTGTTGTACTCATACTGAAAACATAACTGGTTTTGAAGTCCTTTGCTGGATTGCATAACTTCAAAATTTTATAGGTCTTGGACCAATATTAGAAAAATTGCCTTCAAATGCTGTTCTCCATTCCCTCATCTCCCTTCCTCAAATCAGTAACAGATTTTCAGTTTTTTATGTCTAGAAAGTAAATGTTGTGAAATCTTCCCACATTTACAATCTGATGCCATTTAAGACTGGAATCCCTTAAAAGAATTCTGCCTCTGCTAAATCGAAATTTTTATAATTGACTCAATGGCTGAGTTAAGTGGTTTGCTGCATTCTCACCATCTTCCACATAACCAAGGTAACAAACCCAGAAACATTAATGAAATATGATAGTTGCACATTTTGCTAGAAAGCTATATACTCCAGAATCCTGAATTACTCTAATTTTTGTCATTCAGGAAGCAATTATTCCTTGTATTCCATCACACTTAACTGAAGAATATAAAACACTGGTGAGGCTTTCTTACAACAAAGAATTTAATACAGTAAAAAGCAGGTAGAAATTAAATTGCACTGTGGATTTGAGAGAAACATTTATAATTTAGCATACTCCATCAGCTTTTAAGACTTGGGTAACCTTATATTAGCATTTATTTTTATTAAGATTCTTAACTATTTATTCTCTCATTGGCTCTGAAAATAGAAGCCCAGTGCTAACAGACCATTAAAATAGTGTGAAAGAGATGCTGGAAAGTTAATCTCAAATAATGCATAAGGACAGGGAGCATAAAGATATTCTTCATAATTTACTGTTTTAAATCACATTGGTCCAAATCCTTAAAATAAAATATACAAATATTTGACAGTGCCCAAAAGCTACCTTGGTTAAAAGAAAGCTATTCCTAGGGCAGGCTGCAATACAGTTATATTTTTCTGCTTCAAAATCTTGAACTGGTCTATTAGTAACCTTTTTGTTGCTGTGCCACTAGACCATAAAAAGGAAAGATAGTTTTATATAAAAAGGATCTTGCTCAACTTCTGAGACAATAAAAAAGGAGGTCATAGGTGACACTTCTATTAGTGTTGCCTTGTATATGTCATGGATCAAATTTTTTCTAAAATTTCATATAAACCCACTGATTAAAAACATCAAACCCACACAATTTAGCTTGCATTCAAGTGATCGTGATAAAATCCAGTCTTCTGCTTTCTCTGACATTGTTCAGCTCTAACCTGAACTGAGCAAAACATTTTAATACTCCTTTCTTATAAGGTCTATTTATTTCAGAGAACTCTAAAGTATACATTTGCTCTGTTCTTTTGATCTTCATTGCACAGATGGAAACAAACCTAGATATGTGCAAGCTGTTCTGCTGGAGAAGATTTTGTGTGCCTTGGAGTGTTTGAGAGCCCTTTGTCCTGTTTTCAGGACAGCTGTAATACCTGGCACAGCACTCTAACTGTACTCAAATCCACCAGTCTTTTTTTTTTTTTTTTTTAACTTCAGCAGGGGAGCAAGACAAAATACTGAATAATGATTCCTAAAGCAATGATATCTTTCATTTCCAGAATAAGGGGACAATGTGGGTATATATGAGATGGTTTCTTAACTGTTATAATAGCAAAAAATGCCTTCTCTGTGGTGAAAGTTTCAACACTGATCTAAAGAATCAAATACATCAGAGACTAAAATGCCAGCTCGTTTGCTAATTTTACAAGGAAATTTCTTTAGTAAAAATTGAAGCATGCCTGTAGTTTTTTTGCCTATAAATAAAAATTTTATAAGCTACAATAAGAGTTTTGAAGGCAATCATGGTTAGATTTAGGCAGTTCTTCAATATCGTTTTCTGGCCTGCATATCCAGGACAAGACAGATATTCACAAACAATATCTGCATGACTGCCACATCCAGAGGAAATACACTGTTATCTGTGGTCTTGAGACATCATCCCATGAATTACTTATCAGAAGCTGTTTCCTCATCCTTGGATATAGTATAAATAAAAACTTTAATAAGGCCAACGGAACAATCAGAGGCTGCTCTTTCTGAAGATGACAATATTCTCCTGTAACACCTCCATGACCTCCTTCCCTTGCTATGCTCATTACAAAAGTAATGCTCACACTCTGGTCAAGTGCCACACTCAGCTTCTGAAAAGTAAAAAGAAACCTTTTCCTGGCAGCAACATAAAAATGCTAGGTGACATGAAACTAGAGAGAAAGCTGCTTTTGTTTAAAAAAAGAGATATTTCTGACACTTTTTACACTGTGTGCCTGCTCTACTCTTTTAAGTAGCATTCACATTTGCCAAAACTCCCAACTTATATGTAGGAGGCAATGGAGCAGAAAAACAAGGTAACCTAAAACCCTATGGAAGTAATCTCTTACTTGGCCCAAAATGGTAACACTGGAGTCATCTCCAGTTTTTACTGTGGAGTGATGAAACCTCTGTAACATGATAGAAAATGCTGCATGGCATCAGAGTCACAAATTTGGCGTAACAGGATTTAAACTGAGGGGCTATGGGGAAACTTGACTCCTCAGAACAAAACTACTGCAGAGAAGTATTTCTCACCATGGTGAGTCTAGCGGCAGAGCTTAAGGATGAAGTGGAAAAGTTAAGGAGTCTTGGGGAGACAGAAAGAGAAATAGATGGGTGGAGTTACACCCTTCCAACCCTGAGAGAAGCTCAGCAGGACTCAAAGGAGCCCCACTCTCTTGCCATCTGGCAGAAGGAGACCTAGTAGATGGAGGGAAATGTAAATGGGTCCCTACTAGAGGAGGTAAAATAATCCCCTCCTGACCCCCATTGCCTTCCCAGGTGCCCTTACAGATGAGGTACAAGGCCCTGGGTCCACAGGGTCAGGCAGATGATGCTAGAGAAAAAAATCTGCCTGGAGGATCTCCCAGTTGCACGCTGTCAGACAGATCACAACATCGGGTATGAAGAAGAACAGAAGGGCAGTTGCAGTAGGTGACTCCCTTCTGAGGGGATCTGAGGACCCTGTATGTCAACTGGATCCTTCCCCCAGGCTGCGTCACTGGGACCTTGGTGTGGGATATTAACAGGACACTCCCTGAACTAATTCGGCCTTCTGATTATTACCCAGGATGCTGACTGGGAGAATGCCTTAAAACAAAGGGGTGCAGGAAGGATGGACATACTTAAAGAAAGAAATCTTGAGGGCTCAGGAGCAGGCTGTCCCCATGGTGATGAGCTGGTGATAAGTTCGAGTGTAAGGGAAACCCACTTCTCCCTCAACCTTGCTCCTGGCAGCTAGAGCTGGCACAGATCTGGTACCTTCTCATTACACTGAAGTCCTAGTGGGAGGTGGAAAGGCAGAGGAGAATTTTTAAAAATTTTTAAAAGTTTTTCAGGTTAGGAAATCACATAATCAAGGCCTGAAATACAGACGGGAACCTCCAGTCTGGGAGCAGCGAAAAGCCCTGTGGATCCCGTACAGGCCTGATTGGCCCCCTTCCTGGTTTTGGCATTATGCTGCCAGGTTTTGGGGAGCTATTCTACACTGCAACAATAAAACCAGAACCCAAAGTTCATAAGCTACAGAACCTCCTGTATTAGGACAAGGACAATGTCACCTCTGATGACACTCTAGGTGTTGGCAGTCAGGCAGGGGGATTTGAAGTTGTTTTTTTTTTTAATTTGGATTGAAAAAGATGTAAACCAGACAACAAATATAATGTATTACAGTCATTTTTATGTTCTAAAGTGCCCTTCACTCATGGTATCTCAAATGGCTCAGAGAGAAAGGTTCAGAGGTAAACTAATTAACTAAGTAAATAAATAAATCATTTTGTTTCAGCATAGACTTCTGGAGAACTAGATTTTCCCTGTAAAACAGTGATCCTGGGAGTGGTACAAATTCTTGTTATCCAGCTGCTTTCAGCAAACAGATATGAATCCTCCCTTGTAGCACTCAGAATAACACTGGGCTTTTCCCTGGCCAGGCCACTGTTGCAGCTTCCAGTTTTTAGAAATCTTTGGAATAGATTCAAGTTTCTCAAATTCTCTGGAATACTGTCACTTTCGTGATAGAAAATGGTCTGTGTGAGCACAGTCTTAAAAACTGCCTGCCTTTGGGAAACACTCTTGCCACTGTGCAAATAAAATGGATGCATAAAGATATGAGGTCTAATTCAGTGTTACTTTGTGAAGGGCTATGTATGGCCCATTCTACGTCTGCTTGCCTGGAATGGGTAACATGTCTGACCTTCTTACTTTCAGCTGCAAACCAAAATCCATTCGCTATGTTCCCATGTGTTCCCATTTGCATTTAATTTGCAATTTCTGAGGAAATTTTTTGAGGCCCTGATCTGCAGAAATCAGCACTGGGTCACTGAGCCATAATACTGAAGTGTCATCAGCCGCGGTAAAGAGTATCAAAATCAAAATATCTTCTTTGTGCCCACTTCCCACACCTACAGCCCCTCAGGAACAAGAAGGATGCTGAGAAGGACTTGGGATTGTTGGTGGGTGTGGGTGAGAAATTGGACATGACCCAACAATGAGCACTCACAGCCCAGAAAGCCCAAACATGTCCTGGCTGCATCCAAAGCAGCATGGCCAGCAGGCAGAGGGAGGGGATCCTGCCCATCTCCTCTGCTCTGGTGAGATCCCACATGGACTGCTGCATCCAGCTCTGGGGTTCTCAATGTAAGAAGGACGTGGACCTGTTGAAGCAAGTCCAGAGGATGGACACCAATATGATTAGAGGGATGGAGCACCTCTCGTATGAGGAAAGGCTTGTTCAGCCTGAAGAAGAGAAGGCTTCAGGTGACCTAACTGAGGCTTTTCAGTACCTGAAGGGAACCTACAAGAAAGATGAAGAGACTTTTTACAAGGGCCTGTAGTGATAGGACAGGGGTGAAATGCTTTAAAATGAGAGTAGGTTTAGATTAGATACTGGGGAGAACCTCTTCTCCATGAGGGTGGTGAGGCACTGGAACAGTTTGCTCAGAGAAATTATGGGTGCCCCAACTCTGGGAACCTTCAAGGTCAGGCTGGAGGGGGCTTTGAGCAACCTGGTCTAGTGGAAGGTGTCCCTGCCTATGGCTGGGGGTTGGAACCAAGTGAGCTTTAATGACTCTTCCAACCAAAATCATTCTATGATGCTGTGATTAGATTCTGTGATTGCATGATAAGGTAACCAACAGAAATGGCTTCAACTAAAGTGATAAGATAGAGATTAAAAGGTGGGTTAGATTTTACGTGCAAAATATTTGGGTTTTTTCTGTTTTTTTCCAGCAGAAGATTGTGAATGGGCCTCAAAATGGAGGAAAAATCAATTAATTTCTACTTAAAGCTGCTATATACTGCGGAAGAGGGATGAAAGGTTTCATACAGAAAAGAATGTGACCTACCAGGAACATGTGTTATACCCTTTTACAAGAAGACACATGTCCTTTGAAGTCACTGATGTTGCATCCACTTGCCTTGTCACTGTGCTTCCAGAAATTCACTTTTACAGCTAAATCAAATGTTTGGTAAATGTGTCCAGACTGTAAACATATTGTGTTGACAAAGATAACAGAAATTTTCATCAAAGCAGCTCAGTCACGATCTATGTGTAAAACCAGATAGTCTAAAGCCAACCGTTTTCCAAATTTTTAGTGTCTGGAAAATGTTTGCAGCTTTCAACAGCTGGTCTTGGTTGTTTTAAAATTTTGAAGTATACCATAGTACATGGCGTAAAACATTATAATCACATTTTTCTCAGAGTTTTCTCATGGGTTGCCTTCAGCTGCTCCTATAAATCAACAAGTCTTGTTCCTCTAGACAATCCCATTCTATACATGTGTTTAGTGATGCGTTCATGTCTTGGAAGAGAAAGGTGTTATAACCACAATTGTGCACCACCTGGGAAGTGTGCAGCCTGGGTAGCAGCAGATTTCTTCTGCTTGCAGCTGCACAACCCAGTGAAATATAGGCTCACTCCTTGAAGCCCAGCTCCTCCCAGTGTTTGCCAGAGACTGGATATCCTCAAACAGGACAAAAGAAGGTCAAGGGAAGGAGGTCTACCTACAGAGATGTGGGCATGTCTGACCTCTTTCAGAAAGCCTTCAAGGCACCTGTGTGGTCCCTCACTGTGTGTTAAAAATTACCAATGGTGCAGCCTAGTAAAATACAGGTGTGCCAAATACTTCTCATACGATGAAAAAGTTTGGACTTCCAAAGATTTATAAATATGCATCAGGTCCCTAAACATAAAGTCATAAGAAACTAAAATACAATAGCTACTTTTTAAGACAGCTGTAATACAGAAGGCCTTATTCAGAGGATGTAAACATAAGGAGAACCAGCTTAAGGTCTAAGTTGTCACAGGATGTCACAGAAATGCAGAATCGTCCGGGGAGAAGCAGGGATCATGGACAGCCCCACAAAGCCTGGCCAAGGGGCTCCCTGAGGGATGGATGGAGGATGGGGGGCAGCACAGGTATTGTCATGGCAGCCTCAGCTGAACCTCATGATTTTTCCTTGCCTGTTACTCTTTTGCTAAGTCCACATTCTAAGAACTGTCTGAACCTCTGCTGGGTCACCAGGAAATGAATCTCATCTTTGCTGGATAATAAAAAGCCTGTCCATTGCCACGGATCTGCGTTTTGTGGGACACAGCAGAGCTGCAGACACTCCCAGTGGAGTGCCTCAGGAGGCTGGCATCATGGTGTGGACAGGGAAGCCAAATACCATCTTCAGATTTTCCCCAGGTTGCCAAAGTTGTGTTTTCATCACACAGTAAATACACAGTACTTTCTTCCTCTGCTGAAATATTCACAGATGTATTATCATGCCTAATGTTCCCTTTTTTGACCTCAAGGTCTTCTAATTATGTCTGACTTCTGTGGAAGTAAAAGGCTGCAATACCTGCATTTACAATGATCCTAACCAGGTCTTGGAGAACAAAATTGACAGTCTGTTTGCATTGCCTGCATACAAATTGTTGGGCAAACAGAGTTGTGTTCTCAGTAGCAAACCTCATCTCTAGTAACATGAAGAAAAGACAATTCTTGCATCGGCCAGCTATTCCAACTGCCCTGGGAAAAGGCAGCTGGAGCCTTGCATTTCCTAAAAAACAAAATTAAATAATGTGCTGTGAAGCCAGAGTTTGTAAGCAGCCTTGCAAGACATCTGAGACACAGGTCTCAGTCAGTCCTGTTCCCCAGTCCTGGCAACATCTTTAGGTGGAGGACATTGCCACAGGAGGCAGAGGTGTAGTCTGTGAACCTTGATCTTCATCTTCAGGAGTTACTGACCAATAGCTCATGAGGATGCAGAGATTCCTTTTAATAATAACAAACACCTGAGGAGTTGAGGAAACCCAAAAAGATTTAATCAATTAAACCAGCTGCTTGTTACTTGTTGTGTGGTCAGGTGTTGTGTGCAGGTTACTTGTGGCGTGGTCAGGGAGGAGGTGGAAGGTGCTTATTCTTATCAGTGGGTGTTGGGGACACCTGAATAAATATACTGCTGATACTATTGGTACTAACAAGATACTATTGGAGTAGAAATATGTTGCTCATCTCTACTTAGTCTTGAGCAAGTGACGGATGCCAGGAATGAGGGAAGGAACAAGTGACTGTGGACAGTGCTGTTAATGCTTTGTCTTGCTGGGAACCATTTTCCTTTAAGGTAACACTGTACCCACATGCCTCTTGAAAAGCGCATGAGGGAATAGCCTAAACAGTGCAATTCACTTAATAATTTTTCATGAAGACAGACAATACAGTTGATTTATAATTTACTGATCTGATTTTGAGCTCACTCATGTCACCCCAGAACCCAGATCACAGAAGCAAAAAACGTTGAACTCCCATCCTCTGGGCATAACTTTCTCTAGAGGCACTAGTCCCTATGGAAATAATCCAGTTTTTTTTTTTTATTTGACAGTTTTACAGCCATCATAAACAACATGATGTGGCCTTACTTTGAAACATTCGGGCACTTTGTCCTCTACTGCCTCTGGTCAGACTGAAGATAGGATGGAGTTCAACACAGCTGAAGAAAACACTCATGTGAACATGCTCACAGCTTAAAAGCAGTTGGGATTAAGGGCCATTTGTTTGTCTGGGATTCTTTAAAACTGCATTTTCCAGCAAAAAATAGGTCCCTCCTGTCCAAACCATTTGCTCAAAGCATGCTCAATTCTAGAAAGTTGCTTTGATATTTTTTCTTATCTATGGTAAATAATTTTGTTTCAGTCATCTCTCTCTCTCTCTCTCTCTCTCTCTCTCTATATATATATATATATATATATGTATTTAAAGGTACTTAAGGGGAATAAAATCAAGCCAGAATACATTCACATAAGACTGAAGTAGAAAGCCAGTAAATATCTAGCTTTCCTACATTTTTTCTTCAAGAAAAAGTAAACAGAACGTGGCATTTTGCCTTATATGGTGCTGTTACAGTTACAGAAAGACCTCTTTTCTTTGAACTGAACACTTAAATATCCAATAAAAACAGTGTTCACTAGTCAGCACCCTTATATGCACAGGCTGCAATTTCAGTAATTCTGTGTTCTGCTTGTGTTGCATAAAAAGTGGTACTAGGCCATGCACTGCATACACATGGCATGGTAAAGGGTTGACTCCAGTCAGATATGCAGGGAACTAAAGAGTGGATTTCCATAATCTCTCTGGGCAATACAGCATTTTACAGCCCCCCTTAAACTGCAACTTCACACAATCTCTGTGACCCGAGGCAGCCCAGATACTGAAGAACATGCCAAAAGGGGGGAATAGAAAGGCAGTGAAGTCTAAGTTTGATTTTAAGTTCTGTGGTGTAACCTAGGTCGAGAAGTTTCAAAATATCAAGGTGCTGGATTTAAATAAATCTGCTGCAAGCTACTATGCTTATATTCCATTTCAACATGTACCGAGAGCACTGAAAATCTGCCACCAAATCCACTAGGAATAGAAAGTGTCACTATTAGAGCCTCTTTGTCTCTCTAATGCCATTATGAATATTGGGAGAGAGATCATTTCTGTAAAATCCATTTAAAATTTCATTAGAAGAGAGAGAGGGATTGTTTGGATGTCTATGAAGATTTTAATTTTCAAACTGTAATGTAGGGGTAATCCAGAATGTCAGCTTGCAATGCTTCTTATCTATCCTTGAAATCCCAGCTTCTGAGGCCATACTTGCAATTCTCTTTATTAGGACAACTCTGCATTATAAAATAGTATTCATTCATTGTTAATGGCATATCTCGAGATTCTTGAACTTAATTCATTTATGTCAGAGGTCTTCCAAAAGATGTTACTGAACTAATGCAAAATAAAAGATGCCCCAATGTTATTCAGTTTCACATTATCTATTTTATTATTTACTCTAATAGCATTGTTCTAACACAGCACACTTTATAATAAAAAATTTCAAGGGAGTTGAAATTTTTAGAACTTTGTCAACAACATTTGTCTGTGCAAATAGCTGGAAAGAAGTTGTAATTGTGAAGCTTTTCCTTTCTTCTATCATATAGACTTTGCCATCTGTACCACTGGTTCTGTAAAATTTTTCGTAGCATATTTATCTTCAGGAAGTCAAGAAAAGTGTTTCTGACATAATCATAATGTAGCAACAGAGAGCAGGGGCACATTGATATAGCACCTTGTAAATGTGAAATAAAAAAATTCCCATGCTCAGAACATGGGAAGAAGGCCAAAAGGAAAATAAATCTGCCAAAGTTAGAAGTTTTATTCTAATAACTATTTTAGAAGGATGAATTTGGCAGTACCCTAGTCCCCAAAGAAAAGGGACAACTGAGTTTCTGTCATATGGTGCCAAATCTGTCTTCAGCCCACAGAAGGGAGAACCTGACCCTACCTGATGTACTACCCTTGAACTCCACCAGGACTGTATGTGTGAAGGATCACCTCTGGGAGGAAGTTGGATCCTTGCTGTCAAACAAAAGATTGTCATACCACAGGGTGATCAATCAGGCATAAAACACACAGGGGAAAATTATGAAGGTGAGGTGACAGGTGAGGAAACCTTTGGGGTCCATGCCACTGGTAAAAAGCCAAGAGGAAAAAGCTATACATAGTTAAGAGAGGGAAAGGACTCTGCTCTTGTGAGTGAGATCAGTGAACAAACTGTGTACCATCTGCAATGCTGAGATACAAATAACTCACAGAAAAATATCCTGGTCTGAGGAACAAGCTTCTGAACAGATTCTGGAAGCACAGTTTTACCACTTGTAAGCAGGAATTTGTAAGGCTGAAATAGTGATCTTCCATTTAGTACAAAGAGGAAAAACAGCTAGGGAGGGTGTCAGTGTTGGTGCTGTCTGTGGTCTGACTGGCTACAGAAACACTGCTGGACAATGTTGAACAGACAGCCACATCTGCCCCACTCAGCAGGAGGAAAGTCATGGCTATGTGGATCCCTGCAGCATTTAGACAGAAGTGGCAAAATGAAAAGCTTCAGGCTGGATCTCTGAAACATTACAGGGAAGTCACTGTGTACTACAGTTCAGGATCAAATAAAAAGTCACACAGGCAAGGGAAGAAAATGTTATGTTGGAGCAAATGTTAAAACACAGAAATAGTTTTCACCTGGCAGCTTGTCGCATTTCACTGAAGTAGCTGAGTGGGCAAGCATGTTCACAGCACAAGCTGAAAGGATGCCTACCTTGATATTTGACTTGATAGCAATAGTAAAGGCTGGATGAGGTTGCAGATCCTTGCAGAGAGACTCTAGGCACACTGATTCCTCACTCTTTCATCCTAGAGCAAAAAAGGAAAGCAAACATTCAGGAAACTGAGTGACAGATAAAAGAATTGGGAGATAAAGCCTTGAGGTAGCAGATCAACCTCTGAACAAGCATTGAACAGCTGCACATATGCTTTACACAGAGCTAAATCTAGAGTGAAGAAGAAAATTAGGGGAAATAACCCATTTTTTTTAGTGGAAGTTTGTTGGACTGCAAATAGCATTTGAGGATAATGCATAACAGATGGTAACTTAATGGGAAGGGAGACAGAAAGCAATTTACAGTATATAAATTGTTCTGTGAAATAGCGGGGCAAAAGAAAGTGCTGAAGGGATTAGGGATAACTAGGAAATGGTATAGAAAGTGGAGGAGCTGTGGCCTGCTTGAGATAAATGAGAGTCTGCATCTGTTGGCTATGTTCTGGGCAAAAGACAAGAGACATAGATATCCAC
The DNA here is from genome assembly GCA_034509425.1 of Eopsaltria australis. Taxonomy (NCBI): domain Eukaryota; kingdom Metazoa; phylum Chordata; class Aves; order Passeriformes; family Petroicidae; genus Eopsaltria; species Eopsaltria australis. The sequence continues at coordinate 633,169 of JAVTVJ010000056.1, forward strand.
TGAAAATAACAAGAAAGGGGGCAAAAAGGACAGAGAACCTTAGCACAAGGGCAAAGTCGATGTACAGAAGACGAGTAAAACCTTAACTGAAGGAGTGTTTGTAGGAGTGCTCCAGTGTTCTGCATCTAAACTCCAGCAAAGGGAATATTAGAAATCAGAAGAAACATATAGGACACACCCAGGAGTTAAAGAAAAGGAATGAAATCTTATTTTTGTTCCTTTCAAATAGCCAGTGTAAAGGATATAATAAGAAAAGGATAGTATTGTATTTACTTGTGTAGCCCCCCTTCATCTGCCCCTTGATACTACCATCTTTTAAGTGTTGATCACATGCAGACCATGAAGCCATGACATTACTATGGTGCTTGGAGCATTAGGCCATACTTGACTCTTGATAGGATCATCAGACCAGGACCTCCTTTAACCTTACTTACAGATTCTGTGTCTTGAGGGAAAGGGAAAAACACTTCAACTCATGGTCTCTCATTTCCCAGCAAGGTGCTCTTAGCACACAGAGATAAGTTGGGCTTAGGCAGAGACTCTTGATATTAGGGCTTCTCCATTTGTATGAATACTTGAATTCCTATTTACCTGGACCAGGGAGAGCAACCATTTTTAAGGCATTAATTAGGAGTGAGCAATAGCAAGTGAACATTTGAATATTAAAAACCCCAGAAATACTTCTGGGGTAGCCTAGCTGAAGAATTGAGCTCTAATAAGTAAAAGTGTAAGTAGGAGTTTTGAGATGAAGTGAGCAGCACTGTAATGCTAATGGCTGAAGACTGCAAAGGAAACCTAAGTACCACTGAACTAGAGTGACACTGTCCAACCATGAGCATCTCTGTCCCCAAAATCCATAACTGAGCAACATCTATGCTCTGTAAGCAACACATGAGGAGAATGTGTTGAGACACAAAGCTGGGAGGAGTGGCCGATACCCCGGAGTGTTGTGCTGTCCTTCAGAAGGACCTCAACAGATTGGAGAGATGGGCACAGAAGAACCATCTGAAATTCAACAAAGGCAAATGCAGGGTCCTGCACCTGGGGAGGAAAAACCCCCAGGCACAAGTATAGGATGGGAGCTGACCTGCTGGAAAAATTCCCTAAAGAAGGATCTGGGGGTCCTGGTGGACAAGCAGCTGTCCATGAGCCAACAGTGTGTCCTTGTGGCCAAGAAGGCCAATGGTATCCCAGGGTGCAATAAGGAGAATATTGCCAGCAGATTCAAGGAAGGTGATCCTGCCCTTCCACTCAGCTCTGGTGAGATCATGTCTGGAGTGCTGTGTCCAGTTCTGGGCTCCTCAGGACAAGAGAGATATGGAGTTTCTGGAGCAGGTCCAGCAGAGAGTGACAAAGATGAATATGGGGCTGGAGCATCTCTCTTGTGAGGCTGAGTGAGCTGTGCCTGCTCAGTCTTGAGAAGAGACGACTGAGAGGGGACCTCATCAATGTCTGTCAGTGTCTGAAGGGAAGGTGTCAAAAGGTTGGATCCAGGTTCTGCTTAGTGGTCCCAGGCAATAGGAGAAGAGGCAATGGGCAGAAACTGAGGCACAGGAAATTTCACTTGGATATGGGGAAGAGATTCTTTACTATGCAGGTGGCTGAGCACTGGAACAGACTGCCCAGAGAGGTTGTGGAGTCTGCCTCACTGGAGGTATTCAAGAACCATCTGGATACAATCCTGTGCTGTGTGTTCTAAGATGACCCTGCTTGCGCAGAGAGGTTATTTAACATTTAAAAATGGAAATAAATATCTTTACTGGCAAAGTAAAACATGACAATTAAAATTACTTTAAAAGCAGCAAGAATCATGAAGTTGTAGTCAAGCTGAATGCACAAAAAATTTTTTAAAAAGCATTTCATAAAATTAATTCCTTATGTCTGTAGTTAAGAATATCTTCCTGCATCTGTTGTATTCTGTTCAGCAGATATTTAGCTGAATATAGAAGGAAACTAGCAAGTCCCAGCATGTGTTAATGTGTAACTCATATATTTTAATGGGTCTGTATTCACTTCACTGCATCTACAAAACTCCTGCTAATAGCAAGTAATATTGTGTTAATGAGGTAGTGCAAACACATTAAAGGCCATACAGACCTGTAAAAACAAAGCCTTGAGAATGACACAATTGAGATCAACAGTGTCCTATGGTTTCTCTCAAAATCTGGAGCTAGCTTGCTGCTGTTAAAGCACTAAATACTATTACTACAGCAGTTTGAGTTACAGTGATAACCTAAAAATAACCAAAAAGTGGTTTTTATGAAACGATTTCATTTTCAATACTGACTTATAACTATTCACCTGGACACCGAAAACTTTTTACTAACATCTTTTCTCCTTTGACTCTGCAATTGGCAACCAAGGAGATTAAGAAGATCCCACAGAATCACAGAATTACAGAATCACAGAATATGCGGAGTTGGAAGGGACCCACAAGGGTCATCAAGCCCAGCTCCTGTCCCTGTACAGAACATCCCCAAGAGTCACACCATGTGCCCAAGAGCATTGTCCAAGCACTTCTTGAACTCTGTCAGGCTGGTGCTGTGACTTTCTTGGGGAGCCTGTTCCAATGCCCAACCGCCCTCTGGATCAAGAATCTTCTTCTAATATCCAACCTAAACCTCCCCTGACACACCTTCAGGCCATTCCCTTGGGTCCTGTCACTGGGCACCAGAGAGAAGAAATCTGTGCCTGCTCTTCCTCCTCATGAGCATCTTCCGTAGAATTGTTGTGAGCCATGGATGCACAGTTGCCATTAATGTCCTAATCCGGCCAGCTGAAACTTTGTAAATACTGGAGATGAGCTGGAACAATGTACAAAAATAAAGAACAGTTTGTAACTGATGATAAGATAAAAAAAGTATTTGAGCAGTTAGCTTCTACATGTCAACAGTAAAACTAGCTCAGCTGTTAAAATGCAATGCTTCCACAGTGAGAAACACATCTCAGTTTACAAAAGTCGAGACTTATTATTAAATGCCATCATATGCATGATGTAATTTGTTAACCTGAAGCAGGTCTCCCATGCTGTAGCGTGGCAATTTAGCTATAGGACTGTGGACCCATTGTAGAAAAAGTCTTGTAGCTTTATAATAGAAAATAAGGTTCTACCAAGTTATGATCAAAGTGTACAGAGTCTCCAAGAGATGTTGAGAAGTTTGTGTATCAAAACTGTGGAATTTTCCCAAAATGGATAAAAGATAAACAAGACAAAGGCTTACAGACTGTTTTTTATCTGGTGATATTTAAAGTTAACTGAAAGTTGACTTCTAATAAGAAATGAAAACTTACACCTCATTAGAAAATGACCATGTGCCTGCTGTTCATCTCTCTACAAGACGTAAGAGAACAGATGTGCTGGTGAAGGCTGCATTTACCACAGGCCAACTGAAGGCTGGACAGCCTGGCGTTAACAAGCTGAGGAAGGGCCACTTCCGCTTTCCCCATTACATGTTTCTCTTACAGGTAATTTTTCACCTTTTTCTTCAATCACTATGTTATATTTTGCTGTATTTTGTTTTATTCAATGTCAGATACTGCTTTAGGTTTTTGGACCTAAAACCCTTTGCACAGAAAGAAGGGATTGTGGTTGCCTTGCATGGTCTTCTTGGATAAATAATTAGTTGGTCTATCTTGCCTTTCTGAATAGCAGAGTACTTGGGAAAAAAATGACTGTGACACAAAAATTGAATAATAAAGTGTTCATATTAATCTTCTTTTATGTTTTGCAGAGGCAAATAGATCAATATCTTATAGAACTGCATAACAATCAGAAAATAAAACTGGCAGATAGTGAATGCAGAAAGACTTTCCATTCATGCCATAAGTGGTTTATGACAGTAATATATTATTGATGCTCTATCTACCCATAAGATTCAGATACTCTCAAAAACATCTGAGCCCAGATGTCCCATAAGTAATTTTCCTGCTGTACACAGTGTCCTTGTCAGGTTTCTGAAATACTGGCTGACCAATAAAAGGGTAGAATAAAATATGTGTGGAGTGTAAATCAATCACATTCCTCTCCAATTGCATGAAAGAGTTAAATTTTTAAATTTCTTAGCTATGCCACTAAATCAGTCCTTTCCTATCACTTTCCCCAGCCTGAGAGTACCTTCTTCTGAGGTTTTCTGGAATTTGTCCTATTGCTTAGATGTCCCTATATGCTGATTTTACTGCACAAAACTGCCACATATCTAGTATTCTCTCTGCTTCTTCCCTTCCACTGAGCCTCATCATAGCCATTTCTAATTTGTTGCCTTGGGCTGCTGACAATTACCACTTAAGAAATGATGTCCTGAAGTACATATTTCATTGCAGAGCAGATTGCTGAAGCACTGGTGTGACTGCTGGTCTGAATTCCCTGATGTTCAAGCACACTCACTACCCTGTGTGCTACATGCAGATTTGCTGAGCCAGAAAGGCACAGTGGTTCGGAGGAGAGGGATGGGAGCACTGGCAGCAGGTGGGAAGAGGGGTCTCTCTCTGCCCCTGTTCCTCTCCCTGTCCCACAGGGCACAACTGCTGCCCCAGCCTTGCTGATTCAGCTGCACTGCAGCAGCAGCCTTCTCCTCAGTGAAGAGCAGGCATTCTGCATGCTGTCTCAGATGGCCACACAGAAATCAGCAGTAAGAAATGGGGAATATTTCAGGAAATTACTTCCTATCTCAGCATCCAAAGCATCACAGGGGAAACTTTCTGAAGAGGATATCTGAGATCTCAGATACAGACTATAGTGTTTGGCCTGTCCTGTTCCTGCATTTAAAGGCTTTCACCACCTTGAATTGGAACTTTTAAGACTCACAAGATCACAAATGAAAAAGAACTACTTTGAATCCAGTATGATCCAATGCAAAAATTCAGTAAGAACTTGGGGAGTATTAGAGGAGCCAAAGCTTGCTACTACTAAAACATCAATCATAAGCTCAGCCCATGCTGGATATTTTAAGGAGTGAATGTGTACCTTTATTATGGGAATAAGGTATGAACAAAGTAGTGGTGAAGAACAATAACTGTTTGAAAGAAATGACAGATGACTGCATAGGTGTTAGCAGCAAACAGAAAAACCTACAAAAAACCCTTAAGAAGCAACCAAAGAAATCTGGTTTGAGTTAGATATGATTTAATACAACTTAAATATACTTAAAAGTATCAAATTGGCATTCCTCATTAAAGAGTCATGAATCTAATAACTTCCTCAGGGACCCAGGACATCCTCCATAGTATTCAACAAGTGCTTGCCTGGCTTAAGTGGACTGTTGGTCCTGCAGTAATCAAGGAAAACAGAACTGTTTTCCAGTGTTTCCTTGTGACCTTGAAAGCTTCTAGTGTTCAACAGAATCTTGAGATACATACCTGAAACTCTCCAGTAACACAACTTCTTACCAAACTCAAGAATAAACTATTTATTAAGAGGTACTTTTAAAATCTTGCTGTGCTTACATTCATTTTTCTGGTGTTTTTGAGTTTTTAAAATTATTATTTTAAAAAAAAATCAGTCTTGAAATAAATCTGTCCTGACTGAATTCAGAAAACAAAAATTGCACAAATAAATTTGTACCCTTTCCAGTCTGCCAGTGGGCTTATTTCCCTTGAAGAACTTCTCAGTGCTTATATATTACACTTGGGACTTGTTTGAAGAATAACTCCTACAATGTTTTTTCTCTTTCTATATGAAATTATTGTGAGAAGTTAGACTGGATCTAAATCAGAATCACAGAATTGGTATAAATTGTTTTACTGGTTTCAACGAAAATACAAGTTTTTGTGTATGACTTTCTTTTGCTGTTCTTCAGCAATATCTTGAAGAAAATTGTGTGAAAGGATTGTCTAAGGACTTTTACCATAGTTAACATGAAAGGAAATTAAAAAGTTATGACACAATTATACAAAAAACATAAAATTGTAAACATTTCATTGCCTGTAGCACTGAACATAAAATGATTTGGTTCACCCTGTAAGAAGTAAATTCTCTGTAAGTAAGAATTTAAGGCATTCTGTGAATGAATTTACATAAGTATTTTGGGTTTAACTGGTGCATTTTTAAGGAAATTGGCTTATAGCACACATCAGTATTTGACAGCAAAAGCTGTATTCCTCTTGGCACAAAATTAATTCCAAAAATGTATCACAGGTACCTGATTGACTCCAGATGCTTATTTAGTCTCTAAAATAAAGCCCCTAAAACATGTTTTAAGTGCATATATGCAGAAACAAAAATTTTCACATTACAGAACTGCTCCTACTCTCTGGACTAATAATTAATGTAGCCATAGTTTTCAAAATAATTTTTAAAATAGGAGTAATTTGTTTTGGTAACTTAAAAGAAAATGTTGTCTGTAGTGCCCACACTCCTGTCACACTTCTCTCTTTCTGCATTGACATTTTCAGGTTGTTCATTGCAGAGCTGTGTGCTGGTGAAGCCTGGCAGCCAGGCCATGGAGGGAACACTGGGGCACCAGCACATGCAGCCTGCAGGTTGCTCTCTGCTGCTGGGGTTGCCTCTGCTCTCAGGCACTCATTTTCCATAATCTCGGGAACTTGCTATTCAAGGGGTTTGGAAGGTCTGCCATGGAGAAATGGCATGAATCTGATACAGGAGTAGTGCAATGATTCTTGCTATCCTTATATTAGTTTCCTTAAGGAATTTCTCTCCTTTACTTTTAAGGCGAGAAATAGGTGATGAGTGTGCCTATATGAAAGGTTCCTATGCTCTCCCAAGAGATCTGATCAAAAAAGGATCCCATCTTAAGCGCCTATAAATTAATGTGTGCTTCCTGGGAAAGAGATAGGGAGTAGGATATCCTGTGAAACATAGAATGGGACAATTTGGATTATGAAGATGTGGTAGGTAGCTCACAACTGGACCACTGCAATAGATAAACAGAAGCTCTTTGGGGAGGACAGGCTGTGAAGATGAGACCTGGGGGATTGCTAGAGATTGCACAAATAATAAGGGGAGAAAGTAGGAAAACCTTTAAAAATTTAGCTGAGGATCCCCTCAGCTGAAAGCTCTGGTTATCATGGGGGACTCTAATCACTCCAATACCTGCTAGGAAAGCAACAAAGCAGGGCATAAATGATGATTATTTTGTGTAACTGTGAGACAGAGAAGGATATTCTGCAGACCCTGTTACTATAAACAATGAAAAATTCATTCTCCAGCCAATGGCAGTCATTGGAAACTCTGACTGCAGTGACCATAAGCTGAATTTAGGGACCTAAGGGAAATAAAGAAGACAAGCAGCAAGGACACCAGGTTTCAGGGGGACAGTCTCGGCTACTTCAGGACCTTGGTAGGCAGGATCCCTTAAGAGGCTGCCTGAAAGGGCAAAGGAAGCAAGAGATAGATTGTCAAGGACAATCTCCTCAAGGTAGAACACTCTGATTAAATGGATAAGCAGACAGGCAGTTTTCATAGGAGGCCAACATGGCTCAACAGATTACTCTTGAGCTCAAAAGCAGAAAGGACGCTTATGGAAATGGAATAGACAACCAAGGATGAATATGAAAAAAATATCTGGGCATGGATGGGAGGAACAAAGAACACAGAAAAGGCTCAGGTGCTAGAGTCTCCTTTTCCCTAATCCTTACTGGCATAATACATTCTTCCTGGAGAAAGAAGTACTATCCAGTTCAGGGGGCAATCAAATTGGTGGCCAGTTTGATCAGCTGGATACACACAAGCCTATGGGATCAAATGAGGCATCTCAGAGATGACACAGCAAAGCTGTGGTCTCTTAGGCTTAGAAAAAGTGTGATGTCTTGGTAGATTTCCTTTAACTGGGAAAACAAAGCAAGCACCATTCCCATCTTTGAAAAATGCAGTGAAAATCTGGGAAAATACAGGCATCACCTCTATCCCTAGAAAGACTGTAGATGATGTTTGGGTGTCCTGAGACACAAAAACAAAAGCAGAAAATGTGACCCAGAGGGCAAATCATGACTGAACACCCTGATTGACTTCTGTCATGGCAAGAGAGGACAGGAATAGGTTTTGTGGTGCCTCAGAAATGGTGGGGTTTTAAGCACAAACACTCCTGCTAATGGTCAATGTGAGGCATGGTGGCCCAACTGGGTATCTTATAAGGTGTGTGGAAGACATGGTTGGACTGCTGGACTCAGAGAGCTGTGGCCCATGGCAATCAGCTACAAGTGCCTGTCTTCATGTATCAGTGTCTTCAGGAGCAATCCTGTTGAATATCTCTGTCATCTCTCCTGCATGTTCACCAGATTTATAGGTGTCACAGAACTGGCATGGATGAGAAAACTGTTGGTTTTGATACATTTGAAGAGAAAGACTGTCATTCACAGGGAGCTTGACAGGAGCATCCTGAACTTCAGCAAAGATAAACACAAAGTACTGCCCTGTTAACAGCCTCAGATCCTAGGAATGGTGCTGCAAGTCCTGATGGGCAACAAATAGAACATGTTCCAGTGTACCCCTTTGGCATCAATGGCTACTTGCTTCTTCTGGATCAGTCGAGTTCTGTTTTCTAGCTGATTGCTTACATTTTGAAAGTGTGGGATATTTTGACTGTGGAGGGTCCAAAAGTTGTTCTTACCTTTTTTATTAAATAGATATTGGATTATTATTGTGTGGAGTAGGAACAGTTTTGCATATGTAGAACTCAACGTGGAGCATAAAATTGCTTCATCTCCACATCTTTAAAATATAGGCAACATGTTATGAATCTCCAAAAAAACATGTGATTATTATGACAAAAAGTCATCCCTAATGAACCTGACCCATGTAGTAAATAAGTGGAGTTTCTAAGTCTTCTTTTTCCCCTTGAAATCAGATTTTTTTAACTTCATGGAAAACTTAGAAATTATTTTCCTGTGTAGATAGAAATAACACTGCTACTGCCTCTCTTCAATATTCTAAAATAAAAATCTTCCTCTTTGTATAAGAAAATGGTGTAGTAAATTGGTACTGTCCTGAAGCTGGATACACTCTTTTTTATCAAAAGATTTTCTGTGTACTGGCTACCCTGTATCCAAAAAGCTGTAACAGATGAAATTTAGCTTTCAGCTTTGACCTTGAGAGATGTTTGTCTTGGCTTTAAATTTGTGCAAGCTCTACTTCTATTGAATTTGTACTGCAGAAGACATTTCTGGGGTTGCAGGGGTTTCTTGATACACCTTTTAAGTATTCTACTTAAGATGTCCGGGAAACATTTTTGATTTTTAAGTTCAGACAGCCTATTTTGTACTTGAGAAATCATTCTTTGCTTCAACCAAAAGGTAGAAGAGTTGCAGCTTCCTTCACATTACTGAAAGCTTGTATGATTTTAAATGAATCACTGGTCACTTTTTTCTACAGTCACAGAAAGTGGTCTTGTGAAACAGTCACGTGCTCTTTCCTGCCTGTCTCTCATTTTATTAATGTTTGGCAAAAGATATTGTATTTGTGGAGTGTGGATTTAAAGTGTGCTTTTATAACTGTAGTGTTATTGCCTTTTACCCTCTATGGTGAATATTTATGAAGAAAACCCACCTCAGCAGGAGCTTCAGAGAGCTGATGAGTAAATAGATGTAGTTCCAGGAGAGCACTGGGAATAGGGCTTATGGTTAACAACCATCCTGTTGGATGCAATGATGCTGCTACCTTTGTATATTGCCATGTATACCCCCTATATGCACGGCAATTTGTTACAAATTCCAGAAGATATTTATAGACTATTAATCCATTAATGAAAAATCCAGACTTCAGGTGTGATTCCACAGTCAGTTTGGGGACAGACATGCAATTGGTAGGGTGAAGAGAATAACTGATGGGGTTCTGCATCTTGTTTTCAGATGCTGAGATAGGATATTTGCCAGGAGTTGCTTGGCTGTGAGACAAGCTGACAATAATTTTCAATAATCCTGCTAACAGCTCCTTTCCATCCAACAGATGCCCTGCGTAACTTTCTACTAACAGAAGATTCATCTTGGGAAAAGTTCTTGCTAAAAAAAGCCCAGGCATGTAAAGCTTGTCAGGAAAGAAGGTGGGGGAAGCAGAGAGAGGTTGAGTACCAGAGGCCAATGTTGAGTAGCAGCTGTTGGATGGAGGAAGCTCAGTAATGGATCCCTGCACCAGGAGTCAATGTTGAGATTGCTCAGATTTCAACAGTGCCAGTGGAAATAAAGTGTGCTGGCAGCATCACTGGAAGCATTTCCTGTAGAATAGAGGAATTTCTTCACAGAAAGAGTGTCAAACATTGGAACAGACTGCCCAGAGAGGTGGTGGAGTTACCACCCCTGGAGGAAAGATTGGATGTGGCACTTAATGCCATGGTCTAGTTGACAAGGTGATGTTTCATCAAAGGTTGGACTCAATGATCTCAGAGGTCTTTTTCAACCTAATTGATTTTGTTATTCTGTGAAAGGCTTTACATTGCTCACTGCACAAGGAAAAATCAAAGAAAGCTTACAGTCCTACCTAGAAATAAATGCTTTTTTCACAACAGGTAGACACTACTTCTTATCTAGAGCTGAAACACTTCTCTTTGTGGCACTGAAAATTTACACAGTGATTTACTCATTATCTCAGTGAGTAAGTTGCTTTTTATATTTAAGAGTGTTTCCCTTTCAATTAAATCTGAATTTTGTTGGCAGAAAAATTACCCTTAATAGTCATTAAATACTAAACTGAGTGAAATTAAAACCTTGCAGACATTCCAGCTGATGCTTTATCAATTTATATTTCAAGCAAAGAGGAATAACCAGCATAGTTTGAGAAATCATTCCTCTTGCTTGATCAATAGCCTATGTATAAAACTTTCCAATGGACAGAAAATTATTGGAGTATAATTCTTCAACACTGTTAATCTCCCAAATTAAACTCCACCTATGCACAGATGTATCATCCTCTGGAGCACTATTTATCACAATAAAACTTAAATATAGGCTTGGTTTACAACAGGCCTATAAATTGAACTGTCTATTAGATACTTTATGTCCCATTGGTTATGAACCTGTTCACAATCTTGCCTGTAATTACTAAAATGTATCACTTGAAATTTTTGCTGAATTTGTGTATTTAAAACATTAAGTGCGTGATGTACAGGTAACTTGGAGAAGAATTTAAATGCTTCTTAACTTGCATAATAAATTTTTCCTATTTATTTCAAACAAAATATGAATGTCTTCTGCTCCCTGACATCTGATAAAAATACCCATGCATCACTATCATGAAAGACTGGTAATTCCACCAGTCATTTCAGCCAGTCTAATATATTTTCAGTTCTATCCCATGTCTCCATTAGACATTTTCTCTGAAAATAACATGAGGGTAACAGGCTTTTAAAAACCTTGGGCTGAAATGAAATGTTCTGGCTGATATATTTGTATTGTCAATTTAGCTTGGGTTTGAGCTCACCCTTGAAACTGAACTCTCTAAATAATCCTCCCTCAGATTTTAACCATGCTGTCACTCAACTGGAATTCCATATGGGGAGAGGAAAATGCGTGATGGGTGCTGGCTGCAACCTCACTCCTGTCCATACAGGCATGGGGAGCAAGCAGCTCAGGGCATGGTGAATAGGAACCCACACTCACACGTCTGAAAAAATCCATTTTAAAATAAACCCATTGAGACCTGTTGTTATCAGTGTGCTTTATTGGGTAACAGTGATCCCCTGCCCCTCATTGTAATGATCTTTTTCCCAGTACTTGCTGGATTGCCTGTTGTTATGTGAAATATCATAATGACAAATATCAGCCCACAAAGGTCCAGGAACACTGCATTGTTATAAGCATTTATCATGATGTTACTACTTAACAGATGAAAGTATTACGGAACTTAAATTTGTGAGGAAAGTGTCATTTTCCATTATGAAGACTAATGTATACACTGTATTTTTTTTTTGTTAAACCATGTGGACCATGGATTTTTGGCTTATCCAAAGAAGCTTTGGAGAATACAGCCTGAGCTTTAAAGCAAGTTAGATGCCCTGAAATGCATAGCCCCAATTTCCTTTGTTTTTTGAGTGAATCCCACAGCATTCCTATCCAGCCATCTAAATATCTATATGTCAGAAATCCATTATGAGTCTCTCTGTGAGTCTCTGAAATTCAATGACATCTGGAAATTTGATTGCAGTGCGATCTAGTGCATAAAACTCAGAGCCAGGAATTTCTGACTCCTCAATGCTTATCTGATTTTTCTGCAAACATATTGCCTATCATTAGGCAAGCTATTTAAATGCCATGCCCTGGTTTGTCATGCTGCACTAATGGGAGCAATAAATACCATGAAACCCTGCTAATTAGAGCACCACGCACTCCTGCTGCTGGTCAGGCTGGTGAAAAACTGCTGTATTACAGCTAGAAGCAAACACATGTTCTTCAACTATGCTACAGATATTTCCAGTCAACATTAGCTTTTCCATGCAAGATGAAAGGAAACAAGCCATTGTTTTCAAGTTCTTTTAATAAATATATTTCTTAGGACAATCAGTGCAGATAACTGTGCAGAAGTTGATGTTGAGAGAAGTCAATTATTTGTGTTAGAAAATATCCAGAACAGTAAGGTTTCTCTGTGCCTGTACTGCTGGGTGTTTTGAAATTTATTATGTGAATACATTCTGCAAAAGCAAATTGCATGTAATTTTTTATCCAGTATCTATTTTTATGCAAATACCACAATTATTAGCAGATCCAGTGAACATGAACACTTCTAATTACTTCCACGTTGTCATGTGATTTAAAATGAAATCTGCTTAGTACTAAAGCATTTTTCAAATTACAACGCAGACTGTTTAGCTGTTTTAGCAGCTTTAATATGGTTTATAAAGGAAACAGGAATTATAAAGGTGTCATATGCTGGATATTTGCAACCTAACTGTAAGTGTCAGGAAAGGCTCTGGTTAGGAGATAAATCCCTCACTCTTATACTAAGCATGACATTTTCAGCCTTTTTTCTAGAGCAAGGTCAATGTCCCACAGATCTAAGACTACTGCTGCTGCTGCTCAGAGTCATGAGTTCACCTTTACCCTTTGTTATTTCATCCTCACATCAAGTGTTTTGTCTTTTTGAACTTAGTTTATTTGATTTGTAGGGCAGAGAGCATCTCTTGCATTTTGCATTCTCTAAGTCCAGTGAAGGCTGATATATTTTATATCTATAAGTCACATTCACCACTCAAACACCATTTATATGTTGCTTCTTACCATTCATATGTCATAGATTTCCATATTGGTTAAGTAATGACATCAATCAGAGTATACTAATGTAGATTAAATCCATTAAGCAGAGGGTTGTTACATCCTAATGTTACAATTTTCTGCTTGAATACAAAACCTCTCATGATTTTTGTGTGCAAGAAGGGACAAAAACTATTCTGTTTTGCAACCAGGACCCCCAGTGTGCATAAGCACGGAGTGACAGCAAGGGACAAAGGCACAGTGCTCTGTCCCATTGCTCCTGCTGGGGGTTTGCAGAGTGATGCTGGGTGGTATGTGTGGGATTCAAGGCGCAGGAACAGCTGTCAAGAGCTGCACCATCCCTCAGCTTTCTCAAAGATTTTGTCGGGGGACCTTCAGATGATGTAGTTTATCCCCAGAAATCTTTTCCAGAGTGGGAGGTAGGGGGATGCTAGGCCTTAAGTCTCATATGTAACTAATGATTAATAGATTTTAAAAAAGAAGACAAAAAATACTTTTCTCTCCAAATCAATGATCATGATCATTTCTAGAGTGTCAGAGTGCTATTATCATATAAAATCTCTGTTCCAGCCATCCCGAAGTGTGGGTATTCTCACTGCAATTCCCTGTGGTTAATGACCTTACAATGAAAACAGTACAGAAGTTGGCAACAGGCTGCCAGCACGTTAAGAGGAGGACAGGGACTTCCAGCCATCTCAGAAAGGCCAACTGTCCATTTAAGGCTCTTTGTGTCTCCTTCAGTGTCACTGCAAGATTCTCAGCTGCACTAGTGCTGTACATGGAGATGGGATCACTGTCTCCTGCTCCATCATTCTGGCACCTCCTGTCACACCACCACCGTGGAGAGATGGGTGTTCTGCTCAGTGTATCTTACAAAGAGCTCAGCTAGAAAGAAGATTGCAGGTTGAGGCTGGCTCAAAGCTGTTGCCAAGATGCCTTAGTTAAATATGTTCCACGGCTTCTACTAGAGGCTCCATCCTCACCACTGCCTGATGTCCAACATCTCCTCTTAAGCCTCTCCCACCCCACTGCAGAACACAGACATGCCACAAAGGTAAGGCACTCTGAAATCAGCATTCCTGTGAAATTCTGGGTCCAAATTTGTGAGTTAAACCATCTAGAGTACTGTTGAATTTATGGCATTTGAGCCTCTGCATGCAAAACAATCTAATTTTAAATAAATCCAATTAATTATTCAAGATAGTGTACTATAATTGTGTTAATACGTTAATTTACATGTTTTTATAATTTTGTGCTGATATAATTTCTCATGTGCATCGCTTTACATAACTTCATTTGATTTGTGTGTAATATGGCTAATAGTCACTGTAAGAATAAGGAAATGCTACTAATGAAAAAGCAGATGAAATGACTACGTAGGGTTATGCGGGCTATATTTAGAGGCAGTTTAATTTTCATACATTAATGTATTATCTATGTAAAATATTAACATTCCTTAGTTTACACTAAGTTTTTAAGTCAGAGGTTTGAATACAGAGGACTGAAATTATCTGTCATTAAAAGACATATACATACATAAAAAATAATTTACACAGGCTTTATAGTATACCAACTTTCAGGTGGTGAAATTTTCAAAAACTCTCACCTCTGGCCAAGTTAGATTATGATTACAATAAAACCTGAGTTAAATTCTCAATAATACTACACAGCAATTGCATTCAGAAGGTCCTAAATGTGCTCTACAAGATACCAGCTTATATTTTGTTCGTTTACAGCTAATATGGAGATTTATATGTTCTACAGGCTGCAGAATGCATCACTAACAAAACAATGTATGCAGACATTTGGCCACTCACTGTTTTCACTGATACAATAAAACAAACAGGTACAAATCAAAAAAGTGCTCCCAGGGAATGATATCCACCGTCTACTTGGTGAAGTCAGAGGAATGGCTTTGAGTGCAGATTTGGCCCAAACCACCAGTGGTTCCCAGCAATCCCAAGCACAGCTTGAGAAATAAAACCAGTCAATTGCAATAGGGAATTTGTCTATGGCCATCCTTTTTCAGATGATTCTACAGTACATGCACAGCCCTTTCGTTGACGGTTGCCCTCCACTCAAGCAACGGGATGATTGCATATTAACATGGATGGAGCCACATCGTTCATGGTGAAACACAGGGGAAAATTATCTCATAAACAGAAATTTCAGAAAAAAATCCTATTCTGTCAACTCTGATTTTATTGTAAGTACCTATGATATTTTCTTTAAAATCTGAATTTCTGGAAATAAGTGATTTCATTACTACCTTCCTTTTAAGAAGCATCTTCTTGATGTGCTTGAAGAGCACAGTTCTTTTTTTAGTTTTATTTTGTCTTTTACTTTAATTTTTAATCCATATTTTTATTATACTAGAAGGGAAGGACTGCAGAGACCAACTTCATACTGCAACCTGAAGTAATTCTAGCATCACTTATTTTGGGAGCCAGTGCAATGCTGAAGATGAGTAATATCACTTCACATTGCAACCACTGCACTTTAACCCATGGAAGAGGTTTCCTGTCATGGGGATAAATTTGTGCTTTAGCTTCACATTTTACCAAGTGTCTCCTGCCTAAAACCACTGTAACTCCTCAGAAAAGCTTGTATTAGATGACAGACACAGAGAAAGGGGCTGAAAAGAAAACCAAAGACCTGTGTAGCCTTTGAAAGATCTTCCATCGACTTTAAAAGCCAGATTTCAATTTGCCATTTCTTCTGGGTTCTTAAAAAGAAACCTCACTTGAATTCAGTTTTTTCCCTTAAGGGAATGGTGATTTTGCAGCAAAAACTGCTAATGTGTTTTTATGTTCTGACTGATAAACAATAGCATACACCAATGGCCAGTGTAAGAGCTTTTGAGCTTTTACACACGCTGCCAGGAAATTATTTTCAGAACCCTCTCCGGAAGTATTGTATAGAAAAAGCTCAAAGGTGAAAAAGTGAGCTATCAGTAAAGGCAAAATGTTTCTTATGGAGACGTATGAATAAGCTTTAAATTGATATATTTCAAATGCTGATGCTTTATGATATGGGAGGTGTATGAAAAATAAGATTACTGTTTTAATCGTATCTTTTATTGGCTTTTCCTGAAATTATAATAGCAATAAAGATGGATGTTGCAAAGAATCAATTTTAGCCCTGTGTTTTTATGCTGACCCTTCCTGACATCTGAGCTGCTGCAACATTGGAAACTGACATTATTACTTGTTCAGCGCTATCAAACTGGAAATTTCACCTTATTAAAATGCAGTTGCTATGGAAACACCACAGTTCTGTGATTTTTGCTTGCGGGCGGTATAGAAAAAATCATAGTATCAACATACAAGTCAATGCATGTCATTTTAAAATACCTTCTTGGTTCTCTGATGCTTTTATATACCAGTAGGAAATGTAAGATGTAGCACTTTATCTTAATGTGCTCAAAGACTGAAAGACACTTTTCAACAATGATCTTGGGTATATGCCATAGAGACATAATACCGAGAAGGAGACGCCTTCTAAAATTGCTTTCTTTTTTTTATTAAAGCTAACCCTTTTTAAGGCCCAGTCCCTGTCTCTTTTTTATTCATACTTACTTATTTCATTTGAATATTTTTATTTTAATCGCTTTGTCCTTGTGGTTTAAAGGCCTCTTTTCTTTTTGAAAACCCTGAAAAGCCTTTCAAATGTATATCATTCTTTATGACAAGGAAATACAGAACCTGATAAGATTCATGCCTAGGATGTACAAGTAGCACTGAGTACAGCAGGAAGAAAACTTCATGCAACACTGCAGACTGACCTTTATCCACTTCACCATGTTAGCACTACCTTTTAAATTGGTATTTTTTGACAGATTAATTTTCTTATTCTACTTTCTGTCATTTAGGTTAGGAATATATATTCAGCTTATCAAATTCTGGACAGCTAAGGATTTATTCACAGCTCTGGCACAGATTTTCTGGATGTGTAGTATAGCCATGGGGTATGAATTGGGTCAGAGCAAATGTTTGGTGTGAAAAAATGTCTTATTCACAGTCTTGCCAAATGTGGATGCCTAAGAGCAAAGATCTTATCTGATGTCTTGTAGCCTACAGCAATGAAGTCCAGGAGCCTACAGCAATGAAGTCCAGGACCTCCAGGACAGGTTTTCCCTTCCGTAATTTTGTCTAATGCATGGTTTGGTCACGTAAGCTTTATTCCAACCAAAAACTCCTACTGTACTGCCCAAATTTTGCCCTGGGACCGTGTGAAGGACCTCATTCGTTTTGAATTTGCCCTCTGATTATCTCATTTGATACTCTCTAGTTCCCAAATTACAGAAGTCAGTAAGAAATCATGAATTAGGTATGTAATCCACCATCTCCACAAAGTCATGACTTCATAAATCATTATTGCATCATTCCCAGGCTATTGGTTACAGGCCAGTCACTGCAAGTCCACTCTCCTGTGTCTCACCTTGAAACAGAAATAATGAGAGCTCTCATTTTCAGAGAATACTCATCAATGCATACTAAAGAAACCACTGCTTTAAAGTTAGAATAATATCTAAGATTACCAATGGATTGGTACTAAATATGACTGAGTGAAAAAAGAAGCATCTCAGACCCCACTGCACCTGAGGATAGACTGCCCATAAAAGTAGTGAAATCTGGAAGTGTTTGAAAAATGTGTCTGTGATGCTTTAGGGACATGCTTTAGTGGCGAGCCTGGCAGTGCTACGTTAACAGTTAGGCTCCATCTTAAAAGACTTTTCCAACCTAAACTATTCCATGATTCTATGACAATATGTTTATCCTGCAAGCACATCCTGAAGCATTTATGGTCAAAATAGAGGGCACTGTGATAGTAAGCTTGAGGTTTGTAGAAATGCACTGAGTACCATGTTGGCAATTTTTTGTGTTCAGTAAGTGAAGTTTGGAGGTTATCACTTTTTCCAGACATTGCTGCCTCCTCATCTTCTTATTAACTGAGGTTTTCCCCCTCTATTCAGTTGAAACCAGATGGTGACTGACTGTATTTCAGTCACAGATAACCACAACTCTGCCTGCATGATAGTGAGGGCTGGGTGGCTGATTGGTGCCTAGATCTGCAAGAGTCCAGTAGGGGAGACATTTCAATACTGCAACTTGAACATGCAAATATTTACATCTGAAGAGAGGATGTACTAAGATACGCCTGGGTAAGCTAACGCGAGGACAGAAGGTGTTTAGATGAGCAGATTTCTGACCCATGCAAAGAACCTTAAAGTGAACAAATGAAAATCCCTGTAGTAAAATTAAATTCATTGCCTTTGTAAGAGTTCATTTCTTGCTTAAGCTCTCCTTCAGTTCTGCATAAAAATGTAAGTACATACCAGTAAATTCACAATTTTCAAATGCTTTGAAAACACTGCATTTAATGTGATACTACTATTGGAAATTCTTTCCTGATATGACACTACTAGAAATACTTTTTCCTCCTTGGTAAAGAGAAACTATCAGGAGACTTGTTCTCATTTAACTCCTGCATAGACCTCAAGGGATTTCAGTGAACTATGTTAGTTCTTGGAATGACTACATTTTCTTCCTTATTTAATCTTGAGGGGGAAAAATGGAAGTTACAGTACATTTTCTGAGGCTCACTAGGTCTCAGGAAGTGAAGCCACTGGGTGCACAGAACTATATTATTTATCCCAGGTCATTAATATGAAGGGGCGTATTTTTCCTTTCTGAGAGTCTGAGTCCATTAGCTATTCAGTGTAGTTGTAGGTTAAATGTTAACATGTTTGGTATAAGTGGCAAGTGTCCAGATGCTTGGTAAGAACAGTGGTGAAACCTGAAAACTTGGAAAAATCAGGCTGTTGCTTCTGCAAAGGAGCTTTGATTAAACAACGTAGGAAATGGAAGGTGGTTACTTTCTCCATATTTCACAGTGAAACTTTCCAGACCATTTCTGTATTGCAGTACGCCCCTCAAGCACATATTGTTCATGCTAAATTGTTAGGAGTGCAGAAGAAAGACAGAATTCTGTTGGATGGTCTCAGAGTACTAAAGGTCTGAAGGGTCCAGGCCTGTGTTAAAGCCAATCCCATATCACAGTGGTGGGTGACAGTTCATGTTGATCTGTGTGTTTGACACCTTCCTGTAACATCCACACATTTATTCATGGGTTGTTTACACCCGCTCGCTTTTGTGCCAGCATCTTACACTGTTGGCTGTGTTTTATTTTGAATATATTTTTTTGACATGCACAGATTAGGTACTCAATGGCACTTGGGCAATCTAAGAGCACAAGGACCATTGAATTGCACTCCCATGTCAATAGTTTTCAAATTCCTATTCAGATTTCTTCACCTTCTTACAGTGTAAACAAGGATCAAATACAGAAAAAAATAACCTAAAATTCTGCTTGAACGAGTTGCGCTATGAGCAAATCTCTGGAGAATGAAGGGAAAGGAGAAAAGGGAATCCATTATTTGAACAGCAGGCAAGTACAAAATGCGATAAAAATGATGATAGTTTTAGGGAGATATTAAAACAGTATCTTTGTGCTGCCACATGATAGGGCTCTAATTGCTAAATTAAATGGCACTAATTAAAAATACTTAGTCATTATCATAACTCCAGAAAAATTCTTCGAGCCTTCAGAAGCAGAAATACTCCAGGGATAAAAACACCAGCAAAAAACTGGGGGAAAAAAGTTTGATATACAATGCAAGATGAGTTGGTTAAATACGCAAAGTAAAAAGTAAGTTTCAGCATTTTATTACAAAAAGATTTTGCCCTTGGGTAATGGTAACTATTTACTATGGTGCAGTAATGAACCAAATTCAGAAGCACTCCTACTCTTGAATTATTTCAATTTCCTCAGGCTGTTGCAAACTACCATGGTTGCGTTCATTTAATTTTTACAAGGTATGTTATATCAGCAGTATAATATTTGGAAATGTTTTTTCATATGCTTAGTTTATTATGCACCAAGGACTTAGTGTCATGAGGAATTCCATTCTGGTTGAGCAGGCTGCTGCAATAGCAATTTGACATCGTTTTTCTGTCACTCATAACAGCAACCCAAATAGTGTTCCTATCTTAGAGCTGCTGTCTTTGATAAAAAGAATGAAAAAGATTGCTTTTTATTCTGAAGCATCTCAGGGCATTTGGCCAGGTATACATCAAGTCAGCTGCATATGGCTGATATACTGAACTTGAAGTTTACTGAAGTTTGTTAAAAGTTGATTTCTGATAAATTCTTAAACTTCCAATATTTGTGACCCTTTCAGTGCTATAAAGAAAGTTCCCCTTAAATACGGTATTTATCAAGCACCTCTGAATTTCTTGAAATACTAGAGAAGCCTAGTTTTCAGAGCATGAATATCAGTGGTAATTTCTGAGCAATGAAGAAAAAAAATTCTAATGAAAATTGAAGCCAACATCCTATAACGATACAAAATAAGCTACCTGTTATAAGCTGCTTTGTTAATATTCCTGGTTTGCTGTTACAATCAAAATTCTGTTGTTCCACTTGTACAAACTGATAATTTTGGCTTTCTCTCTCTACCGTAGTAGGTATAGTTTCTAACCTGCTTATTTCAGCTCTGAATGGGGTAACTGTAGCAATATTACAAAGAAATGGCATTTTCTATGATCAGACAGTCATTATTTTGGGAAATCAAAGAATAACACAGCAAGAAAACCACTTGTGAAATAACAGCTACCTCGTACTCCCTGCCTTGACCTAATTTGCTATGAAACTGGAAATAGAAATTGCAGCATCACTAAGTCTTGGCCATTTTGGATACTGTAAAGCAGAAAACACAGTTTACTCTAAAAGCAAACAGTGATGTCCACATTTGCAATGTTAAAAAAGAAATTCATCAGCTGTCCTACCCAGGTATGCTTTGATAAACTTCACAAGTATCAATTTTCACCTTACTCCAGTGTCACAATCTCTTCTAAGAATTATTTTGTGCCCTTATCTTTACAAAATTAATGCCTTTGAAACGGGCTTTTGAGTCTGTAATAAGCAAAATGACACCAGCCTGGCTGGTGATAGAATGTGGCAGAGACAGTATAATATTCAAATTGAAATAATGCTAAAAAAATCGCATTCTCAAATTTTAAAGTTTGGATAGCTTAGAATGGCTTTTAAATTTCACAGCAAAGTTCTGCTCATTGTTACTTCTGCCTCTATGCTATGTGCACTTGTTACAGGAAAAATCTACATGCAATGTACAAGAAAACTAAGACAATATATCTGGAGCTCAGAGCAAGGTTTGTCTTTCTCTAAGATCAGCTAAATTCTTTCTTGGGCTCCACTGAGTTGATAAGGGGCTTAGGATGCACCTGTGACACCATACAGCTCTCCAGGACATCCATATGGCAGATGTGGCAGAAGATTTAGGCATGCTCGTGTCCCGCAGGGTAGATGACTGTGGGCCAAATGCGATATCTGACATTTCTTTCAAAGGTCTTAAGAAAGGCATCCAATGTCCTTTGATGTGAACAACCTCCAAGGTGTCTGGGACATCCCTATGGGATTGGCAGATTTGGTTCTTACGAGGGACCTGTGTGCTTCCACAGCAGCGTCTGGAGACAGGATACCCAACAGCGTCTAAAATGTCCCTGACTGTCCGGATCAGTCACAGACCATACTGTAATCCTTTTTCATAGAAATCTAAAGGCAGGCATGTAATTTATAATGAATAATTGACATGGATTGTTTAGGCATATTTTTCTCACAGAAAACCTATGAGCAGATTTGGCTTTATTTGAATCTATCCATTATTTAAAATTATTAGCACTTCTTACTGTTACAGTTTTTAGACTCCATAGTTCGACTGCACTTAATTCTCTAACTATTATTAATGTTTGATGTTCCAGTTCTGGTGCTTGTTGGGGAAAAATGGCACAGGGCAGGAATGTATATATTTTAGGTTAAAGTAGAGTCTTGTGTTGGATGTCCCTTGCACTTCTCGCTGCTTTTCCTGATAATAGTGTCATATTTAGGTGAAAGGAGCTTTATAAATTCTGTAATTGGGATAGTGAAAAATTGCTCTAATCAGTTGTTTATTGGGTTTAAGGGTAAAGTATTTGCTTTACTCTTGCAACTCCCAGTCAGTTGCAGCTTACCCACTGCTGAGTGAATGGTGAATGTTCAGCTCAGCAATGAAGACATCAGCCATCTCTCCAGATCACTGTCTCTCTCCATCTGGAAGGTTGCCTTGAGATGACCACCCTGTGGCACCCTCTGCAATCTGGTGGAGCCTTATGCCATGGCAAGAGCTGCAGGAAATCAGCTACATTTCAAGAAAACATTTGAATCACACAAAGAAAGGGAGCTGAAAATGAACAGCAATGTTTAATGTTCCAGGATGCAAAAAGATTGATAGTCCTTAAGTCACAATTTCAGTAGGAGGAAATTAATCCACTTGCTAAACACAGCCAACAGACTGAAACAGATCTGCCTCCAAGCCTCTTTTTTAAACCTAATGGCTTAATATAAAAAATAAAACTCAAAAAATTAGCAAAAACCTCCCATATGAACATTGTCATCTTACATTTGTGAGGTTATCTGGGCATTTTTTGAAGCTTTTGTTCTTTGCTGACATCTCTATGGGTCATAAGAAGCAAGTTAACAATGTGTCTGATAAAATAACATCTTCTGTCCAAATAATCACTGAGACCTGTGAGCTTGTTACTGGTGAAGCACTGGCACCATTATGGAGAAAGATATCTTACTTTTGAGCTGCAGAAGGAATGATACTTTCTTCTAGAATTGATTTCTTAATGATATTTATATCACCAAGTCTCACTTGGTAAGAAAGAAATTAGTTGGGCCTTGGCTAGGAACACTATAAGTTAGTCGATGACTACCACTGCAGAGGCTCAATTAAGTGCTTATGAAGTTCAGTATAAAAAAGGAGAGATTACAAGACGCACCATGGGTTTGATCAGGAGAATAATCCAGCATGATGTATGGCACATTGGATTTTCTTCCCTAATTAGTGTGGTAAGGTGGCAAACATATTGAATTGCAGCATTCACTGGCTTAATCAGACTTCAAGATTAATTGCCATGCAATCAATGTGCCAATGAGCAGAGGTGCAAAATATCAAGGGCTGATTCTCAAGGGGGGATTCAATGCTTGGGTCTTCTTCCCATTTATACTAGCAGCTGCTAACTCTCAAGGTCATAGGACATGTAACTGAGCAGTTTAAAGGACAGAACAATAACTGTGGTGAAAGAAGAGCTACCTGAGTAGGGAAAACTGTCAGCTACTGTCTTAAAAGGATAACATATCTGCCTTTGAAGACTGCTGCTTGAAACGTCAGTAACTAGATGTCTGCTTCCTTCCAGGTGCCACAGAATGCATCTTCCTCAAACAGCAAAATGCAGCTTATTACAATAACAGGATTGTAATGATCAGAAAGACAAAAAATCGTTAAACACTTACTGAACAGGGATATAAATTTAAAGCTATGGTAGAAAAATGCTGCTCATGCAGAACAGCTTAACTGTTTTCAGTGTGAGACTGCCAAACGTGAAAATGTAGCCAGCGGAGCCCTGAAAAGCATGACAGTTTATAAGGAAAGAAACCAAAATTATCTTCATGGGAATAGCTGTAAAACACATGAATCTCAAAATTTTAAGTGAAAGCACAAATAACAATCTATGACAGAGAACAGAGCTGCCCAGGGACAGAACCTGTCAGATGTAGATGAGAACAGGAGTAACTAAAATGATATTTTGAACTCAAATTTAAGTATTCCAAACTAAACAATTTAGGGTTGTTTTTGGGTTTTTTTGTTTTGTTCAGTTTCTAATGATGGGAAATTTTATGGACTGGAATTATTGGCATTAAAAAATTGCTTAGAGGAATCATCATAAAATTTAACACTGACCAAAGAAACTACATATTCAGACAAACAACTTCACAGAATTCTAGAAAACAATATGTTGGGCAGACTATTGGGATTTGGAAAGCTGGGCAGAGTTTTGTCTTGCTTTGCCAGAGTTTGAGATTAAGCAGCAGATATGGAAAAAATTTCCTTCATAAAACAAAGGACTGGAAGACAGTTTTCATGTTATCAGGTCTTGTTTACATAGGCTGGACAGATGAAATTGCAAGCCCTTTCCTTTGAGGAAATAAGCTTTGAGAAAAATAGTGTGTGGTAGCTTCTGTTGTTTTAATTCCCTCTTTACATTACCAGCTACAGACATGCAAAAAAAAGTCTTATTAGTAGGACAACAAACAGAGGCTTGCTATTGATTGCATTGTGGATTACTTTGATTTCAAAAGCTTGTTGTATTACACCTTTTTCATTTATTTTTAAGATACCAGTTACTACCCCCACACCCTAAGGAAACAGAGATACACTTTTTATTGCATTTCATTTTCTCCTGTTGCCCTGTAACAATACAAACCAGGTCTTTCCATGCCCCTGTGAACCTGAAAACTTTTTATATCCTGTGGATTCATTGTCTGACAGTGTTAGCTGGAAAACAGAGGGAGAAAAGGTTATAATAGATCTTCTATTCCCTTCTCTCACCTACCCACTCAATCAGTTTAGAAATGTTAGAAAGAGTTCATTTCAACCTCAGTTCAGCATGCCCATTTTCACTGCAGCTTTGGAGCAGAGGCTATTATAACAATGCTTTTCTCCCTATTTATAACACCACACTTTCAGACATCATCCCTGGCCCCTGAAGTGACACGTCTAGTAGCATAATGCAATGGGGTGGATTCAAATCTGACTGGGAGTTTTTGTCTGAAAATACTTTCCAGACTAAATCAGCATTATTCTGAGAGGTAGAGCCTAGTAGTAAAGTATAGCTTCATCTCCTCAGTAGTGGTGGTAAGCTGGGAGCACAAATGTGAAAAACTGGAGTCTTGGAGTAAAAACAATTTCCCAATTACAATTTTTATCATGCTAAAATTACTGTGGCAGCCAAGATTCAAGCTCTTGTTAGATACAATGAACTTTATCTGTACAGTTCAGAAAAGAATGTGCAATTCTTGTCTTAAAAACACAAAGTTGTGATAATTTTTTTTTTGACAAATCTAAGTAGAGTAAAAAATCTACTGCTGGGCCAGAAAATTCTCAGCTGAATATCACATACCTTTCATCTGCCAAGGGAAAAAAAATGGCTGGGCTTGGGGATTTTGGAACATTTCATGATGTTCCTATGCTAATTAAATAAAATTTATATGTTCAATTTTGAAAATGCCAAAAATGTTAAATTTAATATTCTTTGGTAATAAATTATTTCCTTGTTTTAAAATTAGTCCTTGGTCTAAAAAGTTTGTCTCAATTTTTCTCTTAAAAAGATAAAAATTATTTAATATCTCTGAAACTAGAATAAACTAAAATACTGTACAGAACTAAAATATATTCAGCATTTTGTTTCAAAAAACAAAAGCATTCAGCTTTCATAAAGAAAATTTCATTTTCCTGGTGACAGGAGACAAAGAGGTACTGAGTACATTTTATTTCCTGACAACATACTTGCATTTGAGAATGACTAAAATATTCAATTTCTTGGCTTATATTTAAAATTGTTAGGGATTTTCTCCTTGGTTTTCCTATTTTTCTACCACGAGAGAGAGCACATCTTAAGATACAGTCTCTTGCATTAGATTTTGAAGCATAGGAGCCATCATACTGGGTTTCTGTCTTATTTGATTACACCAGAGGTTACAGGAGCACTTTCTGTTTGAGTATGTAAATAGTTAATGAAAGCCAGTAGATGGCACTCAAGAATGTGTAGCATTGATCATACCTAAGAACTAGAAACCTTGCTGTGCTCTGCAAATGGCTTCCTCAGCCTTCTCTGCACAGGACACCTTTAACACCCAGGATCCAAAGGAAGCTGAAGGAAACACTGCACTTTGGATTGAACTGCTTGGCCTGCTCTTCTCCATGAACCATGCAGGTCTGGATTTTGTATGTCTAATAAAAATAATTGCAATTAGATACTAAATGCAGTAAAAATGAATGAGAAACCTGTAGGGAATATTTTCAGTTCCTTTTTTCTATATATAAGACTGGACTTGGCTAGTGCAAATTACTGCATTTTCTTCAAACAGAGTGTGTTCTGATGCTGTTTGGTATTTTTCCCAAGTCAGGATTTATTCTTTTAAAATTGGCCTTGCAACATTCCCTTTTAACCCTATATAAATTATTTGTGCAAATAAGAAAAACAATCTGGTGAAGGGGGTTTCTTGCTTTTCTTGGAAATATCCTCATCACCAGAGTGAAGTCTGGGAAGATCTGGCCTCAGCTGGAAAGGTGGGAATGTAAAGACCACGCTTCCAAGTGACCACCATCATGGTAACAGGGGAGAAACCATCTAGGGTCACTGATCTGTGATCTGAATGACTTCCAGATATGGCTCTTCTGCTCATAACGGGCACAAAGACCTGTCTGATATGGAGATATTTATAAAGATGGGCATATTTGAGTCCAGATAGGGGCCACAAATATGAGCAGAGGTGCTGGAGCACCTCTCCAGCGAAGACAGGTTGAGAAAGTTGAGGTTGTTCAGCCTGGAGAAGGGAAGGCTCTGGGGAGACCTTATAGCACTTTTCAGTACCTAAAGGTGCCTAAAGGAAAGATGGAGAGAGACTTCGTAGAAGAGCATGTAGTGATAGGACAAGGGGGAATGGCCTTATGCTGAAGGAGTCTAGGTTTGAATTAGACATTAGGAAGAAATTCTTTACTGTGCAGCTGGCAAGACACTGGAACAGGCTGCTCAGGGAAGCTGTGGATGCTCCATCCCTGGAGCCATTCCTGGACAGGGCCCTGAGAAAATTGGTCTGATGAAAGATGTCCCTGTCCATGTCAGGAGGGTTGGAATTTGAAGATCTGTAAGATCCCTTCCAACCCAAACCATTCTATGATTATATGAAATTCCTGAACATTTTTTTCAAACTTACTTTTCAGCTCTCAGGATTGCTCTGCAGGAAACATCTTTTGTTAGTGGGCCCTTGCAAAACTAGTGAGCAAATTTAGCACAGACTCAGCTGAAAGCTGCATGATTTTGGCCAACCTAGCTGCTTGTCTGAAACATTTCTCTTACCCTTTGTGAGGCATACTTACGTAGTATTCTGCCAGTTAACATTAATAAAATTAAGAGAAGACAGCCAACAAATGTGGTGAAGTTAAAACTACCAGGAGGAACAAAATCCAGCTGGGAGAAGCAAAATGAGAATCAGTTCTAAATTTCTCTTTGAGCACCTAACATACACTGTCCACCCAGATATGAGAGGCATTGACTACTCTGCTGCAGTAAAGGAAAGAAGAGTGAGGAAGCAGGAGGGGGAAGAGAAAGAAGAAAGCAAAGCTCTGGAGAGTTCTGTTGCCCACAGAGAAATGGCAGAATGTGATCACTCCTAGAGGCCAAGGCAGCCTGCTTTTCCATCTGACTTGGGTTAGGCAGGAGGAGTCAAAATATAGGAAGTGATTTATGCTGCAGGAAGGAATATAACTTCCTTCCTGGGAGAGAGAGCCAATAATCAGGTAGTTTTAAGGGTTGATATGTAGGTGAACTAATTAAAAAGTTGATCTGCCTTCAGGGAAAAAACTATATATGAGCAGAGACTCTCTAAGGCTCTTCCTCTTTTGGACCTGCTGCTGTGTAGAGAGGAGCATCTGCGGCCATGCTGCTGCAGCCGGGAATGGGGGAGGAACCGGCTGGAATGTTCAGCAGATCCAGCTCAGCTGGTGTGTCAGCTACACGAGACAGGGCCAGGCCCCTGCTCCAGGCCAGGCAAGGACCGGGCCGGCTCCATCCAGCTCGGGCCAGGCCCTGCCCTGTCACCCCGGGCCCAGATGGCCCCACCAGGCCGAGCCAGCTCCGCAGAGCCAGGCACAGAGACTCTGAGAGCTTCTGCCATCCAGCTCGGACCTGTTCAAACAGCCTGGCAGAGAGCACGGGATCGTCACACTGCCAGAGAGAGAGACAGAGATTGACTCTATCCATGCCTGGACTAAACTCACAGACACCCATCCTTCCTTGCAGAGAGAGGAACGAGTGAGGACATCTACATAAATGCAGCATAGAGACTTTGCAGTCAGTGAGGAAAGCAGAACCAATGCCTAGAGGGAGGAGCATGAGATGTGCTTTGAGAGTGAAGCTGAAAACTCTTTTGGAGAACCATGGTTGGGGACTGAGCTAATAAATTCCCTGTAATATATGAAGATATAGTCCAAAAGGGGGATGTGAGGTTCTAATTGCAGCCAGTGAACTGAAACACCTGAGTAAAGACAAGTAAGTGTTAAAAAAGTACAGCCTAATGAGAAACTTAAACCAAGAGAGAAGAGAGGCTGTGACCCAGAGCCCTGGTCCTGGGGGGAATGCTAGAGAACCTGAGTTGTCAGGAGAACCTGTGTTGCTAAGCACAGAAGAAGGGATTTTCTTTGTTGCTGCAATTGAACTGTGCATCCTTAACAAGGTACCCCATGGACTGTTCATGACCCACCATAGTGGCTGTGGGAAGGCTGCTGGTATGGCAGGGGTCCACCATTAAGCTGGTCTTTGCTCTGGGCGGCAGCTAATAGTGAGGCAGAAGACCCATAAAAACTGTATTTTTCTTACAGAAGATCCATGGTGTAAGCAAAAGAGACTTCTCTCCCTAAATGAACTGAAACAAGAGCTATTTCTGAGATGGTAAACTGACTGGAGGTCGAAGTGTTGTCTTTTGTATGTTGTTAGGAAGAATGAAATGGAGAGGTGGGAGAAGGAGGGGTGGTCTGAAGAGTTTGTTCTGGTTTTTTCTTGGTTTTTTTTTTTTCTCTTTCCCTTTGTCTTAGGTATATTAATAAACTTTCTTTGTACTTTATAAAGTTTGAGCCTGCTTTGCCTACTCCTAATCCTCATCTCACAACAGACAATCAAGTAATTTGAGTAAGTGTGCTAGTATTTAACCACAAACCTGAATAGGCAAACTGAAACCACTACATCATCCCCACCTGCTCCCTGTCACAACTCAGCCACCCATGGTGCTCCCCTGCTTGTGCTGGCTCTGGAAAAGCAGCAAGCGACATTCTGGCTGGCAGAAAGCAAAACTGAGGCATGGCCATGGGGTGTGGCATCCTTGTGACTCAGGTTTGCAAGCCTGACAGTCTGCATGAATTCTGTGGCCACATGGTCATGGCTGGGCTTATGGGGAGATTTTGTAAGAGAGGAAGAAAAGTGAATTTCTACAAAGACATTGTACAATACCTACGCCATTCTGATGGACCTGAGAAACCTCATCTCACACTACTGTAACATGAGACCTAAGTGAAAGAAAGTGGTGTTGAAACATGGTCTTTTTGTTTTATGCCTTAGAAAGAATATTCTTTCTTTGGCTTCCAACTTTGTTGAATCCTTTCCTAACCATCGCTAGGTCCCTTCATCTCCTGCAAGCTAAACAAGCTTCAAGGCTCTGTCCAGTCCTTATGACAGATGTTGCCTTGATCTTCAGCTCTTACTGTGTTGATAGGTTAGTGCATTTCCTTCCTGGGTCTTGTTCATGCTCCTCTGCATCTTTTTCCTAAACTGCTTCATGCTTCCTTCCCCTATCTCACTGCTGTCAACCTTTCCCCATTTCCATCATATTCCTTCACTCTCTACCCTGCCCCAACAACTCCTCTGTTGGCAACCAACCTCCTAATTGTATTTCAGAGAATTAAAGCCCACAGGCAAGAAATAAGAAAAGGCAGGTTATGAAGGATTACAACTGAATAGGCCCATAAGGTGCTAAATAACCCTGCTCAGTAGCAGAGAGTTTGAAAGCCTGATAAATGGAGCCTTACAGATGTTTCTAATCCAGCAGTTTTGCCTTGTAGGGAACATGTACTGAGGGGTGAATTGGTAATTCTGATATCAAAGAAAGAAGAATTAATGAAAACCAAGTATTAATGGTTTAGCAAATGGAAGCTTAAGAAGCAGATATACTGCTTTGTACCACAAAGCAGTGTACCAAAAAGCACTAAAACAGAAACAGAAGGGACTTATTCTATTTATGTAGGAATAAAACATATATCCGAGAACAGCTTCAGCTGAAAGGGAATCCTAGAGTTCCTCTGTTTGGCCCTCCAAAACCACCACCATCATTAAGAATATTTTGTTCTGTCTAGCCAGAGCTTCCCGTGCTAGAGGAGCCTCTTGGCAAGTTTCTGCCAACAATGAGAGCAAGTTGTGGTAAACATCACTCTCTTTGCAGCAAGCCTTGCTGAATGGAGCAGAAGTGGTGTCTTAAAGGCCTCTCAGCATATTTATAAAAGCAATTGTGTGTGCTCATATGAACTAGCAGAAAGATGTGAGATCCTGTCAGAGATTTTTATAGAACAGTGCAAGTTCATGCTGCCTTCTGTACATCCTTTTTGTATCTTTCTTAGCGTGCCTTAAAAATACTGAATGAGGAAGATTTTTTCATATTCTTCTGATTGCCTCTCTGGTGTTTTATGACCCTCCTGTCCCTGAGCACCTCAAATCTATCTGATATCAGAGTGATGCACTAACATTAGGAGCCTCCATGACTACAGGAGCTTATCACCCTGGCCCCACCCTAGCCCAGCTTTGTTAGCTCCTCACAGAGCTAAGCAGTCTGTAATAAAAAACAGGTTGAAACCATTACCTTCTTACCAGCTGGATTAATATTTAGAAGGAGTACAGTTATTTGAAAGGTCAAACACTGTAATTATAGCTATTTGAACATTATCTTAATAAAAAAAAATTAAAAGGTGAGAACTGGAAAATAAAACACTGCAATATAATATAAAACAGTATTTAGGCCCTATTTGATACTAAAAACTGTGGGAAAGTGTCAAGTCTAAAAAGAACTGCCTGCAGAATAAAACTGTGAAAGAAATACAAATTCAATTTTGTGCTTAACTTAAACAGATCTAAATCCCTTGTATATAATAGCCAGATTTTGTTTCTATAATGACATACATTTTTTACAAATTATTTATCTAATTTGTTAGAGAAAGTAGTTTTTACTGTATGATTCATCGCCTGGGTTTGCATTTTTTCCAGTGATACACAAAGTTGCCTTTGGCTAAATTAACACACAGCACTCAGCACCCTACTCCTAACGGAACACTTTTTCCAAAAAGTTTCATTCAGAAACCTAAATTTAATTAGAAATCAAATATTTCCCCTAAACTTGTATTTTTCTTATCCTGAAAAGTAACCACATTATAAGGAAAGGTTTTCCAAAAGCAAAACAATGTAAAATTAAATAAGGTCAATCAAAAGGTAAATGTAGAAAAAATGAGCACAGAGAAAGATACATATGTATTAACTTACATACATTTCATTACCTCCTAGTTCCTGTCACTTGAAAATCCATTGACACACTTCAGCAAACTAGCAGGTTTCTTAGCATGAGCTTTTCTCCTCAGCTAAGAGGCAGTGATTCCATTCTTCTGTGTTTTACAATCCGTTCAGGAAAAAAAATACTGAAATTGGAGGGAATAAGAAACCCAAACAACTTGATCGGCTTGATATTGAGGTCAGATGTAGTTCCGTACAAAGACTCACCAGGGAACAGAACACAAAGCTGCTGTACATAAACCTCCCCAAAAAGCAAGAATTACATATTAAAGATTTTTATTAGATGATGTTTTAAAGTGTCCCTAGGCATAATACAAGCTTTTATTTTTTTTATGTGCTCAAAATCAAGCAGCACAGTTGTAAGAGAATGAAACTGTAAAATGCCATGTGTCGGTAATTCAAAAAAGAAAGCTTGTAAAAATTAACAGTCAGGAAATAATAAGTAGCTGTATATCAAGAGAAGCATTATTAAAACAAGAAGGATCTGAACTTCCTGCATGTGGGGAATACCAAAAAATAACAAGGCAAGAGTCATTTGGGCAGCTTACACCTATATGCACCCCTTTAGCCTCAAAGTGTCAGTGGAGGCAATGATTTGTCTCCAAGATCAATGGAAGTACCACAGTTACTCCTCCCTAACTCTTGCTTAGTATTTTTTGCTTTTTGGCATATTTTGAAGTGTATTCTTAACTTGCAAGGCAGCAATAAAGTAGTTGAGAACAGCTCAGCATTTCGCAGACTCAAGTGATCCTGTAGGCCAAGATTAGCCATGATGCATAGTCACTATGTGTGCTAGTCCCTCCTCCGAAAGCCATGATTCAAGATAGTATAATAAAACACAATAGACTCACAGAAGGACAATGTGATCTTCTGATTGGTTTTTTCTGCAACTCATTCTATACAAGCAGAACCTGCTCCCAAGATACTTGAAATTCCAATTTGTTTCTATATTTGTGCCCTCAAAGAAACATCAAACATGGAGCCACAATTTAATGAATGTTTTTTTTCTTACACTAATGACGCTGCAAGGATGTTCAGAACTTGGTGTTCAGGTTTGATCAGGAGTATGAAGGCAAACACTCCTGTTTGCCTGTTTCTTAAAGGAAGGGTTCCATGGTGGCAAGGTCAAATGTGATGCCTGAAGGTTGTCATGGCAACTGTATATTGATTCATTACATATTAGAATTTGTTCTGAAGCCTCTCCAAGGCAGGATATTGTCCTACCATAATTGTGTTTCTCTGCTCTTACACTTTAGTGTTTTATGCCATGGATAACTGATTTTGAATGCAAAGAAAATTGATGCACACCGATGTATCAGTTATGCAAGGATAAAAGGAAATAGAGAGAGAAAGGAAGACCAGAGAAAGAACAAAAAACTAAAAAAGACACACAGTGCACATCAGGAGGAAGAGAAAAAAGGGGGCAAAAAGATGTTCTGATATTGTCCGTGTTGCACTGAGTCAATAAATTCACTTTAGAGAATCTTGAGATTAAATGTGCCTCTTCCTGATATGAACTGAAATAAATGCTGCTATGACACGGTGAATCCATAATCCCCAAAGGTGGCCGTGGTAAACATGAGTGAAATATATGTTCCTTTAAGTTCTGCTTGCAGCAGAAAAGTAGAAAATCTGCAGGCTAAAGGGATAAGTGTACAGAATCATAGAATAATAGAATATAGAATTACAGAACTGTTGGGGTTGGAAGGGACCTTAAAAATCATCTAGTTTCAATTCCCCTACTATGGGCAGGGACGCCTTCCACTAGAAAAGGTTGCTCAAAGCCCCCTCCAAGCTGGCTGTGAACACTTCCGGGGATGGGGTGTTCATAACCTCTCTGGGTAGTCTGTTCTCTGTCTCAGCATCCTCATAGAATAAACATCTAAACATCTTTCTAACGTCTAATCTAAACCCACAATCTTTCAGCTTAAGGCAAATTTCCTTTGTTCTGTGGGACTGTATGCCCTTGTAAAAAGTCCCTCTCCATCTTTATTGTAGGCTCCTTCCAGTACTAGAAGGCAGCTGTAAGGCCTCTCTCCAGCTTTCTCTTCTCCAGGCTGAACAATGCCAGCTCAGTATCCTTATCCTGACCTCTCTCTGCTGATACAGTATTTAAAGCACTTGGAGTAAGCATTGATTATAGCCACAGATGACCAGCTGCATTTTTATTTCGAATTCATGTTCATCTTGCTAGTGAAAGGGGCCTGCCCCCTCCCTGAAGTCCTGCGCTGTTCATTGAGTGTTACAGGGTTTTTCTGTTTGTTTTCTGATAAGCTTTCAGTTCTGCCTTTCATGCTGGAAGTTACTAAATGTCCATCACAGACCAGGTAACCAAGCAAAGCCAGCCACCACCTCTGAACTTTGGTCATTTCCAAAACTACTATTTTTTTGCATGGAAAAATTAAATGACTTTCAGGGGGCTGCACCCAAATCAGACTTCACATTTTCCCTCCAGCAGACATGTCATCAAAACAAACCTGGTCCTTCAATCAATCAGGAAAATCAATCAGCAGATTACTGCCCGTCAACTGAGCAGGAGAATTCAGTTTTAACAAACATTATGACAAATTTACCTTTGCTTTGACAGTAACAGATACATACATACATACATACATACATATACATAAATATATAAAAATTCCATTCTTACTTCAGTGCAGAAATTACAAAACTGACATAAAAACTGAGCCATGCAAATTGCTGGCAAACACTGAACACTGTACTTTTCTGAACCTCATGTAAAAATTGGTATGTGTCAAAAAACAGTTAAATACAAAATATTAAAATTCTGTTATTTAATCATTGATACTTCAACGATTAACCTGGTTTTCTGCTAGTGATAGTCAACTACTTAGTGTTTTATTTCTTCTTCAAAGATACACTATAGCAGATACATATGCAAATTTTTCATATATGTTGTGATTTACTATCAAAAAATCCTCTGTTGACCTCTATATGATCAGTGAAGCATAGTGCCATGTCCCAGAGAAGAAAATTATTACCAGCTACTATAGCTATGCTTTAATGTTGGCTACTTCCTCATAAGCCTTTTCACTGAATTTATAGAGGGGGTTTCATCTCTTCTACTGTCATTAGGTTTGCTGGATATGTTCTGGCTTTTACCATAGGTAAAGGGCAATAGAATCACCAGCATCTCTGTGTCAAATTTCCCTATGGAATATTTATACTTATAGGCAGTATTATATGAATATAGAGTGGTTATAATAATCACATTGCCAAAACTTTTGATTTTATTTTGGCAGAGGAGTTATGTGGTTTCTCTGAGGAAAAGAGGTATCACTTTTTATGCTTCTCTCTCATGTCTGACAAACAAAACTCAACTCCACACCCAAACACATTGCTTTACAATGCTTTATCAGCTCTCAGAAGCAAAGTAGGATGTC
Organism: Eopsaltria australis; assembly: GCA_034509425.1. Taxonomy (NCBI): domain Eukaryota; kingdom Metazoa; phylum Chordata; class Aves; order Passeriformes; family Petroicidae; genus Eopsaltria; species Eopsaltria australis. The sequence goes on from JAVTVJ010000056.1 coordinate 668,012, forward strand.
TTAATCTATAAGGAAGTGAAAAATATTAATAATGCAAAATATTATATGGGAAAGGGATCCCCTGACAAACACAAGACACTGGATTTTTATCTAACTTTTAAAAGACTTTGCACATACTTTTAATTCCTAGACATCCAATGCTGGTGGGTTTAAGCCTCCATTTTGTGACTTTGTTTAGCACAGGCAAGTACATGTTTGTCCTCTCTGTTCTGCCTGTAGTGCAATGCAAGAGTCCATCCCTGGGGAGGTGTGGTGGAGCGCTCTGCCTCCCCACAGAGGAGGAGGAGCATCAGCTCATAGTGGACCAAGGGAGGTCTGTGCCTGCCTATGTACAGCTCCCACTTCTTGATCTGGTGAATAATGTGAACAGTATTGATTGTTGAAGGGGATTGTATGAGCTGTTAGTCTTTCCATGAGAGCAAGCACTGTGAGGTCTTGTGTTTGCTTTGCTTGCCCTCTGTCCACTTCAGATCAGCGTGGTGTGACCTTTTCAAGCACAAAAAGGAATGTGGAACCAGAACTCCCTTGGTTCATTGATGCTGCCACTCAAATGTCTTCCCCTGATATTTGCTGCGATGCCCAATTTTCACAGCTGAAAATCCCACAGGGGCTGGGTAGGGTAGCCAGGGTGCATCTCACCTAAAATCCGTTCTCTAAACTCCCCTGGTTAAAGTACATCAGACTGAGCTTCCAAGAGGCACTGGGTGGGATGACAGCTTGCAATTGTTGTCAGGGAATGGCACCCACATCACACCTTTCCCATCCCTCACAGCCCCTGGGGAAAATGAAGAAAGTGTTCTTGCCTAGAGTCCTCCATGATGGTGTCTTGTGTGGGTTATGGGGGCTTCAGAGGTGCATGTGGAGCTTTGTTTGACATAAAAACATCAATAATGTCACATTAATGAACCACATGCTTTGCCAATGTGGCAAAGATCTTCATGAGCATAAGCTCTTCTTCACAGCCCTCAGCAAGACAGGTCATATAGGATCAGACAGGAACCAAAAGAGTGATTTTTGGGTCACAGCCCCACCTGCATGTCCCTCTCAATGACCACATTGCTTTGTATATCAAGGTCTTTGCATTGCTTGGATAGCTTATCTTTTTTGGCAAATTTCCTTTCCATTTAAAACAAGACCTTTAAAATTTCTGTATTTAGTCTTATGAGAAGCATCAGACATCTGCAGAACTGCATTTTTGCAGTGATGAATGAATATAAAATCTGAGAAAGCCCATACACAGAGCCCTCTTGATGGTGAAGAGGGCAGAGGGGAAAGATCAGTGACGAAAGTGTGAATACCAGCCTACATTAGCATGCACCAACAGCTTAAAGCTATTTTAAAACTTGTGAGAAAATGCTGAAGAGGCAAAAGAGTACAAACCCTTAAGTGTTTCTGTGTTTGCAAGTATTCATTTGAGTGTATTCATTTTTTCCTCTGTTGGTAAATAGCAGAGCATTTTCAAGGCCTGATCCTGCCGTCCTTCTGCCGCTCCTACTTTTCGTGTGCACTCACTGGAAGAAATCTGCCAACAACACAGGAAAAATAAGGAATTTACATTCAAAGATTAAGGAATCTTTGAAGATGTGACATCATGATATTATATCTTTGAATCATATGATATCATATCATATATCATCTTTGAAGATGTGAGCTGTGTGTTTCAGCTCAAAGATAACACAGCTGAGGGTCAAGGGCTGAAACTGAGGGATCATTTTATGCAGAAGCTGAGTGGCATGGCAAGATACAGTAGGTATCACTCTCTCTTCTGGAAAAGCATGCTCTGAGACATCAAGGAAGAAGCAGAAGTGCAATTAAGTCTGCTTAATAACGAATTCTATTTCTTAAAGATCCTTTTTTTTTTTTTTTTAACCAATCTGATCCATGGTATTGACCACAATTTAAGACAGCTCTCCCCATAGACATTCATCACTCTGGTCTGGTATCTTAAGCACGTTGCTGCACAAAATAGCCTGTAATTTCATTGCCACTCACACACTGTCACTCAAAGGATCAAAGAACATGCGAAAGAGGGTGGAAATGAGATTTAGGGGTTATAGTCACTGATCTCAGAGTGCCAGCATTCAGAGTTATGTATGAAACCATTTCAGCATCATTTTAAATACGGGTTTTATTATTACTTTTTTCCCCCAGAATACTGACCCAGCAATTAGCACCGATTAAGAAGGGGTCAAAAAAACTGCAGAAGGACTTTTTTCTCAATTGCCCTAATTCCAGGATGCAATCCAAGCAACCCCTATTCCATTCTGGGTGGTAATACAGCTACTTAATTTTTAGGAATTATAGATTATTAGTTATGAATGATGGCTGCAAGTATCTTTAAACAGATGATGAGAAAGCAGGCCAGTGTTCAATCTAAAAAGTAATAAAAATGTAAGGCTGTCCCTGTAATGTCAAAAAATATACATTCCTGCTTTGGGGGCCAGACATATTCCTCAGTACTATGATTACCATTTAGTACCTCAGAATCATCTAGGAGCAGTCCACTCAATACAAACATTTTAGACAGCAAATTGCCATTTCTGTTGTTATAAAGCATCTTCAGAAAGAGTTATTTTCCACTGTGATCATTTTGACAGCAGCAGAATAAAATGATGAGATAGAATTAGTATCTCCTGCTGACCATTTGAACCAAAGGAGGGGCTACAGAAGTACTCCTGCAGGATCAAATAGTCAAGCAAGTTTAACCTTTCTGCTATCAACACCAGGAGTAATAAGTGCTTTGGAAATATTCTATCACATCATGGCAGGCAGTGTTATAGGAGTAAAACTCATTTGTCAGTGAAGTTATTTATCAAATTTGATAAAAAAACCCCTCTCCTACCACAATAAAATCCAAGCTTAGAAACCAATTTCCTCAGTATTCTCTTTCAACACAATGTCATTGTCTTTCAGTGAATCCCAAATGTACATAGGCAAGAGAGCCTAGCAGACTCTTTCTTTAGAGGAATAAAGATAATGAATGAAGGTTGTGGTGTGCTTAATGAAATTTGTTGACATTTTAACCTGCAAATGAATATAGCCTAGGCAGTTATAGGCAGAAATATTTTGATTTTTCAAATGTGAAGGTCAAAAATAATTAATCTTTTCAGTTAGGTTGTACTTTGAATGAAAAGATACTTATCATATTTCTAAATTAGGTCTTTGTATAAATTATAGGAAAAGTGTATAAAAATGTTTTCTAATTGTGATTTTAAGATGCAAAGTGAAGGTGAGGTAATACAAAGCAGGGAAAAAAGAAGGCTGAGATGAGACCATATTAAATGAAGCAAAGGGTTATTGAAGTGAATAGAGAAATGAGGAGTCTTACATTTGAAATGCTGCATTTGATTAATTAAACTGCATCCTGAATTTGCTAATTGGATGCTTACATGTTGTTGTGGGACAATGACAGATGGCATTGCACTGATGGCAATTAATCCTAGTAGCACTTTTAAAATAAGGCATTAAACTATCTGGCTATCCTTATTCTTGCAGTCATTCCTCTGAAAAACTAGGATGGAAATAGCTATGAGCCTCATTATGGGGAAGAAAAAAGTGATGAGTGTACAAGTAGTTCTAAATAGCATTTATTTGCAATTTAGAATAATAATAGCTCTCAAATAAAGATATTTTGTGAAATTAACTGACGGTGTCTCCCTTTTAATTAACACCTTTAGTAGGGATGGAAATACACTCTTAAGCTTACATCTTTTTATTGTGTCCTGTACAAGGGAAAGATGTGAAATATAAATAGTTGAAATTGCAAAGTCAATAGGAAAACCACATTTCTATTGAGCTTTGTTGGGTTTTTTCCTCTCTATTTTTAGTATCATTTAACATCTATATTTAATAACATCTGCACAGGAGCAGATGTCCTTTTGGACTGACTTTGGTATAAAATACTTAACTTTGCTACTCTGAGTTCCCAGGGAATTTGCATTTGATGATATACCAAAGCATGAAACATGTGGTCGTTTATCCTGCAGAAAAAATCTTTGTGAGAACTTTGGTAAAACCTCACTGAACTATTTCATGAGAAAGAAATCAATACTCACTGTGATTTAGGTCACTTAAAAATAGGCATAAGGAAGGCCAAAGTTCAAAGTGCTGACTCACCCTTTTTTTCTCACTTTGTAGTTTAAATTGTTGCAAAAGTCCATGTGGCTGACTTCATCACTGCAAGTCCCATATGAAAACAACTCTACACATTGTCATTGCCAGTAAAAAAATTTTGCTTAAACTACTTTACACATTTGTGTATCTGCCCTCCCCCCTCCCCTATTTTTTTTTTTTTTTTTTTTGAGGCAACTCAATTTTCAGTCAAAAGTCATAAAGGAAGTTATGAAAATTACTCTGCTTAATCCATAGGCTTGGTTCTGCCACAGACGTCCTTGAGGTTTGGGCAAACCCAGGAAGCACTCTGCAAAATAGAGACAATAATAATTAAAATAATATCTCTCTCCTTTGTATTTTTTAGCCTGTGATGCAACCCTGCAGCTAGGAGTACGGAGACAAAGAGTAACTAGACTGTATAAGATCTTGTATATAAGATCTTTAAGAATGCTGGGATGTGTCTTATAGAAAAAAAAATGTCCAGTGTCTAAAATTAGCTCACCTCAGTTAATGCCTTTAGAAGTTACTGGGATTAAAATAACAAATTTATTTAAGTTTTGTGATGTGAAATCTCTAAGTCAGAGTAGTCTGTGTAACTGTATAAGGAATACATGTTAGCTGATTGCAAAATAAATGGGAGAAAAAAGATTATTTTGTTTCATAATAGATCAAGATTTCTTAAGATAAGAAGCTGCAGGATTTGCACTTCAGTCCCACTGAAGTCTCGTATTGCAGGAATCCACACATGTGAATTGGGCTTAAGCCACAGATTTAAGAGTAGAGATGAATATATAATAGTTATAGGAAACAACAGTAACATTAACTGTGCTCAGAGCATAAGATAAAGAGAATGAAAAGACATTTTTTTCCTTTACTTTTTTAAGGACCACAGTCATAAAACTCCAACATTATTCCAACCACCTAATTTATTGTGTAGTGACTAATGGCAAAAGGTCTGAATTATCACTTCCAGAGAAAAGGTGTGAAATAATTCTTATAGATAGTGAAAGGGGAAGATTGTTTATAACCTGACCATGAAAACTACTGGCCTCAATCTGTATTTTCATTTACACTTCTTTCTTTGAAATGCCAAATACTTCTTAAAAGGTAATACTGGATCACATATGAAATAAGCAATGTCCTTTAACACTTTTTCTGTTGTATTAGCACTGCTTCTTCTAGATGATGGTAGAATTATAACAAATCATCAGGATATTAATCCTTTTTTGATCTCATGCATTATAAATTCAGGTTGTACGAAGGGGTCTTCTTACCATATTGATTAGTAAAATGTTATAGTTTTTGACATAGTTCTATGCAGTACCTCTGAAACATTTCACCCCAATGTAATACACTAACATATCACATGGCTGTGCTGCTTAACAAACAATCCAAATATCTTTTGAATCACAGCAAGTATTTTACATTTCCATTATTCTAACCATCATTGTTAAACAGTGAACTACATATTTAAGGAGCATGGATTTTTATTAACACTACAGAGACAAAAAACTTTACTTTCCAATTGAAAGAATAGTCTGTAGTTCTCTCAACCAGCCACCAAGGTGGGGAGAAAAAAAGTAAGCCAGCAGAAGTAGGACTACCAGATCATTAGAACTTTTGAGACCTCGCAAATTACAGCCAGAACTTCTGCCACTACTCATAGATGTGGCCAAGGTTTGGAAGCACTTGTTTTGTACCATTGTATTCACATATATTTCAAAGACTTTACAGCCCCCTCTATAAAGATGGTCCCCCGAGGATTTGGAGGACTAGTACCTTCAGGATTAGTACCTTCAGGAGGGACAGTTTTTATATGAGAAGTCATTGAATAAAATACAACCACCACGGGGACTCTCTTGTTGAGTTACTGAGCCCTGCTCTTTTTATTTGTTTTCACATGCTGTCATAAACTTTCAGCTCCTATCAGAGCAGTAGCCTCTAAAGGAAGGGTAAAAGCATGGACATTTGGGCATTTCCCAGGGCCTGGGCTGCTCAGCTGACAGGGAGAGCTGGGGCTGCTGCTGCTGATGTGCAGCACTGAGGCCACCTCCTCCCAGGGGACACCCAGGAGGTGCTGTCTGACAGAGGAACCTACTGCCATGAACCATCAGCAGCCACTGGGTATGGATGGGATGTAGCTGCCTTTGGAAAGTGCCTCATCTCCCTCTTCCCATTGATTCTTTGAAACTGAATGACTTTTATGAGGGCTTTTTGATAATTTATTTTGTCTAAATAGGCAATCTATAAAGTTGTATTAGCTATGGAGTGTTTGCTATCCTTAAACAGATCTGTAGTTTGACTGCATAGAGCACCACAGAAGAGTCTCACACCCCATAAAACACAACCCAGTGCCAGAGAGTGGCCTGGTATGAGCACCAACATTACATTTTGGTAGACTGTCTAGTTTTCTACTGAGAAAAGACAATTAATTAAGGTCCTGGGGCTATCCCAAGTGTTACAGAGAATCCTGATTAATGAGCAGCTTACTAAAAGATAGACTCTTCCCAAGGAGCTGTCAAACCCTGAAGAATTGTGCCAGCACTTCTTAGCTGTGCCCTCCACACCTCGGTGAGCCCAAATTGTTCAATTACTCTTGTATATTTTTGGAGGCATGGGAGGTTTTTCCATCTTTCACATGGATCACTCAAGACATTTGCTTGTCAAAAAAAAAGTGACTTTCTCTGTCCCAGGGTATTTATTGTTTTCAGATAACGCTATATAAAAATGGCCTTCCTTTCCATTTTGGGTCATAGCTGCTGCCTGTGTATTGAGCACAGACTTTGGTAAGGAGCCCACACCCAGAGTCAGGTGCAGGTATCCAGCTGAGACTGACTGGGACAGGACTGCAATAGAGGAAAGTGTTGTTTTTCTTTCTTTTGTTTCACCAGTCTGATAGAAGGTAGAGGGACAGCCACTTTCCCCTCACCACAGACTGTAACAATGCCAACCTTGCTTTTGTCTGTATTAGATGGCAGGACTTCTTTGGGGTGATTATGTTTGTGAACAACTGGTGAGCTCTAATAATAAAATCCATTGCTTCTGGCAGGCCCCTTTGCTAAGGCATAGAGCTTATCAAAGCCAAAATTTTCCTCAGGCCAAGGAAAAACCCAGCAACCTTTAGGATATTTTTAGGACTCTCTGTAGAGGCATTTCCTGAACAGGATAGAGACAGGCCAAAGCTTTACGGGACTTGTTTATATCAGCACTTGTTTATACCTTGTATGGCCATATATGTCCTGTGTCAAAAATCTTCCTGTAGTCAAGATCCAAAGTGTATAACCCTGTTCCTCAGGTGACAGAGAGGAATTGCTGTGGAATGATGCTCATCCAGGGGTTCACAATAATGTAACCCTGCCATGTCCTGCAGTGTGTCACAGAAACAGGAAGGTTATTGAGAGATACTGCTTTGGCCTTCATCTCTCTCAGAACAGGAGGGCTGGCTTGCGAACACAGTGCAGTGATAAATGTGAAGTGTATGTACCTTAAACTACTCAGATGGAGTTTGGATGTTGACTACTAGTTTAAAAAATATTAAAGATGAGGTAGTACAACTAGTCCAGCCTATTATAACACTATTATTTTTAAAATTATATATATAGGATTCATTGAGTTTTCATCTTTATTTCAACTGCTTTTTGCCCTCATTTACTCTCTTGACAGGGGTGCTGGCCTGAGACCTCCTTCTGAAATTAATGACCTATGGCCATAGGCTTCAGAAGATGAAAGATTTTTCTTACTTTGTAACTGAGCACTCAATTTGACTCTGAGTTACAGTTGTACAAGTCAATTAGCATGGGGATAATTGAGAAAAAAGCATCAACAATGCTTCTACAGCCTTCAGTCTTTTTGCTTTTAATGTACTGCACTGAAATTATTTCACTATAGGAGAAACTAGAGACCCATGTAATTATTAAGTATCTATTCTGAGGTAGGCAATAGTCAATAGTCAGTATATCTAGCAGATGGTACATTTTACTCCAAGTTCTTAAAAACTTTTAAGCTATATGAATGTTTTTAATTACAACTATGCTGTGAAGGCAACTGAAATCAGTTGGCTTAAGATGATCTTCATAACCACTCAGAGGAATCAGTTAATGATTCCAGCATCTTCTTACATTTTCAGTGTATTTTGTAATAAAGAAAAATCTAAGATAAGCGCAAGAATGAATCTCAGCTTACAAACAGCCCATGGTATTTCAAAATACAGGTTTAGTGGCAAGAAGCCTTGCTGCTGAAATGGGCTCTTTTTGACATCCAGTACCTGTCACTGATGGGCCCAGCCGTGTCATGCAGGGGTCAGACAGACCATACATATATCTTACACAACACTGGGATATTTGAGAGTTTCTTTAAAGAGAAGAAAGAAAACAAGAGAGAGAAAATATACAGGGCATATGCTCATGATACTACATTTAAAGGAAAATGAATTAATATTTGTCAATAAATCACATTAAATTTGTCAGAGGCATCAAGGTTAATGCCTAACACATATTCCTGTAACATTAATAAAATATTCTTATCCTGATACAAAATGTTTTCTATTTTGTTCTACAACTGTCAGATGAAAAAGGTGTCTCAGTAAACCTTTGGCTTTAATCTCAATTGACTTCTATCTGTCTGCTTCTCCTGTCCTGTTGTATTTTTTGGTTAGTCAACCAGATTTGAGACCAAAACAGAATTTTTGGACCCCATATTGACTCTGAGTGGCACAGGGTGGAAAAAACCACATGCATACTGAGTCAATACTTTCTCATGTAGAATAGAAGTATCTAAAAACTGCTTTTTCGTAATGGGAAACTGAATTATTTTCAAGCTACCACCCACAATTAACTTACAAAGTTCAACAGTGTTAAAAGAATGGCAAAACAAAGAAGCCATGTATGCTTTTCACTGCCTGTGCTTTCCATAACAATTATGCAGCCCTGTGAACGCAGCTAACATCACCTCTGCTCCAAAGCTAAACTCCATGGCTACGGGCTGAGATTGCTCTATAATAAAACATCAGGTCCATTACTTGACATTAGAAAGCAATAATTATATCAGTGCATTTGAGGTTCCTTTCCCTTCCTAAAGCTACCTTTCTTTACAGGATTTTCCTGACAGACTACACAGTCACCTTTTTTAAAGAGGCAATATAATTAGCTTCCTCCCACCCCACTGCTACTTGTTTCTCTTATCTCTGGGTTGATCTGAGAAATAAGAGCAGTGCAAATGTTTGTTCCAAGAAAGCACAATGGCAGCAGAGGCAAAACTGCTGCCTTGATTTAGTGGGTCAGGAGGGTCCCTGCAGATGCAGGAACCCCAGACACGTAGCCCTGTTGCTAGGGAACTGTATCGATCCTTTCCAGCATCTTCACTGACACCCTCTCTGCTCCTCTGTGATTGAACACCATCCTTTGCAGGAGTGGAAGAGCTAGAAGCTTTGGCTTGGCTTTAATATTTATGAAGTAAACGCTTTAACCGTTGAAGCTTTAAATGTCTAATGCTGTTTTCTTTTTCCAAAGCAGCAGCTTCCTTTGGGAATATTTCCATCACTCTAGTATGGCAAATTACTTGACGTTGGAGGCAGAGAGCTTATTTTCTCTGAACTAAATGCAATCGCAGGAGATTTAAGATGCCCACAAAAATAATTGAAGTATATTTTTCCTCATTCATTTTAATTCCCTTATTATTTCAAGATAATTTACGTTAAAATGCATCATGCTACAGGCTTAACTAAAAATCATCAAAATCAGCTTGAAAGGTAGATTAGAATATTCTGAATATTTTATACAGGCTAAAAAATATAAAGTATGTGTATAAAAATGTGGTGTGTACATACAGAGAGTGCTGTTACACAGAAAGTGTTAACTTAGGCCAGTGAGACACTGTGGGAAATGTCCAGTCCCTTACCAAGAAGAATGAGGAGAGCAGGTTATAAATCTTGAGCTAGCTAATTCAGATCTTCATCTCTGAGGTTTTTAACATCCAGCTTCTCAAGAAGGTTCTACAGTGGGTCTCCTCAGGTGGTGCTGCAGCCCTACCACTCTGTAAGGACCTGCACTGGAGGTCCTGTGGCTGTGTTCCTACATCAGGCCCATGTGCAGCCCAGAGAGAGCATTCTCAGCACATCAGCTGTCTCAGGGGGAAGGTGGGCCTGCAGATGCCTCTCCTGCTGCAGGCAGAGAGCAAACATGGTGTATCAAACAATATAATTGAAGGAGATGAAGCACCTGAGTCCTGTCCCAACAGATTCCCAGGGAATATGTATTTATAGAAAGGTGATGCGATGAAGCCTCACAGATTGGAAGAGTTATCAGATGGTATGAAAGCTTTCCAAACCACCTCTCTGACAATAGTGGGAAGAAGCTGAAGAGATGATAATTTTCCAGATTAAATACAGAAAATTCTCCATCTGATTTTTAGAAGTTGCCATCAAAAGTGAACAAAACTCTCACATCTAAATAAACTCCTGTTTATTATACATCTATATAAAGATCAAGAATTTAAAACTTATGTGAGATGATTAAGCTCTTGGCATACTTCCTATAAATACTCAACACTGGCAGAAAATGTCTAGCAGTAGCCTCAGAAATTGAAATAATTGCTGTAATCAGACACCAGATGCCTGATACAGAGCTGCATAACAGATACCACAGCGACCCGAGGGAAGAAGATGTAGCATAAGGACAAGGTATTTATGTGAGCTGGAACAAATTTATCAGAAGAGCTATGGGGACAGTAGCTCCCTCCCTGTCAGCATCACCCTGTGGGGCACATACTCTAGTCTCATTATAGGAAATGCTGCTTTCTGCTGTTTTGTTGCTCTCCTAATTATTGGGAAGGCCACACCCGGCCCTGCATCCAGTCCTTTCTGTTTGGAAGCCCATACCAACAACACCCCCCACTGAAATCCCTGGACTCTAATGCAGAAAGTTAGGTTTGTAAAAGCTGTAGTGGTTCCCTGCAAGACAGCCAGCAGCTCACATTGTTTCCACACATGCAGAAGTTCTTTGATATTGACATCATGTGGGTGTGCACAATAGGATCTGGCTCATAAACACAAATCTGTATCTTTAGCCTAAATCATGCTGCATGTCCTATGGTTAATAAGATTCCTCTGATTGAAATGCAAAGTTATTAAACAAAAGATATCAATTTTGCTTAAAAAATAAAGGTATTCACACTTGTGCATTCTAAAAGATGTCAGCAAGTTCTAGAGGACCTGCCTTCAGTCTTGCTACAGCTTTTCTTCCTAACCTAAAATAAATTCTCTTTCTTTCCCATTTCGAAGGTAATCTTCTCCCACTCACTCTAATATTCAGTGTTAGCATGTAACAGACCATGAATTAGGAATTGCCTGTTAAGACAGCACCAAAGTTCTTTTTCCTTTTGCTCTTATAAGTAACAATGTTATATAATTTTTTACAGCTTACGACATAATGGTCTTCTAACTAAGGCGCTGCCAGCACTCAAACTAGCACTCTCCTAGTACAGCATTGACATGATAATAGCATAATACTTCAGGCCATTAAGTCTATTGAAAGTAAATTATTGTCATCAGATGCGATAAAACCTAGTTGGATGCATTAACAATCTTACATTCTGTCTTGATAGCACTACTAAAGCAGTGATTGCCTCTGCTTAGCCTTGCATTAACAGTTTTTTATCTGTTTCTTCTTGAAATGTGTTGGTCAAATGTCCTGCCTGAATCACTGCTCAAAAAACATTTAGGGAAAAGGGCAGCAGTGCAATGCTTTGGATCCTAACCTCAAGTCTGGCAAACTCCAGGGGGACCCCACTATCAGCTGCCATGTCTCCAGCTGTCTATGAGTATCTCATATAATTAATAACAGAGATATGAAACATTCTACTCCCCCTGAAACCTGCTGACTTGTGCACAGTTGTTATATATAGATCCACGTGTATACATGTGTGTGTATTGCACTCATGTATGTACATTACTTATTATCCCATTAATAAACTGAATTCCCATGAATCCCTTCAGGCAGTTAAAATGTGTTTACACACTGTTGTTTTTGTTTTAATTTCTCTAGTGACTTATTTAGACAAATGTTATAAAGAAGGTTGTTACAACTATCTGAGAAACATACATGTTTTAAAGACTTCCATTAGGATGTGTCTCTTTCATTGCATAGAATTTTTCCATTTTACTTTTCTTTTTTTGACTTGGGGTGTGTATCGGTGAGGAAAATGATTCATTTTCCAAAGTGGTTGTAAGTTCTTTAGCATTTTTAATATCTATTTTCATAATATGATGTGACTGTTACCTGATACATATCTAAGTAGCATGATTTACTTCTAGAAATACAAAAATCCATCATAAAGTATAGCTTTGGAGCGTACTAGATTTTTCTCAAAGACAGTGGAGCAAGAAATGGCTGACTTGTCTCTGATGTGTAATCTAGGCATCACTGCATGTATGATAGAGCAAGATCAATTTTAGTAGCTGTGAACCCTGTTTCCATACACAATCAATTAAGCAAATAGTAACAGTATAGTGTTTGGACATTTGAACACAGCTGCTTGTGCAGGTCGATAAATCCATCATGGCAAAGAAGTCTAGGTCACATGTAGGTCTGTCTCCTACAAACTCTTCAGTCACAGATACCTGCCACGCTGCCAGAGTCACACACTGTTACTGTGCATCCGTTAAAATAAAGGCAGTTTCCCACCTCCACTACTGTGTCAAACTTTTTAGCTGTCCCTGCAAGTGAATAAATTGTTTCTTGATCACAGCAATTAGCTAAGCTGCTCTTCATATCCCTGTCTATTACTTTATTCTTACTCCAAACTGCACAGTTTCACTGGGGATGCTGGTGTCAAATGCACTTGGAGTGATGATGCTCACTGCTTAGTATTCAGCTCCAAAGCCTCTCAGAGAGGAAGCGTGAACTTATCTGGCTGCCTGTCAAAAATGCTGGCCTAGATGAATAGCAATTGCCTGGAACCGCATGGTAAATAAGACCTAAAGCTTCTACCAAGGGTTTGCAGGCTCTGGGCAAACATGTTCACTCATAGTTGTTACATTTGACAGCTTGTAGCCCTCGAGTGATCCCTGTGATTTTTTAACAAAGCTTCATCTTATTTCCTCTCCAAGAGTTTGGCCATGTTAAATTTTTCTCAGGAAGATGGGGTTTCTTACTCAAGAAGACATTTTCCGTACACATGTAATGGGAGAAGGTGGTGACAGCAATACAACCTCTCATATGAGGTTTCCCTTAAGCAGGTAACTAACACTTGCTCCCTTTTCTCCCCAGATTCTGCAACATATTAGAGAGACAGAGGAACAGAAGTAACACAGCCCCTGCAGCTTCTTATGCAGCCTTAATGCTGGGTAGAAGTTAACATCAAGCAGTGTCGGGGTAGAAGGAGCAGGACACTAAAACCTTATCCTCTGCATGGGGACCTCAGGAGTAAGGTGTTGGTTATGCTTTAAATCTCTACTATTCTTTCAGCCCATTTTACTCATTTTCAGAGACATCTGATTTTAAGTATTTGGAGCTGCCTTCTCTTGGATGTCATTAACATAATTACTGATTTTAACATTTGATCTCTGGATAAGTTCAACATTTTCTTATATTTTTGTTAGCTCTTTTTTTGTATGGAATGAGTTGTGTGTTGCACACCACTAATAAACTTCAGGAGTGAGGAATTTAGTATATAATAAAAAAGAGAGAACTATTTAAAAGTATTTCTCTATTCAACTCACAGGACTAAGTGCATAGGCAGCTTAATAATATTGGGATATGAAAAGCTGAAGATTAGCATTTTCTAAGAATGCCCTATGTGTCCACACAATCACTGGTAAAAGCTTTTGCAAGCCATTTAAGATGACATTGACCTCCATTTTCTGGAAGCATTACATACAACTTAATAAGAGAAAAAGGGGGAAAACTAATTGACATAGAAAGGCCAAAGCGATGTAAATGTGATGTTTTCATGATGGGAAATATCTTCATGGCTGAAAAAGAAATGAGGCAGGTTATTGCACATATTAATATTAAAAAAGCCTGCTGTTAACATTAACATCTGATTTGCCTAATATAGTTCATCACTTTTCAGCATTTCATCTAAATCATTTTCTTATTAATGCTTAACCAATACCAAATAACTCCCCGGCACTTGCTTTAGACATCTCTATGATTATTAGTAAATTTATTATTCTTGGTCCTGTTGTAATGAAGCTCCAGTGGATTTATAATGATCAGATAAATAAGCACTGAGCATTGAGAAGATTCTTCTTTCTGCTTGGGTGAGCACAGTAAAATACCAGAGGTTCACTGGAGACATCCTCTAAACTGGACAGATAATAAGGCTGGGGGGAAATATATCCTTTTCTTATTGTTAAAAGGCACAATTGTGAATGTCTGCAAAACTGCTAACTTGAATTCCTCTTACTACTCCCAAGGATTGTACCAGGACTCAATTAGGTGATTAAGTGCACCAACTATTCAGACAGCATTTAGTTGAGGAGAAGGCAGCCTGTTGTCCATTTAACATGCTGGACTGCATCCTTCAGCAGGTGACTAGCAAACTTCAGGAACTGCCTTCTTCACTTTACTTTCAAAACATTAGCCAATGGAAAAAAAATAAATTTTAGGGCTTCTAAAATTTTGGACTTTAAGAAATAAGGAAGTCAGTGTCTCACCAAGGGAAGAGGTGTGTTATGGTAAAATCAGCAATATTTAGGTACTGTCATCAGTCCTTAGAATACATTGTTCTTCACAGAACTTCATGGAAAAAGATCACTGGAGACTGATTCAACCACTATTATCAGAATGTTTGCATTTTAACTAACACATGAGAAAATATGTATTTTAAATTTGTAAGAAAACCATAGTAAAACACCCTTCTCTGAGCAAAGATCATAGTAGCTAACTGTATCTCTAGAAAACTGTATATTATCTATTCTGAGGTAAGAAAGGTAGGTGGGAATGTGGATTTTTCTTCTAACTTTGGTGTTCAGCTACCTGCACTGCAATTCAAGTAAAATATTATTTTGATTTAATATTCAATATTTTATGATAGAAAATACCAATGTCACAATCAGTAGCTGAAATCGCTTCCATAATGTGGCACACAATATTTCACAGGTGTGAATCTGTGTACTCAGGACTCACCCTGGACCATTTAAAATGCTGGTCACAGCCAATACTGATGTACAGTAGATAGTAGCCATGGAAACCAGTCAGAGCTTACCTTAATAATATTTTTTTTAAGGCAACTAGATTTCAAAGGGTGATTTTTCTCTTTCTTTGGGGGCACAGTGCATTATAGCATCTAGCAAATTATCCATTAGAGGTTTTCCAAAGCAATTCCATCTTGAAATCCCTTGCAGATGTTGCACAGTGCTCATTTCTGCACACTGAAGACCAGCTGTGTTATTAAGGCATGATAAACACACCAAAACCTCCCTGGGGAATGCAACAAGTGAGGAGCAGAATCAGAGCACACCCCAGGCTGCACTGAGAGGAGGCAGGTCCACTGCTGAAAACTTATTTCCAGCCACTCCTGGAGGGACCAAACAACAGGGGAGGATGTGCAAAGCAGCAGGGAAAGCAGTCAGGCAGGCAGGTAGAGAACACATGCAGGGCAGGAGAGGAGGGCTGGAGTCCAGGCTCTTGTGAAGACTGAATGCTTGGTGGGATTTAATGCTTGAAGCCAGAGAATAGGGCAGATGGAAGCTCTTGGTAAATACAGGCTTTGCTGTGAAATTTGCAGTGTGGGAAGTGAAGTTTTCTGGGTGGAAATAGTCATTTAGAAGATACTTTTCATAAAAAGGCAAAAAATAACCTCAAGAAGCTTTTTGGCAGAACATTGAAATCAGGTGCTGAAAATTGTAAATGAGATTCACAACACATTCTGGGTTGGAAGGAACCCTCAAAGATAATCAAGTCCAATATTAAGTAAATGACCTGTATGGGCATTGCACCCACAGACCTTGAGTGCTGTGAGCACTACGCTCTAATCCAGTGAGTTAATCTCATCTCCCTGAGGGGAGCAAAGCTGGCTGCCCAGCAGTGATCCCTGGGGAGGTGTGCTGTTCAGCTGGAGTTCACGGGCAACAAAGACTTGGCAGCTCTCTCAGCTGCAAAAATGAGCATGCAGACCTGACTGAAGACGTTTGCAGCTAAATATAAGCTCTATGGCTGTGAAAAGCAGAGGGAGGGAAAGAAGATGGGAGAGAAACTTCCCCTTCCTTCAGCAGGGAGGTTATTCCTGCCTCTGCCCTGGCCTGTGAGGCAGCAGACCTCCACTTTGGCTACTCCCATGAGAAGCTGTGAACCAGATTCGCGGGTAGAAGAAAAAGGAATGGAAAAGGTATCAAATGAAGAAAGTGGAAAGATAAATGATGAACTGAAGCGGAGCTTAAGACATTTTCCACTGCTTTGAAAGGATAAGACACCTATAAAAGCAGGAAGACAATATATAGATGTAAGATTGATTTTTTTCACTCCTTAAAATTTCCATATATTCAAGTTTGTGCATGCATGTTCACTTTGAAACAATTTTCCAGTCCCATTAATAGTGCTTTGGTAAGAGCATATGACGTTTGCAATAGACCCTACTAGACTTCTGTGGGCAAGTTAACAAAAAGTAATATCCAAGTGAGACCTGAAGTCACCTTTGTCACATTTTTCATTGCTTCCTATGCTAGAGAAAAAAAAAAACCAAAACCCAACCAATCTTATGAATGCTAGATACCTGCCACATTAGTTACCAAAGTAAAAACACTAGGAAAAAATATTGCTGCTTTGTGGTGCACAGGGCATTACTTTCAATTCACCTCAAATTTAGCAGGGTGCCAAGCAACATCATTCAAAGTCTGAGTGAATATGTAGCTGAAACTGTATCAAGGCCCAAATTTCATAGTATGGTAAAAAATAGTCAACTGCAAAGAGTTGACAGATTACTGTGCAGTCTTCCCCAAAACCCAAATATAAAGCTGATTTACTACAAGATTATTTCCTGTCAAATTAGAAACATTTTTTTTTCAAGTTTAGTTGGCAATTTTGCAAGTCTTAGATGACAAGCTAACTGTCTGATCTCAAATTAAATCAGCAGACTTGTGACATTATAGCTGTTCTCTTAAAAAGTATAGTGCATGGAGAGGAAAGGAAAAACAACAGCAACTATTTTAATGAAATGCCCATCTAGACTCTGAAAGTATTCCCTGGAAAGATACTAGTTTACCTCTTCCTGAATAAAATGAAACTATAATAGATGTCATCAGGATACCTGAAACAGCCCTGTGGAAAAACAAAAAGCTTGATAGCATTCATATTCCTCAAAGAAATAACTTACCATTGAAAATATGACTCACAATAACCAAAAGCTCAGATGACTAACTTGCAGTTCCAAGAACATGTCCTCTGCTGTTAAATATCAATCACAAAGTGCAGCATAGCCATTAATATTTAAGACCTTCACCACTGGGAAATAGAGAGCCACTTGAATACGCTTGCTTAAAATTTATTGTCACATTTCAAAATGATAGATGAGATGTTTTCCAAAGTTTTGTTTCATGGAGTTGTTTTGACTGTGCTCTGAAGTACATTAAATTATGCTCTCTAAGACAGAAGCTTTCTGATGACAAGAAAAAAAAAAGGGATCTACATTTATGAAACAGCTTTTTTTACCTCTCAGTGTCAATGTGCTGGAATCAAATTCATAAGGCTCTTGAATGCAGTGCAGGAAGAAACACCTCAAAGGGTCACTGTCGTCACTCGTCCCATGTGCCATATTTTATTTTATTTTATAAGTATTATCTCTGTTGCTCACTGAAGTTGTCTTAAGGGATGGTCCCAACTTCTGGCTTTTCCTATGTTCTTCCTTACTCAGTGTGAGCTTCCTCCTGTTGCATGCATGCTGCAATTCAAAACAAGATGTAGGTGTACCACAAAAAATGGTACAGTTTTTATTTTTTGCTGATAATTTGGTGATACTTTCATAAAGGTACCATTTTTCCTTCTGCACCTCTCATCTGATAAACTTATTAAATGCAGGAAGCTTTTCATTACTTTGTGTGGCAAATGTTAATCATATTTATTGAGAAATTATAAAAGGAGAGCAATTATTCACAAGCTGTGTAATTTAAGTCTTATCATCTTAATGATTTACAGGGACTCTCAGAATGAAGGTTTATAATGAAGATACCATCCCTTCTTTCTGCTCCCCTTCTTCCCATTCAAGGAACTGAGAACAAGAAACCTAGTAGGAAATTCAAAACTTTCTAAGGAGTAAACAGATCCAAAGAGCCTATAGCTTGGTAAAAGTAGAATAGCAAACACTTAAAAGGTCACAGTTCAGCAATATTATGCTGCACTTAAAAAGGAATGATCTGTATTCATTTCAAATCCCCAAATAAAATTCAACACAAATCCTTCCTTAATATAGAAGTGTGATATTTTTCTCAAAAAATGCAATTTAAACTGCATTTTAGGTCTATATTTGAAAATTTGAATTGGATATTAAGGTGCACAGGCCTTTTTCTAACATGAAGCAGACTCTCATTTCAGAAGATTGGGGAAAGCTGTTAAAGGTTGATAAGTGAAACGGCTGAGTAAGGAAGAAGGCTTATCCAGAAGAAAACCATATGCTCCAATGACTATAAATCTCATTAAAGAGGTTAAGACAACTGTCTTCTTCTGATCGAGTTTGGCCCAGGGATGGGGGAACCAAATACTGAAGAAAAGAAAAAGCCTATTTTTCTCTTCTTTATGTGAATCCTGGGAACTCCAGTGATGTTACAAGCACATTAAATGAAATTAAAATACCACCAGCACATAATATAAACCCAGACTGAATAATATATTGACTCGAAGCAAAGCATTTAAAACTAACTTGTTGTCATCTTCTGTCAGATGCAAATAAATAATGTATAATAATGCCAATTATTCTTTTTCACGGAACTAGCAGAAAAATGTACTTTTTCATTTAGCTTATATCAACTTGTGTACAACCTTTTGCTTCTTTCAACTCCTGGAATTTGTTGCAGAACTTTTCAAGCCATTGCATTTTATGCCTTTCCTCTGGGCCCCCCCCCCCCGCCCCCCCCCTGCCCCCCCCAACTTTCTGTTTTTATTAGCTGGAGTAGCATAGCTTATTGCATATAAAATCAATCAATCAATCAATCAATCAACTTATCAATCTCCTTGGAATTCCCGTCCTTTCACCAAGATCTTTTTTGCACCTGATCCTGCAGTCTAGCCTATGAAATTTCAGGAAACGTCACTGTCAAACAAACGTCCTGCTAACATGCTCATGGCAGGCCATGTGTGCATTGGTATTCATTACCAATACCAGTCAGTTTCTTTGTCAGATGAGCGGTGTTGCTTCTTGTCTTTTTCCTTGTATCTGAATCAGTCATTGCAATCCCATCATGCTGTGGCTGGTGCTTTCTGCAGAACCATCATCAAGACACAGGGTGTAATGACGTCTCCATCTTTCTTTGGCAGAGAGGATTTGGGTTTATGCTTGCTAAACTCTAATGTTTTGGCCTATCAAGTCTGTGCTGCAGATTTGATAGTGTTCTGACTACAAGAAACTATCATTTCTTGAAATTTCAAATCTTCTTTAGCAAGAAGGAAAGCTCCCTATAATTATGCAAACATGTCTGCCGTGCTGTGCTAGTCACAGCTGCACACCACCACATTTTGCAGAATGGTTTATTAGAATCACTTTTATTGCTGCAATCCAATTGGAGATAAATAGGCTTTACTCTCAGCTAGAGGGTCCTGCTCAAACAGAGACAAAAACTTCATGTATAATTCTCACATTAACACGTTATGTGACAAATTCATGCGCACAGATAAATTTGGGGTCAGAAGAAGGAGCAGTTTATATGCTAGATGTCAATGGCAGAAACAGGCACATTCAGTGTGTGTGAGGAACCTTTTCTAGAATAAACAAAAGAATAATTCACACCTTTACTGAGAATATTATCTATGAACCTGGGAAACTAAATTTGAACATTTTGTTTCTCACTTACCCCACAGTCAGCAGCCACTGGGAAACTGAAAAACCTGAGCAACTATATCTGAAGAAAAAGGGAAGAGTAATAGAAGTGGAACTGTTCACCCAAAAGTCTATTCCCAGGTCAAGTTAGATTCAGAAAGTCATCCTTTACCCACCCACGTGTGCTTGAGTCTAGAGAATTCCATGTTGAGGAGCCACGTTCGAATGTGCACTTTACCTGCCATCCAGTCCAAGGCTGTCAGCATCATGAAAGCTATAAATCACGTCATTCTTTGGTACAAAATTTGTTCTGTTCAAGTTATTGCAGATGTTACTCTTGTGACATCATTGCCCGTCTGCCCTGGATCCAAATGTCATCAGCTTTGGGCTACCACTTATCCCATCCAATTCCAATAATAAAATTCCTGCATATAGTACTCAGACTTTTCAGGCATAGAATAAACAGCAACAACAAAAAAAAGCCTATTTTGCACAATTTTATTTCTTACAGAATTCTGTATTTGCTACCACTCTTGATCTAAACAATGCAAACTTAAACTTGCCTGTGTTTCACCTAAATTCTAGAATGTATGATGAGTTGAAGTATCAGCATGACTCACATATTTGAAATTTTGTCTTTCATAATACTTATATATATATTTTAATACAGTTGTAGTAATAACTTCTCCCTTATGTAAATGTAAACAAATTATAATTGAAAACAAAAAACAATTTAAGCAAGAAAAAAAATCCGTGTCCTAATTTGTGACCATGATTCTAGTGACTTCCCAGCCCAAGTTCTGGGCTTCAAGCTTGTGATCCTTGCTCAGAAACTAATCTGGACATTGGGCAACCACAGAAATGAATATATTTATTATCCATGTGGTTTTGCTCAATTCTTCCACACCAACTTGTTAAGTTTCTTCTTACAAAGCTCTGACATGAAATAGTGGCTTTTTTACACTTCTCCATTCTTCTCAGCAACAGTAGATGCAAAAGGTTTGTCATG
The DNA here is from genome assembly GCA_034509425.1 of Eopsaltria australis. Taxonomy (NCBI): domain Eukaryota; kingdom Metazoa; phylum Chordata; class Aves; order Passeriformes; family Petroicidae; genus Eopsaltria; species Eopsaltria australis. The sequence continues at coordinate 689,097 of JAVTVJ010000056.1, forward strand.
CAAACATTCTTTTGCCTTTTGAACTATCGTCTCCTGCCTCTGGATGTAGTAGAACTGTCAGTAAAACCATATAAGTTTAGAGCCATGAAGACACATACTGACCTCTGTCCTATTTTGGAGACAAAAGTACGTATTTGTTCCTGTAACTCCAGGCCATTAACCTTCTCTGCCACTCAGGTGAAGATGAACAGCTCCCTGAAACTGCTTTCTCAATAAATGTGGCAGAGAGCCATCCATCTCCTCTCCTTATCAATTGTTGCATTTCCTCCCACATGGGTAGGGATGGAAAGGCCCCAGAATCTTTAGCAAGAGAAATGCATTGCATACACAGGAAAGCAGGGCCTTATGCCCTCTGCACTGCTAAACACACGCACAGTCCCCCTCGTATTTCCTTGAAAACCATGTCTTGTAATTAATGTTTTACTGGGTCATTCTGTCAGTGCCAGGGCTATTATTTCAGTCTCTGTGGACTCAAGCAAGTGGCACCCCACTTATTATGCTTGATTCACATTTTCAGACATTTGTTTGAAAAATGAAGTGTGGAGACGTGCCTCATTTAATAAAACCAGGGATTACTTCTTTAATCATTAATTATAAGTTTATATGTTTTAAAGGGAATACACTATTAAAGCCTAATACAGTTACAAATATTCATTACCTAGACATACATGGTCTTCAACTTCCCTTTACTTACCCATTTGCAAGAATTTGTAATCAAGAGTCTCTGGAATCTTCCTTCTCATAAGAATATAATCTGGACATTTTCCAGAAACATCAAAACTGAGTGTGTAAAGTCCATTGCTGATATCTTGCAACAGCAGAGGCAGGAATGATAATAGTAAGGTACAATTATGGCAGAAGTATGACATCCTGAATGCAGGTAAAGCATGAACAATGAAGTCCTGAATGCAGGTAAAGCATGAACATTGTTGGCAACTAATTGCCATCACCAAGGGAACATTGCAGTCACAGTTGTTAACTCTCAAATCTGTCATTAGTTACTGGATAGTAGCTAAGGAAGTGTAACTCAGGTAATGAGGGGGACATACAAAGCAGCAGCACACAGAAGGCACCAAAAGCTATGTCTCCATGCTAATCATTGGATCTGATGCAATAGAAGTGGCAGGAGGACATCTTCAGCATGGGAACATGACTTTGGATGAGTTCTAACTATGGTCTGAGTAGGTGCTGTCATTAGTATCAGTCATGCCTCCAGGTGTACATTATCCCATTGCTATTGTGATGTCCTGTGTAACTACAACTCATTCCTATTTGCTCCAGAACCATCTCCAAAGCTTCTTGGGACTTCTGGCAGCAGCATATGAAGATACACAAACTCCCAATTTCTCTGAAAGGAGAGGCAACTCAAAGCCTGAGGAAGAATCAGGAACACCCTCTCACCCTCCAGAAAAATTCATCACGTTTTAACTAGAGTACTGCTCAACAAAAATTGTTTCTCTCAGTTTCAAGAAGGAACTGATACACTGCTACACAGGGAGAGCACAGAATTTTCTGTGTAGTGAATTATGAAACACAGATGGATTTTTATTCATTGTCAGTCTTGCACTAGACAAATGCAGGACGTGACAGGATCAAGTGGCAATGGTTTTAAACTGAGATTAGAGTTTAGGTTAGATATTAGGAAGAAATTCCTTACTCAGAGAGTGGTGAGGCACTGGAACAGGTAGTCTGGGTAAGTTTTGGACTCCCCAGCTCTGGAAGTGTTCAAGGCCAGGTTGGATAGGGCTCCAGAGACAACCTGGTCTTGTGGTCCCTGCCCAAGGCTGGGGGGTGGGAACTAGATGACCTTTATGGTCCCTTCCAATCCAAACCACTCTTGATTCTATAATTCTGTGCTTGGTCATCAAGACAGTGCAGTAACACAGGCTGGTAGGCTGCCTTGCACTGGTAAGCATATAACTATCCACTTTAAAGCTAGGACACACTCTAAAAAAATACCCAAAAGCCAAAAGGAGTCCAAAGTGTTGAACATACAGTAAAAACCAGACTCTTAGAGATCTCATGTCTTACAAGATGAGATAGAACAGAGGCAGAGGAAAGAAGGAATACAGAAACTGCATTTTATAATCATGAACTGAGATACAGAATGATTAAATGGCAAAGGAGGAATGGAAATAATAAAAATAATAAGGAATCGACAGTTCCATGAATATTTATAGTAGGGGTGGGTTAGGGGTAGGTATTTGCACTGGATTTTGGAGGAATCTTTTCGCATTAATCAAATGCAAATCCTTCAAAAAATTCTGACATTTTAGTACCACATTTTCACACACTTCCTTATCCTATCCATTTTTTCTGTATTTCTGCTCTGTAGAAATATGCTGTAAAGTGTATATGAAAATGTTTAGGTCTGTAATTTATCCTATTTGTCAAATTAAATTTTTATGAATACATGCCTTCTTTTGAAAACACTTATGGGCCTTTTCCTTTCCTTGTTTCATTTCAGCAATTGGAAATTAATTTCTAAATCTCTCTTGAATATTTCTTATGGCAACTGTATAATTTTGTAAATAACTGACCCATTTTAGCATGACAAGAATGATATGTCTGAGAACTGTTTATCCAGAAGGTTGAGAAGTTCCTTACCTTGATGCACCACATGCTTTACCAGATGTTTCACAGGGAAGACAATCATGCCAATAAAAACAAATTGCACTATGAGCTAATTTTTAGTGAACTGATTTGGATTTTACGTTAACCTTAGGATGGACTGATTCTATCACTCCCTGGTGGTGGGTATCTGAATTTGTTTTTCATGATTGTGGTTGTAATGAGCTGTGCAAGAAATTGTCCATCCTCCACCCCCTCAGTTGTCAAGAACAATAAATGCTTTTGAGTGAAGCGTTTATAAGGCAAAAATGCACACACTGATGTCTTTATGGATGGGAAAATATATCCCAATTGCAATTGGTTTTTAAGCCATTCTATTACCTTCAGTTCATGTTAATTAGATCCACGATAAAATTTTCACTGTGCTGATGAGCTGTAGCAAAGAAAGCTCATAAAACCCACAGAGTTATTTCCGTTTGCTCAGTGGCATTGGACTGTGCGGCAGATGAGAGTAAGTTCTTACTGAAGCTCTCAGGTACACATATTCCCTCAGAAAATAGTAAGGTTAATTTGATTTCTATTTTCAATTTATTTCTTTTCCTGTATACACTGGGCAGTAGCTGTCATCTTTATTAACTGTCTTGCTTTTCATACTATTTTATTGATCAGTAATTTGTCATTGTAAGTTCCTTCACTAAATTTGCTTTATCAGTGATAGTTTTGTCCAGCTATTTAACAATTATTTTGACTTTGTTATAATATTATAAAAATTATTGATAAGAAATTTGTATTTTCCTGTCAATATTTAAGTAAAAAAGAATTAATAAACAGCAGAACTTTTATACTACACTATTATGAAGGGGTGGAATAATCATTATGGAGCATGATTGCTACAATAATACCTGAACAGCTCTTCTTTATAAATTGTGGTAGAAATGGACGCAATGGTGCGTGTTTTCTCTTATCTTTTTCCTCAGTATTCCCATGACTCAGCTGGAAAAGGGAAATGGACACTGTTGATGGAAGAAAATTTATATGCAAACTCACTGGAATTTTCCAAGCCACAGGATGAGAAATTGTTATAGTAGGATAACCTGTGCAAAAGAGGAGCCATATGTTTTGAGTGCTATTGATTTTTCTTCTTTAGATTGGGTATTGATTTCTCCTATGTGTCCATTGATTAGTGAAAAAGTCTATTTTTCACTTTCAAGAGAATCATTTCCATTGCTTTGCTGCCCTTTATTCCTAGGCAAAATCCCTGTAGGTGCTACACTTCAGGAATTTCTAGACATACGTGACCTCTCAATTATTTATGACTTGCATATCTATCAGCTGAAACCTCACGGCAGGAAATGAGATTAAACTCTCCAAAAGAAGAATCAGGTTCTCCAAGTTGTAGGTCTGAAGCATAGCATCCAAAGACAGCCTATTGTTCTGCACAGAAATTGCCTTGGCATGCTAAAAAGAAATTGAAAATTACGTGTCCAAAACTCTATGGTGTTTTTTTTTAATCAAAAGACTGGAAACGCCATCATCTTATTTAAGAAGAAAAAGTAGGAGCTGCTCCTCAGGGTTTGGTCTTCTTTCTCACCAGACAGCCCTGCTTCCAGCCTGTCTTGGTCTTCCCCAAAGGGATGCAGCTGCTTCTCCACCCTGCACCAGAAACTGCCCCAGACCTTCTCCTGCAGAGACACAGCCCTACAGTCCCCCCCAGCACAGAAATGGGCATCAAGAACATGTTCAGGCCCCTACAGAAATTTTTCTGCTATGTGTATACCATTACTTGATTTCAATACAAAAGTCAGAAAACAAATATTGACTGCTGTTTGAGAGTTTATAATTGTGGCTAGCTCTTGGGGCTAGATGTCCTTCGTATTTTATTTATTTGCATCACGTTGCTACAGCAAATACAAACAGCCAGTTAAGCCTACAGTGTACTCACACTCTAGAGAGGCACAAAAGCGAGACTGATAAAGATGAGGACTGTGGAGTGGGAAGAGTGTTCCTGGTTGTTTTGTAGGGGCTTTTTAATTCCTCTGTAAGAGTTTTATTGCTTTATCTTCAGTCCTACAAATTCAATATTTATTTTCCAGAAGAAATGGAAGAAAATTTAACATTGCTAATGCATTTTCAACTTCAGAAATGGGTTTGAAACATGACAAAACACCCTGCTTTTGAGTATGTTTTCTCCAAAGCCAGTAATAGTTTTAATGGCTCAGAAAGAATATCGTAATACAATATCATCAAACCTAATCTACCATGAGAAGAATAATAATATCAAATGGCCTCTCCTATAGAAATGAATTGTAATTAATTACCTAATTTGTTGGAGCGTTTGTAATATATATTTAATGACACTACTGTCTGGCACAGCCTCCCAGGCAGTGTTCTGAGGAAACACCATCTAAGCATAGCCTCAAGCTGATATTATCAAATAACTCACCATGCTGTGTAAAAAAAATCCAGATAAAACAAGAAGCTAATGTTTCAGCTTACAGGGCCTCAGGAAAGCCTATTTTCACCCTAGCATTTCTCTCTGGCAGCCCCATCACCTCTGCCTTTATATCTGGAATGTGCAGCGAATAAATATTCAGCACTGCTCTGATTGTAGGTAGCACCAAGCAAAAAAAAAATAGCCCATTACTATATATCACACTCCAATTACTAAAGATCTTGCCATGTGTCTAATAGTCTGATATAAACAGTCCATTAGGCTTTCTAATGGTGGTGTTAAATAAAGGGTGAACGAAGAGTACTAGAACAGTTAGAAGCCCCTGGGCAGCTTTGCATCTTCCCATGCCACTCCTTTTAATGAGATTATGCTGTTGCTTTGGTCAATAGAAACTGTCATTTGAAGGTTTCCAGTTCTCCTGCCCTTTTGTGTTGAACTGACAAGGAAGATGTATATAAATATTTACCCTTTTGTCTATTTTTTTCAACAGAGTAAAATTCTTGCTCTTTATTCCCACTTACGTCCTTGCCTCTTTTTGCTAGATGGAACAATGCATCTCTCCTTAGCAAGCAGGGAATCTCTGGTGCAGACCCTTCCTGGAATTTAATGCAGCCCTTGAATCTCTCAACATCTTTGAGAGACACCATTAGTCATATAAATGACCCCTGCATCAGTGTTCTGGCAAGGCATTGTAAGAGTTTATTCAATTATGGTACCATATTTTTTCCAATTAGAGGAATGTCCATTATTTTTCTTTACTTTGATTAAAAATAGTAGAGCCTTTCAAACTCAGAATAACTACAACAGAAAGCTACTTAAGACTTGGAAATGTAAATGCAAAAGACAATATATTGGAAAAGTAAAATAATTGAAGTGTTAGATTAGAATAAAAATGTTTACAGTACTGTAAAACTTATTTTTCTTTAGAAAGGCTATAGCTTAACTGGTGTGTGTTACACAAAGGACTGGCAATAAAACACCAGAAAATAGCATTCAGTAATGTTCTCCATCATAGACTGAAACCACGTTAACTGCTGAGCCATAGTATAAACAAATAAACTGAAGAAAATGACAAAATTAATTTTAAAAGTCTGAGTCTCAGACTGATTATTGTTTAGTTTAAGCTATAATGAACATTAAAGTCTGGACATGCTGTTTACTTTTAGAGATGTTAGTATGCCAGAAGACAGCAATTAAGCAGCTCTTTAGTTTAGATCTATCTGACAATATCTGTTAAATTAACTTTCATATCATCCACTAACCAAGTCCAGAATGATGCTGTATTTCATATATAAAACACAATCAAATGTTACATGCAACATTCTGGCACTTATCATTTGTTTTAGCAGTGTTTCTTTCTTTTAAATTCTGCTAATTTAGTAATTACAAAAGTAATCAACAAGCCTTCTGTCCACAGGTCTTCTATGAAGCGAATGGATTTAGCAGGAACCATGACAAAAACCAGCATCGTAGCACTGCACTGATGCAGTACTGCACCAAAGGGACCTCCTCTCCAGACTGGAAAATAAGCTGGCATCTTGCTTGCTATAATTTTGGGGAATCTGCCTGATATAACACCTTGGGTATCATCTAGGGATGACTGTGACTATGGTTTGCAGTGTATTTTACTGTATAGACAAATTTTCCACATAATTTCACAGTTGTCACTGAACAGGCTTTGCAACAATATCAACCAAAGATTACAGGATAACTTCTGCTCTGTATTGTTTTGTTCAGCTTGGTAGGGATTTCCCTAATGACTCAAGCAAAATGTAGTCAAGGATACAAGGAAGTTCTATCACCCCTTTGTGACACAGCCTCAAATAGAAGATCATTTTTAAATAAGTGGGTGGTGCTCCAGAATTTCCTGGTGAGGAAAGGGGATCTCTTGGAAGCTCTCATGAACCACAGTTAAGCAAATGGGAGCAGACTGTAGTTTCCTCCTGTCTATTAGCTGTTAGCTCTCAGCCTGTAGGAGTTTTCTTTGTTCTTCTAAGAAGAAAGCAGTTAAAAATCTGAAAAAGGCAAAATACAAAGTGTGCACAGAACTCACAGAATCAGAAGAAAATTCTGTCCCTTGAATAAATTGAGGCCTGAAGTCATTTGGTGGTAAGCAAAAAACCAAAAGCTATTGGAAATGAGGCTGCACACACAGATGGAAGCCACATCCAGGCATGTCAGAGAAGTTCCTGGTGGAATTGACAGGTATTAGGACAACCTACGTATTAAACTTCACAGATTTATGTTATATGTGGTTTAGACTGACCTCATTTTAGATACCTAAACTAGATTTCTACCTCTGACCTTATTGCCTGTGGTTCTTCTTGTAATTGACAGTATGAAAGAAGTATATAGGTAGTTTCAGGGCATGTTTCATCTTAGCTGCTCTAGCCATAGATGAATCTCATTTTACAAATGCATATTTCATTTTGCTCATTAAAAATTACTTTTAGGCTACCAGTTCAGTCACAAAGCCAGATCCACATTATAGTCAGTCACATTGGATCAGATGTGAAGCTGGAAATGCCAATGTCCCAAACCACAAATATCTTAGAACAAAGAATCTGAAAAGCTTCTAGTTCATGGGGAAAAAAGGACAGCAGAAGAACTTCTAACAGTGAAAAATCATCAGCCACTTAGTATGCTGTGAGGAAGCCAACAGATATTGAATTTGGACTTTTTGTTACTATGACTTCATGCAACATCAAGTAATGATTAAAGCAGGGTATGAGGGAGCTCTTATGCTGTATTACCCTGGCATAACACTTTGATGAAAAAGAGATGGTAAATCACAAACCATTGACTGGTCTGATTGAACAACCTTCACCACTTCAGACATTGTAAGAAAGCCAAATGGTGATGCGAGGCCGTACACTGATGTTAAGAAACAGTCCGCAAATAATCTCTCTCATGCTCACAGAATGTAAAAACAGGAAGAAAAACTGTAGCAGTTTAAATACATTTTCATACATTATAATTTTTGACACACCTGAGCATGAAATTAAATACTTGGTTGTCTCAGTTCTGCAAGAGCTTTTTAGCTTTATTAAAGAGTTACTTTTCAGACTTAATAAACGTCCCTCCTTTAAGACATGAGAATTAAAAACATGCAGTCAGGTAACTGTCTTTAATTCCACAGAACAAATAAGGAATATTTGGTAAGAGTGTAAACAGCAGGTGCATAACCTAACAGGACTGGAAAGGACAGTCTGGGTCACCACATCCAGGCTCATTCTAAAATCTCCTGAATTTAAAAATCTCCATCTAGAGAAAACTGCTTTTTATATCCTAACCCCTTATTGAAAGTCTATTGCAGAACCATCACTGAACCTTTAAGCCAAAGATTAGTTGGTTTTTTTTTGTCATAATTAACATGGCAATTTCTGCAGTTTATTTACAGGCTAGGCTAATTGAGAAAAATGCTACCTTTTTTGTAATCTCTGAATACCTTGCTTTCCATATCAGCTCATGTCACAGTGAAGCTTTTCCTCAGTGCAGCATTCTCTTCAGAATTCTTGGGTTTAAAGAGAATACCTATGTGCTGGTTTTGGCTGAGGTAGAGTTAATTTTCTCCACAGTAGCTAGTATGGGGCTATATTTTGGATTTGTGTTGAAAACAGAGGGATTTGTGCTTGATAATACAGGGATGTTTTAGCTATAACTGAGCAGTTCTTACGCAGAGTCAAGACTTTTCTTCTCCCTATCTTCACACCAAAGGAATATGTGATAAGAAGCAGCATATGAATAATTTTTACTGTTTTATTTATTACAACTATGACATAACTTATCAGAAATGACAGCTGGCCATCAATGTTTTGCAATCTTCTATGACAGTGCACCATTCTCTTTCGAACAGCTGGAGTCATACCATGCAAAATCTCCCTGACTGCCAGAATTCTGTCAAGAGTTAACTTTGTCTTCTCTGAATACACTGTCTCATATAAATATCTGTATTCTCATTATATTCCCAGAAATGTTTATTGGTCAGTATTGACTGTAGTTTCACTGAAAATTCTGTGGTTAACCACTAGGGAAAAAAAATGACACCATAAGAGTTAGATCTGCAATAAGGCTTTATGGAGACAGATTAACAGTCAGTAGACAGATGAAGAATTAGGTCTTGAAATGAAAAATTTGAGAGTTTGAGGTGGGAGGGTGTAAAGGCTTAATGTTGCCCAGGAGATGGAAAACCACATTAAAAAAGATTTGTCTGCAGTACCTCACTGAAGAAATTTGTTAGCATAACAGTGGAGGAAAATTGTAAATTGGGTGAGTAATATACACTGACGCTTGAGCACAAACAAAAGGCAAATGCACAATCAATATTTATTTGCAAAGACATATGGGCAGAAGCAATTGTTGTCCTCAGTGTTATGTTAAGTGTAAAAAGAGTCTTGCAGTAATTGGGTTTTGCCATTGTTCTGGTCAAATTATGCAAATTCTAGAAAGCAGCTGAACTTAAACATGTGTGACTGCAGTGAAGCACTTTCCAAACCTGGAGAAAAAGCCTTCAGCAGGCTCTATCTGTGCTATAACCAAATTGCCACAAAGAAATTACACCCACAACCTACACTTAGGCAAAACCTGACTAAACAAAAGAGGCATTCAAACAAACTAAACACGTTTAAAAGCATGAGCTCTGCTCTGACATTTCAGCTTGCTCTAGTGTGGACTTGGACTTTATTTTTTTGTTTGAAAGTTCCATAGTAAGGCCCACTTTATCTGTGTGAGTTCAAAAAGAGAAGAACTTTGTCTGAGACACCCATACTGGTCAATATGAGAACTCCTTGAAGGTCTCCTTCATATAAAATGTGCATGCCCAAAAAGATTAAGTGGCTGCTGTTACTGGGCATTGCATCCCAGGTTTAATCTGTTGGCTGTCTTCATTATTTCCTTCTGTATTACTTACTTAATAAAAGAAATTGCTAAAAGCCTATACGTGGTGAAAGTCCACCTGTTACTTGTGGATATAAAAAGCCTTCAGAGAAAAATGTGGAAGTAGAAAATACAGAAGCAATTATTTTAGGAACGACGAAAGTGGATTTTACTTATTACTTTTTCCTCCTCTAAATAATTCAGCAACTGGGAGATTTCATGTCAGTGATTTCATTATAGGAATGAAATTATTTCACAACCCCTTTTCCTTTCACAATTGACACAGGTTCAGCTCCTCAGAGAGACTCTTGAAATCTTAAATGTCAACACTAGTGCTAACAACCATCAGCCCTTTCACTTTCTTGCTTACATTTCCCTAGCACATGGAGGAATGGATCCTTTAGTATCTGGTTTACTGCATTTCTGGAGAGAATGGAAAGTGAGCTACACTGTAACTAACTGGGCATAATAAGCTTTTACTGGGATTTAGAAGCTGTTAATGACCACAATCTGTCTCCATAAATTAAAAACAATACCTGGCCTCTTACAGTTTTCCGTCACTTGGTATCTATCTTGTTCATACTTCATGGCTGCTGTCAGTGCATTTATTGTACTAGAAGTTAAGATTTCCCAAATGGAAGATGTATTTCTAGGAAAAACTGCTACCACTGTACAGGTGAGAGAAATATTGTCCTTTAATAAATATGAGCAAGAACTTTGACTGAATGTTTTAATCTTTGCACAAAATATTGAAATCTGTCTTCCTGTAGCATGGAGGAAATATTAAACCAGGAGGGCAGTTAATGCATTTCCTGGGACTAATATAAAAAAATTAAATAAAACCAGATAAATTATGTTAAAGACAGGATATGAAAATGCAGGCATAACAGTACACCTGCAATAGCTGACAACAGTGAAGCATAAGTAAATGGTGTTCTGTAGCACAGCCCATTGGTAGTAGCATGCTGAGGACACATCTACACCCTGTTAATCTTTTCCAGCCTGGCTTTTAAAAGTGTATATCTTTTCCCTGAAAAGTCCATTTCTGTATTCTGGGACAGTTATATGTCCTCTGTGTGCTGCAGAAGCTGTCCTACCTGTTCTCTCTGGATTTCTATGTAGCAGTGGCCTGTGCTCCCTTCCCTTCTCAGTCCAGCCATGCACAGTGGTGACTTCCAGAAACACAGACATTTTCTCTGTTCCTCTCCTGACTGGTGATAGGACAGGCTGGATAATCTACATGCAAGAACAAAAAGAGGTAAGGTGCTGAAAGACTGAGAACTATTTTCCTTTCCAATAATCCTGCATTAAGTACCCCACCCTGGTTTATTAAGTACGTTAGGCTAACACCTAAAGAGACCTGTTTTTAACAGTCTGTGAAGACAAGGGACATGGGCACATTCCCTGTTCCAAATTCTGCCGACCTCCTCTCTGAAATAAACTCTTGTAGACACTGCCTCATTTCAAAATGCTGCAACCCATTCTCAGCACAGTCCCCAGGCCTCCAGATCTCCCTGAGGGATAACTGGGACCTGAGTCCCCACACTGGGTCTCCCCTCATAGCTCCAACAGAGCTGATTTTTCAGACGCCTTGGCTTTATAGTTTTTGAGAGATGTAACTACATTTTTAAGCTGCTGAGTATTCTTTGCAATTTTTTAATCTGTTCTGGTACAAGGACTTCCTATAACTGCAGTGAAAATCATGTTCAAATTGCTACTAAGGGAATCTATTGTATCATTAAAATAGGCAAATTTCTAAGAGCAAAAAAAAAAAATCACTTTTGTATATAATATCACTGCCTCTATAGATATTCTGGAAATTCAGAATTTTCTTGAACCAGTAATGTACCAGTGATTATGATGCTTGAGTGTGACTCAGTGATTTAAACAAGATCAGCCATTATTCTCTTCCTATTGTCTCATGCTCTCACTGGTAATTAATGTCTTAAATGATACATTCAGTGGAATACAGAAAAAAAACCTCTGCTCGACCACTTCAGCTTTTTTAGCTTTTTCAGATTCTTTCCCAGAACTCACTTCTGACAAGCATCTTTCTTCCAACTAATTGTTACTTTTTATCATTTTTCCTCCCTTTCTCCCCTTCTTGTACACAAACACATATACACATGCACAAATACATATTTTTTTCCCCAGGATGCAAGGAAAGGGAGTGGAAACAGCAACACAGTAAGTCCAGTTTTCATGAAGAAAATCACCTCCTTTAAACAGAGTTCTAATCCTCTGTCAAGCAATACTAAATGGTTCTAGGTATCGTGACATGAAAAATGGGCTTACTCTCCCTCTTACTGACATTGCACACACCACAACGCCTTCCGGAAGACCAAGTCCAACACCAGGAAAAGCTGTCCATTTTTGTATTTGTCTGCCCAAATTTAAGCTTTCAGAAAGAAAGAAACTTCTGTCAACCAATTATAGTCAGAAAAACATTACTTGATGTCAAAACACAAATACAGGAGGAAGTCGTTGACCCCTAGTATTGGTTTCTTGAAAGTGTTTTGTCCTTCATGAATTTCAAAAGCCTGAGAATTCATGGAACTGGATAAAATAGATTTATTTTTGTCTCTTAATGTACAAAATTTATTGTTTCCCCCATAACATAGATCAGAAGAAAATTATGCAGTTGATATTACATGGAAAGATGAAATTGCTTCTTTAATACCTCTTAGCAATTTCTGCAATCTTTGGAATTCTTCTGATATCCTTCTGTCTGAGAGATATGTGGGTCACTTCAGAAAGCGTGAATCCAAGCTCTAAGAGCTACATGTACTAATTAGATTTTTCAATAAATAATTTAGCAAGCCTGTTTCAGTTGAGAGGTTTCATTAAATACTTGAAAATATTTAAAAATTTTGCTTCTTTTTACATTTGACACAGGTTTGTCTCCCCAGAGACATCTCTAGGTTTTTAAACACAATTGCACTGTTACTCCAATAAATCATTTGCAGGTATTCTGCATAAGTTTGCTTTGTCATATTGATTATTTTAATTCTTCTGTTTTAAATTTTTTTAGAGTTCATTGGTATTCACCCTTTAAAGAGGGAAACTTTAACCTGAGGCTGGAATTTTTTCTGCCATAGGATTAATGGAAGTTACATAGAAAATACTTTAAGAAGAACACGATATTTTATTATTTCACCCTTTTTCACAAATTTGATTTCCTCTCTCAATTTGAAATTACTTTTGCTTCATAATTAAGCATATTTTGTGTTCTTTCTTATAACAAAAAAGGCTTCAGTCTGTGAAATCTGCATGGGAGTATAAGAATGTTCCTGTTTTGTGGGAGGTGTTTAATGTCATTACAGTGTCTTATTGATGGCTCTGTTGTACTTCTCTGAATAATTAAATTCTGCTAATGGCTGTATTATTTTCATGAGCAACATTATCCTTTTTTATTATTATTATTATTACTGCCAGTGAAGGATAGGAAGATGCCAACTACTAAAATGCAGCTCTTGTGGAACTCAAGGACATATACTTAGCATAAATCAATCCCATCAGAATGAACTACAGAACAAGGCAAAGAGTTTTTCTGGAAGACTTTCAAAACACCATCAATAAAGTGATGCTACAATTGATTACTTCTCAGGACACATTCAAAGATAAATGACCTGTGATTTCATTTAAAAGTTAATGCTGAAAAGTCTTCAAATGCTAATAGCAAAGAGCAATACATGAACTCTATAAAAAGAACCAAGCAGGTATTTGACGCAAAAAGAATACAGGCATGCAGATATACCACAAAAATTCACACAAAGGTCTTTTTCAATACCCAAATATGTTTGTTTCACATGTATTTACAAGGTAAAATACAATTACTAGAAACAGACATAACCAATGAAAATTTGAAGTTAAACCACAAGTTAAAATTCTTTCAGCAACATAAAATTTGTTGCTGAATTTTATCAGTTGCTGTTTAAACTCCCACATTTCTCTCTTAATAAATACTCGAGGTCTAAATCACACCATTAAAGCAATAGCATGCAGTAGGGTTGTTTGCTCAGAGCTTGTTTGTCTCGGAGGCAGCTTATGGCAGTCCATCCACAGACCATTCCACAATAAAAGTTGGAAATACATGGGTTTGTGTTCTCCATGAATCTTGACAGTTCTTGGAGATGTGCACAGATGTCACACAAACAAATAGTATGAGTCAAACAAATAAATAGACTGTCCAAACCTCTTTTGGCCTTTGCAGTGTGGAAAGACATTTTGTTCATGATGTTGTGTCACTACTGTCAGCCCAGCCAAACACACACAGCACAGCCAGGATCATTTAGGAGCCAAAACCAACTTGTCCTGATGGAGCCATTTCTGGGAAATCAATAACATGTGTGCATTGCATTTAGACTGGCAGATAGAGAAAGATTTCTATGCCTCATAGAAGAGAAGTACTAAAACACTTTTCCACACAGAAATAGTGGATGGCAACAAACAGTGATTTTAATATGAAGGTCTATGAAATATTTAAGGGGTGTGACATTATGAAAAGGCATATTATATTGTCACCTCAAATTATATTGTCACCTCAAATAACCAGCAACTGAACATCATAACCCATTTTGCTCCTTCCAGTCTGTCACCCAACTTGTGTTTATTTGCAAACTGGCTTCGGTCCACATTTACCAGGACAACCCAGTTACAAGGGAAATGTTTATATTCAGAATAGATCCACAGTATATTTTCTTCCCAAAGGATTATGTATTAATCTAAAGAGCTATGAAAAGCTGCTCTTTATTTTTGACATTCTTATTAGAAGATTGTCTCATTAAAAATGCTGGCTCATTCTGGTGTGTTTAGTTTGAAATGTTAAATAACATACACTTGCAAATATGTCTGGTGACTTATGTAAAAACACAAATTATTTAACTTGCATACAATTTTCCTTCTTCAGTGCAGAAATTCCTCCATTGTCAAAGATACCCGTTATCCAGAGCTGAATTCACTTCTTATGCTCACAACAGCTACCTGATAACTGTCAGCCAGACTTGGTGACTGATTGTTTTTCTGAAGTACATTTTCTGTGTTCTGCTAATAGAAATAATGAAAGCTTTAATGTTCAAACTGCTTCTAGAGCAGAATGGTGAGGAGTGTGTGATTTTAAAAAACAGGTTCATTTATGGAATCTAATGCCTTGTTTTGCATGAAAAAGAGAATGACAATCTTTATAATAGAGAGGAAAGAGAAAAACACTGCCATTTCATTTTCAACCAGAACAAAAGTGCATTGGATATTTTCTCTTAAAAAAAAAAAACAACTCCTTTTTTTCTCTCCCTTAGAAGAAAACTGAATAATATAGACCTGTACTTTCCTTGAAAATGCTGTGTTGAACCAAGAGTGATGACAGGATCTGAGTGTGTCTTGAGCAGCAAAAACAAATAAGCTTTATCAGTTGAAAGATTTTAGAACTGACTACCTTACCTTACCTTACCTTACCTTACCTTACCTTACCTTACCTTACCTTACCTTACCTTAGTTGGAATACCCATAATCAAAAGATAGCAATTTTAGAACATGCCCAGCTTGAAAACACAAGGATGAATTCCTTGTAGCCAGGTCAGATTTGATAGTGATTTACGATTTTGGACCACTAGAAAATCCAACTCCTCCATTACAAAAATTAACACTTGACATAATATCAACAAAAAAGAATCCACCTCTACAATACTGTGACCATCCCCAAAGGGAAACATCAGCCAAGATATAAGCTTTGACACTCATTCAGATCCATGTTGTACCTTGGCATTATCATCCTCCAGAGATAAGAATCATTTTCTCCATGCTTACTGTGCTGAGACAGAGGCCATAGGTATTCAGATACCCTGCATTACCTTTAAGGATATGCCAACCACTGGCAAATGAAATCACCTAACAATGCCAAACTGTATGTTGATACTGCAATCACAGGATGATTCTTGCATATTAGAGAAACACTTTTCAATTTGAATAATACCACTTCTCAATTAATTTCGTATTCACATCTCTAACCCAAATTACTAAAGTACATCAAATATTCAGAACTATCATCAATATCTAGCTGACTGAGAAGAAATTTCTAATGATAACATGATTAAAGAAAAAATGTTGGATGTGATTATAGAATAATTTATTTTGTTCCTTTCATTATAGCAAGAATCCTTTGATGCACATTATAACAAATACTTCCTTCAAGCTGAAAACATTATGGTGTTGTGAAAAAATAAGGTAGAGGATTACGTTTTTGGTAATAATACAGATTTAAATCTTCTCACTAGCTCATGCACTTTTACTATGCCTCCAAAATGTCCTTTGCATGTCTGTAGGCATCATCCTAGTTCGACCTGGTTTCCTTACTCCCACCACCCCCTAGGGAGTTCACTGGATGATCTGATATGTACAGATCTCTCTATCATAAAGGATGATACATGGATGAATACTTATAAACTTATAAACCCCCACTTCTATGGAAGTCAGAACCTTTGTGGAGAAGGCCTGGATTTGGTGAGGTGGTCTACTTTAGGGTTAGAGCTGATCCTGTTGAGCCATGAGCAGAGAATGGGAGTCCACCGTTGCTTGTTCAAGGCTTCCCCAGTGGCTTATCTGAAGGAAACCCAGAGGAAGACAATAGAGAAGACCATGCTTAACATTTCCAAAATAAAATTGGGATGCCATTGGAAAGATTAAAATTACTGTATTTGTTTGCTTTTGGGCAGTAAAACTGGGAGAAGATAAGAGCTTCATAAAGAAAAAAGTTTGGGGAGCTTTTGTGCAGTAGGGAAAGTATACATATGATAGAAAGGGAAACTTTTCATAAATGTTGAGGAAAAGTTACATGACAGGTTTCTCCTCTCTCAGTGCATGTGTTCATGTGTGTCCCTGAATGTGTGCACCCTTATAAAGGCACAGGGAGAGGTGAAACTGCACAAGCTGTGTATTTTTGTAACAAGCATTCCCTTCCTTCTCTATGTGTTCAATATTATTTGTGGATCACGCTGAGAAGCTCAAATTCAATTTCTGGTCAGGTAGGACACCAGCTTATGTCAATGGGAGTGTTATTCATTTCAGGGATGAAAAAAATTAATTAGGACCCTAAGTAATAAAATATCTTACTGTGGGGACATCTTATTATAAAGACCCTATAATGGTCTTGTCCAAAACTTTATGAAGCAACAGAGCAAACCTTAGCTGCAAGCAAAGGTCCTGCCAGGTGAATGGTCCCATGTATAAACCCTTTTTTGGGCAAGTGTTTCTGACCTGAGAGGAAACACAGGAAACTGCCTCAGGTTGCAATTAAGTTTTGATATTAAAAGCTTTGTTATGAAATTCTGTGCACGAAAGGACTGGCATCCTGTCTGGTCTTACTTTTTTGGCAACCAAACTCTCCATTCTCATACCACAGATAACCTGAAACTGTAAATACTTGTCATAAGAGGGTTATTCTTCCATCATCTGTTTTCAAAGCTGTCAGCGAAGCACCTTCTAAGAAACAACATGGGCTCAATTTCTGCTTGACTGAGGCAGATTTCCCTCTGCCAACCCCCTTCCTCCTCTCCAAGGAAGGCAGAATATATCTCTGCACTGAGGCAACAAGTGCAATGAAGGCCTCCTCGTGTGTGAATGAAATGCAAGGGAGCACTTCATGGGTAGCTGGAGATCACAGAGAAGTTTTTCACATTGCTCGTGTTTTACCTTAAAAAGGGCAATTCAACACCTGTCATCCTAATAAGATGTGCTTCTAAACCATCTACTTTAGGCTCCCAGAATCCTTGCAAATCCTACCAGAGTTTTCAAAACTGTCTTGAAATTCATGTTAGTATAAACTTGCTGGTGATTTGTTAGGATGTGTATGAGCCATTTGATGCATAATAACATTATTAAATGTCCTGCAGTTAAGGAATCCTTCCTGTAAAATATACATTACTCTGATGTCTATTCCTGCTCAGATTTATGGTGCCTGCTCATTGTCCTTTATTAAATGCTTCCATTAACTTCTCTGTTACATTTTTTCACAGCTTCCAGCTCTATAAAATTGAGTTACTAGCTATGCAAATTCATACCATTTGCATTTGTGGAAGTCCTGGTCCAAAAAAATGTGTTCTCTCTCTACATATTTGGTATATATAGACGCAAACCTTTGCCTAGTTTTTCAAGACTTTTCATATTTCAACAAACCTGATTAAA
This sequence comes from Eopsaltria australis, assembly GCA_034509425.1. Classification (NCBI taxonomy): domain Eukaryota; kingdom Metazoa; phylum Chordata; class Aves; order Passeriformes; family Petroicidae; genus Eopsaltria; species Eopsaltria australis. The sequence continues at coordinate 707,170 of JAVTVJ010000056.1, forward strand.
ATAAGCCCCTGTAGCCTCTTGCAATGATGTGGGGGCAAGGTACAAAGTCAGAGTCATATCTGACTACTATGCAGTGGTAACAATAATTCCTTGAGTCATTAGCTCTGCTGGGTCAAGAACTTCCAAATTTGCTTCCATTTTCTGTCTATGGACTAGATGCACAAAATTTGCATTGCAATTATATAAGGATATATTTTGCATGGTTCACCCTTACCACAGATCCAAATTCCCAAGTTTTCGGTCGAGCTGTGCTAGATGCCTGGAATATCACTGCATGCAAAGATTTAAGACTTTCCTTTGTCCTTGGTCTTTCCTACTGAACAGTTTAAGCAGCTGCCTCCTCAGCCCAAGACTCTTTGTGGATAACATTCCCAAGTCCCATTTGCTTTGCAAACACAGCTTGGAGGCCACACTAAAGGCTATAGAGTTCCTCCAGAGCTCAAAAAATCAGTAAATGGGTAGTTCACCATCAAGGGAAATCACTTTACGTCTTCCTTTTGTTCTCTGTCACAAAGCACATTCATGATACCTTCAACCTTCTTGGACTGAAAAGGAATGGAATTAAAATTTCCATCTTTATTGTCCATTGCCAAATTTATCTTAATGTAATAATGGGGAAAATATTTCAATACCAACTTTCTTTTTTTATTATTTTTTGGAAAATTTTGGTGTTCTTGCTACTCAGATGTATACACACAGTTCTGCTATATTGCTCAAGCTACTGTTATTCTTCCCTGATCTATTAAAAGCATTTTTAATCTTTTTCAGAAATCATATCCTTCACTACTTTGTATTGTAACAAACCAAAACAAGCCCCAAACACACACACACACACACACACACACACAAACCACATTTAGAAAAGATTAGCAAATCTGTGGTATACCTTAAGAATGACCCAGGTCATGGTGTGAATAAGTGCAATACTTCACAATTTTATGTTACTAATTTTAATGTCTTTCAATAGTCTTCAGAAGGAAGAGAACTTTGCCCAGTAATACAAATAAAATAAATGAATCCTGAATCTACTATATAGGCACCAAAAATCCTTAGGGAGAGCTGCTTTTTTTGTGTTACTCTTTTATGAATAAATAGGACCAAAAAATCAAAGAGCTTAGTGCAACCATGTCGCTTCATGCCAGTCAGTGAAATATCACTGAGAGCTTTGAGTAGAGAGATATGGGACTGTTTTGCTACCATGGAAAAAATGTAGAAAATTTGCAAAAGAAGATAAGAAATAAGAAAAAAAGTAGTATTTTGGGACTAGAACTTTATATATGCAGACAAGAATTAATCATAAACTACAAACAGTTTATTTTCCAGGAAAATTTCTGTAGAAATCCTTAACTTGTCAAAAAAATCTGTACAAAGGGAAGAAAGAGGTACTTCTATTCTTAAATTTTTTCTATTCTTAAATTGTATTCCGTGAGTGATATACATTTATACTATCTTTTGGTGAAACAAAGAAACTCAAAGGGGAAAGAACACTGAGCATGATTAATAAAGATGTTAAAATATAAATTGTGATCAATGTTCTCAGGATTCAGGGGTTTATTCAAGTTGGTAGAGTAGAATAGTCACATCCATACCTTATTTTATTCCTCATCTAAATCTAACTTTCATACCTAGAGTTTTGGTATATTGATTCCTCAATTGATCATACCAGAGCTCTACACATTCTCTGGGTCTCACAGGCCTTTAGGTCTGTGTTTTTCCACCTACATCTCTTTTGTATATTTTCAAGCAATAGCTCTTGCTGTAACTATAAAGAATATTTTGTACATGGTTTGCTTTTCCTCTGCTCAGTTGCAAGACTTCTCAATACCTTGTAGAATCTGATTATGAAACTACATTTACTGTGTGTCAGAGAGCAATAGTCACAACTCCACTTTTTTTCTCAGAAGTGTCTCAAGATCCTCTGAGAAAAGATGCAACAGAAATAAAGTTGCAATCACTGTTGAAAACATTTTAACACAATAGATATTTTATGGGCCTGTCTTACTTTTACAGTAGCTTCAGTTTTATGTTCATGGTTTCTAAATCCTAAAAACTATAGCACCAGACCATATAAAGGATACTTTTGAACAGATGGACTAATGTGCTGGCACTGTATGCTTTGAGACAAAGCATAAATGAGACAAAAAGAAAGACAGAAATCAAATGAAAGCCTGAAGCTGAGATTAGCTTCCCTGACAAAACTTCACTGACTTTTATGGTCAAGGAGTTTATCCTAAGTTTGAATTGATTAAAGGGAAATCATGAAGGGAAGGATAAAGAGAGCATTGAGGAATGGCTTATGGATCTATCAGGTACTGGAGTGTCCTAAAATGAATGTTCTCTTGTCTGGTCCACTCTTATCTGCTCTGGATGTGATCTCATTGTTCGATCTCTGAAGACAATTCATGCTGATTCTTATTTATCCCACTTTGAGGAGGTTTATGCTGCAGAACTTTTAAGATCTAACTTTGCCACTTAGTCAGCTTTGTTAGCGGGAGGCTGATTATACTGGGATAGTATCCTGGACCCCTGTTACGATGAGTTTGGGGTTTTTTTCCCTTAAAAGTCCATCCTTTATTGATAGATGCTGGGAATCATGGATACACTTTCTCTCAAGAGCCGTTTTTGAACAGACTCAAGTGCTAAATCTGTGGAATTAGTGTAGCTCTGAATACAAAAGGCCTTTTACCTGCTTCTGACAAAACTACTCAAGGTAAAAGCCAATTTATGGAAGTCGAAATTTTGTGGACAAGCACAGGCTTGTACTGCATCAGAAAATTAGATCCTTCAAATGGTCTTGCAAAGGCCCCGTACCCGCCCCTGTGCTGAGAATTCCAGAGTCAGAACCCCACAGCTTGCTGCATTTGTGTAGCTGAGGGGAGACTTGGATCTGCTGGCATTCCTCATGTGGCTTTCACCCTGCTGCAGCTGCTGCAGGCAGTGAGGGGGCAGGCTGGGAGGAAGGGTGGGTTACGCTGCACCATAGCCAAGAAGGGTTCATATCTGAAATGTTTGAAACAAAGTAAGAAACACCGTCATTCATCTGTGATTAGTTTTATAAACTATTTTGAAATAATAACACATTTATTTTAAGTTGGGATTAAATGTCTCCTTTAATAACACAGAAAATCAAAATTTGCAGAACTGTATTTTCTGGAAAGTTACAGAAACTTTCTTCATAATCATGCCACTGTATTTTATCTAAAGAAATACCTTTAAAAGTCTGATTGAAAAGCAGAGAAAATTTAGTTTATTAATTCTAATGATCAAGAGATCTATGATAATAACTGGATTTTCCAAAAACAAACTTCATGTATTGGTACATATAAAAGGAATCTCTGCTGCCTCATACCTTTTAATTTTCCTTTTTCAGGACAAGTGATGGGTTATATAGTCAGCTGTGTCTTTGCTTTTTTTTTCCAGATCTTTCATTTCCATAACATTATCTTTCTTTCATGACAAAAGCTGGAACTCATGTGAGATAAAATGGCTCAGAACATTGGTGGCCAAACAGTTTAAAGCAGCAAAAGTCATTCTTCCCTAAGCAGAGAAAAAACAGAATTAAAAACAGACTCCAGGAACCTTCACCAAAGTTAAATCCAAAAAGGAGGGAAAGAAATATTGTTGTAATCCTAGACTCTAAGCAAACACATATTTTGACTATAAATCTCTTAATTATCACTTGTCACTCACAAATTTCTGAAACAATCATAGATATTAGTGGTTTCATCTGAGCTTCTTTCCCTTGAAGTGTACTTTATAAAATATTTTTATTCTATTCCCATCTTGTCTCTGTCTTGAATGTAATCACTTGCTCTAAAGCACTCCAGGATAAGCTTCTCTCTTTCCCAAACTTGTTTCTTTCCCTCAGATCAGTTCTGAAGTTCAGATTTCTAGAAGTGTAGGAGTAACTAAAATTCCACTTAATCAGTGTATTGTAACTTTTTGCAAGCCTCTTTTATCCACACAAATACATCTTTGAATGCACTTTCTCTCCTTAGAGGCCAGAGACTGATCCTAGTAAACACTGTTTTTAGTGCAATCATACCCTTTGTTCCAGTTACCCAGTTGCTAAAGATTCTTCCCTTCCCTTCCCTTCCCTTCCCTTCCCTTCCCTTCCCTTCCCTTCCCTTCCCTTCCCTTCCCTTCCCTTCCCTTCCCTTCCCTTCCCTTTTTCCCTTCCCCTTCCCTTCCCTTTCCCTTCCCTTCCCTTCCCTTCCCTTCCCTTCCCTTCCCTTCCCTTCCCTTCCCTTCCCTTCCCTTCCCTTCCCTTTTCCCTTCCCTTCCCTCCCTCCCCCTCCCCTCCCCTCCCCTCCCCTCCCCTCCCCTCCCCTCCCCCTCCTCCACCCCTCCCTTCCTTCCCTTCTTTCTTCCCAGAAAGGCTTTATTTTTATGCAACCCAAGCCTTTTGACCACATTTTTCAAATCAGTACTGGTTTGCATGAAGGATCCTTGAATTGTTTTGGATTAAGCACCAGCTCCCTCCCTGTCATTGCCTTGTTTATGGGAGAGATCTTCCCAGGCATGTTGATGATTCAGTTATGCCTAGATACAGATCTCCTGTTTTGTATCCAAACCCATCAAATATCCCACAGATATACCCAATATCTGCTGCAACTGTCTGTATTTAAAAACAAGTTTTATGCTCTGTGGGACATCTCTGTCCAAACCAAGGGTAAAGCGCATGTTTAGGCAATGTGGAGAAAAGTTATGAGAAAGAACTCAGAAAAAAGAAGGAGGTAAAACAGAGGAAGTCCAGCAAACATGTTTTTCTTAGCCAGTTTTGTTTGAATTGCCTTTGGTTTTTTCTCTGACCAAAGCATAAACATTCACTCCACTGGGTTTTACTCACTAACAAATGATCTGGACTGCATCTTTCACAGAGACATTCACAAAGTCACTCCTCTACAGGAGGTGTTTCAAGGAATAAATAAGTTACGACCTCTAGTTTCTTCTAGCAGTGTTCTGAAAACAGCTGACTTTTTTTTAGATGCCCCTTACAAGTAGTAACCAATTGAAAGTGAAAAATGGTATTTAGTAAATACATGCTGTTCACACCAATCCTTTTAATTTTTGTCACATTTGACTTTAAATATGAAGTGTTAATTCAAACGGGTCGGAATTAATAGAAAACAGGTATCTAACAGCTACATTAACATTCTGCAGCTGCTACATATACATAAGTAAAATGTTAGAATAATGGTTACTGTACCAGAACAAAATCATGTTCTTGTCTGCTCAAACAAAAATTTCCACCCTAAACAAAAAGCCTTCCAAAATTAGCTCAACATCTAAGACAGGTAATTATAATACATTTGCAGCTTTGTAAATTAGGACACAGCTATGGCAAGCTAACAAACAAAAAAATGTTCCTCTGTTTTTCATACCAAAGATTCAGGAGAAAATCACATAGACAATGTCTCCTCAAACTCATTTAGTATGAATTGTACATCATTCAGAGAATCATCACCTTTCGAAGACTCACCTTTAGAACATCTAGCACCATTCTTTGCAGATGATTTCATAACCAGATGTGATACTCTGTGAAGCTAGTCCTTCAAGTTTTTCACAGAAAGGAATAAACACTCAGGAATTTTCAAGTGCTATAAGCATAATTGATTAGAGGAAATATCTTGTTCATCTCCATAGTGATGAAAAAACAATTGCTTTCACTTTCCACCCTAAAAGAGTCCAGTATCAAAGGCAAAAACATCTCATTCTTTTCCATCTCTTCTTCAGTCTGTCTTTCTTAAAATTGAAAATTTTCTCTTCCCCTCTTTTTGCCTCTTTCCTTTTACTGCTGGGCAGACATAATCTCCAGTCTAAAGCACAGAGCACTCTCCACAAAGATGGAGGATGTGATCTGAATCCATTCAGGCTAAGGGACAGGGAAATGTAGGCAAGGAAGAGAACAGTGGCACCATGACAAGAATTTTTGGAGGAAAGTGATGAGGTACTACCTTTGAAAGTACTCTGGACTTGGGACCTGCAGCAGAAAGCACCTGCTTAAGTCTAGAACCCCAGAGGGGACAAAATACTGGCTACCAGCCAAGCACAGGAGCTGCCTGCCTTTTCAGCAGTCTACCCTAGATGGCTTCCAGCCAAACATGCTATTTCTCTGGAACACAGGGAGCACAGATCTATTGAGTTTATATCTAGAATGGACATCGGAATTAACCTACAAACACTGGAACACTGCATGCTGTAGTGATGTTAAATACCTCCTAAATTTCCATTTAGGCAATGATTTACAAGGTTTTGTGCACTCCATCTCATTTGCTCCTCTGGAGACACAACACCTACCTGCCTGCAGCAATTATTTTGTGAGTCAAGTCCCAAAGGTGCTGAAGAAAGGTATCTTCACTGCATTCATGGTAGTGTGAAACCTACTAAATTCCTCTAGATCCACAAAGCAGACATTTTTTTCCCACCTACTCTTCCCTCATGTCTTAGTCCACAGGTATTTTTGAAATGGAGTACTAAAGGAAATACAGGCATATAAAGTGCCTCTTTACAGTGCACTCGTAGGATGCAGATATACTGGTTTCTTCTCCTGTTCTGTACCTATTTCTGCCATTTGGCTTCGTACCTGGAGAATGGTTTTCAATCGAAATTGAGCCAAAAATAAAGCAAGAATCAGTAATGCAGAAGTTGGACTTTACGGTGATGCTATTGATTCCCATTTTCTTCTCAGTACTTTGCAGATGAAAAATCTGGTCATTCTATGAAGCAGAAGTGAGAGCTAACCATGCAACTGAGAGCTAGCCATGGCCCTGCCTTCCAGGCTTTCTCCCATTTCTGGTTTAAAACATTTAAATACCCCACAGAGGGACCTTAGATAAATAGAAAGGCATCATCAACTGAAATCTGAGAAATTACCAACTGCTGCTTACTAACACTGTAGTAATCTGGAAACTACTTTATCCATTCGTCCTTGGCTGGACAACTGACTGTGAACTCAGGCATAGCAGTAAAAACTTCTCCTATGGTAAAAATGAAAAAATTAAATGGTTTTAATTCCAATTTACTTTCTAGAAAAACAAATGAAAAAAATAACTGTTTGAATTAACATTTGTACTTCACTCTATGAAAAGAAATTCTATTGTCCATGGGGCATTTCCCACACTACCACAAATCACCATTTAACAGATAGAAAACAGCTGGATGTAGGCACTGATGCAAGAATACTCTAATCTCATTAATGTTTGTTCTGATAATTATGTTGGCCACATCATTCTTCCTACTATCTCTCCACTCCTTCTCCCATTGTGGAGAACAGACCCAATTTTTCCAATTGAATCCGCATTAGTATGTGTATTTCAGAAACTTGTATTGGGACTACTTGCAAAAATCTTGCTGTAAAATCACTGAGCTTGTATAAGAATCACTCAAGGACAAGTGGAAGCATTATTCTCAAAGCAGAAGGCAACATCCCTGACTCAGTACTGGTTTTCCACAATGCCAAGGGGAAAAGAAAGTCACTGCTTCTCTTAAAAATTGCCTCTAGAAGAGAGGATTGTCTTTGTGCATCTCTTTGCAACTCCAGTTCAGTTGTATGCATTTTAAAATAAATTATAAAAGAATCAGGGATACACTAAAGAAATATTTAAATAGGAACTAAATAAAACAGATCCACTTGTAACTGGGCTATGGTACACATTGATTATTTTGGGATGCTCAATTTTCTTTTGGGATCACTTGGAGCCAAAACTTCAGTTCTAGGAACCGTCTGTGGGTTATTTTAGTTTAGGCTCAAAGGACAAAGTTGGCATAAAGCTTGTTCTTGGCCCACTACCAAGGTGTTTTCAGAAAAGGGAGGATTAGCCAAATAATCCTTGTGAAATATTCACTGATGCTTAGCAACATGCTGCAGTCTTTGCAATGCTCCTGCATCTCTTCCAAGACAGCATAATTCTCATACTCTCAACAGAGACCAGTACAATCCTATCCCAGGACAGGCTGATTAATTCTGCTGAATTGACTCTGTAGCCCATGGAGGGCAAACAATGAAAAGGAAAGAATAAAATAATTATTTTCAGGAGAGCTGAATGCAGATTATATCTTTTGCCATCTAACATCTTTGTCATGTGGGCTTGTGTGTGGATGTTGTACCAGAGGTTATCCCATGCTCCATGTTTGTCCTAGAGGAGTGTACAGTGGGTGTTAACCTTACAGTCTTCTCTTGGATATCTCCTATTTATTGAACTTGTTCTGCAAGAGCCAAACCTTAGAGTAAATCTTGAACCAATAATTGTGGATTAAAAAACCCCAGAACTACTAAATGAACTGGAACTGATGGAAAGCTTTTTAACTATGTACAAATGTACTAATTTTTAAACACAATTGAGGTGGTCATATTCATTGGATGTACTTCCACTCAAAACCAAAACCTGTACCTGACTGGATCTTAATGTAGATCACTGCTCTATTGAGAAGTTTGCTAAAGATGGCTCTGCTTGGAAGTTAACGTGCTTTGAGTTGCAAGATAATTCACAGACAGATGTCTACACTTTATATAGAAAGTCCTTATTGATCCTGGTCCTGAAGTGGTAGTAGTCATCACAGGGTAAAATAAGTCATCTTAAGATTTAATGGTAAAATTTGAGGTTCTATCATCAAGGTAGTTTGTTTACCAAAACACAGTAGCCCAGCAAATGTGATGAGAATGCATTTCAGTTCCCTGAGCCTTTACTCATTAACCTGGCGATGCTGCTAATCTTAGTTGTCTTTGCAAGAATAAGCCAGCTCCCACATGCTCCCTGGCTTCCTTCACACTCAATTTCTATCACTCTTCTGCCTCACAGAGATAGAAAATAAAATCTGCAAAGGTTGCATAATGGATACAAATATTTGTTAACAAATAATAGGAATTGTTAAGAACAGAGGGGTAAAATAAAAAGGCTGAAGAGGAAATGATCACAAATTAAACAAAGCTAAACCTAATCAGACTAAACACACCCATGGAAATACACTTCCATAATAACCATTTTTAAATTGAACCTTTTAAAATCTGTTCTTTTTCACATTGAGAATTCATTCCTTCAACCCTAACACATTTATAAAATGAAAGGTTATCCAATCCTGTGATAACGGTTATCCTTCTTGCCAATCCTCCAGGATACTATAGCCTCTGAAATGAGTGGTCATTACATCTTCCTTCAGAAATCTCCATCTCCATTTATCATAAGAGTTATTCAAGCAATATGAATAATTTTAGAATACCAGCTATAGATCTGCTGCTGGGAAAAATATTCATGTTCCAAAAAAGAAAGCATGTATGGGGAAGAGATAGAAGAGGACAAGGTTCTTTAAGATCTGGTCGCAAGCTCAAAATTGCTCAAGTATAATAAAGAAATCTTTACAAAGTGAATATTGTTTGTGTAGAGATGTTCTGTAGTCCATTTATTTCTATTTATAGTTTTTCTCACAATACCTAAGGAATAATTGCTTTTAGAAGGTTTGCAAGTTTCTCTGTGTGTCCCATATCCTTGAGGACTAAAATGCACTCCAAGTAGAACTCTGTCAGGGTCCACACCTGGAAGTGCACAGGCATGTTTCCACAGGGATCAATAGGGATGTTCTCAGGATTTATGATCCAGGTTGTATGAATGTCACAGACCACATACAGAGCTTCTCAGAGGAAAAACCATCAATCTCAAGGACAAAATTATTTTTACCTGCAATATCAAAACAGAAATTCTGAAGTGCTGAAAAAACCAGGCCCCTGGTATGAGCCCCGAGTAGTATTCAGAAAAGTTTCATGAGAAGTTGTGAACAGAGCATTAGCACAAGAGACTCAGAGAGATGTGGTGGGACCAGTGAAACTCCAAGCAGATTTGATGTAGGTGGGAGGCACAAACTAAAGGAGGTGTTTCCATGACTTTTCATCTGCTTCCTGCCTTCAGGAGCCAACCTGATTTCCTAGGAAGTTCAGCAGCTACCTCAAGAGGATTTTGTCCTGGGAGGTGGCTGCAGTGCTGGGGAAGCTTTCCCAGATGCATCTGGTGGTGAAGCAGAAGCAGTGGTGCTGGGCTGGGTTGTGCAGATACTCAGGGAACAGACTTCACCCCAAATATTGCTTGCAGAGGAGCATAGTAAGAGAGAAAGAGTGGCCAGAGCATTCATTGGTGAGTTAGGGGGAGCCAGTGCCAAACAGGGAAGGTAAAGGCACTGTGATTCACCCTCTGACATGGGTCTGATTGCTTGGCCTGACAGCTGTTTCATTGCTGGCATGTGATACAAACTTGTGCTCAAAAAACTCAGGAACAAGAGTTAAGAAATATAAAGATTCACAATCTGATTTGTCTAATGCTCTTTTCTTTCCTTAGTGTTCTACAGGAAAAGCCAGCTCTTGGAGAGCTTTTGGTTGGAATGAGAAATGCCAGTTCTCCAAAGAGATGAAAAGTGTTGCTAAAACCTTACAGGGGGCACCCACGGAGAGAGTCAAGGACAGAAATATCACTAGATCTTGTTCCATGGTACCCCAGCCTTAAAAGATTAGTGCCTCCTGCCTGGGGTGTACCAAGCAGGGAGCTCCACCAAAATTCTCATTACATGCTAAATGAAAGGAAAAGCACACCCCCTACTTTAATTTCAGAAATGCAAACAATAAACAATAAGAAGAGTGAATATCGTAACTCAAATATTTATAAAAGGCTGCTGTCTTCTTAGTGATCAGCCTCAAAATAATATGATTTTGCTAGCACTGGTGTGTCTATACTTCTGCCCTTCCACATGGATGGTTAACTAAAACTGCATGTTAGCATGTTTTGTTCAGCACAGTATGTTTTAAAAGCACTGCACAGATCATCTATAAGAGATGATGTTCTGCTCAACAGAAGGAAGAAAAAATATTTCAACAGGGAAAGAACTATTTTCTCCAGGCCAAAAATAAGAGAGAAAACAACTGTCACACAAATGTCTATGTACATAAATAGAGTTGCCTTGGACTTGTAAAAGTTCTGAAAAAACACAATTCAATGCTTGCATTATATTAAAGGAGTGTAAGGGAGCCCAGGATCAACCCCAGTGGTTCCAAAATAGTCAGATTAGTGCTGTAGCACACTGGACACTGGCAGTTTTAAAGGGAAGACTATTCTCAATAAATTAATCAGTGTCATTTGATAAAACTTTCCGACATTAGTTGTTAAAGCAATGCAGTCTGTCAAACAGGACTGAGAAGGAAAGTGATATCTGATTCAAGGATTTCAGCTCTGAGAGAACAGGATCCATGCTGAGGGAAAACAGTTCTGCTTGAGAGTCTAAAACTGCACATTCCTGTGGTGGCATTGGAACTGTTGCTGGGATGGATTAGTGGCTTCAGATGGGAAATCAATGGGGAGAAACTTGAAATCCATTTTGTGCACTGCTGTGCTAATGTGCCCAATGTCACTGTCTCCTGGTTGGCTGCCTCAGGGAGGGACACTTGCAGTTTCCCTTCAATTCCTTGTAGACTGCCAATCTGGAAGATTTTAATTCAAGCAAATCCACATTACTTGACTGGAGCAACGTTGCAGAATGAAAATTGTCATGAGCTGTGGCATTGTGATAGTGACTTCAATCACAAATTAATAATATTATTTGAGAACACAGAACTGTTAAAACAGATTGCTTGAAACTGTAGTCTGAGATTGTGGAGATGAAGCACCAAGTGAAATTATTTTCAAACTCCCTCTTTTGTGCCTGATCTTCGCCATTGTAATTAATACTGGGATGCAGACCAAGCTGCATATTAGGAAATGTATGTAAATGTAGTGGCCACCCTAGAGTCTTCATGGTCTAGATAAGCTAGAAATGGAAGCAGAATCCCATCTTCCATTTCCCTGATGAACAGAGAAATTGAATGGCTTGCTTAAGGCTACGTGGGAAGCCTTTGGCAGCAGGCAGGACCTCTTCTCTCAGGAGTCCATTCAATATGCTGTCCAGGACACCTTCCCCATAGCCAATTATCAGCTATTTGCTTTTGTATGATTCTACAATGCCTTAGAAAATATCCATTAAGGAAAAAAGATGTTTGCAAAAAGGAAGGAGAAAAAACTCTGCAAAAGAAAAAGCAAAGACATTCCTCAAAGACAAAAGTTCTTGCCACACAGGCCAAGGTGAGCTTACCCAGGAGAAGTTCAGAGGATAAAAAATGTGACTGCAGAGAAAGAAAGAATTAATGCCTGATGAATCACTTTCAATGGATGAAAACTGTAAAGATGATTGATGGTATTTACATTCAGCTAGAGTAATAGCCCTGCACTAACCTGTTCAAACCTATAAAATCCAAGTATGTTTTCACATGCTGTTAAGGTCAGTGGAAAGCTTGCCTTGGTTTTGTGTGTAAGGAATGGAGACAGAGAGGGCTGAAGTATGCTGTGAGTTATGTGAAAGCGGCGTTTGCATGATATAATAGCAAATCATTAAGTCCTGGCATGCAAGAACATGATCATTCACATTTACAGTGTGGCAATAAAAAGGACAGAAGACATATGAGATAAAAGGACTGAGAGGGGTGAGAAAGAGGAAGGAAGAGAACAGATTGCAAACCAAACAAATTCAGTATACAAAATTGTATTTTAGGTAAAGGAACAGTACTGACTTCTAAGCCTCGGACTGAAAGTTCTTCTGACATTTTCCCTTGAAATAGCCTGCCATGTGAAAATGCCGAATCATTGAAATTCAAAGTGCTTATGGAAATATATTTTCTTGTTATTTTCATAATTCCAGCGATTTTAGACTATAATTTTTATTGCAAAGAAAAAGAAAGGACAGCTTCATTGTGGAACAGCTAAAAGACTAGCGATCTTTGCACTCTACCTGCCTGCAGGTAGGTAGTGCTGTTTTCTAAGAGAATACCCTCAGTACTAAACTGCCTTACAGTGAGCATGTTCTCTCTTCTTTTGTTTTTTTCTTTAACACACACAAAATACTTTGGATCTTTTATTTTTCCCTTTTGATTGTGGAAAAGAAAGAACACCTATAAAATATTCACAAGTATTTCAAAAGAATGGTCTCTTCAGTGGGCCATATCTAGCATTTAGGTCATGTGCCTATCATGTTAATTGAGTGTCACTATGCATTAAGAACTGGTGGCACTTTTGAGAGGAGGGAAGGGGAGCAGTTCATTTAAAATTGTTACACTATGAAAGGCTGCCTACCAAGGCAGGCTGAGTGATTCACAGTGAATAATTTATGCTCTCCTTTCTCTTGTGGAGTAGTGACAAGCAGGGTGTGAAGGGTTCCTTTCTTCCACTATAGTTCTATTATGTGTCTCTAAGCCTGGTCAAAAGCCAGCCCAAGTCAATGGAGGCCTTTGAACTCAGACATGCTCTGTGGTTCACAATGAATGTCAGTAGGCAGCAACCCAGGGAAAGTTATGCTGCCAGTTTTGCTACATAGAGAGGAAAAATCAATGATCCTGCTTTAAGAATCAGGTTATAACATACAGTCCAAACTGGAAACATCTTAAGTAGCAGCTCTGAAGTCCCTCTGCAAGGATTTTTGCAGGGGTCTGGAGCATCTCTCTTATGAAGGGAGACTGCAGGAGCTGGGCCTGTTTAGTCTGGAGAAGACAAGACTCAGAGGGGATCTCATCAATGCATATAAATACCTCAAAGGCAGGTGCCAGGAGGATGGTGCCAGAATCTTTTTGGTGGTGCCCAGCAACAGGACAAGGAGCAATGACCATAAACTCAAGTATAAGAATTTTCACCTCAACACAAGGAAGAACTTCTTTACTCTGAGGGAGGCTGAGCACTGAACAGGCTGCCCAGGAAGGTTGTGGAGTCCCCCTCTCTGGAGACATTCAAAACCCAGAAACCCACCTGGACACATTCCTGGGTCACCTGCTCTAGGCAACTCTCCCTTAGCACTGGGTTGGACACAATAATCTGCAGAAGGCCCTCCCAACCATAGCAACTCTGTGATTCTGTGGAAAAATGCAAACACAACTGCACCACTTTCTCCCAACATGTGACAAGACCAAAATAAGAAATTCCTTACTAGCTCTCCGAGCAGAGTTTTCCATAACTGCTGTGTGAGAAAGGGGGTGGACTATACAAAAAGATGACTGCTTATTATCTGAATACTGTTATTTCTTTCTAAGTGATAAAAAAGGACAATTTTTTTTCTTTTTTTTTTTATTGATTTATACATAAACATTACTACTAGTATGAATTAAATCACTTTTCAACTATGTTGTTTATATTTTCTGTGACCATTCATGTTAGATAATCACTGCCACTTGATCTTCAGATTTTAATGGAAAGTACACACAAAAAGGCCAGTGAAAGAAATTACATTACTTTCTCAGTAAATATTGGAAAATCATTTAAAATATTCAGACAACTTTCCTAGTTTAGATGTATTCCATATCTCAGCTCAAAACTGAAAGAAATAAATTGAACCACAGTTTGAAAAGCTGCATGGATCCTTTTTAACCTAATTGCACCATTTTTCTGAGTGTCTGCTTGATGAATTTGGGAGATTAGCAACTTTTTTGTATAGAGATATTTTTAGTCTGTTCTTCTTGGGAATTTTGCAGTAATAAGCAAGGAAACAAAATCCTCTTAATATTTAAAAAAGTTAAACCAAACCCTAGCAGGGGCCACATAGCACTCTCCCATCCACAGCTCAGGAACTGGTATGGGTTGGGGCCCAATTCCAGCAACACTTGTGGAGGTAGCTACTCAGTTTTGCTGTATTTGAAGGTATGGGTGTAGGCACTTCTGTGCCATTTTGAGACACGGGCATAAATATGGCCTTAGAAACCTCAGCCAGCTGGTTTTTGACTCATGATCAAAATAATTTAATGACATTTGCAAGTTTAGTTTGTTGGTTGCTTGGGTTTTTTAATGCTTTTATTTTGGTTTGAATGTGGGCAAGAGAAACCACACAGTAATTTAGGAACAGTATCATCCTCTAGGATGTGGTAGACTCTTTAAAACAGAAACTTGACTCCTGATGTTTGCATGAGTGAACAACAGTGACCAGACTCTGCCTGAAGATGGGTTGACAGGGTTGATCTTGCTGAGATATAACGCTTCATCCTGGACATAAGAAGTATTTTTCAACAGAAGTTTTTTTGAAATGGGGTGTTTTCAGTGAAATGTACTTTACAATATAAAAAGGATGTGGCAGATATTTGAAATTCTTCTGAATGTCATTTGTGCTGTGTTTGGCTGAAAGGATAGAGTTAAATTTCTTCACAGTCGCTAATAGGTTTTGTAGCTATGTTTTGGATTTTTGCTGGAAACAGTGTCGATAATTCAGGGATATTTTTGTGTTTCTGAGCAGTGTTTACATAGAGTTAAGGCCTTTTCTGTTTCTCACAGTGCCCCAGCAGTGAGCAGGCTGGGGGTGCCTCTTGTCATCCCACTGACAAAAGGGATATCCTATACCACGCTATTCTGTGCCTAACAATATAAAGCTGGGGGGGGGGGAAAGGAAGGGAGGACCCTTGGAGTTATGACATTTATGTTCCCAAGTAACTGTTATGTGTGATGAATCCCTGCTTTCCTGGAGATGGCTGAACCTCTTCCTGATGATGGGACATGGTGAAAGAATTCCTTGTTTTGCACTGTTTGTGTGCACAGCTTTTGCTTTATCTATTAAACTTCTATCCCACTTTCTCACTTTTACCCCTCTGATTCTCTACCCCAACCCAGTGGTGGGGGGGTGGGGGGAGCAAGAGAACAGCTGGATAATGTTTAGTTGCTGCCTGGGGTTAAACCACAACAGTCCTTATCCAAATATAAAGTGGGGCCCAAAGCATTCAAGATAACAACAGATTTGTTTGGAATGTGCTAGATCAAATTTATAGTTGATGTTGCTGTTTAGATATTTATTGCCAAGCTCCTTTGCTTGCCATAGGGCTTGCTTGCCTATGTTTTATAGTCTACTGCTCATTAGTGGCTGCTTTTTGTTTTTGTTGCTTGCTGCAGGGCTGCACTGCTTCTAGTCTTACTCTGCTGTGCCTGGGAACATTTTGATAATAGAATTTGTGATGTGTCTGGGCTGGCAGATTGCCAGGGCATCACTGTTGTGCCTGTGCTGCTGAGCTGGAGAGGCTGGAAATCCAGTGTGAAGTCGAGCTGAAGGTACTGTGACCTCTGGATGAGTCCACAGGGGGGCAGGGCACCCCAAAATGTCTCTGGCCATGGATAAGTCCATATCAGAGCAGGTGCATCATAAAGAACCTGTGGTCATGGTTGTCTGTGGTAAGGCAGGTACACCTTGAAGCATCAGTGGCTGTACATGAGGTTGTGAAGGAGCACCTGGAAGTGTGTGGCCATGTACCACATATGCTACACAGGATAGTGATCCTTTTATATGAGTAACCTCTGCAAGCAATTACCACATAATGTTTTGTCAAATGAAAATTATCTATAACATTTCAGTGATTCTGCAGATAACTACCCATATCAAAAGAAAAGCTGAAGAAAATAGTTTGAAATATTACAGCTGGATTCTATTCAACAAAAAGAGAAGAGCAGGAAACACGGGTCCCATTTCTGATTCCAGGATAACCACAATGCACCTCTTGTGATATGCAAAGCACAATAGCCCCTGTCACAAGGAAGGGGCTATTCCTCTCTCTTGTTACTTTATCACTTGTGTTTCTGCCTCACTGTAAAAGTAAAAATTGTAGGGCTGCCTGTGAACTGAACTTTGATATAGTTACTAAGTGAATTACTAAATTGACTTTTGTCACAATAACAAAAAATCAGCATAGAAATATGTCATCAGACCTTTCTAGGGGATTATTCTTCTCATAAGCCTCCAGGTCATGTTTTCCCACCATGCACCCATTTCCTTCATATTTCCTTCTGACAACCCACTGCA
The DNA here is from genome assembly GCA_034509425.1 of Eopsaltria australis. Taxonomy (NCBI): domain Eukaryota; kingdom Metazoa; phylum Chordata; class Aves; order Passeriformes; family Petroicidae; genus Eopsaltria; species Eopsaltria australis. Next base: position 723,994 of record JAVTVJ010000056.1, read on the forward strand.
AAGTCCTCCAATCTTACAGCTTTTTCCAGGTAGATGAACCAAGGTGAGGTGCATCTGTTTCTTTTTCCACACAGATATTTCTTCTCTGTGCTTCTGGGGCCCAGCAAAACATCAAGCACTTAAAAAGCAGAACATTATGTTATTTCTTGTTCTTTCACCCAACCCTAGAGGAGTCTGCAGCAGACCATGGAACAAGCACTAACTTGCCTGACCCAGAGCATGAAAACTGAATTTGGGTCAGTTGATGCATTTGGAAGACTTGGGATGTTTAGAAACAAAGTACTGGCAAATCTCTACTACTCTATGCAAACGAAGTTGTTTCAAGAGTCAACACCAAAGCCAATTTGGATGGACACATGGACTTGGAATCATAAAAATATATACTCATTAGTTAACATTTGTGTCTTGTTTGTTCCTTTGAAGTCTCTTGCAATTTGTGTGCACTAAGGCATTCTTTTGGTTATTATTCTCATTGGGTACAGTTTGAGATTTACTCTGTTTGGATAATTGAGACAGCAAGTAAATGACTGATATTAAAACAAATGTCTGGAAACTATAATAAAAAATTTTAATCATGCTGCTCTATTTCTTATTTGTTTTTCTTGATGGTACACTATTTATTCACATCTGTTTCTACTGTAGATTGTCTCACATTCTGACTACTTAGAAATACAAAGCAACTCTCCTAAAAAATTGTTAGACTTCTGAATTTTCACTGTTTGACAGGCAGAACCATATCAAAAGATATCAGTAGAGATGGGTCACTGGGTTATACTTCACCTGTATAGCTACAGTGGGGTTCTAATCACTGATCTGAAGTCCTTGCTGCCACAATTTTCATTATTCTCTGTAAATTTCAAAGACAAACCACTTAAAAGAATTTAGACAAATTTGATTGCTCAGGGTCCACCAGTTTCCACTTCAGAAGGTTTAAGACATTCTTCTCAATATTGCTAAATTTCTTTGCAAAACTTTTCTTTATTCTATTTAAATGCACAAATAATACATCTTACGTCCATATTTTAGCCTGGTGTTCCAAAGAGATAGTTCATACCATAGGCATTCCTATCTAATTGACATTTTTAACGAAAAATGAAAGAGAGACAGAAGCCTCCAAGGCTATTAAGTCCCTGAAAGTTTGCCATAATAAATGGCTGAATAAAAGGAGAATATTTCGAGTTCCTATGTCTTCTGAAGAGCATCTTCTGTTTTGCCCCCAGAACAACACATCCTTGCAACATATCATAGTTTTTCTTACTTCAGTTCCAGGTTCTTTAAAGCAGGTATTACTGCCTTGTTGACTCAATATTTCAGGTCATTCTCTTCTTAAAAGGAGGCAAAACCTTGCTTCTGTGTATCAGGCTGTATGTACATATACAAACACATGAAGGCTTACACAGTGCTTAAATATAAATATGTATATATTATACAGATGTAAGAATACTTCTTTCCAATTTCATGTTATTTTTTTTCATGTTTTTATTGTTGCTGGGATAGTCTATGTCATCTTTAGTTTTTCTCAGCCAATGGCATTCAGATCTTTGCTTCAGAAAGTGTGTTTGGTGAAGTAAATTCCTCCTGGTAGACCATCTGCCATTTCCCAGCTCTGTCTTCTACCCATTGCAAAATACTAATTGTTATTTTCATCAGAAATTTTTAGGGTCTTCAAAAAGTGTAGAAAGTTCACTTCCATATTCAAACAGGATTTAAATTGTGTCATTAGCAAAAATAAAGGAAGGTTTCCTTTCTGTATAAGTTTTTCTAGAGATGTTTGGATTTCTACAGCAGTCTGTTACGAAACTGCAGAGTATACTCACAGTCATCAAGAATCTCAGAACATTTTTGTCTAATGTCCAAAAATACAATTCAGAACTCCCCAGTGAATGGATAACCATTTTTTAAACTTGGCGAATTAAATTAAACTTGGTTTCTGTATTTCATTCTTAAACAGCAACTTAGTCATAATAACATTGTCTAATGCCAAAATAATTTTTGTTCACTTGTCATCAGTATATGACCTTGAATTCCTTGAATGGAATTATTTGGAAGGAAACACACAGTATTATTGTTAAGAATCATGTGAATATTGATGTCAGTTCTATTTGCAAACAATGTTTTTCTTTCTGGTTCATGCCCCATTAGGGTTGTTCATGCAAATTTCTCTTGGAGCTTTTTATTTTGGCTGCTGAAAGCACAATATACCACAAAACATAGATAATTATCAGTATCTTTACTTACTTCTCTTTTATGGTGTTTGGAGAGGTGGGGGGGTTGACATTTTTTCCAGTAATTTTTCTCACTAACTTGAAAAATATCTCATTGAATTGAATAGTGTGAGATAGATTTGGCTTAAGAGGAAAAAACACCATAATTAATTATGTGGGTGTACTCTGAATAAAGTATGTCTAAGAACCACAGTAAATTTCATGACCTGCCTTTAAGTGCTTCAAAATACAGTGTTTCTGGATATCATTAGCAAGTCACATAGATGATGGTTTTCAAGGAAGATGAGAATTACTTTTACAAGATGATTTGTAGAATCATTGAAGTATTTAGGCTGGAAAAGACCTTAAGAGCATCGAGTACAATGATTATCCCAGCACTGTCAAGTTCACCACTAAACGATGTCTGCCAAATCCATATCTACATTTCTTTAAAAAACCTCCAGAAATCGTGACTCAACCACTTTCCTGGGCGGTCTATATCAATTCAATCACCCTTTCGGTGAAGAAATGTTCCCTAATATCCAATCTAAACCTCCCCTGGCAAAATTTGAGACCATTTCCTCTTCTTCTGGAAGAAGACTTATTACCTGGGAGAAGTAAGCCCCACTTGGCTGCAACCTCCTTTCAGGCAGTTGTAGACAGTGATAAGGTCCCCCTCACTCTTGTTCTCCAGACTAAATAACTCCAGTTCTCTCAGCTGCTCCCCATCAGACTTGTGCTCCAGACCCTTCCCCAGCTCCATTGCCCTTCTCTGGACATGCTCCAGAACCTCAATGTCTTCTTGGAGTAAGACTGGAAGGACAGAGGAGACACTGCTTGTGCTCCTGATCATTTAACCAGTCATTCCAAGTCCATGAAATCTCTCTTGTTTGCCCATGGACTTCTTGTTGCAACTTCACTACTGTTTACCTGAAAAATCAATAAAGGATGATAATCTGAGGGCCATACTAGGGTGGGAACCTTTTTTCCCACATCTTTAATCCAGAAGGTGCTACGAAGTGGTGAGAAGCTGCCAACACTGTCAGGCCTTGAACGGGCACAGACACAAAGATGCAAGGATGCTCAATCTAACCATTTAGGTTTTGCCTTGCTGTCAGCAAAGGTATTCCCCATCAGTCTCTGGGTTGGCTGTTAATATCAGTCAATGAAGAAGCCAGACACAAACCTGTGGGAAACAAGAATATTCCTTTCTGTGAGTGATGGATGCAATTTGCCTTTCTTTCACCCACTAAGAAACAAAAAAAGTAGTAGAAAACTTCAAACACCAGAATCCTTGAAATGCATAAGAAAGATTATGAGGTCTGCCATGAAGTTAAACAGTTTCTGCCATAGTAGTTGCCACAAACTAGTCCAAAGTAAGCAGAAAGAAAGAGGAAGCACACAAGTTGTAAGTTTTAAACCACAACAGTTATTTCAGTGGTGGGTCCAAATGGTATCAAAGAGCAAAGTATTGACAAAAAGTGCTTCCTGAGGTTATCTCCTCACTAGATCAATAAAAACATCTTACCCTACCCATGTCCCCAGAACTGCACAGAATCTCACCCAGCCATGCCTGGTCTCAGAAGCAGGAATTCTCATTTCAAAGGCTGATTTGAAGTGCCTATTCTTCTATGTAAAAGTTTTTGCAACCTCTCTTATGAAGTAGGGAATGTAGTTCATGAATGTAGATCTACATAATGAGATTATGGCTGAGAAAGTGAACAGTACAGCTCATTTATTCTACATGCCTGCTCCAGAAAAATATGATCATCATCCATCAATAACATGCACTGAAGTAAAGAATCCCAGAGAGGACAGACACAGCTGCTGCCAGAGGCACAAAGGAGACAACATTGTGATCAGTGTGGGGAGACTATCACACACTATTTGAGATAATGGTTAAACACAGCCAGCAAAGCTCAGTGGCATTAGCAAACTGTTTGGTTCACACTCATTTGATGGACCACATTGGTAAAGTTCAATAAATTATGGCGTTTCAGAGTGCCTGCACTGGAAGTCAGCTTAAGGGCAAAAGGAAGCATGAATCAATTCCTCTTAAAAGGCAGTTGTTACAAAAATTATAATTTAGTCTATTTAAATTATATTGGTATCAAGGACAAAATCAGAAATATAAAGATGATCTTAAAGATCTCTTCCAACCCTAACAATTCACCAATCTGTGAATATACATTAACAGCCCAATAGGCCAGTATAGCAGCATAATCAGGAACACAACTCTTCCAGGCATAACACAGTCTCAGTCATTTGAATGGGTCTCCACACAGTAAGAGAAAAATACAATGAACTTAATCACATCCCACTGATGTAGGTCTTTCTGTAACAGGGGTTTTACCAGAGTTTCATTTTGAAATTAAACCATAGAGGAAAGAAAAGTTGGACCATGTCAGCATAACCTTGACCTTTTCTGCCTGAAAGGTACTTCCATTTCACTTGATTTTTCTAAATTTTGCATTATGCTTATATGTATAGTATGTACGGTAAATATATATATTTCAATATTAATTTTGATTACAGAAAATATGTAAGGAATACATTCTATAATTTCCATGAAATCTCTCTGCTTTCTAGAAATACATGCAAACTTCACCATATCCAGCATTTGAAGTAGTCCTTTGTACTCACTGCACACATTCAAGACACTTTTTTCTTCAATGTACTATTAAATGAGATTACAAAGATTAAGCCTAACTGGTAACTTGTTTCTCTTCTTCACAAAAACTCCAGCAGCTAGATATCCCTGTTTGTTAATTTCTAAACTCTTATATCTCCTTTCATATTGCATTATCTCTCAACAAGAAGAAATGCAGGATGGATAGACACCACCCACTTCTCGTGAGCAGTGGTGCTTTGGCTAAGGCTGTTAGCTTTGTCAAAACATAATTTTGATGGCTTCCAAAGGAAACTAACATAAAAAGTAATTGCCATGCAAAATTAAATGACTAAATATATTTATATAAGATACAGCTTGATTCAGTATATTATATCATGACTTTTTAGTGAGACGTATTAACAGCCAGTAAGAAACATTCTGTGCTGCAGCACTCTGCAACTCCTTAATGTGGCTTGGTGGTCAGCAGACTTCTCACTCTGCTGTGACTCCCAGCAGCACTGCAGATGCAGTCTGAATGACCCATGAGCTCATTCTCAATGGACAAAAAAACTGTATTTTCATCAATATGTAATCTTATCAGAAGGTGAAATTGAAGTCCACAGGCCACAATGCAATCATATTTTCCACCTTGATTTGCCTTGTTTTGGTTTTGTTTTCCTTTAAGTCTGTGGTGTCCTTGAAGTTCTTCTGGTACCTTCTACCTTCTGGTACATTCAGAAGGTTACTGAATGAAATGTACCGCTGAATACTTCTCTATTCTGTGCATTTTGTTCTGAATATTCTTACTGATGTTCCTTTTTTTCCCTCCTCTTCCTAAATAGATATGCTAACAAATTTAATACTCAAATCTAATTTTTGCTATCATAAATATCATCGCTAAATTGTCTGCATAAAAATTTCACTGCAAACATAACCCTATTACTGAGTGAAAGTGTATGGTTACCTATGTGCTTCAATATACTTACAAGTAGACTTTGTGTTGCAGTTTAGAGGTCTGGGGAATAAAAACCAGGCAGAAACACCAACTTGTAGTGGTTTTAATTCGCCTATTTGAGTTTTTTGGCTAAACACCAGCACACGAAAATCACTTGATTTTTGTTGTGAGATAAGGACTAATAGTAGGCAAAGCAGGCTTATATTTTAAGGAATGTAAAAAGAATTTATTAACAGACTTAAAACAGGAATAATAATAATAATCAGGAATCAGAACAAAACCTTGAGGACACCTCTTCCCCCTCGCCCCTGATAGCATAGGGTTAAAATGTTTCTAAAATCGTGGTAGCTAGTAGGTCTTGGGAACAGGAGTGGGCAGTGTTTTTGAATCATGGAAACCTACACTTGCGTACTTACCAGTATAGTAAATGATAAAGATAATTACTTATAATGAAGTTAAATGTGATAATTCTTTGAATCATAAAAACTTACACTTGCATACCTACCAGTATAGTAGATGATAAAGATAATTGCTTATAATGAAGTTAAATGCAATAATTACTTATAAGAATCACAAAAATAGAACAACAATCATGCAAAATGTTTTGGGGAGAAGGCTTAAACTCATGCTTAAGTGAAAACAATATACACAATAGAACAATATCAAGTTGATGATTAACATATGATTATACAACAGTTACGTAAGAGAAGAGTATAAAAATGTATCCATCATGAATCCATGTTGGAATCGGATTTGGGTCTGAACAACCCCCGGTTTCCAGAGCTCTTCTAATAAAAGCACCTGCATATAATCATCCTGTGATTATGTGTTTCTACACTAACACCCCCACTTCTTAATTTCCTTCCCACTGACCATACAAAAGGCAACATTTCAACTTGTAGTTAAATCACCACCTCTGGAACAGTTTTTTCTCAGTTTGTGTAGGGAGAGAAGTTTTCTCTTGCTCTATTATATTGATTCTCCATAGGAAATACAGTTCCTATAGTTGTCAGCCTCCCAGGAAGCAACCCCCCGGAGGAAAAGATTTGCTTTTCTGGAACCTTTCCCACTGCAATAGCTTTCCCAGGGCTACTACCAATGGACATATGATGGTCGTTGAGGTACTTTTTTGAGGATGAACATTTCTATTACAGTGACAACAAAATCCCCTTTCTTCATTATCGGCAACACAAGCCTTCTATTATTCCCGGGGCAAGGAATCTTAATATAAGAGTCTTAGACCAATGCTTGTACCTAGAACATTACATCCCCCTTTTCTCACCCCTTTTAGACCATTGCTCATATATTACAGGGTATATTATAGCCGAGTTTATCAACATGTTTTTACCAGAAAATTTTCAGCCTCAAGGCACTCCTCATCTCTTCTTTTTCTAAATATAAGCTTTGCTACATTCATTGACTTGGAGTCTTTATGTTGTACCTGTTGTAAGTGCCTTCATTCCTTTTCTTTCTGTGTGGGGGCGGGAAACGGATGCTTTCAAGTCCCATCCTGATATTGAAAGAAAACAGTTAATTTGTCTTTTGGCCAGGCAATGGTCACATGACCTCCGCCCACGTTGTTCAAGTGTAGTATGCTCAGCATTCAAGCTGAGGGAGAGGTGTTCATCTGCGCCGTTCTCCATCCAAGTCATGTCTCAGCGCGGCCATGTTCTAACTATAGGGGGTCGCCTGAGTTCTCTCTCTCGCGCTGAGCTGCTCCACAGAACCAGCCCGGTGGGGTCGTGTCCGAGCTGCAGGGAGAGGAGTTCATCTGTGCTGCTCTCCCGCACCAGGCCACGCCATGGGGCCAGCGGAACCGCGTTCAAGCTTTACGGGGCTGGCCCCAAGCCCTCTTCCTGCCACACCGCAGGGAAACTGGCCCAGCCCGGGCTAGGTAGGGCAGAGTCAGTAAGGCTCCTTAGTCAGGGGCAGCAGAATGAAGCCTCTCTCAGCTTGGGTGGAGCTGAGCAGAGCCGATTTGGTTCCCTCGTGCATGGAGCCACTGTGAGGAGCTAAAAGACTGGCCTGGGCTTCCCCTCCCCTCTCCCCTCCCCTCTTCGCACCATCCCGGCTGGCAGCCCCAGGCCATGGAGGGCCTGGGCAGACCTCACCAGACTGCACAGAGGGGAGAGAAAGCGAGTTTTTCCTCAGTGAACCGGAAATTTAAAAGAGAACTTCTCTGGGTTCTCTCCTGATTTTATGAGTTCTGGAGGCATAAACTGCAATACCTCCTTTTGGGTACCTCATTTCCGGCTCCACCTCCTTTCTTCTGTACCAGGAGTTTTTGACTACGGTTACCCCACGACACTTTGGCTGTTCAGTTTGGCTCATGTGAAAGTGATCTCACAGTGACACATCAGGAAATTTTCTCCATGGCAGCTGCAGATGTCTGAAATCTCTCATGACTTTCTAGTAGAGATCCATTCTGAATCTCAAACAGTGAATGTTTTCAAATAATCCTAAAGTTCTGAAAATACTCCAAAATGCTTTTGACCATATCAACCATGATTTTTTTTTTTTAATATCTTAACTCGTCCAGAGAAACTGAGGTATGAAAACCAAGGGTTTTTGCTCCCATACATGCTGAAGGTGGTCAAGACTCTGGATGTGCTGAAATCATTAGGAGCATTTTCTTTGAATCAGCCATTCCATCCTGCCTCATGCCATAGCCAAAGTCAACATCTCCATAGGACACTTTTTGTGTTGAAGAGATTGTAGCTACTGCTTTTGCATTGCTCAGTACATGAGAGGTATGAACATGCTGGAGAAAGTCCAGCAAGGGGCCACAAACGTCATTAAGTAACTGGAACATCTCTTCTGTGAGGAGAGGCAGAGAGAGCTGGGACTGTTTGGAAAGCAGAAGGCTCATGGGTGAATTCATCAATGCCTATAAATGAATTCCTGAATAGAGGGGCCAAAGAGGAAAGAGCCAGTCTCGTCTCACTGATGCCCAGTGATAGGACCAGAGGTGATGGGCACACACTGAAACATGGAACATTCCCTCTGAACATCAGGAAACACATTTTTACAGTAAGGGTGACCAAGCACTGGTACAGGTTGTCCAGAAAGGTTGTGGAGTTTCCATCCTTGGAGATATTCAAAAGCCATTTGGACATGGTTCTGGGCAGTCTGCTTGAGAAGAAGGATTGTACCTTTAAACCCTTTAAACCTCAGTGATATGGTGATTCTGTGTGATTCTGCTCACAGACACAAACTCCAGTTTGAAATGAAAGAACTGAAAGCTCTGCCATGACTATACTGGAATTCAAAACATGGGACTGAAACATTCAGCCTCAGGTCTTATATGGCATGTTTCCTTCACAAAGGGAGCAGCCTGTGTAAAGGAAATCTTTAGTTAAGCCACCATCTGTCCTGAGGTCCTGTAAACACTGACAAGAGGAAAGCTCCTCCAAAGAGCATTAAAGAGCAGAAGTCTATTTTAGCCATCTGTCTTCTTCCCTCTCTCTCCCTTGACTACTTAGCTTAGGAACAAAAAGCAGCTCCATCCTGCACTGGGGACAATGCCCCTAAAATTTACACACAACTGTCCCATTGCAATGCTATACCTCATATTGCAGCAAGAAACTTTGGCTTTTCAACAGCTCATTAAAACACAGCTTTTGGGGTCAGAGCATGAAATGTTTGTTTATCCTCTAAGAGCACACAAGCATGCACATCAAGGGTATGATTCACACAGCAGAAGGTTTGCCAAGTCCAGAAGAGATGCACCCTTGAAGCACACACAGTGCACAGCAGGTTTGCAGCTGGCACAATGGTGCTTTTCCTAGCACAGTCATGCAGGGTCTGCCTGGAACAGTGGTCAGAGTTATAGGGAGAGGTTTTATTAACAGTCCCAGACAAGGCAAGGTGATTAATCTGGTGATGAGGGTCCATACAAGAACTCCCACACAGAGCTGTAGGAGACAGAGATAGACACAGGGCTGGTGGCAAACCTACAGTGTAGGTCCAGTCTCCATGCAGGGAACAAGGACTAGGCACAGGCTAACCTAAAACACAGCAATTTCGTGTCTAGACCTGTGCTGAAACAGGGCTCCTGGGCATATGGGCAGGGCTGATGAAAAGCTGGGCAGAGCCAGTTGAGCCTGGTAGTTTCCTCTGAGTCTGGACATCTTTTGACCCTACAGACTAACTAATGATGGATCTTCCTGGGCCACATGTTGGCCTATGAGGATGATTGGCTTTATATTGACACAGCTACAGTTTCACTTGCATCTACTAATGCCACTCTTCCAAATGTGGAATGACCACCAAAAGCAATCTTTTCCGGCCATTCTGACAGAGAAGATTCTGCTGAGAATCACCGCAGGTGATTTGCAAAAATGCAAACATGTTGGTTTCCTGGGTGAGGATTTGCACCCACCAGTCCTTCTATAGGATAAAAATTTACTTTGCTTTCCCAGTTTACTAGAAAACTTGTCACAGTCAATAGTTAAGACATCCCCTTAACTTTTAATTTGTCCTTTATGTTTTTCATTCTTGTACATTTTTACCACTATGTACCACTTTAAAATTTAGGTATCTTTTATCTAGGAAGATAATTGTGAAATAACTGAGGAATTACAAATAGTCTTACTTCTTCTTTATTTAAAAGTAACCCCTGTTTACCTCTCACTTTAAGTTAGAAATACAGTATTTCTTCAATGTGGTCTTAAAAAATATTTCATGCATTATGGTACAAACCAATCTATGCTCCTCAAAGCTCCTTCTAAACTGTATTATAAAAATTTATATAAACAAATAGTGTTCTAAAGCAGTTATTCCATAAACATGTAGAAATTAAAGTTCTTATTTTATGAACTATTTTGTAAAAGACAGATAATTTTCTCTTGTATCTCTCAGGGTTTTCTGACAAGGTCAGAAAGGCTGTGCATTGGTTAAAAAATGTGAGTTAAAAACAATACCTGAAAGAGATGTGACCTCTGCAGTGTTGCCACAGCACTGTGTCTCATGGCAGTGAGCACACTGGAGGTTACCAGCTGCTCCTCTGGAGCTGAATGTTGTCTGGAGAGGGGCAGAGCAGTCAGCAAGGCAGTAGGGAACAGCAGGGGCCTGTTCAAGGTGGAATTATGTGTCACATGGCCTAAAGCACAAAACTGATAGATGTGCAAAGAGTCACCATTAGCTTCAGACTAATTAATCACACAAGTTCAGATGATAGCCTGACTTTCTACAACTGTGCCAGGAGGTATGGAAGATTTCAGTCCAGCCTACATTTAAGCATTTCTGAAGAGTGCATTCATTCCACACTCTTTATTTTGCTTTCTTTAGATTTTGGTTTTCTGCTTTATTAAACCCCATAATTTGCAGGATCCAAAATAGGAAGCTCACGTGAGCAGAGTGCATAGTTACCATCCTGAGCAGCAACAAAATCCAAAATACAATCAGCTTTCCATACATAAGACAGAAATTTATAGAGTACCATTATTGTCTATTTACATCTCTGCAGAACACACTCAGCACTGCTGTATTGTATATATATATATATATATATATATAATCACAAGGCATTTTATTCCACACATTTAAAACAATTAGTAATGCCTTGCCCTACTATACAGAACACATTTTCTCCTATTCTGCATTGGGTACATAGAGTAAATCACAAAGGTCACACCAGTCTGTCAGAAGACAAGTTTATGTTCTTGTTCTGTAACATGACAGGTTGCCTAAGCATATTTCGAGGTGCTAGATAATTTTCGTTTTCCACGCCTCCAGCCTCCCTTTGATCTCCGTATATCACTTTGCAGTTCCTTTCAATTCTATTCCCACGTGCATGGATGTAGCTATGCAACAACAGAGGTTATTTGTAATTAACCCTGAATTGAAGACACGACCTTCTTGCCAAGCACCAGCCCTAGAACAGTGGCTTCTCCACCTTTCCTGTTGTGTGGTTAATTGCCACTGGGACCATGGCATTCCCCGAGAAGTGTCTGCAAGCAGCTCAAAGAGCCAGGGTGACAATGAGGACCTGCATAGGCAGGGGCTGATGACACCAAAATTACAGCTTGTTTAACAGCATGATTCATCCAGATACTTAAACACAGATTTAAAAATAAATATACACTCTCTCCATTTGAAGTTAGCGAGACAGAAATACACCTTATTGAACAAAGCATGTGTCTGACAAATTCTGTCATGAATCAAGGCTTTCTGCCACCAAATCTAAAATAACTAAATTCAGTCACATTTCTATTCTTACAAGCTACTATTACAAGAGTGTTCAGGAGCCGTCAACAAGGGCTCAGTTTGTTTAGCTCTGTACAGGGTCAGGGGGATAAAAAGGACAAAAGCCTGACAACACAAGAGAAGAGACAACCAGCAGGGAGGAGTTGGGAGTGACGGGACAGAGCTAAAAGCTAAAAAGATGTGCTAAAAGATGGCAGCACAGCTAAAAGGGGCTCAGCCTGGCAGAAGCCTTGTTGTCTGGAGACTGTCACAAGCACCCTGTCCAGGGAGAGCTTTCTGTGGTGTCTGATAGAGGGGTAATGAGGCAGCTGCACTGAGGTGTGCAGAGCTCCTCTCAGGCAGAGTGAGAGAAGACATGAAACTGCTTCTTTGAAATGCTAACAAGGGAAGGTTGAAGCTGGCTGGCATCAGTGACCTATCAGGGCTAAGAGATGACACTTTGTGAATTATAGCTGATCTGTAGGGAAGGTGCAGCTTTGAAGGGCCTTGAAGGTGAAGTTAAGTGCTTCACCTTTAATGTGATATAAAAAGAAAACCCAGCAGTGGGGTGATGAGAGGGAGCAAAGTGATAACCCAGTGGAATTATTTTGCAGCAGCATGATGAAGGTCAGGAAAAGGCTACATCCCTGCCCAGATCATTCCCTCCCATGACCACAATCTCCCAGCTGATCATCCTCACTACATAAGTACATGAGGCACTTGCACTATGTAGTGGTTTCAGTTCGCCTATCTGAGTTTATGGCCAAATGTCAGCACATTTACCAAAATTTACCTGATGTTTGCTGTGAGATGAGGATTAGGAGTAGGCAAAGCAGGCTCAAACTTTATAAAGAAACTTTATTAGTACACCTAAGACAGAGGAAAATAAAAAAAAAAAAAAAAAACAAAAAAAGAAAAAACCAGAACAAACTCCTCAGATCACCCCTCCTTCCCCCACTTCTCCATTTCTTTCTCCCTTACAACACACAAAAGACAACACTTTGACCTCCAGTCAGTTTACCATCTCAGAAATAGCTCTCGTTTCAGTTCATTTAGGGAGAGAAGTCTCTTTTGCCTATACCATGGATTTTCTATAAGGAAAATACAGCTTTTCATGGGTCTTCAGCCTCACCACCAGCCACCACCCGGAAGAAAGATCGTCTTGTGGTGGATCCCTCCCACACCAGCAGCCTTCCCACAGCCACTATGGTGGGTCATGAACAGTCCATGGGGTACCTTGTTAAGGATGCACTGTTCAATTGCAGCAACAAAGAAAATCCCTTCTTCTGTGTTGAGCAACACAGGTTCTCCTGACAACACAAGTTCTCTGGCATTCCCCCAGGACCAGGGCTCTGAGTCACAGCCTCTCCTCTCTCTTGGTTCCAGTTTCTCATTTGGCTGTACTTATTTTAACACCTATTTGTCTTTATCCAGGTGTTTCAGTTCACTGGCTGCAATAAGAACCTCACATCCCCCTTTGGACTATTTCTTCATTTATTACAGGGAATTTATTAGCTCAATCCCCAGCCATGGTTCTCCAAAAGAATTTTCAGCTTCACTCTCAAAGCACTTCTCATGCTCCTCCCTCTAGGCATTGGTTCTGCTTTCCTCACTGACTGTAAAGTCTCTACGCTGCATTTATGTAGATGTCCTCACTCGTTCCTCTCTCTGCAAGGAAGGATGGGTGTCTGTAAGTTTAGTCCAGGCATGGATAGAGTTAATCTCTGTCTCTCTCTCTGGCAGTGTGAGGATCCCGTGCTCCCTGCCGGGCTGTTTGAACAGGTCCCAGCTGGATGGCAGAAGCTCTCAGAGTCTCTGTGCCTGGCTCTGCGGAGCTGGCTCGGCCTGCTGGGGCCATCTGGGCCCGGGGTGACAGGGCAGGGCCTGGCCCAAGCTGGATGGAGTCTGGCCCGGTCCTTGCCTGGCCCAGAGCAGGGGCCTGGCCCTGTCTGGTGTAGCTGACACACCGGCTGAGCTGGATCTGCTGAAAATTCCAGCTGGTTCCTCCCCCATTCCCGGCTGCAGCGGCACGGCCGCCCTAAACCTCCCTTCCCCCCTTGGAAGGAGGGGGGGCCTTACCGAGGAGAGAAGCAGGAGACGCTCCTCTCTACACAGCAGCAGGCCAAAAGAGGAAGAGGCTCAGAGGGTCTTTGCTTATATATGGCTTTTTCTTCAAAGGTGGATCAACTTTTTAATTGGTTTACCTACACATCAATCCTTAAATCTACCTGGTTATTGGCTTTCTCTCTCAGGAAGGAAGTTGTACCACTTCCTGCAGCATAGGTCACTTCCTAGATTTTGACCCCTCCTGACTAACCCAGGACACACTAGCACTTGGCAGGTTTGATTTTATTATTCTCAAATTCAGAGCATGTATGTTATTGATACTGTGCCGAGAATAAGGAGTATGATAAAAAATGCCTTAAAAATAATTCAAAAAATTAAAATATAATAAAAAATTCAAATTTCTTTCAGATTATATATTAATAAAATAATCAACAGATAATCAAATGAAAGTAATCAATCATTGCCTTATTTTTAGATTTTGATCCATGTTCTTAATTTCCCAAGAATGCACATGGTAAAGGGGCATATTACTCCATTAATACATGTGTTTCATAAAAGAATCAATATTACAAGTAGTAAAAACTACTTACCTTTTAACATAGCAATCAGGTATAAATAAATGGAAAAAATAAATTATACTAACAATACAAGTATTTTGTTTAATTGTGAGGGTGTTTTTTCATCCCATAAAAACATTTGTTTTCATGTTATTTCACCTTTTCATCTCTCAGAGTTACACAGGTGATGCCATATTCTCTAGACATTGACCTTCTGAATAGATCACTGGAGATCGAATCTGTCACATCCCTTGACATGTCTCAATCCCCACATGGGCCATGTACTCATCATTATCCTGCTGTAACACATTCCATATCCACACAATGTAATTTTCTCCTTTTATTCTGTTCTCTAGCTCTTGTTAACAACCTCATGAGCTGACTTTTTTAAAGAAAATCCCAGACTTTGCTTCTTCACCTTCAGCAATGACATACACGCAGTAAGCGAAGAAGTCTGGTGAGTAATATTCTCCTACATCTTTCATTGATATCCAAGTATGTATTACAGACTTTCTCAGCATTATTTCCTACTGGGTTCTTTACACAACATTACTTCTTTCCATTTCCTTCCACTTAGCTTTGTTTGGAATGCACATACACAAAATTAAAATATCCAGTAGCCAAATGAAACAAGCAACAACCAAAAAAGGCTTGGTGCAGCTGCATGGAAAAAAAGAAACCCCAGCATCCTAGCACATTTGCACGTGAACAGTAGGATTTGACTGGAATTTTAGGTATCTGAAAGGCCTTGCATCTTAGCCATTGATTTTGACTGTTCCTTAGTCTGTGGAGAGAAGTTGCTATCTCTGGCTATTGATCCTTCCCTCTTTTTGCATTTGCTTAGGTGAGACTTCTGACCTTTGAATAGCTAGAGTTGCACACAGCACAGAGCCCTGTAAGGAGGCTGCTTCTCCTGTGAACAGGGCTCCTTCTTGTAGTGCAGAGTTGCTACTCTACTGCCAGAGTCCTGCATTCAACAGGGATGAACACATTTGCCTTGGTTACAACAGAAATGGTGAAAAAGGCTCACTGACTCAGTCTCCACCAGATGGAAAAAAAAGGCACTCTTCTTTTTTAGCTTCTTCCTGTGTAATGTAAAGGTGAAGATTTAGCCTTCTACAGCTGTCCTTAAGTGTACCATGTTACAGATCTTCCTGAAAGCACACTTACTCTGCTCTGTGGTCCGACCACCCCTGGGACACCATATTTCTGGAAACAGTCCCCATCACTCAGCAGTTACTCAGCTCACTGAAACATTTCCAGCTGTGGCAAAGCTTTCTCTGATAAGCCACTAAGCCTTTAAATAATTGCATACATGTGTGCAAAACCCCTGCATTATTTACATGTGTAAGTTCAATGATATTTTTAAAGTAGTAAAATAGCTGTTGAAACAAAACATTTCCTTTCCCAAACCCATAGTTTTGCTTTCTTGTGAAGTTCATGCCTCTTTAACCTAGTTTCACCCATGCGTGCTCCTAACTCATCAAAACCAAGAGAGAAGAAACACATGCTCTTAAAAAGCAAACAGTGTCCTGGTAAGACCTCAGAGTTAGAAGAAAACACTTTCATATTAATCAACTTCTGAAAACATTATTTAAAAAAAAAAACAACAAAAAAACAGAAAAAAAACCACAAAACCAAATATCTTGAGAAGTTCTGAGAAGAGCATGGGGCAGTCTTAACTCTACCTTGATTGCTAAAATAGTTGTCCATGTAGCTGAAATGCATCACAGCGCAGAAACTGTCTCCTTTGCAATTTCCAGGTACATGTTTAAGGGTCCTTTTTGTTTTCCTGCTTCTTATTGTCTCCCTCCCTTTTCTGTGGGCTTTGAAGTCTTCTGTGTTTTTAATTTTCACTTTCATTTCAGTGATCACTTTTATTCCTTTGAGATAAATTTCTGGTTACATTCTAGAAAAATTCACATTCCTACAAGGAAGGCTTCACATCCAATATTAATTCTTGATTGAATGATTTAGAAGTCCCAGTGAAATTCAGTAAAATGAAGAGAAAATAACTAGGCTTCCAAAAAAAACCGGAATTATTTTTTTGGAAATAAATAACTGAAAGTGGAGGAAAGACAGACATTTGGGTCAAGAGTGAATGAGAATTAAGGGTCCAAATTAAATTTTATTGGGCAATTTGGCAACCTATACTTCTATCCCAAGACAAAAGATTTTTTTGTCTTATTGCTTTTTCAAAATCTGAGCTCTAAGAAATATTTAAAACATTTTTCTTGAAACTGTGACTTGAACTATGTACTCATTTATTGAGTTATCTAGCCCAGAATGAAAACAGGAGGTGTTCTGAAGCTAAAAGGTGGAGTCCTTTCCAGTTCTTGAAAATATTTTTTCAGTCTTTGGATCCAGTTTGATTAAGCAACACACAACACAGCTACAATGAAATGTTCCACAGTCTGGAGTAAGGTACTTTAAATTTTGGATAAATATCCCCTCTTTGTGATTTTATAGAAACAAATGAAATACAGAAGTTTAATTATCTCTTAGAGCTTTAAATTATACAAATATAAATAAAACCAACCACATTCATGCTGTCCTTATCTAAGAGGAGAAAATGTCATACTAGCTGTTCTGGGGTTTGGTTTATGAGACTGCAGTGTGGTTGTTTATACTGGAAGATTAAAGCAAACATCAAAGAGCAACATAAGCCCCAAAAAAGATGACTGAGAAATAACAAATCATTAATAAGTCTATAATCAGGTGTGGAAAGTTTAACTCAGGTCACTAGAAACAGTCTTTTCTGTTTCCAGGTGAGAGAAATTCAAGACTGGTCAGGCAGGAATGGTGACTGAGACCAAACAGCCCTATTCTAATTACATCAAAAGAATGTGGTTTAATGTCCACTCAGCTGCATGCCTGATAAAAGATCAAAAAGGACCTATCATAAAAGAAAGATAATCTTTTCCACAAAAATGTTCCAGCCCCTCCTGCAGAGAGATTTCTTTAGGAGCAAGAAGGAAATCAGCCACTAAAACTGAAGGAAAGCCAACAAAGAGCAGCGGCAGAAAAGCCCCAGTTGTCTGCCACAGTACCCTGGAGGAGGAGCAAGACAGGAGTGCTGCACCTGGGGTGCAGAGCCATGCTCCAGCCTGGGTCCTCTCTGTGCCAGGGGGCCCAGGAGCACAAACAGCATAAGATGCAAAGGTTAGAAAAGGTTACAAACATCCTTCAGCCTTCACTGATCAAAATAAAGTTCACTTACATTTATTGAAAAATATGTGTTGCAAAAAAAAAAAAATTATTCCACTAATGGAATGTTTTAAATAATACTTTAATAAATTATCAGAAATATTAGTTATACATTCATCTACGTTAATAAGTAACTATACATTAATCTACATTAATCTACATTAAGAAATTTCATTTCTATCATTCTAGCTCTAGAGTTAATATTTTTTTTAAAAAGCCTGATTTTGTCTCACTGACAGTCCAAGAAAAAAAAGTGTTTGAGTTTCTAGGTATGAAAACTTTCCCTTTACTGGAGAATATTTTTTTAAAGTTTAAGGCTAGGCAGACTGGAGTATTTACTGGAATAGAAATTAAATTGTATTTAAATCTGTCTGGTCTTTAAAAGCCAACACTTTATTGTAAACAAAAGTATTTTAAAATTTAAAGGATTGGGGTTTTTTTCTGTCTTCTTCCTTATGTGGACCTGGTACCTGAATTCATTATTAATTTGTGATTGACTGAGGCATTTGATGAGGTCTTTTCTGTGAATAACAATTCTTAAAATCTTTAAGCTCTCGTCTTTCAGTCTGTAGGAACATGGATGACCCAGAAGTGGCCTATTATACAAATGTGTGGGCATATTTACATTAGTATATATTTCTGCATGTACGTATAGTGGTAAAAACAATTTTAGGTATGAAATAAGACATAGCCAGTTTTGCCTGACACCAGATACTAAAACCAGAAATTGAAACAACTTTGATTTACTGTTCTTCCACCAAGATCTGGGAACTACATTGACTCCAAGTAGGAATTAAATTCTGAAGCAGTAGAACACATTCTTCAATGAATGGCCTACAGAACTCAACAACTTTGCAAACAAATCAAACCAAACTCATTTGTCCTTAAACAAAACATTTAAATTCTTCACTGAAAGCTGAAAAGGTCATGCAGAGTGGTTGCCACAGAACCTCTTTACTATTAAAATTATCAAACTAAATCTTCCAACTTTCATTTTTAAGACAGATTCCACTACTGAAAAAAATCTCTCATGCAAAAAGTTATTTTTCTTCTTATTGAAATTCTAGAATTCGTTACTGAGAAAAAAAATTACTGCTGAAATGCAGTAAGGGACAAGTCAACTTGGGAATCCAAACTGTGGAGGACAATGCAGCTGTCAAACAACTGATTTCACATTGCCTAGGAGAAAGAATAATGGCACTTCTAGTATCAAAAATATAAATGGAGTTTGTTGTTGTTTTCAAATAGTGGTCTAAAATTATTTTGGAAACCTCAGAATATTTCCTCTAAGAATTTATTTTCTTTGTTGAAAGCAAACATTAAACACAGCTTTGATATACCATTTTTTAATATCCTTGTCCATCAGCCATAAAACTGAATGTCATTTACAAGGCAAAATAATTATGAAAAAATTCTGTAATCAGTCTGCACTGGAATGAAATTACAGTCTTACTCCTGGGCCGGATACAAAGACACATTTAATTTCAAAGAATTGATACATACATAACAGTGACTGTACTGACCTTTTTCCAGGGTTGACTATTTACTTCATTGCTTTTGATAGTAAAAAATGGGTGGGAGGAAGAAGAAGTTTACTTAAAAATAGGAGAAACATAATTATTACAGTTTATGAAAATGTAGGTTCCTTGATGCCAGAAGAGGGGCTTCTTGACTGCTCTTTGTGTGAGGAAAGTATACAGCAAATCCATTCTCATCTTCAGGGAAGGACTTAGCTACAGTTACTCACAGGAAAGAGAAGTAACAAATAGCAAAGGGCTATCTATCAGTTAGTGGAAGAAATACATCTAAAAGTAGACAAAGGTGAGACAGTCAAGATAGACTTTTCCTAACAATTTCCAGAACTTTTGGTCATGTGGATATAAATTCTGCTGTGGTAGGTGCCCTCAGGTATCATAGACCAGAGAACATACTCTGTTCAGTTTATTGATAAAACAATTACTTATCAATTACTTATCAATACTAACACAATTACTCACTTTTTTTCCTGCTTATAGAGATTAATGTCATACATATCAATCACCATTAGTTCTAGCTTACATAATGTACTAGCTAGAGCATCTATTCTATTCAATACTTTAAATTACATGCACCTTTTACTAGGTCACTGTGTTTCAGTATGCAAAGCAAAGGATATAACCCCTATCTTGGAAAGGATGTGCAACCACAACAGCCTGTCATGAATAAATGCATTTGGATCCAGGGCTCCAAGTGTTTGCATCAGCTGGTCATCTCCCATAGGATGGGGAGAGAGTCAGTTCTCCAAGCCTCAGTTCTTCAAATGTTATCAGGCTGCCTGTTGCAATATGGTTTCATCAATTTTAGCAAGCACACACTTACAGTACTGGAGATGATAATGCTGTCCATTTTGATTATCTTGATTTCACTGTTCAATATATTTGTGCTGGAATTTGACCAGTGCACCATCACTAAGGGTGAAGTAGTTCACTTGCAGTATGATATAAAGAAAACAAGGATGACAGACAAGGCTAATGCCACTACTCTAGTATTTATTAGATATGGCAGCACACTCAAATGATGAAGAATTACAGTGCTCACAGTAGAGAAGTTACTTTTTTGATAACCAAGCAAGATCTCAAAGCAGAATTTTACATGGCACTCTCTCATTTCAGCTGTTTTGAGTATTTATTGAAGCTGAAGAGCAGTAACTTCCTCCCACTGAAGTCCCTCTGGAGACCACCATGCACCCTTGCAGTAACTTGAGAGGTCTCAGTGGAGACCAAGAAGAAGGACTAGTTGGAGTTTCTAGGATGAAATTTCCCATGCCTTATTAAATTCCCAGAAATCCTTAAAGCAGAACCATCATAAGTCCCAAGTGAAGTCCAGGTGCACTCTTGGTAAGGCCTTACCCACTTTCTGTCTAACAGCACATACAGTTTTATGCAGCTACTTACATGGAGCAGGAGTCATCCCATCAGTCACTGGTAATCACTGCTTTATAGTGCCATGTGGAAACATTATCTAAAGATGCAGCTGAGGCCAGTGCAACCAGCATTAATTGAAGACAAGAGACTTTCCATGGGCCAAAGCACTTACAACCCAAATAAATAAGATAGTAAAAGAGGTGAGAAAGTTAATAAGTTTCATCAATATTGTCAAGTTCATATTAACTGATGAAGATAGGAAATCAGTAACCTGTGTCTGAATGCACACACAGCCCTCCAGTGGATATGTGTTAATGTCCCCTGGCTGCGATAATCCACAGAGGATGAGTTGATACATCTGAATCCCTGCTCTCTGTTAGTACAAGCTCTTGTAACTCACATTATTAATTAGGGAACTTTCTCGGCTTAACCTGTCATGTATCAGCAACAGATGAGCAAGCAGAGAATGTACTGATATTAAGCACTAAGAAGAAAAATGGACTAAATTGTTGTCTTAGTTCATGGAATGCATCTTGGTAATTGAACCTTGAGCACGGTACTTGTTAAGTAAAATGCATTAGTTTTAAACCATCATTACACTTGCCTTGACAGTTGCACATAAAGAGACCTGACTTGCTAATCTGCAGTAACTCTTTCTGTTCCAAACAGTCCTTCACAGTTTTTCCACATATATGAGTACAAAAAATACTAAATTGAACACAATGAAAAGTTCAGGTTTTTTGCTAGGAACCTCACTCTCTTTTTTCCTTCCTTACCTGTCTATATTGCTCATCCCTTCTGATCTAGGGCACACTGATTACACACGTCAGAGATGACATCAAGCACTGGTGTGACCAGGATGTGGACCCGCTTCTTTCCTGCTCAGCGCCCAAGTTTGCAGTACAGAAGGCCTGAGTGCTGTTGTTCTGGCAGGAGTCTGAGGTTAGGTAGGGCCAGCAGGCAGGAAACACAAGGCAGATTTGGGACTGAAGCTACAGTCCTGAGCTATGTCAGGACAGACACAGATGGGCAGCAAGCCATGAGAGCAGGGTTTGTCCCTGATGGGGCAGTGACAACCACGCCCAGGATGCAAATATTGGGTTCGGGTTTGTGTTCCCTGAAGTAAGTTAACCTCTCACAGGGTTCACAGCCTACAAGATCTCCTCTCTGCTTTTTCCTTGTGTAAAGTAAAACTGGAAATGGGAAACACAAGAGCAGACCCCAAAAAGAAAGGAAATGTCAAATCCTAACATTTCTACCTTGGATAGGCAGAGAAGGGGGCTGAATGTGAGGTGTCCTACATTTCTTAACCTTAGCCAACACATAATCCAAGTTCCTATCATCACAACACTTAAATTACACTTAAAAGGTCTCTTTCTCTTAAAAAGATAGCAAAGGTAATGTTGCTGGTTTCTTTCACCTTTCCACAAGCTATTTTTTAAACTTGGATCTAATCTCCAAACAAAGTCAGACCTGAGCTTAGGCTACAAACATACTAAAATTTCAAAAATTAGAAGGACAAAATTAGATTCTTTCTCCAAATCAGAATTGCAAAATGAATGACCTGATTTTCTGAAGTTCTTACACGTAACAACTCCCACAGATGTCAGCAAAAACCTTAATTCAGAGTTTAACTTCAGTGCTTTAGAAATCAGGTCACTTGTTCAAGTATCTAAATATAGAAGAGTAGCTACAACTTTTGGGTTTTTTTCTTTTAATACTTAGATTTAAAGTTCAAAGCAGGTTATTCCTTCAGATTCTGCAAGAGAACTTTGCAAACTTGGTTCTGGGTCCAAATTTGGTAAGCAGACACAGAGTCCAGGGATGTACAAAGCCATGGCTTCAATCTCCACCCATCTGTAGGAGGAATCTCAGCCTTTAGTTCTTGTTATCCTGTAAATGACCCTGAAAGCTCAACAGCAGCCCCTTCCTCAGGTGCTCTTTGTTCATCTTCAGACAGTTTGCTAAAACCTTGAATTAATAGTAAATGCATTACTGGGTTCAAGAAATTCAGGCAGGTATTGGGAGGGCCACCTCACATATTAAAAAAGCATGAGTATGCAGAAATTATTAATTGCATGGGTTTGACTGTTTATAATGGTATAATGTCCATAAGCATAAAAATAAATGGTAAGTAGCAGATTTTTCTCTGAGTGCTCTCCTTAGATTTGCCTAAAAGAGATCATAGTTTGGTTTAGCATGTATATGTGCCTATTTGTGTACTAATTTGTGGCCAGGAAGTAGAGAGATTAACAGAGGAACAACTTTTGCAAACGACAGATCCGGAATCACTAAGCAGAAACCCACTGCAGACATAATCAGATGAGAACCTTGATATTTTCATTATGCATCCATCGTGCATGAGATGATCCTTACGAATTTTTTTAAGGTTCAGTACTGAGTTCAGTACTATTGTTCCAGCTGTTGAGGAATGAATATTTGCCCTTCCTCTACAGCTGTCTGATGAAAAACTTCTTGTCTCTGTACTTTCAGCCTAATAAAACCACGCAGCATTGTCCGTTCAAAACTAAATCTTTGTTTCTGCCCCTAAACATCCCTCCATTTTAATCAAATAAATTATATTTGGAAGGCCAAGGACCTTAACACCTGAGAGAATAAAGCTCCCAAACAGCTTATTCAAACCAAATTTTTCCTGCACCTCTAAATATAAAACCCATGTCAAAAAACAGTCAATATGGGGCTCTACACATATATTTCTATTTACCTAAGTCTTTCTTGGCATCAGTCTGCAAACTTTCTCTCAGCCCAGATGGCCTTCGTCTCTAGCTGGAAGACAGGGAGAATCCCTGTTGCAAAGAGTAATAAGCATGGCTGGCAATGGGTCAATAGTCTGTTTACTCCCCACTTCTTCCTAAGGTCATCTTCTGTAAGATTTAGTATGCCCTTTAATGGTCAGCTGAATGTCCATAAATCTGTTGGTTTACTTTCTAGCGTACTCTGCAGACAAATTACATCCTGTGCCAAGTCCATTACGAACACAGACAGACGTCATATCTGGCTGGCAAAGAGATGGGAGAGAGAAACTCTGGGTGATGGTGCAAGGTGACATGTGAGAACAGCTTCTGTTTTGGGGGATTTATAATAAGAGCAACAACAGATGAGTCTCACTCTTACCACATCTGTTTCTAAGGGCTCTGTAAAACCACAGTGCACGTTCTGCAGTGCAGCTGCAATTACGCACATAGGAAGCTGGATTTGAGGAATTTCATTAACCCACTGAGAATTGGGAAGCCCAATGTGTGTTGTGGCCAGCTGAGGCAGGCAGAGAGGCACAACAACAAAGGGCCAGCACGGTCTGTGAGGCAGAAAAGAGAGAGACCTGCAGCAGCAGGGAGCTGACAGGCCCAGGTGCTCCAGGCAGGTCTCAGCTGGCAGCTTTCATTTCACTCTGCTCCTCTTTACTGCCTCCCCCCCTTCCACTGTCTGGTTTTTTCACTCCTACCCCATGCAACACTTGACTAGAAACCTGATGGATTTAACAAGTCATAGAGAAAAGGTTTTTTCATCCAGGAAAACAACCAAGCCAAGCTTTCAGATTTTCATACACAAACAGTCCCCATGGACACTGCTGGATTCCCCACAGTCACCTGCCTCCCAGGAGCTGCCAGAGGATGGGAGAAAATTAATTCCCTTTCTGCATTCACCTTTCTATATGTCTGTATTATTTCAGTATTATTTAAACTACTTGGATGGGTTTCCAAGTGACTGCAACATAGACAGAAAGTTCAGGATGCTGACAGCAGGGATGTTGTCATGGCGACAGAGAGGGAGACAGGGTGGTTAGAAACTTGGAGGCAGGTAATTAAAGATGCCCAGAAGCCAGGGACAAGGGTTTGATATTGCCCTGTTACCCTGAGGCAAAATTCAAATGAAGATGAAACCTTCTGCACCATGCTTGTAATTAATGCTTCCAATTGTGCTCTCAGGCACAGGGATTCAGAGTTTTGCATTCAACTGAGGAAAAGAACTATTTGCAATAGAACCCTGATTCATCATTTTCCCATGCATTTTGGTTTCTGTTTCTGTAGTGACAGCATATAACTGACACACAATTCCTTGCCAGCTGTGGATGACCCTGTAATTTGTGACATCAGGTTTGTTTGGTATCCATTATTCACACTGTAAATTGTCAGTGAGTGTGGTGGGCTGGACACCACCTGCCCACCAAGCTGCACAGTCACCCCTCCTCAGCAGGATGGCAGGAGAGGGGGGAAGAAAATAAATTGGAAAAAGGTCATGGATCAAAATAAAGACTGTTCAATAAAGCAAAAGCAAAGACCACACACAAAAGCAAAGGAAAACAAAGGACTTTATCTCGTCTCCGCATCAGTAGGCGATGTCCAGCTATCTCACAGGAACAAGGCTTGTAGTGGTTGCTCCAGAAGACAAACTTTGTAAACAATGAATGCCCATCCTCTCTTCCTTTCTCTTAACTTTTATTGCTGAGCACATGTCATACCATATGGACTATCCCTTATTCAGATGTCCTGGTTGTGTCTCCTCACACACTGGATATGTCTTTCCCACCCCCAGCCCGCTGGTGAGGGAGGGAATATTGTAGAGACAACACTGGTGCTGTGGGAGCAGTGTTCAGCCAGTGTGCTGGAGTGTTACCAATGACTTTCTAGCTCCAGATAAAAACCACTAAAGCATGGCACTGTGAGGGCTGCTGTAGGGAAAACTGATTCCATCTCAGCCAGACCCAATACAATGAGTCAAAATATTCTGAAAATAAGATCTCTCTGACTCATTATAGTGTGAATGATTATATGATTTTAAAAAATATAATTAATTTTTTAAAATTACCTACTTTCTAGAAGAAACAAAATAATCCAAGCCTTGTGCATTTGGATTGCAAATATATATGGTACAGCATGAAAAATGAAATTTTAACTTGCTTCCCTCATATAATTATGCACAGTTAATTTATTTGCATTCATTTCGTCCATGTGGATACTTAAGTACCCCTGACTGAGACACTTGTGCTGCTACAGGCAGGGCCCTTTATGCCACATGATTTGGTGACTCTGCAGTTTATCCCTTGTTGCAAAATATGCTCCAGGTTCTCAGCTTCCCTCGTGCACACAGGCAGCTCTAGCAAAGCCTTTGTGGTGCAAGAAAAAGCCTGAGAATGTGAGCGGAATATCAACTGCAGCAGTCATGTCTTCCTGCACCAGCAAGAGCTCCGAAACAACAGGAGACAGACCTCAGCAACACAATTTATCCCAAAGAGCTGCTAACCCTGAAGCTCTGAAAGCAGGAAACAATCAGCAAAAAGTGTGGAAACATCACAAAATAATATAGCAATAGTAACAGAAGATTGTATGCCCAGTTTTGAATCTGAATCCCCATTTAAAGGCATTTGAAGCTCCTGCAGAAATGCCCACGCTCCCAGCAGTGAGGTAGAATCTGGGGATTCTGGCACAAATTTTAGATGTGTTTGGCTTTGTTGCAGGATGCCTTTCAGCTACAAACAGATGCAATCATACATGCAGAAATCTAAGTGCATGGGTTTTTTTATTATATATTTGCAGGAAATGTCATAGTAGCTAGTGCAATGTATCTCATTAACCAGAACTTGGAAAACATGACTGATATGTATGTAATCTTTTTGCACTGGAAGTCTTTCTATCCACTGCATGTTGCTGACATTTTATGCTATCTGCACAGTAACTAAAAACCCAAAACTACAGAATTACTGTGAGTTTTGTAGAAAAAAAAAAACACAAACAAATAAATCAAACGAATGAAAAAATATACCTAGAAGAGAAATCAGGGTCTCATTTTTGTTTTGCTAAAAATGTTGAGGAATCAGAGCATATCAGCAGTATTTTAAAACACTGCAAACTTGGACATTTTAAAGATGTACAAACAGCCTCAACTCTGCCTTTGATTACTGACATATTGAAATTCTTTTCTCCATCAGCTGATTACAGCCTCCTTCCCTTGCAGCAAGTGAGAGGCCATTGATTCAGTTCAACACCTGGCAACCTGCCTTGCTTCTGGAGCTAAATATCTGTGTCAGAGATTTACAGGGGAAGACAACAGTGGCAGATCCTTCAATAGCAGCTGCTCCATTTAATGAAGGGAAAGAGTCTTATTGCTGGAGTCATTTGTTGCCATAGCTTCCCATGTTAAAGCCAGAGAAACCATTAGAGCATCTTTCTACCAGAGACCAAAGATTTTCATTCAATTACATCCATTCTGAGTGCAATAATTTGAGTTTATCAAAAGCATATCTCCCCAAAAGCTATCCACATTCAATTTGAATATATATGCTATTTTTCATTTCAGTTTCTGAGGTTTTGACTTTTAGACACTGGTTCTTCCTCTTCATCTCCTTCTTCAAGAATATTTTTGAAACCAGGAGAATATTTAGACATTCCGGTCAAGTCCCTGCTTGATATTCCATTTGATAAACTGTCTATTGTGACCACTTCTCAGGCAAAGAGCATCCCACCTGGCATTCCTACTCTACAATTTTTGGTTCATAAGCTGGCTTTCATCTTGATATAAATAGTCAAACAATACTGCTTTCTGCCCTCCCTTCAAAGATCTGTAATACCCTTATATGTGTCAGAGTGAGGAGTAAAGGTATGCAGCCCTGAGGAGAAAAAATCCCTCTCTCTCAATCACTCTTTCTCTCTCCCCACCAAGGAAGTCAGCTACTTTGTTTGTTTTAGAGATGGGCAAACAGGAGCAGAGAAAGCATAAAGCCTTACTCTGTATTACATATCAGACAAGGGTAGACCCCTGCAGCCTAAATCTCCTGGCTAAATTCAGCAATGCATTAAAAACACCAGTTCTGTTATCTCTAACCCTTGCTGCTGGTTGTCTTCACTACACAAACAAACTCTTAATATTTCACAGTTTCACTGTGTTAAAATGTATCAAAGATATCTATTACTGTCATTGTTTTTAGGAGATTTCTATTTGTTTCCCTATAAGGCACTTGTGGATTCACTGCAAATCTACAAAGTGCAATTTTTATCCTTTGGTTTCTTAGCAGACAGAGAAGAAATCAATGCAGGCAGGAAACCAAACCATTATTACTTCTAGTTATGGGTGTTCTGTTTGAGGTGCATGCCAAACAAAATGTAAAACAGAAAGAACTGACTATACCAGAAAAATACGGTTCTTTGGACATGAAACACAAAGAGTGAGCCCTGCCCCCTGTATTCTAAACACACTGATCTCCCAGACTAACAGAAAGACAATTTCCTACCAACAAGGTATTGATCTCCACATTGCAAACACAAGCATTTCCTGGAAGTGTCAGATGGTGGATTTATAAAGTCTGCAAGAATTAGGAGCACAGATGTGCATTTAGTGAATTGTTTCAGTATTACACATGCCTTTCAGTCTCATGGTTTATTTCAAATAAGTAACTTATATTTTATAAATTCAGTGATTTAATTACTGTGAAGTCTCAATGTATACATGCAATAGGAAGACAACTAGCTTGTGTTCAAGCCAGGCAAAAATGATCCATGTCACAGCTGTAATTCAATAGACATGGGAGAGCACATCAAACCACGCTCTTGCTGCTCCAGAAGAAAAAGAATATGCTGTCAAATCATCACTTTCTCCAGCAGAAGTAGACAATCACATGAAAGACTCAGTAACTATTTAGTTGTTTACTACTAACACTGTGATTTACAGAGAATAAATTGTCCAATTCCTTATAGGACATGATGTGAATCTGTCAGAGTGACACAACCTAACAGTGTTAGCTACATACATACATATATACATACATAACTGAGATAAGCCATTCATAATTTGCCATATACATGTGGTATCTTCCTACCTATCAGTGTTTTTAGACAGATCCTATTAAATCCCATTTCACAGTGGTCATGGATTTCTTCTGACACACATGATTATAAAGGCAGGAATTGTTTTCAAGCATTAGATTGTCATTTGACTACTGATGGCCACGTGAGTGTCAAAGAGTGGCAGTAAAGACAGGATGTCTTCAGTCCCAGGTTTAAATTCACTATCCAAGACAAGCAAGAGAAGATGGAAGACTTGGTTTGTCCTGCAGTAGACCTACTGCCTCCCTAGTTGCTGGAGGGATTCAGAAGAGATTCCCTGAGGAAGCTAAAAGAGTGTTAAAACATTCTACTCCAGACACAACACTTGCTTAAGTGCTTCTTACCCAGGGACCAAATTCAACCTTCAAGATGATAACAGGGGACATGAAAGCCAATTCCTTGTCACTGCAGGGTAATGTGCTCTTTGTATATGTTCAATACTCAAAACTTATCCAGAAAATTGATTAGGCCTTTAATGTTCTGTTTTCTTCACTACTTTATTTGAAGATAAGAAGACTGTAATCATCCACAGAGAAATCCTCTCATAATCAATTTTTTTAATGGAGATGGACTGGCATTGTTAGGATTACAAGATTATTGGGATGTACTGTTCTGTTTTCACATGCCAGTGTCATTCTCCTCCTCTCTCCTGCCACCGTTGACAGAAACCACATACAGAGGCTCTTCCCACAGTCCAAGATGGTTACCCCATTCAAATTCCAGGCTGGATTTAAAATGGGAACAAAACTTTGTGTGCAGGCACATAGCTGCACAGCTACGAGGGGACTGGGGGGGGCACATTCCTATATGTTCCTGCCTATCCACCCACCCACCCACCTGACTGTGACCATATAAGAAGTTTATGGAAGGTTGAAAGAACTATTTTCCCTTCTGTATTCTTGGTCCTTTCTACCGATTTCTTCAAGAATCCTTGGACTACTATTCTAATTCCCCTACTTCTGCCACTGGGCTATACCTTATCATGGACAAGTACAATTTTCACAGCTTGCAAGTCCTTGGGGAGCAGGAGTTGGCGCTTTTGCAGGTTTCTACCAGTAGGGGAGAATGAACAGGGGCCTATTACTGCTCCAGTCACAGAGGGATGGACACATCCATATTTTTCATCTACAGAAATTGCTTGTATGACCACATTTCTGCTTGTCAGGTTTTGGTTTGGCTGACATGCACAGGGAAGAAATCTGAATTACTGGATTCCTATTGGCATAGAAATTATTGTCAGAATTCTGTGGTCTCCAAGAGTCTCAGCTGTCTACCAAGTCTCTACTAAGTCTCTGTGAACTCAGATTCTCAGGCATCTTTTGATTTTTATAATAGTCCTAATTCAGAACTAGCAATTGCACAACTGTTTCAATATAAAACTGATTAACAAAATGTCATGTGGATGTACACCTTCCAGTGTACTGCTACCATGTTCAGCTATAAAAAGAACT
Source organism: Eopsaltria australis (assembly GCA_034509425.1). NCBI lineage: Eukaryota > Metazoa > Chordata > Aves > Passeriformes > Petroicidae > Eopsaltria > Eopsaltria australis. The sequence goes on from JAVTVJ010000056.1 coordinate 753,973, forward strand.
TTGATAAATCTTTAGCTCTGTTTCAGTAGTTGCTTTACATCAATTTAAAGCCTACTAAAGGCTAAAACCACGTCCAAGAATGTAGACCATGGATTTGTCTAAATTTACTACTTTGACTTTCCCTGCCATCTGTCAAATTACAGACTTTCATTCCATGTATATTGCCAGATAATAGTCACTAAACAGACAAAAAACATTTCAGAGCTGACATTGCTACCTCTAAAAGTCAAATAAACCTAAATACTTGGCAAGTAAGTTAGAAATAGGGAAGTGAAGCAGCTTTGATTAAAGTCAGAAAGAATGTAAGCATATTCAGGAATGATTGCTAAATGGGTGTTATTAGCATAAATAAGACATTCAGAATGCAACAGCAGAGGGATAACAGAAGTCTGACATAACTGGTCTTATACCAGAGGCAATAAACTGAGGGAGGGCATAGTGCAGATAAAGTCAGTGTATCTGGTAGCACTCCAGATCTGGAGTACCTACTCCCAGTAGCAGCTAAATAATATCATTTGTTAGTAGGCATTTTCATTTGTTTTGAATTCCCTGAAAGTAGCAATGGTAGCTGGACTGAAATTTAGGAGTTCAACTTACTATTGAAAAAAAGACTGCAGATAAGTGTTAGAAATATAATCTCCTTAATATTAATTTTGATGCAAGAAAAATATGGGAATTTATAAATGCCCCAAAAGTACTGCATTTTCATATGATTTACTAGCCTCAGAGTCAGAGATCATGAAAAATAGATTGAATGCTCTCTTGTATATTTTAGAACAACTTTGTTAAATGAGCTTATGCCACTAAAATTTTGTTGTGTGCTTTTTATTGTGTTCCCTTGTCCTTTTAAAATTTGGAATACAATTTTAATTGATCTTACTATAATACACTTTTAAATCAAAAGTAGCATAAAGGATCAGAACAATTATCTCCTTTAGCAGGTAGTGTATTTGGAAACACATCAATACTCTAGAAAAATGCTTATTATTATTTCCATCAAACATGAAAAATCTATCCATTCTTCTAGCTCACTTATGTACCACAAGAAACAACAATAGACTCTTGGAGTCTGTCAAATCTTAGATTAATAATAAATGAGCACCAAATGATAAACAGAACCTTTCACTGTTCTATTGCTGAAGATTACTGCAGGGTAAATACTAACAGGAAACTGAGCAATGTTAAACATACAGCTTAATGGATACCTTATTTACAACTGGAAACTAGATCCAAAATTCACACTAAACTAAAAGGAAAGGGCATATGTTAAAAAAAAAAGAATGTGCTTTGAAACACAAATTATATAGAAAATATTTTTAAAGAAACTGATTTTCAATATTTAGTTGCAAAAATATCCAGGGAATTCAGAGTTGTCTTGGGCTGTACAACTAAAGCTTTTGATTTGTTGATGCTGCTGAGGTAGAGATGTATGATGATTGGGAAGAGAAATGCTATTTGGGAAGGGTAGAGGACCTAAAATTTCAGCAGAATTTTGGTGGAGAGAATAAAATTATCCAAATCAGATTACATTCAGAAAAGAGTCCTTGCTGTAGGCATACTTACAGAGTGACAGACCCCATTGGAATTTATCTCTTAGAAAAAGAAGGAAACAAAACATCTTCTGACACCACATTTTAATACAGCCAGCTGGAGGACCATGGATTTAGGAATCTTACCTAAAGAATTCATGAAAGCAGTGGCAGTAAGGAGCATCTCAGGGTCCCAATACATAGTTAGACCAGCCATATCTTCATCCTGTCATAACTAGAAAAGCAAGCAGAAATAGATGTTTAGAAATAGGTATTTGAGGGAACTTTTCCCTTTGTTTAGCATTTAAGTGAAACTACTAGTAATCTAACAGTAGTAAGCTCTTGTATTGTCAAAAGCCTGTTGAAAACATGCCTCCTCTTGAATGTAGCAAGTTGTTGCTACAAGTTCTTTCTTATATGTAAATCAAAATGAGTTTTATAAAAAAAAAAACAGATAGGAAATACAGACCAAGGAGATACCATACTTACAAAGTAACTCTTCAGGCCTAAATTTCTTTGCCCAGTGTTTCACTTTTGCCTGGGCAGTGAGTATGTGATTCTAACTAGGAACTTCTCTGCTCACAGGGATTTTGAGCCCTCACCCACCACTCTGGTTGCACCCTGTAGCACTTAGGGTAGGTTGCTATATAATGTCCCCCATCCAAAGAGGTGAGACTGCTGTGGAGGCATTTCATTAAACACAATGTCACTTTAGTCTCTCTCTCTCTCTGTGACCATCTTAATGCTCTGATTTCCTTAGGGTAGGTTACCTATGTTTTTTGATGCCAGAGAGGGACCCCATTGTAAATATTAAGTGTTAATGTAAAATGCACATTCAGGAACTGATCACAACTTAAGAAGAATTGGAAATGTACTCCTGGATTTTGCAGCAATGGTGGGCAGGAGATTATATAAATTGCCAAGAGGACTGCATTTATATTCCTGGACATTTTCTTCTACTGGAACTTGCATTTGGGGCTCTTCCTTAGGGAAAGGAGGGGAGGCAGAAGTGTAAGGTCTGTTACTGATGAATGCAAGATAAGCAAATAATCATAATTTCACCAAAGACTAGACTTGGAAATAAGGGAGCATTAGTTAGTCTACTCCTAACTCAGCTATTTCTTCTGAGTATACAAATAAAGTCCTTTCCCCATCTAGGACAAATGCTTTGAAGATCTTGAAGATCATTTAGTTCCAACTTCCCCACTATGGGTAGGGGCATATTCCACTAGATTAGGTTGCTTAGAGGCCCAGGGAAAGGAAAGATCCTGGGAAAAAGAGTCACTTCTCTGAGCTTCATGGGCAAAATCCTAGTACTATAGACCAGGCCTTTCTTGGGTTTCCACATAAGAAAAGGCTTGTTACTCTATCTCAGAGTCCTCACAAAGTCTCATTGTCATTTTCTGCCATAAAGATGATAAAAGACCCATCTAAATGACATCTGGAAAATAAATATATTAATAGTGACAACTTGTCTTACCTAAAGAGCAAGGCTTCATTCCAATGTAAGGGGATATGATAAAGTTTGATTTCCTAATAGCCCAGAGACCCAAGTAGGAAGACCACCAAATAGGGATGTGTATCTTCAGGACTATATGTTCACCACATTAGAAAAAATTTCTGAGTGAAGTTCAAAACTAAAGAACAGATAGCCCTTTTCTGATTGTTTGCTGCCAAAATCTCAGACTGTCTTATGACGAAAATTAATTATGTACATATCATTCAATCCAATATCATTCCTTTCTCATATACAAACATTAACAGACAATCATAGCAAGTTTCCACAAAATTATTTTTTCAGTATAGAGAAAAGGCAGAGAGAATGGATATCACTAACCCATCATTATCCTTTGTGTTCTTTGCTTCTGAGGTTTCTACCATTTTCCCACTCTTTTTCTGCCTGGTCCTTGTGTTGCCACTTACTCCTGGACTATTGTTGGATTACCTGGCTGTACAGAAGAAGTTATCAACATGCCTAAAACCACAAAAAAAAAAGGAGCACCAGGAGGTCCTTATTATTCACCTCTGGCAGGAATTTCAAGCTTTGCTTTTTTCAGACCCTCATCTTCTTAGCCCAGTGGCCACTGAAAGAGGCAAAGCGGCCAACAAAGCACCACAAAATATCTATGTGAATTTTCAAATCAGCATGCTAAAAGGTAAAAACCTAAAATCTTAGGTATTTTTCTACTTGATCACTTTGTACCTTTTTTACTGCTGCACAGATCCAGGTCTTAGGAGAGCAGATAGAACAAAGGGTGAATCACAGTTTAAAATCACCATATTTTGGCTTTTAATTTTTCTTCTTAATGTAAAGATGGCGGTTTATTAGGAGGCAGTGACATAATCAGCGAAAATCAAACCAATTATATCATGTTTCCATTAGTCCTCTACTTTACATTCCCTTCTGCCATCCCTATTTTATGCTTATTTCTATAATTCCAGGAAAAAGAACATGCTAGATGGTCATACATGAGAATCTTGGAAGCCAATGGATTTACACACAATGTTAAGTGTTCCTCAGCACCCAAAAAATAAAGGGAAAGAGAAAAAAGTCTTAACTCTGTCACCAAGGATGCTGCCTCCACATTGTTTCACCCTTTGTAGCCTCAGAGCCCCTTCTCCACTTTCTCTCATAGTTTTCAGGAGCAGTCTGATCTCAAGATGACTATTATGGACTTCAGCAGCAAGAATTCAGTCATCTGAAGAATTCATGCAAAACATTTTATGTGAAATGCCCAAATGCCTTGCAAATATGTATTCACTAAATTCTATTGCACTCAGTGACATTATATCATCATCTGAGAAACAGGCAGGTTGAAATAAGGAGAAGGTGAGTAACCTTCCTAAAGTTATAGTAGAAGTCAGAGGTGTATTTTAAATATCCTTGTTGTTCTCTGCTGTTTTCTTAGCCCACCTGTAATTTGGTGCTCAGATTGTTCATGATTCAATGAACACCCAAATTACCAGAGTACTAAACTAAAAATGGCTTGAGATACTGTTTAAGTCTATCATGGGAAACCCGCTCAAACTAACACCATGCTCATGACAGCCTGGTACTAATAGAAAGACTGAGATTCAGTGCTGATTATTATTTGGTAGAGGCTTTTAGTTTCATGCTATAATTTCATGCATCTGCAGAAAGAAAGAATAAAAACCATCTCCACTTCTATATATTCTTTAGATCAGCACACTTGCAAATGGGAAAGAAAAAAGAAACCACAGCAAATGCCATGTGGCTTTATAAACCTCAAAAGCTTTTTTCTACATGCTTTCTGCACACCCAGGCACTCACTAAATCTCGCTCATCAGGAAGAATTCTCTTGAGAGACTGTCTTGTTGATTTCTATCAGGAACCAAGGAAAGAAATTTTCCAGAGAAGGTGCATGAAAAACCCACACATTTCTTACCAATATTTGACTGAGAATAGAGCTGCAGAAAGAGAAACAGTGGGAATCATGCTCTTAAAATTACCACCCAGCCAAGAAAGTGGCAGTCTCTGTCTCTTAGCATAATCAGATCATCAGACTGCTCTGCAGTGTGGCCAGCCTTTGTTTCCTTTATGTGCTTGTTCATTACTTATCTGTGCTGAAAATCAAAGCATAATGGCTGACACCCATTTTTAATGAATCAGTGTGACAGACAGAAGGGACATGATCATTACTGCCATCCCAACATATGCAAATATTGCTTTTGTTCAACTGCCCTTTCCACATCACTTGATCAAATTGGACATGTTTCTTGTGGATCATACGCCCAACCAATTTATAAACATCAGCTGTTTCAGACCAAGAGACTTTCTTTGTGTTGTACGTAGCCCTTTACTCCCCTCCAGTAATAATAATGGTCTGCTTTTGTTAAATAAATAATAAATAAATAGAAACAGAGTGAACTGAATCTAGTGAGAGGTTTAAAGATGGTAGAGCTTGTTTCCGCCTTTGCTCTACTTCTGTAAATTATTATGCTGCAGCTACAAGGAGAACACAAGCCATTATGACCTGCAGCATTTCTCCAGGGATACAGTACAAAAGTGCTCTATCAGAAATGCAATCAATTCCAGAGATGACTGCTTCCTGCACGCTTCCAAGCTGTGCTTTATAGAACAGCTCCCCATAAAAGGAGCAGGAAATGCATGACATCGTTTAGCAACCGGTCATTAGAACTTAATGGAAGAGGATTAAAATAAAAAAATGCCATGCTTACAGACCTTTCCATACATTACCACAGGCTTTGAGAGGAGGAATTGGTGACATATTGGTAGAGCCTTAACCCCTTCCTCTAACTTCAGAGATGGAAACATCCCACAGTCAAATAAAAATCTTATTAGAAGGTTAAGTCAAATAAAAATCAAACCTCTGAATGAAAGTGGAGTCAAAGGTTAGATTTCTCCATTTTTACCTAAAAACCCCTGGGGGAAATGGAAATGTGTTCCCTAATCTTGATTTCTCTGACCTTTCTTTCCTCAGGTGCTGTACCATGGCATTTCTTGTGTTTTAGCAGTTGTCTCATTTCTAGTTGCCTACAGTCCGTGTGCACTCCCTCTCGCATATGCTTAAGTGAGAACAAACCAAATAACCTCTGAAATTATGTTCGTACTGATTTATTGTGAAGACATTTTTTATACTGAAAACACCTGGTGCACAGTATCATGTGCATTGGTAATAATTCTGGCATAGCTTTTTTCTGGAGCAAAGCAAGTATTTACAGCTACAGCAGAATGCTGGTGATGAAGTCATTCTTATCACAATCGAAAGATAACTTAACAGTAGGAATATATCAATCTCTTGAGGTTCAGCTCTCTCTAAATCATCCCCAGAAGGTTTATGAATCTTTCTGCCCTCTGCAAGTTTTAAAACTGACAACTGCATGGTGCTGATAACCAATATCTGTATAAATGCTTTTCCCACTACATGTTAAATTGTAGCTAAAAATAAGATTCAGATCATCTATCTTTAAAAAGCATATTACATATCTCTCAATGATTACATTTCTCTTAAATGACAAGTCTTTTCACTATGCTAAGCCAGAACCCAGAGTAGTAGTATGTTCTTTTCTGGCAACTTTTCTGTCTCTCACACCACACAAGCACTTGGGAGTCAGAGCACTGCCCAGCATGCAAATGACCTGGTGCATGACAGAGCTACGTGGTCACACTTTGCCATCCCGTGGTCTGAGGTCACTGCCAACAAAGTGCAGTTACAGGAATTCAAGGTACTCAGCTGGTGAGAAACAACGTCTTATAGTGCTGTGAGAAGTGTTGACTCACAAGGTTTGTCTGACTCACATTAAATATTTACTGTTATTCGTTACTTTAATCGTTCAGCTGTAATAAAAAGTATTCCCTGCAGCCTTGCCACCCCAGGCTGTGATCCAGCCATGCTCCACACCCAAGGTAATGTCAGCAAGCCAGCAAACACTGTCTCCTGCCATGTCCAGAGCAGTGGCAAGGACAGGTGTCCAGCACTGGGAACAGCTGCCACTGCATGACCAACACCTCATCCAGAAGGAGCAGTTGGGAAAAGGAGTAGCTGAAAGCATTGTATGCTGGGTGAAACTAAAAAGGCATTTAGGCCATTTCTATTAGATCGAGGAAGATGCTTTCTCCCAAAGCACAAAGCTTTAATTCATCACTCTGAACCAATTGATCTTTGTTTGACTCAGAGTTTGACAATTTTCTTGTGGTTTTGGCACAGCATCACCTGACTATACCACTTCTCTAAGGAGGACATTTTAAATCTCCTACTATTGCAATCAGACATTGCATTCTTCATGTCATAAATGTCAAATACACTGTTGCTGTTTATTGCTAAAAATCATCGTGTTCAACCCAAAGCTAGATTTATTTCACTACTATACAAAAGCATTCATATATATAAGAAAAAAAACCCTGTTCATGCCAAAAATGATATATACACCAAGACTAAGAAACTTGAAATGTCCCTCAGCTATCTCTCTTCCTTTTTTCCAACTGCACATTTAACATATCCAGTTTTTTTTACACCTGTGAAATTATGCAGTGTTGCAACAATAAAACTTAAATCAAAATGATAATAAAATATCAGTAGGAAACTTCGGCTGCTTCAAGTTAATACCCCTTATTATTGCACTTATTTAGAGTTCAGGTAACCTGCGATACTGAAAATCATCTAAATTACTCATGTAAAACTTCCTTAGAGAAACACATTTTAATTTAACATGCATAGGGTTTTGAGAAGCATTTCTAGTATGGAAATCAGCAGTACCAGCCACAAAGGTAAAATTCAGATCTAATTGTCTATTCAAAGGTCATTTTTACAGGACTTCTTACATATATTATTTTTTTTTTTTTAAAGTATATAGAAACAAAATATAATACAAGAAAGAACATAACACTACCTCAGAACAAGGGCTTGCCTTGAACAATGTTGTGCCTCCAGCAGTGGTCATAAGAGGACATGTACGGAAGAGAAAAAAAAGGGAACATAAGGGATCTACCCACTTTCAGCCACAGAGATTTTCCAATCCTGACACAACTGGTAACCCAGTTAGTAAATGTCAACAGATCTCTCTCCCAAGATTTGTCCAGTCTGCTTTCACACCCACCTGAACTTTACTCACACGAAACATCCTTTGACAAGGAGCTCCACAGACTCACTGCATGCCACACAAAGAACCATTACCATTCCTTTGTTTTAAACCTGAACTAAATTAATGCAGTACCTAATTCTATGGGCTCTGTGTATGAAAAATAAAATGAACAGCTGATGTCTAGCATTCCTCTCCATGCCACTCAGAATTATGTGAACCTCTCTCATACTTTCAATAAATCATTTATTTTTCAGGTTGAAGCATTCACCACGTTGAAGCTATGCCATATTGTACAGTAGATAATAAGAGTGCATTTGTAAAACAAAATTATTGATGTAGAGCCTCCAGCATCCTCAGCAGGCTTTTTTTTCCAATTAGTATAAAATTGGTTCTGCAGATTATATAGTCATTAGCAGTTGGATTGCACTGGACATGTTCCAGAATTGCACTAGGCATGTTCCAGCATGGGCTGGTTTTCTTCCATACAAATGGAATTCAGCTCAGGTGCTCCAAGACTGTCCTCTGTTTGAACCAAAGTGCAGTAAGTGAGGATGGTTTAAAGATTTATTTCAAAACCACATGCCTGATCTGAACTAAAACTGGCAGAAGTACCTTGGTTTTTCTTACACAGAAGCTGCTCCATAACTCTGAATTGTCCTTGTCACTATGCACTGAACCTTTTCTCCTTTAAGGACATACTTTTTGAAGATGGGAGGACCAGAACTGCACACAGCAATCAAGGTGTGGAAAAACAATGAATGTATTTGTTTTCATAATGATGTCTTCTGTTTTCTTCTTTATTCCTTTCCTAATATTCCTATTTGTTTTCTTTTCGTACTGCTGCTGAGCACTAAGCTGACAGTATCCTGATACTATCCATAATATCCTCAAAGTCTCATTCCTGAGTGGTAATAGTGTCTCAAAACACAACTTTTTGTATGTTAAGTCAAAACTGCTTTTCCCTGTATGTATCGCTCTACATTTATCCATGTACCTTGTTTTTGACACACATGTGAAATCTAAGAATTGATAGAAACTTCTTGCATAGCACAGAAGTCAATTAATCAGCCCCACAATGTTCTTTTGAGGTATGTAAGCATTATTATGTCCACTTAAACACTGTTATATCATTTTTTCAAGAGATAAACCCAGTTGGACAAGCAAACTCAAACAAGGGGGGCGCTTTTCATCAGTGGAGCAATGAATTCCCCCTAAATTTCTCCTACTTTCTGTAGAATAAAAACTTGCCACAACTAGAAAGGAATCCTGGAATCCTTCTGGTAGAGCTACTTCCAGCAGATCCTTCCAGCTAATATGCAATTTGGGGCCACTAGTATCACCTAAACAACACATTATAATCTTGGGTTATCATTTCAGAAAAGAGCATCCAAAAGTTAATTATGCTTTTGAATTGCTTGGCTGTTCCTCAATTGCCAGGAGCAACCCTAGGAAGGACATTCAGGTGCTCCAGGCAGCAGCATTCTCTGGTAACAGTAACTCAAGTTCAAATATGCACAGCTAAACTCCCTATTTTTCAAACTTTATTAAAGGTTTCTAAATTTAATCCAAAGCTGCTGAATTTTAAGAATTTTAATGCATAACACAAGATTATAGGCTCTAGAAAGAGAATTCTTGAAAACAGAAAATATATTAAAGAGACATTGTAGCTCAGATCTAAATTCTGGCAGGACATAACAGACATCTTAGTCAGCCAACACATCAGACTTTTTATGGGAACAGCTTACTAAAAAAACCTCACATTTTAATTTCAGATTTTCAATTACTTGGTCCAAAAACTTGCATTGTAGCTATTTTATTTTCTCTCTTATGGAAAGATTGAGATAAGAATGTTCCAAATCAGAACAGAGACCCCAGAGAAGGAGGGTATTAATCTGAAAATCATGAGATTAAATGTACTTAATGCATGTTATTATATAAAACATATTTATTGTATAATTTAAATATATTTTTTATATATGCATCATCTTGATGCCTTCTGGCTTTATAGTGTTGGCATTCCCTCAGGTTGTGTATTCTTCATAAAAATGAAACCTGGAGAGCTTTTTGAAAATGAAAGCTTAGATTTTCCTAAGCTCTGATTTAGGTTTTGCAAAGCAGCCTTTTATGGCAAACGACCTCATGCTTTCTCAGTGTAAGGACTTTTTACCCTGTGTGATGGAAACTGATCCAGTGCAGTGTGGATGACAAATATTAAGGTGTGCAGGTCTAAAGCACTGTGGTTTTAGTGTGTGTATATCTGAGCTTCCTTCCCTTTGTCCCAGTCAAGTGTCTTTGCTTTTCAAAGGCTGTACTTTTGAAAGGTTTGTACTTTCCTCTATAACAAAAAGAGCCCACACAAAACAAGACTGAACAATCCCTTGGTTTGCACAAGGCAGAAACCCTTTGGGCATCAGTGAAATTCTTGGAGAGACTGAATTACTGGGGAAATCAAAGCAGTATCTCATTATCAGCTGAGCTCTTCCTGCCTAGTCCCCTCCAACATGTGCTCCAGCAGGAGGGGGGCTGAGCAGGACCAGCCGAGATTGGTTAAGGTGCTTTGCCCTGTGAACCCTGCAGGTACATCACTGCAAGCTGCCAGTGCAGATGAAGTCACAGCAGGATAAAGAGAGCTAAGCCAGCACAGATTATATCTGTGACCATACCAAAATGGGCTAGACACTGCAAAGGCACCTCTGTGTGAGACTCAGACGTCATCCTCATCAGTAAGGCAATATCAATTCAACTATTGTATCCTAAGCCGGCTAGCTTATGTCCTCAAAAAATGTGTAAGAAAGTTCTGAAGGTTCAAGTCTGCATCTGTACCTGAAGGTTTTTCTTTGAAGGAGTAGTTGTGGGGATTTCCTTAGAGAAGGATCTTCTCCAGAAACTTTGTCTTGTACAGTGATTTCTTGAGCCAGAGAAGTGTGTTCCATTATGAATCTCTCTTTTTCGCTAAGGAAATGTGATTAATGTAAATCTAAGACACCACTAATTCAGAAAGGCTTCTCATCTCATGTATTTTCTTTTTCCAGTCTGTTGATCGAAGATATTTTGCAGCCTTAACTTTTAGGTTAAAGTAGTGGTTAAAACAATTGAAATTAAAATATATTGGCTGTTTTTGTAGTCTGTAGGGATAATATAATCCATTTAACCTTTCATAAAACCACATACAGAGAACAAAAGAATTTCAGGAAGTGTATTAATTAGCAAGTATGTCTGTTACTGTACCTAATACCCACGGCTACAATATATATATACACCATTGTATATCCAAGCATACAGTACCTGGATGAACTCCAGAGAATACATGGAGAAAACCTATACACTAGAGCAAATAGATGATGGAGAATGCTCTTAAAAGGTCACTGGCATGGAACTAAACCTGTTAAAAGAGGTTTTACTGTGCTCCATGGGTGTGCTTTGAAGGAGCTTCCATTATATTCAATTACTATTGATTCATTAGGTACATGAACTGTACAGCTCTAATTAAAAACCTTTTTCCTTCCCTCTTCAAAACCAGTGGGGAACCTTAAATAGAGTTAGTCTGAACAAATTTAAAAAAAAAAAGTAAGTGATAAAAAAGATTAATTAGAAAAATGGTAACCCAAATGCCCTGGCCTTCTTTGCTTCGATGTCTAAGTAACCATGGTCTCCCTGGCTCTCTGAGATGAGGCAGCAGATGATGCACCTTCCAGAGCTCTTAGATTGCTTGTCTTCAGCATGAACACACCTTGGCATGTCCCACAGGCAGGTCTGCTTGCTCACACACTCTGTCCCTTCTGTCTCTGGGAGCACAAGGTCCCAGTGCTGGGAATTCCAGAGAGAAAAGAGGAATGGCTTTTTTTGACTAACCAGGCTTCTGACACACTGACTCAGAGGGCCTTTCCCAGGGCAGGGGAAGGGCTGGAAAGCACTGCTGGGAATGGGTCTGGCAAGGGGGATTCTTCTCCCTGGATACATTACAAAAGCTAGTGAATAACTGCTGGATTGTGCTGAGCTTTCATCATTCTGTGGATGAAGTTCAGCCTTTACTGGTGACCCAGTGGTCCGACTGTAAACCCCAAGAGCCTTTCCATGTATAAGGTTCTTTATCCTCTGGCCCTTTCCCAGAGCATTTAAGAATGTAGATAGTCCTCCAGATGTTACAGCATCAGTAAAAGGCTTTGCCAGCTGGAATGAAACAAAACAACTCCAAGCCTACCCTGGGAGAGTGTAATATGCCACTCTCTAGGTAGCTTGCTGCTTCATGCTTAAAAGCCTGTCACCTCTGCTACTTAGTCCCTGACAGCCACACATAGAAATAATAGTCAGAGGTATTTTAAATATTTTATACCTTCTGATTACCTTGTAATTAGTAGCTAATCTGAGACAGTACCAGTCACCTCATCCTTCCAACACCTTCTCATATATTAGTGAGTGGCTAGACTTCTTAGGACTAAAGAGCATCCTAGACATTGCCAGTGCTCTCCAAAACAATAGTACACCCAGGCCCTTATTATGCAGCTACCAGGTGGGTTAGGGCCCCATTCATCAGGCCAGGATTGAAACCATAGGGATGCACTGTTTTAACATGGACTTCTACAACCTCCCTGCTGCTGCACTTCTTGCTGAGATGGAAGCAGATTCAGGCTGTATCAGGACTGTGGTGGTTAGGGGAGGCACAGCCCATATGCCCCATTCAACACAGTGTGACTGGCAGCTGGTAAAACATCATCAGTCCCTGCCCCAGTGATGCTGCCACAGGGCCAGGCTCCAGGTCCTACTGCCTTGCCCAGTCACAGAAGCAGATTTTTGAAAGAACTGTTGGTATTCAATAGCAACAGGAATTTTGATTAATATCTTGCACAAGACATTTTTATGGAACAGAAAATTCCACCTCTGATCTCCTTTAATCAACCTACAACGTCTTACAGTGTGTATATCTGTATATGAATTACTGTGGTCAGTTTATTTTCCATACGGATTTCCTAGACTCAGTTGATTATAGATAATAATTTCCAGTACAGATCTTCTGTTCTGCTTAATATTTTTTTGAAAGTTCCTCCTCCTGTGTGATGGAAACAATTCCATGAGTAAGGACAAGCATTTTTCCATACCTGCTACATCCAGTGCTGTAATCTCAACAGGTTGCAGCTTCATTAAATTCCTCCCATAGCAGCTACTTCTCCCCAGCCTCCAGCAAGGATTCAGACCCACCTGCAGGTACTTTTACACATGAATAAACTTCCACCAGAGGCTGCCGCTTTAATGAACTCTACGTGAAATTCAGACAAATTCTGGTCTACTATCATTTTTATCCACTTAAATATGTTTTAGCCTGACAAGTGAACACAAAAGGAAGCCATTACTTTTGTAAATGTAACAAGTGTCAGTTCCATTATTTACACCTGAGTTGGGCAAAGTAGAGGATAATGTATGGTAGAGACCAATTCAGCATGGAATGGACTAAACAACCCACTGAACTCCATTTCATCAGCAATTTACTGCCTTTCATTTCATTTTCCTGCATCAATAAGTTTGGTTATTAAGGTACAGACCCCTTCCATGCCTCTGAAAGTTTTCAACACTGCTTTATACAGCAATTTCACTTCCCCAACACTGAAAGAATCCTATTTTCTTCATGTTGAGGATGTGCTCAATATAACCTAAAACATCTGTGCCCAATAGTTTAAACAATGCCAAAAATCCTGCTCCCCAGCTCCATCTTCAACAACTCCCTATGGCCACATGCTAAAAGGACATGCTTTTCAAAGGAGTTCTAAGGGCCAAGAATATAATTTTCATATAAGTAATTTTCAAAGTCCAAACAGCTTCAATAGGAGTTGGCTAAACCACTGCACAATTATTTGAAAATTCAGTGCTTATCTTTTTTGGTTACTTTATGGGGTTATAGAAAAAGTCTTAAAACTATACATGGTCCAAAGGAGAAATTAATTCTTGTGGAGTTTCATTTCTGCTAATTGATAAAGCCAAAAGGAAGTCTGTCAAGGGCTAATAATTCCCCAGCATCTTCTGAGATGCGAGCATACATTATCAAATAAGATTACGCATTACATTTGTCCTTTAGAGGGCATTCTACGAATAAGGAGTATGCTCTGGGTAACACTGAGGGTCAGATCTACTCTGGTGTATATTTCCATATTTGCACTTAAGCTAATGAAAATGCATGAGTTACACCACTTGAAGACATTACTCTTTGTCTTTAAATGTTTATTCTCAAAACCTGAACTGACCTAAATCTTTTCAAATGGATCTACATGTTTTCTCAATAGATTTCACAAGTAGCTTACAACCACTATTTTCTGAGTTATTTTTGCCTGTATATCTTACTTGGTTGATAAAGAAGTTGAAGTAGTCACCCAAAAGGAATGGTTGTTTCCCACTGTCCCACAGAATTCACTGATAGGAATCATTTCGTATGACTTCTCTTTTCCTAAGTCCTAGGTGATGTATGTATATTTAAACAAGGCGTTGAAGACACCAAAGGCTCATCAGCTAAATGCAAACTAATTAATTTTAAGGGTATTACCACACTGTCACTCTGTAAGAATAAAAAAATTAATTTGAAATAATTATGTATAACTAATAACCAGTCACGTCTGGTTCATTCAAAAGAATTAACATTATTGGCTAATAATGGAAAAAATATCAGCAGGTCTATAGCACCTTACTAAATCTTGTACTTAGTCCTTCAGTAAAGGTGACTTTTGGCATGCATTTCCTGAAAGCTTTCCAGGTCAGTGGTTTTACTGACATGGTTTTGGAAACCAGAATTGTAAAGATAGTTGGACTGGAAGAAAGATCCATGGATACAGAGCATGAAATAAGAGATAAATTTTTTAAGAATTAACCTGCTTGGATCAGAGAGATGTAAGGACACTTAAAGAAGAAAGTCCAAACTATATTGGGAGAATGTAATGTAACAAGAGGGGAAATGTCCTCTTTAAAGTTTAGGCTGGTAAAAGAAAATATGGGGTTGCATACCAGGAAAGCCAGAAAGACCATAGAATAAAGAACCCCAAAGGCTCTCCAGCAAACCTTCAGCCTCAAAGCAGGACCCAGTCATTACAGGCAGTCATTTCAAACATGGACAAATGGTGGGATTACACTTCCAAGAGGAAAACACAGAATATAATTTCCCTTATGTCTCATTAAGGTGTTTAAACCTGTGAAAAGAAATATGTTCTTTGAGGTTGTTTAAATGTCTAAAGTTGACCTTAAGCATGTGCCAATGGGTTGACAGATGACATTAAGTATGAAATTAGAAGAATTCCTAGGTTGCATAATTCTGACCTGTTGGGCTGATGTAACAAAATGTGTAAAATTATCCATAAGATTAACTCCCCCCTGTGCAGTGGTGACTTTCAGTGTGACAAAGGGGTATAAGAAGTTGAACCTCTTCATATCTTCTGGGACTCAGAAAAGGCTTCACTGTCATTTGTACCTTGAAATGAAACTCACAGAATCAGCAGCTCTATTCTCCCTGATCACTGTAATTGTGCACTGTGCTCAGAAGCATAGAAGACTTCATTATATTATCTTCCAGAATATTTGCCATAAAAAAGGGACAGATTGCTCTAAATGTCATTTATTCTAGCAATAAAAGCCTCTAATTCTTATATCTCTCGGAATTTCCAGTGTTTGGTGGTTTTGACTCTCTGACTTCCCAGCACATTCTAAGCAGGTCTTTCATCAAACCCACTTTCTGCAATCTTTAAAAATCAAATATTGCTAGTGGGGACAATCTTAAAATGCAGAGTGTGTATTTAAAAAGCAGTCTTATATCTACAGGACAGAGGTACCCAGGTTCCTTCAAGCATATCTATTTTCCTAAAACCTCAAGGGGCATCAGAAAAAATAATGCAATAAACAGTTTCTAGTAATGCAGGAAACAATTTTCCACCTCTTCTGAGAATCCAGTTACTAAACTAGGAAGGATAAAGCAAAGATTTATAGGATTAAAAAATGAGTATCATGAAAAGAAAGAGTAATCAAAAATATTTGTATTCAGCAGAATCATGACAAAGTTCATACCCTTCATAGTCTAGGAAAAATTAATTCAGAATTCAAATTGGATTATGCGTATGTACGTGTATCCATCTGTGTGTTTATGTGTGTGAGGACAGCCATGCCTCTCTCATCTACTTCACATCTGATTTTTCCTCTCTGGGATTCTATTTATCATTACATGCACTGGCTGAACTGTACTTTGAGCTCCTTGATATATGCCATCTATTGCTATCCAGTAGTTACCTATGAGCTGGTTAAGTGTAAAAATGTGCAAGCCCCAAACCTTTAGGCTGAGCATGTGTGGGATTCCTCAGACTGACTGTGTGTCTTTCAGTAGTGTAAAAGGGAAACTTTGCCAGTTTGATGCGCATTTCATTGTGAGCATATGCAGGCCTGTCCTAGAAACCAAAACAAATGGACCAGGTAGAGTCTTTTCAGTCGGGAGTTTTTTCATTTCCCTTTGATATAATCTTAGCTGAAGTATGTCCAGGTCCTGAGAGCAGGTATAGACTTACTAAAGTCAGAAAGGAGGCAGGTCTGAGTGTGCACAAGTGGCGAGTCTGTTTCTAGTAGCAGAACTAGGCACGGACAGCACAAGAGCAACCTGAGCAGACACATCCACCACCTCAAGGAGCTGCCTAAACCTCACCAGCAGTAGCTGAAGCAATAATCCACCTGCCCAATCAAACCATAGAAGAGGAAAAACATTTAAACAGTTTATCTGACTTGGCACAAGACAACTGATAAACTCAGCAAGATTTAAACATCAGATTTTTCTAAATGACAGATCGTGGTTGCACCACATTCTTATGTAAAACTTCCTTAACAGGGAGAAGAAACTCAGTGCAAGGATGGAGGACTCTTATCTCTGTTTCCAAAACTCAGGAGTGCAACTAAAGATTTTAAAGGAGCAGCTTTGAAGAATTCTATATTCTTATAAATAATGTTTGCAGCTGCCTTTAGCCTATAACAAAATGTCAGTTACAACAAATATATTTCCTTCTTCACCAGCCTATCTGTACAGAGAGCACACCTGTGTTACTCATGTTCAGCCTTTCAGTCACCAGCAACGTTTGCTTCCTCAGTCTGTAGGAGAATGATTGCAATAGCAGGAGGTAAATGAGACAGAGTAGTCAAAGAAAAAAATGAAAATGTGTGAAAACAATGTTAAGTATAACAGTTAAACACACACTTTACTCAATGCAAATGAAGAAATCGCTTTGCAATTTCCTAAACGTCTAAAAATCTTTATACCACTTTACAGTAGACAGTAGAGTATGAGAATAACAGTTTTTATCAGTGATCCTCCCTTCTCTTTGTCAACAGAAACAAGCTGAGATTTAATCCCTCTCTGACTCTTTTTTCTCGGATGTTGTTTATTGGGCTGAAATTATGTGAAAACCAACACAAATGTGAATTTTATCTCCCTTTCATTGGAAGTGCCAGCAAGTTGCTCCATTTTAGTGTCCACGGTCCCAAGCCTGTCAGTAGCAAATCTCCCTTTCTACTGAAATCACCTTTTAATAGCAATCTCATAACTCCTGAGGTACAGAAGTTATGAGAAAGCTCAAATCTGTGGTAAGAGAAGGTATCTGAGGTCTACTGTATGGCTGTCACAGGGAATCAGTAATGGTGTATTGATCTAAATCAAGTGGTGCAGCAGAACAGTGGATGTGTTCCCAGTAGCTGATGCTCTCGTAGCAAGTTTTGCTTTCTGGGAAACTAGAAGATATTAAGTCTATATTTGTATTTGCTAGTTTGGAAATGTCTGTGAAGTCAGCTTTACTCCTTACCATGCTTTCAAACACAGTCCAGGTTCATTCCAGGCCCACTTTAAATTTAATTAGGATTTTGGTAACATTAAGTTTCTGCCACAGGCAGTGATTGCAGAGTGATGCAGAATCAGCCTTTGCAGGTGCATCTCTCTCATTGTGATTAGAAAGGGAGTTGTATTCCTAATATGATGTCATGAGTTGACCCCGGCTAGGTGCCAGGTGCCCACTCAGTCACTCTAT
Source organism: Eopsaltria australis (assembly GCA_034509425.1). Classification (NCBI taxonomy): domain Eukaryota; kingdom Metazoa; phylum Chordata; class Aves; order Passeriformes; family Petroicidae; genus Eopsaltria; species Eopsaltria australis. Next base: position 772,091 of record JAVTVJ010000056.1, read on the forward strand.
TGCTCCCTCTCCCACTGGGAGAGGGGAGAGAATAATATGGAAAAAGACTTTCAGGGTAAGAAAAGGAAGTTCTATTACAGCGGGAAAAATAGAGCAAGAAAGCAAAGATTTGCACGTGCAAGAGCTGAGGAGAAAAAACAATCAATCTCTACTTCCCATCAGCAGCGATGTCCAGACACTTTCTGGGAAGCAGGGCTTCAGCACGCGTGATGGTTGCTCGAGGAGGTAAACATGGACAAGCCCTGAGTGCCTCCTCCTCCTCCTCTCTTCCTTCCCTCATATATCTGAGCTGATGTCATATGGTATGGAATATCCCTTTGGCTGACTGGGGTCAGCTGGCCTGCTGGTGTCCCCTCCCAGGATCTTGCCCACCCCATCCCCTTCAGTGGGGGAAGGAATGTCACAGGGACAGCACAGCTTGGCAGTAGCCAAAACACTGCTCTGTTATCAACGCCAGCTACCAAAGCAAAGCACAGCACTGTAAGGGCTGTGAGCTTTACCCCAGTCAGACCCAATACACATGAGTATCCCAGAAACCAAATTCAGATGATGCCAGTTCATCCTCTGGTTTCATAGCAGCCACAAGTATTTAACTTTATCACTAACAGCATTCCTGATGACAACACTCCTAGCACTGCACAGCCTGACTGGCTCAAGGCTCTGTTTCCTGTTCAAAGTCAGGATTTTGCACAAATCCTGTGAAACCCTTCTCTAAACTTTCCTGTCACAACCTACAAAGGGACACTGGCCTGTGTATTTTCAATAGAGGCCACCCAGCCCCCCTCATGTGACAGAGCAGGTATGCTATGCATGGAGAAAAAGAGAGGGTTTAGTCTCCAAAGAAAGACTAATTTATAGAAAGAAAGATGTCAGGGAAGCCTGAGTTGGATTTCAGTTAGGGCACAGAAAATAAAGTTCTGTAGAGTACCATCTATCACTTTAACCAGGGCCATTCATGTCTTCAATGCCTAGTTCAAGACCTATGCAGGAAATTCCTCTTTCTCTTTCTCTCTTCTAGCAGAAGAGCTGATACCAGCATGTAAGCTTTATTCTTCCCAGGAATCCTCATCAGAGATGCTTTCCCTGCTAAACCCAGGGGAAATCCAAGAGCAATTCAATTTATGAAAGCAAATGGGTCACTCATCAGCTACAACCTGATAGGATTGTTTGACAGGGCATTAGGAACATCTGTGTGTCCCAAAGCATCACACAGTTCAGATTTTCTAGAGGACAGTGGTTCCAGCCAGGACAGGGCTATTTTTTGTAACATCTCACCTCATTTTCTGGGGACAGGGGAAGGGTCCCTTCCAGGTCAGGGTAGCATAGTGGGAGTTTGTATATTGCCAGTTTCCACATGGTGAGCCTTTCATGTGTGCATTGTTTGCCTTTCTCGTATTCTTGTTGCTGTTACTGTTCATTTCTTATTTCATTGCTGTTTCCAGTAAAATGTTCTTATCTCAACCAGTGATTTTACCTTTTGTGCCTCCATTTCTGCTCTCCAGTCCTCCACAGGGGGAGAGGAAGGGGGTGGGGGAGTGAGCAAGCAGCACATGGTTTGGAGTGTTTCAGCAAGAACATTGAATTGGGAAACACCTTTCCTAAACCACAACAAATACTTACCTTCAAGTATTTCACAGGTGGTTGACAGGCTCTTCCTCATTAATGAATTCAGACTTCACAACATCTTGTCTTGACATAAGGATAACATTTAAAGATTCAAAGACAGTAAGTAGCAAAAGAGGTCGTCTGAAATAATTTATGTGAATAATGTTCTTTCATTACGTTCAAGGTCCTTTGAGTATAGGCCTGATAAATACAAAACCCATGCATAAGATGTATTGGGTCTGACTGGGGTAAAGCTCACAGGCCTTACACTGCTGTACTTTGCTTTGGTAGCTGGTGTTGATAACAGAGCAGTGTTTTGGCTACTGCCAAGCTGTGCTGTCCCTGTGACTTTCCTTCCCCCACTGAAGGGGATGGGGGGGGCAAGATCCTGGGAGGGGACACCAGCAGGCCAGCTGAGCCCAGTCAGCCAAAGAGATATTCCATAGCATATGACATCAGCTCAGATATATGAGGGAAGGAAGAGAGGAGGAGGAGGGAGGCATTCGGGACTTGTCCATGTTTGCCTCCTCGAGCAACCATCACGTGTGCTGGAGCCCTGCTTCCCAGAAAGTGTCCGGACATCGCTGCTGATGGGAAGTAGAGATTGATTGTTTTCTCTTCTTGCTCTTGCCGGCCCGCTAACTTTCAACTTGCTTGTTCTATTTTTTTTTTTTTCTTTTTCCTCCACTGTAATAAAACTGCCTTTACTCACCCTGATAGTCTTTTTCAATATTATCCTCTCCCCTCTCCCAGTGGGAGGGGGAGTGATAGAGTGACTGAGTGGGCACCTGGCCCCTGGCCGGGGTCAACCCACGACATAAGACTATAAACATTTTACAAATATTTGCTTAAGCAATGCTAGGAATCTGATAAAAACATAAATGTGAAAAATTAATAATATCAAATTTAGGATCTTGGTTCTGTTCTTTTCTGACATTCACATTCAGTTTTGCTGTGGTTTATCATCGGGAATTTAAAAACAAAAATTCTGAGAACAGAGTAGAATTTAAGATTCCAGCTCTACTTATGACTTCCATCATTTTCAGTAGCATAAACCAATACTCATGCATTTTTCACTGTAGTGTTCAGGTTGAAACACCCTGTCTTTTTACAAAGCTTCCCTCTCATTACAGAGATTATGGCCACCTGTCAGCCTCTGCTCAGAGGATGAATTACTCTTCATGAGAATGATGAGTAGCAGTAGCCAGCCCATGATTGTTAACAACAATGCTGTAGCATTCTTAGAGAGAGAGAAACACCTCCTTTTAACAGCTCTTTTTAAAGAAATATCCTGAAATAAGCATCTCTGAAATGTCCAACATAACAAATTGAAATGCAGTCTTAAAATGCACTGGGTAAATGCTGCTGATGCACACATGTTAAGAGAGGAAAGTTGTTAACAAGAGGTAGAGCATTTTAGAGAACATTGATGGACTTTGCTCGCTGGACTGCACAAAGTCTAACGAAAAGGGGTCCAAAGCTCTTGTAATTGTGGCATGAAAAGACAGAACACAATCATCTTGATTTGTTCAGTTGAGGTAGTTGTACCTGCAGAAATGAGGGCCAGACCATTACAGTCTCCCCACCTCCAGCACCTTCAGCCATTACTGTGAGCAAAGAAAGGGTTTATTCTTCCTGATGAATTGTTGGAAAATTTTTCAAAGTCAAAACCAGATCAAAAGTATCCATAAATCATCTCTCTTATCCTCAGATTAACCTGGTAGCATTGAAGACAGAGTAGCTATGGTCTCCACCTGTTCCCCAAGCCACCTAGGGAGAGACTGTGCTATCAGAGCAGCATGCTAACTAAAAATAAGTGAGTAAAGAAGAAGAACTTGCTCAAGAATTTTCCTAGACTGTTAAAATCAGTGGGAAATGCTTCTTCAGAGAAATACTCTGACAAGGAAAACCACTTATGCAAAAGCATCAGAAATTTCTAGGGGAAAAGTCATTTTCTGCTAGGAAAAAGACAGAAAATTGCATGTCAGGAGAATAAAAATGTTAGTTTTGTGATTGCCCACCTGGAGGGACTCTATCCATTAAACTCACTACTCACTAGAAGAAAGCAAGTAGGTAAAAACAGCCCCTCATGAAGCTGCTACCTTCCGCAACTGTTGTCTCCCACTCAGATTTTGATTAAGGCCCTAGGTTTTCTTCCACATTTTCCTGCTTTTCTAACAGTTTTCTTTTAATTCTTATTATTTTTGTTTCAAATAAAAATTTTCTAGATAAACATGCTTTTGTAAAATCTTAAAATTCATGCTGAGTCAGTACAGCAATATCTTGCAGGAGAACAGCTTTAGGAAAGGATCTACTATTACAGAAAGCATAGTAAATTAGTTTTTACTGAGTGCCTTCCAGGGTCTGTTCAAAAGCCTCTGGTTACTGGGTAATTCACAGATGATATTATTTCCACCCACATGGATTTGCACCAATGTGAAAGGTTAATTTTCATATAAATTGCACAGGAAATGGAATGTCACCCCCAGAGCTAAGGAAGAGGTAAGTAAAAGAAAATGCAGATGAATGGAATCACCTGAGAGAAAATAAAGGGCAGAATTGAAGTAGGATGTTGTAGTTTGTAAAAATTAGGTAGAAATCACAAGACTTATCTCTCCCTTGCAGAATTTCTCTTCTGTGCAAACATCAAGGTTCAGATTTCAGTCCCCATAATTCACCTTTTCCAAGAGGAAAGCCCCATTTCTTGAGCATATTTTGATTCCTTTGTACATATTTGTGAATGGGTTGCTACATAACTTATGGAAGTGTAATAGAATGTAGCACATTTTCTGTTTCTTCTGCAGCAAAATGATGATGTGATTGTTGTAAGGAAAACCATGCTGTCCATGACCTTAAATACTTAGCCTTTGAAGTGAAATTCAAAGAGGAGAAAAGTAGGTTGTGATATTTATTTTTTTCAACTTGGTACATCCAGGACAGAAAAGTACCCCAGCACAGTCTGCAGAAGATGCCATTCCTTCCTTTAAGAGGGAAAATCTTTACTTCCAAGATCCTGAAACTTAGTGTTTTGAATCTAGAAAGAAATAATTATGAGAGTCCCAGACACCAGTATATCTGCAATCAAAGCTACCTTTGAGGAAAGAATTGAAATAAATGGCAAAGTGAGAGCTGTGCAAGGCAGGAGGAAGAGCTGGGAGTAAGGGAATTAAGAAGCAGTGAATAGCAAACATCTGCAAGAAAACTGCTGATTTGTGGCTGAGCAACTTCTCTTACTGAGCCAGATGGTTCATTAGCAAAAAGGCAGGGGTAGATGCCAAAGCAGCTTTAACTCTGCTGTGACCAACACCTGTACCTATTGCTTTCAGGAGCATTACAGAGACAGGCCACTCCAGAGCTGTGCCATACAATTTTCTTAATATTAAGGCTGGTAATATTGAATCATGAGCATCCACTGCAAATTCTAACCTGTAAATAGCCCCCCAAACATGCATGGAATCTGGGAGATAAGGCAGCAGATTATTTTTATAGGTATAATAGATGTGGTGATGTAGCAATACCTTATTGCCCTTTGCTGTTACCTGTCATTTTATGACCTCTTCTCACCATTCACCAGGTTCCAGGGAAAATGTGATGTTTGCTCAATGACCAATTTGTTCCATTTTCATTTCTCATGGCACAAGATGTTCTTTTTCCATCTACACTTTTACCTTTCTCTCAGACACTGATATCAGCTATGACAAACGCTTGGTTTTTCTTGCCCTCGAGGCAGAGACTTATTTTTCTCTTTGTAAACATAATACATGCTGAGGCCAAATTTTCAGTTACTCTTTCCTGTCATTTTAGTCTCAACTGTGAGTGAATGAGTTTGCTTGAAAATAAGGCCCACCCAGGCTCATACGATCTTTCTGTGACAATATTTGGGCATCTGCTTTAGAGCAAACACAGAGTGGACAGAGAGATTGTTGAGAGATTGTTGCCCTCTTTCACCTCAAAAATATCGGCACTGTAGCTTGCCCATTAAAGGAGTCTCTGAGAACACCTGGGTTTGTACCTCCTGGACCATCTCTGAGGAAATCCGGTGATAACTTCATGCCACTGTCACCAAATCTGTAAAATAAATGTGTATTTATACCTTCCCAAGGCCACCTTGCAATGAAAAGGAAAAGAGCTGTGGACTGAAGGACAACAGCATTAATTTATAATTATAACCCTTTAGCCAGGATGATGTGGTACATAGTATCCATCAAAGACAAGTAAGTGCTTAGTACATACTGAGTCAGGCTTGTAATTTCCCAACCAGCTGGCAAGGACACCCTCCCAATGTCTGAATTTGCTTTCTCCCATGCTGATAGCTGTGTGCTTAAAGGTAATATTATATTTAAAAGTATACTTAGCATTATATCAATATAATGCAGTCTCTTCACCTTGTTGGAGACATCTGTCCAGAGTATATATAGCTTGGAAAATCTGGCATCAGCAGTGATGATGTTTTCTGTCCTTATTCTGGAAGTGATGATACCACTTCCAAGAACCATATACAAACCACCCAACATAGCTAGCCAAGCACAAGAATAAAATAAAAAAAGAAGAAGAATGCCTCTCTTCTTTCTCCATTTGAAATAAAGTCTCCATTGCCTCTGGACATTATTCCATTGTGTATTTTCTGTGCCGTTTTCCTAGAAACCCAAAAGACAAAACTCATTTATATTCTGCACACACTACTGAGGTACTGATCTCAATCTTTAATCCTAACCAAATTCTAAAATCAGAAAAAACATCCTGATCACATGTAACTGGTCACATTGTTCACTGAAAATTGCAGTGTCATTTAAATGTGTCTTCACACACTCCTGATGGGGTAGAAGAAACTGAGTGCTGAAAAACAACAATATCCACTGACCAGCTGGCATTATTCTGAACTCCAGGTGTGGAAGGGCTGAATTTCCTGCTGCCTTACCTTCACCCTTCTGGTCAGAGGGATACACTAAGGTCCATTGATTAAAAAGTGTGGATATAGATCTGGAAAACCTGCCAGAAAGCTATCTGGGTTAATCCATGTCTACCCTTAGGATATGGGATTCCTTTGTCATTTCCTGTTTTTACATCTCACTCAGCTCTTTTTTTTGACTAGCTGCTTCTCTGGGATTTGACCTTAATCAAGGACATTTTTGGGTTTTTTACAGAAGTGTCTAGATGTGAGAAGAGATACATTTTCTTCATCCTTGAGAGAGTGCATCCTTAACTTCTGTACCACATAATCTAAAGTCTCTCAGTATTGTACTGTTCTTTGATCTCCTATTTGCACTTCCTCTGATAGCTTGTGTGATTAGGCTCAGCTTGGGTTTAGAGATATATGATGCTACATAAAAGCATTGCTTTTCTTCACTCTCAATGCAAAAGCATTTCTTGCATCTGTGGCCTCTGTTTCAAAGTATTACAGGTGATCCTTACCATTTTTCAAGCAGCTTATACTCCAAACCTCCCTGCAATACTTGAATTTTACTGGAATTCTGTTCCCTGCCTGTGTATACTCTCAAAAAGTTTCCCTTCTTCCTTCTCACCCCAGTCCTACACTGGAAAAGATTGTGGTGGTTTGACCCTGGCTGGATGCCAGACACCCACTAGAGGTACTCTAGTCTGTCACTCTCCTCCATAATGGGACAGGGGAGAGAAAACATAACCAAAGGTGCATGAATTGAGATAAAGGCAAGGAGAGATCCCTCACCAATTACTGTCGTGGGCATTACAGACTAGATATGTGGAAATCAATTGAATTTATAACCAGTCAAAATCAGAGCAAGATAATGAAAAGTAAAATAAAATCTTAAAAACACCTTCCCCCCACCCCTACCTCCTTCCTGTGCATTGTAGGAGGCAGAGGGAAATGGGGATGGGAGTTATGGTCAGTTCATCACACATTGTTCCTCAGGGGGAGGAGTCCTTCCCCTGCTCCAGCATGAGGTCCTTCCCACGGGAGGCAGTTCTCCATGAGCTCCTCCAGAGTCCTTCCTATGGGTTACAGTTCTTCACAAACTGCTCCAGAGTGGGTCCCTTTCCATGGGGTTCAGTTCTTCAAAAACAGGCTGCTCCAGGGGGGGTCCCCCACGGGGTTGCAAGTGCTGCCAGGAAACCTCCTCTCTCCACAGGTCTGCACATCCCTGCCAGGATGTGCTTACTTCAGGGCCACAGGCTTCTTTCCACTGGCTTCAGCATCGGTCTTCTTCACTGCAGGTGGATCTCTTTATCCCCATTGACCTCCAAGGGTGCAGGGGCACAGCTGCCTCACCATGGTCTGCACCACGGCTGCAGGAGAATCTCAGCTCAGGTGCCTGGAGTACATCCTCCCCCTCCTTCTGCACTGACCTTGGTGCCTGCAGAGCAGTTCCTCTCACATATTGTAAATCCTCTCTTCTCTGACCACAATTACAAATTAACTTTCTTTTTCTTTTTAAATGTATTATCACAGAGGCATTATGATTCCCAATCAGCTTGGCCATGGTCACTGGCAGCTCTTGGAGCTGGCTGTCATTGGCTTTGACAGACATGGGTAATCTTCTGGCAGCTTCTCACAGAAGCCACCCCGTAGCCCCCTTGCTACCAAAACCTGGCCACACAGGCCTAATATAAACCCAAATATTCTTACTGGCCACAGATGTTACAACCTTGCTGCTGCCTCCTATACATGGGGTAGGGTGCCGATAAATGACACAGGGGTGGTGGTTTAGTTAGGAAGAGGTCTATCATGTCCTCTGATACATGTCTGAAACACTCTACCCTCTCACCAGTTGTGCATGATAGGTTGGCATCCTTGGCACATAAAGAGTTGGATATTCTTTAAAACAGCAGAGACCTCTTTTCTTAGGATGATACAGTTAGTGCATCATTCAGTAGACATTTCTTTGTGCAATCAAACTCAGAAAAGAGTTTAGTTTTGCTATTCATATTTTGAGATAGCACACAGCATAATTTATTAGGATTGGCACTCGTGGTCATGTATATGACAACTGATTTGCAGCTCTGAACCCTTAATACACACCTAAAGATAATCACCAGTAACTGTCTTGTTATTGTTCCCTTGCATGTCAAGGATGTTTATTCATGGGCCCCTGGCTGTCTTCCCATCACTTTGGCCCTGCTCTCAAGTCACTAGATCTGAGTCTGTGTCTTCACCTCTATTTCCCACTGTCATTATAGAATAATCATTTGTATTGCCACCCATTATCACTGAGCTTTGATCAAAACTAAATTCACTGTCTAAAGCTGTCATTGATTTTGTGTGCTGGAGACAAAAAGCCATCACATGGCAATGGAAGAGCAGCTCTCTGGGACCCTATTTTTATGCCACAATTAATGACTTTGATGTTTCAAACACATCTGTATAACTTTAGCTCTTTGGCCCTCCAGTCCTCATCTATGCTTTCACCCTTTCAAAATACTTTCCATTAGCTTCATGCCACAATCTGTTTCAGAGTTTCTCACTTTTACTTCGCCACAGTCAAAAGCTGAAGTTGCTAATCCTCTCCTGCTCCTTGTTCTTATATCAAGGAGCAGAGCAAGGACAGCCATTTCCCATTAAAATGCCATTACTACTGTTGTGAGGTTTTTCATTCCACAAATTTTAGAAATACAGGACACCTGATGCAGCACAGAAACTGGTCACAGTAGAAACACCTTAAGTGCTGAGATGCCAGGGAGACTGATACAATCCTCCAGTCATACATTTAGGTTCACACTGCATCTTTAACCTTTGTTTCTTTCATAGGTAGAAGGAAAGAAAGAAAAAGAACAAAAACATTTATGCATTTCAATTTTATTTTTTTTTTGAAGATGTAACAGTGAAAAAATCCAGAGACAGTTTAAGAGACAAGTCTTATATCTGCTCAATCAATATTAGCATAGTGATTTCATATCTAGAGCACAATTATTTTCTCTTTTAACCAGTAAATCAGATAGAAATTGATCTATTTACAACCAGTGTGCAAAATATTTCATCATTCTACAAAATTAGTTACAAGTTCATGTATCACAGCAAAGATAAATTCAGTTGATCGAGAAACCAACCATGACACAAGAAGAATGAGTAGTGTGTACATAAGTATGCAGAATAAGGCATACTTTGATCTGTAGTATCTTTATCAATACTACCATCAGAATACAGAGTTGAGATCCTGCTGGTGTGTAACATTCATGTCTGGGGACCCAATTTGGCTGTGTACAGTAGTCAACAAATATTTTCAGCAAAGTGTCTTTCACACTTACCTATAGTGCCCTTCAACTGCACAACACAGCAACAAGGCTACTGGTAGGAGGAAATTTAATCCTATATAACATTTATTATATACTGTATAGAGAGACTCTAACTGCAACTCTTCACTAGGATGCTAATGTCCCTGGTGCATTCACTGTACACAAAGAATATAGAGAAAAATGTCATTCATGCCCAGACAGATGTAAATTCTCACCTCGCAATGATTAGCTGAACATAAGATTTAAATATAAAGACCCTGTTGTGTTGTATTTCCTTTTGCTAAGAAACCATTTTTGCGTATCTAACAAATACAAATTTTTCAAAACTTTGCCAGGAGCTTTTTGGGTGTATTTGATGACCAAACCCACTAGCCTAACATGTTGGTGGTTATGCTCCACGAAAGAGCAATTCACCCCTGAAAGTGTCCAAGGCCAGGCTGGATGGGGCTTTGAGCAACCTGGTCTGGTGGAAGGTTGGAACCTGCTGGAGCAGATGATCTTCAAGGTCCCTTCCAACCAAAACCATTCTAAGATTCTACAAATGTCTGTGGACATTTCAAGCACAAATTCAGTGGATCTTTTTGCAACAGTAGTCTCCATCTGCAAGAATATTTTTTCTGGTAGCAGCAGAAGTTGCAGAGGTATTGAGGCACCATTAAACTTTGCCAAGGATCAGCTTCAGAGGCAAAAATAGTTCTCTTTGATCTCAGAGTAAAAAGCCAAAGCCTCTAAGACTGGATGCCAGAGGAGATTCCACAGGAATAAGGGCACAACTTCCTTCTCAAATCTGATGAAAACTGTAAGCAAATCACGTCACTTCTCCGTTTCACAGATAGGCAAATTTGGTCAATCCACCTGAAAATATCACAAGATTCTAAGAGTAGCTGGACAACTCTCACTGGTACTGAAAAGCTGAGTTTCTAAAAGGCTTTGCCAGTGAACAAAAGGAGATTTGTCCTTCAGTCTGACAAAACCAACAAGACTGACAACACCCCTACCAGCATAGACGTCACAATCCATTTTAAAGTGGTATATTTAATATTCCAGTGAAATACCATATGCTTTGACCCATCTTGTTTTGTTAAAGGTACATGATGAAGAAATAGAGTCTTTAGCATCATGAAACATTGGAGCAATACAGGTGGTCAGGAAGTCACTGTCCAGTTTTATTCAAATTAATTCTCTTTCTTTAAGACTTTTAATGGGAATGTCAGTCATATTACCAGTTTCAAAGGACACCTTGCTATCTTGTTCAACAAGTTGGCTTTTTCAGGTGACATATTTTCATTTTTGTAATGGCTTGCAGCATTGTATGAAGCCAAAATGGCAGATGTTCTCACAGTTATATTGCTGTTACATTCCCAAACTCACAGAACCAGTTTTGTCTTAACCAAGATGTTTATATTCTTTGCTCATAATAGCTATCTTGGGCTAGCTTTGCCTTACTATTCAAATTTTATTCCCCTAATTCTTACACTGCCAGTGTGAGTCTGAGTGTGGCTGTCAGTGAACTGCCTTCATGACTCATATTTTTGCACCTGCACACAGGACAGCAAGGAGTCAGTCCCACATGGTGCATGGCAAGACCAAAATTTTGTCTTGCTCAATTTCACATGCATTTGGAAAGACTGTTCTCGTTAAAACATATTTCCTAGTTAAAATGTATTTTCCTAGTTTAGGGAAAAAAAATGTTCATTACCAGGTCCTAATTGTTTTTAAAATGTCTGTGATCTAAATATTGTTCTTGTAACAATTTCTCATGACATTTGGAATGATTTCATGTATCAGAAAACAACTAGATGTAAGAGGTAAAATATCTCTTATATTAATTATTATACCTAAAGCAAAGCAAAAACATTAAGAATGTATTATTTTTAAAAGAAGTAAAAATGCTTGTGTGTTTGAGACAAAGGAAAGGCACATCAGTGATCCCACCTTCTCATCCAGATCTTAGTGATTCTTTCAAATGCAGCTTTAGTCAGGTTGTTTGTGCAGTGTGACAGGGCCTCACTCCCTGCAGGGGCATTGGCAGCCCTCAGCAGTCACCTGTTCTGTGTGACGGGTGATGACAGCTAAATGTCGGTGTCTGTGAAGGCTGGCAAGAGCTACAAAAGCTTAACCAGCAGGCAGTGTTGACTGACTTCCAGATTCTACCACTCCCCAGGGACTGCAAAATATGGGAAGTGCTATGAGGAGGTGAATCCTTTCATTCAAGGTTCTCAAATCTACATCATTTTCAGGTAGTTTTGATCCAAGATCAAGGCAAAAATAATCATTTATGGATTTAAAGTTAAATGACCATTATAGAAAATGCAAAAGTCATCAGTGGAGCTAGCACTGAAATTCTAGTCTGCTTTTAACCAGCCAAGTGTCCTAATTATGGCCAAAGAACCTGATTTGTTCTGGAAGCTCAGAGTCCAGTGGTTTTATGAGGAAAACCAAGAACTTTGGATGCAGGAGCTGTATTTATGAACCATATTCTGACTCTTTGAGGAAAATAAGAAAAAAAAGGGAAGAAAGACAAGTTCCATAAAGGTAAATGCTTATTATTCCTAAAATGGCTCTAGTGACCTACTCTACATGTTTATATTGCTGTGTCAGTGCTAACTGCACTGTTTTGTTGCCCATGCCACTTGCAGATGCACAGCGTTATGCAGTGCATTGCCTGTTTTAATATATTGCTCCATAGACACTGAATCATTAGCTAATCACATGTGCAGACAACCAGAAACATTCTTGAAAGGATTCTGGCTCTTTGATTTTTTTCCTCCAAATGAAAATTACAATTCTTTCACTCCATTCATCCAGTGTTCTAAATGTTAAGTTATATGTGATGTTTCTCACAGGGACTGAGGCATTAGCTGGTATTCACAGGCTCCTAAAGCTGCTTCTGAGAGATGTTGAGAGTAAAGTGGAGCATCCTTGTCTCGGTTTCATTCTATAAATGCAAGAGAATCCATTCTGCTGAATCCAGGCTCAGAGATGGAAAGGGAGGAGGTGCCCCAAGCACCAGAGCAGGGATTCTCCTGCAGCCCATGGAGAAGACCATGGTGGAGCAGGTTGCTCCCCCGCAGTCCATAGAGCACCCCAGTGGAGCAGATATTCACTCTGCAGCCTAGGAAGGACACCACGGGTTCTGCAGCTTCTCTCACTTTTCCCTGGCTTACAGCCAGGATGGCTGCAAGGTACCAAACCTCTGTTTCCACACACCACAATACATTTTGATCATATTTTTTCTGATTATATTATTCAATTCTGTCTTATTTTTCACTGGTGGAAAAGATAAGAAATACAGGTACATTATATTCTCACAGGCCTTTTTACAGGAATGAATGCCTATATAATTTCTGTATTCATAAATAAATAATAAGTATTCAGGCACACTTCAGACTGCTGAGCTTTCTAGCACTAGTGGTATGTCATTCTTTAGCACCAAAAATTATCATGTAATTTACAAAAATAAATTCAATTTTAACTAAATAATCTTTTCAGAGCCAATTTTAACATTTACAACAACTCTCTGGTGAAGCAGTCTGTAGGAATCTGTGCAAAATCAAGACATTTGTCATGAAATTGCTATCAATTTTATTAATACAACCTTTCAGTAGTCTATAGATCATCAAAAGGATGTGGTTAATCAGAGCAACATTTGCACAGTTTCCAGATTTGTGGAGAGTCTCAAAATGGTTTACATCCTAATTCAGGGTAGGAGCAAATTTCTGTAATTTCAGCATCTCCTATAGGGCAGGATTTCAACGCTTTGACCATGCTATTGACTTGACATTTCTCAGAAACTACAGCTCCACCACTGTATTATAGTATGCATTGAGACTAAAAGCCATAAGCATTTGAAAAGTATTTGGGAAATGCTGTTGCTCCTCTAAGATATATTTATAATGATTTAGTCAAAATTAAGTTTTTCTACAAGCAGGTAAGTGACACTGTGCATTAGAGGCTACAGAGAATGACTCTATGTGGGGTCTTCTATCTAAGAATGGTAATAACAGATTAGTAACAAAACCGTAGAACAAGCTCTAGGATAAATATTTTAGGGAGGTTCTTTGTAGTACTGAGATTCACATTAATGCAGTGGCCCTTTCCCTTGTCCTGGGTCAATAATGCATTTCAGCACAGAGGCGTGAATGTGAATTCTGTTCAAAATCAAGCATAAGCCTTAACCATATAGGAATCCCAAATGCCTGAATCCAGGAAGAAAACACATTGCTGGGACCTCATCACAGATGGCTATGAATCCTGCTTCTGGGCAATGCCCTTGGAGCTGATCAGTTAAACTCCCTGCTCCATTAAATAAGGCAGTGGAGGGGCATCTGTGCTTCTAACAGAGATATTCAGAAAATTTGGGCAGATGGAAACTGATAGCACTTCCCAGCCTCCTTTCCACTGTAGCCCTCCAAGACCAAGGAGCTATGGTACTAGGGAACTGGGAGACAATATACCAAAGAAATTAATTACAAGCTGATTACACATGGCACCAGTTTCATATCTTCTCACCTTATCACCAGGAGACTTGGACACACAACAGCAGATCTCAGTTCCTGCATCCATGGTTTCTGGTAACAGCTCCCATCATGCTACATTACAGTAGGAGCACTTCTGTCTCATTGTCTTCCTTTGTTTTTTAGTTTAAATATGACTATAGAAGCACTTGAAACTGACCTAAAAAGGTGGGGTTAATGAAAATCATGCAGGCAGTGAATGTCAGAAGAATGGGTCGAGGATTTGCATACATCATACTGGATGCCACTGCATATATTTCCATAACAGTAAGTGATAAATAATAAAACCTACAAGTTTAATGTTTTTATCATGTCATCATCTCTGATTTAATATTCTTTTTGGTGCATTTTTTTCTTCCTTGTTCACAGTGCTCCTTCCTTCATTATTTAGTTCAAATGATAAGCCTTTCTCCACCCTTGGGAATTTTATTTATAGGTTTTTCCCTTCCTAATGTAAAATAGAAATATGCATTAAGAAGCCATCCCAGAGGTGATTAGAGTCATTCATATGTAAAGCAAAAGGAGCACTCTCTGGGGAGAGCTAGTAAGCTCGTATCACTGTTTAAAAAAATCTCTTGTTTTTGTCTTTTTTTCCACTATTTTTACCCTCAAAAGAAAACTCACACATGCCAAAATAGATGACAAAAATATTTATGGTGCAATTTGGTCAAGGTCTTGGAAAGTTGTTCTCTGTAGGGAATGGTGGTAATTTGTATTTTAGCTCTTACCAGGCATATGGTCAATCCTTGGGACAGCCTGATCCTGTAGTTGCTGAGTGCTTGCAGAAGTGCTATTAAGTCTGATCCTTCCACTCAGGACCCAAAGATAATGTTCACCTTTCATTTCAAAGCAAACAGAACCAAGATATATACTGGAGATTATTATCTCTGTTTTACAAATTAAGTTCATTGTAATAAAGCTTCAGAACAGGACACAGCTGCCTGCCTTGCTTTTGGACAAAAATTTTGCATTCTCCCATTAACCCCTACAAAATGGAAATTGAGGGGGACCTGAACTGTGCTCAGCTATCACCCAACCAGAGAGGCATCCAAATTTTCTTCAGCAAGATATTTCATTTTTTCTTTTTGTGGAGTCTGAGACATTTTTCAGTGAATATTGTAAAAATGACTGTGTGACTTGGCCATTGTCAGTTTGCTTTAAGATCCTGAGTATAATGCAGGGATTCCCCAGGGTGCTTTGGGTGCTTATTTTTCTACCAGAAAAATCCTCTTGTTGTCTGGCTGTCTCTGACTAGGAACGCCTATGTGTCAGTAATACTGAATTATTTAATACCCAACCTTTATACCTGCTTATCTCTCAGCATAATTCAGACACATGGTGCTCAGTTCCACCTTTGGAGCTTTTTCCAATACATTTCCTTTGGTATTTACCTACTGGAGCAGATCTGAGCAGATATAGAGAAAGATACAAATATTTTGAGTTAGACAAAAGCTGTTTAAATGCAGCCTTACTGGAAGATTTTCAGTGTCCTTTAGAAGCCGCCTTAGCCTTTGCAAACATGTTCTCTTATTTAATTCTCAATACATTTAGATACCAATGTTGTGAACTGCTGAACAAGCTGTATTAGCCAAATTTGACTAATTTATTTTAAATTCGTTTCAAGCCTGTACTTATGACAGCCTCCTACAGAGGCTAAAACAATTATGACAGCTGCCAACTATAACAACAACTGGAGACTAAAGAAAGAGAAAACTAATACAGATTTTTATAAGTGACATTTAAATTCTTGATATATTAAGAATTTATTTGATAAATAATTTTACCTTCCCAAATCTATTTTGCTCAACCTTTCCAAAAGGAGTCATTTAGACTTCTGTTAAAAAGAATTAAGCTAAAAACAAAATCCCTTGCTGAAGAATCCTGTCTGATTTATTTGACCTGCTTTATGTTTATTTAAAAACAAACAAAACACCCTAAAATGCTGTGAAATAAGGATGATCTGAAATCTGGTAAGAAAATCACTGTACAAAATCTACAGTAGTTTGCACTCCTTTTTTTATCTTAGCTTAAATGAAAATATAAGCAGAAAAAGGAGAATAATATGCCAGAAATTAACCTTTTGCCCTGACCAGAGTGCAAAATTCTCATTGAGACTGGAATTTCAGCCCAGATGGCTTGGCCAAGAAACATAAGCCAATAGTGTGAACTGCACTGTGTATGATTTGACATCTTGACATTTAGCAGACTTAGAAAAAACTATTAAAAGGTACATAGATACTTTAAGAATGGGCCTTACTAATGCCACTACACCTTTTTTCTGCTCCTGTTCTCCCGGATTATGTGGCAGTGTGGAAGGCAGCTCAGGCTGTATGGAAGAAAAACAGCAAATTCACCAGTGCTGCACCCTCTCTAACACACTTTGCCCAGTCCTGGGCATTGCACAACCAGATAGGAATTAGCCCTAAGTAAAAACTCATGGAATGCATTCAGTGTGGACATCAGATGGCATTTCACCATGCAGACCTTGCTGCCTCTGGGCCACAGTACTGGCTGGTGTAGGCATGCTAGCCAGCACATCAGGAGGAACAAAAAGCCTTGGGGTCCCTCAGGTACTTCACCTAAGTGTCTGAGCCATCTTGCAGTCAGATTTCAAAGCACTAAATATTCATCACAATGAATTCAATCAATCAATGGTATACAGAAGTGCAACTGCAAAATATTCTACAGGCAATCTCTGTAAGCAATCTTTATTGCAGTTTCCATTACAACTGCAAATAGAAACTTGTTCTTAATCTTTTCATAGCAGTCTCCCACTTGAGCTGTTATCATGAAGTATGTTTTCTGTCTTGAAGTACTGAGGACAGCATAGCACAGATGGGATGAGCCATATAAGATTATTTAGGAACTGGATCCTATTACCAAATGGTTGCCGTGTTAAAAATTAGGAGAAAGGGGGTAACAAGATTATTTTACTAAGAGGATGCAGAGGAAGATGAATTACTTCTAATGAGATTTACCCACTTTTTTTTCCTTAGAGTTGAGACTTAAAACACCATAAAAATAATACATAATTTTTAATTACAGAGAAGACTTATTTTTTCATAGGGTTCTGTAGAACCTCAGGAGACACCAAAGGGAGGTATCCAAAGATTTCTCTATACAGCATTCCATCAAACTTCAGTTGAAAACATCCTGTTGTCTGTCTAAGGATCAAATTAATGATTGTTCTGCTCTCTGAAACATAATTTTTGAAGGAATTCCTAACAACATCCTTTTGCTTTCTAATGTCGCTCATGAAGGGTGCTAGTTTAGACTACAGCTGGCAACATAATTAGTTGATTAGGCAGAGTAATTCTGGAGTGTTCACTGATCTGATGCCTGTGATCTAAATAATGAAACATTTCGTCCCTCCAAATGAGAATGCTTTTCAAGCACATGCCAAAATCAAAAAACATGTGGTTCTGCTGTGGCAGTGTTCCAGAGATGCACCAATGCTCACAAGATGCACCTTGTACCTTGCACTGGCATGAAATTGGAGTTCAAATGATGATTCAGTACAAATTCTTCTGAATAAGAAGACAGTCTGAAGAAAAGGTATAAATATGCCTTACAGGACAAAATTATAATAGCCTATCACAATATATTTAACAAAGGGTCACCATGCTCAGTGGAAACAAATAAGCCATTAAAATAGTATTGCAATTGCCAGAAAAAGAAATTTCTCTTCCCTCACTTCACAGGCATCTTCCTCCTGTGAAACCAAATGCTACTGAAACAACTGAACTTTCCAAATAAACTCTATAAGTCCATATTTATTTTAATTTGTACAATAATTTTATAAATTTTTGGTAGTAAAAATTAAAGTGGCTGTCCTCTCTCCTTTTGAATAGGGAATTGGTTCCCTGGAAATGCTGAGAAAGAATTTTCTACAAAATCCAATCCTATCTGACAGATTCATTGGAAAAATTCATATTGGTTATGATAAAGAAGACTATTTTTGTATCTGTTTTCTCTTTCTCCATCATTGATAGTGAATAAATAAACTGAATAACGTCTCATCCCACCAGCAGTAACAAGAGTTATTGATTCTAAAATAGTAAATTAAACTTTCTAAAATTAAAGTTTTTCACTCCAGATAAAGCCTTTGCTTTGTTACTAACAGTTCTGAAGAAATGCATTCAAGATTTTCTGGTAACCCATTGTTCCTATTTACTGATACATGAAAATTACCATAGATTTCTCCTCTGGGTTGTTGATTTACTTCTACTGTTAATGTGAATAAAGTCCCCACCTATGTATCAGTCCACATGGTAAACAGTCAGTGTTCAATCAACAGTCCCTAATTAACATTCCCAACATTTCTCTGAGGTTTTGTTTATTTCATTTTATCATCGAAAATTAATCCAACATAGAAAAAAGGGAATGAATGGATCAAGATTTCAACACATTCATTAGTAAAGCTTCAGTTGTAAGCTGCACCTTCCTGGCACTCACCATATACATTTCTCCCAACGCCCAAAGGAGAGCCAAGAGCTATTACCTCCCTTCTTGTCAAATATCCCATGAAAAGTCTAGGGTGACCTATAAAAACAGAATTTTTTTGTGTTGTTTTGGAAAAAGTAAGCATTTTTCCTTCTGTTTTCTTGCCTATCTATGAAAGACTAACTGCACTCATTGCTCGACACAAGTATACATGAATACTGACTCCCCAAGTCCTTCTACAGAGACATTTTTGACTAAAATACATGGATATGAATCAGGGAGGGAAATTAATTTTATGTCAGCGAGAAGCTTCCTGACCTCCTACTATCTGGCAGCACCACATGTTCCCATTCTGCAAAATGATTCAACAACCTCCTGGAAGCACAAGAAAAAGGGAAATGAAGAAGGCAGAAGAACCTGGATTGTTCTATAGAACTATGAAAATCAAGATCCAATAGCAACATTAAGAGAAAGCCTGAACACAGAAGCTGAACCTATAAAGAGATAAGTCATATGAAATTATAACGTTACTGACATCAAACGGGGAGAAAAAAGAAAACAGAAAATCAGAAGTATTGATAAGCCCTTGAAAATGTTTCATAAGAAGCTTGAAAGTAATCCTGAAAGCCATTTGCATATATTACACAGGGAAACTGTTCCCGAAATACATGTAAAATAATGGAAAATACTAAGAACACAAGCAGAATAAAGAAAATATTTAATTAACAGGAAAGTGCAGCAGAAACCAAGCTAAAAACAGCCAGCTCACATGACGAGAACCTAGCTTTTACTCAATCCCTGCATTACAAATAGCATTTTATTTGGTATTTGTGGGTTTATTGCTGGAAAAGCCCATGTAACAGCATATTTGCATTGCACTTTGTGACTTACAGCTAAAGATCCCTCACCACAATGGTCTCAGAGGTGAGAGGAGACATCCTGGTGTCTGTATGAGGGCCTGGGAAGCATTTGCACTGAAAATATGATTATGCTGACAGTGGAGAGGAATGCTTGGTATGCCTGAAGGGGTTTGGGCAGGGGGTCTGGGGAGGAAAGAAGCGAGAGAAGTCAATCCTGAAAGACCTTGGATGGAAGGCAATATCCTGAAAATGCCACAATGACTTTAAGAGGAACAGGGCTAATTTACTGATGGTTTAGTAATTGTCAGGCTCCAGTGAAAGCCACAGAAAACCTTTAAAATCTCTATAAAAGGGGCTTATTTTGAAAAGGTTGTCATTGCTGAAAAGAAAAATAATAGACTAATGGGACTAATTCTAAACCCAGCAGGTCAGGAGCTTAGGCCTTGCAGAACAGAAAGAGAAAGCAATCATGTCAGATGAAAGAGAACTTGTAAGGGGAGAATATTCAGCTGTGTACCGTCAAGCCAATTGTGGACTAATGCACATCTCTCATTGCTGTCACTAATTTAACCAGGCTGAACATTCAATCACTATTATTATGTTATCTTTGTAGCTGAAGGTCGAACAAATGGGCATTGAAACCTTATGACTTCTCCTGTACTATTATTATGTTATCTTTGTAGCTGAAGGTCGAACAAATGGGCATTGAAACCTTATGACTTCTCCTGTACACGGAAAAAATCTCTGTGCCTACATTTGGTACGTAACATTGCATTTTGTAGCTGTAATGTTTGCTTGTAAGTAGAATTGAAGGACATATCTGAGAAACAGCACGCAGAAAATGCTTTGGTGGCAATCCCTATCCAATGAGCAGGGACACAGATCAGCAAGGCAAGGAAAGGCATGCTCCTTCTCACAGATCTTCCCAGTATGGACACACAGATTTGGGATGCTGGGCCAGGGCTGTGGTCACCAGGGAGCAGTTCTTGTTATTGTGGGTCCTATGGTTTTTTCTCATAAAACTGTATGTGAAAAAAATATATCTTTACAGGGGTTCTCCTTTATTTATGCAATCCATGATGCCAATATTGAAGAAAAAAATTACAAAGCAGAGTCATTGGCAGGAAACTTAGTCATAATTCTGTATCTCCAAAACAGGAGCTGTCTCTCCCTCTAAGTTTCTTTAAGAATCATACAATAATTTAGGTTGGAAGGAATTTAGGTCATCTAGGTGGACCTCCAAGACCAGGGCTAGTTTCCAGTTCAATAAAGTTGCTCAAGGCTGTCTCCAATAATGTTTCAGTACAAGGATGGCACCTCACCAACTTTTCTAGGTAAATATTCCAGTGTTTCACATAATCATTGTGCAGAAATATTTTCTTTTTATCTATCAGGAAGTTTCAATGTTTCTGTATTGAAAGTAAAAATTGCTTACTCTGGTCTTTTCAGCATGCCAGACAAAGACATTTAAACAAACAAATGCCCAGCTCATTACTAGAACTTGCAGTGTAACCTGAAATACAATAATACATTTTTAATACCGTATGCCTTGCAAAAAGAGAAAAAAAAAGAAAAAAGGGCAAAAAATTCAAGGACTCAGGATTTCTGAGTTATTACTCTCTCAAATTGAAAAATGGGAACAGAGATGAGATGTCACAGTTTTCTATTCTCCTTTTTAAATAAATAACTGAAAAAAACCAACCCACAAACCATTTTCTTTAGATCTTTCCAAAGAACTTTGATGCACCTGGTTACAGCTCTACCTCCACATAGTACACACACCACATTTCATCAGCACTCACCAAACTGAAGCAGATTCAGGTAAAGTATTAGAAACTACTAAAGTTATAGTTACTTTTATACGTATCCTAGTGTCTTAAGTCACAATTCTGCTATGAGCTATGCAGAACAAAACAGCACAAGGGTTTCTGTTAAATTTAAACAATAATACAAAACCCTCATAAGCATGGTCAAGATGGAGGAGAGTAGGTGAGAGGATCTTGGGTCTTCACCTCCTGACTCCTGTCCCAGCATTGGTCTGTCCAAATCACAGCCCCAGCTGCACTGGATAGAGCCCTGCTGCAGGGGGAATGAAGGCTGCAGGGAGGTGTGACTCCTCACCCCACATCGCAGCAGCACAGAAAGAAAGAAGTCCCTCAGTACACACACACCACCATCACCTTGCCCTCCTCCCCTGCCATGCAGCCTGGGGCTGTGGGGATCTCAGAGCCAGGTGTCTTTAGGGGACAACCAAATGGACAACAGGGCAGAGACAGCCCTGGCATAAGAAAGTGCTACACAGCAGCCATAACTATTGTGGATACATAGAAATGCTCTTCTCCCTGTGACTGGTTTTAGCTGAGCAAACTACCCATGCCCAAATCACGATAGTGCTTAGGGCAGCGCTACACAGGTCAATGCACAAAATGCCATCATGCCTCTTTTCAAAAAACTGTGAGTGATTCAGCGACTGCCAAGCAAGCCAAGAGTGCTGGGATTAAGTAACACAACCTTTTTCAATGACTACAACTATTTCTGTAACTCTATAACTATAGATGCCTCCTAAATTAATTTACACTGATTTGTAAAAATGCCACTGACAGTAAAACCATTACAGTTTTTAAGAAAAATTTGAGATGATTAGTAACCTCCATGGTTAAAAAAGTAAACCCTTTTACAAGCTGAAATAATCTTTCAGCTTCCAGTCTCAATATTTTTCTACACCTTGATCTGCTAAAATGATGGTCCCATTATCAAACCTTTGTTCTTCATGTAAAACTACTCTGAAGTCACTTTTTTCCCCTCTCAGGGAGCTCAATGAATTAGTCGACCTTATTTCTTTAATGAGTGGGTCCTGTCCTTAAAGTTGTTGATGTGTTCACCACTCCATGTTTCCTCAAGGACATTTACATAACAGTTCTCTTGAATTGTGCTTGTTACCCCAGCAGCTGAAGCAGGGCACACCATGGTAACCAGCCCACAATTACCTCTGCAATCTCTGACAGTGCTGCAACAGCCCCTGCTCTGTGCATGGGATGAACACATTTACTGACAGTCTCAGGGAGAAACCTGCAAATGCCTGTACAAACACACATCGTGGACTTCCATCCCAAATTCAAAACCATTCAAAACAGTAACTGAACTCAGTATTTGTTGTTTTCTTCACCATTACGGTTGTATGCATCCATAAAGAAGTAATCTGGTTTTACCCTATAAAAAGCGTGATGCAATACAAGTCTAGGGCTACAAGCAGACATCGTCACTCTTAAACAGTACTCATTTTTCTTTGTCTCTCTCAGCCATGCACAGATGCTTCTGGGAGACATGCTACAGAGTGAATCAATGCACCATTCTGGTAGTGGGAGGGGGACTGGCACCTGAAAGCCTCATTTTGAAAAATATGGGTTGCTCCCAACACTTCTGAAAGGTGTAATAACTCCCCACTCAAGGCTATGAGGATCCTGGATGATTCCCATTGCTATTACTTGAATGTGTGTCATTCCCAATTATAGAATTTCACATTGTAGAATTTCCAAAGTATCTGCAGAAGGTTTCAAATTAACTCCAAATTTCAAAGTGATATCCAGGGGGTATTGCACTGAATTCATTAGGGTTTGCTTTGAAGCAAAGACCTTCAGGCATGAACCCCAGAGTCTCCTAAGCCTGAGTGAAGCTTTCAGAAAGCACTGTAAGCAGTTCAAAACAGTGGTATGACAATGCTCTAACATAAAACAACACTGTAAAGTGTAATCTTTCACACAAATCCAGACTAAACCCATGGAAATATGTCTGCTAACTGCACCCGGTCAGAGCTGTCATATGTGGCTTTATGACATTTAGTGAGGCAACAAACTGCCTTTAAAAAACTACTGAGAAAGCAGTGGAGCTGCTGAGCATGAAAATTAATTGTTTCCAGTTCAATCAGATGAGGGAAACAAACACAGGAGACCCATGGAAGCCAAGCCTATCATCCAGCTTGAGAAATTCAGCAGAAAGCTTTTTTGGAATGCTGGTGCTAAAATCCTTCTAACACAAAACTCTTCAGAGATCAGCTCTGCAAGCCTTGGCCAAGGAGGTTGCTGCCTCTACCTCCTGCTGGGGATCGGATCAAGTCCTGAGGGTTTGCAATTGTGCTCATCAACTGCAGTGAAAGAACTGTGGTGTAGCCAGGCCTCCCCTCCTCCCTGGCCCCTGCTACTCCTTGCTCACAGACTCCTGCTGGGGCCAGGTCTGTTTCCAGCTCTTCAGAAGAGCCCAGAAAGCTGCTTTCCCCCAGCTAAGCAAATAATCCATATCCCCTGCCCAGGCCTTGGCTCTTTGCACCAATGTCTACAGCGGGCAGGACTGAGCCCAAGCTTACTCATGGTGTGCAACACTTTGGCTTGAAAGTTGGCACCCTGATGTGCAGAGGATTTCTGGCACATGGGAGTGTGCACAGCAGAATCAGATTGCTGTTCCGAGAAATTGGACCAATCTCATCCCGGCAAAGCTAGTGGTAATTTTTGTAATTAATGCATTAGGAACAGTCCTCAGGAACTGTCCTGAAATGTAATTTTCCATTAGCCTCCACAGGGCGGCAGTTTTACAATGTGACAATTATTCAAATATCACTTCATTGTAAAAATTACAGATTTAAGCTGTGTCATGGGTTTTGGCATTTGATAAATTCATGATACTTTTTATTAGATGTTCCTACTCAGGTGTTAATGCGCAAAATCTCATAAATGCAAAAAAATACAATAAAACTTCTGACTTAAGATATTAATTAGGTGATTAAACTGTCACACAAGATTTGTTTGTCCTTTATAAATTAGTAACTCAACCCTCACAATTTATAAGCAGAACAAACAATAAAACAAAAGGTTTGGTTCACTAAAAAAACCACTAAGCTTTTGCACAAGGCCAAAGCAGCCATGGAAAATTGATTTTCCACAGCTTACTCAGTCTTGAATAGACATTGCTTTGTAAAACAATTTTTTATTGAGTGAAGCCAAAACTCATTATAGCTTAGACCATTAGGAACAGTGTGTGTTTGCTCCATTATTTCTAATGTCATCAACATCACATTTTAATCTCATGTATTAAAGTGGGAAGAGCTCAAAGATGTATTTGCATTTTATTACCAGGGTAAAAGATGGGGACTGTGCTAGATCTTTAGTAAAATGTGGGCTGCTGGAGAAGGAAAAAGATTATGCATTATTTCTCACAGGATGAGCTGTGGGTAAAGAGCAGGTTCAAGGTACAGTGAAGCAGCACTTTTCGTACAATGTACCACTATGGAACTCATTATCATTGAACCTGAGGACAGCCAACACAAGAATGGCACTGGACAAATTTGGAGAAAAGGACTTTAGACACAGCATTCCAGGTGCAGCCTAAGAAACCTCCTGAGCATGATCACTGAAGGCTGGGAAGCTCTGAGCAGCATGGATGATCCTTTCTTCAGAATTTGGCCTCACTGTGGGAAGCAGGTTGGACAACAGACCTCCTGAGCAAGTCTTCCAGTTCACATTATGGTACATCCCTCTGCACATGTCCACTGTTAACATCCTGACTGACATCAGAAAAGATGAGGGCTACATGGACATTTGATTTGAACTGGCATGGAAGACTTTATGCTGTGTTAATAAACAAAATTGTGTCACCTGATCTGAGATATACTAAAATCAGCAGTCTTCAGTAGCTTCTCTAGTCATTGGTCTAGTCTGGTCTAGCTGATTTTGCCAGGATTATCATAAGGAATTCATCTTGAGCATACTCCACACAGCAGAATAATAACTGCATAGGGGCTGAGCAACCTGCATTTTACAATTGATTCAATTTCTGATCCATGCAAGAACCACCAGCTGCTCACCCAGCTCTTGGCAGAAACCTGATCTCATGGAGCCACAGAGCTTAAATCCAGAGTTGCCACTTGTGATCAGCTAATCTGAACTACTTTGCACAGGCCATTACCTTTGTACTGAGCTCAGTAACTTTGTGTTTGACTGTCCAGAAGAGGGAAGTTGAAACCAAGATCATCTTTCAAGTCCATTTCAACCCAAACTATTCTAAGATTTTATGAAAAAATAATTTTATTAAATAGTTCTTTCTTCTCCATGGGTGATTCAAAGCAACTTCTTAGCCTGTAAAACTCCTGTATCTACAAGAAAATCTTTTATTCTAGTGCTACAATGGTGAGATAGATGACTACTGAGATTTTTAAAAAAAGGGCATGGGCTGTACTGTGTTAGTTCAAACCTACTGAATTTTGCAAACTTTTAGCTGACAATTCTCATTTTGGAATTGCTGCTGCCATAAGAGATGTTTAATAATGCCAATTTAAATGCATTATTGAATTGAAAAAAAAAGAGCTCTCTAAATGTGGATTATTTACTTTAGAAATGATTCCTTTTTAGTGATAGGGATACATGGTTTCTCAGAAATGATGGATGCTACATTCCTTTTGCTGTTCAGGATTCTTATCATCCTTTCAGACAATTGAATTTCTTCCATTTGTAAAATCTATTACCAGCAGAAGAACTGCAAGTAAAAACCAATGACTGGAATCAGAACTGTTTTGGCAATACAGGAATACTTCACTGATCCACATTAATACCCAGGATTCCCATTTTTAAGAAAAAACCAAAGTTTTTAAATGTTATTTACTTAGACTTAGGAATTATTATGTGAACAATACCATGAAAAAGCTCACAAGGGATAAGAATTCATTTTATTCATACAAGCAATTTCTGTAAAGTACACTTTAACTTGGGCCAATTTGATGTTTTGATTTTTGGAATTGAACTAAATAAATACAATCACATTAAATGTCTAAAGGCTGATTAACCAGAGAGACTGAAGAAAGCAATAGTAGGCTTAGCAACTTTATCCAAAGAGGTACTTTCTAGGCAGAATATACTTTAAATCAGGTTGAAGCAGCATTCCTTAGTAATTTAAATGGGACTATTAAACTGATGCTAGTAGATAGGAAATTACTAATAAAATTTGTGATTTCATAAATAATTATTTGCAGAATGACTCAGAGAAAGTAATAGTCTTTTCCAGACTTAAAAATTTATGAACTGATGACACTCTATTGATCTGAGCATTTACTGCATTTCCAATAGGTCTAATTAACAAAACTGCTCACAAAATTAAACATAATACTTAGCAGGACGACACTATGGTCCAGTCCTTTGCAAACATCTCCACAGTCAAACACTTTCATCCCCATGGAGTGGCCTAAGGGGGAGCTGACTGCTTGTTCTAGTGAAGCCAGAGTGTTTTTCATTAACTTGTTACCTTATGTTTACCTACACATGAATATAAAGCTACCTAGAAGACACATGAATTGCAGGATCTGATCCTTGATGAAACAACACTGCTAAAAATCAGATGTAAAAGAACACTCAGTTTGTTGCCTCTATCAGTTAACTTTAAACCATTACTATAGCACGGAATATGTGGAAAAATAAATTTTTGTTCTTTTTCAAATAATACCCATTTGAATTTTAATGTGTGCCAGTGCAAAGGTACAGATCCAGCAACAGGCAGTCTAACACAGCAGAGAGCAACAACCTGGAAAGCAGAGTCTGAAAGGGATCTTCAGATCCCAGTGGAAAAATGGCATGAACTCTTAGAAGCAGATATATTATGACAAGACAAGCTAATACAATTTTTGAACATGTTACAAGAAATGAGCAAAAACAGGCAGTTTTTGTCTGTTGATGAGGTCATTTTAGATATGTTTCTACTACATTTTTTAAAAAATATGTTAAGAAACAAGGACAGAAATGGAATAAGACGAGTCACAAAGCTAAGACTTAAGTTAATGCCTCAAAACAAGAAACTTCAGCCAATCATCTTGGTTTTCCAGGAAAACGACTGAAAAGAGACTGAAAATGAAAACAGAAAAAGACACAAAATCAGAAGATGGACTTAGAAGGCAGAGAAATTCAGCTGCTGAACTGGAAGTTTTCATCCGATGTGTTTTTCCATGTTTGGTTATTACAATGGCTATGTACCATGGAGCCATTGACAATGATGGACAGTTTTTCCTCTTTTTTTTTCTTTTTCTTTTTCTGTCTAAAGTTCTTACGTTATTTGAGTCTAGTAACATTTGACTGAATATGAAATCAGAGGTAAGTCAGGAATTTTTCAGCCCTAGAAAAGATAAAAGTGAGTTACAGCTTTAATTGGCCATTGAATTAGCTCATATGAATAATAGCTCACGGTCTTTTCAAGTTCTGTGGCTTAAAAAGACTCCCTTTTACTTCTTTATCTGAAGACTTACTGGAAAATATTCATTTCTTCTGAACATAGTGATTACTTTCAAACCTCAGATGTGAAAAAAGAAATAGCTATGCAAAGCAAAAAACATAAGTAGCATAAGCTGCTGGGAACAAAGGTTTTTTTCCACCTTCTACATGTCTGCTACAGGACAAAAATTGATGGGATTGTGACATGGGATTACACCAGACAGGCCCTGCAGGGCTGCACATAAAAATCAGAAAGGACAAAAGGGGACAGACAGATATGCACCAGACAGCAGAACCATCACCCATGACACAGAGCTGGAACTCAGGTGGTACACTGGCTTTTGTAAGTTCAGAGCTGAACTAACAAACATGAGGAGAAATTTTATGCCATTCAAAACTAAATTCCTATTGAGCCCCATACCTAAAGTGCCCACAAGTAGACATGAACAAAAAGCCACCTTGTGTGCAACAATAATCAAAACAATGATCAGTTTGACAAAAGAAAACCATTCTTTATTCTCTGTTGTGAGTTACTGAGCCTGTAACTCCCTACCTCTTAGTTAACTCTTAGCAAAACATCATTTTCCTTGCAAACAGTAGCATTAAAGATGTTTAGTTAATCTCCAACCAGTTACAAGCTGCTAATGCATAGCCACTATTTTCCATAACATAAATTAAATACCTACCTAAGTACCTAACCACACTACTCAGTGGCAGTGACTGTACGGGACATAGTTTGGAGTAAATTTTCTTGAGAGACAGGAATGTTCAAAAACTCCACTGTCCTCCACCCTCAGCACAAAGTGCACTTATGAACCCCACACATTTAAAATAGGAGTATGGCCATTAAAGTACTCATCACAAACCCAAAGCTCCATACTATCCAAACAAGCAACCCTGCCTAGAGACAGAAAAAAGCACATGGGTCATCAGCACAACTTCTAATCCCCCTCCTGGAAATCTACCCAGCACAAGGGTGATAATAACTTCCTGTATCTACGTCACAGTTTTTAACTGCTGTTTTTTCATATGACCACTATGCTATATTCACCAAACAGTTAATCAATACTTTGTTTTCGCCTCTTAACTCACTGTGTGGCCTGTGCTTTGTTCACTGCCCATCATTCAATTATGAATATTATGCCAGAAATATTAATTTCCTCCAGAGCTTCTCAAAGCTGCTCATCACTTCAACATCTGAGTGCTGCACAAATTCTAATTAATTTTAAAAAATCCACAGCAGCAAAGAAAAGGTACTACTACTGTTTAAAATACAGGGCAAGGAGGCACAGAATAATTGAAGGCAGAGGTATTCACTGATTTTAGATCTTATGTCAGAGGCCGTACAGATGTAATTTAAAAGTATTGGAAAATATTTCAAACACAGATATTGCAACATCACTTTCAGGTGTGATTGCTGAGAAAATTGGACTTAGGGCTCTAAAAGGAGTTATTAAAAGTTAGATAATTAGAAACTATTAGACCATTAGAGGTTCCACACAGAACTGGTTAAAGCGTCTATATTAGCACTATACGGGAAAAGTATCTTTTGTGCAACAGTGCATTGTTACAGTCTCATGACCTTTCTTTCCCCTCCCATTGTTCATTATTGACTTCCCAGCTCAAGCAATAAATGAGGCAAGAGCCACACGGGCATCACTCATCTCTCCTGCACAGCCCCAGTACATCCCCAGAGCAGGTCCACCCTGCACAGGGACAGAAATCCTGCATAAAAACAGTATGTGATCACCCATGTATAATAAGGGGACCAAATTAAGGTTGCCAAGCAACCACCTCCCCACATTATGCCACAAATCCCTGTTCTTCATCTCTTCAGCAAACACATGTCAGGCCCTGTCTCACAACCTGACTCTCCCTTGTCTGCTTCTGTGACCCTAATTACCCATTCTCCCAAATGCTCCTTCATTGCAGTTTCTTTGTCCAGCCAGTACCCATTTTCTCTCATTATTCTAGTTGTTACCCTGTCTTTCTGTTCTTCGTAATTAGCATTTAGTTCATCCCATTTTCCTATTTCCCTGACCAGCTCTCAGTCCACAGACATTGCTTAAAAAATAAGGGACAAGCAACACTAAAAATGTCAGATGAAAAGTCTGGCAATGCCATAAGCAAAAACAGTTGTTAAATGAAATTTCCTGTAAACATTTTAAAGTACTAAGAGCAAAACTAGAACTAAAAAAGTTCTCTTAGACTTCATTCTTATAGTGATTTTCTGCCACTGTTTCCCTCTAAGTGTGAATTTCACACTAAGATTTCAGCTAATATCTTCAAAGTCTGTTTTATCTAACCTCAGCATATTTTTACTTTACCATTATCTGTTGTTTTGCTTGCTAAATCACTAAGTCAAAATAAATTTTAGTTGCAGAAAGAATAGATGATGTTCCTGGTATCAAGAACCGTATCTTTATTTGACAGCCAACAATAACATAACATTTATTGTCCTAAAACAAATATATCTATAATATGCCTGACTACATAGAGAAAAATTGTCTAGATTACACTTGGAGCAGCAAATGGTCTGCTGGTCTTCTCCAAGGCATGTCAGAAAAAGCCATGATGAAACAGCTGATAACCAGCCAAAAGTAACAAGAAATTTTGTCAGTTCAAAGAGCAAAAGAAAGTTAAAATAGCTCACCTTCTCACAGCAAGCAGTAAGGGAGACAGAGCAAAGTGAATTAGGCAATTTAAAACATGATTTTTTTGCCGACTTCACATAACATGAGGCATTTTACTGTTCAGAAAATTACAGTCAGGAAAGAAAATCAGAACCATGATATACCTCATTTGGATAGGGCACTTGGAGGACACTTTCCAACCAGGCCTCCTGGTCTTGGAATGACTTATGATTTAGGTCTGCTGAATATTGACATCAGCATTTCTGTTTTTCTAGGAACATTTCACTGTGAACCTCTGAGGTGCAGCAGATGGTGTTGCTCCCCATCAGCCTAATCTAACTGCTTCTGTATCATCTCGTTCTCCCACTTTAAAAGGCGAGTTGGATCTGGTGTTCTTCCCTCAGTTAACTTTTACTTTAAAGAGGGAAGAACTCTATGATTCTAGGACTGAAAGAATTCCTAGTATCCCACATCAAGATAAACATAACAGGTCTTGGTAAGACACATGCTCAATATAAGCAAAAGAAGATGCTGCTTTACATGGTGAGGAGCTGCTCTGTGGAACAGATTTCCATGAGGCACTGTGGGTACCATAGAAGGAAGAAGATCAATCAAGGGTTACTGAGTATCAAAATTGTATTATGCTGAGGCATTCCTAAGAGCAGTCAGTGGCTGGAATGACCCCTGGGGAAGTTATTCATATGCTTTTCCTACTGTCAGCCTTCCCCCAGAGTTCACTTGCAGCCAGTGATGGTAAAGAGATGCTGCACTATTACAGAGTAGGTAACTAAATATGTAGAGACCACAGGAAGGTCTCAAAGTGCATTTACGAGGAGAATAACAGGAGCTTGCCCTTTGCTGCTACTCCTTGGCCTGTGCTTGTGGCTGCTCTTCCTACATGGTTTCCCATTTCAGATACAAGTGTCAGCTCATCCCTTTGCAAAAATAAAAAATAAGACTTTACCTGTGAAGAGCGAACTGAATAAGAAAGAAACTGGGGATAAAAAAAAATTTAAAAAGCAAGGGAATATGGAAGTGGAAACAAGAAGACAGGGGACAGTAAAAGAATTCCAAATGTAAGGATTCATACAGAGACATCAGGCTGAGCATCCCTAACAGCACTTCTGTAAGCACACTGAACACATGCAGGGATGTGGGGAGGCTGCACAGGGGTGGTTAACACAGAGATGAGCCAGTATGAAAAAAACCAAAACTGTTCCACAGGCACTGGGATTCCTCTCCAAACTGCCCTGTTCAAGCGCTGATGAAGAGGGGTTCATCCAAGGTAAGAATGTCACTGAGTACAAAATTCTGTTACCTGGTGGGGTCTTGGAAGGGGAGGATATGCAATTTACAGGCTACTGGATAGATGGTCCCCTGGTTTGATTCCACACAAGAGCTCCCATGGTCTCGTGCACATGCTGTCCTTATTCAGAGCGATGCAATTGGTTTCCACCTCAATTTGCCCAGTCTTCCTCCACCAGGCCTATGGTTGTTTATGTATTTTTGGCACAGTACAAATCTAGATGTAACCAAGTCACTCCCATCATGTGGCCTTGCACAGCTCTAGCTCCCATCTCATGGACAAAGTTGTTGAGGGAGATCCCACTATGTACAATCCCCATGCTAGCATTAAGCCATTGCTCACAGATTTCTACAAAAATAAAAAAAAATAAATCCACAAATGCCATAATACCATTATTCAGCTTCCCCACGGTGATGCTGAATGCTGCTGGAAGGAGCACCATGTGCAGCCATGCAAGTATAAAAGCCTGCATGAAACCAGGCGAGCGCTAAAGCTGCCTTACTCCAATGTGTGTGTGCAACAAGCAGCGACCGTAATCACTAATGGTGACATTGTTTGCAGCTGGCTTATCAAGCTTCTTTACAAGATGATTTTTAGATAGCCTATACTCAGAAAAAAAAGAAAAACCAAACACGTTTTCAGAAGCAGGGAAATGCTAATGGGAACGTAATAGCACTCTACTGTTTTATAGCATGAATGTTACATAGGGAAATGAAAGGATAAGAAATATATAATTCGAGAAGACTACGCTTTATATACAAGACACGGTCATACACATATATATCTCTGCCCTTTCCTTTTCCCTATGTTTTCAGTACACAGCTAATATTTTCATCTGCTTGGTATATTTATACAGTGCTACAGAAAATTTCAGAAAAAGTTACCCAAAAAATCCCAAATGTTGCAAAGATTATGAAAATCACACATGCATATATTTGGAGTCTTCTCTCTCTAAACTTCACATTAAAATATGCAGGGGTTATCTGCTTACTGAAACACAAACTATGCTAATATCTTCTAATCTGTGGTTAAACTGCTGTGAAGAGTAAGGCAAGACAAAAGATTTTTTTCACCCATATTAGGAAAATATTCAGGCAAACATTCCCACAAGAAAATCTTTATTGTACCCACGTTTTCAAGGACACAGAGGACTGTGTCAAGGTTCTTTTTTATGAGAACAAAATAAAAATAAAATATCAAATAGTGCTCAAAAAGGGAGTACCATCCATCTTGTTATGTATGCAGAGAGAAAAAATATCATGTGAGTGTGTATCTTAAAATTCTATCATTATATAAATGCAAAGGAAGAGTAATTAAGGTTGTACAGGCACCATTCTTCTTTGAGTTTTGAAGACTTCATCATACAGTCTGAACAATATCTTTTATCATAAGTTTTGGTGAGGTCGTGAAAGTAACAGGGATGTAAACAAACTAATAATGAACTTATAACTAACTAATCTTCTAAAATTTCATAGGCACAAAGAGAAATCACTCTTGAAGGCCTAAAGAAGGAGTAGAAGTGAACAAATAGGGGAAAAAATCAGCTCCTCTAAATAAGGTCCATTACATTTCCTAATGACAAAGGCTAAGTGTAAACAATTCTCCCAAAATTCAGTAGGAAAAAGCCGACTTTACAGGTTATTTAAGAAAGCTAAACAAGGTGGCAAAGCCTCCCAGTCTATGCAGTGGAAACACACTGCACAGGCAGAGAATAAGAGATTCATGACCTATTCCCATCTCTGTGATTCACATTTCAGTGCCAATGCAGTTCATTTACTTAGCAGCAATTGTCTTCAAAGTGCTGCACAAACATTTTTCTTTCCAGTTCCACCTTCCCTTCTCCCTTGTCTGCAATGGGGTAAAAAGTAAAAGCTTTCCTAACAAATGGAGAAAAGAACAAATGGGAAAAACGAACAAAAGGTTTTCAGTGATCTGGCTATGGCCAGAGAAATGTCCAACAAAAATGGGATGAAGACCACACTTATGCCCCACTGCTATTTAGGAGCAATTCAGGGGTGTTTTGCTCAATAGCAAATCCACAGACCTGGAGGTAGCCTGGCCTGCAAACGCATTTTAATGTCAACCAAGAAAAGGCCCAGACTGTGAAAGAAAATAAGTCCTAGCCTTGCTAGGACATGCTGGAGCTTAATTCATGCTCCCGTAAAATTTACGTGAAACACAACATCAAAAAGCGGCAGTCAGTGGAACAGAAATGATGTATGAGGTGTCTGGTAACTGCTCCTGTCCGTGCCAAGATTTGACACGACAGTGATTGCCAAGCAATTTCTTGCACCGTTTTCTCGGCACTTCCCGCCCCAGGAGCCCGGGAACCGCTTCCTGAGGGAGACCCGAACGTCGTCCCACGGCCCCCAGGCTTGACAATCCGCGGCGGCTCCTTCGGGAAGGACTGCGGCGAGTCTCGGCCCCGGCCTGGGGAACTCGGGATTGGGCAGAGGCGCCGTTCCCGGTGGCGAAGGGAGCGGGGAAGCGCTGCTGCCACTGCGGCGGCTGCAGGGAAAAGGGAAGCGAGGTCCCTCCGGCAAGGGCGGGGGAACATTCCCACCCGTGCCGCTGATTTAGCTCGGAGAACAGGAAAATCAGAACTACATGGGAGAGACAGACGCCGGGGCGGGTTCGCTGCCAGCTGGGCGTGCCGGGCGGGGGATGGGGAGCCGAGCAAAGATGCTCTGTGCCAGCGCAGCCCCGGTGACACGTCCCTCCCCGGGCAGCTGAGCCCCGCCGAGCCAAGCCCAGCCCAGCCTCGGTACCGCCCCGTGCCGGGACGGCACCAGGGCGATGGGGAGCGGCGGAGCCGGGCGGGGCCGGCAGCGAGACCCTCACCCGCTCCGCGGGGCTGGGGTCAGCTGCACCTATCCCTGCCTGCCCGTCCCCGTCCGTCCCTGCCGCCCTGCCTGTCCCCCGCCCCCGTCCCACTGCCTTCCGGCCCCACCTTGCCTGCCCGTCCCCCATTCCGCCCACCCGCCCCGGTGGGGCTGCAGCGGCCCCGGGAGCGGCTCCAGCACCACGGAGAGCGCCGGGGCACCCTCGGCCCGCCCCGCCCGGGGAGGGACCACCCCTGCCCGGTTAGGAGAGGCTTGGCGGGTCCCTCGGCTGGGGCGAGGTCCTCGTGTGCGCAGCACTGCGTCGTTGCTCACCATTTCCTTTCGGGATTAAGCTCCTCTCACTATAGACATCCAGGCACAATCCTGTCCCCTCCTCATCCAAGGCCCCTACGCCGCCACAGAACCGAAGGCCCAGAAGTGAAACACCCCAGAAAGCCGCCGGGTCCCGGGGCCGCCGTCCGGCTCTCCGTGCGGGCAAGGCCCCTCAGGAAGGTGGACCGACCCTGCATCCCGATACAACTGTTCTCATCCCCTCTGCCTGCACCTCGGCAGGGAGCCATCCCGGCGTCTGCCCCGCCTCAGCTCACATGCTGCTGTCTATGCACGGGGATGTTTCTCTCCCCAGACTCACTTCTAAACTTTACTATTTTCATTTAAAGAAAAAAACCTAGTTTCTGTGATTCAGAAATCGTCATTAGTGTCTCAAAAGAGAAAGATTGCCTTATGCTCATGCTCCGGGTGATGCTTCACTCAAAGATGCTCTTCACTGACTTCAAGGAAGCTTGAGAAGCATAATCGTGGCTTACCTGTTCCAGGGAAGTACACAAAGAGAGCATCACAGCTAGCCATGGCACACAGCGTGGCCTGTGCAGCTGCAAACAGCCCCACACAAGGAAGAACAATGGTGCCAACGCCCTGCTTTTCCCACCCACCATGAAACACATGGTCACATGGAGGACAAGTAGTGTCCTCCAATTTGCAAGCTGAAAAATTGCCCTCTGCCCTGTCGTCTGCAAGCAGTGTGGGAATCTGTTATCCCTGAAAGCTCTTAGCAATAAGGCTGGTTATCCCCTGGGAGAGGAAAATGAGCTCCAGCTGGACAGTGTAAAGATGAGAAGGTACAGGTGGAGCATCCTTCTCTTTGTGTCAAAATCTTGGATACTGGCTCCCCTAGGCCAGCAGCTGCTTCCAGGCCTACGAGGTGCACAAACAGGTCCCATCACTGCCATGTTTCTAGCAAGGGTTTCTATTAACCTCCACATTTGTTTAGTGGCTGCCAGTTATGTCACTGGCTTTCCTCTTGCCAGGGATAAAGAATTCTTAAAATCAGTGTTGGGAATCCTTAGAATGTGTCCATCCCCTTTTATGTAATGACCATATCAGATCCCATCCTGCACACTTCACCCAGGGAATCAAGCTCACATCTTCCCAGTGGCTCTTATCATAGTGCATCAGGGAAGTGGTTACTGACTTCTGTCCACATTTATCCTGGTTTGGGATTTCCAGAGCTTTTTGAGAGTGTAAGCAGGTCCAGCTGCCATTTCCCAAGGTTAAGAAAAGTTTGACATGACCAAGTTTGAGTCTGGGGACACTAAAACAGGCACTAAAATGCAGAAACATTCAGTATAAAACAATTTTATAGGATATCTGTACCCTTGCAGAAGGCAAAAATAATCTGAGCAGCTGTTTTACTGAAATGGTCTAAGAAATCCCTTGCAGTGGTCCCTCTTCTTGTTGTATCTTTAGAATGAAATATGTTAAAATGAATTTGTGCATGTTTTACAGGTAGCAACAGCAGAGCCTTCAACACCAATAGGCTTTTTTCATGTAAGACATAAAACATTTGACATGGAATGTACTATTAACACCAGACCTAGGGGGGAGAAGCATCCAAGGGCTGATTTCCATTTCAAACTGCATTCTGGCACTTTGTAGTCCAGCACCATTGGTGGATCAATATTTAATGCCCGGAGATTCTGGCTCTGCAGGAGTCATGTCAGGGGACCTCTCGAGCCAATCTGCTTGGGTAGAGGAGTGATAATTATTCATGGGCTCCTGCCTCTTGCTCCTTCTCTTGCACAGCCCCACTCTGCTGACTCAGTGCCTTATTCAGTCTTCTCTCCCTCTCTCCACTGCTGTAGCTGGACCCTTTTGCTTTCACCGCCTCTGAGAGCTGCACATCCCAGCATGGCTAAAACAGCAATGGGTAAGAAAACGTCTCTCTTTTCCTTCAGACAGTACTACGGCCGCTGTCTCCTGGGTCTGCTACCTACACTGGGTGTTCTTCTCGCTGTCCCAAAAGTTGAGGACAAAAATGAAGAGAACACTGAACATATATTTAATTTCATTGATCAGAGAAAAAAGGGAGGGTGGGTGGGACCCGGGTCTGTTTTAACATCCTAACCAGAGATCGGATTAATTATGTACCGATGGGTGAGGTCGGCACATGAGCACGGCGTAATTTTGAAACGATTTTCATTATTTTAAAGATGAATAGGTATTTATAAATATATATATAATGTATATGTTCTATAGATATAGATAGATAGATTTTTATATGTGTGTGCGCGTGTGTGTGTTTTTATATACATAAAAGAAAATTAAAACAGAAACGAACGGTGAAGTTATCCCTGTTGTCAATGTGCCTCCACCCGTCCCCGCCGGCCGGAACCAGCGCTCCCCTCTGCCTCTGAACCCGGGTGGGGAAAAGAAAAGAGGCACCGGGGAGAGGCACCGCCGCCCGACAGGGCTCGGCGCGGGTCGGGGGCTGCGGGCGGGGCCGGGCCGGGCCGGGGGCTCCGCGGTGCCGGGCGGGGGGGGCTGCGGTGGGGCGGACCCTGCCAGGCGCGCACTGCGGCCGCCGCGCCCAGCCCTGCCCAGCCCAGCACGGCGGGGCTGCGGGAGGGGGCGAGCAGGAGCCGCCGCTCGGCGCTGCCCCGGCGCTGCCCGCACCTGCAGTCTGCCGGGGGGGCCGGGGGACCGGCTGAAGTAGGTCACTGCATCACGGAGAGCTGGTGTGCGCTAGTGGTGCCCGCCCTGCTCTCTCCCCCGGGGGGCAGCTGCCGGGGCTGTTGTTACCCCGCGTTTTCCAGCGTCTGGGAGAGCATCCCCTCCTCCCCCGCAGGAGCCGCGCCCTGCCGCCGCGCCGCCCCAGCCAGCCCAGCCCCCGGGCCCGGCAGCGGCCGGATGGGGCGCGGCTCCTCCACCCTCCCCGCCAGCCCCGGCCCCGGGGGCTCCCGGCTTTTGGGGAGCCCGTTCCCATCGGGTCTCTACTGGTCCTGCTGGTCCTGGCCAGGGCGAAGGGCGGTAGCCCGGCACTGGCCCCTTTGTTCGAGGGAGGCTGCTGGGTAGGGTGGGCGAAAAAATCCCAGTGAGGGTGTGGAAGGAGAGGGAGAACAGCCGTGGGGTCGCGCTGCTGAAAGCATCCAGACCCTAACGCGCCTTGGGGTTTGTTTTTGTTGGTTTGGATTTTTTTGGTTTTTTGGGGGTTTTTTTGTTTGTTTTTTTTTTAAGAGGAGTAAGGCTAGACCTGCATTTGACGCATACAAACTCAAGTTTTCACAATCATTCACCATTAATGTCGTGCACACGCAAATCCCACAAAATAAGGACGCAGTGCTCCCAACACAATTTGTGTCCTCCCCACAAAGCAAATCCTGCTCAAATTTCCGTTTGTGCAGATTCTTGTTATCGCTCTTCATCACATTGCACGAAGTTACACCAAACCCTCCTGGCACCGGCTGAAACCGATGCATTACACCAATGCATTTATCCGAATGCTGATGTCCCGCTCCCAAGGAACAATCGGTGTGGGTTGAAAGCGTTCTAACCGGGCTGTGGCACCCATGGGAACAAGGCATGAGACAGCTATAGATGCAAATAGAGGAGGAAAGTGAGGGCTGTGGGAGCCTGGCCAGCCCTGCAGTGCCGAGCATGCCGTCCCCTCCCCACTGCAGCAATCCGGTAATCAGTATTGATAATTTGTAGTCGGTCGGGGACTTAGCGCTGCAGGAGGCCTGTTAGGAATTCTGTCACAGGGGAAAGAAGGGCTCCTCAGCCCGGTGTTAATGATCTCGCAGCACATACATATAAAGATTTCTGCAGCAAGAGTGATGCCAGGAATCATTAGGTTTGCCCAGAGACAGAGGGACTGTGCGGCGCCAGTTTGTCTATTAATCCCTGGTTAACGAGCCACCTTTACTAGCAATAAAAAAGCCATACAGCCACCTAGCTCAAGTTTCTAAAAACACTAATTACAACAACATTCAACTAGAAAATTAAAGTTACTTTTTTTAAAGAATCTATCCTCTTTAAACTTACAAAGCTTAAAGGATTCTCCTCGCCACTTCTTTAAACTATATTCTTCCTTGTTATAGTTATTAATAGACAAAATTTGGATCTAGACAGTCTATTAGAATAAACCACTTTATTTCAAGAGTTACTACAAAGTGATGAATTTTATTTTCATGTGGAAAAATAGATGCATTCTCAGTAATGCACATTTCCAGTTAGGGCTACATGAGCTACATTTGTTCTGTACTCAGACTTTACCCAGTAGAACACTGAAAGAACTACAGACTGCCTGATTTTTTTCCCCTGTTGAGCACCAGATTTTGCAAAGTGGCAATAAAGGCTGGGTCCTGCTACCACTGGAGACACCAAAACATTTCCAATCATCTTAACCCATCCCACTATTATGTTCCTGGCCCTGGTCCAGCAAGGCACTTAATCAGGTGTCTGAGCATGTGAATAGTCCTGCTGGCTTTGGACAGAACTCTTCATAACTGAGGTTAGGCAGATGCTAAATACCTTGAACATGCCTGTGTTTATATTCTGCCACAGAAAGCAAGACGAAACCTAATTTTCTAACAAGCTGTGTAAAATAAAAGAATTTCAGGGAAAGCTCCTTTCACTTACATAGGAATTTCAGCAGCTGCAAGAACTTCTGGAGATCATTACACTCTGAATGCCCCCAAGATTCTTCTTTCTGTTTAGTTTATATAGTATATGAATGATGCATGCCACACAAGCATCTTTCTTTGGGGTTTTTTAAGTGTGTCTTTTTTTGAAATTCCATGTAACACAACTGTACAGACGTTCTGTGAGCTTTTAAACTTCATCCTCCATGAAACATGTATTGGATAGAGGGACTCCTTCATGGCTCCCAAGCAAACATGATGTGTGTTACATAAACCAGGGCCTTTGCAGGTAGGGTCACTGCAGACCAATCAGGCCACATACCTGGTTTGATAAGCTCAGTGTAAGGTACATAGATGGCAGTGTGAGGCTGAAGCAGTCTGTGATGCCACTGGAACTAAAAAAAGTGTTTGAAACCATTATTTCATTGTTTCATTGTGGTGTTTTATTTAAAGAATATTTATTATTCGAACATATTCAGACAACCATCATACAGAAAACCTCAGTCTCAATTATGGTTCCAGTTTATTTTATAGGAACTTGTTTAACAGAAATACTTGGGGTATACGTTAATAGTGTGCTAAGGAAGTATTTTAATGTCAACTTCTTTTGAGATAGTCAGGAGCACTGTAAGGTGATAAATAGGTGGGATTATGAGGACACAGGAATTCAGGCAGCCCCATGCTCCCTCTTCTGCAGATCTCAGTAAGACTGATTAAACCATTATAGAAGTGCTTCAGAGTTGCTCTTCTGCTTGTCATTTGCATTTTATTTATAAGCTCAGACCTTGATACTTAGCTTGATGGATGCAAGGTCACTGCTAAGTTTTTCTGTTAATTGAGTACTATATTATTGTTTTATCTGGTATGTAACATACATATGAAGTCATAATAACTATGGTTTTGAATTTAACTGGTTCAATTATTTTAATAAGTAGGCTTTTTTTACTGCAAAGGAGTAAGAATTCTACCTCTGATCTACCACTACACTTAAACAATTGCTTGATCATCAACAATTGCACATGAGTAGTCATCTGAATATCAATGGCAATGACAAGCTTCAAGTTAACATATGGCTAAGTGCCAGGCTGAATTTGGACTGAACATGCGTCTTTCCATATTATTCCATTTTTAGCTGAAGGTTTTAACCTTCCCCTTTTATAAATAAATGAACACACGCCAGCTCTGAATTATTTCCAACTGTCAGAAAATTACATATCTGTAAATAGGAATTATTTTAAGAGAAGAATGAACATAGGCAAGAATCAGAAAGTAATTTATTGTATCATAATGTTGGCAGAAATGTGATTTGACTGAGGTACCACTATTCCAATTTTTTTCAAGAACTAGGAGAAGAAATCACAGAATATGCTGAGGTGGAAGGGACCCATCAGGGTCATTGAGTCCAACTCTTGGCCCTGCACAGAACATCCCCCAGAGTCACACCATGTGCCCAAGAGCATTGTCCAAACACTTCTTGAGCTCTGTCAGGCTGGTGCTGTGACCACTTCTCTGGGAAGCCTGTTCCAGTGGCCAGCCACCCTCTGGGTGAAGAACATTTGCCTGATATCATTTTGACCTGATAAGGAAACTGAAGTGATAACATTTCAGTTAGTTTATTTTTTTCTGAGAACTTTTATTACTGAGCAAATATAAAAATGTTAGTAAGTAAAATTCGCTAAAGAACTGAGAATAACACCTATTCACATTCTTTTCTTAGTTTTTAAAGACTAGATTACTCTTCCTGCTATTGAGAATTAGGACAGGAATCTTTTTAAAAACAGTCCATATGGCTAAGGATTTATATTGCCTCATAGCAGTTCTTTACTTATCCTGTGAGGTGTACAGGCAGGAGGATGGAACATCATCTATTCCATTTTCTTATAGAAGATATCCCATAACACACTGAGGAAATAAAAATAAAATTCAGCAGCTTGAACACTTCCAAAATGTTCTCTCACCTCCACCTCCATTACCATCACCTCTTTGTCCCAATATAAGCTCTAGTTAGACTAAGAACTTCCCTGTTTAATAATGTATTCCTGTAATTCATTCACATTGATTTTGTGAATTTGAATTTTCTTCATTATTGAAGAGTGGAATTTTTTCTACTATTTTATTGGTATTTATCCTACAATAGTACATTTCCCTAGATCACATTTTGCACACATATTTTTAGTAGATATACTGTGTAATCTGACCTTATGGTTAGATTTATCTCAGGTGACATTAATATTCATTTCTTTAGAAAAGAATTCTCCATTTTCAAATTAATAGCATTAATTTGAAAAAAAAAAACCTCATTACAAGAGAGAGATGAGGCACTCACATCCAGTTATATATTTAGATAGCGTTTTAGCCTTCAAAGACTATGCAATATTAACTAATTAATTCTCCTAATTGCTTGCAGTGAGAAGTCAGCATTATTTTGTAGTCTAAAACACAGAGAGCAGAAGGTTCCCATGACAGATCAGTCTGGGCAGTACTTGACCTGTGCAGAATTTTCATGTAGTTCTAATTTAACTACCTTATTAGTTCACAGACAGAAGAAACAAAGAGATGCTCAGCACTCCTGAAAAATAACAAGCCTTGGGAGTCCTAAAGTAGGCATCCAAAAACGGTGTCACACCACATAATGGATGCAGTTGGAAAATTGACTCACTAAAAGCTTTGCTAAAGCTGGTACAGCAAAAAAGCTGAACATAAGGGACTGAGGGTGGAACCTGGCCCTGTGACCAGTGGGCAACACCACCACGGGAGGTGAATCCTCCAGCAAGCCTTCTCACAGGCTGGAGAGAGGGAGTGTAAATTTGCCTTTCAGCTTAGGTTGCCAGGCTTCAAAACCATTTATCCTGGCACTCTCATTAGTTCTGCCCAAGAGGAGGAGCAAAAGTTACATCATGAAGCAGCAGTGCTTACTTACCTCTGCAGTAACTACCTTCAAAAAATGTGCTGTCAGTTCTCCATACAAGTCACCTTTATAAACAAAAATTACTGCCATCCCCAGGTGGCTTGTAGAGAACATGTCTTCTTCAGCATTTATCCATAAAATGGATGATGAACCAACTTTGCAAATGAGTCTTGCCTCACTGGAGCCTATGGAGTACAGCCACTGGCCTCAGCACAATCAGCTGGTCTTTAGCCTATGGGGACACGGAAACTGGCAGCTGATTTGGAGGAATGGCTGCTGTTCACAACTCTTTCTAGGCTACACTCAACCCTCACACAATTCTGTGGACACAGTCTGAGGTAGTGTAGGTTTTCATTCAGTTTGAAAGTCCTGTTGATCCCATTCAGGAGGCTGGGTCCCCATGGGGAATGTCAGCCAGCAATTTTGCCTGGGACAGGTATCTCAATCCTGCAGGGTGCTGGGTACCATGACTGCAGTGCAGAGAGTACCTATTCCTCTAGCTGCTCAGCACCTTTCAAAAATGGACAAAAATTGCTTTGGAGACCTCAATCCACATGGACCTGCATCCTGAGTAAAAAAAAGATGGACTGATGCAGAAATACTGGCCCCTGGGAACTAAACACTTACGACATCATGTGTCTGAGAAATATCAGCATACAAAGCTGATCTGAAATTATTTCATTTTCTCTTCCGCTTGTGTTTTTCTTTTTCCTGTCTGCTAATACACAATTTAACCAATGAAGTGAATTTAAGCTATTTCTGCCAGGATGTGCAGTAAAACTGGTGCACAGCATCTGCACAAAACATTGGGCTTTGCTGAATATATTAATAATTTTTTTAAGGTATAGCTATCAAATCCAAGCAGTTCATAAATAAATTATGATTTATGCATTCATTCAAATACACAAAACCTATCACTGTTGTAGCAGTTATTGTGTGGAGAGATTGTGATCCTTCACAGACACAATCACAAAGCAGGATTGTTTGGAATTTTTCACCAATTTTGTCCAAGCAGGTAGTTTAGTTTAGGGAGGTGACTGAGGATAGGGTGGTAAACTCTAAAGCACCTCTGGTGAGGTATAAGCATGACTGTACCTCCACAGCACACGGGGAGAGGTCAGCACCTCTGGCTATGGTCAAGGTCTGCCCAGAGTGAATGTACACATAATTTGGTGACCCAGAGGAAAAAACAGGGAGGAATTGTGAGACTTCAGCTGTCCCCTGGGCACTTCACCCACAGCCTCAGAGAAGCCCTGGTTCAGTCTCTTCCATTGTGGTGGGTGGAGCAAAAGAGGTGGCAATGGGTGCACTCCTGCCCCCAAGCCAGACAGCTGGTGGTTGGCCTCCAGGTGAGGTGCTGGGATGTGGTGGCCCTTGTCCCTGTGTGTCCTCCCTCCCCACACAACTCCAGACCCACCCAGCTGTGTCTTCTTTCACTCTCCCATGGGAAGAACATCATGCTAAAGAGAGAACCAGAGAGCACACAGGAGGGAGGATGACCTACACCCAGGAACTGGGGATCCCAGAAGCATTGCTAGATTTTGCGTGATATGGCAAAATAGAAACAGTTGTGGGAGCAGAAAAAAGAGCCTGAGTTTCTTTGGGTGGCGGTTAGGAACCTCTGGTTTGAATTTCCT
This sequence comes from Eopsaltria australis, assembly GCA_034509425.1. NCBI lineage: Eukaryota > Metazoa > Chordata > Aves > Passeriformes > Petroicidae > Eopsaltria > Eopsaltria australis. Next base: position 816,210 of record JAVTVJ010000056.1, read on the forward strand.
CATTCTGAAAGCTTGACCTCAGCTCTGGCATTTCCCAGTGAAAGGTCTCACTGCAGGCAGTTGCTCCAAAGGGAGGAGTAAGACGACCAGGAGCGTTAATTCTCAGATGCATTTTAAAAGAAAACTGCGGCTGCTCCTCTGTTTATGAAGAACCCTCTGCTACCTATGTGTGCCACATGCTCCCAGGAAACAGACTACACAGATTCCTTCAGAGGACTGGCTGTGAGCTGGAAGAACACGCAATTCCCAATGTTAGTGGATTAAACATTTCAAGTCTGAGCTATCCTTGCTTGTCCAGAATCTAGCACTCTTCAATGCACGCCAATTTAAAGAGCACAAAATGTGTTTTTCCTGTATTCTCATAACCTCTCCTCATCTGTGTAGGAATTTCTAGAATCCAGATTTTCAATTTAGAAACCTGAGTTTTCTTAAAAATCGTTTTAGACACCTAGTTCCTTTATTGGATTTGTAGGTTAATAATTTTATGACCTGACTTCCTCCTCTTTAAGATGGGGATAATCTTGGGTACTTACCTCAGAGCTGGGATGTAAGGTTATGTTCCATAATGCATGGAAATGTGCAACCATGCTCTGATGTTACAGAAGTCGCCAAATCCATCCTGATCAGATTAGGAAACAGAGCAATTTACCTGCTTAAGCTGCATTAGCATTCTGTGCTATTGATGTACTTTTTTATAATCCTTAGGGAATTTCTTAAGTAAAGAAAATAGAACGATGTGTGTATTTTATACTACTGATTGGCACAGAGTTCTACAAATTGACACTTTACACTAATCTAAGGTACACTCTACCTGAAGGTAGATGAGGTATCTTTTAATGCTTCAGGTTTTTACACTTAAATATATTCACTAGTCACTACGTAGCTATAGCTTTTGATCTTGATGCTATTTATGATGCTTTCAAAATTATTAGAACCACAAATTTTCTTTCTGGACTAAGATTTCTGATATATACATGTTCAAATTCATCCTCTGGTTTCCACTGGGATGACTCTTGCTGTCATTTCATTGCCAGAGCTCCCTGGAGTGACTAATAGCATCATGGTTATTATTCTTCCTTTTTCAAAAGACTGTGGAGACCAGAGCCATATCAAAGATGCACAACAGGTTCTTAGCAATATTGCTATATGGAATTGTAGCAAAAATTACATTTTTTGGTTTACTAGTATTTTTGTGCTGCAAATCCTCCAGTTATCTGAATGGAGCCGTAAGAAATGTTGCATGTACCTAGGAAATCTTAAAACAAATACATGAATCAATCTCCATAATTTTTCAAAGGTATTTTTGAAAGTGAAATTCACTTCTGTAACCCGTTTTATTAATCTATCAACTATTTTGATGCATTTGCTGCTTACTTTATTCATGTGAAAAGAAAGGGCAGCTGATGTCACTCAAGTCATGTTTATGTCACTTGAATATACCTTCTTTGTATCCAGGTACTGGTGTTTATTCAATTTGTTATGTAGATTTAATACAGAAAGCTATTTCTAAGTTAATATCTTTTCTATGTGCTCAGATAATTTTTGATTCTGTCGAGACTGCAGTTAGGGGGCTTTCAGTATTATATGCTATAGGTAGGAATGAAGCCCTGATTCCTGATTTAAAAACCTAAATTCTTAATATTTGTCAACAAACCACTTGTTCTCAAGGCAAATAACTTCTTGCTGAGAAGTGATGTTTTAAGTCTAAATACCATCATTTTCCAAGTAAAATATCAATAATGACTTCTTAAGAAATAGTAAGGTATTTACCTTAAGCTGCATTGACAATTCAATTCAAATTCCATTTAAGTGCATTCACTTTTTTTTTTGCAGTGAAACATTAAGAAGGGAAATATGTTACTTAGAGAATCATACTGCTTTTGATCAACAGTGTGAAGTATTTAATCTTCTTGTAGTGAGAGGCCTGAAAAACAGGATTACACATGACAGAGGTACTTTCAAGTCCTCTGCAAAACTGTGATTGCCAGTCTGCATAGTTTGCCAGTGCTGTTCTAGAGGTCTCATCTGGGCTGGCATCCTGGTTTCTGCACAAAGATGTAAACGGATCTGTTAAGGGTAAAAAATTACAACAATAAGAACAAATACTGAACCCATGCAGCAAAATCAAGACATTTAGATAAGCAAACAAGTAATCTACAATATGAAGGTTGAAAAATTGTATTTAGTACATTTCTGTGTAGTTATACAAATAGAATTTCAAAGATTAAAACAAAATTAAGAAAAAGTATTGTGGAAACAGAATATTCTATCAGATGGACTCCAGTCTGTACCTGAACTACAACTCTACTATTCTTATAGTCTTTAATGTCATTTGCATGTAGGGGAAAATCTGAGATAGCAGTTAGGAAGGTTTCTACTTGAGATGACTCTCAATGTTCTTGTGAATAATCTGCCATCCTAATCAGTTTCCCATCTACTCCATCCACATGACGTACTGATTTCCAGTCTCATCCATTTCCTTGGTACCTTTTCCCTAGTTTTCTCAACCTAGTTTCATTATCCAGTCAGTCAAGTGTTACCATTAGCCTTGATCCAGTTTCAATCATCCTATTCCCTGACTGACTTTACCTGATTGGTTTTCCTTCTTTATTTTTCTTTAATTTGTCTGCTCTTGGCAATTACTTCCACGATGCAGATTCAGCTCTCGGCCCTTCATACAGCCAGTTCATTCTTGTAGTCCTTCTCACTTCTGTGAGGCCAGAAGGGGGAGGAATTGAGACCACAGGATAGTTGTTTCCTCTTTTTTTTTTCTCCAATTTCCAGTGCTCCTCTGGTCCACAGCATAACTCTCAGTCCAGGTGGAATCAGAATCCAGCACAAAGTGGCTTGAGGGAAACAGGCTGTAGAGTTAGGATTTGTACCTGTCAGACAAGGCTGAAGGCTGAAATCTGGTATTTCACTGACTTATTCCATGGCCAGGCCTGGACAGATTTTTCAAATGAAGAATGACTCCCTGGCACAAAGCACTAGAACCCTTCAAAAAACTGCAGTAAACACTTGTATAGTTTACACACATGCATGTATTTTTCCCTAGTCTTCTTCACAGAAATAGTGAAATGTTTTTAGCTAAAAGCTAAAGGCAAGAGGCAGCCTTCCAGCCAAGGAGACTGTAGACCAAATTGTAGTTTAACAATGTGATGTTCAGTGGAAGGACATATTTTCCAATGCAGTGGGAGAAACAAAGCGACACTGGGTGGGAAATAACAATGGCTGACTGTGATTGCACTTTTAAGTGGCTAAGATGTGCAAAGGCCAGGAGAACCAATCTTGGCAGATTCGAATCCTAAACCAGTGGAAATCTATGGGTGTAGTAGATTCATGTTGATTTACATCTGATGAACCTATTTTCCCCCTTTTATATCTCCCAAAGCATCAAGTAAGGAGGAAACATCTCTATTATTTTAAAAAATCATGTGAGAGCCAGCTACACTGAAAAAAACAGGGAGAATTTAATTGTGTAGAACAAGGAACTTTTTTTATACTGGAAAAAGAACTTGATCATATAATGAAAGAGACAGAATAGGCTGTTACAAATTGACATTTGGCTAGATCAAACTTCTGCTACTTTGAGAACATATTAAAAATTCAATGGCCAATCCAGTTCTGGATGTTTGATAAGGCTGTTATAAAGGACAGGCTGAACAACAAGGAAGGTCTGATTTGCTGTTAATAACAGATTGTTGATGCTGGTGCACAGTGCCCTGAAAATCTCACTATGGCAAGATCATTTTTTTTTTATTCTAAATGAGACAAATACCCTTACACCAACAATCAGTGGAGCATCTCTGCAGGGATCAGCTCCTCATGTGGTTAATTTAGTAGCAGAGCAGCATCTCTGAATTAATCAAGATTTTCTTCGAAGTGGAGGCTGGTACTGCAGAAAAAATAGAGAGACAGAGACAGAGACAGAGACAGACAGCTGCAGAGAGACAGATTGACAGAGCAAATGTACTTTAGAAATTTTCAGTAGTATTTTGGGATGGGAAAAATACCACTAAATTGAAAAACAATAAAAAAGAGGGAAGGAGAAGAGAAAGATGAAAAAGAGGTGGGTCATGAAAGACTTAATTGAGAGCAGTCACATTCCTGAAAGTCCATATAAATTGTTATAGCATAGACATTTATGCATTGATTTCACATCTTCAAAAATCAAAGTGCTTCTATTATGCAAATCTGAGCAAACTACTTAGAACACAGGTCACTTCACTGTAAGCAGTGGCTCTTGTTCTAGTTTTATTGTGGCATCAAAAGTATCCCACCAGCAAATGTTCCCTCTCAGCCAATTTAATCAATTCTGAATAATATACTAATTTCTTTGCACCATCAGCATGGTTACCAAGAAGAGGCTGTCATTCTTTATCTTTCTTTTTTTTTCTTGTTCATTTTATACATCTTCTGGTTAGCATACTCAATAATATTTATAATCTATGTACAACCATGATATATTTTGGCAATATGCTGTTGAGAGGTATGATTATTTTCATTATGGAGGAAATCAAATGCATAAAGTCATGGCAGGATACAATAGTAGAAGTATAAATCTGGTATTTAGTAGTAATAACTGCATAGGTTGTTTAGGTAGAGATCACACAGAATGATCTGAAATCCACAGTGTCCGATGTGTGATCTGAAAGGGTTTCATTCTGTCATTTTGTCAATCTTGAGCACCTGATATATTGTCCCTTAAGCCACCTCTTTGCCCAATAATCCCTCACCTTCTTGATAGCCCTCCACTGGACCTTCACCTGTTCCTTCAGGTCCCTCTTAAACAGGGGGACCCAAGACTGGATGTAGTACCTCAGGTGCAGCTCCATAGCACCAAACACCTTCAATCAGTGGTGAACCCAGCCCCTCCTCCTGATACATGACACCTCTGCTTCCTTTCTCTGTCTTCCAAACCTGGACCATTTAAAAGAAAGACTGAAGAAATATTTTAAAAAACCAAAAAACAAAACAAAACCCCAGAAGTCTCTCCCTTGTGAGACTTTTGGAGCCAACCTACACATGCTGAATTTATTTCTGCAAATCTGTTTTTTTAAAAAGTCCCAGTATCCGTCCCTATTTTGGTTCTTACACTTCATCCTTCAGCATTGACAGTTATGGGTTTAGGAACCCATCATCCTGAACCTCACTTGGGCATTTGTACTTTTTTTGGACTGTGGAGAAGACTAGCAGAAAATTATCCTATGCTTTCAATGCTGTAAAAATAGATTTTCACACTAGCCCCAGTTTCTAGATTTGGTGACCTGCCAAAAGATACTTCTCCTAGTCATTCTGCTGCCCACTTGTTAGCAGGTAACACCAAGTGAAAAGATGAGTTTTACAGAATCTGCTTTGTATCAACATGGTTGATGAGGGAGTTTGTGTCATTTTTGCTTACTCTGTGCAGTGCTTTCAGAGTCCTTCAAAACCTGAAGACATTATTTTTGAATCAAAGGATTTCTCCAAAGATAAACATGTCTTTCATAGGCTTCCTGCATAGGGACACTCTCTTGAATTAGGGATTACATTTCTCTAAATCCAGAAATGTAATCCTTTGCAATATCTCATAATTAAATACAGCCCCTTGCTCCCACATATACCCCACTGAGTAGACTTAAAATTGTATAAAAACATTTACATTCCTATAGTCTTTGTTATGAAAAAGGGGAATTAAGCCATACAACGTAAAGCATCAGAGTAACACAGTTTCCATTATCACACCTCCTTGCTTTAAAGCAAAATCTTTCACGATTACAAGTTATGTCAGCAGGCAAAATCTAATATTAAACAGTTTTATACGGAAACTCAGAAGTTATTTACTAGGAGCTTGTTTTGTTCTGGCATTGAGATTTAAAATACTACTGTTAATTAACACAATTACAATACGTGTCCCATTGTATTATTGCAAGGATTGGAATTCTTCCTTTGTAAGTAATCTACTTACATATGTCATTTGCAATCGTGTACAGAAAGCAAACTTTATGAAGAAAATGCCTTTATTCAAACTGATGAGACATTCTTATTTTAAAATGTCCCACAAAATTAAAATTCCATTCAAAACCCAGGAGGAAATTGGATTTTCCAGACTGTCTCCTTTCATTGTCTTTTGCATTGTGACATTTAGTCGGTAGTCATGGCAGCCAGTGAGAATGATTGTGTAGCATAAAGATGCAGTTACACATATTTGGCTTTGGGTTAAGTACATTAAATACATGGGAATTGCTCAAAATCAACTAATAAACTTACACAAATAAGGCTTTATATTCCTATATATATATATATATACACACACATACATACTTTTTTATGTGTAGACATATATATAAACTAACTAATGAATAATTCTATGTGTTTGATTTTCAGACCCTATAAAATGTGTTTTCTAGTCTATATGAAATGATTAGTTTTGAAAGATAGTATCTACAGCCTTCATAGCAGTATATTTTCTCTTAAATAGATTCTCCTGATATTTATGGTGTGAAAATAATTGCGGTAGGTTTTGCACTCAGTGCGATGACTCAACAAGCAAGGAATGCATTTAATTACTGGAATGCAGGGATTGAGAGTCCAGCCTTATAAGAAATCATAATTGCATTTATATCATATCATACAAACACAAATTTCTACTTAGCTGATGTCCCTGCTTCCTTTTTTTTTTTTTGTCTAGAGAAAAAAAGAAAAAAAAGGCACCCTGCAGTTTTATTTTGCTTATTGTTCTGAGCCTCAAGTTACAACTAAATGTTTTGGCCTTCATCAGTTCAAAGCACAATTTGGAAAATATTGGAAGACATTAAAGTTACCTGCCCTTTGGAGTGGCACAGGTTAATGAAGGTTGTGTTTACTACCCCTATATGAGTTATAAACATGTCATATTTTATATCAGAGCTACAGTTCTGTTAAAACCACGTGCATATCTGAGCCAGAAAAATGGCAAGAACCAGCCTGTCTGTTAATGGAAACTGCCACTGTAGCAATCTATCTCTGTTCCCTTGATTGAGGTACTCCACAACAGCTGAATGATGAAAACAGAAAAAGTTGGATTCCTTATCTGTTCTTTCTTAATGACTTGCTTTTCCTGAACCATTTTGGGCCGTTCCTTTCCTTGATGCCATATCAATGGCTTGCTATCAAAACATGTGGGCAGTTCTGCTAAAATTTGCGTTCTGGAGAAGCTCAGTATGAACAATTTGACTGTAATCTCAGCACAGAGATGAGGGGAGGGATTTCATCATGTAATATCAGGTACAAGTCCAGAAAGGACCTGCAGTCTACAAAGACTGGCAATATGCAAGGTTATGTCATTAGTCTCCAAGCATGACCAAAAACAGATGGCTTGGAATAAAATGACAGTGTCAAGTGTCAGTGGTGATGCATGGCCAGGGGATGCATGACCAGGGAGAGTTTGTCAAGCCTACATAAAGGGATAAGGGTGATGCAAATTTAAGTCCGTGGAAGCCTCTGAAGACATCACCAGGAAAAAATGAAATAAATGCCACTGTTCCAAACACACATGGATGACAGTGAGATTCAGATAAATAAAAGTAATACTGGCAGACAGCTCTCTCACACCCTGCTCTAGTAACCCAGTCTTACTGTACTGGAACAGAACCCACAGCATGATTCATACCTTGGGAAGATGCTGTTTGATCATAGAAGACTGCGTGACTAAACCATTGCCATTCTATTTCATCATATTTGATTTGCATCCTCCCTCAAGGGGCTGTTTCACCAGCCAGCACCTGTACTGCCTGCAGCACTTGCAAAGAGACAGCCTGTGCCAACAGAGGTGTCATTTATACAGAACTCAGGAGAGCTCTGTTCCCCAGGAAGCTTTCCTAAAGAACAGGTCTGTGATCCAAGGCATTTTTTCTTCACCTCAGGGTCACTTTTTCCCCAGCATCCCTTGCCTCCCTTTCTCACGCCATAAGCTCTTTGGCATAGGGTGTTTGCATCTGACACATTTTTACAGAAAGTAGCACAGATCTCAGCTGGGCCCCCGCATACTCCCACAGGGCGATGACGAGATGACCTTAAGAGCATGCTGGGAGGTAGCAGCCATCCCTGATAGCCTAGTCCTCAGTGTTCTGCTGGGTTCTCTGCTTGAGGCTCCAGAAGAGATTGGAGTGCTCAACACAAGGACTTGAAATGTCATATCCCGCCAGAGCTCAGTTCAGCACCAAGCTGCTGCTGCTGCTGCTGTAGTGGCTGAAGCCTGCATGCTGCTGAGGAAAAGTGGGCTGCTTTCAGGCTTGGCAGCTTCCAGTCCGTAACTCTGTTCTCCCCACCCCACACTTGGAAAGACACTGAAGAAGTTCCAGCTCCTTTGCACCTTTTCCACCTTCCCTGGTGGTTCAGCCACCAGCTTGGCCCCAGGACCAGGCCAAGCACCACAGGAAACAGCTCAGCTCAGGGGGTTCCTGAGCACTACACATCCACTTCTGAGGGAAGGATCAGCAATCTGGGGTTTGTCCTATTGCAGGGGAGTCCTGAAGCAAACTCTACTAGGCTGATGTTATAGAAGGCTAGTGCAGTTGGTAGCCCCAGTACCAGGAATGCTGAGACAAAATAACCTGGATACAGCGAGGCTGGGGTGGTTGCATTGGGAAGACTCTCTGGACAGCCTTCTGCTTCCCTGGCCTTCAGACATGTTCATCAGGACTCCTGAAAACACTGTTTTTTAGCCTGCATGGAGATTGAGATCCTGGTTCAGTGGTGCTTACCTGGAGGGATCTTCAAAGCCATGTTACTGGAAACTTTGGAGTGAAATATCTGGCTTTTTAAGCCTGTATGTAACCTGCCTCAGAAGTGTAAAAGAGATTGATGTCTCTGTGTCCTGGTGAAAGGGTATGTCACAACCCTTCAGGAATACAACACAAAGAAAATACATTACACTCCATGAGCACTAAATCATGGGAGGCAAATCCACCCATTCAAAAACTCCAGAGCTCAAGGTTTTGTTTCTTAAATCATTCCTATTAGACTCTAAGTGACACATCAGGAGATAAGAATTTTTCTTGAGAACAGGAAAATTAGTGATAGAATCAGACCAGAATGATACATGAAGAACCCTTACCACTGCTCTAGTGGGTCCTAAGCTAAAAGTAAAACAGATTTTTCTATAAGACATTACAGAGCCAAGCTTGCTACAATTCCAATGAAAAGAAACTGTTTGTCCCAGGTGCAGGTATGTAACAAAACCAAAAAGAGCTCTCAAGCAGGTAAGGTGAGCCAAATAAGGGAGGTTATTTCCTCCTGGTCTTGCTGCTTTCCTCCTGGTGCTTGCTGAAAGTCTGTTCACTTTTTCCATCCAGTTGACATTCAGGAAAATTACTTTGGTTCACATCATCCCATAGCTGAATTTTCACAATCTTTTTTGCTTCCAATGAATACAGGAGATAGCAGATAGGAGAATGGTTCCTGGCTGGGCCTGCCTTAACATTTTTAAAACTTTTGATATTTGCATGACTCCCACACTTACGTGATAGTCAGAAACTGTGTCTCTAGTGGCCTCTTATGAAGGTAGGTGTAAGTTCTGCATCTTAAACATCACTATCCTGCCAAATTTTCTAAAGGACAGGGTTTGAACTTCTGACTGCACAAAAAATAAACAGTTACATTTAATTAACCAGCAGGAAATAAAGCTGTCTTAGCATTACTGGAGCCTTTAAGTTCAGTCTTCACTCTTCATCCTCCCCATTGTTTTCAAAATCTGTTTTAGTAACTTACATCCCTTCCTACACAGAAATCTCTATGGGAAGAAAACTGGGGGGAGGCAAATGGGATGTGGAGGTGCAGAGAGAAATATGGTGAAGGGATGCCTTGTAAAGGCAAAGCAGACCTTAAAGAAGATTGTCTTTTCCTGTTGTAAAAAAAAATCTGGAATTTTTGTTTTCACTTTGAAGTTCTCTTACGTTCAAATTAATTTCAAGAGGGACACAGTCCTCTGTATTAGTACTGGCTTCTTTGCCTTCCCATCAAAAAGGAAAAAAAGACTTTTGACTCTAACCATGCATAGTAAGTAAAAACCATAGACATAGTACCTGAAGTAGTGCAAAAAGCCATAGGCATGATCAGTTGTAGATCAGGTTGCAAAATAAGGGGCAATTTTTAGTGAGACTTGTGCCACTCTCCAATCTGCATGTTTGCATGCATTTTATCTTGGCACTATAGGTTCAAGAAAACCATTCCTGGGCAGTCTTTCCATAAGCAAAGAGATTCCTGTGTATTCTATGGGATGGGTTTTCCAGCCAGATCCTGTGCTGCCACCTAAATTATGCTGTGAAAGTGGTGTGCCAGGCCTTGCACTCAAGGACAGGGTTTACTGGTACAATCTGATACAGTCTTAATAAGAAGCTGAAGGTCAGATCTGTTGCTTGCATTGACTTTTTTGTGTCTTTTGAAGAACTGATGCTACAGTGATCCCTGATTTCATGGTCACTCTCTGCTTTAATGGATGACACTAATGCTTGATTCCATCCCAAATCATTTTAAAGACTTTTGTTAAAAGGATCTCATGGTGGAGAGAATAAAATTGATAATACTTCTGCCAAAATCCAGGAACACTCTTGAGGTTACAGAAATTAATGCCTAAAACTATTTTTTCAAACTCCCAGTTGCCACAAAAGCAGATTAGAGCTATCCCAAGTTCTTCCTTTCTTGTTTCCCAGGCATATTGTAGGAAATTCTATAGTCATGGTTGAGGAAACTCACTGTGTCACTCTTTTCCTTGCTTTCTGTTTCTTGTTACTTTTTTATAGTACCTGCTTATTCTATTGCCTGGATATAGAAATATTTAAAAAATCAGGGGCAGGGGACATGACCAAAACTGTATTCTCATCTCTATCTTAAACTGCATTGCAGTATATTAAGAGAGGAATTTTAAAAACTTGGCCCCCAAAGAATATCTCCAGGTGAGTGGGGCCATTCCCATTCCCTGTGCCATCCTTCCCTACAGTGAAGCAGTTGAGCACTGTAGGACATTAAAGAGTTCCTAAGCTGTAAAGCAACTTTATTTTTGTTGGGGAAATGGGAAAAGCACACAGATACATAAGGTTGTGAGATGGACACAACTCTGATGAGCAGTGTTTTGCATTCAGAGAGAAACAAAATAAGCCCCACCAATGTGAATTACCAAAATGAGATGTCACTCATGGCTGAGCATAAGGGATGGATAAGATCTATTTCCTGCAGGGGCTTTTGCTTTCATTCTCTCCATCACTGGTGACTCCATAAGCCTATGAACATCCTTAGGCTTCCTGACATTGAAGATAGATTTGCTGGTCTTTAGACCACCTGATTTGTTTAACTTGAGACATCTGAACGGGACCATCGTTCTCTGGTAGTGCTTATCTCTCCCTTGACTAAAAAGTAAGCTTTCATTATTTCGGCAAAGTAGCTGTCTTAAATAATGGCCAGCATTAATTAAAGTGAATCCCAGGCTGATAGATCTCAGACATGCCAACAACTAAATGATACCTAGAATCCGTACTACTCGTGCCCCATCTTGAGTTGTAATTCTCCCAGTCCCATGTGCTTGTCCCAGTACTAGCCCAGCACTTTAGCAGCACTCATCATGTAACTTCCTTCAAACACCCCACCACCTATGGGGAAACAACACAGCTGGGATTATATAATGTCATCTTGTTTGGCAGCAAAGGATGCAGCACATTACTAAAATGGATTAGCAAAAAAAATTTTTAATTACTGGCCAACAGAGTGTGGCTGTTTGTGTTCATAAAATTATATGACTTAAAGCATTGTCTTGACAAACCAAAAACTCTAGCACCCCAGAGGGAGCATTACCAAAATGACATTTGTAACAAATCACATTGTCAATAACATCCATCAGAAATCCATATGAAGGATGGGTGTGACAGGTCTTCTCTACCTGCATTTCATGCTTAATCTTACATCTTAATGCTTCAGTGTCTTCCAGAGGAGAAAACTAAGCAGAATTTCAGTTCAGTCTCAGAAAGGCAGCTGTCACAGAGGTTCCTGGCAAGGCAGCACAGGGCTGAGCTGTGTTAGGGCTGCACATTTTGACCATGGGCAATGTGCCAGTTTCCTTTTCTTTCCGGGTGCACAGAACTTCAAGAACTAGTTGGCAAGTGGTACTTGAAATGTCAAAATACAGTGACATTACACATTAATATACGTAATGTATACATATTAATGTATATGATTAATATATACATATACATATTAATATGTGTATTAAATACATTTTGTATACACAGACTAGATTCAGTAAGGCAAAAATAATCAACACATTTGCCTTCATCAGATGTTAATTATAAGTAACATCTACACTTTTCTCTCTCCCTTCATGTGTTAAAAATAGTCTTGCTTATGAATAATGGTCTCTGCTGTGACACAGCAATCTGTCTGAGCTGTGCTTTGCCAAAGAACAAAATATGACCCAAATTGCCCATGGCCTGTCAGTCAGGACAGATTTTCATTTTACAGTGTAAACTGTAAAAAATTCCTTATAGCTATTGGATAACAGATGAGAACAGACAGGAAGGGTTTAGCAGTGCTTTCCTTAACCTTCCTATTTCTCCCAGCAGTAAATAAGTGGTTGCTGACTTCTAATGGCAGCCATAGCACTCTGCCTTTGTGGCTTCATTCATTGGGCAAGTGAGATGCAGGACTGGCAACAGACTGCTTTTCTGTCATTAGCAGAGGAACACACAATGTACCTGAATAAACATATCATTTGAGATCATAGAGCATTTTCAAAGAGGATCATCAAAACACCTCAGAACACCTGCGACCATGCTTTGGTTCACACATCAGAGCAATCTTGGAGCACAAATGAGTTTAACTGATAGATATTGAAACTAGAAGGTGTGTATTAGCAGTATGTCTACTGTGCCCCAGGCTCTAATGGTTGTTCAGACCATGGGACTAGACTAGCCTAAAGAAAAGATCCCCAGAATTAAACAACATGAGCATGAAACCCTTAGAATTTTTTCCCTCCAGAGGTCCACTCCTGATGCTCTTCATTTCTTGCTCATGCAGTTGTAGAACTAGAGCCCTTTAAAAGCCCCTGAAGATCTTACCCAGACCAGCAAGTAGAGCCCACAAAAGAACATGGGTGTTCACCCTACAGAGTAGTTTCACAGTTTCTAAGTACAGCTGTTGAAAATAATGCCAGAAGATTGAGAAAAGGGTGAGGTTGGCTTAAAACAATAACACTAACATTTGGGACTTGTTCAGAAAAAAACCCATGCATTCTTGAGTTTCAAAGCCATCTGAGTTTATTCTTTTCTAAAGCTATCAAAGATTTAGGGGCATTTGATAGTATTTCTAAGGCTTTCTCTGCAACTTTGAATATGAGGAGTTTATTCTTAAAATAGTAGATGAGGTTCTGGAATAATCACACAGTTTCAGAATTTAAGACCTATGAATACTAGTATATTCACAGCAAAACTACAAAAATTGCTAATACTGAATTCTCTTCTGGTTTTAGCAAAAATCAATGTTCTTAATGCATATAAACATTTCGATCTTGCTGCATATAACTAAAAAGATTCTGTTGCCACCTTTTGTCAACATTGTTCTTGCCTAGCAATTTCCCTATCAAAGCTTTTGTAGTGTTACGATTACCATCATTTACTCTCCTTCATTTAACTTGCACAGTTAATGGAATGATATGTAGCCTACATGACTGCACAAGGAGGGATATAATTAGCAAGCCAGTGGAAACACATTTGGAAAACAAACTTTGTTGCAATCACTGCTTGTCTTCAAGGGTTTTGAAAAGCTCCTCGTTGAGGCAGGTAATTTTTGTGCCTGTTTCTGGTTACACAAGACATCCTGTGCAGATTGCACAAATGCTCTGCTCTTGGTTATCTGGTTTATGTGTGCTACTTTCTTAACAGAAAAACTCAAGATAACAGACTTCCACTGCTAAAACACTAACCCTTGGGATTTGGGAAAGTACGGTTACCTCCCTGTCTAACCTGTGTGACATGGGCCACTTTAATTAGACCAGCAACTGGGCTAACATTACTGCTTTCAGCTTTTTAATGTGTTTTAAGAAGATGTTTGAGGAAAGGAGAGCTGAACAAAGCAGGGCTTCTGCTTCTCAGAGCTGAGCCTGATCAAGGGGGACATGTCACCATGATGTTGATGTTGGACACCAGAGGAGGTGTGTGCCTTTTCGGTCCTTTGACACCCTCAGCCCTTGAATCTACAACAGGAAAGCCAGTGTTGGCCACCATGCAAGGTTGCCGTGTCCCCAGGGTTGCAGAAGCCTCCAGAACTTCTGTGAGTATTCAAGTCAAGTTCCAACTATGGTTGAAGGAGTCCCTAGGGCAAGTGGAGACTAAATCAATATCACAAAAAAAGAAAATGTAATTCTTGTAGAGGATGGAAAGTCGTCGTAATTCTGCCAGTGGCCAGAATGAACTAAAACAATGATTTTGCCAGCATGCTTTCAGTGCAGCTATTGCACTGAAGGAAAGAGAGCTGAGCATGTTCTTATCTTTCTCCTGCTGTGTTTTGCAGATGGCAAGCTGGGGGAAAAAAACACCTTTCTCCAATCATTTTAAATGCTGTTAGGAAGCAAAACATATTCAATGTCAAGCAAAGATAAAAAATATTAACAAAGGCCCCAAAAGGCAGGATTCCTAGGATGCAGCTCTGTTTGCCTTTTTGTACAAAGATATTTCAAGGTATACATTTTAGCAGTGATTCAGCAGATCTTGTACAAGGTTCTGCTTGTATCATCAATGGCCATGTCTTTAACACACAACCCAGTGTCCATTTTCTCTATGTTTAGCAACCTGCCAGGGTTTGATCTGCACCCACTCCACAACCTTGCTGCTGGGAAGGATGCAATTCCAGTGGTATGGGCAGCTGGCTGGGCAAGCCCTCCTCAAAGAAAAGTCTGGAAAACCACACCTGTGTTGGATGGAGGTCTAAATGAACAATTCATTGTGTTTATCATTACTCATAATTCAACATACATCAGATGGACATGATTTTTCTCTTCAGAAGATTTTTGAGTTATTCTTTGTGAGTTGGTACTTAAGTCTCAAACCAAAATCTTGCCAAGACATGCCTCCTTGGCAGCCTAAGTTCACAGAAAGCAAAGTCTTCGGTACACTCTTAACCTCAAATGCTGTCTTTTACCAATGGTTTCTGAAAAGTTGTATCTCCTTTAAGTGAGTTATTCCAGGTACATGATTAGAGGCCCTTCTGCAAAGGTTGATAGAATTAACTAACCCTTTACTGGCAGTTAGAAATTTCTTCTTGAACCATGGATTATTCAAATACTACCATACTGAGCAGCACCCAAAGGCTCTCAAGCCTTCATCAATCTCAGGTTTCTTTCTGAGTAGGAAAAGCAAAATCAAAATCCACAAGAGTATCCATGAGAAAGGTTGATTGAGAATTTCATATGTATCCACAGTTTGAAGATCAAAGGACCATCTGATTTTCCTTTAGCATCAACAAGGGTTAATTTGGTCTAATCTGTTGAGTACAATACTTTGAGTCACACATATTTTAAGCCACGTTTTCACATGCTGACAGAAAATGTGTGTCTGTCTCTGTAGATATGATATTGATAATAGCAGGGATTTGTGTGTGCCAAGATGAATTTTGAAGCACTCTGCCTTAACATCCACATGTTATGGAGTGTGGGCAGTGGGCAGGGTACTGCCCCAGGACCCAGGAGAGCCAGCTCTAGTCTGGGCTCTACCATTAGCTTACCAAGTGACCAAATTCAAGACTGTTTTCTTACCTACAAGCAATTAGGAAGGGTGAACACAGCACACTGCATAATGATTAGGTATTGGTATCACCATTTTTAGAGCAGTGCCTCCTCTGTTCATGACTGGGGCCTACAGGCATTATAAAGTCAGCAAAGATAGCACCATAAAGGTAATTTACAAGGGTATTAATTGTATCAGCTAATATAGACTAGACCTGAGTGTGAAAGTAACATGTTTCGGCCAGTAAGTGGGAAATGAAAAGCTTTCTTTCAGGTAGTTAGGCATATTAAGGGCATTATGCAAATGATTTGATAAATGTATCCTCATTTTTGGTTTTATTTTTAATTTTCTGGAAGACATTTTCATCTGTAAGATAATGTCTTTAGCATCTGCCTAGGGCAATATACACCCAGCTTTTCATAGCTGCTCTCAATTGCATTTGGATACGTCAGAGAAATGGTAAGAGCTTCATGTCTCTCCACCTGCCAGGGCAGAGTGGAGTCATGGCACTCTTCCAATGCTAAATGCATTTCCTGGTAGCCAGATTCATTTTCTGTAAACCAGAGAGGACTGCCTGCATTATGCCCAAGGCTGAGATCATGTAGAGGGCCAGAAGCCATCTCTGCAGTTCTGAGCATGTCATTTGTGATTTGATAAAGGCTCAATGTTGAGATGAAATAGTTGGAAATAAATATTCTAGAGAAATCTGCCAGGTGGGTGATAGAGTAGGTTTTCTGGTCCCTAGCCACTCATCTCAGCTAGAGATTCACAAGGAGGAGCTGGGGAAGTGAAACATGCTAACAAGATCTCTCCTTTCAGCTTACAAGGAAAAGATGAAGGAGCTGTCCATGCTCTCGCTGATCTGCTCCTGTTTTTACCCGGAACCTCGCAACATGAACATCTACAAATATGATGGTGAGTGATGTCTACTTAATCATCCTGCAGGTCAGAAAATGTGCTAGTGCTGGAAAACCACTCATTTCACCTCCTAGTCCCTAGTGCTAGCTGGTGAATATTTTGCTGATTTAACAATTTAATTGCTGGGCTATTACTTTCCATGGAACAATATCCATGATGCTGGATATTGTTCCTAATAGGAGCTAACTAAACTTTTAATGTTAGCCCACTCATATTGAGCTATTCTTTCCCTACTCCCCGTCTGAGAATTATAGCTCTTCATAGCTAGCATAATTCCCAAGAAAATGAAGAAAAGATGAAAGCATGCTTAAAAAATTAATCAGCTTGGGCACTGCTCGCAGGGAGTGTACAATGACCCAGAACCCCAGTAAGCTTCCAAAACTGCTGTAAATTTTTATCTTTATGAGATTAAGGTATGATTAAGCTATTACAGATAAAAATTGAATGTACTCCTGAGAACAGTTTTCAGCCCTTAATTTGCCACTGCATTTAAAATGCCCGAGGCAAAGATGCTAAATCATTTGTTTGTGCTTCTGATCCTACTCTGATATCAGTGCTGCTTCTCTCCTCAATATTGCTGGTGTATGAAAGGACTTACAATTTCCCATCTTCTTGTGCAGACATGGAAGTGAAACAAATCAACAAACGTGCCTCAGGCCAGGCCTTTGAACTGATCCTAAAGCCACCATCTCCTGTCTCAGAAGCACCACGAACTTTAGCTTCTCCAAAGAAGAAAGAGCTCTCTCTTGAGGAGATCCAGAAAAAGCTGGAGGCTGCAGAGGAGAGGAGAAAGGTATCTTTCCTTTAAAAATATACTAGTAATTAGACATGATTTAGTGTACAGAATAGCAGTTTCCTGTCTATTTGTATGTTTTCCATTGCCATCACTGACTCATGGTAGCCTGCATGGACAAAAATCATCAATATGTTTATAGAAATGAATGAGTTCGTTTTCTTTCAGCAGCTTGCAAACAAGCCTCACTGATTTCAGTGCTGGGGAAGCATGCATCAGAAAACAGAGACAGACAGAATAGCTTCAGACAGGGGCCAAGTGGGCTTTAATGAGCTTGCTTACTGTGTGAATGTAACTAAGTAGTTCATTCAGAGCATCTGTAATAGTTGCTCAAAACCAGTGCAATTCTCATGTCTGAGTTTAAGAGAGATCTGCAATTCAAGCAGATGCTCTCTGGGCTACCAGATCTTGACTCCTTGTAGTGTCCATGGAAATTATTCACAGGGTCTGCATGAGGCAGCTGAAATGTCTTATTTCTGCAATATAGAGGAACACCCTGAACAGAGTGAATTTGGGATCATTCACACACACTTGAATGAAGACACTAGCATAGCAGAGATGCTAAGAGGCATTTCTAGCAGTTTCAGTAGTGGTGGAAATTGGCCTTGTAGGGTTTTCCACAGACCAAGTCTTCCCCTCTTTATGATCCTACCCATAATGGTAAAGCTCTGTTTCATATTCACTAAGTTTGTCATGTAGCATTTGGAAGAGTTGTTACACCTTTTTCACAAAGGTTGGTGCAAAGGCTGCTGGAAATATCTGTTAACTGCTTATTTGGCTTTCATTGTGACTGATGTGTTGAGGAGGTCTTCCTTTTCTCTAAGTCAGAGCTAAATCAGGTTGCTTTTTCTTTTTACTTTTTCCAAGAGAAAAAGACAAACTCCAGTTCAGATAAGTCAGAGGGTGACAATGAGACACTCTCCATAGCCAGCTTGAATTGTCAGTCTTGAAATTATCAGTGTCCTATGTAGGCACAGCATTTATGCTGTGAGGCACCATTTCAGAAAATTCATGACTGGCTGCAATGACCACAGAAAAATCAAAATTGGTAAACTATTCTCCTGCTTAATTCATGTTTCTTTTTGCTGACATAAAAAAAGGAGAGCCACAGAAGCTTTAGGATTTTAGGACTTTGTGTCCTTCACCCAGGAGATCAGTGTAATTTTGTGGCAAATCAGCTTGCGCAGTTCAGTTGGCATTAGGAACTCCTTCTACCTGCCCATGGAGTTCCTGCTAGAGGGTTTCTAAAAATGAAACAAGTTTATATGTCTCTTAAGCCTTTTATTTGTCTTTTAAGCAATGGGATTTCTTGTTAAAACTGCTGTTAACAGAACTTCTCTAGATGTCATCAAAAATGTATACAGATGTTCAGGGGCAGCATTTGTGCCACAGATCAGGTCCAGGAAAAGCAATTCCATTTTCTTTCACTCCTGTCAGACCAGATCAGGGTCACTGGCCAGAACACCACGGGAATGATTACACTGGTGTGTGGTTTGTTATGCGTCTGCTGAAGTCAGTAGATCTGGATTACTGACAGGTCTTTAAAACCTGGCACTGTTTGGATTTGCAGTGAAACCTGACTATTCTGGACCTCACTAATTTGAACAATTCATCTAGATGAGAACTGCAAAAGTAACAGTGTTGCTACTTTTGTCATTTTTGCTGGCTTGCTAACAGTGACTCTATGGTTCTAGTACACGCTCGTTAGCACTATCAGTTCTTTCAAACAAATGTTTCTGCCAGAGTATTCATTTCAGTAAGAGGATATGACTGTATATCAAAGGAATTTCCATTTGCACTAGCACCTGCTGAGGAGGATGAGCTCTCACACACCCAAGTTCTGATATTCCCCAAAAACTCAGTCTGTGAAGTTCCTCTGTGCCGAGTACAAATGCTCAAGATACAGACACAGAATGAAATGGCAGCAATTAAAAAGCCTGATATTATGTATATACTTGGTGGAAAATACAAATTGAATGTTTCAGAGATTTCATTCCATTGATTTCATTACTGTTCATTTCTTCCTAAAGAAAAACTCATTACACAGTAGATTGGTAATCAGTGATAGCAATACAGACACCTGCCATTTCTTCCCCTTGGTACTATATTCATTTTGAATGAACATATAACTGACTTATTTTAATAGACAAGATCCTCTACATTAGCACTGCAGCAGAAATTGCTGGGAAACGAACAAAGAACAGAGCAAAATGTTTCTTTACCTCATTGTTAAAATCCCTGGTGTTCTCACATCTCAACTATTGACTTCATTTTTGCCCTAAAAAAGAGCACAGTGCAAAGAAGGATAAAAAAGCAATTAGAGGAACAGAAAATCTTCCATGAGAAGATAAATTAAACAGTCCACTTTTCAGCTTGGAAAGAGACAACAGATGAAAGATAAGATAAAAGTCCACAAAGTCATGAATGGTAATGAGAAGACGAATGGGAACAATTATATTCTATTTCACACAATCCAAAGGGGACGAAACACTCAAGGAAATCATCAAATCAGCACTCAAGCAATTTCCAAAAGAAATCATATTTTCACGTATTGTTTATTCAAGGTATATTTGCTATCACAGACTGTTTAGAGGTTATTAAAATATTATTTATTTCAAATAGATAATAGCAAAAATGATAGAACACTACCTTGTTGGAAATTACTATATGAATGGAACTTGTGACTCAGAAAATATGGAACTTGGTGACTGATGAAAGCTAGACAGATTTGCCCAACTTCATGTAGAGCTTCCCTCAGCACATTCTTCCACTTTCTGCTGTTAGACAAACCAGGCAGACTTTTTCTAAAAGCCAGCATGGCTGTTATTATCATGCTTTTCAATCTATGTACAAAGCTGTCAGGCATGGCCATTCTAGATCATGTCCTTCCAGCACAGTTCTAATTAAAATAAAGTATAACTAATGGATGAGAATTGCCTTTTTTGAAAAAAAATTGCTAATGAATTTTACACCACTTAGGAATTAGGATCTGCTCTGTTAATTAGGCAGTGTTCATTAATAAATTTTCAAACTCATGAGAACATCTAGAGCAATACATGCACTTCAGCAGTCTCCTGCTTATGCTTTTTCCAGTTTATCATTCTTGGTTTTTTCCCTGTAAGATTTTACAGGACTCCTCTTTCCTGTTCTCCCCCTTTTTCTCTACCTCACCTGACAGTCATGACCTCATACTCTCACAGAGTTTCACCTGAGGCATTTTTTATTTTTTGCATTAAACGGCAAAGCCCATTTGGGCTAGTTACAGATTTGTCCTTTCCATTTATAGAATCCTCTTTACAGCATGTCATTATTATCCCTTTTTTTTTTTTTTTTTTTGGTATATGTGTGCTATATTTTCCTACCTTGATGGATAATCAGAAAGATCTTTTCATCCTTCTCAGTTAAGAAATTAGAGCACTGTGACATTGTATGCAGCAGAAGTTTTTCTTACGGAATATTTAACATTTATCAATTTTTACCCATTGGCATTGAATGTTCAGCTGTTGTTATTCATGGTGTACAGACTTCAAGGGGCATATGTCAAGTTGTATGTTTTTATTGCCCATATTCAATTTACTTACTAGCATAAAAAAGTAAACACTAAAGGGATGTGCATTTCTACTAGACTTTGGATTACAGGAGAGAAACTGTATGTAATTAAATCCTTTTAATGGCTTTTTATTGGGATGAAATTGAATCAAGCTTATCCCTAGAACTTAGTGTGACAAAGAATGCAGGAAAACAGTCTTTTTGTGTTTTTTTTTAATCCATGCTGTTTTATCTAGATTTACAGCTTCATGAGTTTTTAATGCTATTGCAATGAAATGCCACAAGACTAGCCTGCTGTGCAGCCTGGTGCTCCCCACGGCAGCAGCCAGCCCAGGGCACCTCTGCCAGCATCAGGACCACACTCAGTGCTGAGCATCAGCATCCACCTCTCTGCCCCTTTGAGCCAGCCCCACAGCCTGCCCAGAGGGTCTCTGGATACTCTTAATCCATCTCTGCCTTGGCCATCCCTTGTGCTTTACTGCACAAGAGGCTGATGGGGAAAGGCTTTGCCAAGGAAGGGAAGGTGGCAGAGCTGGGGGACAAATGTTCCTGCCTGGACATTGCATGGTGCCTACAAAACTGCAACTCCAGGTGACAGGCAGAGAAGGGATGCGCACCTTCCCTGTCAAAAGCGAAGCTTTCTTCTTCCATCCCATTTCTGTTACCCTTTCCCACCAAATTTTAAGGTGAGCAGGATGGGAATGAGGATAGGCAGTGCCTGAGACATGTCTCCTGTCTTGCCCACCTATTAATCTCCCTTTCTATTGCTGCTGGCCCTCAGCTGTGCTTCTGTGGAGAAGGAATACAGCATGAAGCATTTTTCCATGTAAAGGTCCCAGTAACAGGTGTACTCAGCACTGGAAACAGATGTTTCTGACATATTTTGGCTTGCACCATAACACTGTGTCTATACACACAGGAGTGCTTCACTCCTAAGTTTCACAAAAGATAGCCAAAACTGCAAGAGATTTTGCAGTTCCTCATCCAAAAAAACCCATTAGCCTTTGGACTATGTGCCTGTAGGAAGATGTTTGTTACCATGAAGGAGAGGATTTGGTGTTAGACACCAAGGTCTCGGAGCACAAGGAGCCATGAACATACATCCCAATGCTGGCAAACATCCTCTCCCGTCTGCCACTGGCTCCGCCGTTAATGAATAACCATAAAACAATTTGACATTGATCTTCATTAACTTTAGAATGCCAGGCCTCAAACTGCAGCAGACCATGGAGGCAGAAGGCTCAGGTGGTTCTTCTTGCAAGCTCCCTACATGCCTTGTTCACCCCCACAGGTCACAACCATGAGAGCAGCAATTTTGTGCCAGTTGAGCAAGAGAAATTGAGTTTTCTTGAATCAGAACATGGACGGGCTCTTTCTTTTTTTTTCTTACTCCACATCCCAAAGGTCATTTGGCAGACTGCACAAAAATAAATTTGAAAAAGAGATCCTCATCTAAATTTAAGCAATTATTTCATCATCTAGCTTTGCTTAAGCAGAGCTTCACCCATAGTTACAGATCACATGTCTCTGATTCTCCTGCCAAATGGGTATTTCTGTGAGAAGTCTAATTTGAGTCCATTCCCATGCTTTTACATGGAAAAATCCTGGCCTCAGTTTCTTCCCCTGAAAGCATCAGTACTTCAAGTCACCATACCTAGGCTTCACCTTGCTATTTCCATTGCAGTAGGAACCTTTCCTCCTGTCTTCACATTCTGCTCCATTAATAGCGTTTCTTAGATACAGAGTATATTGAGGAATACCAATGTTATTGCAGCCTCTTCTGAACAACTGCATTGTAAAAAAAGCCCAGTCAGTGACCCAATGTGTTGCAAAAGAGGAGCTCTCATGACTGGTGGTGTGTCTCAGGCACCCCAGTAACTAAGAGTGCTGGTGTCTGAGTTTGAATGTATTCAAGCTGAAATTTCTAGCTTAAAAGCAGTTGTCTGAATCCATTTCTTGTTTAAGAGTAACAAAGGATTACTTTTATCTCCATGTCAATTACTTCAATATTTGGATGTATCTGTCAAACTAAGATAGATAGATGTGAGAAAATAAAGCACCTCTTATTCAGATAAAGAGAATTTTCTTCCTGTGAGTAATAATTAAACACTGTATCTCCAAAGCCAGTTTCCATAACTAATTTTGCTCATGAAGTGAGTGTTTAGTAGTCTGCATCTATCTCTGGCCAGCTAGGTAATAGATGTGGATTTCCTGCTGAACTACTCAGCTCTGAAAACTGAAGATGAACATGATTCTTTAAAAATATGACATGAACATCACAGGAGTTTGCCTGCATTTTTAGCACAGCAGTGTGTTTCTAGGAGCAAAGGCATCTGTATCAGGAATTTTCTCCAATATTTTAATTCCTCCGTATTTAAATATCAGCAAACAAACACTTTTGTTTCTCCACATTGTTTTGTGGCCCTTCAGTACCTTAAGGGGGCTTGTAAAATGGAGGGAAAATTATATTTTCCATGGGCAGATAATGATAGAACAAGGAAGAATGGTTTTAAACTAAAAGAAGGGAAATTTAGATTAGATGGTAGGAGAAAGTTCTTTACTGTGTGGGTGGTGAGGCAGTAACACAGGTTGCTCAGGAAAGCTGTGGGTGCCCCATCCCTTGAAGTGCCCCAGATCAGGTTGGATGTGGCTTTGCACAACCTGGTCTAGTGGAAGATGTCCCTGCTCATGGCAGGGGGGTTGGAACTGGATGATCTTCAAGGTCTCTTCCAATCCAAGACAGTCTATGATTCTTTGATTCTATGATGTAACATTACATGCTGCAGCTGGAGCTGCATTGGTTATGCCTTGTTATATTTAAGAAGTCTTCTGAATATTCCCCACTGAATATTGCTTTTTGTTTTCTCCACCATTTCATATTTTTCTCTCCTTTTTAGTCTTCTTTATCTTTCATCCCATTTACAGACTTTTTTTTTTTCTGTAATTTTCTCTCCACATCTCTATAAGAAACACTTACCATAAGCGATTTACAACTATGTTAGAACTACCAAGGATTCGAAAATATCCTTTCCAGCACTTTGAACAGCATAGAAAATAAACTTGAAATAGAAACTTCCTATGTATGTTGGAATCCTGCATCACTGTGGAATTGTGTGAGCCCAAACACAGCCATTTAAAAGCCAAGACAAACAACAAAGGGAGTCTATTAATCCCAGCTCCCCTGGGTATCCGTGGCCATTCATTTACCCATTTCTGGATGTGCAGTAGACTTCGAACAGACAGGGTGGCCAAGTTCTTTTGCCAAATGGGTTGGAAACAGAAAATGATTTGACAATCCAGTACAAACACACAGCAGCCGCCTTCCAGAATTGTCATAGGGGGATTTCAGAATGGTCTGAACACCAGGGAAACAGGCAGACTGACAGCTGGGGTACAGCACCATTGGAGAAGGGACATCAGTCTAAATGAGACTCTACCCTGTGATGTTTTGTAGCAGGGAGGGGAGGTTCCTTTATTTTGAACCACTCCTGGGTACCGGTGGTTTTCCTCACTCAAAATTCATCACAATATGCCATTAAAGACATATTGTAAAGGAAAATTGCGTTAGGGGTTTACAGGCAGTTCCTGAGGCCTGGTTCAGCTTTCAAGCAGTCTCTTTCTGGTGCCAATGCAATTTGCACCCAGTAAATACTGAACTAGAGTATAAGGATTTTCTTTGTTATCATGAATTAGTGGACAAATTACTTTTGAATGTACTGTCTGCCAGCACAGCATCCAGAAATGTGTGTACTTTGATATGAAGCTCTAATTTTTCACTGTTCTCCAGGATTTATGATAAAAAGTCTTTCCAGAAGGCAAAGGGTTTGAATGAAAGAAAATAAATCTTGAAAAATGGGCAAGGGCCTCAAATTCTCAAAGGCATTTTGTTACCTCTGCTGAGAGCAAATGCTTTTTTAAAAAATGCTTCTTATATGCATAGTCCAAATCTTACTTTTTATTAGTGCATGGCTATGTCCTTGAAAATGTCTGTTTTCCAAATCTGGAAAGGTCTGATTTTATAAGACATTATATATGCATATTTAAACAGCATGAAATGTTAGCCTTTCAAATTAACAAGTCACTTCTTAAATGTTTCATGGGAAAGGACATTACAATTAGTCTAATAGTGTCTTTTCTATTCAAACTCCCGACAGATTATCCATTAATTTTAGATCATTTAAGCAAAGGGCTCACAAAATTCTTATCAGCAAAAAAAATTTAATGATTGTAACTTTTCCAAAAGTAGACAAGACATTGCCATTGAGTAGTAAATTAAACAGAAAATGCAGAATAACTTCACAAGCACTGGTCAAACCGGGTCACTCAGGTTTGCCCACAAGTGGGAAAGAGAAATGAAAATATTTAATTATTTCAGTTTTAAATTACATCAAATGTTTTAGAACAACTTTTTTACACAGTGAAATAACCTACAGTTAAGAACTGTTAAATGCTAAGTATCTGAAATCAAATAATTTGTTTCAAAATAAACTACTTTTATTATATTATTATTAAATTTTTTATATTTTTATTAAACTTATGGGGTTTTTATTATTTTTTAATTGCTGTACAAAATTCCTTCTTTACCCAGCTCTACTTGTCTTTGGCTCATCTTTCTTCCATACTCCATCAGTGAAACTCCCCCTGCTTTTGGCTTCATCTGTCTGAGCGGTTTTGTTCCCGTTTGCAGCATCTTTCATCTGGCACAACAGAGTCGAAGGCATGAAAAATGCTTGCTCTATTACTCTGTTCAACATATTCTGTAAGGGAGGGAAGAGCCAGGAAGAGCCTCTGGGAGGTACCAGCCTTTCCAGGAGACCATTCCTACCAGCAGGTGCTGCAGAGATCAGTTTGAGGAATGAGCCTGTACCTGCAGCCAGGCCAGAGGTGAAACACATTAAGTGATCAGGATGGATGGAAGTGGCTCTCTCCTATGATCTCAAGCAAGCCATTACAGCCTTTCAAAGCCAGATGTGTTTTACTTCAGCATCTTGCTGCAAGATGTTCTGCCTGGCCTTTGCAGCCTTTTCTAGAATCTGCTTAATTTGCCTTGTCAGTGCATTTGGCTTCATACATGTCTTACTTTCATTAAAATATTTGTTTTCTCCTGGCTGGGTCTTGCTCATATAAAAGAATTGCAGCCTTTTTCAGTCCATTTAAAGCCACATGATAGAATTCAAAAGGTTTCATTACCACTAATTGTAATTAATGGTTAAAGTCCTTAATTTAGGCCTTAAACTAACTCATTTTTATGGATAACAATGGCAACAGTGCCTTGGGATCAGCACTGAAATATGCATTTAACCTCCCGGAGCCATATTTCATTCTCTGTTTTTCTGCTTCTTCTCATGCTGCCTCTCATTTATTTTATACAAAAGTGTATGATGTTGTTTATCCTTTCCAAATAACTGTCTTTTCAACTAGACTTGCCTGGAGAATGGGCCCAGTGCTGCATGCTTTTTGGCTTCTTTCCTAGGATTAGTGGTTTCCTGCTAGCAATTTGATTTAGAATAAATAACAAAGCTTATGCTTCTGAGCGGTGCGTTTACGAAGAAGAACACAATATTGAGCATAGGCTGCATCTGTTTAATTCCTACTCAGAGTTTTCATCTTCCTTGCAAAAAACAAACTTTTAGCTGAACATTTTTGTTATTTTCTGTGCAATAAAACCCTTTTTCTCCCTTCCTAATCAGTGATATTGATCCGAATGTAAGTGTAATGGGAAAAAACATTGTCTGAAATGATGCTGCCTGTCTTTCATGTCAGTAAACTTCCAAGCCTGTTATTAACTATTCAAGCACATTAAAGAAGAGTCCAGTCTGGGTGAGAATTGCCCCTGTCCTGCATCAATAATCACCCTTTTAACTCTGTACGTTCCTTCAACCCCAGGCCCCTGTCTCTAAAGATAGAAGGCCTATAGCTAAAAGGCTGCAGCTGTCAGAGGTTGAGCAAGCACTGCAGTAATCCAGATGATCCAGGGCAGTAACACAACAGCATTTCTTGTTAACAGAAGTGCTTTGGACATTTCTCTGCTGCTGCCTCAGGCATGTACCCCACATTTAGCCACTGCTTCTAAACCCATGCTATTGAGGCTAATCCAGTTCAGTCACAAAGTGACCTTTCCAAAAGAAAAGCAGCAAACTTTACACAGTTTCCACGCTCAGGGAGCTGTTGACCTATGGCAACATATTGTGCTCCATGGCAGCATGCTTTTTTCCATATGAGTATTTAATCTCATCTACATCTCTCTGTTTCCAGTCGCAGGAGGCCCAGGTGCTGAAACATCTGGCAGAGAAGAGAGAACATGAGCGAGAAGTGCTTCAGAAGGCTTTGGAGGAGAACAATAACTTCAGCAAAATGGCAGAGGAAAAGCTGATACTGAAAATGGAACAGATCAAAGAAAACCGTGAAGCTAATTTAGCTGCTCTTATTGAACGCCTCCAAGAGAAGGTAACCACACTATCACTGCTCACCTTAGACTAGAGAGGAAAGTCTGATCATCATTTTGCAGAGATATTGTGCATAGTCCTTATCGCAGTTGCTACACCTGAGCAATTTTTAAGTCAGAGCCACTGATGCCTGTCTAAATCACCACTCACTTTGGAAAAAGACTGAAGTGCTACAGTCACACAATCACAGGATAGCTGAGGTTGGAAGGGCCCTCTGGAGATTGTCTGGTGCAACCCCAGGCTCAAGCAGGGCCACCTAGAGCCAGTTGCCCAGGACTATGTCCAGGTGGCTTTTTAATATCTCCAAGAATGAAGACTCCAATTCCACTCTGGGCAACCTGTGCCAGTGCTCAGTCGCCTCACAATGAAAAGGTGTTCCCTGATGTTCAGAGGGAACCTCATGGGCTTTAGTTTTTGCCCTTTGCCCCTGGTCATGTCACTGGGCACCACTGGAAAGATCCTGGCTCTGTGTTCCCTTCATTCAGGTATTTACAGACATTTGTAAGGTCCCCCTGAGCCGCCTCCAAACTGAGCAATCCCAGCTCTCTCAGCCTTTCCTCATGGCAGAGGGTGAGAGATGCTCCTTAATCCTCACAGCCCTTTGCTGGACTGTCTCTAGAGAAAGGTTGGTTTTCTAGCTTTTGAGAAGAGCTGTGAACATATAAAAGGTCACTTAGTTTAGATTTCAGCTTCTAAGAAAAGTCACTGATCGAATCAAACAATTGCCCTATATCTGTAATTCTTGGTTTCTCAGAGGCAAAAGGCAAAAAATTATGGGAAAAAAATTCTTTTATATACAGCAAAAGAGGTCTGTCCTTCCACAAGTCTTGCAAGGAAGAGAGTAAATTTTCCTATGGAGATCTTTGGTACAGCCAGAGGAAACAAGGAATCACAAACCCCTCATGCAGGATGAAGTGTGCCATTCTCAAAAAAACCCTTCCACACAAGGGAGAGAATCATACAAATAAAGACTTAGAAGTGTTAAGAAAAAATTAATTAGTTCTGCAAGAGTGATCACTTGTTTCCCTCAGTAATGAACTTTCTAATATATTAGTAAATTGGCTAAAGAAAACAGCTCTCAGAGGTTTTCAAGGAGATCTTCATAAGCACCTCTACGTCTTTGATGGAGACAGAAGTCTTGGAGAGTAGGAAAGAAGCAACAGAATCCAAATACTGATGTTACAAGTAACTACGCAAACAGGAAAATTCTTGAGTTTAAGAACTATACCCAGATTACTTGACTTTTTGCATTAGCTTAGTTTTCAGGCACACATTCCAGACCTTACGAAAACAAAGGGAAAAGCCAATTAGTTATCCTCGAGGTCCAAAAGGAAGTGGGAAGGACAGCTGACACATCTCTCTGTCCTAAGTTAATGTTAACAGACTGTTAAACCCTGTTTCCACAGAAATATGATGGTATATATGCTTGAAACCCAAGAAGGACTTCTGAGGAAAGATGACAGTAATTCACTTGGAAACATTTGTACTGACCAGTAATCAAAAATACAGTTTTGCCAACACCAAAACATCAAAAACAAGCATAATTTGCCAATATCAAAAGTGAATCCTTAATATACAGAAAAAGAAGTGAGATACTTGATTCCAAGTCTTCCAAAGCTACACAGAACTGTGGGTGCTCCAAAGTAATGGTGTCTTGAAGCTGCTGCAATCAGAGATAACTTCTGTGTATTGCAGTTAATAGGAACACCAAGGAACAACTCCCTTATAAAATCTAGCATTCAGTATTACAGACCTTTCAAGGACTGATTTACAGTTTAAGTTAGTGCAGTGGGTAGTATTCTTCATCATACCCAGAAAAATAATCAAGAGGACAGGTAGCTTCAGTGTTCGGACTAAGGAGATATTTGAAATGTTCAGATGGACCTATCTCATTGAAACTAAGATCTTGGATCTTTATTGCAGTTCTTAAATGCAACAGGTAACAAAGTAACTAACATACAGTGTGCAGGCAATTAATTCCTCACTCAACCTTCCCTATATTTAGTTTAATATCCAGGAATTCAAAGGGCAAATTTGAGCATGTGGCACATTTTGCGCAAGCAGCTCTTCTCTATGTGGCCCTTTAAAATGAAACTCTGTGAGGTGCTGACGATTACAAGGCCATATCAGATGAAAGGCTGAGCTCCAGAGCAGGAGTAGAAAGTAGGCACAAAATGTGCCTCAGGCTGGTCTGG
The DNA here is from genome assembly GCA_034509425.1 of Eopsaltria australis. Classification (NCBI taxonomy): domain Eukaryota; kingdom Metazoa; phylum Chordata; class Aves; order Passeriformes; family Petroicidae; genus Eopsaltria; species Eopsaltria australis. Next base: position 845,836 of record JAVTVJ010000056.1, read on the forward strand.
TGGATGACACCTCTCCTGTGCTGCTTCCTTTATAGATGGTTGTGCTGTGAAACAGGTTTTGCACAAGCATCAAATACATGACCTAAACAGGTTGTCAGCATGAACCTCTCTGGGCAGGTGGAATGAGAAAAAGGTTTGATTTTTCCCTTCTTGATGTTTTCCAGGAGAGGCATGCTGCAGAGGTCCGTAGAAACAAGGAGCTCCAGGTGGAACTGTCTGGCTGAAAACAGCAATGGTGGATGTGACCCATCCCCACCATTAGTAAACTCCCCCTGCCTATATTATTATGGATCATGCGATATCAGTATGGGAAATGTATGACGTGGTTTAAAAAAAAAAAGTAAAAATCAAGAACTCAATAAAAAACTTTAAAAAAGAAACAAAAAATAAAAATAAAAACAATGCGGTCTCTTTGCAGAATGATTTGCTTGATGTTTAAAAAACTTGGATCTTATTTTGTAAATACTTACATTTTTGTTAAAAAATACAATTATTGCATTATGCAAGTTATTTCATAATCTTACATGTCCTGTAACAGGCTTCTGATGTTGTCTATTTCCACTCGGTTGAATTTGCTGGGTCTGTTCATTTGAAGCACCTCACGTCTAATTCCATTCCCTGCGACTTTTCATTCCAACCCACCATGAGGTCAGTAGTAGTTCTATGGTGCTAGAGACCAGTCATTGCCTAATAACCTAGACTGCTTTGCCATCAATAAGCTTTCTGGAAACAGTGACTAGATCACAGGTATTGTGACTTCACATTCAGCTGTCCAAGACAAAAGGCTCTTAAAATGGTTTTTCAAATGCAACTTATGCTGCAGGACTCTGTACTGTGCTCTATAATTGAGGTTGAATTGCCACATGGAGTATTTGTTGCTTCTGCTTTTTGAGGTAAGAGGCAACAAAAGCAGCTGTGCAACAGAATGAAATCAAGCAAGATCAGTTTGAGACAAATTTAAGAGGCACATTGTAACCATCAAGCTGTGACAAATTCTGGATAATGCCAGCCATACAAATGCTAATTGTAAAGTGAGCTTAATTCACCACTTGAAAATTTATTGATGGAGCAACTAATAGATAGCATCAAATGGCTTTATCTGTAGGTGCCATGGTCTATGATACTTACCTGATGCTACCACATTACATGCATAATAGTACGAGAGGCTACCGAATCTTTCACCTGGAACCCATGAGCCAGTTGTTACCTTTTTTTTATGACACTGCTGACTTCCATTCATCATGACCTTTACTCTTCAGTGTTAGCCAACCCTACCTAGTGACAGACATCTAGGACTAAGAGGGCTGAAGCAGGAGGAATGACGAGACAGAGTGCTTGTGCCAAGTACAATATCACCAAACCTAACACATCATCCCCAAGATAGCTGCAGTTTTGAAGTTGTCCCTACCCCCCTGGAGGTTGCTGCCTGCATATTCTACTCTTCATTAGTGCTATTTTCCTGTATGTCATTGTGAGCAAGCTGTGATTAATAAAGAATTGGGGTTCTGTGAACTGAAAAAGGGCTTGTTTCTTCTCTCGCTCCATTACACTTCCAGCATGTGCCCATGTAAGGGGAAAACCTAATGTAGTCATAAAAGCATGGAAATGGGACTTAAGCAAGACCTATTAATAAACCAAGCCTATTTCTCTGCTAATATGGGACTTACCCCTGCTATGCATTTCCCAGTGCTTAGGCTGGTTGTTTTTAAAGATTACCATATAAATTGAGCCTCTAAAAGTGACCTCTAGCACTGAGTTTATTAGAAAGAACTAGCTGCATACACATGCACATGCACTCCTTAATCCTGACTCAGTATTGGGGGAAAATGGAATTTGGGGAAAGAAAAGTAAATTATGTAGTTCTGGGTACATAAGAAGATTTTGAGTGTTAACACACTAGTTTTTGGGGTAGAAAATATTGATTTATATAATTTATTGAAGAACAAAATCGCTTGGGTTGCTGCTGAGCTGCAGAACTGAGATGTAAAATTGAATCAGATCTCATTTCAAACTGGACAGGTGATAAAGAATTATCTCTAGGATTAGTTTTCTGATTTAAAGTCATCAAAGTGGCATCATTTACTTGCTCTTTCAGAGATACGGACTTTATGCTCCAGGACTGCAACAGTCAGTTTTTTATTTTAGCAGACTATTTTATTTCGGAGCCAAGAGATGGCCTGCAGTCAAAAAGCAGCAGAAGTTGAACAACTCTGTGTGCAATGAGCTCAATACCACAGAGTGAAATGAGTACTCCAACTTGCTGTAGCAGCTGGGTTTTCTGGCCTAAATTACTTGTCTTCCTCTTGAAAATACCCAAAGTAAACCTGGCAGAGAAGCCAGATAGCAGACATTGAGTCTGGAAGACATGAACTTCAATGTTGCCAAGCCTAAGAAGTTTGTATGTTGCTTTAAGCCCCAGAAAAAAAAAAAAAGAAAAAAAAAAAAAAAAAAGGACATTATTATGATTAAATTTAAGATCCAGGATCTTAGTTTGAGGGCTTGTGGATTCTGCTTTCATTCCCCAATGGCAAGCCACTGACAGTTTTCCCTGTCCATTGAGTTAATAAAATCTGGTAGTACTGCAAGCCCTTTTCCTGTTTGTGTTCCTGGCTATGGTTGCTCAGAGAACAAGCCAAGGACGAACCTCTGGCGCTGAGCCAAGCTGGGCAACCTGTATCACCTCCATGGGGTTCAACTCTTCCCTCACAAACAAGGGTGTCCACAGCCAAAGTGCCTGCTGGGATGGTCTCCAGCACACTCTCACCCCGTCACAGGCCTGGGCTTTGCCTGGGAAGTGCCTCTCAACAGGGACCGAGGCTGCTCCAGGGAAAAGGGTGAGGAACCAGACAGTGGGAGCACTGCTGCCCCAGGTCACAAACCATGCTCTGCTCCTGCTCACTTGGTTCTTTGAGCAGTGGAGGGTCTACTGTTCATTTTATTAATGTATAACTATGCTTTGAAAGCTTGTTTGCAAATACACAATGCCTATTTAATTTCTAATAGCAAAAAGAAATATCTGGAGACCTGCAGCATGGCCATTTCCTTCTTTTACTCCTGTTCCCTTACATTTCCTTCTATTTTGTTTTAGTACTGCCTTTCTAGCTCCTCCCTGCTTCTGCTAGCAAAAGTGTATTTTTGCCATGTGGAGCTACAAATAAAGGATCTGCTTGAAAAATAATAAAATATAAGTACAAAACTCCTGCTTTTTAAAGCATTACCATTTTGATAAGACAGGGTTTTTTTTAATTCAACAGCAAGCAGAGTGCTTAAGGGGTTTTAGATCAAAAAAATTAGGCTTCTTCTTTGATTAACTGTAGATGCCCAAGTCCATGCCCTGAGCTGTAAGCAGCTGCTGCTGAACTGCAGGCCATTTTCCATAGGCTGCCTGAAACCTCCCACAGGACGGGAGGGAGCCTGGAATGCTGGCATTGCACCACACAGATGTTTCCTCCTCTCTCTGGGTGATATGATGGCTCAGAAGCAGGGCAGAGCTGTGCAGCACACCTAGAGAGGCATTTCTGGCCTCTGACCTCCGCAGGTCCAAGGACTGCCACTCCAGGAGTGGGTAGGGCTCGATTTCCTCTTGGTTAACTCCTCAGTTGTGTCAAAGCTGCCACGAGGCGACTGCCTGAGTAATCAAACAGGAATGGCTCAAACCTGCCACACTTCTCATGGTCCTACCAAAGACACAAAATTTGTGCTCAAACCAGTTCATAGAATCTTAGAATCACTGAGGTTTGAAGAGACCTTTAAGATCACTGGGTCCTAGCATCATTAACCTGACATCGCCAACTCCACCACTAAATCATGTCCCTAAGTGTCACATCTACATGTCTTTTAAATACCTCCAGGGATGGCCACTCAGCCACTTCTGTTCCAATGCTTGATAACCCTGTTGGTGAAGAAATTTTTCCTAATATCAGAGTCACAGAATCACGGAATCATTTAGGTAGGAAAAGACCATTGAGTCCAATCTATAACCAAACACCACCATGTCAACTAGACCATGGTACTAAGTCCATGTCCAATCTTTCCTTAAACACATCCAGGCATGGTGACTCCACCACATTCCTGGGCAGCCCATTCCAGCATCTAATCACCCTTTCTGTGAAGAAGTTCTTCCTAATGTCCAATCTGAACGTCTCTTGGCACAACTTCAGGCCATTTCCTCTTGTACAGTCACTTGTTACCGTGGGAGAAGAGACCAGTCCCACTACAACCTCCAAATATTTCCAAAGTCAGGAATGTAGGGTTTAAATCCACCACCAGTTCAGAACTTGAAAACAGTGCCTTTTCTTTCCCCCTTGTTATCATGCTTCTTGTCACATAGTGGGGATTTTGTTGCTTTCTTTTTGAATGACTGGAAGAAAATCAAGAAAATCCTAACCCTTCTGTAGCCAAATAGCAATGTCCACCCATTTCCTCACTCCAGAATCCCCAAACATGTCACTGATGTACAGCAGCACTGTACACACACACACAGAGTTGTCTGCCTGCCTGCCATGCAGCAGCCCTGTCACATGGATGGTCCCTGTGATCAGCACAGGAAAGAGTTTTACTCCTATCACCTAAATTATGCCAGATCAAACCCTCCCATCAGGTTTTGATGGAGAGAAGCAAGGATTGCACAGGAACAGGCAGGTCCCACATCCATCTTGCAGCACATGCCCTGTTCTGAGCATATTCCAGCACTGGGAAGAGGAGACATTCACTCAGCAGAAGGGATATTACATGGGTGATATTGGGATAATTTTAGCAAAGTTTCCTGTGCCTCAGGGCTGGTGCCACAGTGATGCTGGTGCAATACTGCCATGCAGTGGTCAGAGCTTACCAAGGGGAGCATCTCTGAATACACCAGGGATTGATTGCAAGGATTCCTCTGAAGAATATCCATTCCATCTGCTGTGCAGTTTACTCTGGGTCTTTATATAAGGCAGATGGTGGCTTTGAAATCTGAAGCCTGAGTCCAGACATTTTCAGGTCTAACTCCACTGTAATAGGAGTGGCATGACCAGGGATAGCCGTAAGACAAAAGAAAGGACTGATATGTTTGTGTGGAATATGGAGCAGCCAGAATTACAATTATTGCAACACCATCATCAGAAGCACTCCTGACTATGATAATTTCTACATTACTGAAACTTCAAATATGTCTAGAAAGCAACACAGTGCACAGCAGCCAGCTCAGAAGAAAGACCAAGAACATGATAAAAGCAATGTCTGAAGTACAGGGAAGGGCAAAAGAAGCTACATCAGAAACTATCATCAGATTGGGGGCTAAACAAACCATGAAAAAAAATCACATTTAAAAAGTAGTTTTCATCTCCCAGTGAAGGAGAGAGCATGGTCACCCTTGAAGCTGTCTCCCTTGAAAAACACTAAACTCTTTCTCTACCCCACACACTTGGAACTAGGGCACAAGACAGAAGAACCTAAGATCCAGCCTACATTATACATCCAGCACGCATGTGTGTGTGTGTGTGTGTGTGTGTGTGTGGGTGGGTGGGTGTGTGTGTGTGTGTGTTATCCATAGCTCTATGAACAACAGAAACCAGAATATGCTTGGATTACCCCATGGATTAGGGGGTTCTCCAAGGTACAGTAAAATGCCTCTTCTCCAGCCATTCATAATTCCAGTGTTATGCTGAAGCTCTGCTGTTATCTGACCTTTTAGTTTTCCTCCAGGGAAATTCATGGAGACACCATAGGGATGCATATAATTGATAATTCACTTAAGGAAACATTTGCCTGCTTCAAGTCTACAAAATAATGCCATGTTCCCTTCCTTTTGGATGGCAGTAAGTAGCTGCTGGAAAATGTCTTCCTGCTGTAACAGTTTGGCTTTGGTCAAAAGGGTCCCAGAAAAGGAAGATCCTGGGCAACTCTTGAAGATGGAGGCATGAAAGGCATTATCCCAGATGTAACCCAGACAAGTGTGATATAAAGAAACAGGAAACAGCCAAGATACAACTTAAATTTCTTTTAGCTATTATAGTTGCAATGGATTTTTAAACAAACTTTGAAAAATAGGTTTACCCTATCAAAATAAATTTTAAAAACACTAACTCTTAAAAGACAGTTTCCCAAGAAGTCATTTAGATAATAATTCCTACATGATCACAAAAGTTCACAAATATCCCTATGTACAACTGCTTTCTGACCAGAAGATGGCAATCTCTTATTATTTAGTAAGCAGCTACAGGTGGTGAATTTTATTTTTAAGAGTCTTTAAAGCTCTGCAGAATCCTGAAATCCTGCTTTGTATAGTCTGATGTTCTATATTTACCCTAAAATATGGATTAGGGTTTAAACAAAACATAAAAGATAACACTTCTTCCTTGGGCAAAATTCATTGCTCTTGCTACATTTCCTTAAAAATACAGCACTGGGCAAACATTTTAAAGGAACTAAATGATAAGGTAGCCTTTTGAATAAACAGGTTAATATTACCTGTTCCATTAGTCTGGAGCTTAGAGGCTGATTCCTGCTCCTAGAAAGTCTGAACCAGCTCTCCTGAGCGCTGGGTGGAAGCAGGAAAACATCGCTGCTTTTCAGACAGATTTCATGCAGGCTGAAAAAGGGTGATGCTCACAGCAGAAGAAACTGAAACATCCCTTCCTGCACTGTATTTTGCACTTAGATGTTTGCAAATGATGAAAAAAATGGTGGAGTGCAGTGGCATATGAGCAGCCGTCCATGAACTAGTTACACAGATTGCGTGTTTTCCTCTCACAGATATTAGCTTGGGAGCAGCACTGGGTAAGTGCACATCTTCTGCCTCCAGGGTCAAGTTTGGAGACAGCACAGCTGCTTGCTGGCAAAACACAGTCTGTGCTCAGATTAACAGTTCCTGTTAGACCTTGGATGTCTCCATGAAGGGCCAGCTCTGTCTGCCTTGTGCCATGCTCCTAGGACACCCTACCAATGCTGGAGGGAGCTTGACTCACCCAGCCTGATGCATCACCGTGGATGCCTGTCCTTGCAGGCACAGCCTGCGGCAGAGCTGTAGGGAAATACAGAGAAGGAGGAGGCTGACAGCTGCAAATTGCCAGCAGTAGCTAAGATGTGGGAGAACAAGGGTGAAGCTGGAGGGTTCCACTTCTGCTCTGAGTTCCCCTGATCCCTGGCACCTCAGGAGGGATCCTGTGGGAAGGCAATCCATGCACGGATGTCATGGTTTAACCCAGCTGGCAGCTAAACACAACACAGCTGCTGGCTCACTCCCTTCCACCAGTGGGATGGGGGAGAGAACTGGGGGAAAAAGAATAAAATTCATAAGTTGACAGTTTATTAGGAAAGAAATGGAAAGGTAATAATAGTAATAATTAGGCTATACCAAAAAAGGTTACATACAATGCAATTGCTCACCACCCACCAACCAGTGCCCAGACAGCTCCCAGGCTTATATACTGAGCATGATGGCATAAGGTATGGAATATCCCTTTGGGCAGTTGGGGTCACCTGATCCAGCTGTGTCCCCTCCCATCTCCTTGTACCCCCCAGCCTTCTCAAAGTGGTGTGGTGTGAGAAGCTGAAAAGTCCTTGACTTACAGTAAGCACTGCTCAGCAAAACATCAATGTATTATCAACATTGTTCTCACCTTAAATCCAAAACATAGCATGGTACCAGCTACTAGGAAGAAAATTAACTCTATCCCAGCCAAAACCAGGACAGCAGGGTCCCAGGGCATCCTGAGAAATGCACTCTGAACCCATCCAAGACACCTTCCAGCACTGACACCACTGCATGGGTGTGTCCTGTGCTCCCCAACTCACAGCAGGTCATCAGCACTGGGCATTATCTGCTTGTCCTCTGGCCAGCTGCTGGCTCCATTTTAGAGCTGACTGTAGAAATCATGCTACTTCTGCGTTTCTCAGTGCATTTTTACCCTCATGTTTTACACAATAATCAGGTGCTTGGACTGGTTTTAAAAATATAATTTTTTTTCCTATGAAAGGATTCATGCTGAGTTTTTGAAGGCACACAGGCATCTCTGTTCTCTAGGGAGTGCACCTCCACAGCTTTGATACAGCTCCTCAGCAAACTAAGCTGGAATTTACATTGAAATTAAAGAGATTCTTCCTAATTATAAAACTTGAATATAAAAACTTGAATATTTTCTATGTTTTAATATTGGGGGAAAAAATCCCCTCTTTTTATTTGGGCCAAAAAAATATAGGGACTGCTTTTTCATCTCCCCATTTTTCTCCTTTATGAGAGAAATTAGGTCTTTCTTAGTTTAGAGGAGAAAAATTCCCTGCACTGAAAGGGAATTGCTCCTTTATCCTGTACTGTAGCACAGGGGGGCCACTGTGCAGTCAGATACCATTTTACCTGCAGTCTTCTATGGATTCTCCAGGCAAAGAAAGAAAGAAAGAAAGAAAGAAAGAAAGAAAGAAAGAAAGAAAGAAAGAAAGAAAGAAAGAAAGGAAAGAGGTTTCTAAACTGAAGATCATTTCTTCCCAGGGGAGTGGAACACACACAGGTATAGCTTGTATATCCTTTCTTTTCATCACATTTCAGACTATTTTCCAATAGGCTTAATGGCAGGACAAAAGCAATAAGTCAGCCAAGTATTCCAGCTTCCTGAAGAACTCTGTCTGCATTTTGGAGCTCTGAAGTCCTGTGTGCAGCATAGGATGATGTGCAGGTCTGGGGCGTAAGCAAAAATGAATTATTAAAACAGAAACACACCATTTTCTAAGCAGCATCTTGATTTCTGCAGAAAGGGGTATTGCACTTTCTCTCACTGCCACAGAAATCAAATACAAATACTTTGATATTGAATCCTGGCATGGCTATACCCATAAACTTAAACTTTCTTGGTTTGTGTAAGATGGGAAAAAATTATCGTTCTCCTTATTCTGCTCAGTGATTTATTCATTATTTTTGTGTTAGCAATTATTTATCTCCCTAGCTTTGTAGTCAACTGACTGAAATCACAGAAAAGCACAATGCATATTATCTCACTAAGAAAAAGGTTTAAAATATGATTTCGCATCACTATGAAGACAGTAGTATTCTCCAAATGACCACTATGTTGACAGTGGTCTTAAAAGAAAGCAAACAGAAATGAAATACAAAATTATCTCCATTACACTTGGCCAGACAGAACTGGCTGCAAATATAGCTGCGAGTGGATAGAGTTGCAGTTTTATTCAGTAACTGGTCTTAAAGAGAGACTATACATTTGAGATATTAAAATGCCTAGAGAAGTGTCAGAACAACTTCCCAGTTTTCTCAGAATTAGATAAGACTCATGAATGTTACCATCCTGATGGCTATTTCTAAGAAAAAGCCTAGAGATGGCAATAAATGAAGCAAAAGGCCTTAAGAAGACAAAATCAAGTAGGTATGTGGGTGAAAATACAAATATTTGTGGTAGCCATGGCATTGCATGAGGCAGCTGCTCACATCAAATGCCAGTAGAAGTGTTTCATGGCAAATGCAGGTCATTCTTTGGGATTTGGAAGAGAGAACAAAGTAACAAATAGAAAGGTAACACATCATTTTTGCTGTTTGGACCTCATCAATTCATGTGTGCTTCTTGAAACAGTGCCCTGTGGAAACCTGTTGAAGTCACACACAAGGAATTGCACAGAACACAGTACTTGTCAGACTGAAGAAGTGTTCTACTTTGTGAAGAATTAACTTTGCCTCTCAAAACCAGCTGCGGATCTGCAAAATTACTTATGGATAGGTTTCTTTCCCTTTCTTTCCCAGTAATCACAATCTGATTTACTTAATTTACTTAAACCAAGACCACTTTTATGGATTCTTAAAAGAGAATGGATAACAGGGGAGATTTAGACTGGGCACTGGGAAGCATGGGAAGCATTTCTTTACCAAGAGGGTGGTCAAACATTGAAACCGACTTCATGGAGAGGTGGTCGATGCTCCAAGCTTGTCAGTGTGTAAGAGGCATTTGGACAATGCCCTTAAAACATCCCTTAACTTTCAGTCAGCCCTGAGTGATCAGGATGAGATGATTGCTGTAGGTCCCTTCCAACTGAAATTGTCTATTCTCTTTTATTCTATGCTATGCTATGCTGAAATGACTGGAAGTCTGAACATACACGGAGTTCTTCAACTGGACACCACTAGTAAGCACTGCAATTTTTTTTTTTGTTTACATTAGCATTTAATTGGCTTGATCATTCAGGTTTTCATCCCTGAGAGAACACTGAATGACTTTTTGGTGGTGAAACAATATATCGGTTTTTCTTATTCTAAAGAAAAATGGATGGTGATATAACAGCCACAATAAATACATCCTCAATGTAAAATCGTTTCAGTTATAAATTTAAGCTTTTGCATTTTGATCACACTTGAAAAACCACAAAATTTAAAATTATCTGTAAGCTTCATTAAAAAAAAAAGGCAGAGGAGCACTTAAGAGGTATGGTTGTTCATTTGATCTTTGCATGGCTAATAAAGGATCTGATGTAAATAGTCACTAATACAAACAGAAATTTGTTCCACAGTGTCAGTTAAGGTTGAATCAGGCACCAAACAGGTCATTCAAAATCCCATAGCTGAAAAGGTGAGTCATTGCAAAAAGGAAATATTTGGAGTCACTTGAGTAAATAAGAAAATGCACACACCATGGCCCTTCAGACAATATCCTCTTTTTATCTAGATACCAAGGCATAATTGTGCCTAAAATGGGAAGTACATTGGTGTTGATCTGGAACTGTGGCAATCATTCTGCTGTTCATCACAAGTATCCAAGCAGTACCTGTATCTGACTGCAAACAGAAAGGAAGCTGTACCAGCAAATGAAATACTGTCCTTGACTGCCTACAAATAAAAGAAAGAAAAAGTGATCTGGTTAAATACCTGTGACTTCCTGTGTGGCTCAGCTCAGGAACTGCATCTCTCCATTCTCTGACATGCATGAACATTCTGGGTTCTGAGCTACCTTCTTCCAACCTTCCTGTTTGCCAGGAAAAGCTCTCATGGGTTTATCAATCCTTGTGCTATTAATAAAGCCATCAGAATAGAAGGGTTGTTTCAAGGCATAAAAACAGCAGCAGGCTCTACATTTCAACCAAGTACCTAAGCAGTGGCATGTGTTAAGAGCAGCCCTTATGTGAGGGATGCAGGCAACACTGGGCTCATGTTGGCAGCAAAAAAAACACTGCATGGAGAAGTTTGCCTGCTTTACCATAAATCCCAGCCACCAAACAACCTATCCTCAAATCAGGAAGGCAGGCCACAGCCCCGTGCATCCTACATAAATCTCCCTTCATGTCAAATGCTAAATATAAAGTCAAGGACAAGCTGTTTAAGTTGTAGTTAGGCATCTGTGAAGGTAACTGCAAAGATTACCTCTATTTTCACGCACCTCAAAGAGGAGTTTCTTTATCAGCCCTTTTGGAGAAAGATGTAAATAATGGAATGTTTATGCTTACTTGATTTAACTCTACATGCTCCCGGTGTTCCATCACCAGAACATTTAAGGGAACCACAAGAAACTGCTAGGAGTAGGAGAGCTCAGTAGCGATCCCACATAATTTAGGATTATTTAAGATTCTGGCAGGATAATCCAAGTGAGCAAAGCACCATGTAGGAGCCAAACGAGGAAAGAATCTGGTTCATCCTAGTGTTGAAAGATGGCTGACCTTTGAGCAAATCCCCTCATAACTGTTATGTACCAGAGAAAGCCTGAAGTAAAGACAACAGTAAATGATGCCTGGTGATGACAGCTAAAACCAGAGTCCTAAAACATCTATCTGCTGAGCAGAGCCAAGCAAAGCATCAGCTCGTGCCTCTGATCACAGGCCACCAAGCAAGAGCAGCAGCATTCCTTGGCACTTTCAGGAGATCCCATGGCTATTTTTGACAACTACCAGGTGGTGGCCAGCCAATACATTCTGCAGATGGGCAGATGATCACATCTTGTTGCCAAAAAGGTTTAAGTGATTTACTCTCTTAAAGAGGACCACAGTATTTCTAAGCTCTGTCCCAGGCAGCAGCATCTCAGCACAGGGTGAGCTGAGAAAAAGTGTCCAGCGGGTGATTTGTCACTTCAGCTTACTTCTCACAAGATAATTCAGAGCTTACAGTGTTCTTCCAACCAGCTCAGGGGAGCCCTCCAAGTTCCCTGTACACCTGCAGGAGGATTGTGTCAAGCCCATGAAGGTGCCTTTGCCACGGGTGGAGTTTGTTTCTGAGCACAGACATGCTGTTGTGTAGTGCATCTCAGGCCAACAGTGCAAACATAAATCTGTTAGAATTTGGGGGGTGCTTTATGGAGAGATTAAGCCCCTTTGAGTAGCATGCTTCTGTCAGCAGAAAATAAATTGTGTGAATCTTATGCCAACTGAGCAGCCCTTTTTAGCATTTTCAAACACAATGTCACGTAGGAGGATGCCAGAGAAGTAGTCAGAAAACAAAAGAAACTGCAAGCCATGGTCTTGCAAGTCTCTAGTGGAAATGGTATTCATGTCAAATGACATAAGTGCCAAACATGAGTCACTGCTGCCATTTCTCCCTTCCCAGATGAGGGAAATGTATACTCTGTGGTCGAGGCAGAGCAGGACAGGATGATAGATACTATTCAGTTTTACTCCAGTGCAAATGAGCTGCTAGAGTTTAATAAAAGTGTCTCTCTATAATGCACTCTACATTTCCATAGCACCCAATGAAGGGCTGGAAACTGGGTCTTACAGCCAGTGTGAGTTTACCAACATTTCAGTGGCAGAAAGCAATACTCCTGGAAAGCTCTCCTGAACCGCTGCCCGCATTTGGTAGCTGTGGTGACTAATACAAAGCTGTTGTTTTAACAACAGCATTAGAACAAGAAAGCTGCTTCATTTTCCTCCCTGATTGTAGGCCAAGTGCCAGCAGTGACTGACAGCTTGATCTATCAAACAAGTAAAGTCTAGGTTGGGGGGTGTTATTATTTAGATATGAGAAAAGTGATGCACCTTTGAAAGTGTGTGCACATAAAGCATGTATTTTCATTTTGAGAGCATGGTGTTACACAAGAGGGGCTGCTTAAACTGAGAGCAAAGTGGGCCAACCCTCAGCCACTGCAGTACTATGAGCAAAGCTCCAGCAGCTCACAGATGCCAGGAATCTGGCCTATTGTCTGCCTTTCCACCTCACTTTATTGTCTGTGAAGTTTGCCTTCAGTGTACCCAAGTTTAGTGTACTTCAATAACTCAGTCAACAGAGGGAAGCAGATGGCAAACATTCCCACACAGAAGCCTGGGGTTTCTTTCTGGCATCTTTGTGATATGAGAGGAACCACAGATGCAAACCCTCTGGCCAGCATCACTGTGCTTTGCCATCAGGTTTCCTCTCTTGTCAAGGCATCACTGATTCTTAAAAGCCAAAGTGACCTGGTTTGGTTTTGGCACTAGCAGCGTACATGGTTTGAACCTTATCTCACTTCTTCAACAGTTTGTCCCAAAAAATCATATTAGGAAAAAAACTCCTAACACTGATCCTTCCCTGCTCATCTGGACACCATAAAGGCATGCATGTTGTTAAGGTCACACTGTGTCATCCCTTGCATGTGATATGCAGGCTGGGTTATCTCCAAGAATATAGGAGGAAGTTCAAGGGCCAGGAGGGAGGATTTGCAGTGGTGCCTGAAACTGCTGTTACTATTTAAGTGTGCTTGTCTGTGAGCCTGCAGGATCTGATTGTTCAGTGTGCCCGATGCATTTCACTATTTTCTCATTTTTTAATAACACTTGATTTAAACTTATGATTGGTGACTATTGCACCAGAGCATAACCATAACCTGTCATCTGGAATAGGCATTTGCAGTAGTGCAATGTTTTTGCTCCATAGAGATACCAGTACAACTCCACAACAGAAAGATATTTTCTGACACTAGATTATTTACTGTAAGGGATATCCCAGTGTTCAGTAGCACTGAATTCATTATTTGTCCATTTCGACCACATCAGACTTTATCCCACAGGTTCCAGGGAGAAACAGCAATCTCCAGCTGCAACTGTGATCTCATCCCCCTGAAGACAGCAGGGCGAAATTTCTAATTATTACCCGTGGTACCAAGTCTCTGCACAGGTTTTTCGGTTTGTTTCAGTTTTTTAAAGAAGTCTCTCTCCCTTATGCCATAAATGCTAGAACTGAGCCCTGACATAGTTTCTGGCCTTAGTGGGAGAAGAAGGAAAACCCAGGAGAATCAGCCCATTGCACCCCAACCTGCAGAAAGCCACAGAGACATCAGGACACAATACATACTATAAAGTTCCTTGCTGGAACAAAAGCACCCTCATTGCACTCTCATTCGCTTTTAAATCAACAGAGTTGTAAAAGTTATTTCTATAGGCATCTATTTTCTCTCTCTCATAAAATTGTATGAAAGCATTTCCCAAACAGCCCCACGGCCATTGTGCAGCCGACACCCCCGCCCCGAACGGCGCTCCTCCGCTCCCATGGGCCGCGCCACTGAATACAGCAATCACTCTGCTGCCTCACAGCCTTCCTCCTCTTGTGAAAGCCAGAGCATAAACCAAAATTGGTCCAGAGACACTAATCTGTGTTTTCTGTACACTCCCTAAGAAGAGACACAACTGACCTATTTTCATACGATCTCCAGAAAAGAGTTTTCCTACCCACTCTAAGGAGATTTTGTCTTTCTCTCCTTACAAAGGATTGCAAAACAAGTCCTAACAAGTCTTAATTGCCTTTTTTTTCCCCCTGACATCATCATGTGAGGACCACTTGCCCAAGGTTATAAGGGCTCCTTGTTCATTCCTTGAATACATCCCTGCCATCACTCCAAGTTAGAGACTGGCCATTTTAAGCAACTGAGCCATGTGTAGGCACAAATGCGTTGCTGAAGCATCCAGTTGTTTATTAGTGCTACACGTTTGTCCTTGTTCCTGGTATTAGATAATAGAACAAGAGAGGCAACAGAAGGGAAGCAAGCAATTAGTTAGGGGGAAAATAATCTATGGTGTTGCTTGTGCCCAGGGAAAACTGTAAGAGCACAGCTGTGTCTGCAGAAATTCAGGATCTGGGCCACCTTGCGCAAAAGGAGTGATGTTTTATTGTCAGCTTCTCATCCACGTAATTACATTCATTTCATGAGCAGAGGCAATTTCAGTCAGAATAAAGGTTCAGCCTTATCTGATAGTGAGCCTATCTAATGTGTCCAAACAATTGATACGTCACACAGGGTTGGAAATGGCCATGATGTTTCTGGCAAGTGAGGAGGATTGAAGGGACTATCCTCTTCTTTCACACATGGACCCCTTTTCTCAGCCCTCACCTCTTTCCACAGTCCAAACAAGTTTCCTTTCATGCCTTTAACTCCTCCTAAAGCTGCACTCTAAATGCCAATTTTCACATCCTAGACATTTATATTACTGCAGTTTTTCTGCTGGGATCCCATCCGGCACCTCGCCATGTCCCCACCATGATCCAGTGCCACAATGGCAATCTGTGCCATCTCAACAGAGTCTTCAGCTGTGCATGCCCCATGATCACACAGAGCCCTCAAATGGGTATTTTTCTCCCTTAAAACCCACTCTTATCTAGATCTGGTCCACATGAAGATCACCTATATGCATCACCACTTACCCTGTTGAAGGGGTCTGAGTAGCAAACCCAAGACCTTCAGCCCTACTGATAAACCATACACATGATGATTTGACACATCATAAGTGAAGCCATGCCTTCAAATAATTTATTTAAGATCTAGTACATTGCACACAAAAGACTGTGTTAGAAATACAATGTTGCAGTTTGAAGTCAAACACAAAAAACCACAACTAGACAAAGTATTGATTTTGCCTACAAAACCTGTTTCATTCCAAACACTGGCTGGATTTCCTTTCTTCAGGGTGTAGTGAAGGGGTCTGGCTGTTGCTGAAATAGCTGAATGTGTTAGGAGACTTTGGAGTGGAAAATACAGTCTTAGAGTTAAGGGTAAAGTGGGAACTGATTTGTTTTTTTTTTTGCTTCCATTTGTTTAAGTGCTGTAGCAGACTAGAAAAAGGCTTCCTAAATGTTCCTTGTGCTGAAACTCTGACATGGGAAGTAACTCAGGCTGATGTGAAGAACTATTCACCCTCTGGGGCTTCCAGAAAATCAAGAGCAGCTGTGCTTTGAATCCAGAACTGCTGCAGAAGTCCTGAAGAAAAAAACAACCCAGTTTGAAACACCTCTGCCAAGAAGCTCAACTATTTGCTTTTCAACTTTCTGAGTCCCAACTTCTTACCTGGAATCTAGTGCTGCACCTCTAGCAGATGCAGTAGTGCTGAGACTGAAAAGCCCTGGGGATAGGGATGGGGAGCTTACTAATCAAAACCTCCTCTTTAGAATCAGGCTTTAACATTAAAAGGGGTCTCAGCTTTTCAACGGTTGCCTTGCCCACTCCCCTGGACTATGCTTCATTCTGCAACTTCTGTGATCTTGAAACAAAGTCAGGCCAGGTGCTGCATAGAAGTTCGGTGTACAAAATTATCTTCATCACCTCTCCCTGTCCCACAGGATTAACAGCAGGGTTGCAACAGTGCAAATGAGTGAGGAGCAGACACTGTCGCCAAAAATTAAATCTGAGGTGGCACTAGCCCCTGGCAAAGTCTTCTCTAGCCTTTTTCAGTCAGTCAGACATAGTTGTTAAGGGAGCGTTTTTGGGGATGTGTCAAATACAATCTCATAAAAATCTCCTTTCTGATGGGAGTTTTAGGTTATAAAAGTTAATGCAATGCAGATAGCTGAGTTGAACAGGCTGTTTCCCAATAGACTCTGGTATAAAAAGTATTGCATTATATAAAGCTTGAATCACAGCTTTCTCGGGAACTGTTTGGTACAGACTGGGTATCTATGTCATGAAAGGCAATGAAAATAGTATGGAGAGAAGGCTGCACTTCCTAGGAGAAGACCTGGCAATAAGCTGGGGATTTTGAACCATTTTTTTTTCCACTAAAAAGTATACAGCCAAAATGAAAGCCAAAGAATAATTTCATTATTGCTCCCTCTTTATTTTAAAAATGCATAAAGTCAGACTGTCTGGCTAGCACATTATGAGGATATTGATGCAGTTTAAAAAAAACCAAAAACACAGGGATTTTTCTACCCGAAAACCTGATGTGTCACTCCTTCAGCTTCGTCCCTGGGGACAGACCATGGGAATTCCCAGTCTTGGGCCCCTGTGGCTCTCAGCCAGCCCTGCCATTGAGGCTGTGCTTTCAGTCTGAGATGTTGCTGTGCTGCAGGGGCAGAAAATAAGCCTTCAGTCTGTTTCCTGGCAGGATGAGGTCAGGTCTGAGGGGGCTGTGTAAAGAGTCCCACAAACCTCTGTCAGCACCATGAAGAAACAGGGGCCTTGTTACCTCCCAGAGAGGAGAGAAAAATTAGACAAACTTGATCTAAACCAGCAACAACCCAAAGACTTCTAGAGCCCCATAACATATTTTGCTTCCATTTCTTTCACGGAGTACCTTACTCATTCAGGGCTCTCACAACCTCCAGGCTGGTTGAGGAGAAAAAGTGGGATTTCAGCTGTCTCCTCTAAAACAGGCACGGATTTAACAGGTGAGGAAATGACAACCGTTTAGCTTTACATCTACAATCCCACCTCTCAGTGTGCTTGGTTGATTTGATGCCCCAAATCCCAGAACACATTTGTAGCCACATGGTAGTTCAGCTCCCGGCTTACTGTGGGAACTGCACCTGACCCTTGCTCGGCCCATGCTGGTTTATGTGCTGGGAAAGCTCTCTGCAGCTGGAACTGAAGTATGGAGGGACAGATCTTGGAAGCCTATTGGAAGAGTTTGTCTTCAAAAGAGCTTCTCTTTCTGCTTGCACGGCGTTTACAG
Source organism: Eopsaltria australis (assembly GCA_034509425.1). NCBI lineage: Eukaryota > Metazoa > Chordata > Aves > Passeriformes > Petroicidae > Eopsaltria > Eopsaltria australis. The sequence continues at coordinate 863,647 of JAVTVJ010000056.1, forward strand.
CACAATGCTGACTAATGCACCTTCCCCTGCCCACACCAACCTATGGATGTTTGGGTTTGGCCCTCAGATACATGCACCACTCGCATCTTTACCTATTCCACTTCTTACAAGGGTAAAGTTTAATCATTCCTATTCCTGCTGCTATTCTGGGGAAGAAAAAGAGTCATTCTGTCATTGCGTGCTCCAGAAAACATGAAAGTCTCTAAGGAGCCTGGGCTTCCTGTTACCAATGCCTTAAACTTTGCCCCACCTTTGGGAAGCACAGGCAGCTAGTGGAAGAATGTCATCCACTCTAACAATTGATTTTCTTATGTACAATAACGTCAGACCTTTTAAATAAAAGGCTGACCTGTCTCCTTCTAAAATAATTCATCTGTTTTATGGAGTGTTGTTCTGATTATATACAATTCCCACAAGAAGGGAAGTACCTTTAAAATAAGGACTATTCAGTACTAGTACAGGATTTCCTCTTGTTGTTGATAATTTCCTCCTAACAGAAGACGCAATGAATCCCAGAGAAATTCAAAGGGGCAATCTACAGACAGTTAAGCATCTACATTATACAGGGAACATTGTTCAATCACATTGATGTTTTCCTGATGAAGTAAAAAACAGATATACCTGCTGTGCAGCATGTAAAAGAGTTGCTACAGCACACACTTCAGTTCCCTTTGCTACAGTTTTAGTCACTCTCCAATCCCACAAACTTTCACATAACCATCAGTGAACAGCAACAAATGACCTTTTTTTCTCTTTTCATCTTTTTCTATTGAAATCCAGCCTCGGAAATGTCGTCTGCTGTTAAAGAAGGCAGGCTTGGTGACAATGACAAGGTTACCCAGCCATTATCAGCGTATCTACAGCAGATATATAACATGAAAGAAGTTCTGTGTTCTCTCTACCAGATGTCCCTTGACTCAGAAAGAGGCTCCATACTCGCCTTCACTAGATGGGCTCATTTTCCACTACTGGTCAGAACATGCACCTGCCCTACTCATGTAATTGTGAAGGAGACCTCATACCTACATAAATGGCTAATACATGCTGAGAAACAGGTTATCAAAACCTAGGAGCTAAGTGGTTGCACTAGCAGCTAGGTGGTAACTGGTGATGAAGGCTGAGGAGTTTGTGGAAGAGGCTGCCAGTCATTAGATGCTCTTATCAGTTATTCTGATGTCTCGAATTCTTGGTCAGCTTGGGTCAACACCCCTCTCATGCTTTAATTCCTTGGGCTCCTTATACTTACTTGACTAGATTGTACAAATGCAATCAGTAAATCACGCTATGATGCATTCTTACAGCCATTGATAGTCCATCTGGCCCTGGTTTCTCCCAAGCCAGTGGGATGACCATCAAATTCGATGAAGACATTCACATGCATTGTTTCAGCACCTTATTGGTTTTAAATAATGTGTCTCACTTTTTGTGTGTTGCTCATACTGAGAAAAATTACGAATACTGAGTACTACCTTCCCCTCTCTAAATCCTCTACATACTGGCATGCAGCTTATTTTCCCATCTGATGTCAGGTATTTCCGTATCTTTGCCACAGGCAATGTGAACAATGCATCTCTTCATTCATCTGTTCACAGCCTCAGTTTTCCTCTGATCCTACAGATCAGCCTTCCTTCCTTCTCCTGCCATTCTCTCACAGAGCTGCTTCACCAACTTTACTACTCCCAACATCCTTTCTTCTGTGAAAGCAGAGCAAAACAGAGAAATGCACGTACCTGTTTAACCTGTTACTAATGTTTATGCCTAGACTTTACAGCTTACCTTGGAGAAGCCACCTGGAAAGCTCCAAAAATCTCTTCAGTGCAGAGAGAAAAGCGTGGTCTGCAAAGTCCTCCCTGTGCTGAGGCTGCCCCAATGAGCAGGAGATGCGCAGAACTGACTCCAGCTATTCCCCCCCTTCCTTGCCAGGAGGTTTCATCTGAAATGAGCAGCCTGGTAAAAGACTCTGAAAAGGTCCAAACAATGTAAAGTGGTTAGGGCCCCCCCCTGCTCAGCTGTCCTGAGCACTTAGATAAGCCCCTCCTGCATTATACAGCTATGTTACATGATTTATTGAGATAAAAGATAAAAAACAGCTGGAAGAGAACCTCTGTCTATGAACTTTGCTGGGAAGGCTTGGGCAGACTGCACACAGCACGGGTCAGAGCAAGGCAGTCCACTTATTATTATTCACGTAGCTTGAAGGTCCACTCCTAGTAGAATTTACTAGACAAAATATTTCTCGGGACTAGGTGGAATAAGAGAGAACAACATATAATATCCAAGCACTTCCTTAATAAAAGTCTTCACCAAATGAACAGTTCAGACTCTCAAAAGACACCTTCAAGCATCTCTATCTTACAAGACATTGGGATTTCAACATTTATGGCTGCAGACACGCTACTATATTGCAAGCATGAGTCAATGCCCACATCTTCTGGCTCCAGAAGAAAGGGACTGTTCTAATTTTTATTTATAAGCTGGGCAAGTGGAGAGAGAGTCATTCAGTTACAGGCAAAGCACACACAGACCCTACGAGGTCAGGTAGGCTGGTTAACAGATGAACATATTCGTGCCTTAGTGGACTGAGTCACAAATACCACAATCCCTCTCTGCATCCTTTCATGTAAGGCCTCAGAAAATGGCTTTGTACATAATTTTTGTTGCCTTCCAGCACAAAGCCCATGACCTCTACATTATTCACTAGAGAATTCCAGCTCCATGTAGAGCATGTTGCAATCCAAACTGGGAGTTTCTGGCAATAAACATTTGTGAGTATGCACACAATATAAAACAGGAAGAAGGATTTCAGTTTATCTGTGTTCACTTGGGCTTATTTGTTCCTTGGGAAAAAAAAAAAAAACCTGGCAGACTTCCCACCACTATGCAATAGTCTAGGAAGGCTCCTGTCACCTGGGGACTCACATGCTGATGTGTGAGTGAAGAGAGCAACAGGCAGGATTCATGGGGTTTTCAGCATGATCGTAATAAACTCTGTCATGCTACTAGTGTTAAGACAGGAGCACTGAACAGAATGTGTCTTAAGAACTACTGACAGCGTCTTTCCAAAAGCTAAAAAATGTCACTTTCATCAGCTATTCCTTTACGCCAAAGCACAGAGTGGATTTCCAGAGGTTTGTAACTGGTTTTGTGCAGCATTCACCAGCCTTTTAAATTTACTCTGCACTCAAATCCAGCTTCCTTAATAAAGGAAGATAGCATTAGCTTATACGAAGTACCCCATCATCTTACATCCTACACAAAGCTTTAGCCTGAGGATTTCCAGATGGACACATTTCATCCGAAGCAATTGAAGGTGGTTGGGGGTCATGGGATCAAGACACATATGCATTTCCTTTCTTTTCCAGCATCCCTCTGGTTAAGCTTGTGCTCTTGAATTGCTCTTTTGCAATAGGGTAAACAAGTAAACGTTTTGGACTCTGCAGATATCTATTGCCTAGACAAGCAAGCTTATTTTGCTTCTCTCAGTGTCTCTTTAGCAACCTAGCATCCTGTAGGGAAGAAAAATAGCAGAATGTCTCCGAATTTTAGTTTTTGAGAAATAACAGCATTTATCATTCATATAGAAAATTTCCAACTACAACTGCCTCTTGAGGAAAGGAGACTAAACACTGCCATACCTGTTTCACTGCTGGCAAAACAGATATACATTAAGTGATTGCTAAGACATTTACAAAGTTAGCAGCAGCCCTGGACTTTCAACCCGGGTGTTTTAGCCTTTGGGCCATGCATTTCCCATTTGAATTACGAGTTTTTGTGAGTTCCCGGAACTCATTCCTTTTTTCTGATAATAATCAGTAGATTTTTGAATCCCTAAAAAATCCCTAAAAATTAATACAGAATTGCTGCAGAAGTTGAATTAGTACTGTTCATTAATACCTTTGTCATTGGTAATAGAAAGAGAAGACAGTGGATATAGAGACAACACCAGCAGTGAAACTTTTATTGCACTCTGCTTCTGAAGTCCATTCAAGGGTAGGACAGTGGGACAAAAATAATTATAGGGGTCTTTCTACACAAAAGAGCCAGCTATTTAGAGGGAGGCAAAGTCATTTGAATGTCAATGAAATAACCATTAAAAGGCTGAGAAGCATTGCCATTTATTAAAAGATCTAAAGAATAGTTGCATGCACTATAGCAATCTTCTAGGTAGGAGTTGTTAATTTGCTATAAAAACCTGTTAGGGACAGGGCAGAGCGTAATTAAACAGGAGACAATACACACTGTGAAAGGAAACTGGATTTGGAATTTTACAGCCTCTTATTTCAGGTTTCTACATGAAATACTATGCTCTATAATCTCTCCTTAATAACATCTATGTATTTCTCACTCCCACAGTGTTTTGCATTTCATTTCTAGCAGTGGTCTCCTACAGCCTCAGAGGAAGGTAAAACAAGGTTATGCACTTGAATGCTCTCCTGCTCTTTCCAGCCTCACAGCAATCCTTCTTCCGAGAAAGTCTCTCATCAATGCCACTCCTTAATTGGCCTGAGAGCCCCTCTTTAAACAAAGCACTCGTCTCCCACAGGGCCGAGTTCTTTCTACTATTCTGGCAGAGCTAAATCCAGACAAGGATGTGCCATTTACCAAAACAAGTGTACTATAAATTCAACTGTGCAGGAAAGAAGTGAAGTGCTTCCAGAAGTTCTGCAGGTAGAGATTTGCACGTAGGACAGACTGCATCAGGAGAAAACATATCTGCCTGTAATCCTGTCAGATTTTTACCTCAAGCAAAGGCATTAGACACTGGTGGTACCACTCAGTAACAAATACAGCATCAGTCAGAGACCTGGGGTAGATTCTGCACTAATGGACTGAATGTGATCTGAACCTCACTTAATATACAAAACTTCATTCCAGAGCTGTAGGACAGATAATGCTCTCAAGAGTTAGACAGAAAAGGGCTTCGTATTTGTAAAGATTATCACTTTCTAATGTTAATACAAATCACTAAGAATATTCAAGTGCAGTGCAGCTTTAACCTCTTCTTTAGCAGAAACCTTGGTATCTTCACTACCTGCCCACACACTGCCAGGCACATAAAAGTGATGTGAAAAAGAAATCCTACATTTTCCTTCCCTTGATTGTTACTCCAAGGCACTGTGGTTTTTCATGTACTCAGTTAGCATAAGCTACACATGCCATAATATCTGAGAAAAGAGTAAATACAAATGCCCACAGCAGGACTAAATAGCAATTGTTTGACATCTCCTGTGACACCCACAGGCACAGAATTCTCCACTGATATATATCAGACAAGCATGTCATTTAAAATACTTTGTTCTTTCTCCTTTATTTAGCCACAACACAGATACAAGAGCAGGCAAACCCCTTCCAGTGGAACTCACTTGATAAACCTGTTCAGATTAAGATTCTCATGAAATCAAGCAAAATATATGTACATGCACACACTCTCAGGCACACAAGAACACAGCAGAACCCTTACAAAATGAGGAGTGGCACTGAACTGCACCTAAAATGCAATAAACATCACCTGGTTAGGATGCATCTGTTAAGCAGCAAGGCTGTGCACTGAACAGGTTCCCACTGTACCATTCCATTGGCTAATTAAATACCAGCATCAACCGCTTCAGCTGAAAATTTGAAGCTCACAGAGAAGAGTCTGACCTCAGATACCCAAGAATTCAGGCTAGCAGAACAATTATTCCACTGTAACTCAAAGCAGGATCTGGCCCTATGAAATGAAGATGCATGTGACCACCTCCTGCTGGGAGATTGCTGCAGGTGACAACTTTAATTCCCATAACTTCCCCAGCAACTAAACCCACCACCAACACAGCGTGCAACTTGACTTTTGCACCCTCCCCGCTCATACTGCTCCTTTTGGTGGAAGAAATAGTGTAGTTGTTCTAGTAAGTGAGTAAATGTTTACTAGGGACTAGAATAAGGTTGCCAAACGGCTTCAGAAGAAAGAGCAATTGGGCTCTTAGATAAAGCTGGTCGAGCAGGTCCATCTGATCTGTCAACGCTTTGCTCAGAAATATAAGACTCAAATATAGTTTACAAAAAGAGTAATTCTTTATAGAACATCTCAGGGTCAAAATACTAACAAAAACACAGCTTGTAAATGCTGAGAAGAATGGTCTTGGAAAAATTAATAACAAAACTAGGCCATCGCTAGCAATAATAGGTGGTATCTCTTCATAAAAAGCCAGTCTGATGTACTCAGGAAAAATGAAACACTTGAAACAAACTGTTTACAAAAGTGACTTAAATGCTCAGCAGAGATCTAACACAAGTGTTAACAAACCACTATTGTCATTTTATTTTTGGACAACTTCAGCAACTATTAAAAAAAAAAAAAAACAACCTGTTAATACAAAAATGTAGAAAACAAAAAGGAAAATCCAATGAGACAGTTTTTAGACAAACTGAGTTAAGGTGAAGCTGTACCTTTGTCCCAGTTACTAAGAACTTCAACCTTAAGGGTGGCATAACCCAGCTCAGCTAGGTTTATAGGGGTTTATATTTCCCACCCTTGCTAAAGAGTCAGTTCTCAGAAGGCGCCAATCTCAGTCCCCCACGGTCTGTACGGTTTGCTGAGTGCTGCTGACTGCGTTGGCGTGGATGGGCTCAGCACGTTGGGGGACAGCAGATGAAAGGAGCCAAACGAGAAGGGGAACGCAGACAGAGATGCCATGGAGGAGAGAAGAGGAGGAGACAGTTTGGTAGTAGACGTGACCACAGGGAGCACTGGTCCAACGCTGCCATTTGGGGGCACTCTGAGTGAGGAAGTTTCAGCGTGTGGGGCAGCAATTCTGGTCTGGTGATGTGGTTCTGTGGAAGATGCTGTAGTACTGGTATTACCATGCCCATTTTGAGCCAGCAGCAACGGGTGAGGTATGTGAGGGTGATGTCCAAAGGCACTGCCCCAAGGAATGTGTCCGATGCCAGTGTGTGCACTGCTCGCTGCTTCCCGTTGAGAGGCGTAGTTGTTGAGGTGAGACACGAGTCGAACACGCAGAGGATCAGAGGCATCCAGACCCTCTATGATACTCAGGTATCGAGCAACTTCAGCCAGGCACTCTCGAAACCCTAGACTCCGATAGTCCATAGCCAAAGCATGAGCATCAAAATAACCTAAGAGAAAAGAACAGAGAATGAAGTCTTAAGATGTTGTTTTCTAGTCATTGTCTACAAGTAGCCTCCCCACTCCACCCTCCCCTATAAGCATATTTCACTTGGATGTGGTTAGCATTCCCAACCATAGACTAGCTGCCAAGCTCCTTTTTTTTTTTCTTCCTTTTTTGTTTAACAAGCTTTTCTTTTATATCTGTGCTGTGATGCTGCAAGTCCCAAGACCAGTCACAGACTGCCATTTTTAAACTGGAATTGCTCACTGACACTGGGGGAAAGTATTTTTGTTCTTTCCATGTCTCCCTTGTGCAAGTTAAAGCACAGCACACTGAAATTCATTAGAAACACAAGCCCTAACTTATCAGAGGAGACTGAAGCAGGCAAAGTACTTTATTCTTAAAAGTGCCTTTCAGCATTTTTGCTAAATATTTTCACCACTTATTTCATCCCGTATTTTTTCCTAGTTCTATTCTGAACTTTCAGAAAATTAGAGAAACAAGCATTAGACATCAATAATAACTGCTTTCCAAGCTGCCAAAAGCTGATTCACTTCACAGCACTGACACACTGCTAGAGAGACTTGCAGTCACCCTCCTCTAGAACAACTCTCTCCTCAGAGCTAGCACTGCAAAATGTTTCAGTGCTAATGATGCCACAAATCTTGTCAAGTAGAGAAAGTCCCTAATTCCTGATGAAACGTAAGAGAGCTGCCATTCATTTTCTGCACGCACTGCCAGTGCTCGGGAATGCGCTGCTCTCACAGCAGCCTCCCTGCAGGGCTGCTGACTCTGTCACGCACAAAACTTTACCTTTCCCTCCTGCTGTATGCAGCATTTTCAGGTGATCGACAGTCATCTGCAGAATCTCTGCTTTTTCCAGCTTGGCTGATCCCTGGGAGAGAAGGGAAGGCACGAAACGTTTTAGGCAGGACCAGAGAGGTTACCGAGGGCTGACGCTCCCTCCCGGGCAGGGATGGAGGGGCAGCGCGGAGGGTCGCTGGGCGCTACCTGCTTCTCAAAGGCGCTGGGCACCAGCCTCCTCAGCTCGGACAGGCTGTTGTTGATGCGGTCGCGGCGGCGCTTCTCGATGATCTAGGGCAGAGAGCGGGGGTCAGCGGAGCCGTGCCGGGCTGCGGGGAGCCGCGGCCGGCCGGCGGGCACTCACCCCTCGGCGCCTCTTCCTGGCCAAGATCTGCGAGGTGGTGGAGGGAGACATGGAGCCCGCGGCCGAGCTCAGGTTCCTGCGGGGAGCAGCGGGACAGCGGTCACCGCGGGGGGCTCGGGGGGTGCCGGGCCTCCGCGGGGCAGAGGGGAGGGAGGGGGCGCGGCGCCCACCCCGCCTGAGCTCACCCATTCTCGTCTGCGCTCTCCTTCTCCACCTCGACGGCCTCATCCAACTCCTCGCTGTCCGACGAGCTGTACTCGGGGTGCGCCCGCTTCATGGCACCGGCGGCGGGCCCGGGGGCGGCGGGGCGCGGGCGGCCGTCGGGGAGGCGGCGGGCGGCGGGGCGCGGGAGGAGCGCGCCCAGAGCGCGTCCCGCGCCTCGCCCGGCGCCCGTCTCTCCCATGGAGTTCCCACGCCTGGCGGGCGGGCAGGGGGCAGCGGGCAGAGCAGGGAGGGACGCAGGGAAGGAGGCAGGGAGGGAGGCAGGGAGGGATGCAGGGATGGAGGGATGCAGGCAGCGGTGGATGCGGGAGGCGCGGGCACGGACGCAGCCCGGCACAGCACGCCCGCACCGCCCGCCGCACGGCACCGCCACGCGCGGCCCCCGCCCGCCCCCATTGGCCGCCGCCGCCGCCGATACAGCCAATCAAGGCCCGCCGCCGCCGAGGCCACGCCCCCGCCGCGGGGGAGGTGCGGCCGTGGGAACGCGGCGGGGGGAGGGAGGGGGGATGGATGGATGGATGGATGGATGGATGGATGGATGGATGGATGGATGGATGGATGGATGGATGGATGGATGGATGGATGGATGGATGGATGGATGGATGGATGGATGGATGGATGGATGGATGGATGGATGGATGGATGGATGATATTGGGCAGGGCTGGGAATGGAGCACGACCCCAGCCAAGGAGCCACTGTGGGTGCTGTGCAGATGGACAGGGCAGGGCAGCACCGTCGGGGCTCTCTCCAGCCCTTCCGCCAGCCCTTCCGCCAGCCCCTCCTGCTGGGATCCCCAGCAGCCTGAGCCCAGCAGAATCATTGCACCCTGCAGAGGCTGATGGACCTCTGAGGACTTCCCTAAGGCAATGAGGTGCTGGGAGAGCTGAGTGAGGAGAATCACAGAATAAAACAGGTTAGAAGAGACCTCTTGTCAATTAGACCATGGCCACTGACACACTAAGTTCTACATCTACTCTTTCCTTAAACACCTCCAGGCATGGTGACTCCACCGCCTTCCTGGGCAGCCCATTCCAGGTACCACCTTTGCTGTGAAGAAATACCTCCTGAGGTCCAACCTGAACTTCACCTGGCACAGCTGAAGACTATGTCCTGATGTCCTGTCATTGGTTGCCTGGGAGGAGAGGCTGACCCCCACCTGGATACAACCTCCTTTCAGGGAGTTCTAGAGAGTGATAAGGTCACACCCGATTCTCTTCTCCAGGCTAAAAGAAGAAGGGAAAACCTGGGCAAAAGTAGCTTGCCCTCCTTCAAAAAAAAATTTTTAAATAGTGAAAATGGTGGCTAAAGCCTGAAAATGGAGGAGGTTTAAACCTGGGGTTTGTTCAGTTGTTGGCAATGCAAGGGAAACTTCGTCCCTGTACCCTTGTAAATGGCAAGTCTGCCAGCCACATCCTTTCCTTGTCTACTCCCCCCACCATGTATTGTGGAAGCAGGAAGAAGCAGGAACAGTTTTTAAGAAGCTGAAAGCACATGGCCTTTGCTGGCAAGGAGGGAGGGATGACAGGAAAGGTCAGCACTGGATTCAGGATATGTGGAGGTCTGGCTGGCACGCTCACTATGAGTACATGCTGCCTTGCACTAAGCAGGGCCCTAAGCCTGAATGCCGTATTCCCCCAACAAGTCCTCTTCATTCTGTCAGCTTTCTCAGGCTGAGGCACTGCCAAAATGGGACAGGTGAAATGAGGGTGTACTCTTTGAGGTGGTTTCATAATAATTAAATTTTCATTTACATGGAGCCTTTCAACTAAGGCTCCTTTCTAAGCTTATTCTTCCGCGTTTCACAATCAGAGGCACTGGAGGATAACCAAGATGAGCACAGTGTGAGAGCAAAGAGTTGATGAACCCAGATTTTCCCATTCTAAGGCACTGGAATAACCACCTTCAGCTTCTCATTGGCTTAGGTAAAAGTTACCACCACAGAGCTGCCCCAGATTTCATGGAATTGCCCATATTTTTGCAAAGCATCTCAAGTAGGAGGGAAATTGAAGTAGGGACCAAGCTAAAAGTAGTAAAAGACCTGAAGTTAAGAAGATAGAAATAGTCCTGCAGCCGCCTGTAAGTAGCTAACAGAAGATTACAGAAATGTTCTATTCCCACATTATATTTTTCATAAAGCTATGCTTTCTGCAGTGCTTTAATTAAGCTATTGTCAGCACTTCTATTACATCCACCTTTCCAGCCTCTATATTTTTGTTGTGAAACTTGTCTGCCTGCACCACCTGCTTTTACAGGGCAGTGAAAGGCACAGTGACATTTATGTCTTTGGCCTGCAGACTACACATCTGAGTTCTCCCATTCAGGCACATTTATGTCGTCTCCTACTATGGAGAAAACAAGCATGGTAGAAGAAGTTCCTTGGGATTAATCATTGATTGCTTGTGAGTAGAGGTATGGCCACTCAGTTTCCCAGCAGCTGGATCCTGGAGCTGCCCCCATCTTTAGCTCTGTGAACCAGTGGGGCCAGGCAACCTCCAAAAAAGCTTTCTGAGCTTGTGTAGACACTGACTTCTGCAAATGATCTACAGGAATGGGCAGGTAGAATGTGCACAGTGTGAGCAATTGCAGTTGGCCATCAGTGGGAAGATAGGAAATGTTTGCCTGTGTGTGGTTTCAGTCTTCCCATCCAGGACTAGGAGGAGCAGACAGCAAAACCAGCTTTAAGTTGCTCTTGTGCTTTTCTGTTGCTGGGCATGGATCCACAGCACTGGTCTAATTGTTAACCATGGCCCAAAGGGAAATTTTATGAGCCCAAAATTACCAACACGCCGAGACAGCACTGTCATACATCTCTCTCACCAGAAGGGGAGATGGGAGAGCAGCCCAGTGCTCATCAATGCCCAAGGAAATTAAAATGACAGTGCACAAGGTGACACTTCTAAATAGAGCTGAATTTCAGCCGCCACTGATAGCCTTGTACCAATGAGGCAATGAACCTTAGGAGATAACAGTCTTCTCTCTACACTGCCACTGTGCCTCTCTTCTCCCTGCTTCACACTGCAGTGCCCTCTTGCCTTCTACATGCCCACCTCCTGCTGCAGCCATGCCATACCTCAGTCACCCCAGCCCCCAAACGTTTCATCTCACACCCCTTCCTATCACACACATACCAGCACATCCACCTCGCCCCCTCTCGCCAGCCCCCCCCCCCCATCCCCCAGTTTCTGCATCCAGGTCTGGCACAACATTTCCAAATTCAGGATCTACAGCCACATCTGGCCACCCCTGTGCTGGAAGTAGGAATGGCAGGACAGGGTAAAGCCCTCACACCAAAGCAGAGACTCAGGTCTGAGACACGCAGGAGCTCCTGGTGGCAACTGTGCTTTGGAAGGGAGTGGCGCTAGTTTTTGTGTGCACTCACATTTTTTTTGTTGGATGCCCCCCTACAGTGATTTTGGTGCTACTCAGAGTGCTCTGAAAGGGTGTTTTTTATTGCTGCTGCAGGCTTCCCTCCAGCAGAGACCTGCCACTGCTGACCCTTGCTCCAGTGTGTGTGTGCTAAATTAACTCCCATCCCCTTCCTTTAGGTTTTCTCTCCCAAAGGAGCAAGTGCTTTGAAGAGTAATCCCGTCAACCTGTCACCCCAAGTCCCGGAAACTCGTTGTTGCTATGGTTACCGTGCCCAATTCAACTGGTGGCTCTGGCACTCTCATTGCAGCCAGGCAAAAACATCAGCACTCCCCCCTGACCTCCCCTCCCCGCTTATATCCAGCTGCAGCATCAGCTCTGCAAGCAAGAAGTTGCTGCTCCAAATCTTGTATTTTTCTTTACGGAGTTTTGGCTGAGTGTGTTGATTGTTGTTGCCACTGACACAGGTCAAAACTAGTTACCACAGATCAAATGGAAGTGCTGGAGAAGTGAATGGGAGGGACAGAGGAGGGTTTTAGGCTCCTTGCATGGTCTATTAGCAGAACTGTGACTATAAATGTGTTTCCTCAGAAGCTGAACTCTGACATTCCTGTCTGCACATCCCAGAGGTCCAAATACCCAGCTCAGAAGTTAGGCTGGGATACTTTCTAAGCACACTGGCCCCAACTTCTGCCATGCAGGCACTGAGTGGCTTTGAGCTGGAGTCATTGCTGCTGCAGAAGGACATAAACATCACACATTCACATGCATCTGTAGTGATAACCAGATCATCAAGACATTCCTTTCTTCAAGCAGGCCAAGGACATGGATAATTTTTACATCAAAGTCTTTACTGTAAGCAGAATGCTCCAGCTGAAATGCTTCTGCTGCAGGATGGGTTTCAAGTGTCATTTTTTGGAAGCAGTGCATAGCTATGAATAAGCAAGACTAGCACTGTCAGCACAGTAACAGCAGCAATGCAAACAGATATCTGTTCTGGATGGCTCCAACCAGATGGTACTCTCTGCATTTACCTGCTTAGGCTTCAGCTCATCTCCAAAACCAGACCTGGGTTATAACTGCACAAAAGGCTAATCTGTGAACACACATTCAAGCTGCTGACAGGCAAAGCTACCTCATATTTCATCAGCCCAGTGATTGAGGGGGGAAGAGGCAGATTGGCTATTTAATACCTGGTTTCCTTTCCAATAAATTTTACCTCTTTTCTCTTCTTATGCAAGGTTCTATCTGACCTAAGGCTCTTACAGATGTCAGTTTCTTTCATAGATATCCCTTATTCCATTCCCACAGCACAGGCTGTCCTGTGGAAGGACACTGAAAGACACAGGAAGACCCTACAGGAGGAATGACACTAGGTCATGTTAATTAATGGCTGTCTCACAATAGATGCAAAAGGAGGCCAACTTGACATGGCTTAGTGTGGAAAATTCTGGTTTGATTTGCAACTACCTTTGATCTTAATCATGGGAAAGTGACACCCTGTCCATACGTATAACAGTGCACCTTGAGTAAAATCACACAAAACGTCATCAACACATTATTGGCAGGACAGCCTCTGTCAGCATTGCCAAATCAAGAGGGGACAATGGCCCCAGAATTGTGTCAACTACTGACACCATCTCACCATGGTGACAATTTCACCGTAAATGGATAGTTTGCCTATACCAGTGATCACTCCTCAATATCACAATACAGTTTGCACCAAATACCACAGAGAAAAACCAGGTTCTCCTTTTGCTGACCTTTTCTTAACCAAGCTGTCTGTAGTTTGCTAAAATAGTTTTCTGTTCTTACAATGCTTCTTGTAACTGGACTGAGGAATAAACATACAGAAACTCTCTCTGTTTTCATGCTGTGGAAATCTTCACAGTCCATCAAGGAACAGCCTGACTAGCTGTTTTCCTGTGCGATTTTACAACTTCAGTGTTTTAAAAGCAGTGTTCAAACCATGCCTTGTGTTATACAGTGATATATGGCAGTCCCTCCTCCAAAGGGTTTACAGTCTGAGACCTACTTTGAGTTTTCTTTGCCAATAAGATGCAGCTTTGAGAAAAATGTGTGTACTATTCATTCTTGCTAGGAAGCACAGGATAGATAACAACTCCCAGACCTTCTGTTTCACTGTGAAAACTATTGTTTAAAAGTATGTTCTTTCAAGGGGAAAACCTGGCTTTTTGGCTAATAAAACCAATAATTTTTCCTAACAAGTTTCTTTGAACTGATTTCATTTTGAAAAAATAAAAATGAAACCTGAGCATGCCCTGTAGCTGTTGGCAAGTACAATTTGGGATAAAGCAAATCAAAGTAATAATCCATAACTTTTGAAGGTACCAGGTATTATGACCGTTGCACAGATGACTTAAATGAAAATGGTGAATACTATGTCTCTGAAGTGGTGAGCACTGACTCCCAGAAAAGTGTCTGTTTTCCCTCAGATGATAACTTGTATTCACCTCACACCTTTCTGCCCTTGGCTTTACTAGACAGCTGCTGTCCCACGGTGATCAGCCACCTGAGCACAAGTGAGACCTAAGGAAGCAGCCACTGCAGGAGACACTCCCCCCGTCACAGAGAGATGAACTGTGAGGGGATGTTTAGCATGTGTGACAAGAGTAAGAAAGTGCCAGGGATTTTCAATTGCCATAAAGGTGGTCAGGACTTGGGCTGAGATGTCATATACATGGCAAAGTAGCTTGATTTGCCTACTTTAGACAATGACTAAGCTTGACTGGTTTGAATGTGAAACCTTTTTCCAGACAGTCAGAGTATTTGGACATTGGAGGATACCAAAATCAAATCCTATAATCAGTCATCTCTTCCATTACATTATGGAAAACCAGGATAAAAATAACCCACAGAAAAGAAGTGTCACTCTGATTTTGTCAGAACAGAGTTAGATTCTGTACCTACTATTTGACTTGAGCATTTTGACTTCAAGTGGAAGGGGCATAATTTTGAGATTCAAGCCGATTTTGAAGTGCAATGAAAACTTTGTAACACCCTGCACTGACATTGAGGGTATTTTCCTGTGACATGCTTTATTTGAGTCTTGCTCACTGTACTTAAAAACTGCAGCATTCCTGTTGGTTTCAGAAAAGTCAAGACTTGCGGACCCTGCAGAGCTGACCCGTATAGAAGTGCAAAACCAGTACCCTGTATAGATCCACTGTTCTCTGAGTAACCTTCATTTCAGCTGCTTCTAAAAAATGAAAAACTATTCCAGGGGAAATAGTTTTCTTCCAAAACAGCCCCCATCTGAAAGATTTATTCCAGAAAATCTCAGTTATATGGGAAAAGACGCTATCAAAGCAGCATGCCAGGTCAGCTATAGCAGTTACTTTCCAGGCATACCCAAGCCTCCCTTGATTCATACCACTCTAGCCGTGATAAAAATCCCTTGTGTTTACTTGTCAGCAAACCAAACCTCTGGGACATGGCTCTCGATACATAACTGTGCAAGCAGAGATGCCAGGATGATGAGCTCCCTGTGAGCACCTCCACAATCGCTATTAATGACGGTGCTCTAAAGCAAGTGCAAACAGTCACACGCTCTTAATGCTTAAACCACAGCAAATGTGTTTTACCCCACACAATAGCTCGGTTATACTGTGTCCTGAAGCTGTGGTTGGCCAGGGAAGTGGTGACCACTTCTCACATATATAACGTATACCAAACATATTCGGTTTGGCAGGAAGACAAGAAGCTGGAAGTGTCACACTGGAGCCTAGCCCTCTGACAGCATGAGACATGTGCTTGTAAGCTGTCTCAAGGAGGATATTTGATTGCCCTCTTTCTTCTTCTGCCTCTCTCCCAACAAAAGTGGAGTGACCTCCCCCATGACCTGGCAAGTGCTGAAATTCCCCAAACACATTTTTCTGTTGTGCCCCAACGCTGAACAAAAGGAAACGAAGCAGCCTCGATATACTTGAAGTATGGAATGAAAATAATAGCTGGATCTTGCTCGCCCTGCAAACGCCGATCTTTACCTCCTCCCCAGCACGGTTTGCACTGCCTCCCACGCTTATCTGCTGTACTGTCGGCAGCTATTTCAGATTTATACACTTATTTATTTATTTATGCCCTTATTTATTTATTTGGAGAAGGGCAGAGTGGGGGGCGGGCGGGGGAGGAGGGGGGGTCTATGTAATTGCAGTTTACACTGCGTTCCCACGCTACTATTGTTTGTGGCTTTGTTTCCTATTCCCATCACGTGTGCTAATTAGTTGGAGCCGCTGGCTAGCTGGGAGGCGTGTGTCTGGAGTAAAAGCAGAAAGATCACTTCCTGGAGGGATCTAGGCAATCTGAACAATTCTTTGCTTTACTTTCAGCCCTCTCCCTCCCCCCCCCCGGCTTTACCACTCAGGGAAGAGAGAAGAAGTGCTGATTGTCAAACACTAGACACCGGAGAGGCACAGATCCTCTTCTGAAAAGGAGCAAGTCACAGAGGCAGAGGAAATTGGGCTGGAAAGAACATCTCATCTGTGTTTAAAAAATCTGGTTTTTAAATTTTTTTTAAATCTTCAGACATGCCCAATGTCTTTCTATTGTGGCTAAGAAGGTAAAAGTAGCATTTAAAAAAAATCTTCAGGTTATTTTAGCCTGCCCTTAGGAAGTGAGTCAGTTTTTTATGGCAAGGCTAAGCTAGCTCATGTCGTGGCTTGCAAAATGAAATGAGACCCAGAGAGAGAGAGAGAGGGAAGATTACCTGAGTCATGGCATTTGCTTATTAGTGCAGGCGTCAGACAGCAAGGCCAAGTCACACAGCAGCACGAGGTACCTGTGCATGGATCAGGGTTTAGACTCAACATCGGATTTGGTTTAGGTGCTTTTTTTGGTTGTTTTTTTTTTACTTTTAGATCTCCAGTTAAATCTTCCTGCCCACAGCCCGGATGCTTTTCAAATGCTGAGCACACCCGTCCCCCCTCAGATCAGCATGTAGCCCACACAGGGATGAAGCTGGAGCTGTAGGAGTTTCAGGGTCCCACCGACCCTTGCTGTCGTGTCAGCAGCCTTGGCGGAAACCTGTCCTTCTCACCCAGCCAGCAAGCCC
The DNA here is from genome assembly GCA_034509425.1 of Eopsaltria australis. Lineage (NCBI taxonomy): Eukaryota > Metazoa > Chordata > Aves > Passeriformes > Petroicidae > Eopsaltria > Eopsaltria australis. The sequence goes on from JAVTVJ010000056.1 coordinate 880,584, forward strand.
TGGGGCCATCTCCTCTGGCATTAATAGTCCTTGTCCTGCTGGTCTAGAGTGGCTCTCCAAGTTCCCCAGTTTCGAGTGCTGAGGAAGGGAGTGGGGGGCTGTGAGCAAGGGCGGTGCAGTGGGCAGGAGAGGGGCTCGGGCAGTCTGTGACCCCGGCAGGGAGTGCCGAGGCCAGGGCTCTTCTCATTCCAGCCGTGGGCTGCAGTGCCTAATGCCTGTGCTGTCGTGGTCAGGCTCAGCAAAGGCACAGGCTGCTCAGGAGGAGGCAGACCCCAGCCTCTTACATGGAAGGGGGGCTGCCAAGCACTCACCCAGAAACACAACGCAGTCTAACTCTGTGTTTGCCTCTCTTTCACCAGGCACAAGCTTGTGAAACCAGAGCTGTGCTGCTAGTGACCAGAGTCAGGCTCAGTGCAAGTACGGCCAGTGCTTTCCTGCACAGCTCTGGTACAGTTGAAGGAAAGGCCCAAAGGAAGAGCTACCAGTCTGCTTTGACATTGTGGGATTGCAGTTAGGCAAAAATTTCCATCCTCTGGGAAATTCCAGTATTTGCACGCTTTTATTTTGCTTTCACTTGGGCTACAGAGAATTGAAATATCTCAAGTCTGTTTGGTTTGGGGTTTTCCTGTCCTTTCAGTGGAGAAAACAAGTCCTATGTTTCAGAAACAGTGAAATGCTTCCCTGTGAGTCAGCTCAGCTTTAAAGGGCATCTCTGAGAGTCACATTAATACTTGGATGTTGTCATTTATGTTATCCCCCAGGCTTGCTTTTTTTAGAAACTGGATCCCCTTTCTGGGTTACCTGTCTCATTACAGCCTCTTCAGTACAGGCAATATTTCACATTATTGAAGGTACAGACTGGCTGGCCCAGAGAAATGCAGGATAATTTTTTCCTGCCATGGAAAGTAGTGTTTTACAGAGTTATTGTGCAAGGCTTCAGAGGTGGTATCCTCATACCATCATGCACATCCTGCTTTCTGCTCACAACTGCTTTTGCCATTAACAAACACTTCACATCCATGCAATAGCTCCAATTGCTTTGGTAAGTAATTTGGGAAAATATTTTCAGTATAGCTTTCAATGAGATAAGGAGTTAGAATTTAAGGACAAGTGACCAAGTGGCTGGTGATCCAGCCCTCTGCAGATGAGCAGGCACTTACAGTCCTCTATGGGTTAGAAGGAAAAGTCTGCCTTGAAGTCAGGCTTGCCCACTGTGAATGTGGAGAAGCTTAGAGAGGGAAAGACCTGCAGAATTCCCCCTGCATTACTGGCCTGCTTTACCCAGGAAACTGGTGGCCAGTGAGGAAGGTGCCATGTAGAAACATGGAAGGCATTCACGTGTGCATCATTAACTTCATTATTACCATTAAATAATCCCTGACTTGGCCCCAGGTTTATATCTTTGCAAATAGTCCTGAGCAATGTCCTGTCAGATCTTCCTCTTCCTGGTGGAAAGCATCCCTCTCCTTGGGAATGGCTGCAGTATTGTTGAGGGGAACACTAGGCTTTACCATAACACTAGCAGCTGATAGAATCTGCTGGTTTTTGCACCTGTGGTCTTCCACTGACTGTAAACATTATAATTTCTTATTATTTATTTCTTTTATAATGCAACTCACAAACTGCTCCAGACACTGACCTCCCAGAGAGATTGCTAATCAGGCAGAATTGCACTGCAGGGAGTGGTGAGTGCTCTGTTCAGATATCATTCAAGAATATGTGAGGACCACCAACATCTTTGCACAAGTAACCTGAACCATAGGAAAAATAATCTAGCAAAGCAACTTCTGTGCACTGTAACAATTACAAGGCTTCTTCAGAACTAAGTCTAGTTAATTATTTTTTAGTTTTTGCAACTCATTATTTATATTTAGAAATTAAAAAGCTCCAACGAGAACAAAAAAACCCAGCCCATCAGTGAGTCATTTGAAAGTTCTCTGTTCTTTTTCCTGTTTTCTCACTGAATATGAAAAGTGGCTCATGATTTGTGTCCTGATATGCAAAGCCTATATGAGCCTGAGGGAGCTTCACTCAGACTTCATGGCCACAGTAGCTTACAACAGTCACTTCAATGGAACAGAGCTCCAGCTAAAAGAGAGGCTTCTGGGTGCATTGGTCACAGTAATTGCAAAATGTTCTGTGAAGATGCCCACCCCTTCTAGAACTACAAATTAAATGAACGACCTCATTTCAACTTCCTTTTCGTGTGTGTACTGGTACAATATACTTGGTTACACACAAAAATCTTTTAAATGGTGCTTTTCCATGGTCAGCAGAATTAATCAGACCTTGTTTTCTATGGAGTAATGATCTACATCCTGATTCTGGCCTAGAATCTGACCCTGCTAGTTTGCTCCATGGTGCTGCAGCCTGCACCCACAGGCTGGCACGTGGGCAGGAAGCAGAAAATGCTGCAGTGGGCAGAGGGCTTGGGCATGCTGACTACCCAGATCAAATCCTCTGGCATGGCCAACAGAGGACAACCAATCTGTGTCTCTTTTCTTCATCAAGTTTGCATGAAACCTGTAAGATATCCAATGGATTAGATCTGCCATTCGTCAAAGTTGGTGGGTGGCAGCCAACAGGCTTCAACATTATTGAGTTTGGAGTGTCTGATCAATAAATACATAAACAGCAAAGCAGATAAATAAGATGGTTGCTGAAACTTGATTGCCAAAAGGACTCCATTTAAAAAGTGCCTATTTTGAGTACTAAAATGTTTCCCTGTGGATTAGGAAGAAGACATTATTTCAATCCTTAGAGGCAGTAGCAGCAATGATATTGCTGTAGATGTGATGGTCTAAATAAACAAGATGCAGGGTTTTCTGGAAGAGTCCATATCTTTATATCTAAGTTTTGTGTATCCACTTTCTCAGTTATATTGCCTGCTCTAGTAAAAGGTACTCTGTTGGTTTTTTTCAATCTTTGCATCTCTTAAGGATTTGGAAGACTCTTAGACACCAAAGTATTGGGCCTCAGAGTAAGTACACAGATGAGATAGTTAATCAGTCACTCACAGATTGTTTCTGAGATAGGAAAGCTTTCATACTCCCCCTTGGAGAGTTCTCAGGTTTGTGATGACTGAAAATGGGGGGGTGGTTTCAGTACTGCATTTACAACTAGTACTGCATTTACAACTACAGGAATGTAGAGTCCACCTTTAACTTGAAAATATTTGCATAAAGCATTCAGGTATTATAAAGGAAACTGATTACTTTATACCAGCTGGATTACAGCAAGCCAATATTGACTTCAGGTTTTGGTTGTCAGCAAGATTTATTTTGCTCAAAGTAAATATTGACTGTGGCACCACCAAGGCCAGTACTTACTTTGGAGGAATATCAATCTTGTGGCTCAAAACTGGAAGTCGATATCATCATTGTTACACTTTCTCATAAGTAGTAGGGAGGAGGAGCTTTGGCTAATGGGAAACATATATACATATATACATAATTTAAAATGCAGTGAAGAAACAAAAATATGGAAAGACAGTAACTACCTTGGATCAGTAAAAGACAGAAGCTGCTGGAAGGAACCACACAGTCAGGATATTATAATTCCCAGGGACATCCTTCCTGCAGACACTGGTTGTTGACCTCTTGAAAAGTAAACAGCAAGAAATGTAAGTGGTAGCTGACGTCAGGAATAGTATAATAAATGGAACAAAAATTTCTGTTCCCAGCCTCCTTTGAACTGTCAGTTGATTTTGTCTTAATACTCTGTAAGCCCTACAAAATACAACACGCCTGCTCTGTCATGGGATAAGTTTAGAATGCCATTGAAATTGTGCTTATTGGAGTCTTTGTCACTTGTGTCTTTGTAAAGAAACACAGCATCTGAACTTAAACCAAGAGGAAGGCAAGGAGTCTGTTTGGATTTGAGGCCACTAATATGGAAAATGCTCTAGGTTGCTTTTCACTCTGCTGGTGAAACTGTGGAGGAGGGCATCAAATCCATAACTGTAACGTTATCCATGAAATCTCTTGGCACATGCACACACACTGTGTTCCTTGATACAACGGTGCTTTCCTAGTTTAAGTGCTACAAGAATATAAAAATAGCCGTTTTCCTGCTAATGTCAGAGATAGTCCTATTAATTACAGAGACAGACAAACAGTCCTCAGGATTCCATGGAGTTGGAAGAGCAGGAATTCTCCCCAGCACAGAGTCTAGGTGTAGCAGTGTGCAGGAAATGCTAACAGGCAAGCCCTGCTATGAAGAACCAGGACAAGTCTACCAAGGACTGTGGCTGGTTTCCCAGAGGCCTCATTCAAACCACCACACTGCTGCTGGTAGAGGATGAGTTTGATGCAGGCCAGCTAAAATGCACTGTCTCATCTAAGAAGCCCATGGACTGACTCTTGGACAGGTAGAGTTTGCAGCTGCTGGAGCTGAGACCTTCCTGACCTAGAGCTCAAGCACCCTCCAGATGTTGATAGAGACAGAATTGGGTCTGTGGAAATCCAGCCTTGACACAGACACCTCTGCCAAGTGGTGCTGAAGACTGCCTGTCAGGAATATGTACCAGTAAAGGAAAGCTGCATGGCACTGAACTGCTTCTCACTTGCCAGCTGCAATTGGGAGGCACGAGCAGCAGGAGCATCACTTCCCAAGCTAAAAAACGTGACAGGAGTCAGGTCTCTGCAGCAGGCCATTCGCTCTCTCAGGAAAATCCTCAGCTGGTGGCTTACAGCTGGATTTGCCATCATACAAACACACAACTATAATGTTTGCCTTTCAAAAGATCTACGGACTTAACAGCTGCTGTGGCAATTGCTGCGAAGATCCGAGCTGAGCTTGTTAGAAGCACCAGCCTCCTTGCTCCATGTGTTAGCTATATTTGTATGTTGTAGCCCTCTAAAGTGTAGGCATCAGAGCTGAGAACACTCACACTGACTTTCCTGTGCCTGGCCACTCCCTTTGCTTAGCTGTGTACGTGGCACTGCCAAGCATCCAATGTTGTGGATTCCCATTTAGAAGCTTTGCTGGGTTCAGTCCTGTGCATGAGCACAGGACAGATCTTTAGACACTCAGCATAGAGGAGCTGCCAGTGTCATCCAATAGCAATGGCAGCTTAGGTCACTTGCAGTAAGTGACTCTCTATATATTTGAGATCAATAAATGTCAGCCTGCTGTGAAATTACTTAATGACATTAAGTTAGTGGATGTTAACAAGATGATATTGGGCCAGGCAGCAAATTGCTATTTTATTAATTTTTCTTCTTCCTGTATTTTTAGGGTTTGGTTTAGAAGATTGAAGAAATTTTGGCTATGGAATTTTACATTTTTGAAGTAAATAGATGTGAATATTTTCCCTCAACTCACATGAAAATAATTCAGTCCTGACTCATGCAAATGCCAAGAGAAACACAATGGGTTTGGAATAAGATACTTCCCCTGCATGACTGCCTTAGAATATTGTAGGAGGGAACTCAAGAAAGTAATGAACAGCAGTCATTTCATATGGCATCCACAAGACATAGGGTTGTTCTGTGGTCCCCAAGATGAAAAATTGTCCCATACTAGAAGTTCATCTGAAAGCTCATTTTGTGAAAGCATTTGCTCTCGTAGTGGTAAGAGGCTGAGTTTCAGCTCAGATAGGTGTTTATCTCTGTGTGTTCGTCTTGATTTGCTGTAACTTTTATACATCTCACTTTTTTTTCATGTGAGCTTCTTTCTTTCGTAGTAAGTGCTGTTTCCAAGGGCGGGACACATCCAACCCCTTCCTGCACGTCAGGCCTTCAGCTTCAGTTGTAAAATAAACGTGGGTTCTCCCAGTGGGCTCATGTGAGCGGCAACCAGGCTGTAATTGGGTCCCTCAGGAAGGTTTAACATCAAGAGGAGATGAAGTTTGTGGCTTTGACCAAGGAAAGAAGCCAAGGAAGGAAATGAAGAGGGACCCAGGAGGTGCTCTCCTTCACTCTCACCTCCCATACCAAGAAAGGCATAATGACACATTTTGAAAGAGATATTTATTTCTGTTCCTGCCATTCAAAATTATTTCATTCCCTGCACTTGTGTAGTTTTTTTGGCTTCTTTGGCTTTAGTGAAATCCCTTCCTATGCTAAGATTCATAATACATTTTATAACTGGCCATGCAAGAGGCCTGGAATGCCATTGGCCTCTTTGGGAAATAATTACTGTTTGTGTGGTCTAATAAATGGTCCCAGAGGGTTCAACATGAAATAGCCAGGGTCTACAGGAAAGAAAACTGTGTGGAAACTCGTGCAGCCTCACTAATCTGCAAGGAACAAAACAAAGTTGTACCCTGGGGTAAGAACCAGTAGCAACTCACTTAATTGCTACCATGTCAGCGTGTGAAACTACTACCTCTGCACAAGCTAATGCGAACCTGATGTGGTCAGATTTCTGATTGAGACCAGCTAAATATCACTTCAAACGAGCAGATAATCCCTGCAACAGATCTCAGTGCAGCCAGGGCTGTTTGTTATCTGAGCCTGGTGAGGCGGCCAGAGGACATGGACAGCCCAGAGCGGTCACCTTTAATGTGTAATGGGTATAAATAGTGGCCACTGCCTCTGAATTCGTGTCCGTCCCTCACCCACCTCACTTATCCTTCCCTTGGAGAGGAAATTCAGCCAGAGGGTGGTGAGAGCAGAAGGTGAAGCCCCTTTGATTAGACCACAAATGACCCTCTGCATTTCAGTTCTGTTTCCTTCCTTCCCCTAAGGTGTGCTTCATTTGGTCTCCCAAGTCCAGTAATCTCCACTGTGACCACATGAGGAGGAAATGCAAATGCAGGGGAGGAGGCCACATACTGATCTGCTGCCTGAGATTTGGGTTCAGAAAGTCATAACTCAAAATTCTGCTTTGTCCCAGCTGCACCAACCCCAGCCAGCCTGCCTAGAGACAGTGATGCTGCAGCTGACTTGATGCCTGTGTCCCCTTCATCACAAGATAACATTCCCATGGTGGCCTTCTGCAGATCTGTGCTCCAGACCAGGCCATGTGATGGCCTCACACTCCTTGGCTTGGATTGCAAGAGCAGCTCATGAGCTGCTCTAAGAGCTAAGTCCTGATCCCAGTGCTCTGGCTGCAGTCCTGGAGCTTTGCTCCTGGGGCATGCCCAGATGTGCTTGTACTGTCCAGCCCTGCAGTGCCTGGCCAGGCACCCAGGAAGGCTGTGGTAAAGCCAGGAATAAAACCATTGCCAGCAAGACCTCCTGGCAGTCCTGAACCTGCCCTAAGCAGCAGATTGCACTTCCGTTGCTTCACCCATTACACAAGATTTCTTCTTTTTTGGTACTTTCAGTAGGACACTCTCCGGTTTCCCATGGATTTTGGACACGGTAAACAAACAAGGCTGCTGTTTGTTTCTTTTAGGTGTATGTCAATACTTTCAGACACAAATTCCTGTAGTCTTCTCTTTGAAAGGAATCAAAATTCATAAGTGTAGAAAGTTTTCTTATAACCCTTTCAATGCTCCTGTAAATCTCTCCCCTTCTAATTAAAGCTACAGGAAAGTGAACATGACAGTGATGCAGTATCTGTCATGTTACACACTACAGCCACTGAAGGAGAGCTCCCATGGATGCTTGCTGGTGCAGCAGGCACCTTCTGGCACATGGCAGAGGTGTCCTCCCTCATCACCAGCAGAGATGCCATGGAGATGCTGGGTGGGTTCACCAAGGAGAGGCAGTGCCAAGGTATTGCCCAACTGGCCATTCTGCATACACTTTCATGTTTTAAAGAGAACTATTATTGTTTTATCTGAAAGTCCTGAGATATTTCAAGGAAACTGTCTTTGAGAGAAGTACCAGGCAGATTGTTAGGAGGAAAGGGGCAATGAAAGAGGAGAGAGCATCTCTCAGAGACTGATCAGAGGAGCTTTAAGTAGATTGGGGAACAGTACCCAGCTTCTTTTTCAGGTCCCTCAGGGTCCTGACTCTGCATCCAAAACAGGACCCCTTGTTTGGGTGGCACATGCAGACAGGAGAAGAGGGACATTTATCCTCTGCAGCCAGACAACACGTTGTGGGCAAATAGGTGTTGAGGACCACAGGCCACTGTGCAGTCTCCAGCAGCAGAAGAGCTTGCCCACACCTGCAGCTACTCTGTAAATGGTCTTTGGAGGTCAAGGGGGGTTAAAAAGCTCATGGAGTGTGCAATTGTAGATGTCATAGAATCACGGAATCATGGAATCACAGAATGATTTGGGTTGGAAGAAACTTTAAAGACCATTTAGTTTCATCCTCACTGCTATGGACAGGGAGCTTTTCACTAGACCAGGTTTCTCAAATCTCAATCCAATCTGACCTTGAACACTTACAGGGATGGGGCATCCACAACTTCTCTGGACAACCATTCCGATGCCTCACCACCCTTGACAAGCTGTTTATTGGTAACCTCCTCCCCACCACACACTTCCCTCCATCAGCAGCCCACCACCTCTGATAGGCACACCATCCCATTTCTGCCCATCCAGGGAACAACATCCTGCTCTGAAACCCTATAATGCACACTCACTAATCTCACTCACCCAGCAAGCTGGTGTCAATAACAAACCTGACATCAAAGGGCAGAATCCCCTGACTTGCACTGCCTGGCCATAAATTAACTGAACTCTATCCCCAGCACCCCATCCCTCTGACCTCGGAGGTGCTATATTTACCAGGGCACTCTGTGTGCTAAGTCAATGTGGAAATCAGGTTAGTCATACTTTCCTGGAAGTGTGATCTTGCCCTGCTTGGCCGCAACCTGTGAGCTTCCCCAGCACCACAAGCACTTTCAAAACTGAATGCTTTTCCAGTGGAAAGCCTTCCTGCTCTATTGTGAAGCAGGACTGAAATGATTTGCATTGGGAGCCAGCAGGAATTCAGGTTGAAAAAAAAAAATAAAAGAAAGGGGTGTGCTGAGGTGGCCATATCAATGTGTTTCACACGGAGGTTTGCTTTCAGCTCAGAAAGGGATCAGTGGTTATGTGAGATAGGAGAGTCCTGCAGAGAAGTCACAGTTGTGGATTGTTCCCTCCCTGAACTGCTGCATCTCTCATGAAAACTGGAGCAGCCCCAACACAAAATGCAATTGTCGATCCTTAACATGTCGAGAGAATGAAAAGAGAAATTATATTGCAAGCAGGCAGTAAACAAAGTGAAAATTCACCTGTTCCAGGTAAATGAAGAGCCAGGATCTCATCCAGACACAAAAAACTCAACTTACCTGAAGGACAACATCATGCTATTTCTTGGTATTCCAACTGGGTGAGTCTTCTCTGAAGTTAAAAGGGTTGGAGAACTCCTGACACTAAGCAGACTCCAAACTGAATTTGCAGAAATGTTGGCAGGTTCATAATCTAGGAAAAGTTTGCAACAATTTATTTAACAGCAATTTTATTTTAATTATGTTTTAGAGCCAATTAATTAAAACATCAAATTGAACTGAAGCACTTTTCTCTCCAAAATCCCATTTGGGAAAGAGTTCTGCTTTGAGGAATTGTTGCTTGCTCTTACACAAAGGCTCCACTGAAAGCTTCTAATGGCCAGAGTTTCTGGATTTACACTGATTCAGTCCTGACAGCACTGGAATTTCAAAGGTGAGATATTTGTGCTGCAAACCTTGATCATCCTCTGCAGAACTGCAAATGGACCCTGTGTTGCCTCCTGCCCTGCCATGCTGCATCAGCACCTTCTCACCCAGAGGCCAAGACTGTCAAGATGTCTGAGGCTCAAATGCATCTGTAGCTCTGATTTCCCACCTTAATAAATGCCATGAAAAAGGCTCATAAAGCCATGAAGAGTTTTCAGACTATAATGCTTGCACAGTGTAAAAGCCTCTGTTTTTTCATATTCTTTGTTGTTAAAGCTAGAGAAGTGGGGGACACTGCCCCACACATCTTTCCCAGTCTCGTAAGTGTAATAGAGTATGAATATCAACATTACATTAATCTGGGGCCTGCTTTTTCCAACAACTTCTGGAACAACCCTTACACTCTTTACAAAAGTGAACAAACTATGAACACCCATGACACTGAGTGTGTCCCCCTCCATAAGTACTGTCACAGACAGCACTGTGAGGAACTCTGGACAAGTAGTGAGAAACCCTGTGGGGATGAGGCTTGCGAGCAGTCAGGGCTCAAAGATCCCCTTACACTGAGTAACACAGACATCTCTTACAGAAGGAGACATAAAGGTCTGTCCATCTCCATGTGTCTTTCCCTGACCTTGGCTGGCCTGTGAGTAAGGGGACTGAGAAAAAGATGCACCAGTGAGGACATTTTCCTCGCAGAGTCAGCCAGGCTGTCTTGAGATTTAATTTCCTGTGAACCAAGGCAGTGTCAGAGCCTGTCAGGTGGCAGGTTGTCTGTGAGCTGGGAGTAGCAAAGCCCTGTTGTAAAGCTCTGGGCTTACTCTACCTGAACTATGTCTATACTCTTAAATAAACAGAGCAGGGCTCATGAGGCCAAGTGCCACAACACAGCTTGCATACACACAGCTGAACTTTCTTTCCCCTCAAAAGAGAGTAGCCTTATCCCTTCTGCATTTTGGAGACTGGACTAAAACCATTCTGGAGAGCAACCAGACAACCTGGTTAATAACGGAAGACTAGCTAAGCTCAGCCAGCCAGCTTGGAATCCTGGTGCCAAAGGACACTCTGCTATCAACCAGGTTCCCAAGGCTGGTCTGGCTGCAGCTGGTACAGCTGAAGCAGTTGCCATTCAAAGTGTTCATCATCCCTCCACCCCACACACCTCAGCAATTCTGCCACCATAGTTGAGGGAATTACTTATCCAGACCAGGTCAGCCAACCCAGCTGAGTTTGAATGGTTTTGGTAGAAGGTTTTTGAGGACCTGGAAATTAAGGACTGATTTTGCTATCAGCTGTGATGTCTGTGAATGTGAAATGACCTGAAGCCAGGGGAGTTTCCTTCTGGTTGATGTGCAGGCAGAGGATGTGTAGTGGCCTTTGTGTACCCTTCATGCTGAGCACAAGCCATTCACTGCTTGTTTCAGTCTGCAGCTCACTGTGACAAAATGTGACAGTGCCAGGGGTCTGCCTTTACTGCGAAAATTTTACCAGTGGAGAGGGTAGGCCTCCAGTCCAGTCTATAAATGCCTGGGAAAAGCAGGAGAAAAACGTCTCTGGTTTTTATACAGCAGGGACCTCATTACAACTCACAGCATACCTGCACATCTTTCCCAGTTCTGGACAACTTCATGGGCTTGGCCAAAGCCTCTCCCAGCTTGCTGCCAGTTGCTCTGGTTTTCAGCCAAGCTGTACAGATCAGCCTCACAGTGAGTCTCTGAGACTTCAAGTGCAGTAAAATGTAGGTCAGATCCTGCCCTGTAGCTGGAGGCAAGCTGCCCTCTGGATCTGTGGAGTCTGTGGAGCCCCAGCTCCTATGACAGGCATTGTCTCACCCTTTGGCTTGAGTTTTATTTGTGAGAATTAGCCTGGAGGCTGAGAAATTAGAAATGGACTGGCCAGTGTTTGAGAGTAGAATTGGGCAGAGAAGGGATTATGCAAAGCAGGAGACACTGGAAAATAAAAATACTGTACTAAAAAGTTGGTTGCATAATAAAAATAGCAAATAATTTAAAAAAAAAAAATCTGGTCTGTTGATAGGAGCCTTTATGGGCTTTTTTTGACCCCTGCTCACCCAGCCCTCGCGCAAACACAGGCGATTAAAGGGGGGGCAAGGAGGCTCTGTGTCCTCCAGCAGAATAAAGTCACCGCAGAGGGTTCCTCTTAGGGCGATGGAAGGGTGGCTGGCTGGTGAGGAGAGGCAGGAGGCAGAGGAGTGGCTGTCGATGCCGAGGTGCGATGGCCTCACAGAAGACCACGCATTGTGCGCGGCAGGACGAGCCGGCGCTTTGGTGCCAGCCGAGAAAACAAATGCCTTCCCGCTGTCTCCTGGAAATGCTTCCACCGCTCCTGCTGAGCGCGTTCATTTCAAAGCCCGCTGACTTTTTGCCCTTTCTAATAGAGCTTAAAATGTTTCAGTTTTCCAGGCTCCCCCCGCCCCGGCCCTCGGCTCGGAGGCTCTAATGCCGCAGGTTCGTGGGATGCCAGGGGAGTGTACGGCCAATCTAGAGGATTAGGGGGCGGTCGGTATCTGAGGGGGACGGTGGTCTTAAGATTCTTCCCCACAGTGGCAGTGAAACGCTATAAAGCTGCAAATCTTCAGAAGTATCGTTTAAAGCCAGCAAAATCCCCTCTGGAGCCTGGCCGCTCCAGCTGCGGGGCTGCCATCCCGGCCTCTCCCCTTTTTCCTGGAGTTTCTCGGCTCCCCGGTGCCGCGGGGTGCGGGGCGGGAGCGGCTCCCCCGCCGGCGCTGCCCCGGGCCCGGCCCGCAGCTGCCCGCCCTCCCCGGCCGCCCTCCCGCCGCCGGCCGTGTGTGTGTTTAGGAGGTGCCGTTTCCCACAGCTCTGATCTAATGCAGCTGTAATTCAATCTCCGTGTGACCGGCACTCCGCCGGCGCTCTCCCACCCGCCGGCAGGCTCCTCTCTCCCAGGCTGTGTGTGCGTGTTACACATTTACACTGTCAATCTGACGGGCTCCCCTCAAACAACCCCTCTGTATAGATTTACAATGTCAATCAGGCGGGCTGCGGGGGCTGTCGGCGGCAACCGCTCCCCCCCGCCGCCTCCGCTGCCCCCGCAGCACGGTCACCCTATACCTGCCACTCAGCCCCGGCAAAAGGACTTTTGTTTAATGGCATTTGTGTGCGGCCACAAAGAGCAAAGGCAGCTGAGGCAGATAAGGCTGAGAACCTGAAACAGATGTAAAAGAGATCAGATCGAGTTTTCTGCGGATCCTCAGCTCCTGTAGAGATTTATGACCCCTTTTAACCCCATTTTAAATAGGTTAAACCGGGCTTGTTTTATAGGGACGAAATGAGACCGGCGCTTGTATAGAAATTTATGCAGAGGAACGGATCAGCCCCCCAGTTTTGCTCCGTTCCTTATCACTAAGCCAACCCCTTCGGCCACTGCGTTGCTCATAATTCGAAAACTTTTCTGTGATCTCATTATAACTCACATCCTCAGAAAGATCACAGAGCTGCCAGTTGACCTTTAGCCCCTGAAGAGTCCTAATTTTGGGTTGGCAACTTACAGCTCAACAAGCGAGGCAAGGCAGGCGGACAATAGCGGCGGCCGAGGACGGGGAGCACGGCACAACAATAAGCTGTCCTTGGAAGTGCTGGGCTGCGATTGTCATCCCAGACACAATCATGGGAGACTCGGTTGGGATCGCTTTCTTTTGGCAGACAGCTTTGAACTCTGCTCTTCCCTTCCTGTTTCTCTGTTAATTATAAGTTTCTGCTTCTTCCCAATGACAGATGAATCCGCCAGGGGTGAGAAAAACCAAAGGGACAAATTCTGCTCAGTTGGAGCTGCTGAGCCTCCGCTGGCTCACACCCACTTTCTCCAGATTTACACTACAAGGCCTGAACTGAGAGGAGAATACAGCTTTTTCGGCCAGTGGTTTGTACAAAACACATAAACCAGTCTTTCTTGGAGAAGGTTTGGCAAAGCACCGTCATACTCACTGCAGATAACAGCAAAGCTTTAAAGCTCATTGCTGCTCCAGAACTGCCCTCTTCCTCTTCTCACAGGCTCCAACAGCACCAATTTCTAGAACATCCTGAGAGCTGTTTCTTGAGGACTCCTGCACCACCCAATGGAAGTGGTGGCAGCTCCACAGCCCCTTTACAATTCGAATACCACTGTCTTTACCTGTGCTGTGATTTCATGATATTTTTTTAAACAAGAGTGTCACTGATACCAAGAGGGTTTTTTTCAAAAGACTTTCCCACTGTTCTCATAAAATGGAGACTCACAACAAAGCAGCCCTAGAAACACAACCGTAAGAAGAACCATGTCAATTATTTCCATTTCACGGGTATTACTGACTCATCACAATTTTCTATCGCGCTGAGCTTTTGAAGCCAGCTGTAAGAGGTGGAACATATTTCATTTTTGTCATGCAGGGGTTCTTCTGAAATCCTACATTTTCTCTGGTTGGGGATGGAGGTAAAAGGGGGAAGTTCCCTAACAGCGACACAAAGAGTGTTCCAACTTGTGGCTGTGCCTCCACTCTCCCACGCATGCACCTGTGTCCCCAAGCCTCTAACAACAGCATCAGAACTAAAAAAAGCTCTGCTGTGCTCAAAGGATAGTAAGAAATGTGACCATTCAGCCTGGGAAGGAAGGAGAGAAAACTTCTAACTAGAGGTCATGTCTCAAATCAGTATTCATCAGGCACATGGTTACAGAAAAGGGCTCCTGACAAGAAGAAAAAACACACAGATAAAAGCAGACAGATGTCCTAAAATAGAAAGGAGGCCTCTAAATTTTCCCACTTTTGGGGTGGGTATTTTCAGCTGAACTCCTACCCAGCCCCTAACTCACACCCATGCAAATGACCACAGATGTCAGGTTTTTTTCCCACAATTTACACATACGTGAGAAATTCAACGTGCACCAAGGGGGCAGAAAATCAAGTGTTTGCCACAGCTGCTGGTGCTGAGGGTTCATGTCCACCAGCAAACACCCAGGGCTGGGGAGGGGATGCTCCACACGTGGGCAGCTGCTCCCAGAGATGCAGCATACTTGCCTCAAAGCCCTGTGTCTGGCAGATGCTGCGGGGCTGGGGCTCAGACCAAATCCCAGCCTCTCCTATCCTCGTGTTGCTGGAAGAGTTGAAGTTCCTCTGCCTTTGGGCAGACAACATCCCAGGGCCAAGGGCAAGAGGGTACAAGGCTTCTTGCTTCTTCAGCAGAGGCCAGCTAGAGTTTAGCCTAACTTTCTACCCTTGCCATCTCTGCCTCAGCCTGCAAATTAACTCCATCACCCCAAATCCACAAACTGAGCAGAGACAGTTCGTTTCATTTAAAGGTACCATAAAAAGCCTATAAAAAGGTTAAAAGCCCCATATAATTATCTTATTTTATTTTATTTTCAGTCCCATGGTATTAATTAAAAAAAAACTGCCCAGCCTGAGAATTTGATTCTTTCTACCTGATATGGGGACGCAAAGGAATCTCTCTTGAGAAAGGTCTCCAGAGTCCTTAATCACCATTTAGGGGCCCTGCTCTTTGAAGGGCCATAGAGGAACAAAGTGGTTTGGGGATTAGCGAATGGCTTTTATTTCTTCCCTAATGATGAGCAAAGTGCAACGAATGCCTAGGGCAGATGATAAATTGAGGCAGAAAATGTTGCACGAGTGCCTTTTGCTAAGCTAGAGGATCAGTGTCAACAATATAAAAAAATGCCTCTGTTTGCTCATAAGAAATAATGTTTGAATCGTTAAACAGTCGAGACGGTATTGGCCATATTTAACCGCCTTATACCTGCAGCCCCTTTGCAAACAACCCCTTTGAAGTGACTTCAAAGGGTCTGTGCACATAAGGAGAGGCTGCAGTATCAGTCAGTCCTCTGGGTACTCATGGGACTGAGGAGCAGAGCACAACACAGCAGAGCTGACGCTGCCCAAAAACCTCATTGAGGCTTGGGAGTAAAAAAGGGAGGCTATCCAAGAGCCCCTGAGAATATTTTACTCCAAAGAAGAGGAAGAAAAAAATTCAGCATGTTCCCTTTGACACTGTCCCACAAGCCACTTTGAGCTGGGGTTTCCTTCAGTCATGGCAGAAAAAAAAGCCAAACAACAAAAACTTAATTCTAGGGGAAAAAAATTAAGTATAGTCATGATGTTCTGTAGCATGTTTCTGTGGTAAGGGTGAGGAATCCAGGATGGAGCCAATGTCCCCAGAAGTCACTGGAGACACTCCCTGGTTTCAGAGAGTGCCAAGCCAGGCTTGAGTCAAAGTTAGCAGGCAGCACAAGTCAGAAAACTCTGCTGGCAAAAGGGGTGCAGAAGCTGACTTAACACAAAACAACCAGATCTGCGATACAGGCTGTAATTTTTTCCTTTTGTAAGGCTGAGATACAGCTCTATCTCAGAGTGCAGACAGGAATTAACTGACCCAGTGATACATAAGGCAGGATTTGTGGAAGCACCTTTTCTCCTTTTCTTCTTTTTATAGATAATTTTCCCTTCTTTGCACAAACATCATATGAGCTGTAGAACTCAGGCTGTCTGTGCTGTCCAGATAGACAAAGATGGCATCATGATGTTACAACTCCTTGTTTTTTAACCTGGAGGAATGATACAAGTTTCTTGGGTACATCTGGAGCTCAGATCATCTTTGGAAATGAGTGAGATACTGACAGCAGGCTAATTTTGTGTGTTCATTTTACCTCTCTGTTCATTTAACAGGGAGTCTGTGAGGATCAGATGTTCAAAAGTGCCATGTTTTTATGTCTTTGGTTATACGTTTCAGCGATAAATGAGGTCCTTCTCCTACTCATTATGGCTGTTATAAGGTTCAAAAGCACTTTCTGAGGAAAGACAGAATATAAATATGTACTACATGATTTCATTCTGCAAGATAATCTTAGTAAGTGACCCTCACCAGAGATGCATAAACATTTTTCCTTTTTTAAAAGTCTGAAATCAGTTTTTATGTTTAGAGGATTTCATAAGGAACTTGGGGAGGATAAGGAATCAGGCAAAAACTTCAGGATTTCTGAGATAATTAGTATTTTTAAATTACAAAACAGCATGAATAAGAGCGCTAGGTGTTTATCTCCATGGAGAAAAATAAATTACCTGCTACTACAGAAAAGTAACCTGATTAGCAACTTAGATATTTGTAAGGAATGAAAATAGTAGAGCTAGGGCAAGTGCTACCCAATTAGCAATTGGCAGAGAATGAAAATACGTTGTACTGGAGAATGCAGACTAGTAACATGCTTTACTGCACAGTACCTGAATATATAAAACAAATGCTGAGCTAGCATTATTGTCTTCATTAAAATACCTATTATGTGCAGGTGACACATATGGATAAGGTGGGAAAATTACTGAGGAATTGTAAATATAAGGAGCTGGAGAGTTTGTACTTGACTCCCTTTTATGAAGCTAAACAAATGTGGGAGCAGTAGCTCATTGTTAGGACTGGAATCAGAAGCAGGTATCTTCAAGGCAGCCAAGGAAGCATAGAGATTAGGAAAATATTGTGCTCAAGCTAGTAATGTCAGGATGGATGCTATATAGACTTTCAGAGGAGAGAAATTCAGGAGATGGTTTTTGCATACACCAAGAATGTGACACTGCCAGCCTTTACATCAGTGTGAAGGAAAAGTGGAAACGTATCAATGGTTCAAAAGGGCTTCTAGGAAAAATCCACAAATGGGTTCAAAAAACTATTCAGGCAAACTGCCATGGCTGGAGGCAGAGGAGGGAGGAAGTGAGAAGGAAGGGTTCATGGTGAAAAGCAGTGCCACAGCTTATGATGCCCTTAGGTCACAGGCAGGCCAGGCACAGAGGCTTGATTCCCAGGGATCAATGCCACCATGGTCACCTCACAGGCCAAAACCAGTGAATGTTACCCTTAATCAGGAGCAAACTGAGGACATCTGCCTCTGCTTCAGAGGTTAAGACTGATGGTAAGCTAGAGACAGCTTTGGCTGTCTTAGGAAAATAGATCCCTGTGCAAGGTAAGAGTTAATCCTAGAAGCATGTCTGTGATCCTGGTAACTGCAAACATGTTGTGAACAGAAAGGAAAGCTAAACACATAAAGAGGTCCATAAAGAAAGTGAAATCAGTTGTAGGAAGTGCAGACTGGTGAGGGCAGGAGGTTCAGGGTGGCTAAGTAAAGATGCAAGCGATTAGGATGAGCAATAAGCAGAAGGCCTTCCAACTATAAACAAGCTGGGGAAAGAGGACTCTGGGAAAGCTGTACAAATAAGCAGCACTGACTTAAAAAAGATATTTAGAGGTGGAAAAACAAATCTTGAATAGAGTCCTTCAGAGAGTGCTTGACAGCAGCACCGTCATGTGGCATCAGCGTTCAGAGAAGGGCACGCTGTCCCCAGCACACCCCCTCTGCCAACACTGTCTGACAAGCAAGGACATGCACTGCTGTCCCTAGAGAGCAGGCTGAGGTTTGGATCTCATCTGTGCGGGTGCTGGAGGCTGTGGGAGCTCTTAGGGAATGCTTTATATTTTATTAATATTTTGAAATTCTCTTACACTGAGTCGATGAACAGGTTAAGAGATCATTATCTAGGATATGAAGCCTTAATCTGTCAGCTACCAGTGTTTCATAGACAATTTTTCAGCCCTCCCAGTCATGATATTCTTATATATTTACATTAGAAAATATGAAGAGAAAATCCTGATAATTTTAATCATCTGAATTGCTACAGAGAGAAAAAAAACCAAAAAACCAAAAAAAAAAAAAAAAAAAAAAAAAAAAAAAAAAAAAAAAAAAAAGAAAAGAAAAAAGAAAAATATGCCTTTCCATTCTTTTCCATTATTTCTTTTCAGGAGAAAATTAGATACCACATGGTCATAAAGCCCTGAATTGAGAGCGACAACAAGTCCCCTTTCCCAAAGATCTTACTGTGTGGAAAGGATAAAAAAATGGGTTTGTGTGTAGAGGAGATAAATGGTCTTTTCATATGCATAAATGCTTTATTTTTGCATGAGTCATAGTGGGTTTGAGTAAGTCCTCTAAAATGCCTCACATTTTGGCTCTGGGCATGAACATCCTCTGTCAGAAATCAAGTTTCTTAAAGTCACTTGAAGGATCCGTATGAACTAGGGAAATTCAGAGCTGCTTCCACCACTGCAGCCCCCAGCCCAGTCACAGATTGTGGTGGTGCTGGTGACCCTGCAGCCAACACCACCTTGGGAGCTTCAACACGTGCACCAAAGCCTGCTTGGATCACTGCAAAGTGGTGTGAGAGGGAGACTAACTGGCGCTAGCAACCAGTTTTGGGGCCTTTGAGTGGGCTTTTTCTGTGTGGTTTTGTCTAGAAAACATCCCTAAGGAGGGTGGGGGGGTTCCTGTCAGGGAGGTCTGTTGTGCTAGCACTTAAACAGGATCTCTTCAGGATGATCACACTCAATTCCTACCATTCCACATTTTCAGAGCCTTTTCCAGTCCTTTTACCTAAGCCTGAAAGCTTTCAATTGTTTCCTCGGTGTTCCAGGATTGGAATCAGCTCGGGTCCCTGGGTGGAGATATCCTCTGGGCCGTGGCATTGTTGCAGGAGCAGCCGTGTTTGCTGGGACACCCGGCAGAGCTGCCCAGAGCTGTGCCAGCGCTGCTGCCAGGGCTCCGTGGGGACAAATCCAGACTAAGGGGCTTGGGGACAGGAAGGAAAACAGGTGATGGGAGGCTTTGTAACCCTCCTGGATGACTTTGCACCGGACTAAAATATTTCTCCATCTGTCTCCCTGGGAGAGGCAGGGAAAAGGTGTGGGAAGAGCCTCCAGGAGCATGGATAGCTGCTACAGCTCATGTTGCAGGATTTTCTGGACCACATATTTACCTTTTATCACTACAAGCCATGCTTGAGACATGGAGAAGGCCCCACAGAAAACCTGCTCTGAGTGGCTTTCCTTCTACAAATGGAATTGCTCAGGATTGTTCTGGGAAGAGGGAGGGATTTTCAAGCAGAAACTTTGGAAGATGGCACTTTGAGTGATGAAGGTAATTCCCTTACCCAGGGGAAGAGCTTTTCACCTCCCTTTGGGCCCATTTGGCCTTCTCCACTGCTGAATAAGGGCCACTAAAGCTTCTGATAGCAAATGGCAAGCCAGGCCTCAATGCTGAAAAAAGCTATCCCTGGGGATTTTATTGAACTACATATTAAAATAAATTATACAATCAGTACAGCAGTCCTGCTTTGCCTGTCTGATGGAAAAATCTGCTTTGTCCCATCTATTTGCCTCCCAGCACACTTTGAATACTTCTAATGGGAGATTTCCACCATGGAAATGACTGGGAGAGGCTGTCCTGTCACTGAACTTTTCTTTCTTAGCAGCCACCAGGCTATGGCTGGATTTGTGCCTGACACCTTAGTGCCATGCCTGCCACATATTCACATCCATTAATGAGCCTCTCTCCTATTCTGAATGTTACTTGTCACACGGGGAAGGTGAATCTGTTAAAAGATGAGTCACGAAACAGTCAAGACCAAGCAGAAGAAGCCACAGAGACTCTCTTAACAAGCAGTGGCTACATGATGCAGCCAACAGAAGGGAGTTTTCAGCAATTATAATGAAAAATCATAGCCAAGACACCAGGCAGATTTGAATTTCTCTTTTTATCTCATTGCAGTGCTCTGGAGCTAAGACATCACCTAAGCTTAGCTAAGTCTATTGTTACTGTGCCTTTAGGCCCTGGTGAGGAGCTGCAGGTACCCTGCAGGACTCAGGGCAGCCAAGAGAAACCTCTGCTCCATTCAATCAAACTGATTTTCTGCCAGGCCTACATGCATGTGACACGCTGAAAACCCCTTCAGCCTGCATGCCCTTAGAGGGCACTTCCTGAGTTTTTGGAGATTTGGCACAGCTCAGTCCTGTTGGCATTTAATTGCCAGCACCCTCTCTAGCAGGTACCAGAGTCACCATTCCCACCAGTCTGGCTAACCCCAAAATAAGCCCTGGGGCTGCTCATCCCACAGGGCATCCCCCCAGGAAATGTCTGACCCAAGGAAGCAAATGAAAAGTCTTTTGGGGTAGCTCTCCTCTGTTGTAGTCTAGAGGCAGCAGTGGGAGCTGTTCTGGTGTCTGTAGAGGGGAAAAGAGAAAGGCAGGAAGGTGAGAAGAGGATCAGGAGTGGGAAGGAGAAAGGGGCTCTGCATGAGCCATATGACTGCTGAATTCTTCTGTACTTCTTCCCAACTCTTGGCACAGATAAGAGAAATCCTCTTCCAGACCCTGCCAAGCTGAAATGCCAATCAAGCTCTTTTCCATCCACATGCTGATCTGTGCAATTAAAAGTTTCAGAAAGATCTAGTTAAACTCAATGTAAACTGCAGATTCATATTTTCTACCAACCTCCCACAAAGCCTTTCATACCTAACCTAAACTCAACATTGCCAGCTCTCCTGAGATGTTTCTTGATAATGTCTTGTGATAACGGATGTTTTTCCTAAAGCTCCAGCTCCCAAATGGAAATCATTACACGAGAATCTCAGCTTTCATTAAAAAGTAGATTTCTATCCCTCAGGGCCATGAAAGAAAGCTCAGAGCTGTGAATCAAGCAAATCATGCAGGCTTAGAAAACAGAAGGCAAAACAAAAGCAGGCCAGGATAACTACTGCAGCCACAGCTCAGCACAGCTCCTGGCCCAGGACAGCTGGGGCAGTCCCTGCAGGGCCAGGACCCCACTCTCAGGTAAACTGCCCTGTGGCACCATGCACTGCAAAATAAAGGTGCATAAACCTTTTTCAGCAGTTGTTGGGTGATTGGACACCTTCATTTTGCCTCATTTTGGAGTGCACAGATATAAAAAGAGATTCACCAACAGGCATGCATACACAGGCACCTATCCACGTCATGTATCAGGCTTGCTGGTGTAGACACAGTCACACCAACATAAAACCCAGATGAATTCATCATCCTCATAAGCATCTCACTATGGAGATTGTTCAGTTACAATGAGGCTACAAAAATAGCACAAAGATTCTTAGTTTTCTGATCGCACTATTTAGAATACAGCAAAAAAATGCCAAGTGCTCACATTTTGCCTCCTGACTTTTCTATCTAAACTCCTCCCCAAGTACAAAAAAGGACACAGAAAGAAGGAATTTAATCCTCACCCTAATATGAAAATACATTCAAAAGGAGAAGAAAGAGCAGAATCTGAAGCTTTTGCTTGGCATTTCTGTCACTCTTGTGTATACATATTTCCCTTAGGTGCATGCTTAAACTGTTGTATTTTAATTTTCATAGCATAAACATCTGATTTTCCACACAGTAAGAGCTCTTTCTGCCAGAGAAGGACAATGTTTCTTAGAGCAAATAGATCACTGGCTTTTGTGCCAAGATGCAGCAAAACACAGAGGTAGGGGCTACACTCCTGCCCTGCTCCTGTCTCCTTCAGGGCTGAAGTGAACTGCTATAGAAAAGGAGCAGGACAAGAAATTTTGGATTGCTCAAAAAGGCAAAATGATTTGTGACCTTTGCAACAGCACTGCAGAAATCCAGCTGTCTCATGAGCAAGCACCAGACACAGCAGCATTAGTAAGCTGTGCACTGAGGGGCTCAGCCCAATGGTTTGCTTAGAGAGGAAATTGCTCGTGTAAAGGTTTTTAAAGCTCAGCTCGCATGTGTGCACACCCTGCTCAGAAAAAAAATATTCTGAGCTTTTTCTCCTAACACTTCTCATTTTCTAACTAAGATAATTGAATGATTCAGTGAACATGGCTGGCATTAAAATCCTGGGGGAGGGAAAAGCAGAGGTAGCAAGCTCTAAATCCTCTGCCAAATCCCCTTTTCATAATTTATAGTCTGTCACCAGTTTATCACCGAGAACTGTCCCTCTTTTTCTCATTCTCCAGGCTCCTTTCCCAGTGGACAGTCCATGCCAGCTGTCTCGGCAGCAGGAACGTCCTTTTTTTCCCAAGCCTCGACCTGTGGGAAAATCTTCATTGGCCAGTAATTGATTCCACCCTGCCAGCTCCATTACTTTAGTCTACAGTCAAACTGCCAGCAAGCTGGAGACAGGCAGCCTCAGCCCTCCCCTGCTCCCGCTATTGAACCCGCTCCTGCCCGGCCTGTTGGCTACCGCGCCGCTGAGCTGATGCGTCAGCCCGCCCTGCAATTAGCACTAATCTGAAAATTGGCCTTTGCTAGCAAAGCCAAGCACCTGACAGCTAATTGTTGATGTCAGATTGATGTGCATTTAATATGGAAACGTTATTTATCAAAGAGTACTTCTTTTCTTTTTTTTTTTTTTTTTTCTGTTGGTCTTGGTTTGTCCCCGGATTGCCACAGGCGCTTACAGCCCACAGACCAATAAAGATCTTATACTTCATTTAACTTAAGGAGCCTTCTAAATACCCTTTC
The DNA here is from genome assembly GCA_034509425.1 of Eopsaltria australis. Lineage (NCBI taxonomy): Eukaryota > Metazoa > Chordata > Aves > Passeriformes > Petroicidae > Eopsaltria > Eopsaltria australis. Next base: position 903,476 of record JAVTVJ010000056.1, read on the forward strand.
AAACTCTCGGTGTAGGGCAGTGCAGTACTCATCTATTTATAGTGTTTATAAAGAAATCACTGCCAAGCAAGCAATTATTGTTTTTAGTCTCTTTTTTTGGAATCAAAATATTGGGGAGTGAAGAAAGGTTGATAACAGAATAGCAACTGCCCGCCAGCCCTGGGATTAAAAATGAAGTTTTGACTCATCTCCAGAGTCGTGCCAGCCTTTCCTTACACCAGGCTACTTCAATGTTTACAGTATTATTTCTGATTTCCATGGCTGCGTGTGTTATAGGAAACACACGAGGGAAAATACAGGTCCTGTTGATTTTAACAGAGGTTTTGCCATTCTTGACAACAGAGCAGGGACTTCCCTGGTGGTTTTGTGGAGAAAAAAGGACATGATCCTTCAAGTCCTCATCCTGGCATCAGACAGCAGAAAGTGAAGCTGCGTGTACATGGAAACCCCCTCACACTGCAGTGAAGTTGGCTGACATCTATCTATCTATCTATCCATCCGTGTACTGTAAAATGGGTTTTCTTGATGATGAAAGCCGTAGCTAAATGTTTTCTATGAGTGTCAGGCAATCATTAGACTGGAAACAGGCTGCAATACAAGCGTTACTATTGGGAGCACCTGCCCAATGCTGCACAGATTGCCACCTTGCACCTCCCTAAACAGCCTAAAAAAGCAAATCCTCCAGACATTTGAACAAAATCACATATTTTCAGATGGGACACATACATTTTAGGTCATGATAAAGTCCTGCTAAGAACCAATAAGGTTTCATAAATGCTTAGAGGAAATTAATATATCCTGTGGAGCCTTGGAGGCCATGCAAAGATACAAGCAGTGCATGTAAAACTCTGCGATAGAACCTACAGGAAGAAAAAAAGCTGATGGTTTTAAATGAAGCAAGAGAGAGGATAGCTTCCAGTACAAAAAGCTATGAAAAATGGTAAATCAGAGGGGACACAAGCACAACAATAGTTTGATACAAATCATATTCTGACAGGGAAATGAAAAGTACCAGTGTGAGTTGTGTGAAGCAATTGCTCATATTCATTCCACAGGTGGAGGAAAACATTGTCCATATATATTTGATATATCTCCTTTTAGAATGAAGGTAATCAAATATGTTACAGAGTCTTCTGATCTCTAAACTATCTATCTCTAAACTGACTATCTTTTAAAATGTGAAAACATATAATTTGTATTCTTGTACTAACTTTGCACCACAAAAATTTCAGTGGAAAGTATGCTGCCATGCAGGATCTAGAGAAGGACCTTCACTGCATGAAAAAAAAAAAAACAAAACTTTTCAAAAGAAAAAATTAATTAACATTTCATCACTAATTGGGCATTGCCTGCATAACAACATCAGTGCTAAGATAATGAATGGAGGGAGCAATGTGAGCAAGCAAAATGGAGGCAACCAACCTACTGTGGCTGTGTGTTGGGGCAGGCAGAAGCTGCTCTCAGTACTCAGCATCCAGCAGAGCTGGCAAAGTCCTGCATGTCCTGGTGGCACTCAGACTGATGAACGATACACCAAACCTTCATCACCATCAGGCTGCCACTTCACCAGGCCTGCTGTGCTCTGCTGAGACCAGAAATCACCCCACATGCCCTGAGGAGCCCCAGGCACAGTGATGCTCTTGGGCAGAAACTCCAGGCCAGTGTGGATTTAGGAAGAGCAGCCCATGGGCAGGGCTGCGTGTCCCCATGGCAGAGCTGTGTGCAGGGCTATGGGTTCCTGGCAAAGGATGGGTGCAGCCTGCACACACCCACCATGGCATGTCCTCCTGCAGGATAAACTCTGACTCCAGACACGAAACCCCCCTCCTGGTGCCCTTGCAGCCAGTATGGAAACTAAGCAAATGCTTCATTTCAAATACATGCTTCAGCCCCCTGGGTTGGTCCTTGGTCAGGCTTTAAAGACGTGTTGGGAAGTTTTGGCAGCGCTGCTTTCAACTTGGCCAGCGAGGAGATGTTGAAAGTTACACGACTGCATCCACACTGGAGTTCTGAAATGTGTTAATTAAGACATTCTGTTACCAACCCTTTCCTTCCTACGCAAGACAAAACCCACCGGGTGCTAAACGTGCCTGAAATGATTCGTATGTTTTAATGCCTTCCTGAACATGGATCAATTTTAACACTTTTTATAACGCCTGTATCCCAGCCAAGACAAAGCCAATGACTCCAGTCTGAGTCAAGCACATGTTTAACACCCTCTGCTGAATAGGTCCTACAAGAGGAGAGAGTTCAATAAGTCAGGGCAGGATAGCAGCTGGGTAGATGTTTGTCTGAGCTGTTCTTGAAGACTTCGAGTAACAAAAGCTGCACAAATTCCCTCTGGCAATTTATCCTGCTCCTTTATTCAGTTTCCTCACTGATAGAAATTATTTTATGAAATCTAATGCAATGCTCTCCTACTGCAATCTAAGCCATCACTTTTCTTTCCTGTGTTCCATGGACACAGAGGACACTGCTCCCCACAGCTGATGTGTACTCACTTGAAGCCCTCCATATTTTCATTAGTCCAAAAAATGCCAATTTGCCAGTGTTTCCTCAGAGATGTATCCCAGGTCCCTGAGTAGTGATTCCCTCTGCATTCTCAACAACTGACCTTTTTGCAGTGCTGAAACTGAAACTGGAACTGTTGCTCCAGCGGAGGCCACACGAGTGTGAGCAGAGGGGAAGGATGAGGCCCTACCGAGCCATTCTCCTACTACATGTCCCAGTGGAACACTTGCCTTCCCCACCACAACACAACAAAGCTGAACTGTTCCCCCCTGCAATGCCATTTTGCAGAACTATTGCCTCTCACTTCATCACTTCACAAATCAGGAGAATCACTGGGACCAGGTGCTTCCCCACCACCTCTTTGTGCATTGAGAGTTTGCACAGGATTCCTGCAAGTTTTGCTGTTCCCGAGGGACATGCTCTTCTCACCAATCCTTTCTCAACCCAGGTATCTCTCCATACATCATCTACCATCACAGACCTCTCCCTCTCCCCTGAGAAGATGAAATTCCCACCCAGAAGTCCCCCTGGCACCCTCCAGACTGCACAGTGCTTTCCCTCCTGGCAGAGCAGGATGGAGCTGACACAGAAGTGACACTTGTGGTGTGACAGATCCACTAAGATGTCCTGTGTGTGGACAAGCATCCCTGGCACCATGGAGGGTTCCTTGGGAAGGCCCAGTTTCATGAGGACATCAATCCCTCTGCTGATGCCAGGGCAGAAACTCCCACTGTCCTGGAGAACATCCTCCTGCAGAGCTGGGGCACAACCAGCAGACTCAAGAACTGAGGTGCACACGCCAAGAACTGATCGTGGAGTCTGATTCCACTCCCCTCACCTTGGAATAAAAGGAAGCCAAGAGCCCTGCTTCCCGCTCTCCCACTGCTTGGCTGGCAAACTTGGGCACCTCCGGGGTAACTGCAGGTGAGTTTCTTCCTAATTCCTCCATGACAAATCCCAAAGGATGACTCTGGTGAGAGACTCTCCAAGTACATTCTTGTCTACAATTTACTTAACATAAACATTATTTGGACATCCATCAGCACACGTTTTTGTATGGAGGACAAGAGCTTCTAGTTAAGCAAGAATTTCAACAAGAAAAGGAGGGGGGGGGAATTTTCATTACATTGTTTTCTCTTATTTAAGTATTAACACCACTAGATAATACATATCCCTGTAATCTGGAACAGGGGTTTACTTCTTAGGATATAAAAACTTCTTTCTATCAGATTGGAACATGTGTGTCTTGATCAGCTTGTATCTTGAGATACTTAAAAAAGAAGGAAAAAAATGCAATTTTAGCAATAGCTAAAATAAGGAAAAGATCTCAGCCTGTCCAACCAAAACAATGACCTGATGCAGAAGTCAAGTCTATCAGGTAATGCTCAAGGGAACATTGTAAATAAGGAAAAAAGAGTGGAAGTGGGAAAAAAATGTCATCATTGTATTCTTATGCAGTAATGTTCCTCCACTAGCATTAACAGCTTATCTCCCCATCTAGGCACTCCTCGATAACAGACTGGGTTTTATGTTGAGTACAGGCTGTACCAAGTCACTAAAACCATTCTATTGTTAAAGATTATATAAAATGGTCAATCAAAGTGTCACTTCTTCCTGCCCGTCCCCCAGGCTGCTGTTGCAATAATTCCATCTAAAAGCCAAGCGTGAAGGGGGAGCAAAGCACCAGGAGAGGGAGAAAATGGCACATTGCAGAGCCAGCAGGCACATGGGACACCCCATCACCACAGAGGGTTCTACCCCAGTGTCACCCAAGCAAAAACATCCAAATAAAACTTCTTTAGTGAATTTATCCCTGAAAAAAAAAAATGTGTTTAGTAGTTTGTGCACCTGAAGAGCTGCTGAGCATCTTTCCACGCCTTGTCTGGTACAATGGGTCCCAGCACAACACAGACCTGGGAGATGAAGCCAGAACAGGCTCAGGAGAAGTCCACCTTTCTAGCATTTCAAATGAGATTTCTAGATAACCGTGCTGTGTCCATGGCTCAGAAATAAGCTGTGGCAGTTCAAAACAATGGAAAACCATGACACTTGGTGACTGAATTCAAAAAGCTGCTTACTTTGGTGGTGGTGGTGGTGGGTTGGGGTTTGTTTCCCCCTAGTAGGTTTTCCTACCTATTACAGTGGAATTTTGAAGGGGTTTTCTGAGAAGGCCTAAACTGGTAAAAGGTGGGAGTTTGGAGCTCAATGACCAGTGTTCATGTGGGATGGGAAACATCTCCTCTAATCTTGAACAGCCCCACAGGCACGATGAGCAGTAGGGCTTGGGGGACAAAGTCCTTCTATGCACGAGGGCAAAGTAATTCCTTACACTGGAAGAACAATCATTCCCTAGCATAAAACATTATAGACCTCTATCACACCTGCCCTCAGTCATCTCTGTTGCTCAGCACCAGAAGGACACAAAGCAGTTGCATCTCATCCTTAATGCTCATATTCCTGGGAAAATTGAGTAGGCAGGAGAACTGCATTCATTTGTGCAGGCTTGAAATAAGCCTTTGTTAAGTATTTGCTTAACATACAAATGCCTTTCACATTTCAAGATAGACAAATCAAGCTTATGTTCTAATTAAGGAAGGGATCAGATGAAGTCCTCCCTCCAGCAGAGATTTTCCAAAATTTTTGCCTGGATTCAGCTGCATATTCTAAGCACATGGATTGATGGGGAGGGGAGATGGGTAACAGAGGGCTTGTGCTATTTGTGATTTGTGCTAGAGACCACATAAAGAAAGGGACCCAGAAAAATAAATCCGACTTCTCAAATCCCAAGAGCTGATATAAATACAGTTTGTATCAACAAGAGCAGCAAACCACCAGCATATCTCATTTTCATCTGCTATCCGTGGGGGTCAGTCATGAGAGCTTTAAAGGAAATCTGCATATCATTGCACCAGGGTGCATGTTCTCTCACACACAGCTCACAGGCACACACAGACAGAGCTGTATCATGTGCTGGCAAGTAACAGAGAAGTTGAGCAAACATACCTGAAATAGCTCACATACTTAGAGATGCCAAACAGCCTCCCTACACCATTTCCAGAGGGGCTTTTTTTGCCCAGCTCTCTGCATCCCCCAGCCACTCAAACAACAGTTGTTCCTGTAGGCTTGCTCTCTCACACAATCATCAATTACAAGGTGATGACTTGAGAACAATCATTTGTCACTGCAAGCCAAAACAAGCAGCCCTGCTCCTTTGTGCCCAGTTTTGAGGAGGAGCTTTCCCAGGTCCAGGCTTGCTCCAGGGCCATGTGTGCTCCTGCCCCACTGTCTGGTCCTTTTGCCTCCTCGCCTTCATTCCTTCTAGCCTGCCCTCCTAGGCTTTTTCAGGGAGCAAAGCTTTCTCTCCCGTTTTCTGCCCTTCCCTTGACCCAGCTGTGCCACCCATCCTCCCAGGTGCTCAGGATAGCGTGATAAGTGAAACAGAGCTACAAACACCCCAATCAACATGATTGCTGTGTGTTGGGAGCTTAATCCTGCTACTGCCCCATTGCAAAAGCATCCAAAACTGAAAGCTAGTGCATTCTCAAGGGGCTGGTTGATTAGCAAAGGAGACTGAGGACCAAACCTGCTTTGCAGAAGAACCAGGAGGGTTTAGGGAGCAGAGAAAATACCTGAGCAATGCAGAGAGGGTATCTGAGTGATGGTAGGAGGGGGGAAGATAGTCTGGAAATGGCAAATGAAAAAGAGAAACTGGGCTGGCATGAAGAAGCTCACTGGCAAAGCAATCCAAGAGATGAGACAGGGAGCAGATGCTCCTTTGCTTTAGATGTTTAAAACAGGACTGATGGTCATGCCAGACGCTGCCCTGCAGGGCAGCGGGGAGGCCCTGGGTGACAGTCCCCTGCCAGCAAGGTGAGGCTGCTGTCTCCATCCCTGGCACTGGGATTTGTGCCAGGGAGCCTCTTGTCCTGCCTGCCACCGAGGCAACCATCATAAACCCCTCCGGAGACAATCAGACTCTAAAGCCATAGCATTCCCCTGGGACGGGGGCTTCCCTGCATGGCCCGGGGGCAACGGCATATGGGAGTCACCGGGTTTGGCTTTGCGGTTCAATTAAATAAAAATAAAAGCATGAAAAAGTCCCAGGTTCCCTGGCAGGGGAGGACATGGAGGGGGCCGGTGCTCCCGGTAGCTGCCTGATCGCTCACGGGATGGAGGCCCCGCTCCTGTCAGCACAGAGCAGCAATTACGATTAATGGGCTGCGGCAATCGGATCCCAGCGCTAAGGGAGACAGCAGGTCCCACCATTTGCATGCAGTAAATTATTCAGGCTGTCAGCTGCTCGGATGTGGCTCGGTAATGTTGCGGTTAAACGCTGGCCACATGGCTAATCCGAGGTGTGCCCGCCAGCCCTGCTCCGGGCCGGGGCAGGCAGCACAGCTGTGCCACCGGCACGGCCCCGCAAGCCCGGCCCCGGCTGTCACAGCACGCACATGGCCAGCAGCGCGTCCTTCCGGCAGCAAAAACCACCGGGACGAGCTCAACAGGGTCTCACTTGGCTTACATTTCAAGGGATTGTGAACCTGGGAATATGGGGAGAGTTGGATGCCACAGAGCAGCTTCAGTGACCAAGCCTAGCTGAGCCTCCAGACACGGACACGTTTTTCAGGAATTAAATGAATGGCTGGACTCAAAGTTGGAGAATTCCTATACTGAAATCACAGCATCATATAATAAACTCGGGGCTTGCCAGTTAAACCTGATTTTTACAAAGCCAAAGGTAGTGCTCTAGAAGGACCTCAATTCAGATGAGTACCCAGGGAGTATCCACAGGCCATGCTGGATGAACTAGATGTGCACTGCCAACATCCCCTTCTGCCTACCTGCCTGTGAGAAGTGTGTTTTAATGTCCCCACACTCATGCAAAAAAATAATTAATTCAGAATAACCTTTTAGGGTAGAAAGGCTGAACCCTCCTAAGCTTGAGTACTTTTTTCCTGGAGCACAGCATGAAGAATAGCAAACGTGGGGCAGAAGTGAAAGGGTTATTTGTAAACTAATGTGAAAAAAAAAAGTGCAAAAAAATCCCAGGCAGTTGTCTACCCATGCATAGATGCAGTTCTTCATCCCTATTTTCCCACGAAGAGAAGTGATGCCAAGGGACCTAACACAAACACAACACCAAACTCAGAAGGATGAAGTTGTTTCTTCATTAGCACCTCAGTGTGGACAACTGCAGCAAAATCCTGTCATTTACATTCAAATCAGACCTGCTTCATGCAGGGGCCTTCCCACATTCAGTGGTGCACAGCCTGAGAGGGGCTGTATTTCATGTCAGGAAATACATGAATATAGCTCTGAAATGGTTCAGAGCTGTCCCGTGTGGCTCAGTACCCCAGAAGCACCTGTGCCTTGCCAAGCACCATCCCCCCAGCAAACATGCTGGGCTGCAGTACTGGCAGCACTCTTGGGAGTATTTGGCTTTCCCAAACATGCAGGTCTTTTAGTGGAGAGGAAATATTTGATTAAGAAATAGAAATAGTGACGGTTTCCAAAGGAAAACTAAAAAATCCTAAAACACCATAGATCAATCCTCAGGCTTTGAGAGTTTGAAATTAAAAAATGAAGAGAAATAAAAGAGAGATGGCAAATAATAATACTCTGTGTGAGCACAGTAGCATAAATTGGTAGGAGAGGCATGATAATGGATAGCAAAACTGAGAATTAGGGGCACAAGGTCACCTTGCTAAGTAAGTACCTACTTCAGAATGTACAGGCAGATCAAGGTGTCCATGTCAGCCTGATCTCTTGAGCTCACATCTGTTTGAAAATGTGTACGTATATCCCATTCAGTCTGACTGACTGTATTTGGGACAAGTAATTAAGAGTGTGATTGTCACAAGGTCAAGCTACTTCAGATCCACAAAGACTTAAAATTTGTTCAAGTGCTCAAAAGTATGCACTGAACAGTCCTATCGTGACCAAAGGGCCATGTAGCAGCACAGAAATTTAGGCAGCAGTATGGGTTTTCACACATCAGAGCCATATTTTTATCCTCATTGAGGTCCAAAGTACTTATGCATCTATACACTAGCAGTAAAACAACAGAGTGATCCTTTATGACAGTATGACCATAATCTAACTTGACAAATGCAGTTGTCAGCATCCCTTAAAGTAAATTATAACTACGCCCCCTTGGCTAAATCCTGAGCCCTTTCAAATAACAAAACAAAGAGCTCTCTCCCAAGAGTTGTGTTCTCTGCATTGTATTTTCTGACATGCTTTCCCACCATCAACCTTTCATCCTGTTGAACTAATTTCCATTGTAAGCGGCAGAGGGCAGGGAGGATAACTCCCGTTAACTTCACGCTGGTGAAGTGTGGGCCTGCCTAGAGGAGAGGCGGTGGAGAGGGCACATCCCTGGCAGGGCTGATCACCAAATCCCCTGTCCTGCTGAATAGGGCAATATGTATGTACAACTGTGCTTTTCTCTAAAGAGCAGGTAAGCTGGGACTAATGACCGGGAAAAGGCCCTCCCCAGGTGCCCATCTTCAGAGCTCACAAGGGGCTACGATGGTTTGCACCAAGGTGCTTGGTTGCAGCTCTCCCAGCCTGCTGCCCTCACTGCTACCAGCAAACAAGGCACTCAAAATAAGCTTAGAGACATTGAAATTGAGCCTTTCACAGGAGGGGCTCAGCTGAGCTCTGGGTCCTACCAAGATGCAGACAAGAGATACAGCAAGGTCCTGCCAGAGGCACTGCTGCAGAGGGCCAGTAGCACGCTTTTGTCTTTCTGTGTAAATGGAAGAAGGAGCCCTTTACAGCCTATTTTTTCCCCTCAGTACACATGTACATTTGTACTCTTTACTGTACACTATACACCTCTCTGGCTTGCACAAGCTCCTGCACTGCCCAGTTTCACTAGTCTTAAACTCAATCCTGCTCCAGGAAGACCTTCTGCCATTTCAAAACCTCTTAATAAATGCGAAACAGCAAGAGCACTTCTTTGTCATGAATACAGGGCCTCTTGGTCTGTGTGTCCCATCTTGGCCTGGTTTTGCTCTCCAGCAAGAGGGAAATGGTAATGATGCTTTCAGGGCTGCTTTATGCTCTGGTGCTTTATCACCAGAAGACTTACCATGCAACCCCATATGCCTGCAGGGAGTGTGGATGGAGCCCAAGATGAGCAGAAGTTTTGTTTGCTTTGTTTTCACATTGTTCTCTATGATTTCTTTATCCTGATGTTTTCGGTTTTGTGCCTAGGAATTCTTTAGATGAACCCCGCTTTCTGCATCAGCATTAGATCTCAGCCCAGCCTGTGTGGTTACAGTTTTAAGGGGAGATGAAATTGGGGTCCTGCTCACATGCATGGCTTGCTGCACTGAGAGAATGGCTGAACCTTACAAACCCTGATCCTGGGGTTGCATTCTGCCCCTAACCTGTGCCTGGTAGTCTCACCCATGAGCATCCCCTTGCCACAGTGTTCAGTACTGCTCTTCACCTGAAGACAGAAAGGCAACAGCCCCAGCTTGTGCCAGATGCTCTCCCTCCATCCATCTCCTCACCCCTGTTCTTAAAAGCACGCCTTCCAAAACAAGAACCATAATGATGAACTAGACAAATTGAACAAACAGCAGGGTCAAAATTGTTTGGGAACTCACCTTGGAGTTTCTTGGGTGGGAAGTAGCAGAGCAGCTGTGCAAGAGCAGCAGCCTCTCCAAATGGCTCAGCAGGACCCAGGGAGGATGTGTCCATGGCCTTAGCACACTGCATCTATGTCAAGGTACCCAGTATTGACCTTGAAAATCATTGTAGGTATGGGCCTTTCCTGCTTCCAGGCTGCCACTGTGCAGCTTTCAGCTAAAGGACAAAAATCTGGAGGACTAACAGGTTTATTAAGTCATGCTTTAGCCCTTGCTGTACACATCAGCCGCTCCTATTGCTGCCAAAAGACACGGTGAGAGGTTTTGTCAGACCATCCAGCTTCCAACACGGCCAACTGCTCGTGCAAACAGCAGGAGCGACAAAAGCACTCTGCCATCCTGCCTGCATAAGCCCTTGCCCAGCTGGCAGCAGAGCACAGCTCCTGTCCACAGGGTGCATGCAGGAGTCAGCAGAAATCCTTCCTCCTCTTCCAGGTAGCTGAGGATAAACAAGACAGCCTGACGTGCCTGGTGACCACTGCCTTTCTCCCACCCAGGGTCTCAGACAGACAGTATCCAGTCTCAGAGAGGAAATCTTCACCACGTCACCTAAACACAGTTCACAGCAGGGATCTCAAAGGCAGAGACTGCAGCCACCTGGATGCGCCTAACTGCAAGGCTGAGCCCTGACCAAAGTCAGGAAGTATTCAACCAGCCTGATCCCACACACCATCTCAGGTCTCCTCAGATGATTCAGGATCAGTGGTGCCCATAGACGCACAACCCTGGGGGGTAAATGTTTACAGCTGCAAGGCAGCTTCTGCTCACTGCTGCCTTCAGAGCCTCAGCAGATAGAAAATAGCAGGTGCATTAAGCTCCAAAATAAGATTATAACATGCTGTAAATTAAAGTACGATGAGCTCTTTGTGTTCAGTCAAATAAGGAATGATGCATGGAAAACAACAGGGGCCCACATTCAGCTCCAAATGATCATTCACAGGATGCACAACAATACAATTTCACACATAGAAATCAGAGAATGTCTCTGAAATGTAAGATCTGCTCTTCCCGGGTGTATTTTTTTTCTTTTTCAGTAAAGATTTCCAATGTGCTGAAACCACTTATAATAATAATTGGAAAAAGAGAGTCTCTGGGAAATTATTGGCGTGAACTTTTAGGTCTCTAAATTAAGTCCAGTCTAATTTTCCAATTAGGCAGCTTGATAGGCAAGATGACATGTGCAGAGTAGAAGGGCAGGCTCTAAACGGCATTTTTATGAACATTTCTCATGCCTGCAGCAGCCTTTCTATACCCAACAGCTGAGGAGTGCACTTTCCCATGCCGTCAGGGGTGAGGAGGTTACGACTCCAGCATTGTGCCCCTTGTTTTTCACACAAGAACCCGGCGCGCCGCAGCGCTTGAAAGGGTCCGGCGCCCGGAGCCCCCCAGCGCGCTGCCGGCTCCCCGCCGCCCCCGGCCCTGCGCAGCGCCCGGGCAGCGGCTCGCTTTAACCCGCCGCTGGCCCGGGCGCCTGGCAGCGCTAATTGCGGCGCGGAGGACCTTTTTCAGAGTCGTTCAGTCGGTAAATGAAACTTCAGCTCCCCGGTGATCCAGCGTGTGCAAAGATGCCACAGCCCGAGGTGCAAAGGGCACGGCAGGGATTTTGAGCTGACGCTGCTCTTTCACAGCTCGGGCTGTCAGGCAGCTGCCTGTCTGTGCTGGCTCCCGGCCGCGCCTCGCTCTGCCCGCCCGGCCGAGGGAAACACCAGCTCCGGGGCTGCACATCCTCCCTAAGCGTGCTGAAGAACCAAATACCACCGTGAATTTAGCAATGATTTTCTAGGGCAAACAGGAACCCGAATCAGTGCGTGAGACCCTCAGCCACTCAGAGCAAAGCCTGGCCCCCAAGAGGTAATTAAATCACACACCAACACTTTCTTTCAGGTGAACCTTAGCAAACCATGCCTGGCTTATTCAAATATCCTTCTCTGAGTCAAGCAATTCAACAGCTAGACCCAGGCAAGCCTGCCACAGGCCAGGGTAGCTCATGCAAGGGCTTTGGCAGACAGGTCAGGCAGGAGGTATCCAGTGACTACCAGGAGAGGACATTTACACACAGGAGTCCAGGACCATCACCCTTCCCTGAAGGGCAGCTGTGCCAGCTCCCAGGTGCTTCTGCCAGCCACACTGACAACACTGCCCACTACCTTGGCGTGGCTGGCACCAAACTCTGGGCTGGAATGGACATCCTTTCCACACTGTACAGGAGCCTGGACTTATGGAAATGTGTCTCGCTGAGCCTATTCTCAGTTTGCCCATACATACAGTAGGAATAAAGAAGGAGGAATGATACCTGCTTTGGAAGTAGGAGAGGGCAGCAGCCACACGCAGTAGCCACAGGGAACTGCAGGGAAGGCCATGCCAAACAAAGAGCAAGCCAGGCTTGAGGATACACCGAAGGTACTGATTTCCACCTTTCCTACTTCTGGAGAACCCCAATGCCCTGCAGTCTTTTGACAACTGGATCCCAAAGTGAAGACTGTACCCTCCCAGCTCAGTAGAGGTCAGGGAATTTAGGAGCGCCAAGCTTTCAAAAAGTTAGGGAAACAAAAAAACACAGTGTTCAATCAGAGTGGCCAAGAGGAAAATAGACTCATAGAATGGTGCAGGTTGAAAGGAAGTTCTGGAGGTCATCTGGTCCATTCCTCCCTGGTCAAACAGGGCCCCATGGTCCTTGTTGCCCAGGACCATGCCCAGACTTTTTTTTCACTATTTCCACAGATGGAGACTCCACAACTTCTCTGGGCAACCTGTGCTAGTGCTCAGTCATTGTCACAGTGTAAAACTCTTTCCTGACGTTCAGAGGGAACATCCTGTGTTTCAGTGTGTAACCATGGCCTCTGGTCTTGGCACTGGGCACCACCATCAGGCCTTTTGGAAGACAGGAGTGGTATTTGCTTTCCTCCAATGCTCAGGCACCTCTCTGTTACCATGACCATCCAAAGATGTTCAGCATGGTGCCCAGACACTCATTTGTGAGGCAGGTTAGGATGTATACGAACTCTCTTCTCTGATGTGTTTGTTTGTATGTTTTGGTAGTTAGCATATTAGACTGTGGCCTTCAATTAGTTTTGGGGTTTATTTGTATTCAGTTGAGTTATTTTGACAAGAATTGAATAACTCCTCTCCCTGGGAAGAGAAGTATGAAGCCCTTAAATTTCTTCCCCATGCTACTGGATTAAGACAGTGAAATAACACTTAAGTTCCCATATGTGTCATATCTTAAACACAGACTAGGTTTGAGGTTGAGAAAAAGTGCAAAGATTCCACCAGCAGAGCTGCTATTGTGTGAAAGACACTAACAGAACTGGTATTTCAGTAGCTCTTTGATTTCTCATAAGATGGGAGACAAAAGACCTGGTTTACTACTTTGAAAGTCAACATTTTAAAATAATTTTTATATGCCACCACTTTCAGAAGTTAACCCAAAACTGCAGAGTGATTACAGAGTCTATTCCAAGGATGCCTTGGATCCCTTAACCCAGTTGGGAAGTGTGACATTTGGCTGCTCTTGACAGGCAGCCTGCTGCAGACAGAAGTTCACAAATGGCAGATTTCCTCATTAGAGCCACCATGCAGTGAGTGCATCAGGGTGCTTAACTCTGATTGAATGAGGCACAACCGAGAAGGCAACAAGAACACTTAGAGGTGTTTAAGATCTTACTCATGTTAGTCTAATGCAGTCATACCAGGGATAATATTTATTTTGGGTTATGGCCAGATGACAATGTAATAGCCCCATTTGGGCAGTCTAGACCTTTCATATGCGATAAACACTTCTCCAGAATGTATAATGTACTAGAAAAACACATGTAGAGTGCATGCTTGTATCTAGTAGAAATGCTCTCTAGCCAAAACAGAAGATTGGAATGGCTTTCCCAGCATATGGGATTAATGCTGCCAGAAAAAGAATAAAGAGCTTGAACAATAATTAGCCTGATTTATAAATGTGACAGTATTAAGAAATCAGGAGGAACCCAAACTTTCCAGAATGCCCTAAAGGAAAGTAAAATGTGAAGTACTCTTTTCTTTAGAAACAAGCTCAGTGCCAAAGCTTTGGTGGCAAGATGCTAATTTGTTTTCAATAGGCAGGCCTGATTTCTTCAGTGTTTCCCTTTTTCCCCATCTCGTCACCTAAAGGCCTGGAATATTAAAGGGCAGACAAGCCTAGGAGGGTTTACCAGGTCTTGTTATAGCACATCAGTCATCAAAGGAGCATTGAACTAGTCTCATTTTTCTTCCAACTTCACATCATGATAAAGATATTTTGCTTTCCAAGTATGTATAAAGTGTTTAATGTTCTGTTCATAAAAGGTACAATTCTAGGACAACTTATTAAAGCCTTCAAAACAGGACCAGAATAAACACAAAAGACAAATTATTGCTTCAGCTAAAACCCAAGCCAGCTTTGATTCAGTTTTTATCAAAGCTAACTTTGCTTATAAGCACATCTGTAAACCCAGAAAGCACTTTGGACATTCAGGCACATGAGTGGAGTGAGAAGTGGAAGTGGGTTAGGGTGAAGCTCACAAGCACTTCAATTACAGGTCTAGAAAAGGTACGTGTCCTCCTGGTAGAATGTGTGGAAATATTCCTTGCTTGTGCAGAAGGGAAGATTTGAGCCTACCACAGCCATTTGCTTCAGAATCACCCATAGAGTGCAGACCAAGTGAGGAGGCTAGACTGGGATGGCAGCAGCCTCCTCCTCCTCCTCCCTGTGCTGAGGATGCATTTCATGCTGCTCTCTGAGCACTCAGCGTTACAACTCCGAGTGCAAATTTTACACCGAGCATCAATTACAACTACTCAAAGTGAATGTCATGCTCATCCAAATCTAAGTGAGAAATTTGTCAACTAAGAGATGTGGGTAGCTTGCAAAGCAGAATATGATAGAAGGATGATGAAAACTCAGTATCTGCTAATGAAGCGGGGTTTGTGTTGTTACCCGAAAAATTTCAGAGCCAAAAAAAAAAAAAACATTCAACACTTTCAAAACTCAAGACTGTTACAGGAAAAAAAACCCCAAATGTCTGAAAAAATGAAGATGAAGAAACAAGTGTCTCTTCAGCTGTATAATCAAAAAAAGGTGAGAGAATAAATCCGTATGATTTTAGTAATGAATTTTGCTCATCTGGTCTGTGCTTCAGAGTAAGAAAAAATTACAAAATCTAGAAGAAAACGCAGCATGGCATGTAGAGAAATTCCTGATTTTGGCAGTCAGGGGAACAGTTGCAGAACTTGGTTTATACTGCCCTCAGGATTCCCAGCAAAATTATGCATTCCCATTTACAGCTGGAATCCTGGTATGTATAAGTAGCATTCATTTGGTTCACATAAGTAGTACATGTAGTATATATAGTGATAAGGGTACTTCAGGCAGTGCTGTGGGCTCAGCACAGGAGCTGGGCTGGCTTTAGCCTTTCTTTATGTTAGCAGGAGCAGCTATCCTCTTACCTGAAACAAGAATGACCTCCAAACAAAAATTCAGATTGATACCACTGCCCAAACCAAGACACAGGCAAGGCCACTCACGGATCTGTACCATGTGGACAAGGAGATTTCACTGTGCACAGCTCTTGTACATACACTTGTGTACATATGACAGCAGAAAATGCAGAGAGGAGCAAAAAAGAATGTGGCCAAGAAGAAAAAAGGGAACTCCTGCTCCTGGGGATAGGGAGCAACCAGTAGAAAAGTGCATTTCTTATCTTTCTGTATGGATAGCCCTAGAAATACCTGCTTGCACTATCAATTTCTACTCTGATAAAAGACTGGAGTAAAAACTAAGAATAGTCTTATAGACACTAGCCATGCAATTGTGCCATTGTGGCTGTTCAGTAATGAACACTGGTGGTTTCTTACTCTGTGTTAAGGTCATGTAGTCTCCACATATTCTTGGTATGTGCAGGTATTACAGCTTCGAAATGCAATTGCAAGAGCCCACCACAAAGACATTTCAGAACTCCCTGCTCTGCCTCTGCAATTCTGCCTTTGGGAGTTGTACAGAACTGAAGCAATGGACACAGGCTACCCCAAACAGAGACTCCTCCATGGGACAACTCTTGTATGAAGAGTCTGGAGGTCACCGAAGACAAATTGGGACAACAACTGGTTCACCGAAGGCCACAAAGACTAGCAGCAGCCTAAAGCCATTGGAGGTTCAACCCTGCAGTTTGTATGACTGGGTCAGTTTATGTCAGCCCTAGGGTTTCCAAATAGAACAGTAAGCTGGATTTGAAATAGTGACCACTACAGCCTACAAAAGCTGCTTCTCTAAAGGTTATCCAAAGGAAGGTTTGATAAAATCCCTATCTGTTACTCAGCTGTGAAGTAACTGTTATCCTGCCCCAAAACACTAACACATATACTTCCTTCCAAATCACTCTTATTGAAGGTTGATCAAGCATGTAAGATGTCTCACCAGACAGGATTTCTTTGATATTTTAAATCCCTCCTGGCTTCTTAAAAGGCCTTCTTTTCCTACTCTAGTAATAGGATAACTCTTTACCTGGAGGCTAACACCCAATGAAATTCATGTTCAAAATCCCCTAATTAAGAACACTGAGATGAATGAGCAAATTAAAGCAGCAAAATAAGCTCTCATTGCTTGTTTCCTTTCTTTTGCTTGATCCATACTGATTTCAAAAACAAAATTTCAGTTTGCAAAACTATAAAAGGATCTGCTGAAACATGCTCATTCCTTCAGAATGGTTATGCATTTACCATGTGATTCCTCCTAGTATTTGGGTAAATAAATAACTTACAGTAAAAATATCCTCGACAGATCAAGCATGAGATGTACCTTGGAAACTTCCCTTGTCAGCTGATGTCAGGAATAGGCTGCCCAGACAAGTGGTGGAACCACCACTTCTGGAAGTGTTCAAAAACCTTGTAGATGTGGCACTTAAGGACGTGGTTTAGTGGTGAAGATGGCCATGTTGGGTTAAAAGTTGGACTCAATGGTCATGGAGATTTTTTCAACCTTAATAATCCTATGATTCTGCCTGCACCTCTTGGTTCAGTGTTCCAAGAGGGCAATGGTAGGATATTAGTTTTCTTCTATTTGGTCAAAAGTTTTCTTTTAGCCAGAGGTATAAGAAACAATCAAATCTCTGTGCCATATGGCTGTAGTTCCAAGTAAAAAGGTACTTCAGCTTTCCTATTGCTTTTCTTTTTTTATGTAAAAAAAAAAAGACAAAAACTTTTAAAAAAGAAATGACAAGGTTTAACCTACAAACAGGTCAAAGCTTTTGTATCCTGTTCTAAACAAATTTTGATGGACCATATGAAGACTTGCAGAGCTTGGGTAGAAACCTGACCCACCAGCCAGCTGTGATCTAACAGAATTGCTCCCAATTTCTGCACTGATGCCATCTTATCCAAGCACCTTCCAGATGAAGGCAAGGAAAAGGATGTGTGAGCTGTGGCAGCCTGGAACTGGGTCCCTGGTACCTGCTTCTTCAGGGATCCCTTACCTCCTCTTCCTTCATGGGACTGAGACATCTGTATACTCATTCATGAGAGGCAGAAGGAGCTACACCATCCTTCAGTGGCTCCATCCTCACATGGCCTGCTCCAGCAGAAAGATGAGGTGTCTGTGGATTTGGGTAATACATGCTTAAATCAGTGTGAGTTTTGCTGAATTTTGTGCAATTTGCTGAATAACATACACATAAAAGAAACACATTGTCACTGGACAGTCACTGCAAACAAACAAGGAATACTATCTTAACGAATCTCATTTCATTCCAACATTTGGGAAAAATACTACAAGATTAAACAGGCTTTCTTTTGCAATTCAGTGGTATGAATGGCAAATTTCACTTTCCCTCAGCACACCTGCTAGGCACTATGCAGATCACAAAGGACTGTGCAGAACTCAGGCTTGGATATACCAGAAACCAAAAGAAATGTTCTGTGATAACAAAAGCTCCAAAAAGATATAGGAAATACTATAGCATAATTCTTTGGTTGTGTGTTCAAACACTCACTATATTTTTTTAAATATATTACCAGAAAACTAAGACCTACACTTGGCCAACTACATTGAAACAGCTTCTTTTCATTTTTATGAAACACCAGAGAAAATTTACTAACATGCATTGGAAATGGGAGCTTTGATTAAAGCAAAGAATAATCTCTAGTTCCTCATGCAGATGGAGATAAAAGCTTGATGTACTGTAACAGATATTAAACCCAGTATCAGCAGTAAAACAGCCTGCACTGCAAGTTGGAAATCAGAAACCCTTGATGTCATTCTGTATGAAACATCATCCTGGAAGCAGCACCATGACAGCAAGCTTTGCACTTCCTCCATGGAAAATCAAATTCCTTTGGGATAGTATGATGACTCTAAAATTCTTTATACAAGAATATGAACACATTCCATCAACCTGGAGAATCTCAGTTAACCTTTGACCTTTAAACCTAAAGGCAAGGAGCTAGAAAGATGAGTGGATAAAAATGGAGCAAGAATTAGGTACAATGTGCTTATTGTCTTTTATTGATCTCAGTTTTTACATGACTAAGTGGACAGAAAATTTTCATTTATTTCCTGAGGAAGCATTTAATTTATGCAATTTGTTATAGAGCACAAAGTACATCTCTCTGCAGTAAATTTACTCCTTTTTCTTTGTTTGCTTGCTATCTGCAAGTCCCAAAAGCACTGCATCAGCTTCCATCAGTGTTGTATCACTGGCTGCCCCCAAGAACCTGGACGTCAGTTCGAGATCCAGCAGTCTTAGGCGTACCCGGGTTCCTCTCTGATATTTTCTGTGAAGAGAATGGGAGAGGGGGAAGAAGGTAAGTTTTGCTAAACAATGGTCTTGCATCTCCTAAGGCTCTCTCTTCCCTGCAGACCTAAGAAGCAGCCCCACAGAAAACGAAGTATGCAATGTAGTCCAACGTTGTTGTAATGTCATCAGCTGGGACACACTGTACCACCACAGACAGAGCCAGTCTCTGCTGATACAATCCTGCCCATTGAAGAACAGACACCACCAGATCCACTGTGGGAATGCAGACTCTACAAAAAAGCAGTTTATTTTATGGGAAACTCTTTGTGTCTTCCATCTAAATATTTTACTGTATCATCTCCTATCATGCCAATAATTATCTGCAGAACAACATATCATCAAAGGGGAGGAAAAGTCATCATTAGATCACTGGTGACATTGCTATTATCAAAAAGTATAATGCCAGCTAACCATGGTTTATAATTCCAACCCTGGGCCTCAGGCAAGGAACTTTCCTTGTCTTATCCCCTCATCCAAAGAGTGGGCATCATCTGCAAGTTTTTTATTACATATAATTAAAAAGAAACCCCACAACTATTGTAATGAAACATTCTGCCTACAGGCTTGGGTTTTATTGTTTTATGCTCTCTTTTTTTCCTTCCTTTTCTTTTTAAGTCGGAAGATGTGAGTATTCAACGTGTTTTTAAAACAGACCCTGTGTTAAGATGGCCATGCCAAATTAGTGAAGATTTAAAAAATATGAGTATGTTTTATAATGCACCTGGAGAGCTACTGATTGAAATCCAGCAATAAAACTGAGAACTATTCTTCTTTTGAAAGTTCAAGTTGTACTTTTTTTTCCCCCTAGTCAAAGCATCAAGAGCTGAAGATGCAGCAAGCTTGACTACCTTGAGCAAAAGCAAGAGAAAGTTTGAATTCTCCAGTTACCAACAGAAAAAAATGTAATAGGGAAGTCTGGTTGCGCCATTTTCACCTCCATCTTGGGCAGACAGTCTTCTCTGTCTGACAACTGTTTGCTAGCATGAAGCAAAACTGAACCAGATTTCAATTTTCTTCAGCTCAACAAACCAAGATTCATTTGGAAAACTAAACATCTTTTAAAAAGGTCCTGGACTTGCATTTATGGTGGGTTTTGTTTTAGTTTTATTTTGTTTTCATTTTCTGTCAGTGCTATCTTACATTCATTTCCCATGCCTCTTAGTTAATGCTGGGTAATACTCAGCTATGATCCAGACTGCAAAAAATCATTTGATACTTCCAAAGTATGTGGGTTACATAGGGTATGTGGGGTACTCAGTCAGCAAGGGTTCTGCCAACACTCATCCCAATGAATCCTGTGATGATCTGCATGAGTCCAGTGGAAATAACACACATTTTCTTAAAAAACATAGAAGTGAAGGCCCTCACTGGTCCAAAATGCAAGTAACCACTGCTGCAGTGAAGAGTATGGCACAGCTAACAAAGACAGAACACAGCTTATGTTTGGTTGTTACCTAAATAGCTGGAAGGGATCAATTCTGTCACTTTCTCTGTGAAATACATGCATTCAGAACAGAACAGTTTCACAGCTGATGAGAATTATTTATGAAACCTAATGTGCAACATTTCAGTGTTGCTGAAATCAAAGGACAATGTATAAGGCCTTAAAGTGGATGGTATCTTCCAGGATTTGTTAGGCTTATTGAGAAGAGAGTTCCCCAAAAAGTTTTGGGATAAGAAGGAGAATGACTCGGAAAGCTCCTCATTGAAGTATCTTAAACGAAGACCAGCTGACTAGTAGTTTTAGCCATTTGGGTATATGGCAGAAATTCCCAGAAAATTCTCTAGCATGAACCAAACCTTCACCTTACTGACAGCTGCTGGCTAGATGGGTTGCCTTTTGTCTTTGCCTCTAACCATGAAGTTATCCTGACCTCTAACAATATCTTCAGCATAAAATATCAGGCTTTATGCCTTTATCAATGGGCAGGGAGATTGGGTTTTGAGAAAAACAAGAGGGAAAGAAGGAAATCTGAGAGGGAGAAATGGTCTGTGGAGACAGAAAAGAAGGAGCAGATATATTTAATGAGAAAATAGGAGGCTTGGAAAAAAGAAGGGATAAATGTAAAGCATGTGACAAAAAAGCACTGAAAACACTGCAGGTGAATTGTGTAGAAATCTAGGAAACTATACTATATACAGTAGAGCCAAGAACAGGAAAACATCACTGAAAAGCAAAGACTGAATAAAACTATTAAAACCTGACACTAAACTCAGATCTTTGAACTACAACATTCTGTGCTGCTTTAAAAAATCTTGATATATTTTAAACCTATTAAAACTTAAGACTAACACTAGTGATTCTGTAACAAATTTTAAAGACCAATCATCCCTCTGCCATTTTCTCCTCTCTTTCCTCCTACAGGAAAAGCAGCTCACCAGTAATCTAAAGCAGGACCCTGTTGAAAAACTACCTTCAGGGTCCAACGCTTTTCTACAGAGATCAAACTGAGTGAGGTTTAAATTGAATTAGAAGTCCTCTCTCTATTTGACAGCACACAGTGGGAGAGATATTGAGCTCCATCTTTGTAACTGAAATACAAAATATTACTTTCATCACCCATCAGTTCCTTTTGGGCTGGTTGCTTGACTACAGTGATGTTTTACAAGTGAATTGATGAAACTAATTTTTTCTAATCAAGCCTTTAAAAGTACTATTTATAACCAGGGAAGTCCATATGGAAAATCTGTGAAGAAATTGTATTTCTCACGATTAATTAATCTAATTTTCTAGAAAATAAACAAATAAATAAATAATTTTAAGCACGACTCTCCCAACTTTAGCACTGCTCACTGTACAGTCTGCAGAGAACTTTGCTCAGACTTCCAGACATGACTTTAGCATATATTTGTAATGCAAAATCCAAGCAATTGTATTTTCATAAGAAGAATCACAATCTTCAATGCTGCTTCAGTAACTGGAACAGATTCCAGATACTTTAATCATACTTAACTCAATTATTAAAGAAGCTTTTCCAGTCACAGCACATCTGCTTACAAAAAGATCACGATGAGCATCTCTTTGAGGAGCTGACACAACTGCCAATTTATATGAATATAAACATTTGGGTTTGTGACAGATGTTCCCTACAGCTAAAACACTTCAAGAATATGTGGATGATGTAGAAAAAGCAGAAACATGAACACAACATGCAGTGGTGGTCTATCCACCACATTTTAGAGCAAGAGGAAATGACAGGTTGCTGTATGCATAGCAATCATATTCTATCCACAAAGGTATTTATCCTTAAAGCAGATAAAACTATCCTATGGTTAAAGCAGAAGCTTGAAGCAGGACGCAGAAACAAAGCAGGCATTTTATTATTTTCAGGAATAGTGGCCTAGGAGACACAGGACACCGGTGTAAAAGGAAAGAAACCATCTACTTACTCCACTTTGCAAAAGGACTCGCTTTCTTTTTAAGTCACAATGCTGGTATTCAAGATCATCTTATCCAATGACCATCAGCAGGTACCACTGACCTTCACCCAACCCCCGAGAACTGTGTTTCTCAAGGATCCACGTGTTTTCCTCCTACCACTTCCTATTGCCAGGTAAAAGTATTAAATTCACTGAGAAGTAGACAGAGGTATTTAGTTACATACATAAATGAACATAATAAGAGTTTCTCTAGAACGGAAAAAAAATATTTTGCAAATAGACTCAAAGCTTGATCCACTTCCATAGAATTTATTTAGAATAGCTATGAATTTTAACCCCTTGGGAACACCAATTTTGAATGGAAGGACTCCACCTAACACATTCAGAGGTGGGAATTCATCAGCTGCTGTTGCTGAGCCATGAACCCTTCTCAAGCCAGTGTCCAGAGCACCCACTGAAGCACCACCAGAAACCTTAGCCTGAACTTCAGCCAGGGAACAATGGGGCCCAAAAAGCTTTCTCTGTTTTAAATGTGTATCTGCAGGCTTCTCTCCAACTCTTCTGGAGTGGACAAAGCACTAGGTACAAGTACCTTCCCTCAAACATCCACTGCTAGAAGATGATGTTAAGTTAGAGGCAACTCAAGTAACAGCTCCAGTGCTCTTTGCAATTTTTGAACTGCCATGGAAAAGAACTAGAAAAGGAGTAAAATGAAAATCCTTTTTCTTATTTGAACCATAAGTTTGTGCAACCTCCATCACCAATGTAACACAGAATGTAAAAGCACAGAGAAAGCACACAGCATAGCCTTCCTAATGGTACTAAAAATTTTAAAAAGAAATACAAAAATTAAAGTTTATGTCCTGTTATTACATTAAAAATACGGTCTATTATCTTTGCATGCAAATATCAAACTACTGTGTCTTAACTTACAAAAAGTAGGTCTTCTCTTTGCCAATCACGAGTAGCACAGTGTGCACTTTCAAACTCAAACGACTTGGAAGCTTCCTTCTGACCGTCTATATCCCTTTTATTGTGATTTGGTCTCTATGCTGATCCTTTCACTTTTGCACTAAAGTTTTAAATCTCTCAAAATCTTAATGGTAAATTAAATGGTTTAACCAAAACTCCCCAAACTCTTCAGTCAAGATCTTAAACTTGTAATTTTGAAGTAATTTTACTATGTGAAAGATAGATGAAGAAACAACAAAGCCCAATATTTTTACATAATAAAACTGAGGGGGAGGATATGGAATGACATATTTCAGCTCCTGCTAATTAAGAATGTTGTGGGGGGGAAATGCTTTCTTTAACTTAGAAGTCATTCCAGGTTACAGTGAAAGGTCTACAAATGGAGTTACCTTGGAAAGTGATGAGCATGTAAAAACAAGGAGGCTATAACTAAAAATGGGAATCCTAATTATACCAATTTCGGCCAAGAAAATGGGACAGTAGTTTTGCAGGTGTGCAATTTCACATGCAAAGGAAGCATCCTTATTACTAAATGGCATTAAGAACTTTATTCAAACTCTAAATTATAGGTGTCAACATTAAAGCATTTTGTTAAACTATCCAATATTTAAAACTGCATGTGATCACAAATTAGCAAGCAGTCCTTTTTCTATTAAAACTACTCAAGTTATTAGTTTGAAATTTAAGGCAACAAAGCTTCTATTCTTGGAAACAAAAATGACAATGCAATTACAGAAATGGTTAAGTCTCACCAGATCTTGGCTGGTATTTCCCACTCATTTCAAAAGTGCATCACAGATACCTTCTGTTTCATACTATAAAAATACAGGACTGATATTTTGAGACAAGCAGAATATTTTGGCTTATATTTCCTCTACTTTGTTCCTGGTTTTCAGTCTCCATTGCCTCCTTTTGGAAAAATAACCCATGTACTACAAAGCTGAATGAACTTGCTAGGGCTGCTATGACCACTCTTATCCACTGTCCATTCTTCCATGCCCTCTGTCCCATCCCTCAGGAACGTGCATTTCTGAAAGGAGTAGGAAGGCAACTCTTAAACCTGGGGTGTAATGCCAACACTGAGAGTGTAACTTAGAGAATTGAATTTGGCTTTTTTACGTTTTTTGCATCATTATTTTTTAATGTCTCCCAGCACAGTCTAGTGATGGCTTCCGAAAACTGCAATGAAAGGGAATCCCTGGATTATCTTCCATACAAAATCAATTATATAAAACATTCCAAAGACATGGTTAGAGTTGAGCCATGGTACTCTCAGTGAATGCCATCAGAAGCCTTGATGCCTTTCATTTTTGTACTGTGAGAATTTCAAAGTGTGTTTTTCAGATCCATTATTCAAGAGGCTTTGTTTCAGTGCCTTAGCACAGTACAGAACAGTTTACAAAATTTGTAACCATTTCACTTTCTCTTTTTTTTATTATGTGAAAGACACCAGATTATCAACCTCAGAAAAAATACGAGAAGCAAAGATAGTGAAATAAATTGACCATCACTGTCTCTCCAGATTTTTTGTTCACCATTCTTACTGCCATTCAAATCCACTCAAAATCACCCTGTAACTCTTCATTAGTAATACTGAAATGATAAAGCATCCCCAGAAGCAAACCCACCTCTAACTAATTGCAGTCAGCAGCAAAGCAGTGCAGCTGCTGTGGAATGAAGCTTTGTGCTGAACAATCCATCTTGTTTCTAAAAAATGTTTTGAAGCATTCACAGATGCTGCCTGAGCTCACACTGGTCTCAACTTTATCAGCAAAGGGACATCCTGCAGCTGGCTTAAGGAGCACAGATCTGTATGGGTTTTGTACAGGTCACCCTCTGATGCCCCACAGTGAAGGAGCTCTGCAAGGGCACAACACTTCCCAGAAACTTCTCCCTCATTGCCAGTATACAAAAATCCTTGTTCAGAAAAAATATGGATGAAAAGAGCAGATTGCTGTCAAACTGAAGGCAGCACATTTCTATGTAAAAATCTACATCTTGTAAAGTGGCTCTTTGCAGCGAGGTACACATTGCACGTGTAGTGATGGTGACGGGCAATCCTGCATCCAGCAGGTCCAGACAGCAGCCATAACACACACCCTCCCCCTCAGAATGAGCTCCTAGACAATGCTGGGGCAAAAAGGCGAAATCCCAGTTTTGTACATAGCAGCGATGGCACAAAGTGGCAGCAGAAAGGTACCGAGAATTTTGCACAGAGCAGAACATGGACGGTGGAAGAGATACTGGGAGAGCAGTATCGTGGGGTGGCATCCTGCTGACTGCCTGTCCTTAAAGGCTGTTAAAGAGAGGACAAAGAACACAAATAAAACTGAACAACCATGTAAAGATCTTGATCTGTTATTAAAAAGATTGAGCCATCTATCTAGAAAGAAAATACTGGTATTAAAAGGTGCTTAGATCTGTCTGGGAAAAGTATGTAATAATCAGGAAAGCAAAGTCCAATTAATGCAGATGAGAATGACAATTTGCAAATAATATTGATGAACCAATAGGAAAAAACTTCAAGCCCTGAGACTTTTCAGCCATTGATGGCTTCAACTGAAGAGATGTCAAGACAGATGTGCTAGTTCAGTTCAGGATAACCTGCTGAAATGTCATGTCTCATGATACAGTGAAGTCCTGAGAGATGACCTGAAGGTCCCTTTTGGCTTATATTTTATTCATCCATTATTTATTACCACAGCATCCAGTCATTCAAATAAGGGATGGATGTTTAAAATAGGATTTTCAAAGCATCTCTGTTCTCTGCAATCAAACACTTCACAAAAATGCTCCAAGGTTGCTGGCTACATTCTGTCAGAAAATGCAATCTCTTCTTGTGACTCATCAACCCATTTCCACTTCAGCTGTATTTGTTTCCTACTCCATTTGTTTTCATCTTTCCTTGAACTAAGAAAGCAAACATGCTCTCATTTCTTCTGGAGCAGTTACTGCTTGTGATACCTGCTTAATAATTTTTCAGAATATTTTTGCTCCTTGTCCCAAATCCGTACTTCTACATGGAAACAGGCTATACTCTGCCAGATGGAAGCAGAGATCTAGATTACTCTGCTAGATAAAGCCTCTCATATTCTTGGAAGCATTTAGCAGAATACTTTAAGATCAACTTAAACAACAGCCATTGTCACCTGATGTTTCAGAACAACAGTGCACAAGCAGACCCTATGGCAAACTTCCTTAAAACAGGTTTCATGCACCTGAGGAAGTCCAAAGCCAAACTCCACTTTGCACTGGCCACCATCTAAAGCAGAAATTTGAAATGAATACACAAAGAGATTGGGCATATTAGCTAGATGCTGATGTGAAAAACACCCTGAAGCACTTGAATATTCCCCCTGGACAACTGGAGCTTCCAGAAGTGCTAATGTCATAGCATGTATGGACACTTGGGGGGAAAGATCTACTGAACACATTGGCACAAGCAATAGAGTTTGGGAGTCACCCCATCGCTAGGGGGTAAAATTTTATCTCTAGTTATGCTTATGGAGCTGTTTAAAGCCATAATTTATTGGGAATTTCATTCTGTGGGACCCAAGTGCAGGAGCCCTGTCACCCTTCCCTGTGACTCCACTGTTGGCTGTTGAGATGACAGACAGCTGACTGAAAGTGGCACAGACATAGGTGAATGAAACATGTAAGTGCTCATTCCTACTGCTAAAAGAAGCATGCAAAGAATTGTTTTATAATTATCACAGAAAAGCATCAAACAAGACATTGTGAAGACACTGTGAAGCTCTGCTATTCCCATGATAACAATAATCAATGGCATTTGTGTCTGTGACAGCAAAAGAATACAGCCAAAGGTGTCAAATATTTAAATCTTATTCTGCTCCAGTCTGGACATTAAGAGTCTCAGTAGAATTTCTTACTTGTAAATCACTTCTAAAAAGTAACATGGCTTGTCCTCAATTCAGACAAAACCCAAAGTTGCCAATATTTAATTACCAGAACAAGCAAAAAAAAAATCTTGCTGTAACTTTTGCTACAGTATCTGTTAGAATCAATTTGCATTCACTAAAACTTTTGGTATGTGATCATTCCCTTTTTTAGGGAAGGAATCCACAGAATAATCTGTATTTTAAAATGTACTTCATATCACATCAAAGATGAATGCTGTAACCTTTTCTCTGTGGCACAGAGAGGTAAGCTTTGACAAATGAAACTTGCAAGAGGTGGCTCCTGTCATCTAAGAACTTGTATCAGATATAGTCATGTCACCATATAGTAATTTATGCCAGTTGCTTTCTCAGAATATAATGTAAAGCATATCCTTTTACTAGAGGGGAAAATGAAAGAATAAAGAAATCTGAGTCTTTAGTCCAAGTTTTTATACTTTTCCACTCTTTAAACTATGAAATGAACCATTTTGATTAAAATATTGCTTTATAACTTACAAAAGTTAAAAAATACAGACTATATATTTAAAGATATATAAAAAATGAGCCAATTATTTTACAAAACACTAAAAAATCCCATAGCCCTTTATGCTTACAGGCACCAGAAGCCCACCAAACTGCTTAAAAGATGAAAAATAAAGGTGCCCAAGTGGAAAAAAACCCCAAAAAACCAAACTCATGTAAAGTGTACTCTAGCTCACATTCTTCTATCCATCTTTCCACAAGTAATCACTATTGCAATTCCTACCCCTTCTCTTTCCCATGTTGAGACCTCATCTCAGACAGGTATTTTTCATGTACATAGTCCAAAACCTTCAGCCCTCCACAGCTCAAATTCACTTTCCACAATATTGTTCTCGTTTTCTTAACAGATGTGGTCTCAATCTCATTCCCTTTCTACACCTACTCTATTTCCTAAATCACAACTTCTCTGGCCTCTCACTGTCTCCCTGAGATCTTGGACCAGGCATTTCCAGTCTCCTTTTCCTGTCCCACAAAAAACTATTACATATTTTCTTGCCTCTTCTTACTTACTGCCTCCTCACTCATCCTAGTCCCAGCCCATTTATCCAGCCAACCTCACTCTCTCTTCAGTTTCTTACCCCATCATGACTTTCTCTCTCACCAGTACCAACTAAGTTCAGTTGTCTCCTTTTTCTTGCAGTGCTTCTCAGTTTTCTCACTCAGCTGATTCCAGTCCCCTCGCACCAGCCTTCCTGGCAGGTGTCTTATAAGGGATTATAAATAGTACATTTTGATAATTCAGACATGGTTCTTATCAAAGCTCAAATCAGACTCCCCCTTACTATCTGGGTAACGATACTAGCTATGGGAACAATAACAATGAATTTAAAAACCTGCCCAGCTTTGGTGCTTAAGCCTCAAGCTTTGTACAGCTTGCAGTAGCTGTCACACAGGGGAATCCTCAGCAAACCACGATAATTCACATACTGTCAGCAGGTTTTTGCAGACACGTCTTCTAACCCTGCTCTGATGCTCCCATCTGCACTGATGGAGAGTACTGTCCATGGTTTTTATTTTTATTTAAACTTCATCATAGCCATAAATTGGATTTATTATTTTCTTGGGAGAGCTGGATGCAGAAGACATGTAGGGAGGCTAAAATGGCTGTTCCAGTGGCAGTGAGTGCTGGTAACCATGTTATGTAAGGGCTGGCATACAAAGACAGAAAATGGAGCTGCTGAACAGCTGAAGCAGATACCTGAATTCGCAGTTTCAAGTGCACGAGAGATGCAAAAGGTGCTAAAGATGAGGGAAGGCTGGGCACTAATGGTTCGGGGTCTCAGAGGAAGAATGGGCAGGGAGAGAGGGGTCTGGAGGAGATACAGGTTGAGGAGTACAACTCTGGAGAATGTGGGTGAGGTCTGCAGAGAGTTGATGGGCTTGAGCAAGAAGGAGGACGAACAGGATGGAAGTCTAAGACAAGAGGAGCTGGAGGTACCCCATGGTTCCTCTATCCATGACCTAAGGCCAAGGGAGGACTGCTCCTTCCCAAAGGACTGCTGAAAAGTGCCAGCCTCTTCCCTGAACTTCCTTATTCCCTAGTCTTTCCCCAACTCTCCTTGTGGCTGTTGGCGCCTACACAAAGCACTGCCTCTCACATCTGCCCTCTGGCTTGCTCAGTCACTCCTACTGCTCACTGGGGCAAAAGTCAAATCCCATTTACTCAACAGCTGGCCTGCAAGATGCAGCATATGCAGATTGCTCAGACAACTGCAAGACACTCAGCTAAAGATTTTAGCTAAAAATGTCCAACAGTATGGTCTGAAAAACCTAAGAGAGGATAAAATGGAACCTGGCAGAGAAAAAGTCCCCCTGTAACAACAGATAATAAACCTAACTATTACCAGTGCTCTAAAACCATCTTGAAGCGTCACCGAGTGTGCACATCGGGAACATATGCCTGCATTTCTACACCAGAGAACATTACCCAACCTTTTAAGGTATATCAAATAATATTTCTTGAAGTTTCAATTCTTTGTTAGTGTCCATTTATATGAATGCCTCAAGAACAATCTCAGCTACTTAGATTATAAATGAACAATAGGGAACTAACACTGAACAGACTTTTTGATGAAAAAGAGCTCATGGTGCTCCTGTAAAAGGAACATTTTCAGATTTGGTCAGGAACATTTCTTTGTAAGCTAACACTTGCATTATTCATTCCAATGGCTTTCACAGTTAATAAAAGTCTATTCAGAGACAACATGAAAATCTTATTGGGGAATGGTGCCTTAAAAATGCAACCAGTTTGACACTGTCAGTTTGATTTTCCAGATCTGGCAAGAAAAAGAATAAAGCATGGGGAAGGTTCACTCCTCTGCAGAATGCTACGCACTTGCCTTTGAGAGGAGCACATATTTGATGGCTCCACTTTCTGCCAAAAAACCCTAACATATCAATATATCTTAATCAGAGTCGGGAGAGGGACAGTGTTCAGATGTGTTTCGGATTTTTAAAATATGTCCTTCATGAAACTGTGGAACAGATGAGGAAAACATACGAAAAATATCCATTAAGAACCTGGTGGGTCTAGGCAAGGCACTACCAGTGAGAAAGGTCACCTAACAAGCCACTCACCTGTTGCACACAACTATGTCAGGAGTGAGCTCAGAGTGCTAAGGGCAGCTTTTAGAAATACTAAATGGAGGGGAAAACCATCCAAAAGAGCACAAAACAAGGTATTACCAGACACTATTAAGACACTAGAAATTACGACGGTTGACCTAATGCTATAAAGCTTGAGGTTAAGGAAATATGGACTACCAGTGAATAGAATTATCAAAAGGAACGCTTGAGAAAATTTAGTTTTTGAGGCAATAAAGAAGAAATGAACAGTTGGATAAATCAAAAGAAACATACAGGCAAAAATGGCAGTTGCAGGTTGGAAGTAGACAAGGAGGGGCCTCCAGGGAAAGCTGCTGGGTACCACATCAGAACGTGTCCTGGGTTTCTAACACCAAAGACAGCAGAAGGGTAGGAAGGGTTTCCAAAGGGAATTCTGTTTAGGGGACACTGACACTGAAACAGGAGCATGCTTACAATTTTAAAAGGGGGAATGAAAGAAAGTGAAAAGCTTAGAGTAATTATAGTCTATGCAATTTAGTGAAGTTGGAGAGACAAACAAGAAATAGGCCTCAAGGATGAAAAAAGCTTATTTAAAAATAGTAAAAAGTAGGTGTAACCATGATAGCGGATCTGCATTCAGTATGTGGAGTACACCTGGAAATTAACTAGCAACAGCTGTCGTGACACTGTACAAGGACCAGAGCCATCTTCCTGACCTACTTGTTTGGCTTATGCCTTCTTCTATAACCACTTTTTTGTCTTCTGCTCAATAGAGAACCTCTGCTAAGTTCTCATTAAACACAACACACATGCATAGACTGAGAAAAAATACCAAATAAGGCTGTGGGTTTTTTTCCCTAGATGTGGAAAGATAAAAGAACTACAGAAACTTAAATTATTATGTCTTTCTCCACAATGAGAGAATTAGAGATAGATAAAGGTACCTAGGGGAAAAAGGAAGGAATAGAGATTCTGTCATTAGAGGAAGCAACTGAGAAAGAAAAGAATTAATGGCTATTATACAGAGTCAGGTAACTTTCCCCTCTGCAGTCCCACCTCCAAATTCTTCCTAGAAGCAACTTCTTCAAGGAATTTTTCACTTATAAGCTCTTTTTGGACCCCATTTTCTCCAACTTAAACAGTGCAATCTTTCAACTGGAGCTACAAAGGTAGATCTTTACACCAGAGATTTATTATGGAGGTACAAAACTGCCAACCAAAAGAGTCAAAGTCATGACAAAATGTGTGCGTATTTGAAGAATGGAGATAAAAAATAATGATATGAACAAAAGGAACTTAATCTAGACCCCCAGCTTCCAGGTCTGTGTTCTTTGTGCTTGGTACCATCAACAACAGAAGAGCTGGATTCAGAGCTTTAGGTAGACACTGTCATCAACTGTGCCCAAAGAAGAACCATGTTTCCTGGCAGACTGAAGCACAAGAAACAATTTGAACCCTTTTCTGTTTGCAAACTGAGACAAACACTTTATACTATTAGTTTCTAATTTTACTTAGAAATTAGTTTAATGATTTTAAGCTGTTTTCTTAGACCCCTTATACAGAAAATCCAGAAGAGATGTCCTAAAAACAATTTAGAAGGCCTGTATCATACCAGATCTTCATAAGGCTGAAAAACGAAGAGCTGAAAGTACAACTGCTCTCTCTCCATAGTCAGAGCACTCTCGTTAGCTCACCACATGCGGCTGCTAAGACTTGTACTCAAGGCAGCAGAGCTGCTGCAGATGCCTGGGACAAATCCTGTGACCATCCAAACTACGCCAACCATACCTTGTGTGACTGCTTGCCAAGGAGAGGGTGTTATTAGCCAGGCTTGGCTCAAACAATTCACTGCCCACAAAGCTACTTTAATGTACTGTCTCTACTGGGGTAAAAAACACAGTAATCCAACAATACATTACGATACTTTCCCATCACTGCAGCAATTCCCACCACAGGCAACACTTTGTCTCCAACAAAGAAGCCTCACATTCTATGCCTGCAAAAAACCCCCGATCCATACTGTAGGGATGCCAAGAGGAACATCTGTGTGCTCAGAAGGACACAAAATTGGCTTTTTGTGTGCGTGTGTGTATGTGTGCCTGGGTGAAAGAGATGGGGGCAGGGAGCTCACAGACAATAGCTTGTGTGACTGCATGGTAAGGAAATGTTCTTTCATTCCCTTCCTCCTTCTTTTAATTTATTTTTTAATCTGAACAAGGGAGTCAAACAGCCACAGCAGTTATCAGCTACTTCCCCAAGCCCAGTGAAAAGGGTTAAGTTTCCTCCACATGACTAGTTTTAGCCTGGATTTAATTTTATCAGAAATAATTTCTTTAGGCATTAAACACCTACATTCACATTTTATCAAATAATACAAGGATTCTGGGTCTACTTGTCCCTTTATCATAAATTATTATGACTGTAATAATGAAATTGATGAAATGCTGAACTACAGATAGTAAAATGTCTCCTACATGACGGATGCGTTTGTGGGTTTTGATTATTAACAAATTGAAGCTTAAAAAGGAGGAAAAAATAATCAGAGAAAAAAGTACAAATACTACTGCCTTGCTGAATGTTGGGTCAGTCACCTGGAGAGCTGCATAAGAGAATGTAAACCACAAACTTGCACTACCATGAAATTAATGCTGTAAAGCAATGAAAACCAGTCCAGTGGAAGCAAATTATTACAAAAAGCCCCTCCACAGAGGGCAAAGACCATCACTTACCAGCAAGCATTTTTATTTTGTTTTTATAAGACCTACTTAATCTACAATTTAAACAATCCAACAGTTCTTTACTGATGGATTGTCCTGGCTTATTTAAATATGTTCAAGTTCCTGGCTACATTCAAAAGTCAGAAGAAACTGTAAGGCTTTTTTCCCTGGAGCTATGCCTGCTAATGCCACATTCTCCTCTTCTTTCCTGCTCATTCTCCAGCTACTCTGTTCCAACATGTGTGGTGCCATCTAATCATCTGACAGAAACCATTAACTCAAACCACTTCATGCCTTGGCTTTAATGCCAGCACCTCCAAAACTGGGAGCATGAGGCCAGGGAATCAATTAGCAGCAACTTATCTGTTTCCCCAAATATTTGTAACTCTTTAACCAAGGGTCTGAAATTACATCCCCTTCCTTCTGAAGGGGAAAATGGAGCCAGGAGATGCAAATCGGGAATAAAACGCAGCCTTTCAATCTTCCTCTCAAACACCCACCTTGCTAGGAACGTGCTTCAGCAAAATAGGCAGGTTTTGACATACCTGTTGCACATCAGACAAAGAATTTTCAGATAACAGTATGTACTGTTATTTTAGTGTGCCTTCTCCAGAGAGAAAACCGAGTTACAGGAGCTCCTACAACTCCTGTCCACAAAGCAAGGGACTAAAACAATTCTGTCATCTGGGAGAGGTGTCCATAGCATTTTACTCTGGATTTGGAAACATCAGTCTAGCACTGCAGGAAGCTCAATGCAGAGAGGAATGACTCAGCTGTGCAGAGTTCAGGTCTGGCAGGGCTCCCTGGGTGCAGAATTAGTCCAAACCTCTGACAGTCTCTTGACTACCCAACCACACTAAACTGCAGGTCTAAACTGCTTCTCTATGGTGCCAGACCTGATACAGCTGCACTAGACTCTCACTATCAGGGGTTCCAAGGGGCACAGTGAAAGTGGCTTTTCAGAGAGTCAGTTCAGGACAAGGAAAATTTTTTAGCTCTTGTTTAGCCCTGACCCTGCCAAATCAAGAATGATTATGCATTTTTGCACTTGACTTCACTGTCCAGAATGTTGCACCAACCAGGTCTAATGATACCTGAATGAGAAGAGTCAGCTCTAGGTCAGCCACTATGTCCTGCTGGAGCTCAGGATGTGAATGGCTACAACACAGCACTGAAAAAAAACAGCCCACACCTGGAGGGGCTTGGGGTGAGTGGGTGACAGCATCTGCATGGAACCACTTGGGTGCTCTTCCTAAAACATCCTGTGATAGCCATGAGATCCTGGCAAATGGAATGAACTGGATATCTCCATCCCTATCACCTTGGAAAAGAGGTGACTGAAAAGAATGATGTCCAAACTAGGACTCATTTAGATAAAACACAACCAAATATTTGACTAAAACTGGAGAACTTAACTTGAGCTTACAATGCATGAAAGAAAAATATTTCACCTGTTTAATGCATGAATAAAAATTACCAGAAAATAAAAATAATTGCTTAATACAGAATCTGTGTATGAACGGATTACATAAATTAATTCTCCTTTTGAATTTTTCAGTGAAAGTAGTAAGTGCTCATAAAACCAAGATTAAAATAGAAGTCAATCAATTGCAAGAAACTCGTGCGATTTTTAGAGAATTTTCCTTTTCCCCCCTCATAGTTATTGCTAAATCCTCCCAGTTCCAGTGCATGATTGTGCTAGGTTTTGTACAAGTGTGTACAGACAGCAAATTCTGAAATATTTGCAAACTAATGCTTGAATTCTGTAAGATTTGTGGTCCATGTCACCAACTTCTGTAAGTTTAAGTTTATTTTCTGGGATTACACATATAGGTCTGCAAAGTGTCTGCACATGTGGCTGCTGAACTAGGGCTTAAAAAACCAAACCAAAACTAAACCCCCAAAACCAAGAAAAATAATGAAGAAGGAATGAACAAAGCAGAGAGGTATCATCTCTCATTTGCTGGACTTTTTTTCAGAGCAATAACTATTTTTTATGAATGTAATACATTTCCACTTTACTCTTAATATTTTCTTCCAAACTTTAGACACTTTAACTGAAACTCCCCATATAACTTCCTTCACTGCCTCCCTTCTCCTTATCAGCAATTGTTTGATTTTAAAAATGGCACCAGAAGTTTCTCTAGTTGGTGTTGTGGGATACAAGCACTCAGTGAGAACTTTTTTTCCTAGCCAGTGCTAATACCAGCTCCTACAAGACCAAGCACCTTGGTCTACATCCCACATTCCTGAACTGGAAAACGGAAGCTGTTAAGATTCTGTCTCATTTTCTGTGTTATCAGCAACTGCTGTATATTCTGTACATTCTACATACAACCCTTGATGATATGCAAACAATAATCAAGTCCCCTCCCCATTTTTCCCTGCAAAAGATCCTACTGAACATTTATGTGAAATATAAGTTATATTAAAAGGTATTTCAATAATACAAAGATTTCAAAAACATAAAATTCACTATGCCTTTTTATAGATGCAGGAAACTGTTTTGCAGGAAACTTTTACAGCAAACTAATCGTGTCTGGTATGTTCTCCTTTAGCTTCTGACATGTAAGAATGAGTTTTGTATTTTAAAAGCTTTTGAAGATGATCTGGAATAGTAAACTAAATACATTCTGCCAGTGAATTACTGCGGACTTAGAGTGGTGGTGTACATGAACCACAGTGGAAATAATTGTACAGAAGCCCAGCACATCCACCCATCACCCTTCCACCTACTTCTCCAGGTCACACACCCTTTTTGTTTTCCATTTTAAACCTTTTACTCTGATTTTCTTTCCCAAGCTGCATTGAAAATCTCGCTGCCTAACTTACCACCCCAAAAGACAGCAAGCTTTGCCGGTGTTTCATATTGGAGGGATCTTACTAAAGCAAATGAAAGCCAATGGAATATTCAAAGTTCATAAGCCTGGAATAAAAAGGGAACCCAAAATGTTAGAAACTAATCTTGTACTAAAGGCAGTCCTCCTTTCAAGTGCCAACTTTATACTAAAGATTCAGTAATACTAATAAAACAAAGAACAGGCTTGTCCCAACCCATTTTCAAATAAGCTCTGTCACTGAAAAGGGACTTGCTTAACACTTCTATCTATCTATCTATCTATCTATCTATCTATCTATCTATCTATCTATCTATCTCAGAAGTTAGAGACTGTGGTTATATTTGTTAGGGAAAGCAAGGGAGATCTCAAGACTGCTTCTGTACCTTTCACTTGTAAGTCTTTTCTTTCCCGCTACCGTCCAAGAATTCCAGCTCCTGTTATTGCTTGCCTACTGGTGGAACCCGGTAAGATGCAATTAATCATGATAATAAAATCCTATTCTTGTTTGTGAGTAAAGCTAATTGTAGTACAGTATTTCTTTTCCATCACCTTAGAAGGTGCCTTGCAGCTTTCCCACAGTATCAAGTTCCCAATACATGCACACACACAGAGCACCCTGGTGATGACTCATTCCAGCTTAACCCACCTTTTCAAACAAACTCCTTCAAACAATGTATTATCTGCATTTTAAATGGCAGGTGAAATTCTACCACTCTCCCTATAAAAAGGACAGGGAGGTTTATTGTACTCCACAAAAGATTTAAGGAAAGTATTGATGGTCCAAGCAATTCGGGGGGGCTGGGGGGGGGGGCTGGGGGGGAACAATCATTCTGGAAGTTCTCTCACATAGGGAAAAGTAAAAACTACATATAAACGATTTTGCCTATTAATGTGTCCATTCCATTAAAATGTTATTGACTCTGAAAGGATTTACTTGTGCATTTTAAAATACCATGCCTGTAGTAAATCACTTTTGAAGCGAGTGGTGCTAGCTATAACATTAATGGCCATAGAAAGCAAGACTAGGCATTTACCCAGGGCAAATTCAGTTTCCCTTATACTTGGGAACAAGCACAGATTACGTGGGTGATAAACCATTTGCAGAGCCTAAGCAGGGCTGAGCACCAGGAGGCAGGTACAGGTTTAGGCTGCTACAGCACTTATCATCAGTACCTGCTCAGCCATTTATCACCTGCAGAAATGTAACCTGTGGCCAGGACACAGTGCAGACCTACCTGGGCACAGAGAGGCACCACCAGCGCTGTCACCACTACCGCACCACCATGCTGATGGACCCAGACCTTAAACCGAACTCCAGTGAGGCTGACACTGCTTCAGCACCTGGTTTATGTAATGAGCACACTGCACTTACTGCATGCTCCACTCGCACCCCTTCAGACCCTGTCCTGGCCACATCTCACTCTGTCCCATTTCAGCATTAACCACACTTAGGAAGTTACATGAACCCCCAGAATAAACTTAGAAGAAAGCGTGCTGGTTAAAGTGAGGTTCTTCAACCCTACTACTGATGGATGGAGACAACACCAAGATAAATGTGACACTTAAAAAGACACTACTTATTCCACATTGTAAATAAAAAGTCTTAAATGGAAATTTTTAAATACTTGATTTAACCTAAATCTATTTAATTTGCCTTTCATAGGCAGAACAGATTAGATCAAAACAAAGCTTCCCAGTAATATGATATGACAAAACAGGAGCAATTACTGCAATCACTTTTTGCACAGGAATATTTTTAATTTATGAAATGTACTTTTGTATATAATCTATAAATAAAACTTTATGTATAAATATACAAAAAATTTAATATCTAGGAAGTCAGCTTTATTTAACACAGGATTTTAGCAACTTGCCACACTTAACACCCAATAAAACAGCAAATAAATGCAAGATTGATGGCATTGCTTCACCAACTGCAGTAAAAATCAGAAAGAAATCACAGAAGTTTTAGAGTTCAGCTAGCACTGCTATTACAGTTGGGTGTGAATTGGAAATCCCTAGCAGGGGATTTAGGTTTGTCTGCACACGGCATTCTCTGTCCCAAAAGCAATTTTTGTGGTCAAGAGACACAGGAGCATCATTTCTGAATGGCAGTGGGGAACTAGGGTAATGGTAAGACAGCAGCTGCCGTAACCTTGGTGCTGCAACAGAGACCGCAAAGTGGCTCTGGGAAGTCCAAGGGTTCAATTTTGCCACCTGAACAGTTAATGTTTCACACTCGTGGTGTGTAATGATACAGAGAAGAGATTTAACTCCTAATAATTATTTCAAGGTTTTTTTCTAGCTTTATCAGGCATAATTTGAATGTTGCAGCCGCACTAAGAAAACCAAATTAGTTTTGCCGGAAGGACTGGGGAAGAGACCATGTATGTACTGAATGTTCCTGGAGTATCGTCATCATAGTCTGCACATCAAATACATCAAATACTGTGATGTAAAAAGAACAGTTCATAACCCTTCTGTCTGGACAGTGCAATACAAGCACCACTCTGATAACAGCCTACATTTTATGTTCATACATAACAATTGTCAAGGTTGAACATTTTCAAGTTTGAACAGAAAACAACCCAGGTACAAAGCTGAGAATAGTGCTCATTCTTCAGTAAGAAGCATAGATGAGAAAAACAGGAAATTGAAGGGCCAGAAGTTAAGAAACCAAAACAAAAGCTTATTTCTTGTTAAATAGCACAAGTCTTTGGTGAGCCAGAAGACATTTACTCAAGTTACAGTTTAGCAACGCCTGATAACAAATTGTTTGAGAGATAAGGTCATATGGTTGACCACCTCAGCTTCTTCCAACTATTATCGAGCAAATGGAAAGGAATGAGAGCTGACTGAAATGCACAAAGTCAAATTGAGATGGCAGAATCAATCCCAGGTAATAGTTGTATAAGTAATTCAGCCAAATGCTTCCCCATCTCACTCCTAATCATTTCATGGTCATTTACAAAAGAAGTTGAGCAGATTCCTTTGAGATTGTATTTATGAGCATTTCTCATTCATCTGGGTCACTTACAAGGTAACACAAACACTTTGAAAAAAGACAGTACTTTATAAGCAGCACAAAGAAATATTTATTTCAGGAATTTTGAAATGTTTACTGCACTTACTACATTGAAATGCTGGATTTTCTACTGTACTTGCCTCAAAGTGTCTCAAAACCAAGTCTTTTTTAATGACCAGCTACCTTCTAAATACTTGACCAAAATCAGAGAAATTAAAGGTGGGATGAGACATCAAGTCTTATCTTTTACACCAACGGAGGTCACTCCTGATGAAAAATTCATCTAACTTGTTTTCAAGAAACTTCTGTGAACGAAAGACTTTTTACAACTGGCCCTGGGTAAACCCTCTGACAGTTTCACCATCCTAACAGCTGAACTTGTTTACCAAATATCTAAGCTAATTGTCTAAACCAAGACAATTTTTTTTGTTCTTCCTCCAGCTGAGATCAAAAGATATGACTGAACCATCTTCTATACTAGAAATAGGATTCAAATCCATGCACTAATTAGTTTCATATTGAAATGATTAAAAAAGAAATGAAGAAATAAACTTCCTTTAATATTTTGTTACTTCTGGTATTTATGACATGAAGGAAAGCTGTAAGAAAGTTCAGGTGGCAAAAGAAGCTTTCAAAAGCAAAAGATACAAATGAAAAAAGTTTCTCCAACATTCACAATTCAGCCCCTTAGGTAAACATTAAAGTTTAACTCAACACCAGTGCTTTTATTGCTATAGAAGTATAGCATAGAGCAGAAAGAAGAGCCTAACTCTTCTAAATCCCAGTTCAGTGTTCTCCCCCTGAGAAGATCAGCACTACTACTAGCTGTTACTCTTGGCACCCCATGCAAACTACCATCTGACACTAAAAATGGTACTTGATTCTCTAATCATATGACTGACAACTGGCACAGTGATCAAGGGACTGTGAAATGCAAAACATTCTTTTTCTGACCAGCAGAAATAAAACAAGTCTAGAAATCATTGTTTCTTCCTGGATTCTATCAATCCTTCCTCATTGGTCTGTAGGACGTGAGTTTCTGCTGTTTATGCTCCTGCTGCCTTTGGTCTGCAAGAAGAACCACTAGACACTAAAGACATCCATGTACGTGTCCAAATGTCTACTACTTTAGCTCTGCCTACATGGACTATCAAGCAAGCAGCATGAGGCACCTCCCTGACGAAGGTCACCCCTGTCAAATTTCAAGGTATTGTCCAGAAGCTGGACAGGATAACACTACATAAAAAAAGGCAATGTACATTCAGAAATGTTTGACACTGTCTGCAGCACAGAAAGAAAAATAAACAACAAGCATGGGAAAATGACAGTGGATAATTTAATTCCAAGTATTCAAAATCTTACAGAATTCAGCAGGACGAGTAACAGGAGAAAAAGACCACGGGGTATGAGACAAGCTTACTTAGGGAGCACCACAATCACTTTTGCCTACATGGTACACACAGATGAATACATTTAACAATTGCTTGCTAATAATGAACTGCCCTGAAGAGTAGCTTTGCTATGGGAACAACCACCCCACATCAAAAGAACCTCATTTGAATATCAAAGGAGAAATTACACGCAATAATAATGTTTCTTTGAATTGGCACCTAAAAATAGTACTGGACAAACTTAACTTTTGGTCTGAAGACTTTTGAAGGGAGAAGTGATTTTCATTATAGCCAGAAAAACAGAAAGAAAACACTTTCACTCGACATACTGCAAATACCATAGGAAAGAGCAGAAACTAATTTTAACTATGTGGTGTGAGGAGGTGGGTGTGAAAAAGAGGAAGACTACTTCTTACACATACTTCAAAACCTCTCAGCAACATCAAAGGAAAAGCATGCCACATTCTTCCAAGAGGTGTTTGTTTACACTCCAAGAGCAGCTTATGGTGCGTAGGACTCCCAGTCCCATAGAAGAACGTGCTCCCATCAATACTGAGGTTCTCTCACGCTTTCCTATTTACTCCTGAAAGACCTCTTTTATTTCACTAGCCCCATATGAAAGCTCCCCAGATACTCAAGAGGTGCACAGTGCTGCACCATTGATGCCTGCTTTGCCCACTCAACAGAATATTAAATATCGCCTTGCTTACTCTCTCTCCACTGCTTTCCTCTTTCCAGAAGCACTTCGGTGCTCTCTGGAGAATTTTGCTACTTCATTCAACACTGTCCACAAAGTCTGAAGTAGCTTAGTTGTGGACTTTATGTCACTTACCAGTGATGGCATGGCTTTATGTCACACACAGTACTTTCAGGCTTTTCACTAATCCCCATTCTTCTTTTCATCTAAGCCTTATGTTACTTGAGAATTTGACAGGAGGAAGTTTCATATGGACAAGGCCTTCTAAAACCAAGCTGCCACAGGCTGTTGATGCCCAGATGAAATACCGCAGAGTAGAGCTTTCATCTGTCAAAGGCTGCACAAACCGTAATGCAAGCACTCAGTCTTTTTCTCTAAATAAGGGCAGAAGTAAGAGCTCAAGGTTCAAACTCATTTGAATCTTTAAACCCCACAGAAGTACCCTGAACAAACAGCCAAGTGCTACAAGCAAGGATGGACATGCACAACTTCCCTTTTTACCTCTGTATGAAAATCACAAAAAGATGCTAAAATTTTTCTGAACAGATACTAATACTAATTCTGCCAATTAAAAGAGGTAGGTCTACCAGATCTTAAATTCAGTACAAAACTTCAATTCTATTGGTTAAATTTGAGCAATATAAACATTTCTGCTTTAGAAAAAATCAAGTCACATGGTGACTTTTGTCACCAGTCTAAACCCATAAAATGCAGAAGAAAAAAATGGTAGGTAACTTCAACGTATTCAATTACTTCCATTAATTGTATGCACTTCCTAATGAAATCACACAGTTTCGCAGCCCTAAGCAATATAGCTTAGAGATGAAAAGACAGGCCATACCCTCCTTGTTTTGAAGTCCCTCCACTCCTATGAGCTGTTCCTAGTAGGAAACACCCTTCCTCCAGCTGTAAGGGCAGCCAAGCAGCTGCCTTAATAACCAATGCCAACTCCACATATTAATACATAAAAGCAGCTGCCTGCCTGCCTATGCAGCTGAAGGAAAAGTGCTGGAGGCACAGGCCAGTATCTAATACTGGCTCTGATTGCAAAGGCAGTTGCTTGGTTCATACAGCTGCAGGAAGAGTGCTAGGTATCAAAGTAAGAGGAAAAATGGAAGATGAAATGGCTCAAGCTGTGTAATCATAATTCCCAGAATTTATAATAGATATTTGCATCCTTAATCTCTGATCCTTAGCTGTCCATTTGTGAACTAGGGTAAATACGGGATAAATATGCCTCTCAGCTCATAGGATCCTGAAAAATTACATTCATTTGTGACTGTGAAGCATATTAATATGGTGATACCCTACCAATGCCAAGAAGAAATAGGGAATTCTATCTTCTTTGTGAACTATTCAAAGCATGGCACAGCTGTTCATTACATAAATACCATTGCTTCTATGCATTAAACAATATAAAGGTCTTAAAGATGAAAATGAAGCAATCCTCAGTTCCTGGTGGCTGGTCAGATTTTGAAAACAGCTATAAGGATGTCTTTGATTGCTTTCTGAGGATGTTTGTGCATGAGAAAAAGTGCACAACACATACAAATTAGAGAAACATGCCCTGTTTCTCTGCTCTGACTCAGTAGGCAGATGTAGCAGTCTGTATTTACTGCATAACATAAATACTGTATGCAGCTTATACGGCTTTAGGGAAAAGCAATCTCCATCAGTATTCTGCAGCTGACGACAAACACTGGACAAGCTATATTCTCAAACTGGTACAAAAATTGCATGTAATTACTAGCACAAGGGACTTTCTGAGCCCCTTCCTTGTTGAAAGTGCAACTACAGGGCTAGCAGAACTGACCAGACCCTTAGAGCTGGAAACAAGGAAGAAAGGGCACAGAGCTGGAAAACAGATGGAGGCATCTCAGAATCACAGGATCTACGCTGGACTTCAGTATATGAGGCACAAGAATCAGAAGCAGAGGGAAATCTGAGGGCAGAAGACAGGATGAGAAACTTAGTACAGCACAGTATTTTCCTCTTGTGCCACCTCTTAACTTTCAGTCTCATTTCCAGAGTGAGACCAGAGGGATGCTCCTGGGTTAGAAAGCTCTGATTCAGGCACAAAGGATCTCTGTGAGAACCAGCACAGGGCCGGCATGACTGCTAGGTTTACATGCTGTCAGGCACCTCTGACTCAAGCCCACAGTGTAATCCATAGTACCATGTCTCCTACAGTTCTCCAGAACACTCCAAACTTCCTTTAGCTTAAGCTGAGATGACCCACTTTTCTATGATTCTGGCTTAGTTTCTGAACAAATGTCCAGGAAATCATTTGGAAATCACCATCTCTATTCCAACCAACAATCACTGGCTGGGCAACGGCATAAATGCAATTTAACAGCTCCCAGGGCTGCTGGGAGAGTACAGTGACAGCCAGCACTTGTATACTGACTTACTAGAACCTGGGCCTTTCAAATGTTTCCACAAAAATACCTGATACACAGTGAAAACTGTCTATCTTCAAATCATCAGAAATATTCCATATCCCCTTGGATTATTCCACACAGCACTATTAAGAAAAGAAATAAATTGATCAAATAGTTTTTCAGATAAAGACATCCTACACTTTTCTTCACATTATTAAAGAAGACAAGGAGAAAAAGAAACATAAAGAAAATGAAATATTGTAATATTACGAACTACCCCTCTTCAAATTTTCTAGGCTTTTGGTGAAGTTTAAAGATCCTATACTGAAAATTACACACCAAGAAAATGAACAAAGCTTCTTTACAGACACTTTGTACCCCAGCCTTGGTCACCTGTAACACATTCTTCCTCAACTTCATTGCAAAGTCACTATGAACAAGTGTGCATTGTAGGCTGCTGCAGCAGCAACCCATGGCTGTGTGATGACCCATCACATAAAGTACCTCGGGTCTTGCTTTTCATCTGCTCAAAGGAGTCTCCTCAGGTCAAGCCCCACAAGGTGATGGGTTTCTCCCCAGTGCTGACAGCACAGTGTAATACCCCAGAGATGAGCCCTCGCTGAAAGATGCCATATTTCATAGGAAACATTCATATTCACCTGCCTACGTCCTGCTCAGCAATACTGCTACTGCAGATAAACCAGCACTAACATGAACATTAGCAGCTGTATACAAGTCATCAGCCAGCAGATAACACATCATGCTCATGAGTAATGACTGTCCAAACACAACTCACTCCACTGAAAAGCCCTCCCCATCAGAATCTCACAAGGAACAGAGACCATGCAGAACTATCACATGGCATAACCGGCACATGGCACAACCAAAGCAGCTCAGGTGGGCTTTTGTGGTTTCAATCTCCTCCATCCTTCTACCTTTCCCTCAAACTAAGGATATAACTATATATATTGCATAAAATGTGCATTTAAATAATTGGTGCCATTATGCATGCCTGCAATGCATTGTTTTAATACCAAATAAACTTTTGGTATCAACTCTGGAATCAGATTGAGTGAATTTATGAGGACAGCTCTTCATTGTGCTGCTGGCTGTGTTTTTATGTTTCAGAACTGAAGCACACAGTAAACAAACCACTCACACTTCTCATTAGAGGCCCAATTATACATAAAACTGTGGCTGATAATTAGTGCTTCCTACTCAATTCCCTGCCATTCGCACAACACACTTAATGAAAGCGAACACATCAGTGTGTGACATGCCACATCTTAATCAATACTCTCCAGACAAAGGTAAAATTAATTCTCTGCCAATAATGTTATCTTCCACTACTCTATTAGACAAGAATTCCCTTGACTCCACTCTTGTAAATTAAAGATTTTTGTAATTTCTTCCCAAAATGGGAATGGCATTTCCTTCTTTCTGGAATACATCTGTTGCATTGAATGCTAAAATACACTGAAATAAAAGCTGAGGAAATCAAGTACAA
The DNA here is from genome assembly GCA_034509425.1 of Eopsaltria australis. NCBI lineage: Eukaryota > Metazoa > Chordata > Aves > Passeriformes > Petroicidae > Eopsaltria > Eopsaltria australis. The sequence continues at coordinate 948,361 of JAVTVJ010000056.1, forward strand.
ACTTGCAAAATATTTCCAAAGCCAAAGATTTAGAGCAGAAAAGGAATGGCGAGCTACATAAGGTGAAAGACATCAACAGGGGCAGCAGCTGGAGGAAGGGGATTCTGCCTCTTTATTCTGCTTCACTGTGAGCCCACCTGGTGTACTGCATCCAGCTCTGGGGTCTCCAGCACAAGAGACACGGACCTGCCAGACTAGGACCAGGAAAGGACCATGAAAATTGTCAGAGGGCTGGAACACTTCTACAAAGAAAGGCTCTGAGAACTAGGGCTGTTTAGCTCCAGGGGAGACCTCATTGCAGCTTTCAGCATATAAAGGGGGCTTATTGGAAGGATGGGGACAGACTTTGTTTAACAAAGTCTGTAGTGACCAGAAAGGGGCCAAAGGTGTTAAACTGAAAGACAGGAGGTTTAGGATGAGCATAAGGAAGACACAGTGATGATGACAGTGGTAATACACTGGAACAGGTTGCCCAGAGTTGTGAATCCAAGGCCATTTGGATAGGGCTTTGAGCAACCTGGTCTAGCGGAATATGTCCCTGCCCATGGCAGGGGTGTTCCAACTCAATGGTTTTTAAGGTCCCTTCTAACCCAAACCATTCTGTGATTCTATGATTCTCCTAACTGAAGACCAGACCCCTAATGTGACAGTCAAACCACACCAGTTCTATGAAAAGGATGACTTCACCCAGAACACCAGTGTATGACACGGAGATTTTTAGCATATTTGAGGGTTTTCTCTAGTTTAGTTAGATTTAGAGAAATAATTGCTAGAATATCCTGCTGTTGGGTACTCTGCTTTCCCAAAGACTCTCCATTTGATTACCATCAGACAGATAGTGGAGTATTGTCTCTACAGTAATGGAGACACAACAGGAAGGCTGATGGGGAACTGGAGGATGTACAGGAGAGGGAAGCAATAAGAACAACACTCTTCCGCCTATCCCCGAAACAAACAGCTGTCAGCAAAATATGAAATCCTAGGTAGCAAAATCTCACACAACAAACACTCCCAGGCACACTGCAGAGAGGGACCAATCCCCAACAGCCCAGTACACAGCAATATGCACTCGGTGGAGAAGAGAACAGTCTTAAGCTGCTGTATGAAGTCCATTCATAGCATAACTACTATGCTGCTTCATACAGGTTGTTTTCATTACAGTCTACAACTGGCAACTCCAGCTTGTAGACAGGTTGGGAGAATTATGTGACTTTCTCCATTTTCTTTCCCTTGGTACCATGTGTTTCTACAGATCTCAGGAGGAGTTCAATACTCTTACTAAGCTTTTACTTTTCTGAAGTGAGTTTTAATAGGAACCTTCCCCTACAAACAAGTCTAAACTAGAAAAAGCCCACTAACAATTACAATACACAATGGACAACAACTACAGCGTTTATAGTAAAATCTGTATTTTTAAAAAAGACATGCAATTCTATGTAGATTTGTATCCAGAACATAAGGAAACACCTGTTTACAGGACCATATACAGCATTTCTTTGTTAGCATTCAGAAACGTTTGTTATATTTGTTAAAAAATCAGTCAGTGTTTAGCAACTGGCTGAGGGATGATGATATAACTACATACTATTCTGCAGGATGTTACAATTATTAAAGTATTAGCCCTCCTAGCTTATTCTTAAAAGCCTTAAGTAAGCAAAAAAATAATTTAAACACTAGTGAAGAAGGCAGTGTTGAGCTCTTCTTCTTGCTGTAAAGCAGAGGAGAAGAATCCTGCTGACACCCTCCATTACATCACAGTTCAGCAAATTGGCACAAGCAGAGGTAGATGCTTCACTTAACTCCAAGCTGCTCCACAGTCTGACTGCCAGAAAACAGATGCTGGGAAGCCATAGCAACATTTATGCCATTTATCAGAAGAGTCCTTTGCAATTATGATGTGAATCAACAAATTTCAGCCAGGAAGAATAATGTCTCCTGGTTAAAACACAGACATTATAAATTCAGTTACTCCCTACTCCTGCCAAAAATGTCCATATTCATGAGCATCTTACAGTTTCCAAGCTGTAATTTTTTTTTTCATAAAATGGAAATAATAGTTTACTATAGCACTGGGAGATTGAAAAGCATGTTTCATTAATATTTACAACGTTCCTCTTGAGAACTGCAAAGTCAGCGACAGAAATTAGTAATTTGACATGACAACTTGTACAGAGATACATCTCATTGACAGCTATTTGTGCAGCCTGGGATGTGCAACAGGCTGTTTTCCCTACAATGTCATCAACCCCTCACATGAGCCTAAGATCACAAATAAGAAAAGCTATTTTATTCCACAGAGGCACCAAACAGGCAAGGTGATACAATTTCTACCCTGTAAAGCCTACAAACTTTTAATGAAAAGTTAATTGAGCTTTAAATAGCAGGAGGGAGGACAAGCAAAAATGCAAAACAGGCCACAAGGTTACTTGGGATGTATTTTTAAAAAGTACACATCACGTTAATTCAGAACAATTAAAAAAAATAAACATAGACTGAGGTTCATTGGAATTGTCTGTACCACAAGGAAGTCACAAATAAAATGGTAGGAAAAAAAAACATTTTCAAGACCAGTTAATAAAAGAAAGTAAGAAAAAAGTAGAAAACAAGGATAGAAAAAAACCCCAATTTGTTCTGCAGTCAGTATAGCTGGGCATATGTCTTTATAGGCTTCCTATAAATGTGCAACCACGTATTTCTGTATCACAGTCTCTGCTGGTCTAATGCAACCTAAATATTCAGCAACTCACCCCACAGGCCAGCAAGCTCCCCTTGGGCCCTGGCTCCTCAGCTTTCCTCCTGGTGGGAAAATGCCCTTAGAGAAGCACCATTCTCAGGAGGTTTAGCCGAGTGGAAGCAGTGGCTGCAGGTTGTGTCTCGTACTGGGCTGTGAAACCCAGCGGCTGCTGCCACGTTTCGTCTCCTGTGTCCCTGCTCCCACCACAAGCCACACAGCTACACATTTAAGTAAAAAGGCTTTTAACCTTCAAATACAGTTTGTTTTCTTACAGAAAGCTTTACAAAGGAGGGGATACTGATCCATTTAATGTATTAAAAGCTATTTGGAAAAGAGCTGGGTTTTCAGGAAGTATTTCTGGGTGCGATGGAGCCACAATTTACAGCGAGACACTGCCAGTCCCAAGGGAAAGCAGGAAAGATCCAAGGCTTTTATCTATAACAAACTTGCTCAGCTTGGCTTGTGCTCACAGTGTGCTGGCGAGGAGGGCTGGCTCTCCTCGCACAACAGCACTTGTGTCTTCCCAAGGCTCCTCAAGTTCCCACCAAGCTCTTACTCCATGGGAGAGAACAGTAGTGTGCTTGTTTGCTTCAACATACTTTTTCATTAGAGAAGAAATGTTGTTTTCAGGGGATGTCTCAAAAATAATTACGTAGAACAAAAGCATCTCTTCACTTCAGGACTGCTACCTATGGAAACTTTAAATTTTAACAGTGTAACAGCCTATATAAAAATTATTCATAATATTTTGGATGCCATCCTTTACCAGCCCCCCTACTATGTCCTCTCCAATTCCAACATATGTTTGTGTCTCTGCTTGAGATAATTTTTGATAGCAGGCAAACTAATTAAACATTCTTTAGAAGCCACAGGGCTGAAGTCACCGTGCGGTGACTAAACATTGCAGCTGTCAGGAGAAGCAAAGTGGGTTCCCATCCTAATCCCGTGCTGACCTCGGAGCTGAGCCTGAGAACCTGTCAGAAAGGTGCTCTCACAGCACAAGACAGCGAGCAGCAGCTGCTTATGCTCAGCAGGCTGCACCAGTCTTTTTTTTCCTTTCTTTTTTTTCTCTTTTTCTCCCTTTTACTTTTTTACTGTCACTCAGGGTACACTGCATGGCACTCGCACACGCACATCCCTGCTCCTGGGGAGAAGGAGCTGCCTGTGAGCTCAGTTTCTGACATGCTCAAGCTCAGACTGAGATGAAACCCTACGTCCCCTAGTCAAACTACAGGCAAAAATCCAGCACCCACCTTGTGAGTGGGATGAGAAGCACCAAAGACACATTTTAAGGTATTTCCATGTCCAATTAAACCTAGGTATTGGAGAATGTTAATTCTTTTATTAACAACAGTATTAAGCTTTTTTCCCTTGAAAAATAAAGAACATTAATTTGAAAAGCATATCAATAATATAAGAATTCTTTAATCATGCTAAATTAGTCACAAAAGCATAGTTATGTGACAGAGTATCTCACATATCTTTAATTTGAAGGTGTAATTTTTTTAAAATACAAGGTACAGAGAAGGCATACAGAAAGCAATCCTTTTAAAATATTTTAAATATTTAACACAGATATAATACTATCTCACAATGAAAAAATTGACTAACAGATTAAAAGAGCTGGAAAACCTGAACCACAGAATTAGGCATTCATTCAAATAAACAAACCTCAGCAATTCAACTGAGTAAAATTACTAAATTGACTTGAGGACAGCTGTGTTCTGCCTGAAGATAAATAAAGGAGGTGGCTATCAGTGGTGACAACACTGGTCACCATGCATTTATCTCTCTTCGTGACACCTTAGAGCAGCCTAATTTTCCAAGAATGCAAATGTGATGACTGTTTATGGATAGCTAATTCTAAAAGCAAGAGACTGAAAGAGGAGACATTTTTGTAGAAGTTACTAAAATACAATTTAAAGAATAACTCAGCACCTCAGTATTATTCAGCACTGCCTCATCAATTTTGCTTCCAGTTCACTGCACAGTCTAGTTCTTGTCACAGGTATCCAAAATCTTTGTTTGGTACCATAAGCCCATCCTTTCATCACTAGTTACACAACGCATCAAGTTTCCTCCAGTTCCATCATAGACTCATGAAATGGTTTGTGTTGGAAGGGACCTGAAAGACCATCGAGTTCCAAAACCCCTGCTGTGGGCAGGGACACCTTCCACTAAACTGCTCAAAGCCCTATCCAACCTGGTCTTGAACACTTCCAGGGACAGGGCATCCACAACTTCTCTGGACACCTGTTCCAGTGCCTCACTACCCTCACAGCAAAGGATTTCTTCCTAATATCTAATCTAAAATCTACCCTCCCTGAGCTTAAAGCTGTTACCCATTGTGCTATCAATGCCCTTGTAAAACATCCCTCTACAGCCTTCCTGCAGCTCCCTTTAAGTATTGAAAAGTGCTATAAGGTCTCCTTGGAACCTGCTCTTCTTCATGCTGAACAATCCCAGTTCTCTCAGTCTGTCTTCATAACAGAGGTGCTCCAGCCCTCTGATCATATTCATAACTCCCCTTTAGACCCACTCCAACAGGTCCATGAAACTTAGATACACAAGGCACCAATGAACAAGCTCGAGTGTTTTCAATCCAACTTCTACGTATTTGACCCACGTATTTCCCGGTTCTGTACTAGTGGGGCATCTTGTGACTGAAGACTCAATATTGGTTTCAGTGAAGAAAAACTTGGAATATGGATAGCAAAGTCCTAACTGCACTGAACTCTCACATAAGGCACTACCTTGTGATATCCAAGACCAAGATATTGAAAAAAATGTCATGACTGATACTAGTCTGAGATCAGAAACAAAAACATCTTAAACTAGCCAAGCAGGGCTACTGCTTTTTTCTGAGGCCATTTTCAGACACTCTGCTTTCTTACTGTTTCTCAAAGGTACGTGACAAATGTACCTTAGGTGACAAAATGGTCAGACCTCCTCTAAGTGCTGGGAATTGAGGAGAGGACTTGAATTCCACCATCGACTGTGAACAGCATTTTCTTGCTAATTTCTGGGAGTGCATCAAACCATCCAAAGACTTCTCACCTGTCAGACAATAGGAGCAAGGTGAGTAACAGGTGCTTAGCAACTGCACCATCACTTTTCCAGGCATTAAGCCAGCCTTGAGGAAGCAATAGCTGTAAGTTCCTTGGCAAAACAGGTTACCAGAAGTTCATCAAATCTCTGCTGTGATTAGCAGACTGACTTACAAAACACAGCACTGTATTAGTAGATACTCATCCCTTGGACCTAGAGGTATTTCAAGACACAGAGCTTGGATATATAAAGGATCTTTTAGTGGGCAGATTTCTATTATTTAAAGGTGTTCTTGACACTGAAGCTCGTTATTTACTGCCCAATCAAAACTTAAGTTCTCAAGACACAGGCTCTGAAGAGTGCCTGCCTACATGAGAACAACCCTGCAGCATACCTCTATGTTTCATGCAAGCTGCATTCCTTCAGCTGGGGCTCCTTCTAGGAAACAAACTTAACAAATGAGATACAAATTAAAATCTGTAAAAACAAAATTCCATATGAAACTTGACCCCTGTGAAAAAGAAAGAGAAACAAGAGCGGGCTGCCTGCAACAGATGTTAGCCATTCCTCCCACAGCATTACTGGAATATGCACACGTATGTGGTGATGGGTGCAGGAGATGGGACCTAATAAAATAAAACTTCACTGACCCTAATCTACAGAGGGATGTGAGCAAAACTTTGCTTTTAAACTTCACTGTTAAACTTCCAAGGACAATTGTTATCATTATCCATCATACTAAACTAATACTGAAAGTGACTAAATCCTCAAGACAACAGGTTTATAGACTATGACCAGTTAAGCCTGGATGCACTGACTCTTCATCATAAGGCTCACTGCTATGAACAGCCCACAAAATACCTATTAAAACTGTGAGAGAAGTTTTAGGCATAGTAACATCAATGTGCACAGATCAGTTCTTTTAAATAATAATTTTTTCTTGCCACAAATGAGAATCCTGAGTAACTGCACAGACTGTTTTCAACCGGAGATTTTTAACAGGCTCATTATTATCTGAATTAAAAGATGCTTTTCCCATGAATCAAAATTTTTACTGTAAAAACCTATCTTTTTTTTTCTTAGAAGTTATTTGATCTATTAAAAAGAATATTATAGAAAGATTTTATACTTTTGTCAGTACACATCACATAGGTCACTATATAATAAATGCTTTCTGCTATGATTAAAGTTGGCTACAAAGCAACTTTCTGCAAAATGCCTAGAAGTTGTACTTTCAAATCAAGAAAAAAGGAGTACCAGAATAGGAGGCAGTCTGTTAAGGAAATGGCTGTTTGATAAAATGGAGTATGTACTATACTGCCAGCTGCTCCAGGTGTTTGCCTTCAGAGGGAGGCTGTGCCACTACCCACATAACTATAATCATTTGCCAATGAATACCTGACATGGGCCAACTTCAGGTCCAGGTAAAACACAAGCATTCTTATGAGCAGCGCTTCTGTGATAGTATCTTTTTATCAGCTGCAGGGTGCAAGGAGATAAAATAAACTATTCAGGGAGAACCTAGACACACTGCTGGATTATACTTGCATGCATTAACCATCAGTTTGTCCAGTCAGAAAGTTTTGAGTACACTTAATATTTTAAGAGGAGAAAAATAACTGATTTGAGGAGGGGGAGAACACAGTATCTACAGTGGGTCTTTTCAAAACTAAACCTTCTCAAACTTCATTTTCTATTCATGATATTGATTAGCTAATTATATTTTAACCCTCTTCCTCCTCAAACAATAGGAACTCCTTATTTCATTTTCACGTAGAAACAGAGCAGTGTTCTTGCTCTCCATCTGCTGGCTCTGCAGGAGCAGTTGACCATGACTTCCAGAATACTCTCATTGCTGATAAGGCAGCAAGAAAGAGGAAGGAACAAGACGCAAAGGCTTTATCTGACACCCCTTACTATTAATATTTCATGAAGTTGTGTCTGTCATGAAATGAAAGCAGACATAACAGAACCAGGAATAATCCCAGAATTAATCAGACAGAAAATATGAAGGTGATGACCTGGGCTTTATGACTTCAAAGAATCCACTGCTTTAATAGCATTTATTTCTTCTGAGTAAATTTACTCCAAACTGGATATCTGTTAAGAATGCTATTTATTTTTATTTACTATAATAATAATTGTGATTATCATTGATTTATATTACTGACATAACATTACTGACCTCACAGGTTATGTTGGGGCATACCCTGGAGTCTTTCTATGTGATCCAAGTGTTAATTTAACAGTTGTCTTCAAAATAATACCACACATAGAGCCCACCATGAGAGTTGCTATCCAATCTCTACCTGACAGTTTCTAATAACGAGTACATTAAGCTATTTTTAAAAGCTAATATCAAATTAAAAATTGCTGTTATATACCTGCATTCTTGCATGTTTATGAGAGACAGACACTTCAGCACACAAGGTAATACACAGAGCTTTAGAAGCACAGACGGGCTGGCTGGGCTAAAGGGACAGACAAGGTGTTTCACCTATCCAAAAACCTCTGATGTGCAGCACGATCAAACTTCCAGTGGAGTCAATGGGGCTACTCCAAAGAAACTGCTTCTCTGGTTTCCCTAAACATTTCTGTATCACACAGCATTGCTCAAGCTGTGGACAAGAGTGGCCCAAGTGACAAGAAAAAAGTTACTTCTAAAGCACACTAGCAATGAATGCCAACATTCCACTTATGTTCTTTTAAGTTTTCATGTATCTCATTTTTCACTTGCTGGATTTGCCTTGAATTTCCTTTTCCTCTTTCCCTAGCCCTGAGCACTAGTTACCTTGTAATAATGGGGTAGTCTGTCCAAATGGTGTTCCAAGAGCCACTCCAGCTTCTACAAGGGAAGGAGAGGCAGTCCTTAGATGCATGCCTGCCTCCTTTTCCAGTGGGAAAACTAAGAGAGACTGTGTAACTCAGATTAGATGGATTGGTGTGAGGCTGAAAGCAGCTAAACTACCAATCTGTGTCACTTCAAAACACTTCATTTGAATTTTCAGAGGGTTTCACAAGGTCTCTTCCAAGGAGAAGAGACCCACACAGAAGACCATGCTAAGATGTCATGGAATAAGAAAGATAACTATCACATCAATGAGTGGAAAAGATAAAATCAAGCATAAAGTGGTTCATCTTCTCAATAAAGGGAAATCTTCAGTCAAGTCTCACTGAAATGCAATACTTTAATCTGTGTACAAACTGTCTCCCCTTAAAATGGGTTAGAAGGTTAAACTATTTACATTAATAAAAATACTGCTGGTCAGAAAGAACTACATAAGCACCTCACAGAGTATATAGTGACAAGGATATAAAGTGACAAATGAAATTCACCACAGGTAAATGTGAAGCAAGTCACATTGAGAGAAAAATATCTAAACTTCATGTGTGCACTTAACTACTTTCTATTGCTCAGAAAGAGTATTGTGGGGTTACAAGAGACAATTTTAAAGAAAACATTTACTTCAGACTCTGCTGCAGTCAAAACCCAAATTAAGTATTTGGGTTTACCCAAGAAAAAGCAAACTAAGCCAAAAATATTTTATGCTGCTGCACAAAATAATGGCTTTTAAAAGTGTCTCCTTTAGTGATCCTCTTGCCTGTGAAAGGATATAGTTAAACTTCCAAGTGTGGAGAGAACAGTGAAAAAAATATCTGTGACTATTCAGCCTCAAAAAGAAAGGGCTGAACGGTGTGACCAGTAGCCCCTGACCCTTAGTAAACTTCAATTTTATGTGAGAAACAGGAATGTATTTGAATCTTGAGTCATGGAAAGCTCCAAGTGGGTAAAATGGTTTATTGTTGCTTCCAATGCAGGAATAAGCAGGCATTAAATAAAACTGGCATAATAAGCTAAGAAAAAATAACTTCATTTATCACACAGGCTGTGATACTCTGCCATAAGTTATTGCAGGTGCTGAAACCGTTGACAGAAGTTCAAGGGGTGTTTTACTGGGGCAGGGGAGACCAGTGAAGGGCTATTAACCATGAGAACACTACCTCTGGAAGCCCCTCCAGCTGGAAGCTGAACAAAAGCACTGCACTGTTATTGCCCTGTCTATAAACCTTCCCCAGGCACTGGCTACTGCTGGAGACTGGGTACTGCAAGAGGTATTGCTGTCTTACCCAAAATAGCTGTTTTTATGTTCTTGTTTCTGCCACAAGAAGCAACAGGCAACCACAATGAGAGGCTCTGAGGGTAGGCAATCAGCTTCCAGGCATGCTGGAGGGAGCAAATGCAACAGCTCAGCTGGGAAGGTCCTTTTCTCTCTGTTTTGTGATCTGCATCCACTCAAAACACCTTAAAAACCTCAATTATTTTCAAATAGCCCCAGACACAAGTTAAATAGTTGTGATTAAAGGGAACTTTAAAGGTAGCCTTAAAAGCTACCCTTAAAAAAAAACATTCGAAGACCAGGAATCTCATCACTTACCTGGAAGAAAAACTTAGTAATTGAAAAAGGAAAACACAGACGCCCTGGAAACTTTCCGTTCTTCAAACAAAAATGAAAAGCTTCTAAAAATCACTGGTATAAAAATACTGATGTAAAATTTAAGTATAAATCTAAACTGAAGGGAATTCAGCAAAAAGTTGTTCTTTCTTCTCACCAGGAATGCAACCTTTAATTGGTTTAGATTTTTTAAAACAATTTAAAATCTTCATACTTTTACAACCTCTTTCATTTGAAGTAATAAAAACCTGAAGAAGGGACTGAAAAATGCATGATGAACAAACTGTTATTCCTTTCATGTACTTATACCTATTAAAATGCATGCAACTGACTCAGCACTTGTTTTAACACAATTTAATCAAAGCCAAGAGATCCTACATTTAAAAAGTACATTTTCATCCAATAGGTGAAGATAAGTGTTTGTTCAGAGCTAACCCTTTATTCTGAGGGAAACCCCTGATACTGTAGTTTATTCACTGCAAATTCACTGTGACTGACATTCATCTGACATGGCAGGAGGTCACGCACATCATCAGTACTTTAGTGAATTAAAACACTCTCACAGAGCGGAGTGAAAGGCCACAAGTGTCTTCTGACCACCGACTCTCTGTCCCAGCTTGAGGATATCACAGATGCACCACAATGGTGGCAGCTATGGGGCTCCTCCCAACAAAATAAAAGCAAGCCAATGCCACCTTCCCAGCCCAATCCATTTTTATGACATCTACAGACTTGTCCCACCAGCAGCCTAAGAAATCTTCTCAACAAAATAAAAATAATCTTGACAAAAGGACAGACTCACTGGTTTCTCGACTGGAGATGGAGAGGAAGGATGGAGTAAGGAGCTGTATGGATCACCATCATGGGAAGGGTGAAAAAAGTCAACATGAATCAAAATAATAACACTAATCAAAAATACCCTTTATATTTATCCAGACAAGTTATTCCTTATTATTTTCTTTTTCTTGGGAAGGGGGGGAGAAGTAGACGTACCTGATTTTCTTTCTTTATACATAGCTTTTTAACTACAGTATCAGCAAGACCTTACTCTGCAAAATCACTGTCTACCATTTGATCCCCATCTCTGCCTATGTCAAACACTTTGCAACTGTAGCTTCTGATTGCCAATAGTCTTTTTCAGACCTCTTCTCCAACTTGTCAACTTAATTTTGAAGTCTAAAGCCATATTACAGTTTAATGGACCCTGAAACTGGATTAGCAGTCACTCTCAGCTGGACATCACCTCCACATTTAACGAGCACACTCAGGATTCCATCACCCTGGTCAATAATGAAAATACTGGAAGCTACCATTAACATTAACAAAGACAGCATCCTGTGGAAGCAAACTCACTGAACCTTTTCATTCAGACAATTAACTATCCATCTATATTAATGCAGTATGGTTTTAAAGTGAGTTTTGCATGTGTTGTATAGCTCCTCCTCTCCTAGTTTGCTACCTGAAGGCCAGGGAGATGGCACAAATTGATGTCAACCTTCTGACATCGACTTTTTCCCTTCTGTCCACAAAATGTGTTGACATTAAACATTGAGAGTCTGAGTAAAACACATGCTACATACCTATTTTCAAATTATTTAGCTATGGAATTTTTCACTGTAAATCTTCATTATACATTCCAATTTGTATTTTCTCATGGTAGGTCTTCACTGACCATCAGCAGTTCTTTCATAAAGCAACTGCATTCAGATAACTGGGCCAAATTGTTATTTTTACAAGAGTCTAAATATAAATTTACATAGATCTGCTACATTCCTTAGAATAAACAAACAGCTTACAGAAATATATTTGAGTACTGACTTTGCTCCTCCATTTTTATTTAAAATAATTGCACAAATATTTGAAAAAGTAGATCAGATCACTGACTATCCAAATATTTCTCCTAGAAAACATATACAGAAAACATAAACATACAATTTCTGCCATAAAATTAACTTGAAAGTAGCTATATGTACCCAAGACTAGTCTGGTCAGAAGAAAACATATCTATGCTCAAAGACGCTGTAGGAAGGGATAACCCACATCTTCACTAGGCAGGGAAGAGACACTTCAACTATCCATGGTACACAACTAAGCGCCCACAGAAGAAGAGATGGCTGTCTCAGATACATCATGCAGGTGGGTAAACCCAAGAAGCTCAATTCCTTAAACTCCAAACACATACTGGAAAATCTTCCATACGACTCAGAATCCTCTGCTATCTGTGCTCACTGTAAATTAAAAGAGATCATCTTTTTCAAGCAGAAGGTGACCCTTCTTCACGCAGTAAGACCTAAGCAGGTGATGTTCTTCACAAAGAAGGTCCTTCTCATCTCAAGCAGCCTGGGCTGTGATTGCATGCTATGGGAACAACTTCTATTCTTTGCTTTGCAGGGTGGACTGTCACTGCTAGAAAGTTCTGAGGGGTTCATCTGAGGTGATGCATAATCCCAGGCAAAAAGTCAAATTTGTAAATAGCATAAAACAGGAGACAGCCTTCCAGAACCATTACCATCTTATTCCAAGTAGGTTTTTATCAGGGCAAACTGCAGATTCCAGTTCACAGCTGTTTTTTAGATTTCTCTCTATACGGCAAAAACCTACTCATACAGGTCCATAATGCCCCACCAGCCAACACTGGCACTGCCACTCTGCTAGCACTCAATAGGCGAGGGCAGAGTTAGAGACACCAGAAATGCTCCAGTGAGGTGCTAAAGTAACAGATTATTGTTATGCACATAACTGGCATGGATTAAATGACCATTCAGTGCCTCGCTAATTAGCAGGACTTGCACTCTGCCATGACCTGCAAGTCTCCTCTGATGTGATATAATATGTAATATAGAGTCTGGATGAAGTGAAGAAAATCTCTACCAAGAGATTTAAAGAGACACAGCTAGTGTCTCTTTCAGGGTTTTGATCTGACCTTGTTATTTATTGTTAAATATTAATAGCAGTAAAGACTATTTTTGGTACTGTGGTTTTGCATGGTGATACTGCAATGTATTATTGATGCCTAAAAGGAGATAATTCTCAGGCCTTCACAGACTGGATTTAGGTGCTTAATTTCCACTGAAATTTAGACAGAAATAGAAGAGCTCAATTACTATTTGTACCTCCTCTGGAAAACCCCTCAGACTTATAACACATTTTTCTTCTTTTCTAACACAGATATGGGAAATTTCATTATTCACAGAGATACCAAGGTGCAGTCTTACACATTCTGGGTTTTTACATTGTAAAAAGCCTCTCTACCCATTTTATGGACACACCAGCTAGAGAAGTATCCTATTGTATCTCTGAATGTGTGCCTCCATAGACACAATGTTATCAGCTCAGTTTTATCCCTAATCTGTATCTTTATATTTCTCATTGTAAGAGCCAGCAACCTAGTACTGAAACTGTAAGTAGTTTTATATTTAATTTTTTAGTAACAGGTTTGGTGTTTTGTTTTACATTTAATCTGCATCATCCATCCTATGACAACATAGGATTGACTGGGCAACTTGATATTATATTTTTCCTACCAGGACTGTAAATACGCTATAACCTTGGGAAAGAAGTATCTATTAATAATTCTTAAAAGTAAATCATCCTCATTCTTCAAACACATGCAGTAATTCCCAATTTGAAAAGCATCACCAGAAGTCATCAATGTTTTAAAATCTTCTCGTCCTCAAACTTCAAATTCTCCCATCTTCCTATTTTCAGACAAGTATTGCACTCATTCCCTTCAGTATGCAAAACCAGATTTGCTCTGCAGTTTTCACTTGCCTTTCCTTCAGCTGCAGGCCAGTACGTGCAGCGAGCTACTGCAAAAGCTGTTTTTATTGACAGGTATCTCCCCCCTCTCCTCATCTCACATCCTTTCTTTTAAAGTCTACAATGGTGAAGCTGGATGGGAAAATGTTTGGCTGCTTTGTTTCAGGTCTGAGCAGTATCTTGCTTTCCCACAACAGGTAGGCAGAGGCAGAGTGTGCTGCTGAATGCAGGAGACTTTGCCAGAGGCTCAAACTACCAGTTATTGCTGCTGTCTCAGGCACTGCATATTTCTACTGACCATGGCTCTTTGCCAAGCTCTAATTAAGTCACTTCAGTGTGTCAGGGAGTTAACCCTCCACTGCACATACCTTCTCCAGAAACACCAAGGTATAAGCATCTTCTTCCTAAAAATCCCCGAGCAGCTCTTCTGTTACCAGTGCTGTGCAGTCTCCAAGCCCTTAACATTTTTACCTCACTGATTCCCTATACAAAGACGAATTAATGAGGTAGTTGGCACTATAACTTTTAGCAGCATTTCTAAAAGTGAATATGCATTCCTCCTGCACTAATTTGGTGTGTATTGCCATGTATATTTTCCTTCAAACATAAATACCTCAATTTGTCAAACAGCAGAAATTCCTTTTAAAAAATAAACCAAAATTAGGCTATTGAAAATTCTTTACTCTCCAAACAGTTTTTCATTTTATTCTTGAAGGCTGCAGACCAGCAGCAATGTTCTTATAAGAAAAATGAGGAAATCTGAAGAATCCAGAGCTGCATTTTTATTTCACCAGAGATGAAACATAAACACAACATTTGCTGATCTATCAATACTATCTATTGGTCTCACACAAAGAACAACTACCACTGGACTGAATGAGGGGAAGCTGTGACAATAGTCAGAAGGGGTAAAAGGAAACCCATGCCAAGGCTGTTTGCATCTGTATTTTATTGTTCAAAAGCCGTGTTTAAGCACTGCATCCTGTCTGTACAGGGAAATCTTCTCTAATGAAAAGCAATCTGACTGAGAGAAAAACTAAGTTAATTTCATTCTAGTAACTAGGGAAAAAATCAGCTGAACTTGAATATGGGAAATGTCTACGTGCAATAAAACCAACAGGAAAAAGCAAACTGTGCCAGCTTCTAGAGAGTTACAAAACCAGAAAATGTAGCTGACTAGCCAGCTGCCCTCATACTGCAGAGTATAAAAGGCATTCGTAATGGAGCCTCTGATTATTTGCAGAAATAAATCTTGAATTTTACAGAGTGTAAACGAGGTAATTTGTAATCTAATCCCACTTGTTTGCTCTTACTCTGCATTAGCCCCAGTGGAAGGAAAACCAGAGCTGTCTTCCAAAGCCATTACCAACCTGATCTCAGTTGTGTACAAGTTTTCCCTTTTTGAAATGAAGTTCTTTGCTTTAGACAGTATATTAACAACTAAAATATCTGATCCTCCTCATAGCTGTGTAAAGCAACACTGAGTTCTTCATTTCAGCACATCCAGAACCCTATACAGGTTACATGAACATGCTCATAATTTTGTCTCATTATTAGACGATGCTGCACATCACATAGTGGCCTTAAGAATTGAGGGGTTTTTTTATTTAGTAAGAATAATTTCAAGTGTTTTGTGCTATTTCAGTTTTCTGATGAGATCAGTGCACTTTTTAAAAACCTGAAGAAAATTTTTGTAAGGAAAATGGTCAACATTCAGCTGGATAGAGTTTACAGAACCATAAAGCCTTTCCCACAGGCTGCATGAAGACAAATCCTGGAATGAGCAGGGGTGGCAGGAAAGCATTCATCTATAGGTACTGTACATTCCTATGCTTCTCTGCCACATTTTCTGTATAGCTGTAATCCATAAATGTCATGTATCGGAAAAGGGCTGTCCCAGTTGGTGCTATCGGAACATTACTTCCCATACTTACAGGGTAGGCCCTCAAATATATTTTTAGAAAGGTCGTTTTAGTTTCCATAGAGTTCTTCTGAACTCACAGGTGCAATGTGTGCCAAGCATGCTGGATTTTTTACACATTGGTTATGACGTCCTGGGGCCCTTTGTTGAAACAAGCCAACTGATTTCTTGTAGAAACTTTTTTTCGTTTTGACTCACACTTCATTCTCCTTCTAAGAAAGGTACAAGAAACTAAGGCCATTTAGATTATGCCTACATATGCATCATATGTAAATTACATTAATTTGCATCATATTCCAGGTTGACTTCACCAGGTTGACTTCAGAAAGAACCTCAGAGCCCACACTGAAGTTATTCTCCACCAAGGGCAGGCCAGGATGTTGAGTGCACATATTGCATGTGCAGGTAATCAGTCGTCAATGCATATCCAAGAAGTCTGTATTTCTGCTCTCTTATTTTGTCTAGAATTGTAAAAATTTTGTCTGTAATGCCTTGTTTGCTGAAGCATGAGGCTAAGCTATGTATACTATGCAAGACTTCCCTTGATTACATTGATGTTACTATCTTATTGCTCCAAACTACTGAGCATGTAATAATTCCCACATCTAAGTTTACAACTTTTCTTTCATTACACAGCATCACCTTCCAAACATACAAAAATGCTGCAGTGGGTTAACGCCTATTTCAGTAAGTTGGGTGACATATCTAAAGACAAGTCAACTCTGCCTCTTTGAAAAGTGTATTCTTATAACTCCCTTTGAATTACATAAAGAGACAGCTAAAAATTATAGCAGAGACATCACAGGATGCACACAACATCAAAACTGGAGTACCTAAATTAAAAGTTTGATCAAGCTTAAGTTATTAGGTAAGACAGGGAAAAAACCAATTTAACCAGGAAGCTTCTTGATCTCTGCTAAGAATTCTCATTTCAAATTCATCCTGACTTTTCATACTTGAAGTGGAACGGGTTTTTTCAGTTATAGAATTAAAGTATTTTAAAGAGTGTAAGGCATTTACAGACCTCTATAGGATAAACCTTCAGTCTCATTTATCTCCTCTACAGATAATACAGCTGAGGAGAACACTGATTTTGACAATCGAGTCCTTTAGATTTACATCATTCCTTGGTATTCCCTTTATGCTAAAAAATATCAGCAGGGACTGAAAAGGAAATACTCTCTTTTGAATATTTATTTTTTTAAGCAGAGAAGTGGGCAAGTGGTTTAGAAGACAGTGCTACATAAGTGAAAAACAACAAATTCCTAATACTATTTAGTGTTTTTATGAACTTAATACATCTACTGGGGAATACACAAATAGAATTTTCTATGTATTTGGAAAAAATGTGTTGATGCGGAGGCAGCAAAGAGACTGTATATAGTCCAGGTATAGCCTAAAAATATTGCTAAGAAAATTTATTCTTTCCTACAGCAGTAAGTACTGAAGAGCCACAGAACCAAATAATTGTGAAGATGCAATTTAACTGTCTTTTGCTGGCAGGTGGACTTGGTCTTTCCATACTGTCCTCAGCCTGAAAAACATGGCAATGCCAACACATTTCTAGTGATGCCTGAAGGATTTTTTCTGCTTTTTCTCTGAATATTTCTTAGACTGTTCCCTACATTCACAAGTATTAGCATGCATACTTGTGATGCTTTAGGTGATAGTTTAGCCTGGTTTCATGGTGTTTAGCAGGCCAGTAGACTAAACACCCCTGAAGCCACGTAGAGTTAGAAGACCAAACACCCTGTTTTCATGGGCCCTCAAGGTCTCCTAGTAGGACAGATTTAGTAAACTAGAAGTTAGCCCACCCAGGCCCCTTATTGGGCCCTCCTGGTAGATATGCTAATGTGTAGAGTCTTTAATTGTATACTCGACTGGGGAGACGGGGCTTTTGTGACGTGTTCTACCTGGACGGCAGAAGCCATCGAATGGGATCCTATTAAAATACCGAGGTAAACAACCCCCAACCCTCTAACCGTGTCTGAGCCTTTATTTCCAAAGACCAGAAAAAGGCATCACTAGGTACACTTAAAATACTCTTGGTCTGCACATTTTAACCTTGCTTTTTTCATAAGAAAATCAGTCTGTTCCCTACAGGCCTGTAAGGAGAAGAAATACGTAGAAATCAAGTAAAAGTCAATCCACAAAAAACAAACAAAACAAAACAAAACAAAAAATAACCTAATTACATTACAGATGCCTGTACAAGGCAGTTTTGGAGATCCACAGTACAAACAGGTTCCCTTGAGTCTGAGCAGACAACCTTTTCTCCCTTTCTGCTACATGAATGAAGAACCAGCTCTCCGCCCTGTAACAGTGGATATACCTTTGAAGAAGAACATTTCACTCTTTTGGCAATTACAGTCCTCTCATAATGTTAGAAAATCATTTATTGGAAGATTACATTCATATATCTGCATCTATACATTTATATCATAACATTTAGCACCTACTCTCCCTGCTTCATGACAGTCCACATTGCAACAGCACTTCAGAATAATTGACTCCTAAGGAGCAGCACTGGGATGCAAACGCAAGGAGAAGGAGAAATTCATTCATTCCTGCAAGTGATCCCTTAAAGGAGGGATTTATCAGCTGGCTGCACTCCTCTCCTGCCCTGCACCCAGCACTGACTGTGCTCCCAGCTTTGATGTGCCATGAAAGCCATCCAGGACCCTGTAACCCTCTCTCCTAATTTCTGTAGTTGTTGTTATCTATCCCACCACTGAAAGTTGTGCAGGACACAAAAGCAAGTTGTTTTAATAGTTCTGTATGCTATGTAGAGATCTCTTCCCTCTCAGAAGAAAGGGAGAGAGCAGAGGGGGATGAGAAAGAGGATGTGTCAGACTAATTTACATGCAAATACTATGCCCTCAGTTCCTAAGTACATTAAAAGAAAAAAACAGTTTCCTAAAATAATTTATGGCCAGGAATGTTTTATCACCCTTGTACACTTAACACTAAATTTTGAAATGCTGGCTTAATGATAATGAAGGTTTTCTATCTGGAAATCCTGGCAACTCTTCCTACAGGGACCAGAACCACTGTAAGCTGCTTGGTTTACAAAAAATAAATGTGGTTGTTTGCAGAACTGTTCTGCACAACAGGATGACAGAATATTTTGCAGCTTCTCCTGATCTAAAATCCCCAAATAATAACTGATACTAGAGCCCAGCCAAGCCTGCAGCTATGGGAAAAATCTGATGCACAAGGCAGCAGAAATACCCAAGCAACTGCACTCAGACTTATTTCTGCCTACTTGGATAAAGTATCCACCTTGTTGACCTGTCAGTCTTGCTAATCCACCTTCTATTTTCAGTTAATATCATTAAAGTTCAGCGTTTGAGAGCCTGGAGGGAGAGGCGAGCACCCCATCCCCTTTTTCCACGGGGCGGTAACCAGATGTCAATGGCTGCAGCTGTGACTACATAATTACCTGTTTGCATGAACGCGGACCGCAGTTTAGATTTAATAGGTCAGACGACAATGCAGCAAAACGCATTTAGCCCACGATTACCCCTTTTCAAACATTCTCTCGCTCGCAACTTCGACCCTGGGAACATTGCGGGCACAGACTCGGGTCAATAAGAAACATTGGCCGGCACAATGGGGCTGGCCTCAAACAGCGCTGTTGACAGACACCGGCACAAAGGCGGTGAATAGAGTCCCCCTCAGTTCTCACACAGAGCGAAGAATGAGTCAGTGTACTGCCGCTTTAGTGCTCTGTTTGTACAGTGTATACAGCTTTTGTCCCCCGCCACTGTTCCACGCTCAATGGGGGCTAAAGAGCCGAGGAAGTGAAGGCGGAAGAATGGCTGGGCGCTCACCCGGCAGCCAGCGGTGGCTGGCCGTGCGCTGGATGCCGGGCGGGAAGCCGGGAGATGCCGGTCACGGGGCTCCCGCCGCACCGCTGCCAGCGCACCGCGCTCTGACCTCGGACAGGCCGGCGGGAGATGGCGCTGCTCTGGAGACAGCCCGCCACTTCTAACTCACGTATTTTATCTCCTTCAGAAACACAGAAACGTGCCCTCCCGCCCTTCTCTCCCGCCATCACCCAATTCAAGGAAGCTACTTCGACCAAGTCGAAAACTTGAGCGTGGGATTTGGAATTATAGAAGCCCTACGTCCCTTCTAAAGGTACATCAAAGACGATAAAGGAGTTGTAATTTTAAATCACCACCGCAAAGGCCTTAGGGAACTGAGAAGAGTAGCAAGACAACCACAGCTGTATTTCACAAACACTTAGATTGTGCAAATAATGGGTCAGGGAAAACTTAACACATCCGTAATATGGCACATTCACCTCTATTATTAGTTATCTATTAGAAGAAAAAAAAAATCACTTCCTGTAGATTATTGCTACTCTTCAAATAACGATTTTTGTCAACTTTCCCTTTATGGAAATGGCAGTTCTATTATTTACACTACCATCCTTGTGAGCATGTTTAAGAAACCAAAGTAGCCCTCTAGCACATCAGAAATGTTACCTTCACCTGCTTCCTATCACAGAATCATCGAATGGCCTGAGTTGGAAGGGATCTTAAAGATTACCTATAGTTCCAAACCCCCAGAAGTGAGCAGGGACACCATTCACTACACAATATGCAAAATATGCAGACTTTTTTCTAAGGACTGAAATCTTTGCTTGCAAAGAGTATTAAGGTTTTTGAATGATTAGCATGAAGCTAATGAGTTAGCAATTGCTCTTTAAATCATGCAGACCATACTACAGATAAAGCCATACATAATAAAGTCAAAGAGAAAGAACTGATTAGTATGTTTTAAGACTGAATTGGTTGGGGGAAAAAAAAGAAAAAAAGAAGGAGAAAATTGTATTCTAAAAATAAACAAATCCCTGGATTTCCATGAATGGAACACAAAGAATATTGTTTAATAGCAAAGATAGTAACAGCATGCTCTCTACTGCTCTTTCAATTTTAGTTTTTAAGCTCAAAATACTAGAATGTTATTATGTTAAGCAGCTACAGAAGAAAGTTCCAGAATACTAAAAAATGATGTGTTTAATGCCAGAAAAAAGAAATGAACCCACAAACTGAAAGTTTCCTTATGTGTCAGCTAGTCAGAAAGATTTTGAAAGTCTTGAAGTTATGACTTTTATTCTTGGCAAACAAGTTAAGAACAAGTAACCTTAAAGATATATGAAGACTTGATCCTCAGATACTTTATTTTCAAATGCACAAGAATTTCTAGTATTTATATCTACACAGAGCCTTATTTAAATAAGGCAGGCCTGCCTGCTCTGCACACTACATACAAGACATGTGACTGCACTTGAGTATCCTGGCACTGACTGTGTAAAAGTACTGATGCCAAAGTATGCCTGCAATCTTATCAAGGATCTGATCAATGATGTTCCTGAACAGTTTTTAATTCACTTTAAAGGAGGAAAATCCTCACCTTTCAACTAATATTAGGATCCTTAAATATCTTGCCACAGGAATATTCATAAATCTAAAGGCTGATTAACAAAGCTAGAAGAAGACCTAACATATAGCATGATTTTTTTATAATGAATGGCAAATTCTCAGAGAAAGACATTTCAAATTTGATCTATGATGCGAAGAAAATGGAGACGAACTCTACCAGTTCTAAATGGGAAGGGATGAGGAGCAGACCAAGAGCCTATGGGTCAGGATTAAAATGACAGCAGGGACAGGTGATGTTATAGTGGTGGCCTACTACAGGTCACCTGAGCAGGAAGACCAAGCAGATGAAATGTTCACAATCCCTGACCCTCATGGGGGACCCCAATACTTGTTGGAGGGACAGCATAGCAAAGGATAAACAATCCAGGAGGCTCCTGCAATGCACTGATGGTCATGTCCATCTTCAGTGATAGAGCAGCCAAGGAGGAGACGTCACAGAATCATAGAATGGGTTGGGTTGGAGGGACCTTAAAGATCAACTTGCTCCAACCTCCTGCCAGAGGCAGGGACACCTTCAACTAGACCAGGTTGCTCAGAGGCCCACTCAGTCTGGCCTTGAATGCTTCAAGGCATGGACCATCCACAACTTTCCTGGGCAACCTCAGTTGTGCCGCACCACCCCAGTGCCTCACCACCTTCACAATACAGAATTTTTTCCTGATACCTAATCTAAATCTACTCTCTTTCAGTTTGAACACATTCCCCATTGTCCTGTCACTGCATGCTCTTGAGAATAGTCTTGCCCCATATTTCCTTCAAGTTCCCTTCAGGAACTGGAAAGCTGCAATTCAGTCACCCTGAAGCCTTGTCTTTTCCAGGCTGAACAATCCCAATCGTTCCCAAGGTGCTGTGCTGGTCCCTGTTCTCACCAAGGAGGGACTTGTGGGGATTGTGAAGCTCAAGGGCAGCCTGAGCTGCAGTGACCATGAAATAGTGGAATTCAAGATCCTTAGGGTGGTGGGAACAGCTCACAGCAAGCTCACTACCCTGAACTTCAGGAGAGCAGACTTTGGCCTGTTCAGGGATCTGCTTGGAAAGGACCATGGGATAAAGCCCTGGAAGGAAGTGAAGCCTAAGAAAGCTGGTTAATACTCAAGGATCACTAAGAGGAATTTAGGCAAAAACACCAGAAGGCCTGAGTGGATGACCAAGGAGCTGCTGGACAAACTCAAACACAAAAAGGAAGCTTATAGAGGGTGAAAGCAGTGGGACTGAATGAACCCTCAGCCAGTTTTCCAAGGACACCCAGCTGTGCAGTGCAGTTGACACACTGGATGCCATCCAGGGGGACCTTGACAGGCTTGAGAGATAAGCCCATGTGAACCTCACCAACAAGGCCAAGTGCAAAGTCCTGCACACAGGTCAGGCAATTCCAAGCACAAGTAAAGGTTGGGCAGACAATGGACTGGGAGCAGCCCTGAAGACGGAGTATTGGTGAACAAGACGCTCAACATGACCCAGCCATCTGTGCTCTGGACTGCATCAAAAGCAGTGTGACCAGCAGGTCAAGGAAGCTGATTCTGTCCCCCCACTCTGCCCTCCTGAGAACCCCACATGGAGTGCTGCTCACAGCTCTTGGGCCCATAACACAAGGACATGGACCTGTTGGACTGAGACCAGAGGGAGGTCATGGAAATAATCATAGGATGGTGAGCTACTGGACCAGGCTGCCCAGAGAGGCTGTGGATGCCCCATCCCTGAAGGTATGTCCCATCCCTTCAAGGCCCAGCTGGATGGGGCTCTGAGCAACCCAGTCCAGGGAAAGGTGTCCCTGTCCATGGTGGGTGCATTGAAACTACACGATCTTTAATGATGCTTCCAACACAAACCATTCCATGATTCTATGATAAATCACCTCAAACTTCCTTTCTTCATTTTTATTTTTTTAAGATTAAATCACTGCTTAACAAGTTAGCCGAATCTACTCTTGCCATACATTATTCCTTTCCACTCGCTTACTATAATTTAGTTTTAGTTAAGTGCATCACTGGTGTGTATTCCAGGCCCAAGCTAAGCATACTTTTAATAAATCTCACAGAAGCAGGCAAGCATTTCACAAACCTCCACTTTACAGCAATGCGTGATTCAAGTCAAAGTCCCAGAAAAGGATATTGTATTTGCTGCCACGCATCGCTGCTGCTCTGCATCCCCTCCCAGGCTGGCAGCAGCAGCAGCTCTGCCTCCTGCCAAGCAGAGGATCACAGCTTGTTTACTGAGCTGTGTCTGGAGGAAGCAGAGCGCGTTTCAGTCTCGTCTCCAGCAGCCCTGTCAAGCCAGCTGCCAAGAACAGTCTTGAAAGGCTTCAGGGGGAACAAAATCTAGTACTTCGGTGGTAATAGACTGGGCTGGCACCAGGGACCCAAAGATGAGTGAGGTGGCACAGGCACTACTCAATCTGAAAGATTAAAACACTTTTAGATAACTTCAAATATATAAAGTCACAGGAAAAGAAGTAACTGAACTCCCCAAGTGGAAGGACAGATTAGCAATCAACTTATAATTACCACTGAGATTAGGATCTCTATGTTAATACTTGAAGTTAATGAGTACAAATTGCAGATAAATTAAACTCATATGCTACCTACATTTCCTTATGATGTATGGAAAAGACTTGAAAACTCTGATAGGGATTTCCTGTTGTAGATTATAATTTCTTTGAATTTTAATATTTAAACTAACACTCCATTACTTCCAGAAGATTTTAGACAGGTTAAACATGCATGTTGAGCATTTCCATAAAGAAATGCTTTACACAGTGTTATAGGAATCATGAAAACTCATTCAGTGAGATCTCACTGCCTTTGTAAAGCCTGCGAACTACTCTGAAAATAAAGAACAAGAGGATTCAGAGGACATCTATACAATCCTTGATTTCTGCTATAAGACCATTAATCAAAGAAAAATTGCTTAAGCTTTTTTCCTCTTACCCTACTAATGAAAAGTCACCAAACACTAATAGATGATTGGCATTTTTTGTTGTACCCAATGGTTATTTCTCTGCCTTTAGAGTCATATCTCAATTTCTCGGTTAAGTGGGTACATGCTCACACAGTGTGACCACATTATGTGCACTTTTCCATTGATCAGAGCCTGACAAGTCTCAAAGCAGATTATTCAAAATACAGCTTCAGTATTTTTCAGAACAATCCCTTCAGTATTTAAAGAACTAGGAGGCTGTTGTTATTTCTCACCTAAGATGGGTGACTGGATTTTAAGTTCTTTAGACAAAAATGTTTTATTTGTTATATGCTAAGACGGGAAAATAGAAAATTTGCCTTTCTTGACAGCTATTACAGAAGTCAAAAGAGCTTTGGTTTAGTATTTAAAAAATGTTCCACGATTGGTTCTCATCATACTTCTCATTTCAGTGTCCATAAATCATGGCTACGTTCAGTAAGTTCACAAAGAAAAAAACATCTGCATCCCTGCTTGGCTGCTATCGTGCCTAAAATCCTGACAGAGCCATGGCAGCAGTGACCACACACAGACTCCAAAATCTATTAAGGCAAGTTTTAACAGCTACTGAATACTCTTAGAACACTTTCCCAACCCCCGTTTTCTTTTTAAATATAAGAGTCTTTACTTACACTGCAGTTCTTCCAGCACAACAGCCATACCTGCCTAGAATTTTAAATTCTATCTTGAACATTTTATCTATCTTTTTTTAAAAGTCAGGCAAGCAAATACAACAGCAGGGACAGTGTTATCAGACGCTTCTTGCTCAGTAAGGGCATATACATACAACCCAAGTGTTGCTTTAGTACTATAGCATCTGCTTGTCCCAAAACATTGGATGCAAAAATACTCATTTGCTATTCCCGTCCTAGCTCCACACGAGTGCATTTGAAAAGAGAGGCAGCAAGGACTGTCGGTTTTGTTAGCATATTAGTGAACAGAAAAGGAGAATAAATTAGTCTTAAATAACAGATGTAAAAAAATGTTATTTATTTTTGACACTAAACACCACATGTTTTTTAATTCAGAATTGCTGTGCGGCCTAGCAGCAGCAAAGCAGCCAAATCCCCTACACAGTTTGGCAACACTCAGCCTTAAAAGCCTTACCTTGCTTTGTAGGAATTTACCTGGTTTTGTGCCCTGGTTGAATAACAGCATCTAAATAGGCTGACAAGGAGTTACAGAAAGCATCAGGGGAAGAAAAGCATCTGTCATGGGTTTGGTGTGTAGGAGTAACAGAATTAATTTTAATCAGTCTTTTGGGCCTATTCCAAGCTGCAGTAAACACCCACTCCTCCCTCTGCTGAACCATCCCTCTGTACCAATCGGTGACTTCAAATAAAAAAGCGTGACTAAATAAATCATCAATGGCCAGAGACAGCTTTTAAGTGTCTCCAAGAACAGAGACTCCACAACCTCCCTGTGTCAATGCTCAGTCACCCTCACAGTAAAAAGCTCTTTCCTGATGATCAGAAGGAACCTCCTGTGTGTTGGTGTGTGCCCACTGCCCCTGCTGCTGTCACTGGGACCTGTTGATAAGAGCCTGGCTCTGTACTCTTTGCCTCCTCACTTGAGGTATTTCTACACATTGATGAAATCCTCTGAGCCTTCTCTTCTCCAAGCTGAACAGTCACAGCTCTCTCAGAGTTTCCTCATCAGAGAGATGTTCCAGTCCCTTCAGCATCTTAGGGGCCCTTCAGTGCACTGTCTCTTGAACTGCAGAGCCCAAAACTGGACACTGAGCTCCAGGTCTGGCCTCACCAGGGCCGAGTAGAGGAGAAGGACTGCATCCTGCCACCTGCTTGTCTAATGCAGCCCACTCAGTTTCTTTGCCACCAAGGCTCAGTGCTGCCTCAAGTTCAACTTGGGTGTCCACCAGGACCCCATAGGCCCTTTCTGGCAAGCTGCTTTGCACCCTGCTGGCCCTGGTATGTACTGGTGCCTAGGATTCTACCTTCCCAGGGAAAGGACTTTGCACTTCTCTTGCTGAATTGATGAGGTTCCTATCACACCATTTTTCCAGCCTGCTGAGGTCTCTCTGGATTGCACCACAACCACCCTGCGTAACAACTCCTCCAAGTTTTGTACTCCATGCAAACTTACTGAAGGTAAGGTCATGAATGAAGATGTTAAACAGGACTGGACCCATTACTGACCCCTGGGGCACACAGCTAGTTACTGGCCTCCAGCCTGAGTAACCTTCATCTTATATAGCACACTGAGAGGAATTATCAGTGAAATAATTCTGTACATCTCCAGCTTCACTAATATCAACAATTTTATCATCTTTCTGATACTTAGTGTCTTGGTTCTTGTAGTTACAGTAACATAAGAAGATCAACTGCCATTTTTAAAAAAAGAGTTGGTTTAATTATAAATTCCTAATCGGCCAAATTTTTAAAAATTATGTGAACCCAAAAACTAAATAACCCAGAAAAACATAAACCAAAAAATAAAACCAACTTTAAAATCATTATTTGTGGGATGCCTGACTCATGCCTTCTAAGAGCTCGAGGTTGATATATATTACCTGCAGTGTTTCCCTAGCTGTGTTAATTCCCTTCTCAGACTCACTTACTGAAACTATTCCAGAGGGGTGAATAATTACCACTCCATGGTTATATGATAGCATTAATTTTCCTGAGTAAGATCTTTGTTATATGAAGACTTATAATTCACGTTTGGTCCCAAACATCATTAATTCAGTTTCTCAACCTAGAAACTAAATAGCTTCTGTCTTTGGGCAAGTCTACACCTCTCAGAGGATTGCCATGCAGAGCACACAAGCCAGTTTAGGCTAAACCTGTCTCCCAAAATGAAATCAAAGGCCACATCAGCACAACATTGCAGCTCAACTCATTATGCTGACAAGAGGGTTTAGCGCACAGTTACACCCAACCTAATAAAAGCAGTTATACTGCTACAATAACCTGGACTGTTTTTTCATCTAAGCCTTACCTCTGTTACAGGTACAGGTCAAACTGAGCAGACTTTAAGTCACAAACATCTGCAACTTGCTCTGTGGTTTAGCCAAGTACAGTTCCTTGTACTCCTGAAAACTATCACGTTTGTGTAACTGGCATGAGCCTACCTCATCCACTTCATCCGGAGTCACTGATTAGTGAAACATGTTGAGGAGTGTTTTATGAGTTTTCAATAAAATCAATGATCTGCATCTGGACTGGTTAAGATTCTGTGAGCCTTGTCTAGCTATTGAGGAAATTAATTACACTTTACTAGAGGTATTTAAGTGAAATTGTGTGCTAACAGCAAGGCTTTCTCAAAGGTGAGGGGGAAAAATTCCTAATATGCTGCACACAGAGATTCAAGTCATTTATTCTCATCAATCCCAGAACAAAACACTAGAAACAATTTTAATTCTTTTGCCAAGTCACGAGTTTATAATTCTAGTCTCGGCAGTTCTTGACAGCTAGCACCTGGATTAGGGGAAAAGAGAGAGTTAACCTACTCATCTCCTACAGACAACACTCAAGCCTTCCAATGCAGTAATAAGTTTCCCAAGCCTTTTTTTCCTGTCGTGTATGTGTGCACGTCCACATGTGAGAAAAAGTGTGGCTTAAAGAGTATTTACAGACTTTGACATTGCCAAAAAAGCTTCAGGCCACCTATGGTCTCCTTTGTTCTCCCAAGACATTTTATACAGCATATTCCATCTCTCATTTATCACAATGCCCTGGGAAAACAGAACTGGCAAAACCTTTTTTATCAGTAAATGCTACTAGTTTTGCAAGGGTTTTTCCTTCCAAAGGTCATCAGATTTCATAAGTCACTGCTACCTTAAACTAATGACAGAAGCAAAAGCTAAGGATAAAAATTGATTAGCAGGCTCATGTGCACTGCTGTGGCCATATTCCTAGGTCTGTGTTGTATTTTCTGTACCAAATGCTGCCCAGGGTGCCTCATTAATATGGATTAGTTGTACTGTTGAAAACCAACACCTGTCCCATGGTATCATTACATTAACTAAACTCTAAAGTATCTATCTGGGATGAAAAACTAATAGTGTAGTCCAAAAAAAATGTTTACAGACTTTGGGCTCCAGAAACTTTGGAAGCACTGTCTTCTGTATTACAGAACCACAAAAAGCCAACACCTCCATTTGTGGTTGAAAATAACCACTGAAGAATGATATACAGTGGGTGGCAAGAACAGTCACAATTGTAAAGTAACCAAGCAAATAATAAGCTGTGTCCATAGGGGATAAAAATGCTGTAATTTCCAAAATGCATGCTGCTATAAATAAGTTAGAGGTTATTTGCTGCAGCACACAAACCAAGTTTGCAATCACACAGCCATTCTTCGTGCCTGTTTTTAAAAAAGCGAGCTGAAATTGTTCGACAGCAGACAGAGTGGCACCATGTGCATTGTTTGGGCTCGGAGCAATAGTGAATTGCACTATATGGAAGCTTTGTAGAAAAGGCAGCTCCTGCCACCTCCTTGAATTTAGTCCTCTTCAATATAAATAATAAGGATTCCTTTTTAAGTTGCAATGTTGGTATGTGGGAACAGGACAACATCGTCAGTCCTGCTTACCATTTCTCCCTGGTATTTGGGCATAGCTGGAGACCAAAGGCTGACCAGAGTGCCAAAACACAAGTTTGCTGATGACTAGTGAAAACCACCTTGGTCCACAGAGAATTTCAACATGACATTCTCATCATTTTAATCACAGAAAGAGACTGGTTTTCACAATGTGGAGATCGGCTGTCTGGTTATGTTTTCCATAAAAGATACAAACTGGAAGAGATTCAGGAAAGTATGTGTGCACACTTCATTTTATACTTCAGCAAATTTGAGCAGGTCATAATTATTTAACAATTCAAAAATTACAATACAGACTAAGTTCATCTTTCAAAATGCAGAGGAATTTTGCCCTCCAAGAAGAAGATGCTTACTTAATAGGTAGGAGAACTTGGAAGAAGGAGCAGAAAAGTACAAAGGCCGCTTTGATTTCAGATAGCCATTTAGTGTTACAAGTATCACCAACATGGCACTGATAGACATAAACGATTTGACCTTATAGGCACAAAGGAAATCTCTGTCATACAGGCTTACAAATCATCCCAAGTTGCTTCCTTTTGTCACTACTTTTTTTTGATAGGCAATAAATACTTTCCAAACAAATGAAAAAAACTAAACAACTGGAAAAAAAATCTCAGCTGATGATAAAAGAATAAATATAACTTTGTGGGAAAGACCAGGTAAGTGGTCATGTTCACTAAATAAGAGT
Organism: Eopsaltria australis; assembly: GCA_034509425.1. Classification (NCBI taxonomy): domain Eukaryota; kingdom Metazoa; phylum Chordata; class Aves; order Passeriformes; family Petroicidae; genus Eopsaltria; species Eopsaltria australis. The sequence goes on from JAVTVJ010000056.1 coordinate 977,936, forward strand.
ATATTACCAGGTGTTCTAGTAATTTTTGTAATTTCTGCTTTAATTATGCATAAATGAGCAAAAATTATTTTGAAAACTTCCCAAAAATGTTAGTAGAAGAAATATATCATATACTGCTGCAATACAGCCACCTCTAAAACATGGTAACTGCTTAAAAACAAACAACAGAACTGGAAATTCTAACATCATTTCAGTAGTAAAATATTGGTAAAAAGCTGAGCAATAAAATGCAAGCTGAAAAAGACCAACTTGCATAATGCAGAACCGATATAACAATATAAAATTGTAATTAGTTAGAAATGTAACTACATTATATTTATATTGGAAATATGTATTAACAATCAGTATTGAAAAAAAGCGAGCTGAAAAAGAGAATGAGCCTGGATCGGTTATAAACAGTTACCAATGGAGCACATGAGTGAGGAAATGGCAGCAAAAGATGACGGAAGGAGGGAAGATAATGCATTTCCTGCAAGAGACAGGACAAAATTTTCACAGTAGCTGTGAAGGAGCAGAGCCTGGAGCCATGTGGGCATCTCTAGGTTGTTATTCTACACTATCTCACATCACTGCCGGGGTGGAGGTAAGGGATTCTCGCTTCCAGGAAGAAGGGCATGGCTTGGTGAAGAAAAATCATAGCAGGAGGGGGAAACCCTGTCATCGGGGCCTTCAGTGAGCACCTCTGCATGTAAATCACTCTCTTTTGTACACTGCTGTTACTAATATTGTTGCTGTTACTGTTGGTTTTCTTATGCCACTGGTGTTTCCAGTAAATTGCTTTTATCTCAACCCTTAATTTTCACCTTTTTCTCAACTCTATACCTAGAGCAGGAAGTGGTAAGAGAGGAACCCAGGAGGAGCAAGCAAGTGGCATCTGGTTTGGGAGAGTCTTGGGGCAAGAGGGCACTAAACTGGGGAGTGCAGTTCCTAAACCACAACAGAGTGCTTACACATTTTCTCAATCTTCTTGTAAGTGTTTTTTTACTAGTGAATTCTACTAGACAAACCTGTAAGAAAAAGACTGATCTTTTGGGAATGAAAACTACAACAGCAGGGAAGCAGGGAAAGGAAGAAACCACCAATTTAATGCCAAATGTTCCTCAGTAGACTTACTTTTCTAAGCAAGACAACATCGCAGAAATCAAAAGTGGTTTTCCACACCAATCCAGCATCCTGTGCATTTTATCAGTAACTTCAATATGCATAAATAAATTTTAAGAAATCACTAAATTTCTGTAGGTTGCCAGTCTCTTTCATATGACCTGTTCTTTCTGCATCTGCGTAAGTTTGAAAATGGTGCTTGCAGAAGCATCATTTATTGTATCCCTTGTACTGCTGGTTAGCAATTTCCCTCTTTCCTGTTGAGAATTACATATTACAGATAAGTGCTATTTTGCTGGCAACTGACAGCAAAAAGGAAGTAGACCACTGTAAAAACAAACATTACTGCAGCAAGATACGTTTTCCTTTATATCGTATTAATTGCCTTTTTTTTTTAGCAGTAATAGCTCCAGCAACATTCAAAGCTCGAAAGCTGAAGGATGTGCCAGGCTGGCAGACCAGCATCACTCGAGTCAGCAGCAGTACAGGGCAGGGAAGAAATATACTCTCTAAGGAGTTAACATAGTTAAACATGAATTTGATGCCTGTGATTCCCCAGGCAAAAAAAGAGCAAAGGCCTTGGGAATGGGAGCTGAATGCTGAGTCTCTCAATCAGTACAGCCTTCTGCCAATCTCCCTCTAACCCTTTTCACAGTAATAGTGCACCATTACATACACAACAGTCAGGGAAAGGAGGGTTCAGCAAGAAAAGAGTGAGCCAGACACTGACATGTCCCCTTGTACAAGAGAGAGGAGGGTGCTTTGTGTGAGGCAGCTCATTCTGGCTGAGATGCACTCGTTCAAAAAGCATATTCACATGCCATCAAAACAGAGTAGGTAACTCCAAACTCAACCTCCAGCTTAACACATGGTGACTGTTTAATACACGAACTGGAACTAAACCAGTGTCTTATTGAAATCCCTTCCCATGACGAGCATCTCTCTTCATGCACTTCTTTTCCTTTTTTTTAGAAAGTTGATTTTTTTAATCTTAAAAGATCTTTTAAACAGTTTCCCCCATTACTTTCAACCTAAATTTGACTGTCTTAATAAAATGAATGTGCTAGAAAACAACCAGCCTTATTCACATTACCTAACCTAACAGACCACATTAGTTTAAATTGGATTCCATCCTGACCTTATCTATAAAATATTTTAAAAATAGAACAAAAAGAGAAGAATTTAAAATGTTTCCCAAATAAAATTCACCCTGGCAGTCATTCAAACAGAGTAAATATTTTGATGCAATTTGCAGAAACAGCATTAGGTAATATTTTATGGTGCTCATTAAGCTGTCATGTTCTAAATCACAACCGGCATCAAATGATTTCTTCCCTTCTCTACTATTTAAGTTTGGCAAATATGCACTGTATAAAAGGTGTCAAGTAAAATTGCCACAGGATATACTGGAAATCCCTGCACCAGCTGCATACTCAAGCATAAAGGAAGTGTCTTTCTGATCCTACAGCCTGATAATACTGGAGTTGCTGGAGGGTTACAGCAGTCTTTGAAAATAAAGCTTCATTACACTGGCATGGAGAGGTGCAGTTTAATCCTCTTTGGAAGCTGGTCCTGCAATCCTACATTTTAGAAAATTGCTGAAAGCCATTGTGCTTTTGATAGGAATTGGTCATTAACAGTACAGGTGCAGACCATGCAAGAGGCAGTGTCAGCACAACCCCTTCCCATATTTTCTACTTCTCAAGAATTCCATCTGATAATGAGAGAAGCAGGTTTTAACAGCACCTTTTTGCCATGGATTAAGTTGTTGCTTATTTGGAGATATAAGACAGACACTTTCTTCTTTAGGACTTAATTCTTCTGCATGGCAAAAGAGAGAAAAAAATATACCACTTTCTTCCCATTGCTGAAAAGGAATCTTACTTTATTATAGACCCTTTCTCATTTGTATGAACTTTGGTTATTTAACAGAACTGCTGTGCTGTTGGCATAAAATGCAAATTTAATAAAGCATTTAAGTCAGAGTGTATCAAGAAACATGTTTACTAACTGCAGTATATATTTAATAAGAACAGCATATATTACGTGAGATCTTGAAATCATAAGGGTAATAAATATTCCTGACACAGTAAATAAACCCCAAATAACAAAACTATACTGATATTTATAATCAAATATGTCCTTGCCTGACCCCAGTGAGATTTTACCCACAGTACGTTTGATCTCTAAGTCAATGCATTCTTCCAAACCCAGTAATATCAATGCTGGTAACAAAATGCATTTTCTGAAATCCTATGAAACAGATTTCAAAAAAAAAATGAAAACAATCAATGAAAACCAAATAAAAATAGCTAGCAGGTTCTTCAAATGTTTATTCAATTTAAATTCTGCATCACTGTTCTAAGGTTTCTTTTGCTTAAAAGTTTGTTGTGTTTTGTTTCGGGTTTTGGTTTGGGTGTTTTGGGGTTTTTTAAGTTGAAATTTCTTTTAGTAGAACTGAGGAGAAAAAATGTATTTATTTAGCTACTTCAAATTTTCCAAGTGAGGGACACTTTTTTTTCAGCTGCTTTTTCACCCAAGACAGTCCTTAGGATGAAATCCTTTCTTATGGCCACATGGTGGTAGCACTACAGGATATTTCACTTGGACATGCCAAGAAATCACAACTGTTAGGAACAGGACTGAGCAGTTCAAGAGAACAAGTTTCACACACAAGAACCTCTTGTTTCTTGTCTTTTACAGACAAGAACCTTTTGTTTCTTTTCAAGTAAACTGTAGCATTTTCATAGAGGGCAGGACATCATATAAGAAAAACAAAACTGTATTATAATATCATGAAAATAGCTGAGTTCTGGTGAGGAAAAATGCCAAATGACCAAGGAAATATCAAAAGCACATGTCCTCAGGAGATACCTCTTTAATGGCAAAATATTCCTTGCAACTGCAATTTTTTTGTAAATTCAGGTAAATTTTAGAAATTCCAATTCCAGAAATGCAATGAATTTTAAAAAGTTGGCAAGAATTATTTAAATTATTTGCTTTCTTATTTAATTATTTTTATTTAGAGGATTAGGTCCTTATAGCATTTAAACACTTAAGTAGTCTGAGATAAATTCAGGTTTCTGGTCTGAACTGAGGAGAAAAGGGGTTTGAATCAGTCAACTACATCTCAAATGCATGCTTTAAGTCATTTAAATATAGAGTAGCAACACTTCTATATCCACTGCCACTACATCCTCAATGTTGTAAATGCTGTATCTATGACTTTGGGAACTACCGCCTTTAGTTCCAAATTTAATTTCCTTAAAAATACCCTGGTATTAAATTCCATCTCTCCACTCCCACCCAAAGGCAGAGAGAAGGAAGTATAAACAAGTTTTATAGGAATCTGCTTGTTTTTATCATTATAAAAAGCAGCCAAAAATATAACTGGCTGAGATCTCAGCCCCAGGCTTATGCTCCCAGCATTCAGTGCCAACTGACTAAAAAGCACCTGCTCTAACAAGAGTTTTCCTGGGCCTCATCTTCCCCTGTACCCCTGCACTGTGCACCACTAGGAAGGACATAAGTCATCAAGAGTAAGATGAGAGCAGGGAAGGAGTGGACAGATGCTTGTTTGCCTGTGAGCTTTTTAAGGATGACATCTTTCATTCCTTTCCCCCAGTCTGTCTTGCCATCCCAGTATTCCAGAGCACCATGACAAAATAAGATAATAACACTACACAAAGGAAACAGCGAGTGGTGGGTTCAGCATTCACAAGGTGAGTGAATCACGGTCAGGGATCTGAAGATAAACACGAAGTTGCCCACTTCCCAAACCTGGGAAGAACCTTGCAAGCAAACATGAGACACGGCAAAGAGGCTGCTCTGGAAGCAAGAAAGGGACACGAGTGCATGAAGCCTTGCTATGAACCATGCAAGGAGGCAGTTCAGAGCTGCGGGCCAAAACTGGAGAGGAGACCAACAGACAGTCACAGTGGGTGTCTGCTATGGGCACTGTGATCAGTTAGAGGGAGAGGATGAAGCGTCATTCAAACAACCAGAAGCCAACTCACGATTGCAGGCCTTGATTGTCACAGGGCACTTCAAATGTCCTAATGTGTGCTCCAGCAAGAACAAACATGGAGGGGAGCAAGCAATCAGAGCAAGTCCCCTGGTGGCATTTTCTTACCAGAGGTTCCAGACAATTCAAGTAGGACAGATCTTCTGCTGGACATGTTACACACAGGCAGATAAGAACTGCTTGGGAATGTGATAGCTGATGTCTGTCTCAGCTGCAGAGACCACTAATGAGAGCTTCCATGCTGAAGGAAAGTGAGAAAGGAAAAGTGGCAGAAGACAGATCTGGGCTTCAGGACAGTAAACTTCAGGTTATTCAGGGTAGAGAAGCTGTCCTGACATGAAAAAGTGCTTTGAAGACACTAAAGATCTACAAGGACAAAGTCCTCAATGCTTCACAAGGGTCCCTCCCAATGTGCAGAACGAGCAGGCCTGGCTGAAGGCTGAAGGCTGGAGCAGCTCAACAGGGAGTTTCAGTAGGAACTCGATCACAAAACCAAATGAACGGTCACAGATTGAGGCTAATACAGAAACACTCCTCAGGCACGCGAGAATGGATTGGGAAAGGCAAAGCTGATCTCAATTTGGAATTAGCAAGAGATGCAAACAGCAGCAAGGACTTTATCACTACTGCAGCAGCAACAGACTAAGAAAATCTTTGCCCCCTGCCAAATGGGATGGGCATAAAGGACTCGGCTCTACCTGGGATATCAAACACATTTGCTCTGAAAGTCACAGACCTGTCAAAAAAAGAAGTTGAGTATAAAAATGCTCTGATAAAATACTGTCACAGACTTGCACACAAACGTGTGATTATTTCTGTTACATCTTTTTTTGTTAAATCAACTATTTCAGAAGTGATTATCACAGGAATCATACTTAATGTTTCAGAAACAGTGATGTTGCAGATTAACAAAGATGCTCCTCCTCTCTTGGGGAAAACAGAGGCAAAAGAGATGGACTAAAATATTCTGATGTTACAAATTCAAAAAGATGGTGTTTTGCGTATGTATTAAAAAACAAGTGTTAGAGCAGTCTGGGAACAAATTAAAGAGACATGAGATCTTTGAATAATACATAATTATAAGGTGCCAAAGACAGTTTAGAAAGCTTATAAATGCTATTTCCAGTAGAATTTGTTCCTTTCTTATCTTTTAGCTCTCTAAATACTGTATTCCCCAGCACAACTGTGGTAGTTCCACCACAGTTGTTCTATTTCAGGACAGAGTGAAACTTGACAACAAAATCTATATAAAATCACCTGCTACAAAACAGAGTATTTGACCATACTAGCATTGATCATCTGCTATGAAAAAAATAAAGTGCAAACTCCCCAGTACATCACCTCATGTATCTATACTTAGCAGAGACAGCTACTGCCTAAGGAGACTACTTACATGGGATTGAAGTTCCACATCCCCAAAACTCCCAAGTATTTTAAAAAACAGTGCTTGACAACTATTTCCCTTTTTTTCAGTGACTAAACATCTAATAACTTCCTCTGCCCATCATAAGTTGATATAATATAGGCAGCAATAATGTGTAAAGGAATCTGAATTCCAGACAATGATGAGCTACGCAGATCTGTTTATGATAATATTTTCATTCTGCACAATATGTTAACTTCCAGTTTAAACCCCAGAAATCATACAAACTATCCAAGGTTAGTCCAGAAGATGTTCAAGTCCCTCCAGCTAAGCATTTCAGGATGCCATTCACAGATGCAGTCACCTACCGTAAGTTTATTACTTACTTTCCATCAACTTCTGGTCTTTTGCACACACAGTGAAACTTGCCACCAAAATCTATGTAAAGATCATCTTCAACAATGTGGAATATTCGACCAATGACAATTTTATCTTTGGCAGGCCCCATCTGAATTAAAGGAGAGCGTCTCAACATGGATGCAAAGGATTCCGATTTTTCTGAAGGAACCTACAGATGAGTAAAAAAAAAGAAAAAAAAATTTCACAAAACATGCTATCTGAAGGATACTAAATTAAGCCTTCAACATACAAAAAGGCTTCATTCACTGAGTAACAAGTAAAGATTTTACATGTTTTAGCAAGACTTCTAAGGAGGCATCTGGTACATTTCTCCAACGCCTAACATTTTACACATTAAAGTTTTCATTAATTCAGTCAAAGAAAAGCATAACAGTGTGCATCTCCTGGAAACATCTGCCAGTTCTACTACTGGTTAGATAAGTTAATTTAAAAATGCATTCTAAATGTAGGAGATACTCCCAAAAAGAACACCGCTCATCTCTTTGTTATCTCCTCAGTAAAAACCAAACTTGAATTAGTACTTTGCAGCTATTCATGCAAGTATTTAATAATGAATAATACTTAAATCTTTATTTTAAAGTCAGCGAAAGTAGAATACATGCACAGGACAGATCTAACAATAAAAAAAATTGAACCATCACTACTCTCATTTTTACTCTACAAAATCAAAGTAACTGAATAAACAAAATGCCAGTTTCTTCTCATAGAGCTTTGGGAAAATGTGAGACTATAAACCTTCCTGCTATGCTTCATGGAGTGAAAGATCTCTGTCTTCTAACCTCAGAAAACTGACTATCACAGGCTTATCATCATATGCTAGGTGAAAATATCCAGCTGTATTAAATTGAGACTCAGTCTCCCACGTGCCGTCCCTGATATCCTAAGTATGACCACTTTTTAAGACTGTCACCTTTGAAATGCAATTAGTAAGAAAAGCCTAGTTGCTGGGAACAAATAAAAAGGGAGAAGCATTTTGGAAGCAATACATACCTGAAAGTGAATCTAAGGAAATAATTCTGTAGATTGCTAAATAGATTTAAAGAATTAGAACCTATTTGTTTTCCCCACATTTAGTATAATTAATTGATAATAATTACTTTGTGCAATATTTCAAACTGTTGTGGAACCAGCAGAAGAACTACACCGAATAATCAAGCAATTAAAGGTTCAGAGCTCTGCTGGCTTCAACAACACACTTTCCCATTGACTGCTTCAGGTGGATGCTGAAAATCCATCTATATTTTATATGAACAGAGAATAATGCCATCATTTTCCACTTGTACTTTTGGAAACTTTTATTCTTAGAGAAGTCAAAACAAGAGACAGTTTTGAATTCCAGCTGTGCTGGAAGACATAAACAGCAGGGACTGTTCTGACGGGACAAAGCCTCAGGAATTACAACCTAGAGATCTGACACCTGGCACATCTGCTGCTTCACAAACAGGAACTCTCAAATGCAGCATCCCAAGGACAAAGGCTGAAAAATGTGCAACATGTGCATACGTGCACACAAACCACAAAAAGAAAGCATCTGGCCATGGTAAACCAAGAGCAGTAGGATCTTACACAGGAAGGCTACTATCACATAGGGTCCCAAACACAGCATTGTTTGAATTTCACAATGCATTCTAAATTCAAACACATGAAAATTAATGACACAGGATGCATTTGTAAGTGCGCCAAGAAAAAGACAGAAAATGCTCGAAACAGTAAGAGGACATATTTAAATGTGATTTATTATATTAATTAAGGGGACGACAGAAAATTTTAAATCAATTTATAATTCATAAGATAGAAGAAAACATTTCAAAATTAACATCCCCACCAAAATTACTCTCTCCAGGCAGGAAATTATAAATCAATGTTCATATTCAAATACCAAAACCTGTTTCCAGGGAAACTAAGGCACAAAAAAGCACAAAATTCAGAGGTCTTCCACTGAAGGGCAAAGATAAGAACACGGCAGCAACACAAACTCAGGATGACAAGGACTGCTGTCATACCATCCCAGATTACTTTCAATTATTCTTCACTGCAAAGCAAACTAATAAGAAAACTGGTCCAAAGAAAAACAAACAAACAAACAACAACAACAAAAAAAACACCCACAGCCCACAAACAAAAAACCAAACGGAAACACTCACAGTGGCAGGATGTTATCATTTGCAGAGCAACAAATACATAGTCCACAGCTAAATTCAGAGCTTGGGTAAAGAGCAGCTTTGTTTTGACACTTCAACAGGAGATGAGGAGACCCATCTATGGTTTGAACTAATTTAATGAATGCTAGTGGAATCAGACACCACACCAGATCATCCATACCAACAAATGAACTGTCTTTTCTTACATATAGATCATTTTAAAAAGCCTGAGCTAGTAGAAAGAATGAAGAGAACTTCTGAGTTTGGTCTGAAGGAGATTTTCCTACATCATCTACATAGATGTCATTAAGAATGACATCTGAACACACTGAACAACATTGAGATTTTTTTGCTAAGCAAATAGTACAATTCACAATAAATTGGCAATTACACTCATTAAATGGCATTCTCCTCATTCATGTTGCCTTCATACAACAGCACACTCAGTAGGTTCTCTACACTAAAAAAATCTCACAGCATTTCATGAAGATGAGTACACTAATATCCTATGGATTTCCTGTTTTCATCACCTAAAAATGGTCCATTCTAGTTAATAACAGCTCTCTTCTTTACTTCCTTGGCAAGAAAAAACACAGATGAAAAATTCTCCCATGTGTAAACTTGCCTGTGAAATAATCTCTGTACACAACAGACAAATGCTATCTTTACACACTGACAGATGTGTTCATTGCTTAGTACAAACAGATTAAACTGAAATACAGATGATAATGTACGAAGAAATTTTTAGCCATTCTTCATTGTGGACAGTTTTCCAAGAAGCCACCAGGAATCTGTTAGAATTCTATCACAGGCCACAAGTCTGCAGCATTCTCTATTCTGCATCCTGGAGAGGAACTTCTCAAGAGCTTAAATAGCTGATTTATGTATACAATAATCCTCAAGTGATTCCATTAGTTACTGCCATCAAGGACTCTTTTGTGGACAGTCTAGAAACAGAGTGAGATAAAATGCAGTATTTTCTCCAGTTTTCTGCATAACCTACAGCAGATCTCATTAAAGAGTAATTTATCTCAAGCATTTAAAGAGATTTAATGACATTTTGAGTGCTTTTCTCTACAACTTCTAAATCTCCTTAACTGGATTCTCCACAGTAGCATTGCGGAAAAACAGTAAGACTGTACAATAACAGGGCAACAGATTTTATTAAGCACTCTACTTTTCTGATTCTCAAGGAGTGTTGGGCATGCAGCTCTGATGGATGATGCACTGATAACATGTCAAGTCGCAAAAGCTGGAGATTATTACAAAATTCAGAAGCACAAATGGCACATTATTTTCAAGTACCTGAAGTATAAAGGCTTATTTCACCCTCCTCCTTCTTAAATGCCAAATCTGTTTGATTTTCCTTCTAATTCCTGGATGTTAAAGTGTTTTTTGTAAATATCTGGATACTAATAATTTTCAGCGTGCATAGTTCAATGACAAACCAGTAGCTCTTTCAGCAACAGAACTCTCCAAGATGATACATATTAATCACAGGGTGGCAAAAGTCATAGATTTAAACCCCAGTAGGATCCAAACAAAAGAAGTAACTCCAATGGAGGAATGTAACATACTATTTCTGGAGCAAAGCCTATGACTGTACAAGCAGGGTGGCCCTATCCCACCCACTGAGCAAAATATCTGAAAACCCAGGCTACGTGCTTCATGTCTGCTTGCAAAGGCAAGCAGAATGCACACTGGAATGTGAGAGATATGGATGAGAAGAGATGGAAGATTGGTAATCTGATTGCTACAATTAAGGGGTGAATGACATATTAACATCAAGCAGCATGCAAAGAACACAATCCTCTGTAACTATCAAACTGGTTTTCCTCAGCACTGTCACCCACAGCTAGACAGACCTTTCTGTCCAAAGTTAATTACACGAAACAATAAAATGGAAAAACCAACTTGCAGTAATAAGTTAGTGTGATGCCCCACAAGCTAATGGCCCCAACAGCTTGGATACCCGAAATGGGACTGGAAAAGGCCTTGAGCAACCTGAGCTAAGTTTGGAAGAAGTGGTCTGAACAGATAACCTCCTGAGATCACTTTCAACATGTACTATTTTACTGAGAAAAGATAACTGGAGTCTGCTATAAAGAATACTAAAACAAAACCCAATATATTAAGCTACCCACTGAACAAGTATATATTGATAAGGCACTTATTTCAACAAGCAACCTAAAAAATTCCACTATCTACTAGCCCAGCAAACCTTAATTTTCCATACTGGAAGTGTGTACTGTAGCTTAGATATAATCCCAGGATTTTTTTAAGTGTTGAAGGCATTACTAGGTTAAGAGCTTATAGTGATTCATTCAGTTTATTTACCAAATGTCTCTCTTGTACTGCTTTTTACTTGAATGCAACAAGCTGCATTTAAGTCAAAACTCCATCATGCAGAAGAGTATCATCTTAAAGACAGCAGGACCAACTCAGACATTATACCACAAAATCTGACTTCCAACTGACCTTCCATCCAGAAGCAGCTCAAAAAGCACTGCCAGCTTGGGAACTCTCCTGAATTTATCAAAGAATAACCATCAAGCTTTGTTTCCACCGACACAGTTTCCCTGATACTGAGGCTGTCCTAAGAAACAGCACTGAACACTCATGAGGAGCACTAAGAGGACTGACATGACTACAGTGACTGAAATTTCAACATATAAGCATACAAGCAATTACATCTCAAAGTGTTTTCTCTAGGTGCTGCCTTCATTTTATATATTAAACTATCTGTTCTAATGCTGTTGAGTTCTCATTGAGAAGTCCCACGTATCTTATTCTCATCTCAGAATACAATCACTCAAACTTTAGGCATCCTGCCTTTAACTCATCTCGGGGGTAAACAGCTCTCAGTCTCCTCTCAATCAAGTAAGTTCATGTAACTTCTCTACCCTCAATTTTGATCATGTTCACAACTTTGTGCCTAGCAGTAACCAGGGATTTTTTAGAGCTTTCCCAAAGAAAAAACTCTGCTTCCTGTATTAGTAAGAAAGAAATGTTTAGGGGAAAATATTTTTAAAGCATAAGAGCTGACATTAACATTTATTACTTATTTACTCTAAAAATGCAGCCAAGCTCTAGTAAGTGCCTAATCTACATTTCTAAAAAACCAGTTAAGCTTTGAATATTGAGGCTCATTCCACTGTACAGCCATTGCCTACCAAGACAGCGTTCCCACTAAACCTGCACAGCCCTCCACACATTGAGAAGTCACAGACCTTTTGTCTCCTCTTCTAAAGTAATTCTGCACATGGCAAAACACCCTGCACTGCCCACCTTGGGTCTCTACCACTTGTACTCCTACCCAAGGGACAAGACAACACATAATCATTCTTTTTCTTCCTTCAAATTTTTTAAACCCTGTCCCACGTTTTAGATACATCCTGAGATGCAGAAAACACCATCAGTAACCACCTCAGTATACAACACTACCTACAGTATTACACAACGTACTCATTTGAAGATTTGTGCCTACCACTATTTTTTCAAACAACACAAGCTATAGCTCTGCAGGCCAGGGGCTCACCTACTCGCTTATTATCAACAGATATAACAACCAAGAGTAAATAATAAAGAGGAACAATATATTATACATACTTGTACTTCCAACATACAGCACATGACTTGCTTGTATTCTGTAGTACATGGAAGAACAGGTTGCTCAGAGAAGTTGTGAATGCCCCATCCCTGGAAGTGCTTAAGGTCAGGTAGGATGGGGCTCTGAGAAGCCAGTCTAGTGGAAGGTATCCTTGCCCACGGCAGGAGGGTTGGTGCCAGATGTCCCTTAAGGTTCCTTCCAACTCAGGTCATCCTATGATTCTATGAAATCAGAAGTCTAAGATGAAATATAACTCAGGAGCATCGTTTGGACTCGAATATGAACAGTAATGTAAAGACAGGACACATCTCTTCTCCATCTCTATTGTAGTATTTGACAAGTATTAGACAAAGTACCCAATTACTTGTTACCCTCTTATTTGCCAATGGCATTCATCTTATGCAATATTAAGGAAAACAATCTGCAAATTGCTCATTAATATATGCCATTCACACATGGACAACACATACAATAGACACCAGCATGAGGCCAGTGATTCAAAAATGTATAAGGCTATTCTAGAATTTTTTTGAAGCCCAATGTTTAGTTCTACAACATGTACGAAGGCAAATCTTAAAAGACTATTATTTAAAAATGCTGAATGTTTATGGATAAAACAGACAAGTGAAACAATGAACAGAGTAGAAAACAGGAAGACTAGATTAGGCAGAGCTGTAAAAGAATAAACAAGGACGCAGAATTTACCTGGCATACACATAACTAAATAAAATAGCCACAGAATTCACCTACTAAGGCTCATAAATAACAGCACATCATCCCACACATAACACAGGCCCAATTATAACCAAAGACAGCACAAACAGAGTCTATTCTTTTCAAGTCCACTGTCTGTTTTGCATTTATCTTCCCCAGAACACAGCTATTTTTCCTCCCCAATGAGTGCCCTGAGATTTTGTCTCATTTAAAAAAATGTATCAAAAAACTGAAGTTTATGCTACTTCCCCACAGATTCAATTTAGAACCCAAAGTAGGCAACCACAAAGACAAGGAAGACCTCTTCAGTTTCCTTTAAACAAGAGACTTTTCCACTTTATTTTCTACAAAAAGATTAAACTGAAGAACTGATTTAAACTTCTTGTTAACAAAAGGTTTTGAAGATTAAATACTGAACAAAGCTTAACCAAAACCAAGATTGGTGTTATTTAATAAAACTACTGAAGGGAAATAGTCCAAACAGAAAGCATAAAATGAGGATTTGTAATTCAAAGCAATAATTGAGGGAAAAATCTAAGATTAATGACTGCAAAGTCATGAAGAAAAGCTTTGAAAGCAGTCAAAGAAAAAACTGGAAGCTTCCCTGCTAGATATTTACAAGATACACAGATACATATAGAGACACATATATATACACAAGATATTTATAAAAAGCTTCATATGAATCACTTCCTATGCAACAACTGTTACAAGGCTAAATTTCCATGAAGACAGCACTGGCATACCAGTTAGCATGTTCTGAATTCTATAAGGGAACTCTTTTCGTTATAAGGATTCTAATCTGATACTAATTATTTAACTTCTACACGCCAGTAGAAGAAACAACAGTGTAACTAAGAGTTCCACCCTATTCCTTCATTTCCTCCCAGTCTGAGTAATGATTTGAAATGCACTAGCAACAGTAGTAAACTCCTAATTCTAAAGTTTTGGAATAAACATAGATAGTATCTGTACCCACCTTTTTAAAGGTAAGTTTTGAAAGAAGTAGGAGAGGGGAGAAGTAAACAGAACCACCTTTTAACACAATGTGGTACTACAAAAGTGTTATTCAGGAACACAATGAACACTAGAAGATTTTCCTCCAAAACTCTAACATTTGGAGCGCAAAAAACTTTCAGATTCTGTGATTGGAAAAAACAAAGGAAACAGCTCTGTTTTGCCTATAAAAGGATGAGGTAAATTGACTGCTATATTTTCATTCTTTATTAAATTTTTATTAATTTTCAAAAACTTCACATACTTCAGGTTTTAATTGTCCAGAGGTATTTCTTATCACAATCTTAAAACTGCAAGCACTCCTAAAGAACCACCAGAAAGCAAAGCAAACTTCTTCTGTTTCAATCAAAAGCGGAACATTCATACATTCTCCTCAGCACAGTGAAGAAATATGGTTTTATTAGAAAAATCGAAACAAACAAAACTCATCAGTCAAAAAGCTTGGAAGTAAGAAGCTGAAATGAGGCATTTAACCACCCTTTGATGCGAAGCAGTGTTTTGGCAAAGCATCATTCCAAGTTCACTCTAGATACTAAGATTTTTGGTAGATTTTAGATTTTATTGTCAAAGCCTAATAGTATTTTGTAAAAACTTCCTCATGAAAGCCCTGAGTCCTTGTTTTTGTTCATACTTCAGGATTAGGCTTTAAGGAGCACAGAAATCCACTATCACTGCCAACCTGAAGGTAAAATCTCATAATACCTGTTGCATATGTGTGCTGGAAGTCTCAGAGTCCCTGTGAGCATACTGAATTGATCTCTCAGGAGAAGAGCACCCTCTCCCCTGTGAACATCCGAGACAGCATGATCTACTCCATAAGCCTTCTTTGCAGCTTGGACAAAACAATCTGACAGTATTTTAAATCTTAGTTGTAACTGGTGAACTTAGAGCTGCCCTAGCCACTCCACTTGAAATCAGCTAATCTATAAGCACTGAGATATGAAGAATATCCTACTTTAGTTATCAATTTAGTCCTAAATAAACTACAATAACACTAATAAAAGCCTCTAGGATATCCCATTTAGATATTTACATTAACTGGATATCCAACTGCCCTAAGGCTGAAAACACCAAAAGTAACACTGGAATAGAAACTTGATGCTACTTTCTTATTGACACATTTTTCACAGAATGGTTTGGGCTGGAAGAGACCTTAAAGGTCACCTAGTCCCAATGTCCCACGCCATAAGCAGGGACACCTGCCACTGGACCATGTTGCTCAGAGGCCCATCCAACCTGGCCTTGAACATTTTCAGGGATGGGGCATCCACAGTTTCCTATTCCAGTGCTTCACCACTCCCACCATTCTTCTTTTTGTCCAACCAAGATCCACCCTCTTCCAGTTTAAAACCACTGCCCCTTGTCCCATCACTACAGGCCCTACTAATAAAGCTTGAGAGAGACTTACTTGATGTTGAAAGTACAGAGTAAGGTCTTCCCAGAGCTTCTCTTCTCCAGGCTGAACAATCCCAATCCCCTTAGCCTGTCTTCTTCACAGGAACAGTGCTTCAGCCCTGTGATCATTTTTGTGGCCTCCTCTGGACTTGCTCCATCTTTCATATACTGGGGACCCCATAACTGGATGGAGTACTTCAGGTGGGGTCTCACGAGAGCAAAGGGTATTTATCAATTTTTAAGTACACAAATTTATCTGAAAGACACATTTACTGAGGTAAATGCAAAAGTCTCTGGCTGAAATTCAGTGCCTTATGTTAGTCAAATTCAATCTAGATAGCCCCAGTGATCACCTCTAGCCTAAAAATCTATCGTCTAAGCTTCAGTTACATAAGTATGTGCTATACTTTCAACAATTCAAATACCATGCAAGCCACAAAACCTTCTGCCACATAACTCATAAAGAAGAAATATAAGAACCGTACTGCTTCACTGACTTCCACCTAGGAAGAACTGTAACTAATTAAGAAAGAGGCTACCACACAAAAACATCTACAGGGGTATTTTGAAATTCATGTAACGCAGGAATAAATTATTTTCACCAAAGAGTATCTTCATTTTGTCCAAGTTCCTGTTTACCAACCTTTCTCATCATAAAAAGAAAAAATACGGAGAGTACTAAATTTCGGTTTTACCAAAACAGGATTATTCATGTTTAGTAGCATAGTCCAAAGGGAAGCAAACAGAGTTACAGGAAGTTATAAGGGTTGTCATACTTGGCACAGAGCATTGCAAGATTTTGCTACTGACTCAAATGTTAAGCCAACTTCCCATAGTAAAATTATACATTTTTAGGAAGTGTTTAAAATCATATTTTGATTGCAGATTAAGAAAAGATTACATTTCAATTTTAAAAACAACGAAAGTTTCATCATATACTACTTGATATAAATTTATGTTCATTAACAACCTTCCATCAGGCTCCATATTTTGGTACTCACTGCAATGCTGACTGATGAATACAGAATATTCCAAACCTAGTTTAATTTTTGCATACAGAATAACTTCTAATTAAAAATACCTCAGTTGTGCAGAGAACACATGATATGCTTGAATGTATATATTTGTATATATATTGCGCTCATAATAATGAACAATGTAATACTGTGAACTAAGCACATTTTAAAAGAGATGCAAATAACAATTAACCAAATACATGTAGTAGTAAACCAGTAAAATACCATGCTGAAAACTACCTTTGTCTCTCATAATTACACTTTTCAAGAAGGATCATGTAGATCTCAAAAGAAAAAAAGATCACAGGAATACGATTTGGGTGCTGTGCCTAATATTCAACAGATTTTCCTGAACTTTACTTTTAGTATCAAAGCTTCTTTGTTGTCTAGAAATCTCCATTGTTAAAGTTTTTTGCAGATTTTTCTCTTTGAAGAAGGGTATTTCTTAACCTTATCATCGAGATGCTGTTCTGCAACTCATGAAAGAGTATAGTTATTCAAAATACTTTCTAAACATAATGAACTTACCAATGCCTTATGACATGCTCCTAACTCAAGTGTAGCAGTACTGTTCACAAAACAAATACCAATTGCTTCAATTAACAGATTAAATGATATTAATGTCCTACAACAAATTGTGCTATCAGAGTAGATGCAAATTAAGGTGATCTTTTGAGTCAATTACAGCTACCCCTGCCCGTTATCAGAACAGCCAAAGGTTTACACTACTGTGTTTCAGTCTGGGTGTTTTGGTGGTACATACAGCGACACACGACTAAAATTTAAAACCGTATTTTTTTTTCCCTGTGACTTTATGTAACTGAGCATGTGCTTAGGAGGAACAGCATAAAACATTACAGTACATCTGGGAAGGGGAAGGTCAGCACAGCTGTATCACAAAAATTAATCATCTGCTGCTTCTAGACCCTGTTTTGAAACTTTTTAATCAATCAGCTGCCCATTTAAAATCAGAAAGTCATACTGCTAACACACTGTAATGCTACTCAAACCACCAAGGCTTACCCAACAAGTCTTATAAATGTACAATCTGCCGTACTGGTTGACTCAATACCATCTTCTTTGTGTTTGTAGTAAAAGGAAGGTTTTCCATTTATCTTCACATTTTGACTAGATACACAGCAAAGAAATTGCAAAACAAGACTTTCATAAAGAATTTCAAGTGCAGCTTTGAAAATATGCTGTTGACTAACCAGGTGGATCATTTATTAAACAACGCTGAGCTAAGACTTTATTTCACTACACAAAATAGCACAGAATTTGGTCACAATAAAGAAGCTTGGTTTTCTAGAAATTAAGTAACTTCTATATAGAATTTAAAACATGAAGTGTTTATCTATATATTTCTTTCAAGGATAACTTTATAGCAAACAAGTAGAACATTAGCATCTAAATCACAGAAAGTAGGTGAACCTACTGCAATGGATTATGCCAAAAAGAAAATCTAACTAGATGAGCACACACAGTCCTAAGAACAGCCCATGGTGTTTTGAGCTCAGTATCTGCCTTTCTCCGTTTATCACTACCCTGCTCTTCCAGGCACTTTTTTTTCCAGATTCCTGGGTTACAGAATGCTATTTCAATAGTCATAATAGGAGGAAAACTAGGATCTCCCACAGCAACAGGGGAGGTAAATACACTCCTGGTAATAGTAACCACCAGAAGGGATTTCAATTCCTACTTAACTGTCACATTATGGTTACATGCACCTTCTTCCAGATATCTCACATGCAGTCAATCAAGCCTAGGCAGCTGACATGCACTTCCTTTTCTCCATGATACTGGCAGTTATCTGACTGGCAGTTTAATTTTGGGGATTTCACTCTGACAGCCAGTCATCCAAGGCATATCACCTACCACTCATGGACCTCCAGCAATGCCAAAGCAACCACCTGCCAACCCAGGGCTATCTGAAGAAGCAAGTTCCAGGAGACAACTCTTCCAGAGCTGTGATCTTCATCTTCCTCAAATCAACCAAGGACAGAGGGCCCAGGGCCTTCCCACACGAATTTGTGTCCCTGAGTACACGGCTGTGACAGGCAGCAGTGACAGTGTTACTGTCCTCCAAAGGGGCAGCATGCATCATTCCTCTGCTGTCCAACATCAAAAGTCCTGTCTATGCCCTTTCAGAGAGTGTTGTTCCAACACCATGTTAGTTTTACAAAATCCTGTCATGCAAGCACTTCTGTCACATGCAAAGCAGGTCAGGTTGTCCAACAGACCCAACTGTGCTCAGAGCTGGGACAAACCCAAGTCAGAACAGACAAGTTTCAGTGCCTCAGCCAGAGCATTAACAAGAGAGAACTTCACAGAGGTCAAATGAAGGACAAATAGGTTCATTCCTACTTTAATAGAAACCAGCATTTCGAGCAGATCCAGCTGAGAGGATGTTGAGAAGGCTGTGACGCAGTCCTTACTCAGCACGAACCTGAAAGCACCAGGACGTGCTCACAGCATAGCACGGGCACACATAACCCAAGTTTCTCAAACACAGAATTACAACCTGGCAAAGCAAAAAGAGAGAAACTTCCAGGTAAAGACTACTCATTCCAGATCCTACAAACCCCACAACTGGCAAGTCCCTCTCTCAGTCAGCAGTTTCCAGCACTTGAATGCTGGCCAGAAGATAATCCACCTAAAAGAGTAACCTCCGTGCTTGGCATATAGGTTTTATAAAATGCTGTTATATTTGTAATCAAACAAAGAATGTTATTTATTAGTTATTTATTAGCACTAGCAAAGAACTCCAGACACACAAACATTATGGGTATCCTAAGAAATATTACACTATGAAAACTACAAGTGAAAATTGCACTAAATGTTAATCAGCATTTTTGCTCTCAAAAACCTGCAATTTCAGGAAAATCATCTTCTAAATGCTAACTTAGGTGGGAAGACAGATTGAGAGAAATATTTCCCATCAATTATTAGATGAAAATAATTCTGAACTTTTTTACTATTTGATTTCAAAACATCCAGTGTTACTCATTATTTTAACCTGAGAATGCCCAGACACTGCACAAGCAAGAGAACCACACACTCTTTATAAAAATACCAATGTAGCTTTTAGAAATGTAATATATTCCTTTAAAATTGTTACTTTTGTGTTTTAGTTTTTAATTTCTCCTCTAAAACATAAACAGATAAAACAGCTCTTCATATGACCTATTAAATTTTTTTCACTTTCTTTCTTAATGAATACTGATTTTTTTTTTAAATAGTAACATTTAAATACACAGACACCTTCCTCAAATTAACGAATTCTTTCAGCAAAGAAACCGTGGCTAAGTTAATTTAAGAACATTTGTGTCTGGAAGAATAATTTCTAATCTCTTTCAGAAATTCGTTATTATAATGTACTGATACCAATCCAATCCCTTCTATCTGAACTTTAGACAAAATCAGTTAGGTTTCTTAATAGATGCTTTCCCTTCAAACACGGTATTCAAGGAATTAAATAGGAAATTCCTCAAACGTGCTGCTTTTCCTGCGCCATCTGGAAACAAACGGCGCCCTCTGCTGTGCCGGGGGGGGATGTTCAGCCATTAATGAAGGTAACACTTAAAAGAATTTGGTCCTTCTAAAAGATTTCGTTAAGCAATTCCATAGAGAAAAATAGAACTTTAAACCTGTCTTTTTTATTTTGTTGTTTATAATGAATATCTTAAATATAAAAACACAGACAGGAAACGCAGTAAGAAGTGAGTTGCCTGTTGTAGACAAGTATCATGTGGGTTTATCAAGGTATTTGGCTTACCAAGTTGCTACCTTTTCAACAATTTTAATCAACATTTAAGTACCTTGTCTGTAAGTTTCGCTATTTACAGAACAGTAACAACAGAACTGTAAACTGAAGGTGAAAGCTAAAACGCAAACCCGAACCTCTAAAATATTACCAACACAGCAGAGACACCACCAGGCAACTCTGAGGTAAGGTCAGCAGCACACACTGCTGCAAAAAAGCTTGAAGAGCCACCTAGGAAAAATATCATCATGCTTTTTTGAATTATCTAAAGATAAGCACGTGTCAGCATGCCCATTTATCAAATTTACTTATATTTGCCTAAACTAAGCCACTGCCAACCAAGTATCAGCCAGTTCACCCAGTTTCAAAAATGAAGGAACAGCTAACATAGGAAACTCACACAGGAACATTACCAAGCCTCTTTCCAAAAGAAAGAGAAACACAAAGAATCCAAACACCACCTCTGGCTCTTACAGGATGAAGCACAGCAAAAGACAGGCAGCACTTGTCAGCTGAGATAAGGAACACAAGTTTTCCTCTGTTTGTAGCTCAGGTAAGGGATGAGCAGGACCACATTCCTCCTGCTTCAAAAAGCAGATCCTGCAGATCCTGGGCATCACAGGAAGGGATTGCAGCTAGAGCCACCACACCGTCTCCTGAGGGAAGCGAGTTGCTCCTCTTAGAAGGAGCTTATCAAAAGATCTTCTAAATATTTGAGTTTTTCCATCAGCATCCAGTGTACCCTACCGTAAGTATTACCCAGCTTTACCAGAGTAGTAGAAGGGTTGCTCCCAGCTGTGGAAAGTTTATTTACCAAATAACACACTTTCTAGCAATCAAATATCAGCTAAAAGTAGTGATAATGTGATTTCAGGAAAACTACATAAAATGAACAAATTACACTGCAGTCAGATCCATTTTGTTTTCTTCTTGTTTCATGCCACCTTCCACTGCTAACTCATTCTCACCAGAACCCACTCCCTCTACTGCAGACTCCTCAAAGAGCAATCAGTGAATAAACATTAATCACACCCAGACTCACTGAGCACTACCTGGGCTAAGAACAGCGTGAAAGTACACTCATGATAATCTTCATCTCATTGTTATGCTTTGACCATTACTAAGTGCTGCAAAGCAAACCACTTTCCTTCTTCTGATTCGAGTGAAAAAGAAGCTCAGCAAAGTGTAGAGAATTCAGAGTTGTGGTCCAGATATTAAATTTAAAACCCTAGCTTGATTTCTAGTAATGCATTATTTGTATTTGTATATGCAAGTCCACTTGAAAATGATGTTGGGAATACAATGTAACATTTGAGTTAGCTAAGAATCTTTAAAGGCTTGATGACAATTCATTTACAGATAGGAAGAGAATATGCAGATAGAAAACAATATATTTCCAGCTATTCACTTCAACAGGAAAAAAAGGGGAAAAAATTAATCTTTCAAATCCCCACAGCAGCATTCAGTATTTCCTACAGCTACATCAAGTGATTCTGTTCCCTAAACTCTTCTATGAACATCCCCTTGGACACCACCTGAGCCCCTGGGTTAGGCAAACCTTTGATCTTTGCACAGCCAGCCTTGCTAGTGTGGATTTTCAATGGAAAACAGAACGTTATAGATTATGCAGTAATTTGAGATATCAGGTCTTGGATTCAGAGACAGGCATTTCCAGTCCTACACCTCCAGTACCAAACCAGTCCTGTCATAATAATTCACAGCATTAATCTCCATATCCTACTGAGTACATTTTGAGTAATCTCAGATACAGGTATGATCAAACAGTACTGAAAAAAGTTACAAAAAGATGACTGTCCAGGATAAACACCAGCATGGAGTCATTTCCAACTGAGGAATAAACAGAGGTCAGGGGTTTACAGCCTAGAAGGGATATTCTGGAATATGTCAGCACACTCACAGAGCTTTTTCCTGTTTCCCTACCTGTTTGCTAATGGGCACTGTCACAATCGATGGGGAAATTCAGCATGACAAAACTCCATGCACTGCTAGATAAAGTGATGGTTATTCACAAAATCTCTACATTTCTTTTACCACTCACTCTTTCCCAAGTTCCATCCACTCACACTCCCATACCCCCAGATTCCCAACAAGCACCTGGGGAAAACCATTTGGGTACAACACCAAGGATGAAGGTTGCCAGCTATCAAGGCCTCACCACACCTCTGACATTATTCCTGTTTGGCAATGGTGACCTAAGTTTTGGACGAATCTTTTACACCCTTCAGGAGCCAACAGCTGTTGACAGGGTGGTCCTTTGCTCCAGAATTCTACTTACTGCAGCCTCAATAAACAGCAAACTGCTGCTCACCGTCTCTGACCGTGACTGATTCACAGTGGAGCAACAGGAAAACAAATGGTACATAAGATATGGGACACAACGCTGTAACCTTCCTTGTGCACTTCAGGAGCAGGGTCTGCTCTTGACGAATCATTTCTGCTGCAGCTTATTGGAGTGCAGGCTTTGCCAAGCACACCATCTCAATTTTACTGCCAAGGACAGCTTCCCAGAGAACTGTGGGTTTTCACATTAACATGCAGCATCCTTTCAACCCCCGTCCTGATGTTTCTTTTGCTGGCTTCACACATGTACAATTCTACAGGTGTTTTACTCATAAAAGCCTTTCTATTTCCACTGAAAGTCTCTGGAATACTAGTTTAACAGGTCTTTGATCTGACCTAATAAAATCATTAAGAGATTTTCCACATCCTCCCTGGCAGCCGGTAAAAGCCAGAATACAGCTTTTCCCACGCAGCAGTACCTTGCATTCTACGCAATCAAAACTGCTTCCATGCTTTCTACATTACATTTTTGTAGGAGCCTGCTAAAAAGAAATATGAGCTGTCCACGTTTCTGCAGACTAGTTATTATGAAGGGTGAAGTGGCAAGAAGAGAGAATCACAAAGTTGTTAGGGTTGGAAAGGACCACTGGAGATTATCCAGAGTCACACCCCCGTGCCAAGGCAGGGTCACCTAGAGCAGGTGACCCAGGAATGTGTCCAGGTGGGTTTCTGGGTTTTGAATGTCTCCAGAGAGGGAGACTCCACAACCTTCCTGGGCAGCCTGTTCAGTGCTCAGCCTCCCTCAGAGTAAAGAAGTTCTTCCTCGTGTTGAGGTGAAACTTCTTGTACTTGAGTTTATGGCTTCTGCTCCACATCCTTTCACTAGGCAACACTGAAAACACTCTGGCACCATCCTGTTGGCACCTGCCTTTGAGATATTTATATGCACTGATGAGATCCCCTCTCAGTCTTGTCTTCTCCAGACTAAACAGGCCCAGCCCTCGCAGTCTCCCCTCATAAGAGAGATGCTCCAGACCTCTCATCATCTTTCCAGCCTTCCGCTCGTCCTTCTCCAGCAGCTCCTCGTCTCTGTTGCACTAAGGAGCCCAGAACTGGACACAGCACTCCAGATGTGGCCTCACTGGGCCCGAGTAGAGGACGCTTCCCCGGCTCGATCCCCTCGCGCCCTCACCTGCCGGGGGCCAGAGCCCGCGGTGCTGCCGCCCGGGTGTTGCTTCGTTCGCTGCGAGGGAGTCTCGGCGGCCCCCGGCGCGGCCCCGCTGCCGCTGCGGACCGCGGGCAGGAGCGCCCGCCATGGCCGGGCCGCACGGCCCCACAGCGCCGCCGCCATCACTGACCGGGGGCGGTACCGCCACCCCGGCGCATGCGCAGCGCGCGCGCTGAGGCGGGCGGCGCCATCTTGTGCGAGGGCGGGCGGGCGCGGCGCTGCCCCCAGGCGGCAGCGGCTGCAGGGGCACGGAGCTGGGGCTGCGCCCGGCAATGAGGGCGTTGCACACCGCGGGCCATTCCTTCACGGAAAAGGTAATTACACATCGCAGTGTGCTGCCCGGGGAGGGGATGGAGGGTGGAATCACCGTCCCTGGAGGTGCTTAAGGAAGGACTGGACATGGCACTTCATAGAATAACCTGCGTTGGACGGGACCCATAAGGATCATCAGTCACACCCTGTGCCTGAGAGCGTTTTCCAAAAGCTTCGGGAACTCCAGGTTTGGTGCTGTGACCACTTCTCTGGGGAGCCTGTTCTGGTACCCAAACACCCTCTGCATGAAAAACCTTCATGTAATACCCAACCTGAACAAACCCTGACACCAGCTCCTGCCATTGCCTTTGGAGCCCCCCTTAGTGCCACGGTCTAGCTGACAAGGTGCTGTTTGGTCAGAGGTTGGGCTCGCTGATCTCAGAGGTATTTTCCAGCCTAATTGGTTCTGTGATTACCACACCAGCCCTGAAAGCAAAGCTTCAGTGGTCACAGCAGCCCCAAGGCCACCTGCACTCAAGGAAAGGAAGATGTGGGCAAAGGAAGATGCAGCAGAAGCTCCTGGGAGTGTAATAATGTGTTACAATAAAAGGACTGCCATGTGGCCTGGAAAAAAAAAGCCTTCCTTCAGGAAACAGAAAGCTCAACTCTGGACTAGATGACTTTTCTCTTTGTCAGTTACATAAATAAATAAAAGCCCTGTCCAATAAGGATCATGTTCCTGAAGAACCTGCCCTACATGGTACTGACCCAAAAGAGGAAGAGTTCCATTCTCTCTATACCATTCCATTCTCTGTTCCTTTATTAAAGTGGAGCTGTCAGAGACTGAGGGAACATGTCAACCTGTTTTCTGAACTTACCAATGTAACCACGGCAGTTTAATTTCATTTAGTTGCAGAGCACTAGAACAGGCTGCCTAGGAAGGTCGTGGATTCCCACTTGCTGGAGACATTCAAAGCCCACCTGGACACATCCCTGTGTAACCTGCTCTAGAGGTAGCCCTGCCTCAACAGGGAGTTTGGACTAGATGAGCTCCAGAGGTCCCTTAGAACCCTAGCAATTCTGTGAGTTTCATGTAAGCCACTAGAAGGCAACCTAGGCTCAGTCTTCTCTAGAAATGCCAAGCTCAGCCATGCAGATTCCCCCCAGTACTGTAGTATGTATCAGCACTGCTTTGAACCAAGCTTAACGGACTGTTTCAATTAGAAATAAAATTTCCTTACTTATTTACAGTATCCTCCATGTTCACAGGACAATACATTCCTCACATACAGGTTTTTATTAAGCTTCTCACATGTAATTAAGCATACATTCTACATCTGACATGCTAGCAAGGTTGTCAGGAGCCAACTTTTCCTCCAGACACCTGTGGCAGTTGAAGTTTCATGGATTTCACACAAATGTAGCAAAACTCATTTCCAGTTCTAAGCACGGTGATAAAACGTACTAACCATGTGGCAGAAACACACAAAACACAAGAAATTTGAGGAGTACAGCAGACAAAACAAGATGTAGGAAGACACATCTTTTAAGAGAGCTATGCTGACCAATGACACTGTGTACCTCTCAAAACAGACTTCTAGGGTAGGGAACAGGGGTGTTGCTTGAGGTACAGACCTTAAATACATAAAAAAGAGTAAGATGGTGTAGCAGGTGTTTTCAGGGTTCAGCCTACAAGGGAAACATTAGGATATAGGAGCAATTCTCTTGATAACTAAACAAGAACCGCTTCTGGGGTCAGGCTTAGTCTTCCAGTTCATGCTTTGTTAGTGTGAATGCAACACCACCACATGTGAATGAAGATGAACCTATTTTTGACTGGTCAAATGTTCAGAAGAGTGTTATCTTACCACAGTGACATCCTGTACAAAAAACAAGACTGAAAATGTTATGGTGACTGAACCAAACCAGCACTATGAGGCATCTTGCTTCCATCTGCATTGGTCAGAAGTTTCCTAGGCGGACAATGCACGGACAGATGGGTAAGTTTTAGATGTTCTGTGTTACCTATTCACACCTGCTGTATAAGGAACACACTCATAAGACAGTACATTCCTACCCATGTGTGATCCTGCTATAACTTGTGTAAAGCCTGCTGAAACTGAAGTCCTTTCTTCAGCTGGGAGTGATCCTTCCTCCTTGTCCGGTCTCCTAGACCAGTGCCCCTTGCAGGCAACACTCAACTGAAACAATCACAAGTGAGCAAAGTAACAAGCTTCAGTTGGCAGCAGGAGATCCATAAGGGTTAAGTTGAGCAGTAGTTACAGATTGAAAAGTAATTATGTATCCACAGTATCTGTACAATATAATTAACTTCTCAAAAGAGTTTTTTTCATTGCTATATTTTAAAGGTTGCCTTCAAATTACAGGTAAGTCCTTTAAATGCTTGAAAGGCATAGAAATTCCCCGTCCCACACAAAACCCCAAACATTGTATTTTAGTTTCAAAAATATTTTGAACCCACAAACAAGCTTGGTATCAGTTAATTGGGTAAAATAACTAAGTGCTAAATAAAAGCACATCTGGTGGAAAGAGCGTGGAGAATGTTACAAGTGTGCTTGGTTTTTCCTTGCAGCATCTGGCAGTGGGTAGCAGGACAGAGGCAGAAATCTCAGTGGGTCTCTTCCTCTGTCTGTTCTGCAATAGTTTCTGTGGCACTGGCATTGGCAGCAGAGTTGAGAACTTCTCCAAAGTCTCCCCCGGCGGGTTTGCTTCCTCCAACTTTAGACTAGAACAGAGAGAGCCCCAACAGAGCACAGTAGTTACTTGGCATGCCAAACATGCTTAACTGTACAAAACCAGTACATCTGCATGACTTTAATAACTGTCTTCAAAACAGCAGCTTTGCCAGGTCTAGGAGACCTCTACAATATTCTTAAGACATACCTGTACATATCTGGCAGGAAACACCAGTAGATTAACACAGCAGTCTCCTTTTGACTTTGAGATACACGAAGCAGCCCTTATTCCAGGGCTGATTCCAGAGTCCAAAGGTTGACACACCCTCAGTTACAAAGGGATAAAAGTATGCAGCCTTTCAAGTCATGAAGATTCAGAGTTAAAACTCGGTACTCCATTTCTCAAGAAAGGCCCTGGGACAGTTTTGAGTCTCAACTGTAATTCCTGAGATCTTTAGGGGAGCAGAGCAACTATTTTACTTTCTCCAGGTAACAGGTTTGCCTTTTCACGTCCCTCTACAACATAAATTCTTGTGGGACTGCAGGGGTGTTAATGTCAATAGTTGCAAGAGAAGGCCTAGTGCCCCTTGCTATCACTTGCATGCTTCTCATCCAGCCCAGTGTGTCCAGGAAAAGTCAAATCTGGCTCCAATTACACAGATTAGTTATTTTTAAAGTGAGTTTTCACCTGGAGAAGTTATTAATGGTTGTTTCTGGCACTTGAGGCTTTTGGGAGTAAAGTTTAAATTAGGATGAAAAGATGGAAAGGCCTTTTGTCTTTTATGCCAGAAATGAGAGATGCATCCCAAGCTATTTTCCTGTATAGAATACTAGTCCCTAGAAAGGCATGAAATAAAAGTCTAGACAATCCTGGATACCTAGTATTAGGTATTAATTATTCTGGATACCTAATACTAGCTTTTCATGCAGATTAGCTAGCAATTAGTTCTTCTAAAAGCATCCTCCTGCTTGAGGTACAGGCAGCCCATTATTTTATTTGCAAATCATTAGGCAGAGAAGCCATTTCCACAGTACTTAAAAAGATGTTCATTTAAGCACCTCATCAACAGTTTACCAGTAACTAAAAAACAGGCTGCCCAGAATCCACTTGAGTCTTTTCTCCACATCCACAGCTCCACAATCACCAAGGTGTTTTAGAAAGTCTTACCTTGAAGTTTTCAACTTTTTCCTCAAAGGATTTGAAAGTAGGAGAATTTCTAGGAAAATAGAAAAAGGAACCATGGAATTAAAACCACATCTAGTTAACCTATAAATATCACAAAACAAGCAGACAGTTGCTTTTCCCAACAGCAACATGGGATTTGTTTGGGGCTCTTTCCCTGTTTTAAAGATAGCTTAAAAATAGTTTACATCCAGATCCCCCAAGTACTACAAAACTAAAATTAAAACATACTCAAATTGCTCACTTTCATCTTTGGCAAATAAACATTGCCAGGTCCAGTGATAGGATCCTTCATATCAACATGGAAGGGAGAACTAGCTAGTATTTTAGGTTTAGCTTATTATTCCTAGTGATTTCAAACATGTTTCTGGTTTAAAGGATTTGTTCAGAAAATCTTAGTCATCATTTCTCCTTAGCCTAATACATTATTGCTGAAGAAAGTTCATCAGAGTTTTTTCACTTTTTATAGGAGAACTAGTTCAGTTTACTTTGCTTCGTGTTCAATTAATAAAACATGGTTCACAGTGGCATTTTCTGCTAACATGTTATATTTAAGTGGGA
Source organism: Eopsaltria australis (assembly GCA_034509425.1). Classification (NCBI taxonomy): domain Eukaryota; kingdom Metazoa; phylum Chordata; class Aves; order Passeriformes; family Petroicidae; genus Eopsaltria; species Eopsaltria australis. Next base: position 1,006,721 of record JAVTVJ010000056.1, read on the forward strand.
CTCCCCCTTGCCTTTCAGTGCGAAAGGCTGCTGTAATTACAAATGGTAAGTTCTGCATACAAAGAGCAGGACAGCTTGGAATTTCCAGTGCTGAGGGCTGGTGTATAATTCATTGGGGTCAGAAGAGTGGCTTAATGTTCCAAGTGGCTGTCACTGCCATGTGCAAATTTGTGCAACACTTTGTACACTTTTTCTGCCTTTATGTACAGATGGAAAATGCCTGCCTTCAGTGAACCAGGACTAAGGATTCATGGACTCAAAAATGTTTTATATAAATATTAAAGACAAGGGTGTTTTTCAAAAGAAACCTACAGCTTCCCTTCTCCCTCTGCTTGACATTTGTGTAGGTCATCCACACTTAACACTCTTTCCCTTGGGAAAGCACACAGTGATACCTGCATCAAACCAGACTCTCAGGAGATGTAGGGACAGAGTGCCAAGCAAGGGGAGAGAAAAGACAAGCACCCCAGATCACCAAGAGACTTTTTGTGAGACCACAGGGTTTTTTTAAAATCACCTTCATTTTCAAAAACATATGTCAAGCTACTGCCTTTTAAACTTGGAATCACTTTAGTAGGATTACATTCTAATAGACAGGGAAAAGCTTCTGTAGTTTTCCAAACAGTAGGGAAATGTCACATTCCAGATATTTGATAACAACCTCCGTTAAGCAGAAATAAAACTAATTTTATCCTATGTGTTAGTACAGGAAATCCACTACAAAGCTGGGTGGACTTTTGGTTTTTTGTGCAACTATGTTAGTTGACTTAAGTTCAGTTTGACTTGATTTGACACATGAAAATAAATAAACCCAACAGCTGGATTATGCATACATTACCTCATAATAGGCATACTAATTGAATGTTGTATGGAGCGTATACTAAATGCCAGCATTAAGAGAAAAGAAAGCGAAAAGTTAGTTCAAGTATTACATTGAGAAGAAATTGGCTTAGAGAGCTGACTTCTGTAAACTAACTTTGATAAACAGCCAGTCTTACACAGTCTTAGACAGTAACTGCTTGGGTTTGCTTTCTTAAATTGCTTAGCCATGCACACACACACACACATCAGAGCAAAAGCTGCAGCAACCTTTTTCTCTTTTAAAAGGATTCAAATGCCATGCTTGTTAGTACTTGTTCTGCTTAGCTGCAACAGTCTGTCTGCTCCTTAAGTTTCTCAAGCAACAGGAGTCACGCTGCATTTACAGTTTTGGCAATAGCAAACACTTGAGAGTCTTATCAATCAGCTGAACTTCCTACTGAAAGAATTATCCCTACATCCAGAAGGCTTCCATTTCAATTCAGTGTAAGTTTTTTACACTCATCAATACAAACTATCTACTCATCAATATCCATTATCCAGCAAAAGCAGTCACAGCAGTCAGTATTCAAGGTCAGGTTTATGGTGCGAGCAGGGATAAAGCTCTAGTCCTGTGTTCCAAAATTCATGGAGGATTTCTATAACCTGCCAGTGTTGCTATACAGTTACTGTTTGTCTAGCAAGAACACACATCTAGTCCTAGAAGGTGACTGGACACAGATTAAGGAGCTCCCAAATAACTTCACGATCACCTGGCACTTAATTTAGTTCCCTATAGAAAATTCCTGTTTACTGTCAATACAAACAAGCCTTATATGTTAAATATTTCATATCAAATACCACAACAGTAACTTAGAATTGTTACAAGTGATGATCTCAGTTCTTCATAACTATATATGGAATGTTGAAATTTGTCTGGGCTTTATGATGTCTTTCAAGAGAATAGTTTCCAGGGGGAGGAGAGGAGGGAAGGGAAACAACTCTCATAAGATGTCCCTCCAAACTTTCAATTAGCATCTCAGCACAGTCAATGGAAGATACATTCACAGAAGAAAAAAAGTTCTATGTTTATTGCAGAACAAGTTTTAAGAGATTCTTTATGAGGACTCATCAGTAAAATACCATGATAGAAAAAAAAAACCACACACAAAACGTTCCCTTAAGGTTGGGATCCCTTAAGGCAGATGCACAACTGTAGACTGATTTGTAGTTACAGTGTACTGTGAATCAGACACACAAGGCCAGATGCTTTCCTGACACATCAGTAATGCACAGCTATGTTCCATCTATTTCCCTAACCCCGTTTCTCCTGTGTTCAATTCTTATGGATGGTCTAGCTTCCACAGGCTTTTCCAGAACACAGAGAAGCTGACTGTCTTCTGGACTGTAATTTATATTCCTCACTGTGATTTGGGTTACTACAAGTTCTGAGCTTGCTACATGGCATGTTTTATTTCAGAACTACACCAAGACTAACTAGTGTCAGTCAATGCTCAGCCAATTCCCCTCATGCTGCAAGAAGTTTCTCCCTGTAAGAAGATTAAGGCTAAAGAGGATGAAATATATATTTACAAACTGTAGAGCTGCTCACACTGAAAAACAACAATCTATAGTGTACTGCAGATCTTTTAACAGGTATCTACAGAAGTTTACTTTAATCTCAGAGATCATTTAATAGAAGAACTGTTCATGTATTCATGAGGAATTTACTTGCTGTTGTACAATACACGTCTGTATACCCTCAGTATCCATTTTGCAAAATGACACCATAAAGTATTACATAGTTTTATCACACAACGGTCTGGTTTGCAAGAGAACTGAATTGGATAAATGCAGTTGATTTTTTTAACAAAAACCACCTGTTCTTCAAGTAGTGCAAAGAGGCACAATTAAGCCTTGAACAGCTTTATGAAGAACAGAACTTGTATTTCTTTTCCCAAATGACAGAATGCCACGTTAAAGCACTCGCTCAATTAGGACATCAAGTTGGGAAGTTTGAAAGAGAGGCCCTCTTTGCAAACCTCAAAAGCAAACCCCTAGCTTTAAAAAAGACATTAAATAAAAAAGGCACAGTAAGCTGCTCTCCAGTCTTCCATGTATTTTGTATTGTATTAAAGCTTTCTTATCCTCTACACAATTTTTAAAAATTTCCATTGCCTCACATTTTGTAAAGGCACAAGGAGGTATGCCAGATTCCCTGCCTAGAAAACACAGCTTAACATACACAGTAGCTAGTTACTTTTGTTAGTAGTTAAATTTCCAGCTGATATGCTGATAAGCTATGGTATTTAGGAATCCATGATCATAGATGAGACTTCTAAAACAAGCAAAGAAAGTTATTCTGCAACCTCAGAGCAAGGAAAAGATGGACTTTGCTCCATTACAGGGATGCAGTGGAAGAGGAGCCAAGTGCAAAGCCATGATACTCAGATGCTACGTCTTGGTACTACTATTGTTTTGCACAGAATACTGATGATGCCTGCACAAGGAAGGTTAGCGCATCAAAACTTCAACAGATTCTTATAAAGAGAATGAAAGCATTAAGAGAAACCTAAAAAGAACAGAGTTCATTTTCATCATAACAAAGAGCAGAGAAAACAAATACAAAAAGGAAGCAAAAATACACTGCCATTGCACTACCAGTCCTCCCTCCCTCTCCATTTCAGTAGTTTCCAAAATCACAGCTCCAGCAGCTGCCTCACTCCCTTTGGTAACTCCCTATTAAATCACTTTGCAGTGCACGAATGAAGATCTGCATGTGATGTTTGCTGCACGGAATACGTAGAAATAGTCCAACATGGAAGAGATCACACCTCTATAGCTGAGAAGTCCCTCAACCAAAACAATATAAGGGAAAGCGAAGCCACAATGAAGCCAATGTAAGAGTTTAAGAGTAAAAATACACTTGCATATTCAGTATTGGTTCAAGTAAGTATCAGGGCAATGAACTCTCATTTCCAGGCAAGAATTTAGGCATCTAAACCTTTTTGAAGCTCAGACTTGCCCTTGAGTAGTCACTGGCTGAATTCAGTTCTCATAAAAAACAAAAAAACGTAAAGACTTTTAATCTCTTGTTTCAAGTGCAACTAAGATCTTCAACAGCACTAATTCTTCACACTTTTGTTTTGTTTTCTAAACCCAGCTACCCCTGAATTTATAGCAATGCCTTGCATTTCCACCACCATGATTCTCTCTGAGAAACACACCAACAGTGCAGACTTCTCTGATACTGTTACATTCCCTCCCAGTGGCCCACTTTCTGATAACGAGCAGTCAACACCCACAGAGCCACTAACTGGAGTAATTAGGACACTCTTAAGGTATTCCTTAAGTAGAAGAGAATTCCGAGTCTGTGCTTGTCCTTGTCCAGTGCAATAGTCTAATACTAACTGGGGAATACCACAGCCCTAAGGTGGAAAAGTGACTCGTGTTAAGTGAGCAGCAGAGCTCTGCATCCAAAAGAAACAGAGAAGTCTTCCAGGTTCCCATTGTCTCACTGATGCTAAAAAGGACATATTTCAGACTGGCTGCTATTCTTATACTCGATCAAACTGAGCTCACTTCAGAGTCTGAGTTCTCATATCCCGTGCATCTGCCCATCTCCTCCCCTTGGACAACAGCTCCCAGTTAATATTCTAGGAGCCAGATCCCAACATCTTTATAAAGATCCTACTGCTGCCTAGATTAAGTCAGACTCAGGTGTGCATAGATGTGCATAGATGGGCTGAGAGGCAATGCACAGAAGTTGTTACACAGGAATTTTAACTACTGAGAACACTGAGTATTTGCCTCAATCAAAGGTAATGTAGATAAAGTAACTAAAAATACTGGCACTGCTAAAATAATCAACTCAAGGACTGTTTCACTGGACAAACTATGAACAAAGAATATATAAACTATTTTGCATTTGGACTCTAGTAATTTAGTTAGAGTCACAATGCTAAACAGCCATTGTAATAGACACAAAAAGGGGGAAATCTCTATTCTGCCACAGCACAAACATTGTACAGACAAAGAAGGAGGATTCCTGCATGCCATTGACCTCAACACCATATTCTGTCTCTTGACAAAAAGCCTTGTAGAATCACTTTGTTTTTTTCTCACAAGGGAGAGAGACTAATTATTATGTATACTTAAGATTTCATGTTCTGAGATAGTTACCAGGTGAACATGAAGAAACATCTTCCCTGACATTAAAAGAGCTTCAGTTTTACATTCGCACTGGAGAAAAGAAGAAGTTACCTTTTATGGACAAAACTTTTATCAAAAAATTTAATGGAGACAGTCTGACTACATGCTTAGTTTCAGAAGCAATTCTTGTGCCCACCTTACCTAAAGGATTGTGAAAATGCCTGTAGTCTGCACAATGCCAGAGAAAGCATTAAAGAAAGAAAGGAAGTTCTGATAAATCTAAAGAAAAATATGTAACTGTGTAGCTGTACTCAAAGTGTTTTCTCACTAGACTTCAAAAAGCAAGAGGTTAATGGCAGCACTTTAAAACGGCTGATTTTATTACACTGCTTCCAAAGCAGCAATGTGTCAATGTGTCAATTTTTATTTGCCCAATAATTGAAAGCTAAGTTTAACAACAACAAATTACCTGTGGAGATGAATAATTGTACAGGTTCCAATAGTAAGAATTACATAATCAAGGAATTGTAAGCTCAGCATCTGATTGTATTGCATCCAGCAGGAGTTTTGCAAGCAGCTGAAAATAGCTCTGAAAATGTCTGGCAGACTTACCTAATGTGTATGAAGGGCTGTGTCATTTGGCACAAAGTGAATGTATGTTACATGCCAACAATAGTTAAGAATGAAAAAGGGCCAATAATCTCTTAAAAATGTAATAAAATCAAGCCACTTCTATGAGGCAGAACAGCTGAGAAAGAAATAAAACACACCTGGAAGGAACTGACACACAAAACAAAAAAATGCAAACAAACAAAAAAGCAAATAAAAACCGAAAACAACAACAACAAAAGAGAGCCAAACAACAAAACACAAATAGTTAAATATATTAGTTGTTTAAATATAATATTCCACAAGCTGAGAAAGAGTGCAGAAATGATAGTGCTGTGTGCATCCCACAGAGGCAGTCAGTGCCACCTGCAATCACACCAGAAAAGTAAGAGCAGCAGTGGAGGTAGTAGCACACATTGCTTCTCTCGCCTACATAAAATACACACCACAGGACTCCTCAGCATCAGTGAGGACATACAAACAGATTCTGCAGCAAGTCTCTTACCTCCCCTAAAACAGTTGCTGAAGGCTCTTGATTAACTTTTAGAAGCACCAGGTATGTTGACAGCACAAATTTATTGCAGTGATTACCCACTTAAAGAAAAATGCAATTATTTGGGAAAGGTAAAGAAACCTACCTGACATCTTCAAATTTCTTGGTTATGACTGAACCAACAGAAGAAAAAGCAGCAGAAGCCTTCTGACCAGCCTGAGACAGGGTTTCTGATGTTCTCTTGTATCTGTGTTCAAAAAAACATTTAGTTTTTAGCTATTTTAACAGAACACACAAGGAGCCTTTTAGTGTGTGTCTATTGTATCAAATGCAGAGGTACACTTCACATTTGGGGTCTAATGGAAAACCTATTTAAGACATTATTTTGGGCCTTTGCAGTTCCTTCTGGCTACAGCATCTCTGCAACCTCTGACTGCAGAGCCGGTTCACCAAAACGCACCTACTACCCCACCCCTAGAACAGATGCTATCTGCTACTGTAGGATTTAGTAAAATATAAAATAAATTCACATAGAAAACACCCCAATCAACAAAAAAAAAAACCAACTCAAAAAATACAAAAGAAAACAAAACACAAAAAAATAACACTATGCACACACACTGAAAAAGGTCTATTTTTTGTGCCAAGTGTCTAAATTCTTGTACCACACAGTTCTGTCAATAAATAAATTTTAAAAAAGTCTGAGGTACATCTAGTTACATTCTGTGTAGTCATTAACTGCAGGAGGTAGCTTGCTCTAGACTTTTTGCTAACACTTGTGTTTGGCAAGAACACAACTGTACTCTTCCTGAATGGGCTCAGTTTACAACAATTTTTCAGGGTGGAAAAGAAAGGCATTCTGTTGGACTTAGGAAACTTTGGTATCTCAGATCTATCAGAGAAAAAAAGTGTGTTAGAATAGTCTATATTTTGGTCAGTCATTCTTCTTTTGCATGAGATATGGCTAGCAGCGTTCTTCTTTAAAAATAGTCTCTGTTGATTTACTCAGAGAAGTTTTAATACAACTTAACTTTGTGTTATTTGTACTCATTTCACAAGAACAAGGTGTTTAGACATGACACGAGATCTAAACAGTTTTCACTTCAACAGTCTAAACAATCACCATGAGCTGGTACATACGCTGTGGTTGATGTAACATCTTGCCAGCTTTTGGTAATGTTCTGCTTCAGTTCCTGTAGTGAATTAATTCCCAGCTTTCTCTTGATTTCTGCTAGATGCTTCTCTTTGGCAGCTAGCACTTGTGAGAGTGTCTGGATTTCCTCTTCCACCTGTCACAGGGGAGTTGTTAACAAGTGGTTCACAGTGAACAAGGAATATACCCAACCATATAACTACATATTTCTTTAAAGCATCTACTAGACATCAGTAATGGGAGGGCTAACAAAGGTTTTTAACATTGCCTCACAGTCCTTCCTGAATACTAAAAGGGAAAGCCAACATGGACTACAAGAGTTACTGAGAAACTAGCATCTAGCTCTGTTACTGGAATATGTACAAAGAAGTTGGTAACTAAAAGACTGCATAGTTGGAAATCATTACCTGTGATATGTAAAGGTTGAAGATTAGTCAAACCCAGGACAATTGCCAAGCCTGTATTCTACTTTCATGTCAGAAGAGATACCAATGTGTGCACAGAATCAGGAAGCTCAGAGCACGTCTGATCCATACACAAATTTTCTCCTTGTTTCAACAGAAAGGTTCTTTTGTGGCTTAAACCAGTACCTATAGACTGGATCCAGCCACAGAAGTGCCTTCCCCAGACCAGGTGTGGAAACGATGGCAGACTGAGCAGTCAAAACCCACACAAACACACAGTACCTGCTCTGTAACTAGAAAACTGGTACTGTTTGTACACTTCCTTCTTTACTCATATGGTCACTTAAGTCTCTCCTGGAAACATGACCAGAGAAGTCAGCACAGTTCTACAGTCCCATTCTGTGAGCTATATAGAAGTGACAGAGGCACTAAGGCCACAGGTACAAAGGCAAGGGCATACCTCCAATCCTACTTCCTCATCCAGGCAAATCACCCTACTTTAGAGTATCAGGCTGCCCACTCATTTAAGCTCCTTACAGGAGTACAGCTCTTTACTGTACTCCTTACAGGATCTTCAATGCACCTTTGTTTTGGATACCTGCCTGAAGCCTAGCATGACATATCCTAGCAGGACCAGCCTACCCTCACTATCTTTGGCATGAAATGATACTCAGGACTGCCAAATAAAAGAATGTATTAAATGTGCTTATTTCACAGCTAACTTTTGGCTAAGTTGGTGTCTTTCATAAGGGCCCTAAAGTCTCATAGAGCTACTAAAGAAAAAAAGACTGGCTGCTTAATAAAGCTTGACTTTGGCATGTATCAGGCTTGAATATTTGCCTTCAAAAATGTTTTTTTTCCTCACTCTTAAAAATATTCTGTTGTGGACAAGAATAGTAACGTGGCTAGACATCAATACAGTGCCTACACAGATACTGCTACAAAGCATTCTTCATGTAAGAAACAGCTTTAGCTACTCTACACCAGTCAAGACAATACTTGGGTTTTGGCTTCCAATCATGTTCTCTTTGACTGCTGATTTACCCCTTTCTCACTCGAGAAAAAAAAAGAGGTTAGGTATTTATGTTTCTTAGTTTAAGATGTACATTCAGCACTTCCAGCTTAATTCCCCCATCACTAGAACTGGCTGCTCCTTCCTCCCTGACACCCTTCCTTCCTTTCTGTGCAATACACAAGAGTGCCAGCTTCAGACACTCACAGAATAACTATGCAAAGCATTAATGGTATGCTCCAAGATAACATTATCCCAGATTTTCATTATCAAAACAAGTTTAAGAGCTATTTGCAAAAGAATTACCTTGGCAAGCTCTTTTCTTAACTCATCCCGTTCTTCTTCTGAGAGTGTTTCTGCCATACCTACTGTAGCAGCAGCATCCTCTCCAACCTCAGGTATAGAGTCACTCCTCAGCAGCCCTTGAGATGAATAAAGCATTAAAAGTTAGAATATCACATCTGCCAGAGCAGCTAACATTAGCACACAGCTCTTTTGTGCCCGTGCACAAAGAAAACTGATGAGAGGATGCCAAAGTCATGCTCCCCAACTACAGGAAGGAAACCAAAGGCATTTTATATTTAATTCTATCAAGCTGTATTAAAGCTCAATATAATGGCAACTGCTGCTGTAATAGGAGACTGGAAACCTGTTGAGAACAACACATCCCACTACTCTGTGAGAGAAACCAAGGCGCAGAACTCTATGACCAGTGTTTTCTACACAACCCTGCCCAGGAGTCTGTGCGCACTCCAGGATCTCCTTCATCTGGCACAGAAGCTCTGGAAGCACTGGAGACGCTCGAGACCAATGCAGAGACTCCCTCCCTTACTACTCTCCAGATCAGATTTAAACGTGTCCATTCTGAGCACACGGGGTGCAGCCACAACCAGGGTTAACAACAATGGAGAAAACTACTGCACTGCAAGTATGAACTCTTCCTCTGTACCCTGCTTGACATCTCTGTTCCTAGTAATGGGGATCACTGTGGCTAGAAGATTGCAGATATCATGGAACTGGAAGTAAGCTGCTGGTTTGCACCTGGACCTTAAGACAGATGGGAAGCCCAGAGACAGCTCAGGAACAAAAGGCTGTTGCTTCAAAGCAGTGGAGTGCTGAGAAGGGACTGATAAGGATGTGTATCCACTCAAACTGCTGCCTCTTCCCCATCCAAATCCAGAAACCAAAATTCTGCCAAATGCCTATATAAACCACAAACATCCCCATGGTCTTCCTCAACTTTTGCTGTCACACCTTCAGGGAAAGGAAGGAGGATGACATTTGTATGACTGTGATGCACTCACTTTAATGATTCATTTTTTCTTAGTCCTTAGTGCTTGCAGTAAAATAATTTTAAACACCTTTTAATGCAACAAAATTTCCAGCAAAAGACTTCCCAGTTTGGGTCTTTGTAGCTGTCACTTAAACATAAAGTTTGACAAAATCAAGGAATTCTGTTCTAATTGCAGAGAGACCAGTTTGCAAGGACATTGCATGCTGGAATGGTTATGGATTCCCAGGACTAATTCTCTATTAAAGAGGTAAAATAGCTTTACAGATAATTAAAAAGCGAAGTTAAATAAAAATCTTAAAGTACAAGAGGAAAGAAATCAGGATTATTTGTTAATAAGGAGAAAGGAAGACTGTGTGTGTGTATGTATACATGTGTGTATACATATGTGTGTGTATATATGTACATAAATACATCATTCATCCAAGCTGAAGACAAATTAAGTAACGTATCCTATTAATCACTACAGTAATTCACCATCTAACCAATAAAATTCCATTCTCATTTCAGCAGCTTCTGATGGCACCCTTTGGTCTGGGAATCAAAAACTCATTGATCACCACTATGTTTTTGCTGTGAGGTTTCATATCAAACAGCTACATCACAATCAACTGAAGTCAGGGGAAAAAACGATTCTGAGAGTCTGTAATTAGTTGTAGGCATTCTATGAAACATGCTCTTAGCAGCTGCCCTAAAAGAAGAAGAAACCTTGTTCTTGATCAAATTACCAAACTCAGGTAAAGCTCAATTCCACAAATTCTTTCCAAAACAGTATGTTGTCTGCCTGTATTTGTGTCCAGAACACTTCCCCTCTAGAAGCACACTGCTACATGGATAGAATTTTTGCAAGAGCTTCTACCACAGAGTGCCCTGAGAAGGAAGCCTACAGGAAGAAAATTAAACCTCATTCTGCATTTATTCATGAGATCTGTGCAACATTTTCCCATAGATTTACATGTGTCTTTTACACAGACATAATGTAGATCCCATGGGTTTCCCAATACATTATATTCTGTCAGAAATCTAGGGCAGTAAGAACTTCAAAGTCTAGTGCCCAAACTAAAGCACAGCACTACAGCACCTAAAACAAAGGATTACGTCTCACAATCAGGTAACTTTCGATTTATACATCAACATATTTCCTTAACGGTTAAGAATGCCACACCTTTTTGTCAAATTGCTATTTAACCTATTAATCACATATACCTACTCTGAAGGAAAACTAACAATTTGAACTGCATTTCTGCCTGACAGCCCACAACTCCCCAGTATGTTCACCTATGACTCCTGACCTTGCTCTTATCTGCAGCCCTTTGTGGACCACTTCCTTGGCGTCACAAAGCCATTTCAGAAAGTTTGCAAGTACCAAAACCACACTGACTCCAAGAGCATTAGCACAACCAGCTGAAAGTCTGTTCAATCTGATTATAAGGAGTCATCTGGATTATATCACCAAAAATAGATCAAGTGAATCCATCAGTAGGAAAACATGCCAGATTGTCTCCTGCAGCAACAGCTTCTGTTTGGGAATTGTACCTTCTCTTCGATAAACTAATTTTTTAAGATTGTTCTGCTTCTTGCCTACCAAATGGAATTTACAGCACAATGTTATGAAGCAAAGGAATTAATCTCTCCTCCCCTTCACATCTAGAGTTTTTAGGGAAACAGGAAATCACTGCTACTCAGAGTCCTCCATATCTCACCCTGCACATCTGACCATGCCTTCTGAGCCCTTCCCATTTATTAATTTTTGAGTTCCACATGAAGGATGCTAACAATTTCCCATCAATCTTCATTCTGGCACCTCCGATCTCTCTCCCTGTCACTGTTCACCTGTCTGTTCACTTTGCTCCCATTCCTGAGTTCAACACCTACAGGACACAGGGCTCATCCATGCTATGGGCAAGGCTGTGCTGGGCCATCTGACCAACAAGCAGTTGTCTACACAGCTAACAACCCAGAGACTTCCAAAGTGGCATGGCTACAACCCAAATGTATCCCATAAACTAGGGCTGACAGCCAGTAAGATCCTGGCTTGGAAAAAACTTCACAAGGAAACATGCACAGCCCACCTTAGATCTTTCTCTGGGGCATGGGGCAAGAAACCAGGAAATCAGCAGTCAGCCAACAGATGGAAATGCTTTGGCTCAAACTATTGCTAAGAGAGCATTTCTCACTTGTGGTCTTTTTTTGCCAACAGAACTGTTGCTATTATTATTTTATACTGTTATGTAAAATTATTATAACCTTTCATTATGTTAGTTCTCTTGCATCACTAGTCTTGTGAAGGACTTAAAATTCAGTCATTTGGCACTCTGTTATAACCAAGTTTAACTGAACATTTCATGTCTCTCAAACAGAATAAAAACCTCTTCTAGGGAAAAAAAATCATAAAGACTTACATAGTATTGAGAAAACTTATCTAGCTTTAAGGTCAGTTTTTAGGTCTGTATTTCTAAGGTAAACATATCCCAGCAGTTCATTCGATCAACTTAAGTCCAAATAAAGGAAGTTAGTTGATTAGGACTCCATGGATCACATTCAGGTAAATGGCATTTAAGTGCCTATTATTCTGCCAGGGTAAGCAAAGCATTAGAGTAATTCAATTAACACTCAGTTTTTCTGATTTGGGGTTTGCTTTGGCCAGCTTCAATCTAAGTTAATGCTCTCTTTTGACCAGAAGTTCCTACCTCCCTAGCCTGAATTCAGAGATCAGCTGCAAACCGGAGCAGTTTAAGGAAGTACTCGTCATTTCGGATAAGCAGCCTTGGGGTGGGGGCAGGGTAACCTCCACAAAGCATTCTTTTACAGCAACATGTTCTGCATGCAACACTCAGAACGAGCATTGTGGTTATCACTATACAGTTGGCAAAGCTAAAGAAAAATGGTGCTTGTTATAGTTCAGGAGAACAAACAGTTGCAAGGTTATAAGACCACTCCAATATTTGAGTAACATATGAAGCATATTTATTCTGCAGTATATAAGAAAGATCAGGTTTAAATGCTTCCCATTTATCTCAGTGAAGAAGCCAAAGTGAAACATATTTCTTCAACCTGGGGCAGAAAATTCTTGGGCTTCTCCCAAATTAATTAGATATTCATTCAAAGCAAATGAAAATGAAAATAAAGCCCAGCAAAGGCTGGTGGTAATGGTGATGCATCATCACCTGACACAGAGAGCTGCTTCCCCTCTCCTTTAGAAGAGCTGGGAGGAGCAGTAATTGCAGAAGTGAAAGCTGACCACTGTTTCCCAGTAGCCCCCAGTTCATCAAGTTCACAGAGAGGGTTGTTATAGTTCACAGAGGTTCCCCAAGGGATGCACATTTCTTTAAAATTTTAAGTAACAAGCCCATCAAAAAAAAAGTTAACACCTGTGTAACCTGAAGTACATCTAAGCTTTCTATATTTAAAATTACTTTGGAAGATTACATCTGGCAGCAAGGAATGGAAGGAGTGACATTAAAACTAGACTAGGATGTGCTGGGAGGCACAGTTATAGGAGGTCTGTACAGCAGGTTACCAGCTAGAAACTCATAGGGTTAAGCACTAGACAGATGCCACAGCAGCCCAGCACAGGGCAATCCCTAACCTGCAGTTAGTATCTACAGGTAGAAGGTTTGCAGCATTTTAAATGCTAGGTGGAATGACGTAAAGGTTTTAGAGGGCATTTTCGTTAATCAGTGAGATTTTCAATATTAAGGCAAAAGCAGATTTTAGACTATCCAGAGCTCTGAAGTCCTACTAAAAATGCAATTTCTACCTCCCCCTCCCCCTCAAAAAAATCTAATAGTCAAACCAGGCAAATTATTCCAATCTTGCAGAAGTTTTGTTCCTAATTGTTTCTGCTACTTCATTTTCTCTCAAACTGCCTTTCTACTGAAGAATTAACTAATGTAAAGCTCGTAAATAACACGTGAGATATTAGCTACATGACACACTGAAGCTAATACACTACCAGAATTAACAGCAGGCCAACTTTTATACATTTTTAATTTGAGAAGTTTTACAGATATTAATTGCTAAGCATTGCATGTAGAGATTTTAAGAAAGGAAGAGAAGGAAGTTACCAGACTTTGCAAGTGTAGGTGATCCAGGTGGAGAAAGGTTTATGCTAGGCGACAAGTAAAGATAATTTCTGTTCACACCAGCATTGAAATCGAAGGGTGATTTGTAATCCTCATAGAGATCCATGCCAGGGAGCTCAGAGCGCGCAGACATCCCCTTTTTCCACCGAAGCATTCATCTTTGCTTTCTGGGGTGACCCAGACAGCAGCATTCAGAAACCCTCCATTTCTTCACATGACACTCACTGTGCTTCCTCAGGGAATTCAGCCCTGCTACATATGATACAGCCGTCTAGCAAGTGATTTCTTAGCCATCTTGGAGCTGCTGCTGTTTACATGGCACAAGGTTAAGTTCCTGTAAATTTATAACTGAGGCTGGGCTTAAACAGACCGTTCCTTTAACAAACATTCACAGTGCACCACTCATGGCTTCTGGCAGAGCCCTGGTCCTCTGCAGAACTGCATCAACTATTTTCAATCGTTTAAATAAAAAAAGGTCAGCTGACTGCAGCTACACCAGGATATCCTTAATCTTCTAGGACACAAAAGGATTACTAGCCGTAATCTATCCTATATACCATCTGTGTTGGACTTTTTCCTCTGATTAATGGAAAATTCTGCGTGCATAGCTATTTCTTCAGCTGCTTCCATCATAACCACTAGTGAGAACCCAGTCTCTGCTGCCCAGGTATCACACTGTAGTGTGAGTTCAGAATAGGAGAGAGCAGCACTCCTCTCTGAAGGCTGGGCTATAAACACCACCTAGGTTTATTGATGAACGTTCTAACGTGCATTATGATTCTTGCTCAGGAGTCTAAACATATCCGGGTCTAAGGGGGTTTTGTTTGGCAGAGAGGGTTGTTAAATATTTATGAAGTACACTGTCCTATGTCCTTAGTGCTTCAATCAGCATTGTTTAGAGCAGCCAGTAATGACAGTAATGCATCGCCTGAAATATATTTATGTTTTGACACATATACCATAAAGAAATATCAACTTACATAAGCCATCTGACTTCATGCCAAGCCTTGGCATGAAGATTCAACCCTGGGAAGCAGAAACGCTCCTTACCTACAAGAGGCACTCAGCACAGTTTTGCAGCACTTCACTACATTTTTATTTTTATTTCAAGGTCAGCTTCTTTCACTGAAAATATAAACTTAATAGCAACATAGATCACCTTTACAGCTCAGCAACAATTTCCTCCCAGACCCCACACCATCACCCAGGATCCTCACTGCAGCCTGCACACAGAAGTACATAATCAAATGGAAGTTAATCTTTTCCTGCACAGTAAGGACAAAGCTGATCAGACATTATCCCAGAGAAGTGAAGGAGCCCTGCAGCATGCCAAAGTAAAGTCCAAGCAAAGTATTCCCCAGGCATATGAGAAGAAAGCACACCCCTCCTGGAATTTTAACTTTCCGTTTCCACTGCAGTCAGTCAGTCAGTGGGCACAGGAACAAACCTTCCAGCTAATTAAAGAGCAGCTCCTTTAGGCTACAGACCTGCATTCACTTCTGGTGCAGAGCACCTGCCAGCTCGTAACAATGAGAGTGCTGGAGTCTGAAACACAGGTCTCCGCTATTTTTCAAAACCATTGAAAGACAGGAAATAGAATGTCCCTCTGCATTTCTGACACATGGCTGTGACATCTGCCAGAAATACTGCAAAGTTCACCTGGAAAAGGTCAAAGCTTTGGTCACAGATTCTAGCTAAAGCATCCAGAAGCAGCAGAGAACTTTAACACAGCTCCAGTAATAGTATACTCTATTAACCAATTGTTAATATGAATAGCTACAGACTGTGCTTTGCAGCTTTCCCTTGTGTAACTCAGCAGTCAGGGGCTGCCTTCTGTGCAAGAGGCTCAGGCAGTAGTTGTGTTAACTGGGTTAGACAAAATGACAGGTTATCAGATGTGGCACACAAAGAGCTGGATGTTTTCTACCATCACTCTCCAAACACAGAAGGAGAGAGAGAAGGGGAGGCTACACTCTAGGACTTTTTCCCAACTCTAGATAATCATTCAGTTTAACACTAGTCAGTGCTAGCTGGCTACAACTGTAAGTAGCTATTATAGGAAAAAGAATCACTTACGAAAATCTGTTGATCCCTGCTAACAGTCAAGACTGCCATTTCCTAGGCATTTCCTGGAGCAAACATTACATTCTTGTCTTGTACAGGAAATTCTCTACATTCAGATTTACCCCTTAACAACCATTCAAAAAAATCTGGTACTCCTCCTATATCTTCATAGTGTGAAAGTTGGTTTCATGTCCCTAGAGACATCTGGATTGCCAGTTTCAACCACCGATCTGGCCTGCCACCCCTACAGACAGAAATCTGTAAGGGCCCAGCTCTTCAACACATCTTCAGCATAGTCAGAGACACATATAGGATGTGGCCCACTGCTGGAACATATATTTGGCTTACAAGGGAAGATTTGCTTAATTACAAATCTGAGCCTCCACCTGAGAGGCTGAATTCTGCTTTTGTTCTGGCTTATACATAGCTTGAGCACAAGCCCAGATGCCACCCAGACAGTCTCTAGTTTTTAGAAACAGTACAGAAATATTACTGCCCTCAGGTCATTGCCAAGAGAGGGACACCATGCAAGTGCTCCTTACTTCAAGTTACTCTCTTTGCTCAGATTTATCTCAATTATAGTGGTCATACAGATGGGTTGCTACAGCACCTCCCAATCACCTAAACTCATCAGCCTCCTGCTCTCCTACCTACTGGAGTTTACAGGAGTGCTGCTCCTCACTTGTTCTCTGGTACAAATCCTACCTGGTGATGAAGGAAGCTGTTTTGCTGAACAAGCTTCTTCCTCATCACTTAGGGAAGTTTGATGGTCTTCACACTGAAGTACAAGTCAATCTCTCTGTAAAGAGAAAGGACTGCAATCCACCCTTCCAAATCTGCTGTAGGACAACTTCTAGGCTATCATCTCTAACTCATCCACTTCAAGGAAGACTGTCGCGTTCCCTGCTCGGTCCCACCCTGGTACCGGCAGCAGAGTCCTAGCGCTACCCTAGGAAGTCGTTCGCAATCTGGAAGACTTCCTCGGAGTGCCGACTGCGGGCACAGCTGGTCCGCGTTCGGTCCGCGGAGATGTTGCCCCTGGAGCGTGGTGAAACAGCAAAGAACTACCAGAGAAGGAGGTCTCTTGGTATGTGATTTCGGTAGGTTTATTGCCTCCAAAGGGAGCACATGGTCCAAGAGCCAAGAGCAGCTTATTACATCGGTATTTAAGGGAGGCACAACCTCCAATAGGATGAGGGCAGAGGACAATACAGGGGAGGGGCTGGGGTGCATGATCAAATGGGGTTTGGGGAGGGGAGGGGAACAGAGAGAACAACGAATGAACTATGGAGTGACAGGGAATTTCCCAGAGCAGGAATACATAACAGACAAGTCCAGTAACCAATAGCAGGAGCTTGGGTCCGTGGATTGGTGGTCCAACTGCTGCCCCTGGAAGCTCCGGGGGGAAACCCTCTGTCCGTGGAACCTGTCCGGAAGTCCTCTGGTTCCGAACCACCACAACAGAAGACAATCTCTAGTTTTGAGAGATCTCCTGCTAGCCATAGCAACCATTTCATCTGCTTCTTCCACAGTAGCTCCTTAGCACACCCAGGGATTCAGGGCAGAGCAAGGCAGCACTCCCCCACACTGCCTAAAGCCAGTCTGAAGAAGATAGGTTCTGCTAGCTGTGGTGCATTTGGAGGAGGAATGAATCTCTCTCCAAGGGATTTTCCAAATTCAAGTGATGGCCCAAGGAAACAAAGCAGGATGGGGATGACACACAGCAGCTGCACAGAGCCAAGAAGCAAGGTTTTTCTCTGCAGTGTGAAGCTTTTTGACCAGTTTAGCAGCTCTTGACAGTCACAGCAATCAAGATTTCTGTAACTATGAAAACAGGCTTATTATGAGGCCTTTCTATAGGGCCCTCCTATGACCAAAATATCCTGCTGGACAGGCTTCCACTCCTTCACAGTAATTCAGAGCACATGCAGCTGGCTGGAGGTGGAACTGGCGCTGTAGAGCCATACCCTAATAGACAGACACTGCCTTCCCAGGGCAAGACACATTTCAGAGCTGAAGCTTAAGTTTAGGCTTCTGTTACATGGCTTAGAGTAGTTACTGTGCATCCTCAAACATCTCTGTTTTTTGCCCTGCATTGCAAATTCAGTTTTACTGAATTGTTACTGCAGATACCAGCTGCAAGGCAGTCCTGCAAAGATCTCGAAGACAAAGGAAGGAGCCGTTCCACAGACAAGTAGCAGTGGGGTTTTGCTTACTATGCAAGAGATTAAAACCAAATATTTTGCTGTTCCAGAACAAGTACTCATCTGCCCTTGACACCTCAGGATAACTAAGAGGTTAGTACATCTATGCCATTTTAGAAGTTGGTGTCTGAGAGACTGGTACAACGGTAGATACCTTCTGTCAAGGATGCTTGAACCCAATTACTGACAAGTTCAACTGAACATCACCAAGTGTCTCAGCAAGGCTCGGCAAGCTTCAGCAAAGCATTACCATCACAATTCCTACCATTAATCATGTTGTAATCTCCTCTGTTAAGGTTACAGAGTGCACTTAAGGCTTTCCCAGGTAACTATTTAGCATTAACAGTCAGTACAGATTGTGCACCTCATGAATCATAAGGGAACTCCCTCCACAGCTAGAAAAGCTGTTAAGTTTGAGCAAACACTTTTCATCAGATATTTGCCTGCTTAGTCTCAGGCATGGTTCTTTCTTTAGCTAGCACCTGCCACCCAGGTCTGCAGCTTCCACCTTAAACCAAGGCTCTGGCAAGAATTTAAGCAAGACAATAGAGTATTAAAGCACTTCTACCTTGATGGCAGCTAAGCACAGATAAAATGTTATGGTAGCCTTGTGGAGAAGTTGCTTTTCCCACACATAGGTCTAGCAGAACAATAGTTTGTTTATACATGGAAATGTTATATCCCTCTTTCCCTACAGAAACCAAACCCTGATCAAGTATGAATGAATACCAGCTCTGGGCTTTGAAGAAACTGAGCTGTGTATTCAGTAGTGTTTCATACAAACAGTTAAACTCCGGAAAGGCGACCACTTGTGCCTCAGGATTGGTGGAATGCAGAGGCTACCCTAAGACATGATCTAAACAATATTTTGGACAAAGCTATTCAAATAACCAATCCACAAGATCTACTCTGAGTTCTGCTGTTACATAGGCACCTTCACCACATTGAACATCCTGCGTTTGTGTCCTGATTATACCCGGAGCTGCCAAACTTGTGCACCACAGCCTGTACTTTTGGCAAGGCTATCATGACTCCAGCACTTAATCAAGCAAGCAAAAGAAAATGGGGGGAAATGAGAGGAAGACTTTGTTGACAAAGAGGGAGAAGAGGTGCAAGAAGCACTTGCGCTTTGGGGGGCACAGAAAAAAAATTCAGTACCTAATGTCAAGGCTGCCTGTTAAGATTCAGTTACCTTTTCAGCCTATATTTGATTTGAAATTCAACTTCAGCAGTCTGCGAAGAGCCAAGATTGATAAGAGGCCTTCCAGTAAGTGTGTCTGGGGCAGAGTTCTAGCCAAGTGGTCTTCTACCACCCCCATCTTTCCCAGGTTGATCCCAATCAGGCAGCAACAGTCAGGCTCCTCTCCCCACTCCAACAGAGTTTTATATGGCATAAGCCATTTTAAGAGCCATAAAGCTACTTACGCATCTTAAGCCAATCTAGATTCTGTAGCACCAATTTGATCTTCAAAGTCTTACCAGTTTACAGACAAGTAAAGCCTTTCATCACCTGATCTGAGGCCTTAAAACTGCATTAAGAGAAAAAGATGCTGTGAAGCAATAGGACAGAAGCCCAAAGACTAAACAAGCCTGAAATTAGTGTGTTAATGCTCCCATTTCCACACTGTGCTCTCTCCCCTTCCTTCTACAGTGGACACTTCTTTCAGTCCCCTGAGATCTGTGCATGACGTGAATGGAGCTGCACAGTAATTCCTGAACAGTACAAGCACAGGTTTCTGCACAG
Source organism: Eopsaltria australis (assembly GCA_034509425.1). Taxonomy (NCBI): domain Eukaryota; kingdom Metazoa; phylum Chordata; class Aves; order Passeriformes; family Petroicidae; genus Eopsaltria; species Eopsaltria australis. Next base: position 1,026,730 of record JAVTVJ010000056.1, read on the forward strand.
GCTTCCCTTTAGTAATGGTCAGCAGAAAGTGGCTTAAGGGGTTAAGTATCTGCTGTCTGCTAACAGAGTACAACTCAACACCACGATATTAATCTCAGTACTTCAGCCTCCCCCACATGCTTTCTCTGGACAAGCTCTGCCTGGTACAACTACATCATTCAGTACAATTCTTTGTACAGAAATACCTTCTCCAGCATTTTCTTTAGCCTAAGTGCTGCCTTCACTTACTCTTATTAAAACAAACAAACAAAAAACCCAAAGAAAAAGCCACCACAACTACCACCACCTCTTAGAATGATCAGTATTCTCCCAAGAAACCTCCCTGCAACACAAACACTTCCAAATGTTATAGGTAAGGATCACAGGCTTGCCAGTATTGCTCTTCTCTTAAACTCAAGTCTCAGCCCACAGTATTTCAGACAGCTGACGCATGTCTTGGCAAAGGCAGCAGTTGTCTTCTCTCCTCTCAATCCAATTATAAACTCAGACTAATTTCCTGAGCTTTTGTGAGGGAGTAGATCCACGTTCCACATATTCTGCCACTAGACAAGCTGATACTACAGTAAAATACTTAACCCATTCATGTCAGACAAAATTCTCTGTATTTGCACACCTTCTCTACTACCTAGTGTTTCAGCATTTAGAAGATTAGGCAGAAATCCCTGATTTATTACAAAATTGTGTGTCTCCAACAGTGCTCAAAGCAGTCACGTTTGTTAGCTCCAGCAGTAACAGGTGAAAAGCATCCCAATCTATGGAAAGGGTCTAGACCAAAGGACAAAGTAGCACACCAGAGCCAGTGATCAGAGTTTGCATTGACTTTGGAGAAGTCAGATCAAACACTGTAAACACAGAGGAACACTTCCAAGTGAGATTAACAGAGTCAAAACACTGTCAGGTAGATTTTACAGGAATGTATTTAGTTATTTCACTTCAGCTGCTCATCCCCGTTATGCTGCCATTCTCTATAGACTCTGATCCCTCAGGCAAGAGGCTGACCCTGTCAAAAATGTGAAGAAATAGTGCTGGGCTGCAGCTAGGTGATAGCTGGAAAAGATTAGGAAGAAAACACTGCAGTACAGAAATAGGACTGTTTCAAACAAAGTTTTAGTATGTAACCTCGCAATCTAATTAAAAGTTTTATTTGAGTGACTGTGGAGTGACTCCCATCCTCCCTCAGATGGCAAGTCTGCTTTTCTGCACTCATAAAGCAAACCTCCCTCTTTTAACACACCATCCCAGAGCCTCCATTTCTGAAAAGCAGCTCTAGGAAAGTCCACCATCCCCACTATATGTTACCAGATTCCACCATGAAATTAACTCTGAGGTTTAAAGAACAAAGTAAATTCCATTACACATTAAGCTGAATCACATATTGTGATATCTAAAAATAAAAAATCACCAAAAAAGCACCATCTGTAGTCTTTGCAGTACCTTAATAATACCGACAAAATCTTCAGTGCTTCAGTAGCTCCCACCACATAATTACCAAGTTCATGCCTGCATTTGGTGTAGTACAGAAATTCCATCATTTACCATCTAGGGCAGAAGTACAGAAGCAACCAAGCAGCACACAATTAGATGCAAGCAACAAGGGTTTAGGGTAGGTACTTCACAAAATCCATCCTTGAAGACAGACATTCAAAAGCCATCTGGACGTGGTCCATGGACATGGATATCAAGGACCAGTGGTCTTTAATATCTTTATCAATGACAAAGATAATGGCATCAACTGCACCTTCAGCAAGTTTGTAGATGACACAAAGCTGAACTGTGCAGGTGACACAACAGAAGGAAAAGATGCCATCCAGAAGGGCCTGGAGAAACTCGAGAAGTGGGCCCATGAGAACCTCATCAAGTTCAACAGGTCCAGGTGCAAGGTGCTGCACCTGGGTCAGGGCAATCCCAGATACAAGTACAGACTGGGAGAAATCCTTGAGATCAGCCCTGCAAATGAGAACTTGGGTAGACAAAAAACTGGACATGAGCCACCAGTGTGCACTTACAGCCCAAATGGCCAAACACATCCTGGGCTGCATTGAAAGCAGAGTGCCCAGAAGTCAAAGGAGGTGATTCTCCACCTCTACTCTGGCCTTGTGAGACACCACCTAAAGCACTGCATCCAGCTCTGGAGCTGTCAGCAAAGAAGGATGTTGACCTGCTCGAGCTGATCCAGAGAAGGGTCACAAAGATGATGTCTCTATGAGAGATCCTACAAAGACAGGCTGAGAAAGTTGGGGTTGTTCAGCCGGAACAGGATTCCAGGGAGGCCTCACTGCAGCCCTCCAGTACCTAAAGAGAACTTGAAAAAAGAGGAAGAACAACTTTCTGCACAGGTAGATAGTGACAGGACAAGGGAGAACAGTTTCAAACTATAAGAGGAGAAATTTACATTAGACATTAGTAAGAAATTCTTTTCTCAGAGGGTGATGAGGCACTGGAACAGGGTGCCCAGAAGTGGTAGATGGTTCATTGCTGGAACTGCTCGAGGCCAGGTTGGATGGGCCCTGAGCAACCTGATCTAGTCATTGGATGGCATCCCTGCCCATGCCTGGAGGGTTGGAACTGGATGAACTCTAAGGTCCCTTCCAACTCAAACCATTCTGTGATATGGTCCTGGGCAACCAGCTCCAGGTGGCCTTGCCCTAACAGAGGGTTGAACCTCCAGAGTTTCACCTCAACCATCCTGTGATTAACACAATGACTGTAGTAAGTCACAGACTGCTCCCCCAGATTGTCCAAGGATACTCCAGGGACCTCTCTTCTTTAGGAACACAAGAGGTCCTGGCACCCTGCCTTAGGGGAGGTCTGTAGCCTGCCTTTCATCTTGTGAAGTAGATTTGCAAATACCTACCTGCTGACAGAATAAAGTTCCATTTTCTCCCACGCTTTCTAAACTGAGGTATGGACAGAGACTTCACAGGAGACTTCACTTCTGCACATCTCCCCAGTGCATAGGAGTATTATGACAGCTGACAAGCAAATCAAAAGCATTTGCAGCAGTAGAGTCTACTTTGGTTTCTATTACAAGGCTGCAGGAAAAAGGTAGCCAACCAGTCGGGACAGATTCTGGGAGGGGGAAAAAGTCTCCTGTATTTCCATAAAAGAGACAGGCTTACACTTTGCTCACTAAATGAATGAGCAAGCAACTTTTTGGGCCTGACATGTGACTCCAGACACAGAAGCAGCTCTTGGCAAGTACAAAAGCCATCTACTTCCCCCTGACACCCCTTCTCCAGGAGGGAAGTGAATATTTGCCTCTGCACCAGGAAGAGTTCATGCTTGTACAGAAAGAAAAAGTTGCAGTAGACAAAAAAGCTACCAGTGTCACTGCCTTTCAGCAGGAGCCTCTCCTCCTTTTACCCTTTATCAACTGCATGAGCCCAAGGAAACTAGGCTCAAGTTAAGTCTTTGAATTCCCTTCTCAGACTCCTCAATTTATTTTTAATCCACTCCAGTGCAGTTTCCTTAACTTCTCCAGCAACTCTCTCTAGTGCACACTCTCAGGGTTCCCCCAGCAAAGCTCCTTAGCCCAGAAAAAACCTGACACAAAAGCTTCCAAACACATCAGTTCATGTAGAGATGTCAGCCTGCCCTTCAGCAGCACTGGGAGAGTCACTTCTGCGCTCAGGGTACAGTAATTTTTAGCACAACCACACAAATCCCACCAAAATAGTCAGAACACAGTAATCTTCATGTGGGCTTCCACAAAGGACGCACACGTAATACCAAGAGGAGTGACATTTTCAGAAGCACTGCTAATTTTACCACACACAAGTTACTGGTCGCATGGTTAAGATGCACTCCTGCTGTAGCCTGGCACCTTATTCAGGTATCCATGATAAAGATCAGCTTTTTGCTTTGCAATAAGGGCAAACCACTAGGTTTTTTTCCCTTCTCAGGACCTGACTAAGTAAGTTTACGATTTTGACTTGTGCTGTCAAACAAGTGTAATTACATAAAAGTTGAAGTACAATTTCTCAAACACAAGAAACTGCAAGTAGCAAGCTGTATAGAAATCCAATTAATATTTTTGCTCTTGGCTTATCTGAGAGCATAGTGTGAAATATCTGTGAAACTGTAAAACTCCGCCTAGTCAGCAGCAAAGTGCACTAGTACAATAAATACAAAGACATATATGCCCCAGCAATATCTCAGGTCAAAAGAACCTGCTCCTGATCCCCCTTCTCCAACCAGTCAATTCACACCTTGAGACCAGTAATGGGTTTTACTACAAACCCTTCAGAGAATCAGCCTGTCCATGAGGTATCTAAAAGCTGACAGTAGACACTGAGCCAGTTACAGCTTTTCCAAGCAGATAAACCCATAATGAAGACAAGCCCTTATTATCTATCTACGTTTCTCACACTGCAGAGTTTCAGTGCACCCTCCTAAACTTAAGAAAGTAAGACCTAACAAAGGAGTGCAAATGTCACACCACTAGATTGCTGGTATAAAGTACTTGTACAGCAGTTCACTATTACTGGGAATTTCTCACTTGAAAACCCAGAATAAGTTGTGTTGTTTTCCCTACAGCAGCAAACAAGATACATTACCTATTCCTTTATAGTCCACCACTTTACCAGTCACCCATTCAACTGTGTAGCGCTTGAAGTGTCCTGTTCCAGATGGAGTGTGCCTGCTGCTTGCCCATACTGCTAAATTCCATATCCAGCTGGGAAGCACCAATTCCTACAGTGCTTCCAAACTGATTTGAAGCAATGGCCATCACTGCTTAAAGGACCTTGGACACATCCTGCCAGGGCTGCAAACTGGACAAACTCGGCATGTGGGCTTGAATACTTCTGCACTGCTCTCAATCTCATTTAAGAGATAAGAGGGAGAATCCTGCAAGTGTGCATGCAGCAACCAGCAGCAATTCACTGACAAACCAACTGCACTGACCAGCTTTTTTTCCCTAATATAATGCAGATAATGCATCTACCTTTAGAGTATCATAACCACTGAAGTTGCCATTATATTAATAAGTACCATGAGATTTTATCCGATTGATATGTCCTCGACTGACTTTTAATGCTGCTTGAGCTGAGTAAATCCTGTTAAGAGACATTTGCCCCTACTCCAAGTCACACTAGGACAGTAAATTAAGTGAAACTTAGCCTAGAGAGAGACTGCTGTCACATAAATCAACAGACAGTCATAAAACACTAATCACTCCAAAAGCTGAAGGTGGCAAAGAAAAGGGTCAAGAAAGTTTGTCCAGTGATGATTTCACAAAAAGATATAAAGCTTTAAAAGACTTCCAGGTCCTAGAATACTTGTGCATACCTGCTTCCATCAGATCAGACTTTGATGAGATGCTACTTTTTGTTGCTGGGTGACATTGCAAGCAACCTGTTTTTCCTTTTTAACAACCCACTCAGGTTCAGATCATGAAAGTACTAATCTCACAAGATCTCAAGAAATATTAATATATTTATGCACCATCTAGTTGTGTCCCAGTCCATTCCACAAAAAAGGAAGTTTTCCTAAATATCAGCATGCTTAGATAAGCATCCAGGCTCCTCATTTATATTTCACAGCAAACTAAGTAGAATGAGTATAACCATTCATTTTACTGAAATATTTGATAGTGGACAAAACTGGAAAGACCTATCTAATGAACACAAAGTCAAGCAGGCATTTTTCCTGATTCAATGTGAGGGAAACTACAGGGGGAGCAAAGAAGTGCAGGTTTAAAGGACCAAAGTTTGAAGGATATTGAGCTTCATCTCTAAAAACAGGAAATGAAAGAAAGGAAGGGGAGGGGGTGATTGGAGTCTTTTTTAGTTTTATGTGGGTTTGGTTGTTTGTGGGTTTTTTTATGTTGGGGTTTGTGGTTAGGGTTTGGGTTTTTTTTGGTAAAGAAAGCACACCTCCAATGATTTTAGTGAGCAGCTGCTCCAGAACTGCACTGTTCCACAAGTTGCATCCTCCCAGTCTTTGACCTGGAACAGAACTTCAGTGTGAACTCCAAGAATAAAGTTTTACGCTGCTACGTGAAGTTCAAGTTTAGCATCATTCCCTGTTGCACAAGCTAATCCACCACACAGCCCATTTCACCACTCTAAATGTCAAACAAAAAAATACATCTATTTGTAGCCATTCTAAGTACTGGTCATGCCCTAGTTAAATGGATTTGTTCTTTTTAACAGATTAGTCTGGTAAACTTTTTGGTTAAGGACTGCTCTAGCTGGTACCCAGGTTATTCTTACATCAGGTCTGGCACATCACAGCTCGGCCATCAGCACAAAAAAACCACTCAGAATAACTCAGAGCTTAAACCACTACAAATAATGCAATTGACAACTTTTCATTCTGGTAAAAACTTGACTTGGATATTGAAGAAATGGAAGTCAAAACACTGCCTTGCATAATGCTAGTCCTCAGTGGTCAATCCACAAGTGTGTCCTGTAGCAGGGAGTGATACAGCATTATTACTAAGAAGCCATCACATTCCTCAGAAATGCTGCTGGCATCACCTTGCATGAAGGGGAAACAAGGCCTCTCCAGTAATATTACCTTGGAACAGGAAGACTAGAGAAGTTATTTTACTTGACACTCGCTCTATCCTTAATTTATCAGTTTTCCCTTCTAAAAATATTAAAAAAGTCTTCTCAGCTCCTCTTGACAAAACACAGAGGTCTTGCTTTGACTTTTTTATCCCTCTTCTCATATTTTCACTTTCTCAAAAGATGCTTTTGAATACGAAAATACTCTTCACTGGGGATACGGGAGGGAAGTATGTTTCTGGGTTTCACCAAGGTGAAGTTTGCTCTTGGAACTGTAAATAAGAAACAGAAGCATACTACAGACTTCAGGTATCAGTGTGCTAAAACAGAATTAAAGAAGTCTATACATTCACTCCAGTAAAGCTCTCCCTTTTGCCATTTATCCCAAAAACACTTCCCCACCACGGAGGAAGTACTCAGCACATCACTCTGCTGATTCCACTGACACTCAGATTGTTTTCCTTCTTATACAATCTCCAAAAATCTGTCATGCCAAAAAACCTGCACAGTGACAGGCACAGAAGCCAATCGAAACCAATCAGCTTCAAAGCATCAACCCCAACAGGTTTCACTTGCTACTGTTCAGAAATGTGCAGATACTAATTCTCCCTGCTCACTGCTGCTCATGAACCATAGTACTCATGTTCATCTGCAATTCACGCACAAAGGTCGCAAAGCAGGATGCCCCAAATACCCTTTGAGGGTGGTGTAAGCTTCCCAGTTAAAGACTTGGTCAGTATCTGTGTTTTATCATAGAATGGTTTGGGTTGGAAGGGAGCTTTAAAGGTCATCCCGCTCCAGTTCCCCTGCTAGGGACATCTGCAACTACATCAGGTTGCTCAGAGTCCTGTCCAATGCTTCCGCTGGACCTTCCAAATGTCCAGTGGACCACCTAAAAGCTCCAATATTTTGAGGAATCAGGCATCCACCACCTCTCTGAGCAACCTGTTCCAGTGTTTCACCACCCTCACCATAAAAAAATTCTCTGCATCTAGTCTGAACCTACCCTCCTTCAGCTTAAAACCCTTGTCCTATCACAACAGGCCCTGCTAAAAAGGCTGTCTCCATCTTTCTTATAAGCCCCCTTTAACTACTGAAAGCCTGAAATAAGATTTCCCTGGAGCCTTCTTTACTCCAGGCTGAACAACCTCATCTCTCTCAGCCTTTCCTCATACAATAGGTGTTCCATCCCTCCAATGATTTTCATGGCCCTCCTTTGAACCTGCTTCAACAGGTCCAAGTTTTTCCTGTTCTAGGGACCACAGAACTGGACACAATACTCCAGATGGAATCCCATGAGATCCAAGAAGAGGGGTAGAATCCCCTCCCTTGACCTGCTGGCCACTGTTGTTTTTGATGAGGCCCAGGACGTGCTATGGCTTTCTGGGCTGCAAGTGTACACTGTTGACTCCCATCCAGCTTTTCATCCACCAGCACCAGCCTAAGTCCTTCCCTGCAGGGCCGCTCTCAGTCCCTTCATTTCCTAGCCTGTACTGATACCACAGGCTACCTTAACCCAGAACAATATACGGGAACAAATTATACACTCAAGAGTGTGAACAACTTGCAGCTCAGAAATTGGTGTTTTAAGCAAAGCACCCAGAGGGTACCTTCAAAACCACATTTGACCCTGAAGGACCCCCATAGACCAGCAAAACCGTGAAACTCCTGCTTCTTTGAAGAAGTGCTCTGTATCGTCCAATCAACCCAAACAGTGGGCAGTTAGTGCAGCCCTGCACACAGTGGCCACATCCTGCAATACAAGCAGCACCCTTCTGGCACTTGCTACGTGCCTGGTGAGCTGCTGGCTTTTTCCTCCTTTGGTATTAAACAAAATAAAACATGTTTATAATGTACAGCAGCACTAGTTGCTGGAAGTGAGTAATCAAGAATGCACTTGCAGTAGACTGATTTCTTTGGAAAATATCAACTACTGGAGACACTGCAGTCCAAAACCAAATTCTTCCCCCTACAATAATCAGAGATTCCTCCAGAAAATTAAAAACAGCTAAGTTGACTGAGTATTTAAACATTAACCTGAAGGGCAGGAATGCAAGACTCGATTGCATCTAAAAATCAAGACTATGTTCAAGAAGAGGCATTCAGCCACTGCATTTTACTTTTCCAAAGAAGCGTACTATCACCTCCTTAGTGTCCACACTAGTTCTGCTACATCAAGTGTTAATGAGATTGATACACAAAGCTCAACAGCAGTTCTAGAGACAGGCATCTCTGTTGTACCTCAGCATTTACTAGAAGTGCACTAAGAAATTCAAACAGGTGTCTCTGTTGCACCTCTGCATTTACTAGAATTGCACTAAGAAATTCAAATGTATTTTAGGGAAGGGTGGTATTTAAGACTGATTGCTATAAACAGTTATTAAAATGGTAGCAGTGACTGTTTATTCCTTCATTAGAGTTTTCAGATGAGGAGGTTTAGAGTGGGTTTCTAAAACACACCTTTACTGCAGTTAAGGACTGCTTTACTGGAGAAAATAACAGTAATGGTTCATAGTCTTCCCCTCCTTCCAAATTACTGCACTTAAATCATATGACAGAAGCAGCCAGCTAGAAGTGCAGTAGAGTTTTTATCAGATAAACTACATAAACAACAACTTCCATGACACACAGGATTCCCCCAACACATTCTGATCTGGGTTTGGGAGCTTGGGGCTGAGGTCCCCACACACCCTGGACCAGGAGTTGGTGTGAAAAGACAGCGTGCAGGGATCCAACTGTGACCTGAGACCTGGAGCCAGGCCCACAATGCGCTCAGTCTTGCTCAACAAGAAGATCAGGGATGAACACCTCCTTGGCAAGCAGCATCACAACACCAGTTTGCCATTTCAGACAATGGCAAGCTGGGGTTGTAACCTTCTTCAGATGTCCAGACCGTTTTCTTTGGGGTCCTCTGTGGGAACTTCTGTTCCCTCTTCCTTCAAGTGTCTCCAGAGGTGCTGACAGACCACATGGCAATGCTCTGAACACAGTAGGTGGACCCATCCCTTTCTTGAGGGCCCATACATGACATACTTGGGATACCAGAGCTGCACAGCACCTGAATAGTCTGCCCAGGCAGCAGACACAAAGGCTTGTCACAACTCAGAGCACAAGAAGGTAAAACATACCTGCCACGCAGGCACCAGAGCAGTCTTAAGAGAAAGACAAGAAGTCATTTCAGGTCTTTCCTTTTATTCAAGAACAAACTCCCTGTAAAAAAAAAAAACAGTTTTGGAGCACAACACTGCAAGCAACTTGTTGAGGAGACGAAACAGAGCCTGAATTATGTTTTTAAGAGCTCACAGCTCCAAGTAAAGCACATTTTAGTAAAACAGCCTGTTTTCCTTCTGCCAAAGACAGTGACATCTAGCAACAGGAGAGTCAATATTTAAATCAGGCTCCATTCCCACCCCATGCCTAGGCTGGTACTACTTCTGATGCTCCTCATCCCTGAACACACTCAGCTGCTCAGCAAAGCCTCTTCAGGGAGTGCCTGGCACAGATTTTTTTGGTGCTATGGAAACAGCCTGCACAGAAGCATCTGATCCACTCACACACACCAAGGCCTGTGTGTGTGCAGGCACAGAACTAACCTCTGCCAGAGTAATCAAAGCACTCTGAGCAGCCAGCAGGCTACAAACAGTGATTGATCTGGGGGCTTCCTGCTCTGCCTTCAGCCTGCTTCTCAAGACTCCTCAGATGTAGGCAGAACACTTTTGAGATGAGCTAAAGGGATTTCTCTTCTGCAGAGCAATACAGACATTAGAGAGAAAGGTGCACTCCAGCCAGTGTGAGCTGTGCCTATTTCATAACCCCCGACCCTTCTTTTGTGTAGGAAGTACTGGTTCCCACATAGAGGACAGCTTCTTCAAAGATGCTTATAGGCAAGTCCTTGCACAGCTCCATTCCCAAGAACCTGTGTGAGGAAAAGCAAGGGACACATAAGGACTCTGATGTACTCTGCAGAGACTACAGGGTATCAGAAGATGCAAGTTCAGTGAAATGGCCTTCTTCAAAGGGAGCCCATCCTGGCAGCAGCTGCAAATGTCCACTGCTGTATGTTATTCCCAGGGACTGGATTGCTGTAGAACACCACAATGCACATCACACAGAGATGACTCAAGTGGAAGCATAAGGGGAGGTTCTTTCAAATTCTGCTATCCTGATCAAATTAATCAAGACTTTCTAATGTTATGATGCGATACACATTTAGCAAGAAACAGAGAAAGAGACATTTTATTAAATTTTTATTAAAATACTTTAGGCAAAAAGTAAACAATGCAAAACAGACACAAGCAATATCCACAATGCTCACAATCGAAGTACGCTGCTTTGCCAGACTAAGGAGCAGTTAAGAAACATTACTTACAAAGCTTTGCTTTCAACTTTTTTAGGTTCTTCTCATGAACCAACCTCACTGCCAAGCATAGGCTCCAATCCTAGTGAAGCACAGGAGGAACACCTGTCTGAAAACACCAATGCCAGCCCAGGTTGCCTTCCTTGGCACATCTTTTCATCTCTATCCGTGGGTTAGGGGGGTTCTGATGAAGCATCACTTCCCCCTAGCTGCTAGACAAGGGACAGCAAAACAGGAAAAATACCTGCTCTTCTGCCTCTGCTTGCCTCACCCACCACCCCCAGCAAGCTGCAGATGCTCCCCAGCCTCTTTGTTACTCCACAGTACAACACTGCCATTTCTAGTGACAGGACACAAGCTTTGAGCCAAGCTTGCAAGGCCCCAGGACTAGAGACTTGTCAGGCTTGTGCTGTCTGAACCCTTCTTAATTTGCCTGTGGCTTTGTTTTACTTGGTGTATCTCAGGGTAGAGACACAGGATGTGAGAATACAGGCCTGGTACAAGTAAGAGGGCACAGGGCTGACAATGGAGAACGACGGCTGTAAGAAATTCATCAGTCACCAGTGGAGATGTGCTGTTGGACAAAACTATTTTAGGGATAACAGAGAGCAAAGGAATAATATCTAACATATATATAAAAGGCACTTCATATCATAAATTTGGATGAAACACAGAGCTTGCAAAGCCATGAAAGAAACAGCAGATGTGTAAAAAGCACACATATTAGAATGATTTCAGTGGATCCTACAGTGAGGAAGAAATCACCACCATCCTATTTCCCCCAGAAAAGGAGCCACAATATGACAACTTGCTCTAATATCCCTACCACCACCAAAATGATACTACCAGCCTCAGAAGCCAGGGGAAGGATTAGCAAAACATCAAGAAAGAGGTGAAAAAAAAAAGGTTTGTATGTTAGCTTTATTATTACTAAGACTTCTTCTGCACAACAGTCTTTTTTCTAAACTAATTCTTGAATTAGATTGTTAAAATTTCAATTACACTAACAATGAAGAGGTTTTCTTTCCATGTACACGAATTGTGCTGCCTCTTTATCTATGAAGTTTTTAGGCACAGCACACATTTGTTGTTCTGCTGGGAGGCTACAAGCAGGAGAGGGGTAGTTCAGAAGCCTGTCACTCCAAACCACATGTGGCACAGCACATTCCTATAGACCTCAGTTCTGCAGAAAAAGGAGCATTCCAAGCTTGGCCAAGGCAGCTTTTGCTGGGCCACTCCGCTGTCAGTCAGCATCCAAGGGCACTTACTGCTCTGCTCTCACACTCTGGAATAGAGAAGTCAGCTTGCAAAACAGGAAAGCTGCCTCTTTCAGTGACAGCATTCACACCACAATAGCAGTGCTGGTTTCTCTCTAGATAGCATCAATCCACCCCTTTCTGCTCAGGAGCAAGTAACAGCACAATGAGCATTTTTCCACACAGCAGCATTTGCTGGCAGCCAGTGCTGTGCTGTGCTGTTCCCCCTGCCCCACCCAGACTCAAGTGGCTGCAGACTCATGCAGCTGATTGCCACCACTTGTACTTGCACCAGCAGAAAATCCATACAGCCATCTACACCTCTGCCAGAAATCAGTGTTTTCATAGCAGGGCAAGGATACTCCAGACCAGTTAGCCCGGCTCATGATATCATCCTACCAAATGCCCAAAGGCAACACACTGCTGTATATTCTTTCACTTCTGCTCCCTTAACCAGAGGCAGAGGAAAAGGAGGAAGACAAGTAAGAGGAAATGGCAGGAGTGACACTGAACCTTCAGGAGAGATCCAGATTTGAAAGTTCAGGATAGCTGGTCTATTACTGCAGCCCTTCTCAAAAGAGAAGGCTTGCAGTAGAAAGCCTGTCCTGAAATACAAGGTTTTTGAGTGAAGGTTCCCAATCACTCTGGATAACACACCCAAATATGAGCAATTTTGAAGACACTCACCACCTTTAACAGGAGAGAAAGCTGTCCCTCTGGAGACTTAAATTGAAGCTGACACAGAGTGACAGTGCTGGCTGAACAAGAGCATTTCAATTTAGTGCTTAATCTCACTTAATGCTTGCTTTCCCTTTCAGTCACCCTTTGTTTGACATTTTTCTGCTTACTCACTGCAGGATATTGAAAAGCAAGGGTAAACACCTCCCTTCCTCCATATAGCAAATCTCAAATCAGAAGTGCCCATATTACAAAGATTCCAGTGGAGGCAACAGCAGGGTCATCATCCTCCTACCTGGAGGCAAACATCTCATAAAAGCACAAAAATCCCACATGCATCACGTGTCTGCTGCACAGAGTTCAGCAAATGGCACTGTTGCTCTCTCCTGTTAAATTAAGGAGGTTATTTTCTTTTGAAAATTGGTCAAGAAAACACTGGCTTTCAAGAACACTCCCTGCACTGTATCTGCTGCTATGGAAACATCACTTTTTGAAGAGATGTAGCACATATTCTCCCTTACCTGCAGCAATGTCCAGCACCCTCAGCAATCAGCAATCCACAAACAGCTCACTGATTTTACATGGCAAATCTAGTCCCTTGTCTTCCTGTAAGACTTCTCTGTACTAGCTGAGGGGCTCCCTGCCAATAAAAACTGCCAGGACATCTTCCTGTTAAAGGAGCAAATAGTTGTGAAGAAAGAGGACAAAGCCTTCCCAGCCTTTACAACACTCAGGTGAGCCAAAGCAGCTTTTGGGGTGTCCTTACCCAGCAGAGCCAGTGCATGGCAGAAAGCATCAGAAGCCCCAACACCCACTTCCTTCATCACCCATCTCCTCCTGGGACTATACAGACATCTGGCTCACAGAGCAGAGGTTGTCAGTCAAAGGCTGCTGTATTCAGCAGCTGTAGAAGACAAGGGGGGAAAATGTACATACAAGATAGACAGAAGCATGAATAGAGATATGAATGAGATAAAAATGAATAGAGATAACACTCCCAAGGCAGAGTAGTGCAGTCTGTGGTTACTGACAACCCCTGCAGATGGAAGGGGCTGTGCTCTGCAGCCTCCAGACACAGCTCATAGCAGCTCAACAGCACTCGTGCCCAGGACAGGAGAGGTGTTAACATATGGCAGCCAACTTTCAGCCATGAAAACCAGCTGTTCCCACTTCACCCACAAAACACCCAGATCAAGCAGAGTAAGGCGCTTGCTCAGCCTGCACCAGCACATTCTTAAACTAAAGCAAAGGTGCAGTGCTTTATTTTAGGCCAGCAATATCAGCCTGAGCCTCCAAGGCCTCCCAATTGCTTTGGTGGGCATTTGCACTGGGAGAAAGGGGAACCCATGGGCAGCTTCAAAGTGTGGGAAACTGGAACAAAAAGGAATTGCATCAGTTTCATGTCTGGGATTTTAAAAGCCCCGAGCAGTTACAGCTTGGCTTCACTGGAGGATCAAAGGACATGGATCCTCAGCTAAGCTTTCCCTGCACCACAAGCTCTGAGGGTAGACCTTACTCTGGCTAAGTGAAGGATTGTACTGACTGCTCATGACAGTGTTCCTTGTAGGGAACAAGGAAAAACATCCATGCATACCACAAGCAACAGATTCTTTCCACAGTTGGAGCACTGGGCTGGCCCCCACCTCCATATCTTGCTGAAGTGGGTGGGAGTATGAATGAAGAGTTCAAATTACCCTTCAAGGCTCAAGCATTGCAGAGGACAGGAATAGCTGACACTGCTCCAGCCTCCAGCTGCCCACCCAACAGTTGTGCATCAGCTGCTCCAGTGTCCCTCCAACACAGCGCACTGATCCCCCACATTTCTCTTCCTCATTCATGCACTGACTGAGGGAGAAGGACAGCAATGCCATCAAACAACTCACATAATGCCACTCCATCAAGTCAGGACACTCAGCCTGAGTCAGAACAAGATCTCCCCCACCAACAGTTTTTCATGCAAAAGAAATGAAAGCTTGCTGTTGTGCAAGGGACCTACTCATCTAAGTCTTCTGATATTTTTGTCACCTTCAAGTCACTGTTACAAACACTCAGCTCAGTGAAATCATTCTTCCTTTGCAGCCCTCAAAACAGCTGTCCACTTGTATTTACTTAAAACTGTTTGATTTCACAATTGAACATTAAGTGAAAAAAAACAAATCATACCTACAGCACTGCAAGTCCTAGTGATAAGAAAATAAATAAAGCAGTAGGAAAAGGTGCAGCTTTGTCCAGTGGGACAATGGGGGAAATCTTGTCCTACTGCCAGCAACACGTTCTTTCTCCACAAAAAAGAACATTAAAGTCCATTCTGTCACACCCAAAAGCACAAGTCAAGGCTCTAGGAAAAGAAAGGCTCATACGGTCTCTCAAGAAATCACATGTAGTGTTTTGGGACTCCTTTTAAGTACCACAAAAGCCGGAAGATTTTGAAAGACACCAGGTTACATAAGTGAAGTGTTGCTGAAGCATAAGAGGAACCCCTGAAGACAACATTGGACATGGATCATTACCAGATAACTGTGCTGTGGTGGATGTGTTCGTGAGACTGCTCAGCTGCACAATCTCCTCATTCAGAACACTGCTTCCACTGTAGGGGCAGCTCCATCCTTATTTTTCCACTGGTAAACTGCACCAGCACTAACAGTAACAGTGGCAAGTCAGAAAGACTCTTTTTGCAAGCAAAATGAGGCTTGATTTTTTGGGGGGGTGGAGTAGGGAGGCAGAGGGTACAGCAGCATCTTTGTGAAACCACAACTGCAGATATTAATCTATTCAGCAGCTAAGTCGATAAAGTGAATCAGATTTTTGTTCATGACAAGTTAAAGCAAAGCAACAAAACCAGGGACTCCTCATCTCAGGATAATATTATATCCATTTGGCCTGAGCTGACACTACTGCTTTGGTGCCTGTAGTCACAGAGCAAGAGGCTCCGAGTGCTTGGAGCCCTATTTCCAGGGCTGCTGGAGTGCACTGAGAATCACATGGGAGCCATCCAGACAGTCCAAATACCCCCTTGCTGAAAACAAAGACCGTTCAAGTGAAAAGTTGTTCAGTGGTTCTGATGCTACTGGTGGTAGGCTAGGAACAACTTTTTAAGGACTGCTGCCACACCTGACTGCCCAAGAGAGACGAGAGACCTGGAGCATTAGCCTTGTCTAGTCTGGCTGCAGTCTTAACCATAACCTAGATTTTCTTCCTACCTCCTAACTACTGCTGTCTGAGAAAGCTGTCACCATAACAACAAAGTGTGCAAACTCTGACTCAAAATTTTAAACAAATTAATTTCTGGCTGGAAGAGGTAATCCAGGATGTTTAAGCCAGCCCCAGAGACAGGACCTGGCTGCCTGGACTTTAACCACATTGTGTCATCAAGCAGAGTTTCCAATGCAAGCACCCCAGCTTGCGAAGAAAGGTGGTCTTTGAAGTCTAATTGGCAGGATATTGGAAGCCATTAATTAACTGGCACATGTGTGATAATTATTCTAGATTTTCCCACTGTACCTGCAGATCTCCATCTCACCATGAACAGAAAACAGCATAATTACTCCAAAAAGAAGGCAGAGGAAGAAGGTGTTGCACCATGTTTGCTCTGTAACAGGCCTTTACATCACACTAGGTACACTATTCTGATAAACATCTTGAGGTGCAATACCCTCTTTGTACGAAGCAGTTTATAACAGACGTGAGTACAACAGCAAAACAAGCCTCTAGTAAGTGTCACGACTGTTACTAAAGTTTTTCAAAAGATCATGTTATTTTACTCTCCCATCAGAAGTTGTTCAAGACCCTGCAGCTGCAATAAATACCTTTGCCTTTTTATAGGAGAGCCTCAAGAACTTTGGGACAAATACTGAAATAAGTTTTAATGCTCCTGAAGTTGGAATTAAAATTCTGATCGAACTGACAGCTGTGCTACTTTCTGGCACAATTGTTTGTTAGTACCCAAGAATAGGATTTGGGGGTTGTTTCCTTTCTTTTTTTTTTTTTTTGTTTCTGTTTGTTTTTTCTTTTTAATTTATATATACATTGAAGATAGACACAGGCCTTCAAAATGGTTGAAGGAACCTCCCTGAGGAGGTTCAGTCCCTCACCAGATTACCTTCTGGTTGGGTAAAGAGAACTTGAGCTTTTCTCTAAGTACAGAGAAACTCAGAAGTCATTGTTAATTGTACAAGTGCACTACACAATCCTCGAAACACTCAACAGGAAGCAAATCAAGGCTGGCGCCTGACCCAGCTCACCTGGAGGTGCACAGAGCTGGACCGTGGCAGAGTCAGGGGTGCATTCCCAGCAGTTCGTGCACCTCCAACACTCCAGCAGCCGCAAGTGCACGCTTCCTGCCATCCCGAGCATGCCAAGCAGGAAAACCCTGAATGAAATCAGCCCAAGGGCGCAGACACTGAGCTGGGCCAAGCAGCCCTGCCAGCTTACGGCAGGTAACTTAGTGGCCCCAGCCTACCCTGCTTCGTCTAGTGGAGAGCAGCTGGCGTGCAGTTCAGTACCAGACCATAAAAAAGGCTCCAACTGATTCATGAATGGGTTGGATAAATGTAATACACCTCTATGGGATAGGCTTATACAGCAAGAGAACGTGCTTTGCCTGCATTCAGGTCAGTCTTCATCAGGGCACTAACTATCCTTTTGGGCAAACAGTCCCAAGGCTTTTGCGTTTCAATAAACCATGAAGTTTTAGGAAGAGTGCTGCAGCCACGGCAGCCAGGACACCAGTCTTCCCAGGCAAAATGCACACCAGCGGAGCACCACACAGGCTCCAGCCCTGCTGCCGCTCAGGGACCAAGAGGCAGCTGCCCAAACGCAGCTGCCAGCTGCGGAGCAGCCATGGGCTGAAGAGAATTAAAAGGGAACAAACCCTGCTGGTCAATCAAAAGTTGCACACTCGTAGAACGGAAGAGCTTTACTTTCACTGCGGGGTGAAAGCAGAAAGTTTATTCTGCCCGCGAAGCGCCGCGGGAAGGCCGGGATGCGCTGCCCGTGCATCCGCGGCTGGAGGGGCCCGGCAGCCGCCCCGGGCTCCGCCGCCCGGCCCCGGTTCCGCATTTCCCGAGACGACGGCCGGCGCAGCCCTGCCCAGGCCGGGGAGAGCCCCTTCCGCAGCGCCCCAGCGCCGCCCGGCCCGGCTGAGCTGAGCTGGGCAGGGCAGGTCCGGGCCGAGCAGCGAAGGGCTGCGAGAGTCACCTCCGTCACCGCCACACCAGCACCAGCACCGCCGCCCGCCCTACCTTGGTCCCTCGGGGGCTCCATGGTCGGCCCCGCGCCCGTCGCGGCTGGCTTGGCTCGGCTCAGCTCAGCTCAGCTCCGCTCGGCTCGGCTCGGCTCGACGCCCGCCCCCGCCGGCGCCTGGCTGGCAGCGGAGGCACCGCCCGTGCCCGCGGGGCGGGGCCGCCGCCCGTCACTCAGCGGCGCGTCCCGCCCAGGTGAGCGAGCACCGCCCGCCCCATACAGGTGAGCGCTGCACGGCCCGCACAGGTGAGCCGCCTCCGAGCCTGCCCCTCGCTCAGACCCGCACCGCCTGGATCCTGCTTCAGGGCAGCGCCTGGCTCTGCAGTGCTGCCGGAGCTCGGTGCTGCCTGCCCCAGCCCGGTGCTGCCACTTGCGCTGGCTGACACCGCGTGGCACCGGATCGGTGCGGAGAGACACAACCACCAACCTGCTGCCCGCAGCTGGTGCGACAAGCAGAAGAAAGGTACCACCGAAGAGATCCAGTCCACAGAATCAGTTAGGTTGGATAAGACCTCTGAGGTCATCGAGTCGAACCTATGACCAAACACCAGCTTGTCAACTAGACCACTGCACTAAGTGCCAAATCCAATCTTCGCTTAAACACCTCCGGGGACGGTGAGCCCACCATCTCCATGAGCAGCCCATTCCCACATCTAATCCCCCTTTCAGTGAAAACGTTCTTCCTAATGTCCAACTTAAATCACCCCCAGCACAGCTTAAGACTCTGTTCTCTTGTCCTGTCGCTGGTTGCCTGGAACAAGAGGCAGATCTCCACCTGCCTCCTTTCAGCTAGTTGCAGAGAGTGATCAGGTCACCTCTGAGCCTCCCTTTCTCCAGGCTAAATAACTCCAGCTTCCTCAGCCACTCCTCATGAGTCTTGTGCTCCAGACCCTTCGCCAGCTTTTATCCTTCTCTGGACACGCTCCAGCACCTTTGTGCTGCTGTGGAATCTTTTTTCTGTTTGGATATCAGAATATATCCATCCACAGAAATTGTTCTGCATTACGGAAGTTGAACAGTGATTTTATTCTCAATTTAGAGATTGCCCTGCAAGACACACTAGCATTTACACTAGGGAAGCTGATGGTCGTGGCCTCCTTAAGGAGACTTCAGCAGCTGAAGAGAAAACCAACAACTGTTCTAGCTGTAATCCTAGCTGCAATCACAGCTCTTTCTATTAAAATACTATTAAGTGCAGGGAAGTTTTCATTATGCACTTTGACTGGCAGGCTGCCTTACTGAGAATATTAAGCTACCAAATAGATCTTTGCTTCACCCTTTTCAAATCACTGGCCTTGACATCTATAGATTTGATTGTTTGAAAAGATCAATGCTTGTGCAGAACGAGCGGCAAGGCCTCCACGGCAGGGCTGTGTGAATAGCCAAATTGTCCCCAGCGTTCAGCAGGCACGGTCACATGCTAAAGCAGAGCACAATAGAGAGTCATGAGGTGCCAACTCAGGATGTCCTTGCTTTGGATAACAAACAGCAGCAGCAAATCCAGGTAGTTTTCAATCTACAAGGCAGCTGAGGAATGTGAGCTTTTGCTAGGGTAAAGGAAAGTGTGTTTGTATTCTAGGATGTGCATAGTTGCAGCAGGAGGTTGTTAGAGTGGTGCCATGAAAATAAGAAGTCAATCAGAATATACCCCTGCATGTTAATATTTTTTTCCAAATACATGATTCTCAACACAAACTCATCCCACATATCTTAGATATGTTTTATGACTGTTTAAAAAAATAAATTCAAATAGATATTTGAGAGGGTACATCTGCTTCTATTTAAAAAAATAATAGGTTTTTCCCCTACAGTATGCCACTTGAAGTCCCAAGCTTTCCCACTGACCAGCTGATACATTATCTGTAATCACAGTGGAAGAATATCAGTAGCAATAAAATGTGCCCTCCTTTGCAGGTACTTTTCACTAGCTGCAGCCCTGGCAGCTCTGAAATGCCTGTCAAGAACCAACTTGCAGAGCAGTGAAGCTGTCAGCATCTCACTGCCTCTTGTAGGAGAAGGGAGATTTCACTAGCACATCCAAAAAAGCAAGAGCTGGCCATCAGGAAGGGACTACTGCCTGGAGAGCTGATTCAGTGCCCTCTGCTAGTGACAGTCCCACCAGCCCACCTGAGCCTGAGTGGGGTGGAGCACTGCTGATTCACTCACCACCCACCCAGCTGAGGAATGCCCTGTTCAATGCAAGTGCAGCCTGAATGCACAGTCTTGCTCCCAGTTTGCTGAACTCAGTGTCTAAACTTTGAAATCCCCCCTTCCCAATTCTGCTGGATACTCTGCTGTCCAATTTTCCTAGCAGCTGTGGCCCTCTCAAAGAAGCAATGGGGTTGCATGTGAGACCAGATCCCAACCAGGTCTCCAGCTGTCCTGCCCCAAAAAATTTTATAAGTGAGAGAGACACTCAAAACCCACCATCTCCAAATACAATGGTGTATTGCCTTTTAACACATTGCCCTGACTAGTAAGGAGATGGGATTTTTGTAACAAGGATCTGTTACTCAGACTGAAACCTGTAAAAAGTTGTATGAATGTTGCCTATGGGCTCCAATTACAATCACAGAACATAAAGGCATGAACTGAGAAAAAAAGACTGGATCTGTCCTGAAGGTGCTGTTGTGTCTATGAAAAAGGACACAAGTGTAGGACAATGGGACTAGGGGTGTACTGAGCTCAGTGCCTGTGACTCCTTGTTTCCCCCAATCAGTTATAAAAACAAAAACAAACACGTACATGTACAGCAGCCTGGTCTAGTGGAAGGTGTCCTTGTCCACTTTAGTCGGGTTGGACCTAGATGATCTTTAAGGCCCCTTCCAACCCAAGCCATTCTATGATTCTATAGAAAGCAAGCCTATTAGAACTTTGAATCACCTAAATACAGGACTAGAACATACTTTGTCCTGAGTGGTATTGGGCCTGCCTGTCCTGTGCAAGGGTTGTTTATTGCCAGGGAATATGAGTAGAGCAGCAAACACAGAAACACCTGACATTATGGCTGTATGTCACATTTCATTTCCCACTCACGACCCTGGAGCCTTCCCAACGCTCTGCCATACTGATAGGCTTGGTCTTCCCCTGTGGAGTCAGAGCCCAGTTTTAAAATACATTCCCCCTAGATCCGCTGTTTATTGAAAATAATTGGCAAGGCAGTCAGAAGTGAATAAAGGCCAAGGTGTCAAAGAATTAATACTGCCAAGTCAATGTATATTGAAGAATTTAAATTTAAGACTAATTTATTTACACTTTATTTTAAAATGCAGCAAGAGAGCACCATTGGCTTGGCTTCTTTCAAAGCCTATAATGATTTTATTAAACTAAACCTCCATTCAACTACCTCTTCCAGACAGAGAATTAAGCTCTTATCTCCCATAAACCTGTCCCAGGTTCAGGAGGAAGTGCTCTGCCACAGGTTAGGATCATGTTCAAAACTTCCAATGGAAATAGTTGCAGTGCAAATAAAAAAAGTTCACAGGATCAAAAGAATGTGGCATTCAATTTTAGTGAGAGAAGAGCCTTGTTGCTCAGCTATGTTCTTCTAAGGATATTTATACATATTCAGTGTGATGTAGCTAAGCGTAGAGGGTTTTTTTCCTCCCCACACAACAGCCCTGAGGACAGAGTGGAATGGACACCATTCTCTGGCTCACCCTGTAGCCTCTTCCTCATAACCTCAGGCTTGGGCACCCTCTTGGAAAGCAAAAATTCAAAACCCCTTTAGAAGAGGACACATGTGTGTTCTGAACCACCATATAACAGGTAAATAAAAAAACTGTAATGAACCTGTATTTGCCATATGCCAGGTGAATATCACTGGGATATTAGTGGAAGGAAAACAGACAAGCAAGCACACTCCCTCCCTCTACATTATTTCCTGGTGCACCAAGCATAACCCTGAAAGCCCTTAACTGAATCAAAGTCCTGGCAGCCAAAGAGAGACATACATTGGATGAGAAATGCTGTGCAATATGTCCCAACTGAGGAAACATTAAAAGTCCCTAAAATCAGATCTGACTATGCCAAATTAGCTGTACAATCAAAAAGAGACACTGAACATGTATGAGCCTTTTTAGGCTGGCATCAGCTAACTCACAAGTCAAAGAGTTTATAGTTTGACTGATGTATTTCTTGCTGAAACCCTTTTGTGGAAAGTAAATCTTTTGCACCTGTAGGTCAAGATCATACCTAGTTACCCACTGGGATAAATAAGCCAATGCCTAGTGGGATTCTAAAATCCCATAAGCTCCTACCTCGCCACAAGCTGAAAATATCTGTGAGTGCCTTTCCACCTCTTTAAATGCCTGAGTGTCTCCAAGTCCAAGGCAGCTTTTGAAACCAGTCCTGAATTGGGTAAATGCTGAACACCCTGCAGTTCTAAGCATTTGAGTATAAACACATTGAGGCCAGGGCTGTTGGAGATGCCTCCAAAAGAACTTGGAGATCTTCAGCTAAGTAGACCACCACAGATAAGCCTCCATGAGCATTGCACAGTGGTCAGCTAGCTGTGAGATTGTAATTTGTCCGGGGTCAAATCCCAAAATCCTTACAGGAACTAAACCTTCCCTCAAAAGACCAAGTGCAACTGCCTACATGAGCTTGTTTCCTGTAACTAATCTGACTGAGTGCATACAAAAGACTGTTAGCTGGGAGTCTGTGCCTCCCACCTGTATCAGCTTTTAACATCCACTGTGTACAGCTGCTAGCAAATGTGGGATAAAAGGACTTGGGGTGGGATGTAAAAATTTAAAATAAATAAATAATTCAAATCCGTGTTAGATCTGCTACAGAGGCACTAGAGGGAGGGCTAGAGCACCGCATGAGTTTGGAATTTGCCTGTCTCTTGGTTATTTCATTATTTACCAACGAAGGAAGAGTGTCTACGTGCTTATTTTAATTAAGTGCCCAAGTCTCCTAAGACATCTTATTTTGCATGAGATACGTACGAGAAATTGAGCATAGATGTGCACACAGATGCATGCACACGAATGCAGTAAATGTATATCTTGGAATACCATGTATTTCTCTTTTCCCCCTCTCCCCACTCCTGCTCTTTTCATTTGTGAGCAGACGAAATGTTTCTGACTTCTCATTACCTATTTTCCTTGTACCACAACTGTCTTTGATAGCATTTGCTCAATTATAGCTCCAGGAATGATGTGATAAAATGTTCTCAAGCCTTCTAGCTGTTTCCCATTATGATATAAATGTATTTATTGGGGAGCACAGTCTTTTCTTTTTACCATGCGTCATCATCTGCAGCAAGCTTTATTGCTGTAGTAAATATACTGTAGATAAAGCTTTAGCTAAACTAAATCCATGTCAATTAACTGCTGCTGATTAGTTAGTCACAATTATTCTATTTCAGAAAATAGGTGAAATGGAACATTTTCACATTCTAAAATTGATACAGGGAATAAAATGAGGTCATGTCTTCAGTAAGTCATTTCTAAATTATTTTTAAGGCTGCAGCGCTGTACAGTTACTGTGTGGTAATTAAGAACCAGAGGATCTAGGTTTAAGTTGTAGTTAACTTTCAGTATGCTCTTGTGAGATGATTAAGGTCCACCTTATTACTGGTAAATCAAAACACAAGTACTATTTATTACTTTTTAGAAGCAGGCAAAAAAAAGAAAAGGCAGAACTGGGGCCAGAAGAAATATGTAGGAGTGCTATTACTAGGTTACAAGGGAGAAAAAAAGCAATGATCCAATTAACTAAAATTGCTGCAAATTGTTTATGTATTTTACAGGCAGAAGAAGACTAATGGGAAAGCCTGCTTGCTTGCATAACAGAAGCTATAGAACTCCAGCCTTTTGAATTCCCTCAGACATTTTTTCCCTACCTGTTTTACAAACAAGAAGTCGAGGCTCATAGTTCCTCAATAATGTAGCATCTAGCCTCAGAGAGACTTAACCTGTGTTTCAGGCTTCTAAGGATAGAGCTGTTTTCATTGGCAAGGCATTCCAATGAGCTAGGCAATGTAAAGTGAAAATAAAAGCAACAAATTAGACCATAAACACTGAGATTAAACTTTCATTCATCTCATCAATATTTTACTAGTAGCACTGTCTACTCTCTGCTGCCATTATTATAGTGAGTAGGCAGTTCCATCACAGTCTCGCTTAGAAATGTTTCCAGTAAGGGATGTATAAATCAGATATAACTCATGTAAGTTAGTTTTTCCTCCAGACTGTTGTGAAGCCAACTATGTTCCCACCTGGTCTTATAAAGCTCACTTTGAAACTCCTTGCAAAAATCATGCCTTGAAATTTCCCCGAAGAAGACAGACCATACTTCCAATTTCGGCCACAACAAAGCAGATGAAGCAAGTCTCCTCCCTTCTTTTCCCACAACCAACATGTCTATTTGTTTAAAAGCAGCACTGTTTATCCAATTTCTCAGTGAGCCTAAACCTCCACTAGATCTTTTCAAAAATGGGGCAACCACTTCCCTGCCCATCAGCTGCAAGGAGGCACAGATGTGGTTCTGTGAAGTCAGACACCAGTCAGTCCCCAGCCCAAGTGGGTTTCGGTTTTATTTTTTCCTTTCAAAGAGAAAATGACTGTACTCATTTCATTTGTAATAGCTTGTAGGTTTTGTGCCTGAATTATACATTGCTGTATGTGCTAAGTGCAAGAACAAGGGCATTCTTGTTTGTCCATGCATTCACTGAGGTTTGTGCATGTAAGCAGCCATAAAGCCACACTGCTGGCTGATGGCAAGCAGTGCATGTGCAGTTACCTGCCCACCAACCTAAAGGAGAATTTATGCCTCTTAAAGCAGCACCCTGCCCTCCTACAGCATCAGCTGGGCCACACATAGATGTTTATGCCTTCATTCCAAATTTTGATCTCTCAGCTCCTTGACCTCAAGCTGTCTTCAGTTCATGCTTTGAGAATTTCAGTCTCAGTCCTTACTGCAGCAGCAGCAGCTCTCCAGAATATATAAATGTGAAATGGGTGAATAACTGTGAAACTCCTGTGCCTGAGAAATTCACCCTACTCTCCCAAAATTGTGCTTTTTCATTACACGTTCTTCATTACCATTACTTCACTAAATAAATAGTCTGAGTTTCTGACATGAATCTGACTAATAGCTAGACTTGGTTTCAGTACAGATTCTGCTTCCTTCGTGGTATCAGAGGCTGTTGACTGTTCCTAGTGTGCACTTGGTAAGATGGATTTTCTTTGTGGCTTTGGGGGAAAGTCATTCCAGGCACGTTGATGTACCTACCCCACTGTAGGGCAGGACCCCACAATGCAACCCAGAATTTTGGTCACTGCCTTGTGCTTTTAAATCTCTTCGGGTGGGTCCCTTGAGCTTCTGGCTGGAAGCAGGGAAGTGCTACACATAATGGCATTCACTTTGCACTGCAGTAAGGGGTGCTACAAGGGCAAGCTCCTAATCCATTCTCTAAAGCCCTGGGACAATGCAAAACACAACAGAAGGTTTGAAGAAACAGCTGATTGCCTGTTCTTCGTCCTTCTGCTGAAAGGATTTGTATGTACTCCCTTCTATTCAAAACCAGAAATCAATGCATGACAGCCCCCCTACACTCACAGAGATCTCTGGGTTCTGTAGTTCAAAGGCATAAAAGAGTAAGTTCAAAAACTGTAGGGCAGCATGTCCTGCAGTTCACAGGTTCATGATAATTAATCATTTAATCAAGGTCTTCAGAGGAGCTTTATGAGCAACATGTTGGTTTTCTAAAGGAAACAAGCATGTGAAGGGTTTTGTTATTCAGCCTGGAGCCAGACCCTGCTTTTCTGGGTGAAAAACTAATATTTGTGGCTGTTGTCTCTAAACATTGAACTCTATTTTTATTTCTCTTGTGATAATGTTACATAATGGTATCTTTGTTGTGCATTTAACTTAATGTATTATCTACTGCTGTCAACATAAAACAGCCTAGGACAGGGCCCATAGTTTTGTTTACAGCTCTTATATTGTTTATCTTTAGGGTTAATAAAGGAAATCACTATGTGGCTCTGTGTCTCCAGACAATTTCAGCGTTAAGAGAAAATATCACAGATAACACAGCTAATTCTCTTCTTCAGTGTACCAAGACACTGTCAGAGTCAACTCACTGATGTGAAATTTTCACTGTTATCTAAACAGAAGATGAGAGGGGAGTATGGCATGCATCCTGAAGAAATCAAAGACATGCTGCACATTCTTTTTCCTTATTAAGCAGAGCAGTAAAAAAGAGGTTTGTCTAATTGTGAAAAAGTAATTAACATTAGAAGATGTATCCTGCTCCTGTGAGGAAGCTTGATTTTGTGCAGAGTATTTCTTTCAAACTGGAGCCTCCAAGTGCCTTGCAGTACTAAATATGTCAGCTGAAGAACTAAATAATAAATAAGGGCAGGGGAAGACAGAGCTTTTAGAAAAGCTTCCTCTGTCTCTAAGTGGTCATTTCTTTCATTTTTAAAGAGGATGTACACTGCTTCCTCTCAGCCCTGCTCCTCCCCCTCCCTGCAAAAAGAAAAAACCAAAACACCAAAGCAACAATGCTCTCAAATCGGCTGACGATAAGTACTCCACCCGTTTACATGCTCCATCTCTCTGCACACAAGTGCACACAATAAGAGAAGGTGTGGATGTTTAGGAACTCAGTTTCCACATGGATGATTTCCTTGGCTTTTACTTGCCTTAACTGCGTGACTCTTCCAGCAACCCATTTCTGTGGCAGCTGCCACCTCACTGCCATTGCTCTGCCTCACTGTCCTCAGACAACATTTGGAAGGTGCATGTAATTATTTATCAAGCCAGGGAAAACACCAGCACCCTCCATGTGATGTTTATGAGCTTCCCCCAGTGCACTTCCAGGCGCTGTGCAATGCATTTTTACAGGGGCTGTGGTTCAGCAGTCTGTTCTGCTGACAGTGAATTCCCTTCTTGCTTCTTCATGCATTGCTTGCAGCCTCCCAGCCTGCAAGCCCTATGGATCCCTCACCCCCTTCAGAACAGGAGGAAGGAGAGAACAGCAGACCAGAGAGCAAAAACAACCCTTAAGACAGCAGCTGGGGGAAGACATTCCGAGGTGGAATTGCCAGAGATGAAAAAAGGCAAAGCTTCAACAGCCTTCCTTTCTCATAAAACTTCTTACACGGCTTGTCTTTATTTACCTTCTATTTTCTTCTTTACGGTCAACAGAAGTGTAAATACTAAAAGGAAGTGGTGAGAATGCATCCTTTCACAGCCTTAATGAGTGTGTGTGTGTGTGCTGGGCATGTAACCAGTGCTAAATGAGACTCCAGCCTCCTTATTGCCACTGTTGAAGACAAGATAAAGTCTCCAAAATAATGAAAATTATCTTTAAAATGGCATTTGATAGAATTCTGATTCTTTTAACTTTCTTTTCCCATCAAGAACCTTGAGGGAGCTTCATGCCCTCAGACTCACCTTTCTGCCCTCTAGGCAGTTCTAATGACACAGTGCTGTCCTCATCTAGATAATGTGCAAACTGGAGCCAAAACAGCTTAGTTAATGCTATTTCATAAAGTAAAGAAGAAAAATGGAGGTGAATGCCATACATAATCTGGGAGACAGTGAGACTTGGGGAAAAAACATCAAATATTATGCTTACATCAAGCTGCAAGACTTGCTCACCACATATCTGATGTTTTGTGCTCAGGACTCATTTTCCAAACCCATTAATTGCTATTTTTATGTCACTCCTGCAAGCTTATTTCTATTATCTCTACTGGCAAAACAATGCCAAATTCAAATGGAAACACATTTTGCAGGCCCAGTCAATCACATTACATCTTTACTTGTGATGCTGTAATAAACAGAGACACATTTGTTTATTGTTATATATATATATATATTCTTACACAAAGCTTTAGAGCACAAAGCTCTTGTGAGGAGCAGCTGAGGAAAATGAAATGGTTTAGCCCAGAGAAAAGAAGGCTCAGAAAGGCTCTTAACACTCTCTACCCTCTGTCTGAAAGGAGGGGGTAGCAAATGTCTTCTCCAAGAAACAAGTGACAGGATGAGAGGAAGTGGCCTCAAGATGCACCAGGAGAGGTTTGGATTGCTTATTAGGAAAAATTTCTTCACTGAAAGGGTTATGAAGCATTGGAACAGGCTGTCCAGGAAAGTGACTGATTCATTATCCTTGGAGGTGTTTAAAAGATGGGTAGATGTGGCACTTGAGGGCAGGGTTTAGTGGTGAACTTGTCGATGTCTTTTCCAATCTAAATGATTCTATGATCCTGTTCTATTGGTTCTGTGGAACTCCACTGCTATTGACTCACCCTGCTGAGTCAAGGCAGGCAGAACAACCTGCTGTGCCAATTGCTGCAGGCCAACTCTGCAGTACCTAACTCTGGGATTTTCAGTAATGTAGCTGTAGGGTGAGGAATTGAATTGCAGGTTGTAATCTAGCCATGGAGCAGCAGAAATATCTACTGCAGATGAGCCCTGAGCTTGCACAGCTATACATAATCAGATCCTGAACTAGTCAGGGCACACCTCCACAAGGCACAGCTTTAGTGGTGAGTCCCATATACAAAGAGATGTCTTTGCTTGTCACAAGGTGCACACTGCAATGGGAGTAGTCCAAATAATCTCCACAGAGTGTATCACAACTGAGTTCAGAGATGAGTTTATAATGTAGATCAATCTGACAGCACTTATTCACATGAAAAATGGAGTGAAAACATTGGTTCTAAATATTTGCTTAGGTTTTGAGATATCTATCCGGAAGGTAACACCTCTCTCGTGTAGCTTGAGAATTCATGTGTCCTGTGCCCAGGAACCCACGAATGCCCACAAACCAGGAGGGGTGGATTTGAGCTTCAGGGCCCCCAATCCCTTCTCTTACAACTGGTGTGGCATCCTTACATCAAAGGCAACTGGAGAAACAGAGACCTTTTGCTTATATGACATTGCTTTGCTAGAACGTCATGAGGATATTTCCACGTGACCTTGTGTGACAGCTGAATAATGCTTTTAATAAAAACATAACCCAGTCAGTGTCTTCAGCCTGCTGACTCTGCTTTTCATAACATGCTTTATCAATGTCAGGAAGCTGTCAAAAGCTGCAAATGGTGCTGAAGGAAAGTTCTAATGTCGTTCTTCAAGCCTCTGATCTGCACAGTGGGAAAATATTAACACAGAGATATTAACACAAGATATTTCTTGTTCTAGAGATGCAAGGGTTTTAACTCAACTGAAGTATTTAGAAAATGTGAACAGCTTTTTCAACCAGCATGAATCAGTATAGTTGATATTGACTTCAGCTTAGACAAGCTGACTTCTACTGAGGATGCAATATAAATATTGATAAATCTGCCATTATTCATTGGAAATAATGAGCTGGGCAGAAACAGCTTCAGCATGTGGTCAGAGGAGGCAATTCAGTTTCACTTGGGTTTTGAACTGAAGGCAATTTTAGAGAACGTGGCTAAATCGTTCTCTGGAAAGCCCAAAAGCAAGTCAGGGTGCTGTGAGGAGCACGGTGCTGCTCCCTGGCAGCACGGCCAGCAGAGCTGAGCCTCACCAACAAGGGGCCAGGATGCCAAGGAGCCAGGACAGGATCAGGTCCAGGGCAGCAACTGGAATCAGACACAGATGGGTGGTCACCAAGCAAATCTGTAGCAACAGGACATGCACAAGGGCAAGTCAGGGAGCCGAGCTGGAGGAGCTGGATTAGGGTCAGAAGCACAGCAGCAGCAGCCAGGGCACAGGCATCTGCAGCACAGCAGCATTGCAGCACAGGTGGGGCCAGGGGTAAAGCCTCAGCTGAAAACAGCTCCCAGGAGGCAGGAGGGCAGGCCTGGGCTTCTGTGTTTCTCCACAACAGCCCTTATCAGTGAAGGCTGGTTGACCTTGGATATAGCCAGCTATGCTCCAGAAGGGGATTTGCCCAGGGTCCTGGCAGGGAGGTTGCATTTTTCCATCCCTGTTTAGAAATATAATTTTCTCCACTTTCTCCTACTCTCTTTGACAGATAGCAGTCAGAACTGCATCTCATCAGTATTAATTAAAACTTTCGCAAGTCTTCAGCAGACTAATTGTTGAGTGACTTCACAACAAAAGAAGAAAGCAAGTGTATTTTAATTTTAAGAATACAGCTGGGGGATTAGAAGGCAGGTTTAGATAGAAGAAGAGCTTTTTAACATACTGCTTGCTCTTTGCAGGGAGTATGAAAACCCAGGGGGAGTTATCCCCGTAAATAAAGTCATCCATTTAGAGGAACTGCTCCATCCTTGGTGAAAAATCACACAAAATACATGTTATTGCTACTATTGCTCCCAGTACTAAGCACATCTACCACTTTGTGGGGATCATGCTGTTAACATGGCTTTAATGTCAAGTAAGGACAGGTATCTCAAGTAGGCTTGAAGTGGATGGGCAGCCTGGCAGCTTCCCTCGCCAGGAAAAGCTCTGCACACCAGTGCTGGGTCTGGATCCAGCAGCAGCGGATGAAAGTGCATATGGAGCAGCCTCTCCTTCCTCATTCTTCTATACAAATGCTGATGCCTCTGAAAAGAGAAAAAGCCTGATTAGTATGGTTGCTTTCATTTTATTAATTTCACGCTATGTACAGGCATGAATATGGGTGTTGATAAGAAGCAGTAATGGAGAAGGCAACGGGCACATCAAGAGCCAGAGAGGGGACATGTGGATCAATTACAGTATTAAATATACAAACTTTTCAGTGCTTGTCATATTATTTAAATATTTGGAGGTGAGCAGTCAAGTGTTGGAGATGGAGCATAAGTTAGGTTTAAACAAAGGGAAAATTAGAGGTTGTGCTGAATCAGACACAGAAATCCTGACCCAGAGGTTAATTCTGATATTTCATAGGACTCCTCACTGGTGGAGTAATTTCCCAGTGCTTGTCTTGGGAAGAGGGAACTGCCTGCTTGCTTGTGGAGGCCAGCGATTCCCTGCTGAACCAGCAGGAATATATCACTTATCTGCTTCTGAGGATGGAAAGAGACATTTACAGGGACCAGATTCCACCAGAGAGCAGCAGTGTTTGAAGCAATCACTATCAGATAATTTGGACTTGAAATGACTGAATGGCCAGAGCTCTTCTTTTCTAGACATAGCAGTGGACATACAGTTTGTGACGGAATGGGAGATCAAGAAAACTAGGGACATTTTTCCCCATCTTCATTCAACAGATTGCTAAGATCTAACAAGAGACTCCCACAGGTAGCTCTTTCTCAGCAGCAGCTGGTACAGCCTGAAGCCTGGATGCTGCTGTTCAGTGTTCAGGACTTCCAGGGATCCTACATCTGTGTAAGTTAAGATCAGTATTTGGTACTGGCTGGCTTTTTCCATGGGGCAGGAACGAACTGCAATGTTCTAGTTGTGAAGTAACAGCTCAGGAGTATTTCAGGAATAAATATTTGAAAAGTTGCATGAAAGGATGACTGCAAGAGTGTCCAATCATCCAGCTTTGGACAGTCACTGAGTTAGCCCTGTATTTTTATGTGCAAAGCCTAAAACCCTGACTCCGTATATTTATTGGTCTAGCAGCTTTCCTTCCATGAGTTGTTAAATTGCTGTGGGAAATGAGCAGCTTGAACTTTTCTGAACTCCCACATATTGGTTGCTCTAAGCAAGATCCAAGTATGGCAAAGAGGCTTGTCACTTCTGCAATCTCACATACAGAATATGTGAAGGAAAAAAAAGGCAAAAGTATGAGTGGAGGGAATTTTCCACAATTAGGCAACCTCGAAATAGACTGTTGGCCCTGAATTTACCAGAACAGAGAATCAAATAGATTTAGTAAAAGGCAAATAATTCACAATAATTGTGTCCCATGTTTCTATCTTCACCCAGAACAGATGTTTTTCCAGCCCGTAGCAGGAAATAATGGTCCTGAAGCAAGAAAAAAGGGAGAGGGGAAAGCAAAACTCTTATAGGTAAAGCTGTTTTCATCTCTAAAGGTGCTGCTCTGGCTTGCAGATGGACACTCCTCTCCCAGACTCTCAGAGCTAATCTGGCTAAGAATTCACTTTGACTAACTCATGGAGAATTCCAAAGAAAAGAGCTCTTGATTAAATTCAGGGGGATTGGATAATCTCATGCTTTGAACTTGACCTATTCTATTCTGGGTGTCCTGCATTCCTCACTCTGGGTTACAGGAAGCTAAAGTTGCTTCTTCAAGCTCTTGGAAAGAGGATTGACATGGGATGAAGGCAAATCTCATGGAAAGACTCCAGGGACCAAATGTCAGGCCACCAGGTCTTCAGATGAAGAGAGCTAAAAGAAGAAGGCATCCTAGGCAAATTATTACTAAGGAGTAATGATGTGTTCAAGCCACTGAAAGGGTTCCTGACTGCAGGAATTCCACTCTTTACTTGACCTGAATACACATGTATTCCTTCTTTGAATATTTTATGTTGTTCTGGCTTACAGCATGCATTCCACTACTGTGCCCTGGTTTGAATGTTGTTTTTCTATGTCATTTGGAACAGTCTCAAGAAAGAAAAGATAAGAAAAATGTTTTCAAAGGAAAGAAAAATTAGCAAAATGGGCATTTCCATCCCTAGTATCTGGGGCAACAGATGGGGTGGTGAAAAATATGCCTGCAGGCCAAAGTTCTGCTCCAATCACTCCAGTGCCCACCAGAGACAGTTCTAATTTAAAGCACAGAGGATCATGCACTATGGAGCTACACTTTGTTAATTTATTATCCCTCAACTTAATCTGGTGTATTAATCATGACAATAGGTAACTGTGTAGCAACAGCTGTAGATTGCGCTGTCCTGGCAAGCAAACAGAGTTAGATCAGGAGGTTCAAATATGAAAGAGCCTTTATATATCAGTTTAAAAAGCTCTCACATTTTCTGTTAAAATATTGTATCAGCCCATGAACAGTCTTTCAGAGAAAAGGTAGAAACAAAGTGAAGAGAGAGGAAGTTTGATAAACAAACTATTATCTGGTATCTAAGAATTTATTGAGATGAAATAAAGAAAGTGGTTCAGAATTTTTGGCCAGCCACTTTGTAAGTGGTAACACTGAGTCAAAAAGAGAAAGCTTTTTTTGTTTGATTGGTTTTGCTTTTAATAACTCTATGCTTCACTGGTATATAAAGTGATTAAGCCTTCCCTATGCCATTCAACACACAAATGGCCAGAAACCAGCATGTCCATCATGAGTTTAATTTCATCCTGGATTAGGTTTCTGCCATGTATCAGTTGACTCAACCCTCTAGGAGCATTAACCATTTACATTAAGCAGCTAAAATAGGCAATGTGAATTACCCTTGAGTTGTTCCCTATTTAAGTTCTGTCTGTGAGAATTCATACTTTTCATGTCTTGAACAGGAGTTTCAGCTCTGATTGCAAGCCAGGTGTATCTTCAGACGTGGCAAACTGGCCCAGAGATCACGTGGGGATCTCAGAAAAGTGTGCAAAACCTGTTCTTCTGGATGCCTGCTTGCAGATACCAGAACTGCAGAATGATAAGGCAATGTGCCAATAAGGTACTGGGTCTTCAGACAGAATTATACTTTGAGAAAACACTGCCTTGCTGTGGGAACTGTTTCTGGATGTTTCCTGCAATATGTGAGCAATCAAAAGATTCCAAGAACTGCAGAATCATCTTGGTGTGCAACCATGTACAGAATTTTTTTCAGTTTATGTAGGGTGTAGGCTGTGTCCACCTGTAGGAGGATATGTCAGCCACCCACAGAGTGCCCAGGGTGGACAAATTATCATGCATATCTAAAAGGCTTTCCTCCTCCTTTGGGGAAGATGAAAACAGGAGCTCCTGCAACACAGTATGCACAAAGGAAGGATTTCACAGAGGTACCAATCAATAAATGATTCATTGCTCTGGGCTTATCTCAGCCATAGCAACTGTGTTCATCTGATGGGAAGGCTTTGCTTCACATCGGTGAAAGCAGCATGGACAAAGTGTGTGGGAGCCATGCAGGAAGGCTGGGGGCAGGTATGTAGCAGAGAGCAAAATGAGTAGAGAATGGGAAATGTTCAAGAATGTTTGCCAATGATAATTATGATGATGATTATTATTTTTATGACAATAATAATAATAGAAAAGGTAAAAGAGCCTGCTTACACATAAGGCATACTAACTGTTCTAGGGCAGGTGTGATAGTGAGTAGAGTGCAGCACAAGTTGTCAAAGGTACCTAAAAAATGTTGTTTATTTCTGGGCTTTGGGCACCACTGGTATAACACATACTAAACCATTTCTTTGTCTTGGGCAATATGCTAGAAACTCCAAGCCTAATGGTCTGAAATATCACTTGCTTCTACACTACTGAAATCTCAGTCCATTGCCATTTATTTAATCGTCTGCTTGGGTGTAGCTGGATGCAGACATTCCTTTATATCTCCACAACAACTTTCTAATTATCCATCTTGAGTTAATGGGTAGGCAATAAACACCTCTCCACAAGTCCCTGACTGATTTAACTAGGTTAAAAAATTACAAGACTGCATTGCCAGTAAGTCTTCACACTGCAGTCCCTTGTGCAGATGTTTGGAGCAAGAGTAGCATCCAGTGGTCAAAATGTTAATTACATTATATGAGGGCATTTCATGCTGGAAGCATCTTAACAGCTTCAGCTTTCTTGCAGCAAAAAAGCAGGTGAGCAGAAGCCTTGGAAATTCAGGGTCGTGCTTACATTGCACAAAGGAAACCTACACAGAGTAACACATCTGTCTTTCTGCAAGGTGGGTGAGTGTTTTTCCTGCTCATGCCAAGTGAGATCTACTCACCTTTAAGTTTGTAAATGCTCAGACTGAGGGCTGGAGGGATGGATGGATGGATGGATGGATGGATGGATGGATACCATACACCGGGTCATGTTCTAAGGAAAAAGGAAGGAAGGCAAGTGGGGAGGAAGGTGCTGTGACCTTGGTCTGACA
The DNA here is from genome assembly GCA_034509425.1 of Eopsaltria australis. Classification (NCBI taxonomy): domain Eukaryota; kingdom Metazoa; phylum Chordata; class Aves; order Passeriformes; family Petroicidae; genus Eopsaltria; species Eopsaltria australis. The sequence goes on from JAVTVJ010000056.1 coordinate 1,061,648, forward strand.
TCTGTGGAATGAAGCCTTGAGCACAGGACACTGCATGTTAGCTGTGCTTGCAGTGCTGTGGCTTGTCCTTGGCTCAAGGAGCTCAGGCACCAGGCACAGCTGAGAGCAGACCTCTGTCCAGGGAAATAGGATGCCAGCATTGCAGGGGGGAATAGGTGGAGTTTGACTCATAATCAAGGGAGATAGGAGAGGGGATGTCCTTAGGGGATGGCACCACCTCTCTGGTTATTGGTGAGGGCACACAGTTGGAGCTGTGGAGGTGGAATCTGCCTTCCTCCTCCACAAATGCCCTTTATCTTCACCTGGCCTGGGGAGTGAGAAATAGGGCCAAAAGGTGAGTCACACACTGAGAGGACAAGCCTTGCTTGTGCTTTGTGGGCTACAAGAAAAAGTGACCTCAGATAAAGGCTCTGCATGTGCTCAAGGGCATGGAGAAAGGAGGTGAGTTTCTTGCTTTCAGCCAGGAGGACAGGCTTCATTATTTACACTGCAAGTGAGGGAGCTGCCAGGCGTTCATGGGGGAGCACTGGGTTTAATCCTCCCAGCAACACAGGTACCAGCCAGAGAACAGGGAGCATACTGCCCCATAAGGAAAACAAGTCTGCCAGATCAGGATGCCAGAATTTAGCAAGCGATAACTTAGGTTGGATGTCTAGGGCTAGTTTTCCCCCTGGAATTGCAATAAATGATAAAATTATAAAAATTAAAATAAATTAATAAATAACAAATAAATAAGAAGCTGGTTTTAGGAGGTCCAGTATTCATGTCCTTGTGCTGTGTCAGTGTCACAGATGGAGGATCCCTGGAGCAAACCTGGATGCAGCTTTATAGCTGTACACAAAGCTCTGCCTTTCCTGGACAAGGTGCTCTGGTCTCCCCAGCACCAAGAGACTTGTTTTGCTGCATTTCTGTGGCCTTTCAGTGTGCCATTACTCTGTGACCTTGAGGCAGTAAAACTCTTCTGGGGCAGTTAATGATTCTCCCTGCTCCCATGCAAACATTACCCAAGGCAGAGGAGAGCCAGCTGCGAGGGCTGCCTCACTTTCTTTTCCTTCCTCCTTTACTAACAGCAGAAATGTTGCAGCTCTAATGCAGAACCACACTTGCCCAAAGTGCTGGAGAGAGGAATTCTCCCTCACCATCTTTCCTGCTGTTTGTGTCTCCCTACAAAAATACTGTGAAAAGGTCAGATACTAAGGCAAATTCAGGGAGAGTTCACCCCAAGGGCAAGAATGTTACTTAATTCCAGGCTGCCTTGCATGCCTGGCTGGATGTATTTTCAAAATTATTCCCTTCAGGTTCACACTATCTGATGTGGACTGAAGCACCTCCATTAAAAAAACCTTTTACAGAAGAGCTTCTCACTGCTTTCCCAGGAATGCATTGTGGATTTGCCATCATGTGTGTGCTTGGTGCAATGATGTCTCTGTGTTATGCTGAGCTCTGCATGCTGCAGGATTGCTCAGCAAGTCTTCTTGGAGTGCATGGCAGAGGCAAATTCACATCAGTTTTTGGGACAAATTGAAGGGCTCTACTCTGCCCATCCCACCTGACTGCTCAGGTAAGCTGTGACACTTTGGCTGTGGGCATGGATGCTGTGATGGTGTTAGGGCACCAAATGCCACTGCTTGTGCCTCAAGACCTCTCAGGTATTTTCTCCAAGGGAGAACTGAATGTCACAGAGCAGGTAGATGTTGAGTACAGGGTCATGTGAGCCTCTAACACATGGGCTTGTCCTCACACTGTGGGAGCCCAAAGCACCATAACCTCTTCTGTCTGATGCATGGTAACCAAACCAGCCTTCCTGCTCTCATCCTAAGGGTACACCATCCTTCCCTACAGACAGCAATGAAGCTTCTACTGCCTCACAGAGTGAAACTTGTTTAACTCTCCTCCCTGAAGACAGGGCTGAAACTGCATGGGAAGATGAGCTGTACATAGTATGTGTTAACAAGAAGATTAAGAAAACAGACCAGTATCTGTTCCAGGTCATCATTTGCACTGCATCCTGCACAGCACACAGGAAAGCAAAGGAGGGACATGTCCCTTGGCAGGGACATGAAGACTTGGTGACTTTCCAGAGGTTTCCAGAGGACCCTTCTGATAATCTGACCATGTGGCACACACCTTATGGGATGCATACACCCCATTGTTGCACCACATTTGATTGTGATGTAAACTGTCAGTGCCTGTTGTGCTTTTGGTGGTCTGTGAATATTAAGTGCTGGGGTACAAGGCCAAGGTAGGTTTGTAATCCATACAAAGGCTGTCCTGAAAATGCTTTGTGAATTCTCCATGAGAAACACAAAGTGTTCGTAGAAATACTCCTATACATAAACAGAATGCAGTTTAAGTATCCCTAAAGTTCACACTCTAAAAAAAGCAAACAGCAGTAAATATGATAACATATAGACTGTGGAGATATTTAAATTACTGAATAAAAGTGACTTACACTGAGACCATGGAAGTTTGGGAGAGGGCTCACAGTCCCAGTGGGCACGTTTTCTCTTTGAGGCTGTGCAGAGATCTCTTGTGCTGGCAGCAGCATGGCTTTGAGGGACAGCAGGAGTCGGCTCTTTCCAGGTTGCTTAGTTTCTGTGGTAACAGTGCTAAAAATCCGATCACATCCCATTCTGAAAAGCCATATCCCAAGGGTACTGCACGTATGTGTAAGAGCCTAGAGGCAGTGATTCCTTACAGATATTCCTCTCAGGTTTCATGGTATGCTGATACAGGAAAGCGCCCTGGCATGTGGATCTGGTATTTAATGGGCAGCATACTGTCTGTGGGCTGCTTTGCATTTTGCTGATTCTTGGCAGAGGCTGTACTCCTCCTTGGCTAGAGGACTAGAAGCCCAATTAGCAGGGTAAGCAAGGGAGGTCTCAGGGATCATCTGGGTGAGAGCTGCTTGCAAAGACAGGCAAAGGGGTACTCTGCAAGCCTTCTTGCCTGCTACACACCAGACTCTGTGTCAGCACGGGAAGTGCACCTGTGAGCCGTCATCAGAGCCAGGCAGGTGCAGAGCCAGTGCTCCTCACACTGCAGCCTCCTGCCAGTGTGCCCAGCCAAGGGCAACACGGGCACCTCACCCCTCCGAGCAAAAGGGAAGACCTGACTGGAAATAATGAGAGCACCTTGCAACAACCCTCTCTGAATCTGAAATACATTTTATCTCCCTTGTGGCCACGATCAGATTCCTCATCCAGTCGTCAGTCCTGCTTTGCAAGCAGTTCCAGAGTCAAAGGGGTTTGTGGTTTTACTTTACAATGAGCTCGTTCCTTGTACTTTGCTTTTTACCACAATAAGACCAGCAGTAAAAGTAATGTTACATAAGAGAGGCCCCACTATCAAAAGCCTCTCAGCACAATAATATTTTCGTAGAAAGCAAAATAACTTGCTAAGATTTGTGAAGCTAATAAACTAACCCCGGCTTTCTACACTGATTTCCTACAGGAATTCCCAGCACAGCCAAACAGCACAATTCACAGCTCTTTTATCTGTAAACACATTTCAAGGCCATTTGACTAGAATGAGGCGTGGGCATGCAGGCTGATTTGTTTAGTGCTTCCCAGCTGGTCCCGCCCTCCTTTCTGTCCTTGAGATTCTCAGCTATGTCTGAGATAAAGCCTGGTTTCACGCTGGGGTCTCATGCCCAAGTCCTGCTGCAGGGAAACAAGGACTGGTTTTATCTTACAACCTCTGCAAGACCTTTTCCCAGACTCGTCTGAGGCACCTGCAGTTGTAACCAGAGTAACCTGGGAGTGCAAACTGATGCAGGAAAACACCTCTAGTCGAACCAAATATTGTGGTTTTCAGGTGCAAGACAAGTGTTTTGACTTTCTCCAACGTAAAATTATTCCCAAACAGAAGAGCAATAAAATCTCTTGTCAGGTCTTCAATTCCACTCATGTCAGGACACTGTTTGAACATACCTCTGCCCCTGAAATGCAGAATTCTTTGGTCCAAACAAAGCAGGTTTAAAGGTAAGCCCCAAGACCTGCAGGTGGGGCAGTAGATCCATTGCATAATAACAGCAGACCTTCCTAATTCCTTCAAATTCCTGCTTATCCTAATACAGCTGGAAAATAGAGCCCCCACCCATACTGGAGAGCAGCTGCAGTTTGAAGAGAAATATGGTCAACTAATACTGAAGGAAGAAGAACCAGAAGAGAAACACTAGCTGCTATTATTAGAAATACTTTTCTGATACAGATACTTTATCTAAAAAACTTAAAAATAACATTTTATTTCTCCAAAGTTTAAATTTGTCCCTAAAGTAGTCATGGGAATGCAGTGCGAAGGTTCTGTTGCTGCTTGTGATTCAAAACAAAGTGTAGTTGTTCAAAAGCTTTGAACCAGCCCAGGGTTTATAATACTTGTAAAGCTGGTTCAACTAGACTGGCAGAAGGTCAAGGTTCTGCTTTTAGAACTCAAATTTGAGTGTTACCCTGCACAAAGATGTTCTTCCTTCAAGAAAGACTCTGTGGTGCAGACTAAGGCAGCTGCTTTTGCTTTTACGGGGAGACAGTTTGAGACTGTGTGTTCTGTTAAAAGCACCTGGGAGGATTTCATACCCTTCTATTTTCCAGGTCATCTGTCCCTCAGAGAAAAGAAATTAAGGGGGCAGAGGACTAAACGGCAGAGACATAAAATCATGGTTGATTTTATAAAATAAAAGCAGATAATAACTTTCTTTTAGAACACAAAAAATCACAAGGCATGAAACAAAACAGCTGAAGTAGTGGGAAGTACTTCTTAGCACCGTACACTATTAAGCTGTAAAGCTCCTTGTCACAGGACACCAGGAGTCTGGAAAGCTGTTACAAGTTGAGAGACCAACCGGACAAAAAAGGAAGAAAAAGCCATCAAATACTGTTTGATATTAATCACCCCTTCTATCTAAGGTGGTCCCAAGCTGCAAATGGCTGTAAGCAGAAAAATATTTTATATAATGTCTCTATTTTTTTCCCTGGGTTTTTAATCTACCTTCTGCACCTGCTGTTGTTCAGAGTTTTACCTCATGGAAAGAAGGGATTGAAATGAGGATCAAAAGATGAAACCTTTAAAATGATAGAACTGCAGAGCTTGAACACAAGCATCCTGAACAGTACCTGTTGCTCTCTCTCAGTGAGCAGCAGAGAAATACCCTCCCCCCGCCACTGCACTGACTGCTGTTACCAGTTTCTCCTTCTAGGATGTCCAGCTCTAAAAACATTAAATGCCCTATTCTCATCTCATTCCACCCAAAAAAGGGAAAAGCTGAATCATGGCAATGCATAGTAGATGACAATCACTGGGAAATCTTTTATTTCCTTTCTCTTTTTTATCTTCTAATTGACTGAAATATCCTAATTTCCTGAAATATCCAGCTATGTCTCTCAATAATTTAAATCCTTTAGTTGTGGCTTGGGCTTTTTAGGAAGAGAGAGCGAAGAGTAACACTAATTGTCTGCACTCTTCCCCACTCCCCACCCTCGTTGCTGTGCCCACGGAGATCTGGAGTTGAGAAGGAAGGCTGGCATTTTCTCCACAGCCACTCACAGCCTGGGAGCCTCCCCACCATGAGGGTGCCACATGTGCAGAGAACATTCCCCAGCTCATCCCCGGGCCAGGGCAGATGCTGAAGCTGTCAGAGCAGCAGACCAAAGGGCAGTTTCCCCAGCTATGGAAGTGGGGTTGTTACCTCCCCTCGTATTCCTGCAGAGGTGGAACACAGCCCCACCACAGCCTCCCTTTCTCAGGCACCTGCTCCTAGCACGGCTCTGGCGATGCTCAAGCAAGATATAGCCCAAGGCAGAATTTGGCTCAGGACCTATTTTTGTCCCTGTTCCTTTACAAGAATATAATCTGTTAAATTAAATCAAACATTTTCTCCTAAATAAACAAACCATTGCATACTTTCTTTTTGCTCCAAACATACCTTTTAATTACAAGAGGTGAGGGCTTGGCAACTCCAGCTAAAGACGGCCCCCTGAGCAAACAAACAAGCAAGTGAATAAAGAGCTCTGCAGAAGACTATCTTTAGAGAAAGGACTACTTTTTAACCTAATTTTGAAATTAAGTTTATGTTTAAAGTACCAAAATAGCAGAGCAGAGGATAATGAATATTCTGAGGTTAGCAGTACCACACTCAAAAATTAAAATTTATAGTTAAAATGCAGCGGACAAGGAACTTCAAATGATTTGATGAAGTCCAGCACACAAGCCCCCAGTCCTTGAAATACTGCCAGATCAATAGCTGCATAAGAAGAACACCAGTGTTATCTGATAAAGCTGGGTTTTTTCCAGGTTCACTCTTTGGTGGTTTATTTGGTGTTGATTTTTGTTGTTGTTGTTGTTTTTGTGTTTTGGGGGGTTTTTGTTTGTTTGTTTGTTTTGGTGGGTTTTTTTGGGTTTTTTTTGTTGGGGGCTGTTTGATTGTTGGATTTTTTCCCAAAAATCCCAGATGTAGATACAGATATTTTTTGCTTTAAGTAACTCTTACAAGTCAATGGGACTTGCTTTGTATTTTTTAAATTCTATAGAAAGTGTTCCAATGACTAGTGTTTTCTTTATAGTTTCCAGGAATTATTTGGTTGTAAGGAATTTAAACCTTTGCTTTACGACAATATTTTAAAGAACAAAAATCTCCTTCACATTTGAGAAAGCCTGAAAATGTGAAGTCTCAACCACTAGAGTTAAAAATTTTGAATGAAGACACAGAATCTCATTCTATTCCTCAAAATGCACGTACTGATTTTTGGAGTAATGAGTTTGGGGTTTTAACCATATTTTATTTTAATTTAAAATTAAGTAATTTGCAAATTCTATTTGAAAATTACTTTATACTTTTCCAACAGAGGAATCTATAAAAAATAATAAAAATTAGAAGAATGTTTCACAAAACAATGAAGATAAGTTTACAATTTAAAAGTTTGTTGCAAAATCTGTGATATAACTCTTCCAATATATATTCCTAATCACTGAGTTATTTTCAAAGGCAATAGAAACTCAGTAATTCTGCCATTATAGGGAACAATATTTTCCTTCTTTAGAGAGCAATATTCTCAGCTTTTTCATCAGACTTTGGAAAGACTTTTTAGCAGTTTAATCTCAATCCTGCACTCTACTGACTCGGCCAGGCTCAGTGGCTTTTGGAAAAATAAACCAAATCATCACTGACTCCAGCTGCCATCATTTCCCCAACTACTTACTGGGGAAAAAGTCTTAAAATTATGGCAATGGGTTCCATTTAAATTGTTTTTCGTTAATTGTTCAAATTAAATTCTGTATGGGTAAGAGTTTTTGTTTTGTAAAATAGGTGAAAGCAGCCACAAGGATGATGATGCGCTCCTGATAACGGATGCAGTAGTAGAGGAGGAAAAAAGGAAATTATTTTGGGATGTTCCAAAATGCTACAGCAGAATTGGTGCAGCCAACCGCAAGATGAACCAAAACATAACACAAGCTAATTTAAAGATTGAAGCAGTGCTTTAAAATGCTGGGGTCTGTGTGAAAGAGAAACGAGGAAATAGGACTGAAGCTTTTTTTGAAACACTTCCAGTGAAGGTGATCCTCCAATTTTGTGTGCCAGAGATAAGAAAGTATTTAATGACTTAATTAACCCACCCTTCCCACGAAAATTATCACACTGTAAAATTGCCACAGCCTCTCATGAAGCATTCCCGAGGTCCCAGGAGTGGTGGCAGCGGGGCTGGGGAGCCCTGGGACCCCATCCAGCCCTGCCAGGCCAGGCAGGGGCAGGCAGACAGAGGCAACACAGGGCAGGAAAGAGGAATGGAAATCCTGCAGGGAGTGAGGGCAGCAGGGAGAAAGGAGAAGGAAACGTAGCAAGTCCGAATGCATAAATAAATTACATGGGTTGATATAAAGGGGGGGTAGTGCAGGCACCTCACTGCAGCTGATGTCGCTCCAGTTGCTTGTTTACACTTTTACCCACCTCAGGCTGACAGTATGCATTTGCTCTTATTACAGCACTTGAAATAACTGCAAGAATAAGCAGCCTTGTGCTTTAGAATATTCCTTCTCTCCCCCAAATATTGTCCCTATTATATTTCCACAGTAAGAGAGCTCTGACACCTCTACTGCAGGAAGTGCATGTGTCAATACCTCCTCCATCATTCGTCCTCCCCTCATCTCTGCTAACCCTCACACTCTGCTTTTGGGGGACCCCTCTGCCTCAGGCTGATGCTGGGGGTTGAGTAGTGCCCACACCAAAGGGCTGTTTGCCCCGCACCACCCTGGAGGCTCCTGGAACAAGGAAAGAAAAGGAAAGATCCAGTGGCTGCCAGCTGGACCCACTGCCTCCAGGTCAGATGGGGAGGAACTACCTGCTGACCTTTGATGTACTCATCGGGACTGGAAGAAAGAAGTGAAAAATTTCAGGAGGAACAGCAAAATAATTTCAAAACCCCAGAGAAGATGAAGCGAAAAAAAGCATCGAAGCCCTGAGGGCATTCCTGACCCTGTCAGCCACACTGAGTTCCCCAACCTGCCAGGGCCCAGGACCCCACATCAGCCCCCCAGGCTGTCAGCCACTGCCCCAGCAGCCCTCCAGCCCCCCACAGCCCTGCCCTCCTTGGCCACGTGTCCCACCTAGCCATGCCCATGTCCCAGCCTGTCCCCATCCCCAGGGATGTGCCCCCAGTGCATGGCTCCTGGCTGGGCTGGTGGGATGGGCCCAGCCTAGTGAGTGGTGGATTAGAAAGTCACCCAGTGAAAGTGACTGTTTTCACCATTTTCCTCAGGGATGTGAGGAAATCTGCCATCCCAGTGGCACTGAGGTGACCAAGACAAACAGGGGCTTTGGCCAAGTCCTTCAGGACAACCTGAAATTCAAGGGCTTGAGCACCTGTCTTGCTTCTTCCCCTGTCTCCCGTTGTTCTCAGTGCTTTCCTTTCTCTCTGAACCCCTTGTCCCTTGGATCATATCTGTCCTCAGGCGAAAACAAAGCTGAAAAGTCTGTCCCTTCTGGATCTGTTTTTTCTTCATGGAAACAGAATTGCGCTTAAGCTACAGCAGTGGAGCCCTACATGTTTTTTACTCTTTTCCTCCTTATATATCCTAAAGGAATGTTCCTTCCTTTCCTTAACCATCCTAAAGGCCATGCCAAAGAAGGTTTTAATATTTTTTGTGGCTTGGAAGAAATGATACGTGATTTTGTTCAAATAGGAGTGCTAGTAAATACTTCAGATGATCCATTCTAGCTGCCTGTTTACAGGCTTTTTAACAACAAGCTGAATGTGCATAATGATGGTTGTCACCCTAGGAATAAGCAGGCTCTCCTCTCTGTGTTCGTAATTCACTGTAAATACATTCAGCTGTAGCAGGATCATGTTTCCACTTTGGACACCGTGTCCCATTTATCCCATCAAAGTTAAGCCAGCAGAGCATGCCTGAGAGATTTGGGAGGTACCATATTGATGTCTGACAGAGGGTGAAAGAGCAGGGATATCCAAGAGGGCACAAACACCTTCCCAAATGAGTGTCTGGGCACCTCAGAAGAAGTTGCTAAAGGAATGTCAGAAGAATGCTGCTCTGTTCTTTCTCTTCTTCCTTGTTTGAATTTTTCCCCTCTTTCATCAGCAGTATCACTACTCCAAATATTTTTCTTCTTTGCAGCACCCTTTCCATGGGCATTTTTTCCCTGAAACCACAGTATGCTTTCTTTGACAACAAAAGCCCTTAATTTCTCTGGGCAGGATTAGGAAAGATTAATGTTAAATTATCAAAAGTTCTATTTCATTAGCACAGTTCATACCGGTTTCCCTACTCAAACACACTGCAAGAAAACTTTCATTACTCCTTTAAATCCACACAATTTTTGCAGATGCAAGTGTGCAAGTAGATCTGGGTCTGTTCTTGTTTTACACTTTCAGCCATAGCCATGCTGACACAGTGCTGCTGATCATTTCATGTCATGTTTAGGGTGGCCTTGCTAATCTATCCCAGTTATGATTTTTTAAAAATTTCCTCTTTCCCAGGAGAATGCTGATCCTGGTTCTCTAGCCTTCCCTGCAGTGTAAAGTGAAGTTCTTTCCCTTCCATGTTCATGTGCTCTAAAAGCAAACTTTTGCAATATTTAAAGCAAAGGTCTCAGGGAACAGAGCGCAGCCTCCTCACCAGGTGTAATTAATCCCTGAAGCAGATCATATCCTGCACATTTACAAAGATGATACAACTGAAGGCCACACCTGGTGAGCACAAAGGAGCCTCAGTTAAGAATAAATAAGCAATGGGAAGGTTGTGGGTGTATTTTATGACATCCAGAGCTGGAGGAAATGTGCACAAATCTGCCAGAGGGTTTCCAGCTGAACCTTTAGGACTGACTTTAAGGCTATTCCCTTGTATATCTATAGACATTATATAATTTCCCTTTGGTGCCCAAGCTCTAAAAAGCTCCAGTAACTCTACAAGAAAGTGCAGGGTGTGGTGGAGACATGCCTTCCTCAGTGCCTGCTGCCCAGCTTCCTCAGCAACTTGGTAGTCTGTGGTTTCACGCTGTATGTGATGTCTCAACACAGCTAAAGCTTCACCATGCTCTGTCTTAGGCAGCTTTACTGGTTTAACGCTCTCAAGCACATTTCAATCTGCTTCTCCCTTCCCATTACACTGTGCTGCTTTTCAAAGTGATGCTTGTGGACAGGGAAGCCTTGAAAAGGATGAACCCAGAGCAGCTTCCCTGCAGAAATCAGAAGCAAAGGCTAAAGAAAAGGTGATCTAGAGCCTGTATCTTGTTAAGCCTGTGTATTTAGAGTTCAGAAAGACTGTTTTCGAAGCGGCAGGTAGTTTAGAAGTTGACCTGCTCAGCCACAGAACTTCCAAGCAGCAAGAGATGTAGTTGATTTTGACCTGTACGAGCTCTGAGAACTTCCTCACCACTTCTAATTTTCTGAAGCTAGATAAATCCTCTCAGAACTCTGTGTTTGCAGAGGCTTTTGGCTTTGCACAATGATTTAACTGTATTTGCCCCTGTAAGTTTTATCTTCTCTTTGTTTGGGCAATATTTTAATGGCTTTGACTTTGTGTCTTTCAGGCATTTAAAGTGCTACAGCAGATGGGAACAATAACATTTTCATTAGAAAGGCTTGCCAATTTGGGCTTTAATTCAGACTTTTCCAGCTGCTGATCTGTGGTCCAGTGACTGAAATGTATGTCCAATGCAATTTCCTTTAGATTTTTTTTCATTTTCTTGGGCAAAACCAAGAAGACAAGTCCCACACTTTCATTTTGGGTTCAACCTTGGCCTTTGAGAGCCCATATACAACCACACTGAGGTCCCTTTAGAAACATAGCTCCTGTGTGAGGGCACACTAAGGGCCCACCAGTATGCCTGCTTCCTAAAGGCTATGAACACCCAAGCTTTGAAATCTGCCTCTTTGCTTGCACAGCAACAAGCCATGTAGTATCATCCATATAAAGCTCCCCAGCCTTAGTCCTGGAGTCTGCAAAGACATTGTACTGAAGGGAAGAAGTGCAAAATCCAGAGGAGCAAATTAAGCTTCATCTCTTTGTGCTTAACCTGGGTACCAGTAAGCATCCTTATTTTTTTTAAGCTGCTAGCTAATACTTTCACACGAGCAGATAACTTGGTAAATTTTTCACGGGTGATAGTAAATCATGTTCTGCATTTATTGATTATTTAGCTCATCTTTTTAGCATGGGTTAGCGTTTCATAAATATAGAAGTGCATAGGTTTCCGTCTAAAATCCTACCTGAAACAAAACCATTTAAAATCATTCAACTGAAGACAATAGCAAGTCTGAGACTAAAGCTAAAGTAACAACTGGAAATAAATCAATCAGCATGGCCAGCATATTCTTCAGCATTTTTGGACAAGTAACACAGTTGTAGTAAACCTGGCCCTGGCGTTCGTTGGTGCTCTTGTTGCTTTGCCCCATATTCTGTGGGAGTATCTGCTGGTAATGCATTAACAGAAATCACCTTCCAGAGGCATGGAAACACTTTTTTTAGCTCCTGACGTTATAAACGTATCTTGAATCAATAGGGTTGGCCACTTACTGCGAGAATCGGAAATACTGCGGAAGGTAATTGCCTCACAGCAAATGACTTCACATAATTTGATAGTCGCTAGATCTCATGCATTATTCTAGCTGTTAATCCATTGTGATTTATTATCCATTTCTACTCCATTTATCATCACATTACTCTTCAAGGTTTTTCCTGATCTTTTCTTCTCAGAGTCTCACATTTCATTGCCGGCAGTTTAAAACAAGAATAAAATAGATTAAACAGTTGAAATGCTGTTTCACTTGCACTGTGTCTGGAGGGTGTCCTGGGCAGCCCGATCTTTCCATTTTTCATTTCTTGTGGTAAGTCAAAAAGAGTATGTTGATAAAACTCCCCTTTCTGGAGTAACAATGATTAGATTTCACTTCATTTCCAAATCTAGCTACAAATACACAGTGCTGTGCCTTTCCATTGTGCAGCTGATGTTTATTGAGCATGTGTCAGAACATTTTGAAAATACACAGTTATTCAGGACTTTTGTTTTCCATGCTTCTTGAGGGTTAAGGGTTGTCAGATTCAACCCCTTTTGGACAATAGACAGACAGTGCTGGCTGATCTGCATTTCCTTTCACCCTGTTTGAACATTTTCATTCTGTTAATATTTCTCTAGGATTACTCTGCTTGAGGGAGGCTGGACCAGATGACCCACTGTGGTCCCTTCCAACCTTATCCGTTACATGATTCTGTGAGTCCCAATTGAGAGATGTGGGTGAGAGCCCTCAGGTGAGGAGTGGGAAGAGCGGCCACAGAGCAGATTGCTCTGCAGATTGCCCAGAGCTGTAAGTGGGCTCTATGCATACCCATGGGGAACAGCAGGACAGCCCCAAAATGTCTCTTTGCTTGGGACTGTCTGTGCAGAATTCCAGCACAATTCTTTCACAATTGTCAGTGCTGCATGTGAAATAAGACTTTGTGAAAACAAAGGGAGGAGAGAGGGCTTCTCTGTGCCAAGACAGCAAGGATCAGCACTAGAACCTGGAATAATGCTCTTTTTTTGGCCCAAAGCCTACAGTGCTTTAGTTGGTTGTTTTATAGGCGGTAAGGCAGGGGGTACAGGTGACAGCTCAGAGCTAAGTAATCGCTGGTAAGGCTCCTCCTGTTTGCCGCTAAATAAAACCAAAATATCTGGAGCTGAGCTACATGGGGGCTAAGAACAGAAGGAGGCAGCATTTCCACCAGGTTGGACTCAATGACCCTCAAAGCTGCAGGATGATGCTCTTCATCACTACCAAAGCACAAGCAGGATTCCAGCCCATGAGTGACTTGTGTAGTGAGGCTCATTTACAGTCCTGGATGATCATATCATAGTTGGACTACTCTCTAGGTTCCTTAGTCAATGGATTACCTCTGAAGTTACAGGAGGAGAAGGTATCTTCTCTCTTGGTCCTGCGGCATGGTGGGAGGTTTGTCAGACTGGTGCTTCACTCCCTTTCTAGTGAATACAGTTCTCTTTGTGCTATGCTCAGGCTCCTTGCCTATGTTTAGAAATCCATGGCCATTAAAGATGCCCAGCAAGATAGGTGAAACTGCAGGCATTTGTTTTGACAGAAATTCTTTCTGCCTAAATGAGACCTTTGTTTCAGCTGACAGCTCTTCAGAAGGCTTGCCTGTGCTTTACACGCTTGACATTTTTTCTGGCTAAGCCCATTTTGCATGCTAGTAATACATCACCAGGAAAGTACTGGGCTTTTTTGCTTGACCTTCTGCAGTTCCTGTTCCCATTTTTAGAAGCCACTTCAAATGTTGCTGTTGGTTATGTTCCATTTATATTCAATCTGTTCATTACGTCACTGTTGTCACTCATACTGCTAACTATGGAACTGAGAATTAACCTTTTTTTTCAACAAAAGTGCATTTTCAGTCTCCTTACCTATCACTTATTAATTGAAATTTCAGCATTCCTTGCAACACACAGGGGTTTCTTTGTCTCTTTACTCATTACATGGTGTATGCAAGTTGCAACCTACCGCTTAAAAGGGGATTTTCCTATAACGCAGCCAATGATGATTTGTGACTTCTGTGGATTTTAGGTAGAGCTCATATCTCTTTCTGGTAAAACTGTGACATGACAGTCACCAACGATGAAGTTGCATCCACAAACTCAGATGTCCCTATGGCTTTGCTTTCTATCCCTCTTTGAAGCAAATGGTGTCACAACCATGATGTCACCACTTTCTTTTAGGATGGGCAGAATTTCCTCTCTCCTTCTCCTCTCATTCCTAAGCCAGAGATGTGAAGCTGATGGAAGAATTCTTTATCTAGGCCTGCCTGGCAAGAGCTGGTCTTGTCACCACTTCTTGTCTGCAGGCTTGATACAACTGCCCATTTTCCTGAGGGATGGGAGTCTAAGGTGACAGATTCATTACTCAGAGACTTCCAACTGACAGGCAAGTCTGTGTCTAAATATAGCATTTTGTACCCTTTGCTACAGTCATTCTTTTGCCATAAATGTACCATTAAGCGGGGTGTTAAAAATGGGTTCCATTTATGTTAAAGACAGGAGATTCATAGCTGCACACACCAGAGGTCTTTATGGAGCAGCAAACACTACCATTGTCCTTGTGGACACAGTCTGAATGATCAGTGGATCTCCACAGAGGACCCTGTAGAAAATAGGATCTCCACCAACTGTATTCAAACAGATCTGCTTTCTCAGGGCTCGTTTACATCAAAAATCCTATTTAAATGTGTGTGTCCTGGCTCCTTCCCCAACCCCCGTTTTATTTGTCCCCCTTCCAGGTGGTGAGCAGGCTTGGACTGTTGTGCTGCTGGTGTCAGAGTCCATCCCACTTCCAGCAGACAAGAGGTTGTTACTAAGAACTCTCCCCTATTTGACTTTCAGGGGGTCAGTAAAGCACAAAGTTGAAAGTCACTATGGCAAGGTCTGACCATAGGAATTTGACCCTGCTGGCTTTTACAGCTCTAACTACATGAATACAGTTAAGGAAAGAAAGATCTGGAAACAGCTGCCTTGGAGACATCTGTGGGAAAGAAGACATCTGGTCTTGAAATGGACTAGCTTGGGCAAGACCCAGGTAAAACTTCCCAGGTTCAATCTCTCTGAAAGTTATTATATCATGTGGGCATGACTTTTAGGTTTTTTTGAAACATCTGGGGTTTTCCCGAGATAACCTACTCACGGCCAAATGGCAAGGGGTGTTACCCTGAAAGTGAACAGGCAGTGGTATTCCTTTAGAGCATGTTGTAATTTGACTGAATTATGTCAGTAACAGTTTGCTGTGCCTGAAACTAAAATACATTGTGCTGGGGCTTGTCAAGAGAGCTTTTATCCAGCATATGGTTTGCACAGTCAACCCTGAAACAACCTGAGCCATGTGAAAATTTAGCATGCATAGCTTTGGCCTGTACGTTTGGACAAAGCTTTAATTCTCTTCATGTTTTCTGAGTGCCAAGATCTTGGCAGTTCTGCAGAGCAATAACTTGGCACAGCAAATGAAAGTGCACCTAAGGAATCCCCCTGCTGATGACTGGTGTTGTGAGCAATCATGAGTCATATCTGTAGTGCTCTGGGAGGTCAACCAGAGGGTGCCACTGGAGGAGCGCTGAACGGCAGCTCCTGGGCAAATCCCGAGCTCTTTGGCATGACACTTTTCTCGTAAGTCTTTGCAAGCTGCCCTGCAAGGCCCTTCTGGTATCGTCTCCTCCACTGCTCTGACTTGCTCATACCACACTCATGGAGTGATGCACCATGGGTGGGCACTGTGCACCAAGTCCTTACAGAAATGCAGGGGGGATAAAGGTGATCCCCCATCCTGGCAAAGAGCTCGATGTCTGGAGTTCCGGTGCAATGACCACAAAACCTGAATGCATTGGTGTTGACCTACATGACCTACAGAGGTCATCCACCTCAGAGGTTCAGCCTAAACTGGAGTCTGTACAGACCAGGATGCTCCAGATTTCCTGTACTGGACAAGATCTTATCTCAGGCATTCATAGGAATGTGGCACAGGCATGAGCAGGATAAAGTATGTTTGCAGTACAGTTTTGGTATGGCATAGTTCTTCTCACCCTCTCTATTTCTGGATAAATGTTCCTAGGGTTTTGTTGGGTTTTTTAAAAATATATTTTCTTATTTTCTAAGCACAGAAGTCTTCGACCAAAGAGACCACAGTGTGAGCATATTGCAGATACCTCCATAAAAGACTGAGTGAATATGCAGCAAGAACTGGGTGCCCCGTGGCAGTAACACTGGCTGGGCTGGCAGTGACAAGGAGCTGGCAGCAGGCTGGCAGGCAGTGTGCCACCTTGGCAAGTGTGAGGACAACAGAACAGGCACGAAAACATTCTGCAAGAGCTGTCCCAACTGGTCCCTGGATGCCTTGACCACTTGCTTGGCAGATATTTCTCAAGCTGCAGCCCCTGGAAATTCCCTGACAGCCCACCCAAAAGGATGCAATACCAGCCTTGTTACCTGCTTTCAAAAGCTGGCTGTGCAGAAATGCAGGATCAAGCTTTGCAGGGTCTAAGGCTGCTTTGCTGCTTTGCTGCTTCCTGCTCACTGAAGACAATCCTGGGCCTGGATATGCAATCAGAAACCACCCTTTTCAGAGCTAAGGTGTTGATTAGAGGTGGGCTGGTTCACCAGACATGTCACTTCCCAGGGACATGGGACCCTCCTCCATCTGCATTCCTGTGCACGAAGGGCCAGGTACACCAAAACAGCTGGTGCAGCAGGAGCTGGCTGTCCAAACACGCTCCTATTGTAGACTGTTTTATTTCTGTCAGTCAATACTCAATGGCACTGTGAGTTTATTTCTAACAAGAGGAGAAGATTATATGAGTAAGGTTAGTCTTGGTTGTGCAGTCCTGTTTGTTTACTGGGAAGTGCATGCATGCCTACATCCCCAAAACAACCTGGAAGTGAACAGCATTGAGTTGTGTTGCTCACTCTTTTCAAAACAGCTTTTCCTCTCAGTTCTGCTTGCCCAAATTTTCTGTCTCCAGGAGATCTTTCCCAGGACAACTCCCTCCATTACTTTGCCATATTTTTCCTGGCTTTCAGCCTCCAAAAAGCTTTCAGCAGCCGGCGTGCTTTCCTCAACATTTGCAACTCATTCCATCAGGCCAGGTTTTAGTTTTGGATACATTTACATGCAATGTATTATGTAAGTTCCTACCATTTTAAGCTGTCATGGCCTTCAGAGGCTGTTTTTCCATTTGACTTGGAGAAATCCTACATAGATTACCCACTGTTCTTAGTGAAGTCTCTGCCTTTTGCCTATAGAAGGCTATTTGATTTTGAATTTAAATAGCCTCTACTAGAACAGTAAGATAGAGTTTAAATCACTTATGTGAATGCTAATTGAAGGACAGATCCATCAGTACTCATGAGAAATTTACAGTGAAAAATTATTTGAAATAAGCAGAAGTTTGTATAGCTGCACAGTAATTATTCTGTACGTCCCCCTGTGTTAACGTGCAGGGAGCTCAAAGAGGTTTCAGTTTGGAAGCTTCAGGTGCCCTGAAATTATGTTCATTGCAACCTACTCCACCTCCATAACTCTGCTTATGGGAGGGCATTCCTAATTTCAGGAGCTGCTTCCATTTTCTTTCCTATTTATCCTGTTGCAAATACCTAAAGTGTTGCTTCACTGGTGTAGCTCTGCCTTGACAGTGGAGAACAACTCAGCCTAACACCGAAGTGCCTGAGTTTGAGAAATCAGGTTCTGCACAGTGACACCTGGCCAGGGACACCCTCTGCTCTGAGCACACCCCAAACACCCAGAGGATGGGCTCCCAAGGGTTCTGCTGCTCCCTCTCACTGACGGAGATTCTTTGTGTGGAAAATGATAGCAGGGACAGAGAGGGGAGGACCTGGCAGACTGGCAAAAGGAGCACTGTGAGACACAAATCCCTTACATACTACTCATCCTCTGAGTTAGAGAGGTGTTTGGTTATGCAGCTTATTAATAGTGCTAATCACAGTCATGGACAATCAAATCCAGGTATCCAAGAAATGTCTGCCTGTACTGATGCAGGGTAGCTGGGATTTGCCAGAAATCTGCTCTCCCATGTGTGGCTGTGTTACCAGGCTGTCAGGAGAGTTCAAAGTGTGAATGATTATGCAGCTAAGGGGAAATGAAGCAGTCACATATTGAACTTTCAAAGATGTTTTTCTTACAAATCAATGAAGTGTTGGTTCTCATTTTTATTTCCATAATCAGGTGACTTGTTTTCACTATGTGTCAACTGTCTGCTAATACTTGATTTTCACTTTATAGAGATAGATTTTTTTTTTTCTTATGATTTCTGGAGAGGCAGCTGAGTGCTGGTGAAGGTGAGAGCTAGCTGTAGGCCAGTGGTAAATGGGAAGCAGAAAAACATTTCAGTCCAAGCAACCTGCAGTGACCTGAGAGGAGGGCTCTGGCTGTACCCCAAGTAATGCAGTGTTATAGGAAGGAGCAGCAGAATGAAACAGCTCATGCTGAAAGCCTGACATCTACATTAGGTGCCTTTTAGGAGGGTTACTTAAGACCAGCTCATCTGGTTCAGTGAACTGGACACTCACTTGTGGTTCACACACATCAAATGTGCTCCTGGAGAATCTCATGGCTTAATTTGATCCAAAAGGGGTCTAGCTTACAGACTCCAAGCATGCAATACCAGATGCAGTAAATGGGGACAACTGGACAATTTGTCTCAAAAGCATGTTCCTTGACTAAAACACTGATGTTGGCAAGGCAAAAGAAATAGAAATAGATTAAATTTAGACTAAATGAAGAAAAATTTTCCCTGTGTGAAGTGTAAGAAAAAAGAAGCTGCAGGTTCACAATAAATTGCAGCTGACAAAAAAAAGCACAGCAAATAAGTACGCAGTTTCTTCTTCTTTCTGCATCCCTCTCCTTCCCTGGTATACCAGAGAGGAAGTTGGGGTGCTTAGCTTTGCATTCTGTATGCAGAAGAAAGAAGCCAGCCATCTAGAAATTAGATATTGCAATGCAACCCTACAGGATCTAATAATAAGCATATTTACTTTAAATTAAATATTACTCACCTCATGATTTAAACAGGGGAGAGCCACATTTTGCCTTCAGTAGAATGCATACTGGAGCAAAATCCTTTCTATAAATATTTAAATAAACTACATTCATTAAATTAGTTTTCCTCTCAGTCTTTCTGTATACTTCTATTTGCTATCAAAAGCTGCATTATGGTTTCAGCTCAGTTCTCCCCTGGAGGCCATAGCCACAATAATATTGTTTGATGTAAATAGGCTGTGGTGACTGAATTTTTTACTCCAGTAAGCATATTGCTTGGAACATGCTGCTCACTCCCCTGGTCCAAAAAACTGTGAAGGGATGACTCATAACTAACAACTGCTACTGATCTCATTTCCCTTACTCAAATCCCACAGTTTATGTACAGTTCTGTGTGTGAATGTGTCTCCAGTCTTGCCTTATTCAGCCTTAGGAGCAAAGAAGGGAGTTTCTTTCCTTTCTTTGAGTGGACTGGTGCTCATCTCACTAATTTAATATTCATTTACAGGGACATAATGGAAGTTTTAAGTTCGGTTTATCCCACAGCAACTGCATGTGTTATTTTTAGAACTGCTTTCTAAGCATTTTTAGGATAGATGGCCAGGTGGACTTGCACCAGCCTAGACTTTATGAGCTATTTATATTATGCATTACCCTCTCTGAACCGTTTGTCTGTGCATAAAGATCTCTGCATGTGACACACTTCCTTCCTGGGTGTAACCAGACTGCACTTGTGGTCTTCCCCTGCTAAAATCAGCCTCAAAGACTTCTAAGCTGCAAGAATCCTTCTCTGTTGGTGTTTATTTTAGTGGTTCTCCTGTTGCCTCCTCCCATGGCTTTTGCATGCGCGCAGCGCTGCTCCGGGGTCACTGCGGTGGAAGTCAGGGCACCGTGCCAAAGTCAGCACAAATGCTGACACAAATGCAAGTGCACCATCCTGCCTCAGGGCTGAGCATGCTGGACCTCATCTTCTCCCTTGCCCTGTGTTTCTGCATTGGGTTTCCCCCTGGAGACACCCAGAGGGCCTCAGAAAAGGAGGTGAGGCATAATCCCCACTACAGGTGCCGGGGTTTTTGAGAGAAACTGTAAAGAGACTGGCCAAGAAAGACTATAACTGGGCTAATAACCCTCATAACCCAGGGCTACAAAGATGACTTGGGAACCTCCAGGGAGGCCTACTTATGGTTGAGCCCACACTTAGCACTGGGCTGGATTTATTGACATGAGTCACACACACTAATCCTCACCTCAGGGCTTTCATTTGGCACCAAGCTCTTACTTTACAGTCTTCACTGTCATCCTTCAGCTAAGCAGTTATTTTCTATCAAGAGTTCAGTACAATCTTTACCAAAAGCTTTCCTTATCTAAATGTAAGAGAAGGTGAACAGGTTCTCTTATTCTAAGACAATTAGCCAGTGCTCCTTATACCACATTGTTCACCATGCTAACAAGGCCAGTCAGCAGGAGAAAGAAATGAAAATTCATGCATTTTTTAGACAAGCTGCTCTAATATTATTAAATCCACTACAGGACTACCTAGGCTTTGATACAAAGTACCAGTTTTTCCCAATTACGTCCACAATTTTGTGCAGGAGAGAATTCATCAAAATATAGTTTCAAAAAGTTATTCCACACAAACAATCTCATGAAAAGGTCCCAGACCTTAATCATGCAGTGACATTTGTCATTTCATAGAATCATAGGATATTTTGGATTGGAAGTGAGCTTTAAAGGTCATCTAGTCCAACCCCTTCTGCAACATTCAGGGAAATCTTCAACCAGACCAGATTGTTCAGAGTCCCATCCAGTCTGGCCTTGAATATTTCCAAGGATGGGTCATCCACAACTTCTGTGGGCAGCCTGTTCCAGCACCTTACCACCGTCATTACAAAAAAAAAAAAAAAAACAGATTTTCCCATATACCTACTCTAAATCTACTGTCTTTTATTTCAAAATCATTACCCCTTGTCCTATCGCAACTAAAAAGTCTGTCCCCATCTTTCTTATAAGCATTCTGTAAGTACTAAAAGGCTGCAATGAGGTCTCCCTGTCTTCTCCAAGCTGAACAACCCCAAGTCTCTCAGTCTTTCCTCATGGAAAGGTGGTCAAGCCTTACAGTCATTTTTTGTGACCCTCCTCTGGACTTGCTCCAAGAAGTCCATGGGGTTTTTGTGCAGAGGATCCCACAGCTGGATGCAGCACTACAGGTGGGGTCCCACAAGACTGAAGCAGAGGGGCAGAATCACCTCCCTTGCCCGGCTAGCCAGGGCTCTTGGGATGCAGCCCAGGATGTGTTGTGGCTTTCTGGGCTGTGAGTGCACACTGTTGGCTCACATCCAGCTCTTCACCCACCAGCACCAGCACACTCTTCTCAGCAGGGCTGCCCTCAATCTGTTCATCCCCCAGCCTGTACTGACACCAGAGGCTGCCCTGACCCAGATTCAAAGCCTTGTACTTGGCCTGGTTTTCTCTTATGAATTTCACATGGGCCCACTCCTCAAGCTCATTCAGGTCCCTCTGGATGGCATCCCAGCTCTCGGGTGTGTCCATGTATGGCATAACTCTCCATTACAGGAGCTCCAAGAGAGTACCTACCCCTCTAAATTTGTGAGTAGCAGCTGGCACTTCCACATTTCCACATAGCAGGGGTCCCACACATCTGATCATGCTGTGTGCTGACCCTGTGGTGCCCATGCAGGTTTGCAGAAAAATGGTGCCATCACTGCCTGTCATACCAAGCCTTCACCAGAAACGTGTGTCACCACATATGCCTTCTTCTACTTCAGGATTAACTGGTGGTGTAACATGCAGAAGGTTGTCAGAAAGGGAATGTGGACGGAATATTTCAGAGGAAGGAGAAGGTAGAAGAAACCACACTGTATTCTGCTATGGTCCCAAGCTGGTATTTGAGTCCAAGTTCATCTTCTATCCAAGCTGATGGAGACAAACCTATTACTTACACAGAAGCTAACACAGGCCCAGCTCAGGGGCAAAAGCTAAATGCATACCCATTTCAAGGGCATCCTAGGCTGGGAATGCTGTTTACATCTGTATTAATAAATTAAATGTGCCAGGAACTGTCTCATCACATGGAGGCGAGGAGGGAGAGGAGAGGAGAGGAGAGGAGAGGAGAGGAGAGGAGAGGAGAGGAGAGGAGAGGAGAGGAGAGGAGAGGAGAGGAGAGGAGAGGAGAGGAGAGATGAAGAGGCAGCAAGGGGGACCTAAAAAAACCTAATGCACTAAAAACTGCGCTACAACCAATATTTAAAAGATTAAAGAGAACTGGCATGAAGTTCATGCTTTAGACAAATACTTGCAGAGGCTGTGGTGAGAGCTCATTGCAGGAAATGGAGCAGGGGAAGCCGCACTTTAAAGATTCAAGATGCTATTAGAAGAGATTTCCCTGTCTCATGATGTTTATTAAATATCCAGTTTTAGACTAGTGATAAGGTCAGACATTAGTACCCAGCTCCTATGTTAATATTTAATATTATTGACCCCCGTTCTCATGTTTCAGGGGAACATGCTGGAACCTGTCACAAAAATTACGTGGGGATGTGGTACATAAATATAGGGCAAGACTAGCTGTAGCACTGATTTCTTTGCTGCCTGAAACTAGATTCATTTTTTTTTTTTCATATGCAGCTTAGTGGGACCTGTAGGGTATGACAAATATTTATTCTCAGCATAGCATTTTGCTGCACATACAGAAAGGTTGTGGCTGTTTCTCGATGCTCCCTGGCTGCTGCTTCTGTGGTGGTGCCATTCAGTGCAAACAAAGAGAGGAGCAGGGGGAGCATTCATTGCAGTCAGCACCGCCAGTTTACAGCATCAACTTTTTTCTCCTGAGCTACAATACCCCAGTGCCAAACATGGACATTGTGATCCCTCTTTAAACTGTCCTGTAGCCAGAAAAAAAGAATGTTATCTGGCAGGACAGCTTCATTTACTGATGAATTAATGAATGCAGAATTACAGATATCTGATTCTGTTAGATAAATGTGATAGTGACAATGCATTATACACATAATCTGTCCCATGCTACTGCCATTTACTGAAGTTAGCCTCAAAATGTGGATACTAAATGACTGCAGCTGCTGATGGTTAAAATCCAAACCTTTTGAAAACATGTAAAAGAGAGTTCAAGGCTCATGTTTAAAGGGGAAGGGAGAAGCATACTTGAAGATCATGGACATCAGCTGAGAAGTGGACAGCTTGTGAGTCAAAACCCCTGTTAGCCACATGTGGAAAATACTATGAAGATGAGAGCTTCAAGAAACTATGGAGATGAGAAAAATGAATTGTTACAGTGTTGGTGTATTTTTACAGATTCTAACCTCAGAAAACCAGAACAAAGAAGAATAAGTAGTGAGCCTTAGCATGACAAAATTATCTTGGAAGGTACATGTTATCAGTGGTCTGCAGTAGGTCATTCTCAACAGCAGAGGTGCCAACATCTGCCAAGTAGCTAATTCTCTAGATAGGCTGACCTCAGATAAGACTGGTTTCTAAATGAACTGGGACACCTGCATGAATCACAGGATGAGGAGGAGCTGGAAAGGCTAACTCAAACTAAATCCAGAACTATAATAAAATAATGTGCAAGTATTCATCTGAATATGGTACTTAAAATCAAGGTATAGTGGTAGCTTTCCAAAACAACATCCTCTCTCTGCAGGACAGATGCCTTATACACACGTTATAGACACTTCAGGGTGAGACTGTTTCTTTTTAGTCTTTATTTTGCACAGGATTGGATTGAATGACATTATGCTCCATATTTGAAGCCCCAAACCATTATTATGAGATAGCACATAACAGAAGGGAGGACATTCTCCCTGCATGCCTTCAGCATTTCTCACTATACTTGGATGTGAAGTCAGCATTCTCAGGAGAACTTTTTCAGGCACAGAGTTTTTCTGCGTAATACTGCTAACAGTTATACTAATTATATAATAATAACAATAACTATAATCATTATATCTTATTATGTAATAACAGATCGATAAATATAATAATTATGTATGTTAATATGTTATATGGTAATTATACTATTACACTATTAATTTGTAATAATAGTACTGAGAATAAATATAACAAGGACAAAGAAGCAAAAATAGCTTTTCTCTCATCTATGCTGATTCATTCCATCTTCATTGTTCTAGACAGAGAAACAGTGTTACCTGAGCCCTGCATCCTTATTCTCCCTTCTGCCTTCCAAACTGTGGAGCAGGTTGAAGTCAGCTCTTATAAAATACTAATGGAGCTTAGGGAAATGCTGCTATTCCTGCTGATGTAATGAGATCACAACCAGCAGTCAGAGCACTTAGAGTTTGGTTTCTTGAGCTTTGGATCATCAGCACCAGTGCAGAGGAGCAGATGTGGAGTCCCAAGGACATGTCACTAGCTAGGAGATGCTGCTCATCTGGGAGCATCTCCACATCTCCAGCTTCTGGAGGAAATCTTGGTGGCTGTTCCCAGGATTACTCAGGCATGAAAAGCAGCTACTCTAGGGTCAGCAATTCCCTGGCTTAGCAGAGCAGCTGCCTGTGTCCTGGCAGTGAGCTCCCGTGCCCTCATGTGAGTCGGAGCCATGGGCTTCCACACACCTGGACGCAAGCATGCACCTCTGCTCCTAACTTGGAAATCCCTAGCACTTTAGGAAATACTCAGCTTTGGTGACTCCAGCCTGTGATTTTACAGCACCTCCCTCTTTTTAATTCTTTAACAGTTATCTTGGAAGTAACTGATTAGATGGAAATCTCAGCTTCCCTTGAATCACTGAATCATTTGGTCTTTGTCTTCACTTCATAGAGAGTGCAAAACGTGGTATCAAAAGGCTGTAAAACACAAATAAGCTCAAAAGTCTTTCTTTACATTTTCCAGAGGCTGAGAGAGTGCAGAGCTGGGTCTAGTTAGATACACGTGTGTGCTTTTGCATGTGCCTGTGTGTGTGTGAGCACTATTTGGAGGCAGAGAGCCCCCACCCCGCTTCAAGCAATGCCCATTGTCACCCCCTGAAGTCCTGCAAAGTGCTCCGTGCCTTGCCCCCTCTCCAGGGCTGCCTGCTCCCCGCGGAACTGCAGCTCCTGGTTCCTTCTCGTTAGGTGAGTGCTGATAACACCTTGTGGGGAATTGCAAGTTAAACACATGTAAGAGGAAAAGACAAACCCTACCGCTGATAGCAGATAAAATCGCCACATACACTTAACCGCGCTAACCTTATCTTGTTATCTTAAATTAGCAGAGCTCAATCTAATTAAGTGCTCACATGGAAGAAACCCAAGTTGTGGTGCGGCTAGTCAGCCTGAAGGCTCTTCTAACCGCAGCACTGCTACGGCTCTGCTCCTATGGGGTCTGAGACAAGGTACAATTCATGCCCCAAATCGTTTGCAGGCTAAACCTGATGTCCTCTCAGAAAAGTGGGCGGGAACTCATTTTATAGATGTGGTTTACATCTTGAAAAATTAATATCTGATGGATTATTTCAACTCTTAAAACAAGATCGGCATATGCTTGTGCCTTTTTTGCTGTTATCAGCTGCATTAACTATGCCAGGGCTGTTGCCTAATACGCTTACACTGATAAGTTATATTACACCTAAACCAGAAATTCCTATAGAAGATAAGACCTAGGGAATCAAACTGCATTGATTTATTTATTTATACCCCGAGGTTTATCAGCCGCAGCGTAGTTGATAAATTGCTGTTGTGGATTTGTCAGATATGCTCAAGAACCAATAAAAATTGCAATATTAAATGATTTGGATCCCAAAGCTGTGACCCAGTAAATTCAACAGCCAACAATACCCAAGAGAGCATTGTCTCTAGCTTTTTCATCTGCTGACATTACCTCCCACTCCAATAGCTGGATGCCCCCTTGTATCCAGATGGTGTTTTATGCACATCTACAGCACAGCCCTGAAGTCACACATCTGGATCTCACTGGAAATTGGAAGCACCATCACCATGCTCCTGTCAAGAGATTCATACCTGCACGGTATGAATGGCTGTTGTATACAGCCATTTTATGGTATCAGTGAAGCTACCTGTCCCTTACTGTTTTTCATCTAAAATTTAACTGGACCTTCTCAAACACAGTGTGCACCTCAGTTACTTGTGTCCAGGTCTGAAGATGGCACAGATTCTGAGAATTAGCACAAACTGTGAGAGAGTGTGTCCCAAGCAGGCCGGTGTCTGTGAGACGCAGTCTGTGCTGGTGAGGCCGTGCAGTGCAGCACCAGGGCTCAGCTGACAGACTGCTAGCCTTTGCTGTCTGCTCCATGCAGAACACAAGCCCCAGGGAGACTGGGAACTCAGCTGGAAGGACAGCAAGCTGGGGAGGAGAAAAAGCTCTCATATTCTCCTCTGTTTGCCTGGGAGGGGGGACCTGCAAATGAAATATCAACCAGTTCCTTCATTCCTTCGTTTGAACAAACCTCAAAAAGAAGGGAAAAAAATTGCTTGGATAGCAGACACAGCCTCCCACTATGGCTTGTCTCAGCTACTAAGGGAGGGGGGAGTGGGGGAGCACAAACAAGCATCTGGTCTTCCTGATCGTAATCTGACCCATGAATTTAAAACACTGTGAAATTCAGAGGTGGGAGGGTTTCTCCCAGGGAGCTGTGCCACATTCCTGGGAACAAAGAACATCTCAACACCCAAAGTGCTCACCTGCGGAACTTCTCAGCTATTCATATCCCTAAGGAGGCCTGAACATGACACTTTTCTCCACCATTTGGGATGCCACAGCCTCAAAGAGGCTCAAAGCCCTCTTCCTCAAATCCAGCTTATAAATCCCCTTCCTACCCACCCTGTCATGACTGGCTGCTGTGCTGCTGCTGCCAAGCCTCACGTGCTGACAGAGAGGATTTTGCTACCTGTGGGCAGCTGAAGATCCTCAGAGCTCTGAGCACCTCCTGCACCCAAAGGCAGCAGTGCTGCTGCCAAGATCAGGCCCGATTCCCACACACAACCCACAGAAATGGGTTTCAGCCAGGGACACAGAGCTGCCAGAGCTGAACCTTCTCCATCGGAGCTGCTGGAGTGTCCACTGCACATCTCCAGTGGGCTTCAGCACCCACACTGGGCTGTAGGATGAAGGGAAGGGGACAGCTAGGTGAGAGATGTAGCAGACAGGCAGTGATGCCTGGTCACAGTTAGAGCTGAGTTTTAGATTTACCACACCACGGTTAAAACAAACAGCAACTGCCAACATTCAAAACATTGAAATCCATTATGGTCCATTTTCAAACAAAATAAAATGTAAGCTGTTGGCCACAGTCATAGGCTGGTCCACAGTCTTGACAGATTATAGTTAAGGATGTTGTACAGAGGAAAGGGATAACCCAGAAACTCTTCAGCCCTTGGCCAAGCCATCTGCTCTCAGTCTCCCCATTGCCCTCCATCCTCTGACATCACAAGGACCTGGAGATGCCCAGTGCTTCCAGCAGCTGCCCATTTAGCATGGATGAGCACTGTTACTGCCATGAGAAGCTCCTGATGCTTCTCAGACATGTGAAGCTGAGGAGGATCATGCCCTGGCAAAGAGGCAAATGTGTTAGAAGGAAAGAAATAGAGACCCAGCCACAGGATATCTCACAATGTGCTGCAGACCAGCTGCTTTGTTTGGCAAATGATAACTGGGATAAACCCTTAGAAACTGAAGTATCACAGAGAAGATCCAAGGGGAGTCAGCACCTGGATAAATCAGGCTTACATTAAGCAGACTGATCTCCAAACACAGGCAAATTAAGCACTTGCAGAGAGCTGAGGACTACCTGTGCCAGTTACAGGCCAGATGCTTTTGGCAGATGTAGCCAGACTCTGCTTCCAGGAACAAGAGCAGTAGCACTCAGTGGTGTGTATAATGCTGCAAAGCCTGAACTGATCCCAATGATGAGTTATTTCCTTTTCCATCACCAAAAGAGTGGCAAAAATTATCAGCCCAGAGCACACAGGTAGGTAACTCTCAGTGTAGCATTACTGAAAAGTAGAAAACAAAACCAAACCAAATAATCATATTACAGCCAAAGAAGAAATAAAAGCTTAGTAGGAGAATGTCGTGTACTATAAGTGGATTCAACAGAAACTGGAGATTTGCAGTCTAACTCCAGTCATGCTACTGAAGTTTTCTTTGAAAAGGCTGTTGCAGTTAGATGTAAATTCATGTGGGTTGCTCCTCTGCCCTTCCCAGGGCAGATAAGCAATCAAAACAAATACATTTATCTGAGCAATCTGTTAATCCTCTGCATAAATAACATTTCACCATGCAAGTTATATTGGGCTTAGTGTTCCTTGAGCATTGAGAAGCTTAGCAAAGTAGTTCAGTCTTATCCTATGAGCACAACCACAAAATCCAATCCATGTTTGCATGTCCTAAGGTTACCCAGGAGACAGGGATAAGGGCCTTCTTTGGTCTCTCTCTGCACAAAATGGAGCTTTCCAGCCCACCTGAATCTCTGCTTCTGGTAGAAGGGAGTAGGTGAAGAGAGCCTGGCACAGGGTTTGGGGCAGACAAAAGATACACAATCACTTTTCCTTAGGTTAGCAGGAATATTCATGTGGATCTCTTTCTTCCAAAGCCAAGATCCTTAGTTTTTTCTCTCAGCATTTTAAGTCTGGAGTGGCAGATCCCTGCACAGCTGCTGGTTAGAGGAGACTGAAGGCTGGCTCAGGGAAAGCACATGCCCTTAAGGGCTCTGTGCTGGAGTCAGGGAAGCAGAGCTTTCCTGGGGAAAGGTAAGCAGAGCCCTTCCAGAAATGCTGCCAAACCTGAAAGCTCAGGGGATACTTTACAGAGCACACCAGCCAGGCACAGGGTGCTGCTCACGCTGGCTGAACAGTTTGGAGGGTGAATACAGAGGGTGGCCCTGCTGGGATGAGAAGGCATCTGTCCCCAACAGCCTTCCCAAGGGATTTTTGTGAACTCTACACCTTGTAACCATGGACCTCCCTGGCTCTTGACATGATCTTTCCTACAAAGCAGGGCTCTGAAACAAAGAGCTTTAAATCTAACAGCAAAAAGCTGTTAGATTAATATTCCTAATAACAATTTTGAATCAAAATTTGGAATATTTTGAGAATTTATTGACCATGCACATGTTCAAAGAGACAACAATTTTCACACATTTATATACCCTATAATATCCAGAATTTTTTTATAGACACTCCCAAAAGTCCACCCAGTTTATTACATCATGGTACAGGTGTTTTGTTTCTTTTAATTACTACCAGGACACCTAATTTATCTTTGTTTAATGGATAACTCAAGTTTTATCCAGCTAAACAATGCTTTATTAATTTTGCTGTCCTGGTTAGACAATTGCTATTGATTAAGTTTTCTGGGGTGTACAAGCTTATGGAGTGGCTCCCTTACTGCACCTGCAATGTATTAATCAAGTTTTCTGGGGTGTACAGGCCTCTAACTCCTTAATTTCCTCATGGTATCTTTCCATTCTATAACATCTAATTTATCTCTAGTTATATGATAACAATCTAACAATTCTTTATTAAATTTTGTTCTTCAACTATTGATTAAGTTCTCTAAGGATTATGGGTCCATAGAGCTCCTTTCTGCAGGTGCAGTGAGGTAATTTCTCAGAGTTTTCTACTGACATCAGTCAAGACAGATCTAAATCAAAACCAGCTAAAATAACACATTCGAGCATTCCTTAACTAATTAAACATAGTTCATTACAAAATTTTTAAAGAATCACAAAACTCCTGGCTAACTAAGGTGTAACTCACTAAGAGTTCCTTCTGGACACAGGACTTCACCAGGAAAGACAAGATCACTGGCTGAATCTGAGGCTGTCCAGACACATAAAGATCTTATTTGGAAGCACATTTCTCCTCCCTGACCCTCACACTGTGTTGGTAATTTTTGAACTTTGCATTGGAGGGGCCTGGTTTTGCAAGGTAAGCTGCAAAATCCTGGAAGGAAAAGGAGCTGCCAGAATATAGCAGTGCTCTGACATGTGCCTCTGAAAAGGCTGAGATTTTAATTCTGCAAGAGGAATTTGGTGAGTGAGGCTGGTAGAGAAGCTGGGGGAAAAGGTAAAAGTTTTCACCTGTAAGCCATGTTGTGTGATAGTAAAGTCATTGCCTCGGGTGTTATCCATAAAGGAGGAGTTGAAATCTGATAGTCACTCGTGGTGTCCTGAATATGAAGTGAAAAAAGCCATGCAGAGTAAGGCCAGAAAGCAATTCTGACTGCTGGGGACAGGCACAGAACAACCCTTTGCTGAAAGCACCGTGTGTATCCTGTCCCACGCAGCCACTGCAAGACACCCACACTTTCTGTGAGGAATGATCTCACGGAGAAAGCACCCAGCTGACAAAGGAAGAGCCTGTGAGAACTCATCTCCTGAGACCTCCTGAGACACGTAAGTTTCATGTGATGCCCCTGAAAGGCTGAATGACCTTTAAGCAGCTGTTTGGTTCTCCCCTGAGGGCACACTCAGTGAGGTGGCTCTGGCAATTAGGGGCTGCTGTCCCCCCTTTCTCAGTTGAGGACCTTGTCATCAGCATCTCAGTAGGGAGTGGGTCTCCCTCTGAAGAAAAAAGAAGACTTGACCTTGACAGTGTGGTCTGGACTAATCTTCCTCTGTCAGACAACTGTTTTTGTTTATTGCTGCCTTCTTAAATACCATTACCTCAATCAAAGCAGAACCATATATCATTATTTTAAGTACTTGTACAGAAAGGCAAATTATTTTCTAAAAGTCAGAATCTGAAACCAAGTTTATGAAAAGATGTAGACAAAAGCTTGTCAGACACTATATATCTGATGCTGATTAAGAAATATTATTTGGAGCTACCAAAGGTAATTGGTGATAAAGTAATCTTTATTCCAGTTTTATAAATGAGCTAACTGAGGCATGGAAAAATTAAGTGACTTCTTCAGGGCTGTATGGAAAGTCTTGGCCATGGCTAGGAGCAGCTTACTACCCTCCAGTCCCAAGACTTTTATCTGTGTGTCTTCACTACTTTTTCCTGACAAAAACTCAACCTCCATTGCTGATGAGAAAACTGTGAGAACAACTTCAGGATGTTTATTGTAAGCAGCAAACTAATGAATCTTGCTTTTCCTGTGGATTTCCATCCTGAAAGCTCAAATTCTCATGCTCAGCAGACTCCAATGACACCAACACCTTCCCTCAGAGTTCCCCCCAACACCTGCTTGTCTCCCTGGATCCAGCCACAGCCCCAGCATCTCTGCTGCTGTGGGAGGGCTGCTGGGGATGACCATCCCCTTGAGGAAGGAGGTGACTTTGTGTCTCTCTCATTTACACAGTAGCTGACCTTCACGGAAAACCTATAAGGTCAGCGGTGTCTTTTCAAGTCCTCCTTTGCAATGCAGTTGGACAGGTTCAACAGTGGCTGGGAGATCACAGTTTGTCCAGGGGGGAAGGCAAAAGCTTGAGCTAAAGCTCCTGCCACTGTCCACAGCTGTGGGAAGCACTGTGAATTGTCCTGTTCAGCAAACTGGCAAGCGGGACATTTTGGAAATAATCATGGAAACACAGAATGCCTGGGTTGGAAGAGACCTTTAAGATCAGGTAGTTCCAACCCCCCTGCCGTGGGCAAGGACACCTTTCACTGAACCAGGCTGCTCAGAGCCCCATCCAGCCTGGCCTTGAACACTTCCAGGGATGTGAAATAGTCCCCTTTCTTAGTATTTACCCTGCTTATCTTGCAGGAAATCACCGCAAGGATTACAGTGCTGCTTTGTGGATGTTCCTCAGCAGTTTGCCATCTCCCCAGTGAGCGTGTCACTGCTGGAGGCCACAAAGCCATGGCTACCCTCAGCCACAGCCTAGTGGCCATGTGATCAAGAGCCATCTTATCCTGGTACAGAACTTGGGGCAAGCTTCTAGCCACCCTGAGGTTTACCTCTCGGATTTGTAGGAGTGGCACTAAAGTACACTGGCAACAGGGATTTAATAACAGTAATTAAAAGGCTGTTAATTGTCCAGTTGTTTTCACTGCTATTCATAGATTGTCTTGTTTACTGGCTGTCTTTTTTCCTCATGTATCATCCTGTGTGGTTAATTACGTACCAGCCTGCCCAATGCAGGGAGCCAGCACAGTGTGCCCTGCCCGGTGTGAAAGAACCAGAACATTTAAACCAAGCCTTACAGCCTGAGCAAGAGTCAGAGTCCATCTTACAGCATCAGCACCACTGCCCCTTTCTGGCTTCATCCCACTGGAAACAGTGCACTATCCATGCAGTCCAACAGTAGAGACCATGACAACACCTCAGTCATGTTTTCTGAAAATTGAGAAGTTTCTTTCCACAGCAAAAATCCACATTTTCTTCTTT
Source organism: Eopsaltria australis (assembly GCA_034509425.1). NCBI lineage: Eukaryota > Metazoa > Chordata > Aves > Passeriformes > Petroicidae > Eopsaltria > Eopsaltria australis. Next base: position 1,094,002 of record JAVTVJ010000056.1, read on the forward strand.
TGTGCAGTTCAGTAGTGACAGTGATTGCAATAGCTGAGGGTGGGGACAGGGGAAAGTCAACTGCCAAAAGCTTGTAAAACTTTAAAACAGAAAACTTTGACCTGGCATCTGTGAAGCTGGGAACAGTGGAGCAAAATCCATACACAGATACCAACTACAGAACAATCATGAGACATTTGTTAGTGTTATCTGTACCTACCATCTCATATTCTGATGCCTTTTTTCACTGTGAAAATGTGAAATGACCATGGAAAAGAAAACCATGATCCCAGGATGCATCTCCTGAGGTGCACTTGTGAGGCAAAGAGGAATGTGAACACCAAACAGCAAGGCTTTGCCTAGGCATCCTCTAAAATCTCAGATATTACTCTTTTCACCTGTACAGCCTGTGAGATTTTGTCTCTTTATTTTATTTTTTATCTCTTTATCTCACTTTTACTACTTTTCATTGTTTCCTGATTTATTCTTCCACTGTGCTCTGTTGCCTCTCCTCTTTCATCCTCATGGTCCCAGTGCACTGCAGGCTCCCCAGCAAACAGTGCTAATCCTCACCTCCCACTCTACCTGCAGTTATTGCCCAGTAGGAACCAGGACTCCCAAATGGCAGAGAGACCTCCATCATGCAAAGGGGCAGGTTCAGAAATGAGATTCAGAGAACTGAAAGCTCAGAGGAAGCCTCTGCTTTGGGCTGAGTGGGATCCTTGACATAGGAGCTGTTGCACTGCAACAAGGCAAAGAAGGTGCATTGGCTGCCCCTTTTGAGAAAAACCTTTGTGAGTGAACATGTGATAGGGTTGCCTATGATATGCCTCTTAGATTGAGAGATGAAGGTAACCCCTTCCAGATGCATGTTTCTTTGCTATCTTTCATATCATAAACATATACAGATTTGCAGTCTGGGATTCACCATGACAAAAACAAAACCTTAGGTGTCATTACTCTTCTAGAGCTTCAAACTAACCTCTTGAATTTCACCCATCAGTAGAGCAGAAATCCAAGCCCTAGAATTATACAGTCACCCTAAACTGTGCTGTCATAGCTGGGAGGAGAGAACTAGCCTGCACTTGACCTCTTTTCAAGGTGCTCTTCAACAGCACTCAAGATTGGAGACACTGTACCATCTAGACCCACAGAGAACTAAATTGTGGTGGAATACAATAAAGCTCACCCTGCTGGAGATGGCTCCAATCCCTTGCCCAATCATAGCAGCTTCAAGTGATCCTGGTGGATTCAGCAGGATCCATTATCTGTATTCTATTTCAAGGGTAGATGTCTTTGAAAGACATTGCACATAGAATCAGCTTCATTGCATGACTCCCTTTTTGGTTGCTTTGGGTCACTTGCAGTTCACAGCCATCCCTGTCCTCCATATGTCTGTCTCAGCCATGTGCATGCCAATAAATGGAAAGACAATGCTGGACTGATTATCTTCTGCACGATGGTGTCACAACACCCTGTCAGCCTCGCTGCCTCCCTTTAGATCACAAACAGGCTCAGTAACCACTTACATGTGTGAGGCAGATAAACAGTTGTAGCTGCCTGGTTGGGGGATGAAAACCACGGAGGCTCATTCCCTACAGCTGGCAAATGGCACTCAGTGTTTCGCTCCAGGAGGTTTTTCCAGCACAGCATTTATTACTGAGTAACTCTTACCCCACCTGAGAATGCCCAGAATTACCCATGGAATTTGCCAGTCACCTCTGGCATGCCTTAGAATGAGTTGTTAACAGCCTGCACTGCTGTCCAGCCCAGTGCCCTGGAGTTTGTCATCTCAGAAACAGATGAATCTAGGATGTCTTTCCACTTCGAAGAATAGCCTGTACTAGAAGTAGAAGCAAATTCTAAGGATCCTGTTTCTAATTGCTGTTTCAGCATGCTATTGTTTGGGTTTTTCATAAAACTTTTACCAGACGTGGCTTCTTTCTTAGATGGTCCTTTCTCATATTTCCTTTTTAGAAAATTAGGTGTCATTTAGCCACAGTTTGTGGTTAAATATTTGTTTCCATTTCCTTTTATTTCATAAATATATTAGTTTGTAATCCAGTTTGAGGGATTTTGCTTTCTTTTTTACAAAAGAAAGTGAAAAGAAGCAGGATGACAGTGAAATGCATCTCTTTATGACTGTTTCTTTTATTCCTATTTACTTACCTTCCTCAATATTTAAAAAAAAACCCGCATAAAGTGGATTTTTGCATACCATTTGCCTTTGTTTTCTTTCTGTTCTGTTTTCTTCTTTTTTCTTTCTTCAGTTTTATACTTCCTCACCACCCACAAGAGACATGTACATAAGATATCACCAAAAAGTTTCTTTTTGCTTAGGCAGCTTGAACTCCTTCAAACTGAATTTAGCATAGTTTTTGCTAATGCATCTTGTGAACAGAGGTGGTTCTACCAACACAGAATCTAAAGGCAGATTTTTTTGAGGGTGAGCAAGCATGGAAACTGCACACCTCTCCTTCCTCTTTCACCCTCTGTAGTCATGTACAGAAATCCATGACTTCTGTTCATTCACTGGTCAAAGATTCACTGGATAACAATTTACTGTTCATGAATCTTTAAGCCATTTGCTGCCACTTACTGGATAACTAGACATCCTGCTTCAAAAAAGAGGGGAAAAAAAAAAGAATCAGAAGTGGGCTTACAATGAAATTCAAAGTAGGCATCATCTTAAGCCTGTGCCAGTGTAAGAAAAATGTCAAGGGCAAAATGAACATTAAAGTTGTTCCACTCACTGGAGGCCGGGTTCTTTGTTAATGAGTTACAGCTATAAAATGCCTGCAAACTGCACCGCCCCATTTCACTTCCTCCTCCTCTGCCCTGCTCCATACTGGCTGCCTGAACCTCTTGGGAGTGGGAGAAGGCAATTGAAATACCAAAGCAAAAGGAGATTTAATGCATTTGCAGAAGAGTTGGAGATAAAGTAACACCTACCAGGAAGAGAGGATACATTTTCCTACCTTTTTTGTTTTATTTCCATGTGATTTTATTTCCTGAGGATACTAGTACTCATAGCATGGCTATTTCCTCAATGAAATGAGATGTTAATTTTGTTTAGATTAATTTGAAGGGTTTTAATACTAGTTGCCACTAAAATGAGACAGGTAAAAGAACAGTAGAAGCTGCAAAGCCAAATATTTACGAGTAATATATAGGACTGAGAGGGTAGAAAGAAGATATTGCATTTACACTATGCTCTATTCTTTAGTCACACAAGAACACAATATTTTGCCAGAATTGCTGCCCAGCTGGGAACAGGAGGGTGAGGTACACGAACATTTGGTCTATCCTCAGTTTTAAGTCCCTCTTCCGTTGCCTACTACACACTACTGAGACCCTGATCTGAAGGAGGAATTATTAATTTGTTCCCAGGCTGTCCTGAGGAACTGTTATCCTATTATCCAAGTACAACACAACCCCAAATTAATTCATTTTTCGCATTGCATAGAAGAGAATTGCTGTGAATTTCTCATTTCACAGCTGACAGCTGAGATGCAATCAGAGATGCCCACAATATTTTCATGAAGGAAGCAGCCAGCTCTCAAGCAGGCAGTCTGGCAGAGTGAAACACTACCAGTAGCCACTTTGGAAAAGCCTGATTTTAGCAGCTTGTCCAAAATTTCTGTGACAGAGCCAAGGACAGAGCACATTTCTGCATTGCAACACCTGTTTTCTTGGCTATGCCTCTTTTAGCTCCCTGGATAACATGGCCAGGGTCCAACAGCTTCCATCAGTCAATAAACCTGATCCATCCCCACAAGTTCATGATGTCCATCAGTTGAGATAGGAACTCAGGACAATACCTGAGTTAATATTTAATATTTTCAGACTGGATATCACTAGCCAGATTTTGAGGTTGGAATAGAAAAACTTCAGCTGCCTGAAAACCTCCCTGACAGGTCAGGAGATGCCAGATCCTGCTTTCTGGAGAAACAAAGCAGTTGAACTGGGCAAGCAGGGAAGATCTTCAGTCAGTTCAATTTCCCCATGTCATTCCCGTTTATGACCACCTTTTAATGAACTATTAAGTATAAAAACTAAAATATTAAAAAAGGATGACTTTGCTGTTCAATGTTTCCTGGTTCACAGAGGGACTTAAGGTACAGAAAAAGATCCTTCACTCTCATGGTGTGACCAGTAACCAATCCATTCCTTTATACTTCATTCCTTCCTTTCTGGCATTCTCACCAATTCACCAGCATTTCTATTAATTATGTTTTGTTGGTTTTAGCAGCAGAAAATGTTGAGAAATGGAGAAATGAGAAGTCTTGCATGTCATCAGGATCACCCTGTAACACCAAAGCTGTCATTAGTTCTATGAACACATAATGTACCTAAGCACAATGTTAAGAGACTGCAAGAAGCAAAGCCTTCTGAAGCTGAAGGAAGCATAAGCTAACACATGCTGGACTTCTGCCAGACTGGTTTGCATCCCTCACCTCCTTAAAGTGGAAAAGCACTCAGAAGTGGGGCATTACCAGGGTAGTAGCCTCCAGGGCTATCAGACTGAACTTATTAATTAATTGTTTCATTTATTCACTGTATGGCCTTTTTCTAAAGGAAAAACAAACCCAACCACGTGGTGTTTTGCTGGAGCTGTGCACACAGTGGCTGTGGACCAGCTAAGGAGAGATGCCCCAGCTCTCTTCCACTGCCTTCACAGCTCCAAGAAAGAGCTTGGAGATCCAAGGAGAAGGGAGATGTCTGCTGCCTCGCCTGCCCTGCCTGCAGAGGCTGGGAGGCAGGGAGGAATGCTGCACTGTGGCTTGGAAACAGGAGATGGGGAGATAACAGCAGCTGCCCGTGGGTATGTGGGCTGAGAGAGCTCCCTTTTCCTCAGTTCTTGGCATCTCAGTGAGGACAGCCTGGGCTTTGAATGTACCTTACTCAGGGTGACTGTTTGGAGAGAAAATTTTCCATGTTCACTGAGGAGAGAAGTGGTGTTTGAACTCTTCCTGAAGGCACAGCCGTTTTTAATGCAGCTGCTGGCCTGTTTCTGGTAATAAAATGGACTAAGTCTTACAACATGACAAGTTTTATTGTCTGTTGACTGCAAAGAAAGTGGCACACTTTCTACCCACTCTGTGGGATGCTGCATTTCATTCCTTACTTTACACCAACCTCACTCACAGTATGATCAGAGCACTATGAAAAAAAATTTTAAAAATCCAAACACTCAGCCCTCCTAAATCATCTTCTATTTACATTTTTTGCTACTTTAAAAAGTAAATCTTGAGCAAAAATACTGCAACTCTACTGAGCTCTAGCTTCTCCTTCTGCCAAGGATGTGGCAGAAAAATTACTCCTAGTGGGGAGAGGCCACAGAGTCCAAGGGGAACAATATGTCCTTTGTGACTCCCCCTCTGACATTTCCTTAGGAAGTGAGCTCTGCCAGCAGATGCCAAAGGTAAGCCCTACCATATGCCTGACACCACATCCACCTGGGTAACATATTAGGATCAAAACAGAAGAGACAGCATATACTAATGTACAGACATCTAAAGTCAGAAAAAAGCATAAGGAACAACCTAACAGGTTAGGAGTATCTCTGTGCATCAGCTGTGTTTAACTTGCAGATTAATGTGCAACTGTGGTAGCACAGAGGCTCAGGGACCACAGGAAGGATGCATCACCGACTGAAATCACATGCAGTACTGGTGTTTAGAAGCCCGAGGGAGTTGGTTTCTGCAGTGATATCACACATGCCACAAGAAACTATTTCAAAACCACATGAGGTCTGACACCACAGCCTGTCCTCCTGCAGCTCAGGCACCAGTGTGAGTGCCTGGCTTTATTAAAACTGCAGACATCAAACTGGCTGCCGTGTCTGTCCAACTGTGCTTAAAACCCCCCTGACAGAAGAAGGTCAGCATGAACTAGGTTGGATACAGCTCTGGCTATGGATGTGCTATGAGCTCCAGGTGCAAGTTGCTGCAAAGCCAGAAGAAGATGCATTCAGCCTCTCCCAAGGCTGAGCTTAAAAGCCAGATGAAAAGACAGATTCAGCCTTTTAGCTGCTCCATCTCAGTGTGCAGCCAACAGGACCTGAACTCAGACCTGTGTCTGAGAGAGGTCCTGCTGGTCAGCTGTGCACGGCTGGTCAGTGCAGAGCAGCACATCTGTGGCCAGAGCCAGCAGAGGGGCACTGCTGTGGACATTGAGAGCCAGGACACAGACACCTGCTATCCCCAAGACCTCCAGACCTCTGAATGACGCCCTGGGTTTCTCTGTACCTGGACATGAGAGGAAGGAGAAATTTTACAGAAACAAGACATCAATGTGTTTTGTTAACCTGTATGACTAAGAACGTGGTGTTTGTCTTGTGTTTTCTACTTGAGATAACAGCTTTCCTCCAGCAACTGCTTTCCTTTAGTTCTAGGTGGACTGGTTTGAGTGTAACAAGCAAAATATAAACAGAAGTTACTGTTTCTCAAAACAGTCTTCTTCTGCCTTATATTCACTTTTGTGCCCTGTCTTTTCAACAACTTTTCCCACCACAACTTGTGCATATTCTCTTTTTCACAAATACTTGTGCATATATATGTATATGTGTCCAAGCACACAAACACCAATACTCACACACATATACATGCATATATTCCCTATAGCATTCACTAGACTGTAAATGCTGGTTCTTGTGTACATAATGCCCTGTTACAGGTCATTATTGATGGCATATTAATCTTGACTTTCTTAGATTAGATTTTCAAACTCCTCTTCATTGTCATTTCTGATTAGTTTTAAAGTACCAATAAATGTCCAAAATGCAGTGGGAACATTGCATGGGTCTTTCTCTATTCCTTTCAGCTCCCTTAGAGGAGTGAAATATCTTTGAAATGCTTGAGATGTTTCAGATTTTGATTGCTATTTGTTGCTCTTTCCTTTTTTTTCAATTTTGCCCTAGACTAATTCAATTTTGATTGTCTTCCATAAAAAAGTAGACTCATCAGAATTAAAATTTTAAAAAATATTAATATTAATTAATTATGTGTATTTCCTCTATGAATTCATTCATATGAAATAATTAATTGATTATTTCTACAAGTCAACAATTAATGAAAAAGGTTTTGTAGCATTATAAATCTGAGAATTAATATATTGATTGACCAACAGGTCATACATCTTTTCAGTATTTTTCTACCTGAGCCTTTACAGTGAGAATCGGATTTTTACTCTGAGGATCAGATTTCTACTGTAGATTTTTGCTGCATTTTTTGAAAACATTCTTGTCAGGATAGATCTACTTCTTCAGTTATTTACAGGCTTCAGATTTCAAAGGGAAACATGCAAGACAAATAGGGAGCTATTAATTTAGGAATTGTCTTCTCTGCAAACGTTGTTCAGTCATTTTTCTTTTACAAGAATTTGTATTTAAAAATGGAAGCAAAATAACAAACTAAATTTATATCAGAATTCAGATATATGTATGCAAGATGTTTTGTAATTTCTTTTAATCCTCAGGACAAGAATGTGATCATGGTGAATTTTTTGTAGATTTGTGTCTCTAAATCTTTTTACAAACATGTTTAACAGAGGACATTCAGCTGTTCACCACTGACTTGCATTCGCTCGTGTCCTTGATCTTGGTGTTTCCTGTTGACAAATCATTTCCACTATGGGACTCTGGATTCACCCCTGGGTTCCCCAGCTTAGGCAGAGTCTCTGAGGCCACATCAGTGTAGGGAGATGTGTCTGGGGTGTCCTTACTCCTTGGCCAGTCCCAGCTGCCTTGCTTCATGTCAGGCAGCCCTCCAGACTCCGGCTAAGTGTGTGTTTGCACAAGGACTCCTTGAATTCCTCCTCAGGAGGGTGACTCAGATGACAGGAATTCAGCCTTACCGTAATTCATGCTCAGTTGCCTTTATAACTTGTCCCTTAATTAACTGATGCATGCAAGAAACCTGTTCTCCTAGCTGTTCAAAAAGTGGCTATGCAACATTAATCCGTGGACTTTTACTGTATCAACATTCACCAGCACAAATTACTTCAGCTACCTGACTTGGATCATTTTGGATAGAAGTGAAGTCCCTGTGCATAAAGAAACATTGTTTCAGGCCAGCCTCTGCTCTGAACACAAATACAGATTTAAGGCCAATTTAAGAGAGTTCCCAAAATGTCATGGGACACTGAAGTCTCTCTGCATCCTCCTGAGACGATGAGCAGTTATCTCAAAGAACAAAAAGTTCTATTTTCTAGAGCTGAACTAGTGGGAGTATTTACTAAAACAAGTAGCCCAACCCAAAACAGTGAGTATCAATACACCCAGATAATAAACCTGGGTCTCTTCCTTCAGGACGAGATTCCTCTTCTCCCGCCAACCTCTGCTTTTGTACAGTGTCAACGAAAATTGTTAACCACACATCATGGTTAATTCTAGAAATGACTGTATTTCACTTACGAAAAACATGCACTGTTACAGTTTTATGTTATCTTTCACTCTCTGACAGAGCCTGACGGGCCTGTCTGTCCCTCCCGTGCCCTGTTCCCTGCTGCCCTGGCAGTGGTGCCAGCAATGACTGTGTGCCCAGCAAACCGGATCAGTGAGCCCATCTTTTCACTGGCTTAAAAGAGCTCCAAAAAAAAGTTCGAAACAAAACACATCCAGGACTGCACTGCTCACAAAGAAAATGTAACATGAAACTACAGCCTCCTTCAACCCCTCCCTCAAAATAGTCTCAGTTCTTTGATGGGTAAAATACACTGAGTTTTCTCACTGCGGCTGTTTTAATTCTAGTTCAGGACGGAAAATGTCAGCACATCAGGTTTTTATAAAAGAACAGAAAATCCATTTCCTTTTTGGGGTCAATTAAACAATTGGTGTTCTTTCAAAGCAGCAAAACAATATTTTTAATGGCAAAAAAATGAAAATAGTGATTCTTAGTGGTATTCTTTAACCCTATACTGTATTTTTCTCAAGAGTTCCCTTTTTCCTTTCTTTTGTTTATCTTGTGGAGGGAAAGGAAAGTTTGAAAACACGCAAGCTCCCTATCAGACCTGCCTTATCTCATCTTGAGGGTTTCCTTGTCTTGGGCAGAGCTGAAGCTGGGCGGAAGCCACGTGCCTTCAGCCACTCCCTTGCTGCCTCCTGAGCAGCCAGGGACAGGAATGTTGCCATCTCACCAAGAACCAAGCACAGAAAGATCTGAAAATCTTCTCACCTGCTATCAGTGTGACTCCTTGCATCAGTGGAACAGTGTTGTGTTCTGGATGAGAAATTTCCTTCAGCTCTCTTGTTGCCCTAAAATAATTACAGGTTAACTCCACATCTCTGTCCTACAGAGTGTCCCCATTATAGCCCCTCTCTACCATCCTCCAGTACATTCTACCTCCTCTACAGAACTGTATGCCCCTCTACCCATTCACCAGAAACCACAAGGCACCAGGATATCTACTTGCCCACTACACCTATAGCCAGAGCCCTCAAAAATAACTGCAAACCCTGGTCATTCGTGACACAGCCCTTAGGCAGAGAACAGAAAACACAGAAATGCCAGATGCTGCACATACCCACTCCCTCCATACATCCTTATCACTCAGGGTATCCAGCATCCCTGATTGGAACCCATTCCCACTCTGCTCCCCCACACTTCATGACTTTGGACACCCAGTTTCCTGCCATGGCTCTGAAAAGATGGACTGCAAGCAGAGGCACAGGTTCATATGAGTAGTTTGCAAATCTGCACATTAGTTTGTTCCAAAACATTTGTAAGACATCACATGTGGAGCTGTGAAGGATTTAGCAGCCAGATAAGCAATGACAGCCTGCCTGTGCTGACAGCTGGAGCAACAGGACCAAGGAAACAGCTTTGGCCATCTTCACCCTGACCCAAATTCTCCTCAGGTATGGCAAAGCTTTTGTGTGGGAGTGAAGCCCAGTATAGGCAAGGGGCAAGTAGAATACATCAAAGTCCAAAGTAGGGAGTGCACTGGGCTTTGTTTTGCTTTAATTCAGGCATGCTGAACTTGGTTTTCCACGGCTGTGATCCTTCAGAGATGCCTTCTCTCCACCTAGTTCTGTGTAAGGAAAATAAGAGACCCAGAGGTCAAGCTTTTCAATGTGTATCCCAGAACAAGGATTTCTGCATGAAATTGATGGAGTTTGGAAGTACATCAACATGGAAAAGAGGACCTTTTACCTTCCAGCAAGAAAAAAACATCTTCCAGAGAAATATTTAACTGCCTTTGCCTTCAGACAGCCATTCCAATCCGAATGAGGATGTGCTTATTTTGGCAAGACTCTCCTGAACTGTGCAGTTTTGTGTGTGGTTAGGAGTGTTGGATGCAGGCTCAGTAATTTGCTAGTGGCTGCTTGAGGTAGGTAGTTCTTGGGAAGAGGCTGGCTAGACAGCCAAAATGTAGGTCACCAGTGGGTGGAGTTCACAACCTCCCAGCTCTGCTGCAGTCAGTATGCAGAAGTTACATCTCCCACAGAACTTGAAATTATTGATGAAGCCTGAAAGCTGGGCCACTGACTATAAGTCCTTAGGATGATAATTTAATTAGTTACTCATTTATGTATGATGCTGTTTAATGTCCAGTCTGTTCCTGGATTATCTGTTAGCTATGAGAACTTTCATGTTCAAGGACATAGGTTTTATTCTACAGTGTCCAAATGTGCATGGGCATTTGTAGTTAGTAAAAAACCCCAAATTTTGATACCACAGTTGAAGACCATTAGTCACATATTCAAAGTGTCTCCTTCCTATCACGCTCATGGCAGTTCAGAGCAATCTTTTGGCTCCTCAGCTCCAATAGCCACTCAACTGGCAGGGCTTTGCAGCAAGGATGGGTGAGGGCTGTGGGGTCTCAGTTGTCTGGCCAAGTATTCAGCAAGAGCAGTCAGGGGAGAGCACTGGTTTCTCAAATGACCCTTTAAAATCAGCCCTATATAGCACTGTGCCAGTCTTTGTTCTTCCTTCTGCATGGATTTCAGGAAAAAAAAAAAAACCAACAAGCAACCCTCAAACCTTAATAACTTTTTTAAACAAGAAGCCAGAACAACACACCCTTTTATGTTTGCACATGCTCCATAACTGCCTTAACTCCAGGCTAAACCACTGTTGTATATCTGCATAATCTTAAAACTTAGCAAATTAGAGAATAAATATATGTGCATGCATTTGAAATAGCACATTCTCCTCCAGGCTTTATCTCTCTGTAACTGCTGAAATTGTCTGACAGGGATATTCCTTGCAGTCTTATCACACAGATCTGTGGTGAAAAGGTTTCAGCAGCTTGCAGTGCAGATGTACCATCAGGACTGTCACCAGGATACTTTGGAGGGATTTGTAAAAGCCAGCTGTCCCTGGAGGAGATTGCTGGAGGAGCAGAGGCCTCCTCTGCGTGTACTGTCTGCACAGACATGGGGTTACTGCACATAGACCTCTGATACATTGAATATCAGACTTACTGCCTAAAAACCAGTAGCTTCAGTCATCTCTGCCTGCAGGAAAACTGACCAGGCTAGTTGGAAAGTGGCCTGAGTGATGTTTTGGGAGGTGTAATGGTAGGACTCAAGAAACAAAGCAGGTGAGGATATCTGGTGCTGGAAGTTTAAACAAGCAAGACTTTAATTCTGACCAAGTCATGCAAACAAAAGCTTTTGCCATACTGCTTCATGTTTGTGGTCATCTGCCCTTTGGGAAAAGGATTAAGGATTGTGTACAAAAGTATTTCTTATAAGAAAAGCACTACTGGCACCACCAGCAGCCCTGCGTCAGGATACATTCTAATGTGTATGCCTGTCCTTGCTGCTGACTGTGAATGGTCTGAGTTAGGCACAATCACCTATCAGAACAGTGTCTTTGAAGGGCAGGCATGTGCAGTTCATGAGACTGAGGATGGAAATATAATAGCAACAACGTGCCCAGCATAGGCTAGCCAAAGAGGGCACCTAAGAAATTTTACAGGTAAAAACACAAGTGTTCCAGCAGAGTAGATACTGTGGGATGAAGCAGGTTTGCTGTCACTTGCATCCAGGTGGCCAAATTCCACCTGGGTTGCACATTAGGCATCTGATTGCTTTTCTGGATTGGGCTGTATAGAAAACTTACACAGGAAATCTGAGGGTAGAGTAGGAGATCTGCCTCTGATTTTCCAACTCCCAGTGCAGTGGCTTAACCACAGGTGCCACCTCCTGCAGTGGCTCTGAGCTCATACGGATGCTGGAGTTCTTCCAAATTAGCAGTGATACCAGAACGGAAATGGCCCTTTCAGTACAAAACAAATATGAATAGTCCATAAATGCTAATGATACAATTTGAGTGTCGCTGGGTTCAGTAATTCAGCCTCTCACCTCCAAGTGCTGGCAGCTGAAGTTTCTTTTGTCTAAGATCAAACATTGATTACTTTAATGGGTTTTGTCTAAGTAATCTATTTTAACACTATGGTTAATATCTGACAATTATGCTAGATTAGCATCAAAGACTAATGGAAAGGCTGAGGTAAATGTGTTCACAGCAGCTATCATGTGGTTCAACATAAAGGTGTTTGCTATCAAAGAAAGGTTTTCTATTCAAGTGTGTTACTATTAATGCTGCTGTGTAACATCTAGGAGTAGCAGGTGGGCCCTTTGCTGCTTCCAATGTCAAGTAGCTAAACCACACAAAAGTTAAGGTCTTAAATGTAAAAAGTCTTAAAAAAAAAAAAAAGAAAAAAGTGGGTTACAAAAAGAGGAAAAACCTGCAAAGTTCTGCCTCTTCTTGCCTTCCCGTCATGATCCCAGCTTTTGTTTGTAGTTGCCCTGCCTGTCCATTCAGTACATAAATGGCCAGCCAAAGATTAAAGCCAACAGGATCAGATTTCATAGGATGCTCTGGTATCTAAAGAATGATGGAAGGGTGAGACAAGATACAGAAAGGAATTTAAACCTCATTGAAAAATTACAAGAAAGAAGATCTTCAACCTGAAAACACACAGTGTAAAAAAAAAAAGAGGATACACAGATTATATTCATATATGCATGCTTCATTAAAATGACACTCATTGAAATACATCATAATGAATGACCCCAAAAGTTCAAGGCTCATTAACTAATGATGATTCTGCCTCACAAACTGCAGGCACTGAAACACTGCACAATTTGCATCCAGCTGTGCCCAGAAAGTCAATGTTACAATACACATGTAATTTTTAAGCACAATATTCCATAGCAGTGTTTGTTAAAAAGCATTTTCTGCTGTTTTCACTGCTTGTAGTTCATGAAAGGCTAAGCAGGAATCACAGCTGTGTGCACAGATACTGAAGCCCAGGACAGTGGCCAAAGCACGGATTTCCACTTCTGTTTTATGATGTTTTGATCAGTACACAGACCTATTATTTTTCTGCGTTATTTACTAATGATCAACTCCCACAGTACAGGGACAGAAGAGATCTATGACCTGCTGTTTAGCACAATTCCTCATAAGCTATTTAATGAAAGCATTATATCACATCACTAATGCAGGATTTCCAGTGCATTGATGCCTTTCAGCATTCAACCTGTGGCTTCTAGACTCTCAGTGTGAGGATTTAGCTGTTACTGGGGCAGTGCTGCTAAGGCTGCCACATTTCACCTGCTTTGTAAGTGGATTTCACAGAGACACAGAATCACAGAGGTCTTCCATTCCAATCCCATGCTCAAAGCAGTCACCTAGAACTGTTTTCCTAGGACAATGTCTCTTTGGGGTTTGAATCCCTACAAGGAAAGGATCCACAAGCTCTCTGGGCAGCCTGTGCCAAGGTTTGATCTTCCTCACAGTAAAGGAAGTCCTTTCTTATAGTTTTTTTGTATTTCAATTTGTGCCTATTTCCTCTTATCCTTTCACTGGATAATACTCACAAGAGTCTGACTCTGTTATTTGTTCTTACGTATTTTTACTGTGTTTTATGTCCTAATACAACCTATTATAATGTTATGATATGAATATTAGACATATTACTCTCTTTCATGTCATGTTATTAGTCCTTGTTATATTCCCCCATCAGGTATTTCTCTGCATTGATAAGCCTCACCCATTTGTTTGCACAATTCGTTTGCTTTCCCTCTATGGCCTCGGCAGTTTCCTCAATGCTGGCCCTAACTCCAGCATGCATTTGGCCTCAAGGCCCACCCTTTCTCCTTAAAGTTACCTGAATGCATTAATGCTTCATGGAACAGCAGTACTGTCCTTACAAACACATTGCAAGATCAGATTCCAGGAATGTCATGGTGAATAAGAAAACACTGTTTTAGCTAATTTTCTTCTGCTGCTCACACTGAAGCCCATATGCCTTTTAAGTGCAGAAAAGGAAACTGTCTTCTCCTTTTGGCAAGTCCTGTAAGAAAGGTTCTGCAGGAAGGAAAAAAACAAGAGGTGGAATATAGATGCCACTTCATCATAATTTCAAGCACTTGGCCCTGGGAAGCAATCCAATCCATGTGACATATTGCTCAGTCGCTCTGTACAATCACTGCAGAGTAATCAAGCCCAGACACTTCCCCTCTCCTCTGACAACATACCGCAGGGACTGTGGGCACCCCAGCAGCAGCTCGGGCTGCTGGCTGTTTGTTCACTTTCTTCACAAACAACATACAGAACCTGGGAAAAAGTTACACCCCTCCATCTACTTGGAGTCATGGCCACAGAGCCTCCTTCAAGGACAGGTGCCAGGAAGAACACAGCTGAAAATTACACAGTTACTGTCCTTGAAAGCATAGGAGTTAGAGGCTGTGTTTTCAAGAATCTGTGTAGTCCAGAGACTGAACCTCATGTCAGAAAAGAGCTTTAACCAGCTGGGCAGGACCCTCTGGGGAACACGCTCACGGCTGACCTTTGGAAGCCAGACAGCAATTGGAATCTGTGGGACCAGTAAAAGCTAGTCAGAGGGATCCTTGTGATTGTCTGGAAGCTGGGTTGCTTTGCTTATGGCAAAGCAAAACTGATATTCAGGTCCTGCTTTCTGCATCAGACTACTTACCCTGGGATAAAAGATTGCTTCTTTTCTGCCGCTGACACGATGTCCTGTTCTCCAAACACATCAATCTTTTAAAAACTGACAGCAGCCTCAAATCCCCACCTCCAGCTGTCACTGCTTTGGCTGTGAAGCTTCCTGGCACTGTACTTGAGAGGCTTCTCTGCCTTCTTCTGATCCCGAGAGCTTTATAAGCTGCATTGACTCAGTAAACTCATGCTATTTAAATCTACTGATGCTTGGATGGTAAATTCAGGCACTTAGAAGTTGGGAAATAATAGATCTGTGCAATTGCAGTTTTGTTCTCTTTAAATTCATTTTGTGCTATCCTACCAGTGAGAACATGAGTTATATGCTTTAATTGTGGTTCTGACATTAAAATCAGAGCCATCCTAAGCATGCACAGAGGGGAAATAATTACAGTGGCACAAACAGTAAAATAATTTCCTTGTCTAAGCACTTGTCTTTGTAATCTAATAACAGTGAACCAGTTATTATCCTCCCAGCCTTCCTCTGTCACTCCTCTAATTTCTCTCTTCCTTCCTCTCTCCCTCTCTTCCTTCCCATCCATAGTACCTCTCCCCACTGAAATATCAGCAGCATTTGCAGCTCTGAACCTTGTATATTGTATGTTGAACTGAGATTAAGGACTGTCAGTAACTACCAAGAAGGAAAGCTACACCCTTAAAGCTGTGGAGAGTTTGCAGAGCCCTGGATCAAGACCAAAGCAGTGTCACTGTAAGGTCTGATCTGATTGTCCTTCTGCCATGTGCAAACATCAGAAAACTTCTGCTGCACATGTTGCTTCTGACACACACTGTAACTAGGTAGGAGGGCCACAGACCATTTCCATTTTACATCAGTCTGTCCACTTCTTTCTGCTTGACAGTTGAAGAGTGAAAGAAGGATAAGTGTCTCCAGTATCATTTGATTCCCAGAGAAACTTTAAAATAGGAGCATGTGTGCTGAGTGAAGGAGGTAGCCTAAAATATCTCTCTCTTAAACTTCAGGTTTTTTTCTCCTCAAAATACAGTTTGAGTGTCTTTGTTCTACGTTTAAAAATTTCAATGCTTTATGCCTGGAGAAGGAACACAGATTCAGTTGACAATAAGCGATTTTCATCAGTAAAGACATTCCTGAACAGTTATTTTCCTGAGTAAATACCTAGTTTGCCTTACAATTAAGTACATATAGTTAGACTCTTTAAGCACCTTTCTATCTCAAAATCTGTGGGGATACTATAGGCTAAAACCCAAGATCTGTGGAGCAGCTTGGAAAAAACCATAACATTATATAACCCAAATATTGATAAAAAAACCAAATGTGGACCTTAAATCCACTCTTTCTTACATTGATTGTCTCATTTCTTCTTCAACAGGTTCCATTTGTAGTGTATTAATGAGGCCTTTATCTTGAAGATTTTTGTTTCTCCGCTGGCTGTCTTGTATAGATAAAATCTTAGCTCATGGTACACATGGTTGTCAGCTTTGTGCTCTCTACCAAGCTCAGCTGTTGACTCAGCCATAAGAAGTCACTAGGGAGGATCTCACGCCCACTCAAATTCAGTTCTCTCCTCTCTCTGGTAACTTATTTACACTGGGTTAGGCAGGAAAACAATTTTGTATCGAGACATGTGTCCTTGTATTAAGTGTGGTCAAAGCAGGCTGAAAGAAGGTGATGTCAGGGACACGCAGACATAGAGGGCATCACATAAATTTGTTTCCCTTGAGATGGTGGCGAGTTGCATGTTGCCTGCTGGTAGAGAAACAGATGGAAAAAACCATCAGATACGTTTGGCATTTGATTGCTCCTTTGCTTCCAGGACTGTCACACCCAGCAGTGACTCCATGGGGTGCTATTTCCTCTGGGAGGGCTCCTGATGCCAGCTGAAATGCCTCACAGCTATCTGACAAAAGGTGTTGAAGTGGTGCAAAATCCTTCTGCCAGTTCAAGTATGCTCAAAAGAAGTTTGAAGGAGCAGTTTTGTCCCCAAACGCTTTCTTCTTTTTCTCTTTTTTTTTTCCTGCTCAGGTGTAACCTGTCCTTGTCCAGATGGCATTAACATTACTGTCCTGGATAATTCAACAGAAAAACAATCATGAGTTCACAGCAGACCTGCATTTGGGTCATTAGTGGGTGGCTATCCTCAGTCTTAACCAGAGCAGATCCCTGTGCTGACATACTCTGAGGTGTCCCTATGTGCAGAGAACTCAGAAGCCACAAGAAATAAGATCTCATTTCAAGTTCCACCAATAGTTGTCACCTTCCCCTTTGGCAGGTTGCTGAATCTCTTTGTGCCCCTCTTCTAACTGGAAAAAAGGGAATAATATTTACTTTTCCATGTAAAGAGGTAGGAAGCATTGTTACATGTACATGAACAAACAACTCTTAGCTCCTCGGTATTAACTCACGTCTATTAATCTGTTCAGGAGCATTTTGTTAGTCTCGAGAGTTGCAAGAATTATTGCTTCTGCTGTTACATGTGTGGGTGTAGATCACGATTAATTCTCCTGAAATTAATAAGAAAACCAGGCTGAGTAAATGCAGAATCAAGTGATGAAACACCCCAGACTTGCTCTCTCAGGAGTCAAGCTTTCTTGAGCCATTTTCAGAGTCTTTGCAAACTCCTGAGACAAAAGACAACTGATTCATGTTTTCACTCCTTCGGGAACCTCTACAGATCTAACACTGCTGAATCTGACCTGTTTCTCAAGGTGAGAGTTTAATTTCCTAACCTGGAGAGCAGTTAGGTTTCCAATCTGGGTGTTTTACTCCCATGCATAGACATTTTAATCTCATTAGAGAACATGTAATCTATAGTAAGAAATGTGAATAATAAGTGTTACACAGTGACTGCAGCTAAGTCCAAAAAATTACAGTGAAAGTGGTATTAATGGGCTTTTATATTTGCCCCAATGAGTTCTGGAACTGTGTTCTGGGGTGCATCAGGCACAGAATCACCAGAGAAGCAACACAGGGGATTGTCCTGCTGTTCTGCACCAGTGTGGCCTCATTGTGAATACTGTGTGCACTTTTGGGCACCACAACAGAACAGAATAAGGTTATTGGAGTGTGTCCAAAGGAGCGCAATGAAGTTGGTGAAGGACCTTGAGTGGAAGCCAAATGAGGAGGGGTTGGGGTCACTTGGGCTGTTCAGCCTGGGGGAGACTGAGAAGAGACCTCATTGCTGATGAACAAGTTCCTTGTGAGGGCAAAAGGAGGGGCAGGCACTGATCTCTTCTCTGTGGTGACCAGTGACAGGAGCCAGGGAAATGGCCTGAAGCTGTGTCAGGAGATGTTTAGGTTGGGTATTAGAAAAAGATTCTTCACCCACAGGGTGGTTGGGCACTGGAACAGGCTCCCCATGGAAGTGGTCACAGCACCAAGCCTGACAGAGCTCAAGAAGTGTTCGGTCAGTGCTCTCAGACACATGGTGTGGTGTGCAGGGGATGGTGCTGTGCAGGGCCAGGAGCTGGGCTTGGTGATCCTTGTGGGTCCCTTCCAAATCAGTTTATTCTGTGATTCTATGAAGAATCGTTCACACCATTTACCACTCATGATGACCACACACTGAATGCATCCAACCATTTAATCTCTACTGTATCTACTTGACTCAGCTATTGCTGAGTGATGGGGATGGTTTCAAACACAGAGTCTTTCCTTGACTATACAAAGCACCAGCTCTAACACCTTCTCTGTCCATGTAACTGTGCTGTCTGAAGTCAAGCAGTCCTGTGGCACTTCCCAGGTTTCATATGCTGCTTTTATCATCCAAAACATGCCTGGCAGAATACTGTTATGATGCATTCAGCCTCTCAACATGAGGAAGACATAAAACTTCAGATTTAGCTGCAGCTATATTACATTGCCTCAGAGAACTGAAACATAAGAAGTAAATCTCATATACATGGTTCCCACTGCTTACAGATCTTGAATAGTTTGTTGGGTTTTGTTTCACTTTAATGAGTTCTAAATTCTCTCTGTAACATTCTTCTGTCCTTTGTAGACTTCCAGGACAGCCTGAAGTTCAGTAAAAATGTCTCTGCTTTGGTGTAAGGCAGATTTCTTTTCAAAACATGCATTATCTTCTGGGGAAAAAAAAAAATCAGGTAGTCTGTAGAAAGAAAGAAGTGCTCAGGACATGCAAGAGGAGGGATGAAGCTCCAGAGCATGGATACATGCAGAGCAACCATGGCTACACAACAAGAACAGCAAACTTTGAGGGTGACTGATACCAACCAGCTTTGAGAAAAGACTGCAGCCTCTGGTTACCGTGACCAATCCAAACCTGCCAGGGACAAAAAATGGTTCCAGCAGAGCCCTATACTGTCCCTCTGCAAAAGTGGCCACAGCACAGGCTAAGGGCAGAAGAGAGTCATATAGGAAGAATTTAGCTCCAAATGCAGTGGGAATCCTGGCTTCTACACAGCTCGGAGCCCACCGCTGCAGCAACACTGAAAGTATTTCTTTCAGCTTCTGTTGCTGCCGAGAATTTAGGTTGCAAATTACTTTTCTCTCATCCTCCCTCAGCTACAATCCAGCCTTGGCTCCTTCTGCACAGTGGCTGCCAGGATGCTGACCTGCAGGACCCTGAGCTCCCCCTCTCCTCCAATACCCCCACCTTGCTCCAGCTCCTGTGCACAGGCTCCCACTGCAGCCACCACACCCAGCCCCATTTTACCTGGGGGGACAAATGAGTGGGGGAGCCCCAGGTTCCTCCACTCGGCTGCGGCTGCGCTGTGGCAAGCACAGATCATCCCCTCAGTGCTGCCCTGGACGCCCCAGAATCGTTGCCTTATAAAGACCATCTTGTCTGTGGCTCACTCTCACGCCCTGTATACATAAAGAGAAATTGAAATGTTCCAGGCCCCGCTGTCATCCTCTGAGCAGAGCAGTAATATATGGCCTTGTGACTCCTTCTCGCCAAATCCGCTGTGGAGGTTGAGTTCCTCTCTTCAGCTGCCACACTGGCCAGGGTGGCACCAGCCTGGTGATCCAGCTGCCACGAGGGACCCCCTGGGATGGCTTTGCTCAGCCTTGATTGTTGCCATTGATATTTTTTTCCTAAGATGACTGTTGACTGAGAGTCTTCATAAGAAAAGGCCTCAAATTCCTTGTGCTGTATTGCCTTTACAACACACAGACCATTTTTACAGTCCTGTAAACAACCACTTTGTCAGTTACTTGGTATTAAAACTGTACAGTTTCCTGAAGTGAACTTGAGTGGAGATTACCTCAGAATTTCAGCCAGGACAGTTCACATCTTTCCATGCAAGAATGCAGAAGACCAGAGTTTCACCCTCAGCAACTCAGTGTGTATTTCATGGCAAGAGAAGGGCAGCACAGCAGGAGGTTGGATATGCTGGACCTCAGATTATAACTCACTAAATCAGCTCAGAGCAGCAAAATGGCTGCTGCTACTGAGTGAAAGGAATCGGGCACAATTTCTCTTCAAAAGAGTGTCAAACTGAGGCTGTGGCACTGGGCAGTGTGATTGGGTAACTCATCTCCTTCTGTCGTTACAGGGGAAAATCAGACTCAAGGGTTTCATGTTTTTCCAGTGAGAAATATCATGAAACTCTTTCTTTATTTACAGGAACTCCAGGCAACACCTGTTTTGTACACAAGAATGTTTGTCTACTGGTGGTAAAGAATTCCCCCTGTCCTATTGATGTGTTGCCATTCAGTACAGACAAGAAAACTTTTTGAAGTGTGTCACCTAAACCTCTCTCTAAGCAGAGATTTAGACTAAATATGTATTATTCCCTTAGACTTATTGCTTTGTGTATGCCAACATGCCTCCTGCATTCAGTTCTAATTATACAAGTAGTGACCTCTTCTATTTACAGAAGGGGAAGCTGATCAGGCAAACATTTCTTTTTTTTTCCTTTTAGGCTACAGGAGCCCTTCTGACACAAATTTGCTAAAAGCTTTTATATCAGCTGATTTATGTTGAAAGCCCAACTTTAGCTTCAGGCTTATGTTAACAGATTCTTATTGAAGTAATTCGTGTTAGCCCATCAACTCTGTATTACCTCAGCAAAGATATATGACAGCATACCCTGCTGTAATTTCCCATATGATCCTTTCTGCCGTTCTGAGGCAAGGCTGGGACAGATACCTACCATACTGAGAAGTGGGGGACCAAAGGCCATCACAGCTCACCACACTTTCCTGTTTTGTTTTTGCTTTACCCAGCTAGTGGGGGCTTTTTGTGCCTGTCTCAGTCAGGCTGAGATTTGGCCATCAACAATTTACGAGAGTATGTAGTGGCAGGACAGGGGGAACAGATTCAAACTGAAAGGGAGTAGGTTTAGATTAAATGTTAGGAAGAAATTCTTTACTGTGAGGGTGGTGAGGCACTGGAACAGGTTGCCCAGAGAAGTTGTGGATGCCCCATCCCTGGCAGTGTTCAAGGACAGGTAGGATGAGTCTCTGAGCAACCTGGTCTAGTGAAAGGTGTCCCTGCCCAAGGCAGGAGGTTGGAACCAGATGGTCCCTAAGGTCCCTTCCAACACAAGTGATTCCATGATTCTGTGATCTCTCACCCATTCCCCAGTGCATGAGAGAGGTGAGCAGGACAGTCCATCAAGATCCACCTCCTCTCAGATGACAGACAGAGAGGAGAGAGGATAGACCTGCAATGCAGACGTACGGAGAGAAGATCTTGATATGACATACCCTCAGACATACTTCAGACCTACAAATATTGGATTTGGAAAAAAAACATGTGTCTTATATATAGTTCTCTAAGGTATTTATATATATGTACACACACATACAAACATAGAAGAGTCAACACTTTAAGACCATTTAAAACAGATTAGCTACTTCTTGGTTCAGTGCCCTCAGAAGATCTATGTCAACTGTAGCAATATGAAGGAGAGAATCAAGAATAAAAAAAAGCTCTTGACTTAAACCTGGATTTAAATATTTTTTCTCCACAAAGCAGGCATGTGTGCTCTGCTGTCTGGCAAAAGACCCAGAGCAAATTCCGAAGGACAAAGGAGATAAACAAACGGCAGTTTAAATTAGCAAACCACAGATTGATACACAGCATACGCAGCTAGAGCAAAAGTGAAAGCTTAGGGAGAGGCTTCACAAGGCAAGAAGATTGTTTTGCCAGAAGCAGGATAAAGACTTGCCTGCAGCCTAGAAACAGGCTCAGATCAGCAGCACCCAGCTCCCCACAGCTGCTATATTTACAAGACTAAAATTGTTTTCTGCAAAAACTTCAGGCAGATTGTTCTGGTATCTGCAGTTAGTCCAGACTTTGCAAAGAAAACCCAGGTGTGCTGACTATAGACTGCTAATATAATAGAGAGTGTGGGAAAAGAGTTATTTTGGGAAAGAAATGCTTGTAGTCATTTCAGCAAGTGGGAAGGGTTTAAAAATATGGGTTTAGTAACAGGGACTCAATTCAGTTGCATAAATAAGTAACTTACTGCCCTCAGAGTGTCTAACAGAGTTCTGTCTGACCCCATCTACCCCTCCAGTAGGGCATGGCTGTCCTGTAGACCCCGTGCTTTATCCATTAGTGCATGTGGATGTCTCACATGCCAGTTAGGACACGCTGAGTACCAGCAAAATAACCCTGATCCCTTGGTGTCAGGAGCACAGCTTTCACCATTGCCAGGTGACAGGCCCATGAGGACAAGAAAAAACAATACTAAATACAAGCATAGAAATTATGGGGGGAAACCCCCACAAATTTACAAGAAGGAGATGAATAGCAAATGGATAAAATTTTGCTACTACCAAGTGTGACTTGAAAAAATCTAGATCAAAGGCCAGAATTTGTGTACGCTAATGTTCTAGAAAAAATATTTGTGATGGGAGGCACAAGCCCCAGCTGGAGGCCAGTCACTGGGGGTACCCCAGGGGTCCTGGGGCACCTGCTCCAGCTGACCCTGCTATGACCACGGAGTTTGCAGAGGCGCTGTCTGGTCCGTGACTGCATGTGGAAAAAATTTACTTGCTGTCTCTAAGTTATGATTTCTTCTATCCAGAAACATGACACAGCTGATGAGCATATAATCAACGTCATAGTCAAGGTATTTGCCAGAAATAGCACACTGATAATGGCAGTGGTAGACAATGGACCACAGCTTACAAGTTTAAAAGTCAAAGCCTTTGCAAATCACATAAACATTTTACTTAAAATGCAAGATATTTACTGTGCAAGTATACTGTGGCTAGTAGTGCTACAACAGCTAACTATTTAAACAGGTTATAGCATGTAGATTTTAGGGAAGCCAGATGTTTTGTGAAAAATAACTAAAAATACGTAGAAGAGCGCACGTGAATGATAGAAAATAAAAGAAGACTCAAGTGCCAACAGCCTATAAAATAACCTTAAGAAAATCTGGAGTGAGTTATATCAGAGGAATGTCTGTGAAGGGAGGAAAAGCAAGGGAACATAACCACAGAGAAAGCTTAATCAGTGCTGGTCATGGAGATGGACTAGTTAGAAATGTAAGCTGGGATATATGAATAAAAGATATTATCCAGCTAAGGGAAAAGTGGACATAAGCAGCCCATGACAGATGGTAACAGCTAAAAGATTGAGAAGGATATGAATAAATGAGAAATTTATTTAAGGAATTACTCTAAAGAAAATGCAATC
Source organism: Eopsaltria australis (assembly GCA_034509425.1). Lineage (NCBI taxonomy): Eukaryota > Metazoa > Chordata > Aves > Passeriformes > Petroicidae > Eopsaltria > Eopsaltria australis. The sequence continues at coordinate 1,117,556 of JAVTVJ010000056.1, forward strand.
ACATCTTCAGTAAAATATTTTGAAAGAAATTCTGGCTCAGAGGGATTTCTGAGAGGAGATGGCATGGAAGAAAGACTGAAAACTGTGAAGCTTCTAACCTGAAGAGGAAGGAAGGAAGATTAGGCAATGATCGATCAGCCTGTGACAGATTCTTGGAGAAGATAAGAACTCAGCCTTCCACTGGGTGAAGAAGATAAAGACAGAGCAGAAAAGATTCAGATGCACATGTAAAAATAAAGTAGGGTTTCTTCAAGGGCAAGGCTCTGAAAATAGGAAAGGTGTAGAAGAACTTGTCCATGGTGAAGAAAAACTGTCACAGGACACATGACAAAGGTTCATCTTTGCATTTGAACAGAGATGGCCACAAAACCGAGAAGGTGTCTGGTGAGTCTCTCAACCATTGGAGCAGCTGGGACACAGGAATCACTTCCTGACAAAGATCTTTTAGCCAGGATCCCTTGCTGGGGACAGGCTGAGGCTGTTACACTGACTCTGTCTGCTGAAGACTTCATTAGAATTTTGCTGGATATGGGACCAGGATAAACCACTAAAATATAAAGGACAAATTCTTTGACATAGGTTATAAACAGAACAAGAGATCATACAGTAAAGAAAGAATAACAGTTAAAAACGCAGCAAAATGCATGTGCATAACAGAAGACTGAAAACAAAAGAAATACCTTGGAAAAGAGTGGAAGAAAGGTAGAATTTTGTGGAGATAACAAACGTCATCATTAGCAATGTAGGTATCACTATCTTCATTAGCCAAAAACAAAAGCCAAAACCAAACCTGCAAAGATGGATTTGGTCTGAAGAATTAGGCACCAGGGTGAAGCCTGGACTTTCTCTCGCTCCATTCAACAGCTGAAGGTGTGAGCAAGACAAAAAGCAGGAACCAGTCAATGCTAAGGAGTGTCACAGATGCCAGAATGTGAAACAAGAAGACTGAAGACAAAGAATTACAGAAATAAGACACACAAAGTCTATAACCAGTGACTCTGCCTACCCCACGTTATTTACAGGAAATTCTAGGAAAAGGATGTTGAGGAAGAATTTCATACAGAAATTTTTCTAGTCAACGGCATCATCTGAAAGGAGCAAGTGGTCTGATTCAATGGCCAAAACTCTTCTTGAGAGAGTTGGCATTCTGCTTGGGACCCCACAGGCCACACATCCCCAGTGGAGACCAGATGCTGGATGCCACAGATAAAACATTATTTGCCAGCTTTGCTGAAGACATTTTGCAAGAGCCCACACACACACACCAAAAAAAAAAAAAAAAAAAAAAGGAAGAGGGAGAGAAAGATATTACAGCAACTGCAGCATATTAATTGTTGTGAGAGATCTTGTCTACCCTTGCTGATCCCAGGATAGAAGGTTTCAAGTCCACCAGGGTTTGCTGACACACTCTGCAGGTTCATCACGCCTCTATTTTCCATGCTGTCCTACATGGATCCAGACAGAAAACTGACCTGTTCCTGCATGTAACTATCCTGGTATCTCATAAGGATTTAAATCAGACATTCAGAACAGGAAGAGGATGTGCCCTCAATGATACTTGACCTCTGAAGACAAGTCACATGGATTTACTGGTGATGTGACTGTTTGAAAACATCAGATGCAGGTTGTGAGATTTTTGTCCATGTAGATTCCCAGCTCTGGTGTAGAGTCATCACCTCAGAGAAGTGCAGTTCCGCTGTCCTGAAAATTTGACACAGTTAACAGCACCTTCAGAACCTACAGGCAAACCATGTAATTCCACCATCTAATGTTGGAGGAGGCTACTAGGAACACCTTCCCAGCTCAGGAGCGGGTTGCTGCTGCTGCTGCCTGGAGGGTTGGCAAGTCAGATGTGGGTGCTAAAGTGAAGCATCAGTCACTTTTTAAAGACATGGAGCTGAAAACTTGCTGTAAACAATGTAAACAGCAGCACGTGTGCTTTATCCCATGATACAGACCGGGACATTGAGTGATAACATCAGAGTAACTTTGTGAGTCCCCATGCTAAATGATGAAGGTGCTTCACATTCAGTGGGATCAAAGTGCAGCAGAGACATTGCCTGCTTAGGTCTTTGCTTGTTTTCAGTAAGATGAATATCTACCCATACTCTAAGCCATTAAATGTATAATTGGAATAGGACACTCAAATCTGTAATTTTATTCTTCCTGTACTTAACAGTAGGACAATAGTAAGAGCTATTGATTATCATCAACAACAATGCCCAAGGATATGTGTATTTGGAGGGGAAGGGGAGCAGGGAGTAGCTAAGGGCTCTGCAGCCCTCTTCTCCCCATGAGCATTACCTGGTTTAACACACTCCCCAGGCCATGTAATAACAGAATGTTCTGTGCCTGTGCTTCCAGCTCCAACAACAGCTGTGCCCTGCTGCAGTTCAAGGTACTCAGTCTACTTCTGTGTCTGTGGGGTTGCACACATCAGCCAAAAGCCTCTTGGTAATAAGTGCAAAACCACTTTGCTCATAGATGAAGGAACAAGAGTAGGAAACTTTGTATGTTTTTTATTGCCCATATCAATTGACAATATGACTTTTTTATAAGATGAGGGTAAAGGCCAAATTGATATTAGATTTGCAGGAACATTCAGCAGTGGCTCTTCCAAAAGTCTGAGGCAACATTTGCACTGTGTAAAATCCTACTATTACTGAGGCTCATTTGCAGATTAGTTACAAAAAATAGAATTTTGATTAGATTTTAAGTAGCAGTCATGGGTTACTGTAGTTCATTGTAGGTAGTTCTGCCCTGAAAACATTGCACAAACATCAATTAACTAATAGACTTGGAAGAGTAGAAAAATTCACGAGCAAATCTGTAAATTGGGTAATAGAAACCAAATAAGGCTAGTGGTGATGTTTTGGCCAAGAATTTCAGGGAAAAAAAAAAAAAGAAGAAATGTTTCTGAAACAGCCTTGGAGCAATATGGTAACTCTCAATAATATTCACTGATTTCTTCAGGCACGCTTCTAGAAATACTAGAAAGTCATACTTTTTCTAATCACAAGTCTCTCAGTCTATTTGCCATCATACCACAGTTTATTTTTTGCTTTAACCTTTTACTTTCAAAGTTAACAGTCGCTCACAAATAAGGTTTAATATATTCAAGATTCAAATAGTTCATACCAACAGAGCTAATCCTGCATTTTTGTTTTCCCACATGAACATTTGTTTGTGCCTTCTATGTCTGTTGTAGATTTAAAATATTGGCTTTGATACAAAACATGCATTATTTATAGAAGAGTGGACAAGAGGCAAATTGCAAGTATACTTCCTGAGCCATTATACACCATGTTATGGAAATGTTACTAAAATGCCCTATTTCACACTCAGATCAGCTTCAGCAGCGTTTAATACCTGAGAAAAATTAAGCGATAGGTTTATGCAAAACTTGTTGAGGAAGACCTTGTTCTACATCAAGCTAAATTCAGACTTCCCTTCCTTCAGGAAATTGGGAAGTGTCATTATTCCTTTTCATCCTGTTTTATGATCCCAAAGACGGTTGACATTCCTGCATTTCCTGCATGAAAAAAGCACTTAGTAATCACCAAGGATTAGACTTCAGCAAAAGGCAAGACACAAATTTGTTAAAGTGGGTTTAGAGGAGGCCATGAAGATGATCAGAGGGCTCGGGCACCTCTCCCATGCAGGCAGACTGAGAACAAGACTGGGCTTGTTCAGTCTGGAAAAGAGAAGGTTCTGGGGACATCTTAATGTGGCCTTTCAAGACTTAAAAGGGACTTACAAAAAAAAGTTGCTGAGATACTTTTTAGCAGGGTCTATGAGTGACAGAACAGGAGGTAACATATTTAAATTGAAAGAGGTCTAGATCAGGTACCATGAAACACTTTACTATGATGATGGTGATGAGACATTTGAAAGGGTTGCCCAGTGAAGTTGTGAATTCCCTGTCTCTGGAAGTGTTCAGGGACAGGTTGGATGGGGCTTTGAGCAACCTGGTCTAGTGGAAGATGTTCCTGGCCATGGCAGGAGGGTTGGAACTGGACAATCTCAAAGGTCCCTTCAGCCCAAACCATTCTGTGATTCTCTGAATCTATTAACAGATATAAATTCTGCCTCAGTTTTATTTATTGTTATACTAGACAAACAAGTTGTTTGTATTTTTCACCAATTGTTATTCTTCCGTATGCAAATATATCAATAACTGTATTCAACTTTTTTAAGGCTGTTTTAAGATACTTCACGGAGAAGCACAGGACACGAATTCCAAAGCTTTTGATTAGGAAACAACAGGGTAGAAAATCACATTGAAACAAGGCAAAAAAATCTTTGCTTCCAGTCATGTCGGCGTTAAACTTTCATTTTCCATTGCAGTCTAGCTCCATAGTTAGAAAGAGTTTGTTGTTTCAAGTAAAGTTGTCCCATTCTTTCCCACCAGCAAAGCAAGCTGGTCAAACTACATCTTTTGTAACATTTCAGTCAGGGCAGTCAGAGGGAAAACCCTGAGCTGCAGTGAGAGATGTCATTCCTGAGGAACACCAGCCAAATAGAGATATCATGACAAAGTAAAAAATTGCCAATAAAATTTCAATTTTTTTTTTCAGAAAGAACAGTTTCCAATGTAGAAAGCCCTAATCACTTCAGCCCTAATCACTTCAAAAACCTACACTGCTTTCTTGTCATAATCAGGAAAGCATTGGATGAAGTACGAAGTTAACCTCTTCCCATTCCTACATGCATCTGGAAAGCAGATCCTGTCTGAATGACTTGTCTATAATGGAGGTGGGAGCATGCAACCTGTGTTTTCCAGTACTTTCCCTTGTGCAAAGGACACAGGAGAAGAGAAATTCTTGGCTCTAGCTTCATCCCACCTCATGCTGCAACTAGGGGTGTTAGCCAGGCAGCAAAGATGAAATAAATGTCACCCTTAGGTAAGACAGTACCGTGCCTCCAGGAAGGCTGGGATTCACTATCCTGTATTAACTCAATTTACAACTCAGAATACTTTTTTGAAGCAATTTTGGAAGCAAGCAATTTAAAGGTTGTTCTATATTTAGAGCTGTGCCAACAAAGCAATCCAGCTGTACTGAAGTATTTCCCAAGAAAGCCTCTTGAAGTGAATTCAAGAAATTAGGTTATTTTACAGCCAGACACAGCTAGAGTCAATGATTTATAGTAATTTACTCATGGTTCTACAGTCAGGATGCCACTGTGGAAGGAAGAAAACAATCGAAAAATCCAAAAACAAGTAATACCCAATTAAAAAACTAATATATAATGCCTGTTGACCTGAAATAAACATTTAATTCACAGTGGTGTAGTTTTTTAATCAAGTAGAAACAGTAACAGATTCGGTTTTCTATCACACGCTAGTCTATTCACGTTCTCACCCCAGTGCAGCAACACCCAGTTGCTTTCCAGTAGTGCATTAAGCAACACCTCCTTTGTTCTCTCTTCCTCTGCCCCAGGGGAGACGTTTGTAGGATGATTTGCTTTGATAATTTGGATGCTTCTCTTTAATGTATATGTTGCAATGTATTTATGTCATAAAGGCAGGTTAAAGAACCTTGTTTACATTTGGATGATGATGTTTGCAATTGTCTTAGCTCCTGAGGGAATTAATTCCTTAGTTTTGGACCAGGCTTTAAAAGTTTTTAACCACCTGCATTAAGGAGATACTTTAAGGCCAAGGGGTAATTTTTTTTTGGTCATGTTTTTCCATCTTGAGTTTTAGCCCATTTCTAGATGATTGGTTTTGAAAGTAAGGTGTGTGGACTCAAGAGATATGAAAGATAATCCACTGGGATGCACCAAGAAAATACATTCTGTACCATTAATAAATACATTAATGAATTTTATCTTTAGCTTATCCTTTTTCAATTTTCATTTTGTCTATGTTTTCTAATGTACATAATATATCACAATGACATTAGATAGACATAATTTATAAATAAAAAATACAAAGATATTGGGGATGCATGCTCAAATTTTTTTTAGTTATAGGGGTACACTATCAAAACATTTTGAGACCACTGTTCTAGAGAGCAGTCCCCTAACGAGCGTGCACTCTAATAACATTGACATCCCACATTTCGATCAGTATTCATAAGCCAGTGCAAAAAACCCACTAATATAACCATCAAGCATTCTTTAAAAATTGCTGCTGTTGTGGAGAGCTGCTACAACCTTCCTATACCACATGGATTTCTCTGGTGCCAAGAATCCCCAGCAGAAATAGCATGAAGCTGTGCTCTAACCAAGAGGTGCAAGAAATATGAGAATAGAACACAACAGATCTGCCGACACAGGAGTCTCCTGGCCAGGAACGATTAAACATTGCTGGCTTCACAAGTTGCTTTTGGGGTACCAGCACAAAACCCAGCATTGCCTCCAAACTCTAGACTGAACTGACTGTGAGTTTGTGCACTCAGACCAAGGAAATTGCAGTGGACATGTAAATTCTTCAAAAGGAATTTCTCTGAGGACCTCTTCTGTCTTCCAGAGACTTCTGGCTCAAGAGCTGGTACCTTTATGTTGTGTCCTTGAAAACACAATGGAGCTGCTGATATGAGTGCTGATGTGTTTGGGTGACCTGTGCTAAGTGCATTAGCATTAGCACCTGGTTTGGAAAATGCAGCCTACCTAGATTAAATCAAATTATTACAAAAGTGCTAACTGTAATTTTGAAAATCCACAGGCACAGATGTGTCTGCAAGACTTTTTTTGAAGTAGCCACTTTGATTTAATCTCAATAGTACCATACCTTAACTCATTTCTGGCATACAAAAACAATTAAATATTTTCCAGTTTATTCACACCTTCCAGAGAAGCCTAGTAGTTATACTGAGGTAAGCCTGAAGTTTTCCCGACTAAATCAGGTTTTCACAAAGCATCAGAGTTCACACTTTAGCAATACTATAAAAATGGGGGGATGTGGGAGGGGAGGAGTTCCTAGTGAAAACAAGAGATGCCTTTCTGAAACCCCCATTTAGCAACAATGCTCCCCACAGGACACAAAGCTGTTAAGATGTAATAGATAAGGACAACTGCTTGTCCATACCACAAAGAGGAGGAAAAGAAAGGATATTGAGCAAGAACACCTCAGGGTAGCATCCGAGGTACTGATTTTTTGCTCTAGGTCCATAGTGAAGGGAACAGTGACCAATATTTGGGCAACACTTTCCCAGGCCTTAAAGAGAGTGTCCAAGATATCAGTGGGTATTCTTATTAGGATTCTGATTTAGGTGTAAGGTCATCAGCACTGAATGTAGGAACCCCTCATAGCACTGTGTGTGGAGACAAATGTTTTGGCACAGCTGAGGGCTTACATGGTTTGGCTCTGGGAAAATGTACATCAGGGAGAAGGATGGCACGAAGGCAGTGCAAAGGCAGTCAGTGTTGCTGTGGAGCCCTTCCCTTGCTTGCACTAACTTGCTTTGGGAAAAACAAAAAGAAAAGGGAGCATTAGCTCAGGGAATGGCTGGTGAAATTGGCAGGGGATCTTTCTAAGGACAGAATGGGGTGCCAGTGTCTTGAGCCCACTCCCATCTTCCTGGGGGTTTGGGTGTCTGGGCTCAGGGCCAGCTCAGAGACACTGCAGGTGGTGACCTTGAGGAAAACTTACTGAAAGTCAAGCAGGGTGGCATCAGCCAGGGCTGCCGCTCCCTCTCCTGCAACCTGCTTCCAAGTTGATTCTCTTAGCTTTTCTCTTCTCTTTGGTCCCTGCCTGTGTTGTGCTGCAGTGGCAGCAGCAGTTATGCTGCAGCATAGTCCTGTGCATTGCCTGCCAGAGGAAAATATTTGCATGACTGTGTCTGGCATTGGCAACAGCAGAAATTGCAATATCCTACAACGAGTTAAGCAGTAATAACATTTGAGAGTGCTAACCCCGCTCCTTATTGACATTAGCATCTTTGCTGGCAGATTTCACTCAATTTTAGGAATTTTGGTTTAAATTTGATTTTCTGAGTGATTAAAGCTATCCTATATATAATATTCTGAGGAATCATTTTAATTCCCTCCAGCAAATACAGTTATAATTATGGCTGCTGTATAAAATTCCTGGATTAGCAAAGTGTGCCAACAATTAATTGGTTTGTGTAGTTTCTTTATCTCCTCCCAAGAAAGGAATCCACAAACATTGTTCTTCAAGCAGGACATTTTAATAAGCAGAATTTTCAAGTTTCACTCCCGTTCAACACTGTGTGGACTAACTCCACCCAGCTGATATTCTGCAGCCCATGATGACTGCTAGTAACTGCTCAGTAATTAATATGGGGCAGTCTGAATGGAGATCTATGACTTCTGTGAACTTTCTGTTACTTTCTGTTATTTCTGGTAACTTAAGATGGAGAGTACCATTGGCCCACTAACAGATTTAGAAGTAGGAAAAATGCGTAAGATGATCCAGAAAAACAAGAATTGGATAGCTGGATAAAAAGAGAGGCATACATTGGGTTACCTGAAGTCAGCAGGCAGAGTATTAGGAGGAGGCTGTAACCTGACTGAAAGGGCACTGATCAAAGTCACAGGGAAAATGCAGTTAAGTACCCAGGAGGACTTAATTCCCTTCCTGATTAGAGTGCATCTTTGACAGCTCATTCACTGCCTGATAAAGCACATCCATCCAAGCTGCAGACTGAAAAATACAGGACTACTATGGAGGCCCACCAAACAAACAAAAGACCTGAAAGAACAAAAATGTACTGTTTTTCCAGTCAAGCAAAGGTTGAAAACCAGAGGCATTCAGAACTGACCACCATTCAGAACAGTCACCTAACCCAGACAGACAAAAGAATCAGAAACTTGCAAATAAGAAAGAATAACAAATCTTAGGTATAAACATGCTAAATTACTCTAAAAGAGGTTGAAGCTAAGTGGAAATGCCTTGCATTTGTGAAGTGTAAACTGGTCATAGCTGTAGCCATAGGAATAATAAAAAAAAATCAATCCCTTCAGCATCTGAGCAGTTGGTCACAATGAGTGAGCAGATTTCAACGCCCTGTAGCACATTTCAGTCCTACTTCAGAAAATTATTAATTTTTTTAGCAAAATCCTGTGTTCTTTCTTCATGAAAGCATGTGAAAACACACTGATCTAGGGGTAAACACATAGTCAAGTACTCCACTGGAAAAAAAATCCATTTAGGCTGCAGGTGACTGAGTGAAACAAATAGCAGAGTTGTCCTTGTATAGAATTTAAAAATGGAAAAAACCCATGAAAAAAAACAGTTATGTGAAGCTACAACATTAAGATCAGACTAAGCAGAATTTTCCAAAAGAAAAGATAGTTAGTAGTCATAACAACAACAGTGGTAGATAAAGCACAATCTCTTCGTAAGGATGTTTAGAAACTTCAACATGAAAATATAAGAGAATGGAATCTAAAGAGATTAGGAAAAGACAGTGTGGGGGAGCAATGAAAGAAGGGAAGCCACTAGTCATTCCATGAGCTTTTCAGGCAAGCTGATGATGCAGCTGGAGAAGAAGGCTCTGCAACAGGAAGGACACACCTGGAAAGTGAGTGGCAAGGACAGCTCTTCACAGCCAGGCAGATAAAGCTCCTCTCAGAGGCCTGTAGGCAATTGGACCCCTCTAGGTTTAAGAGTAACAGGAAGTCATTCACATCACCATGAGAAAATGTACAAACGGGAAAGGAAATTTGGATCCCCTTCACTGGATGTGAACTTCCCCCAGTAGTGTAAAATCAGTGTGACACAGCCCCAGAACAGACTGCCCCTTGGCCAAGGGGCAGCACTGCCACCCTGCATCCAGGTGCTGCCTGTGCATCTGGCACGGGAGCAGCTCAAGTTCAGGATAAGGAAATGATGCATTTGATTTTGCAAGACTAATCATTGATATTCACCCATTAGACCTTCTGACATAGTTGGTTGAATAAGGTGGCTTTAACAACTCTGGCTGCTTTCAAACTGTTTTGTATTGCCAGAGTGGTACAGAAGTACTTAGTCTGAAAGAGATTTAAGGCAGGAATGTGTAACAGGAAAGGCACAGGCCTGTTTGGAAGAGCTGCAATAGCCACGGCGCAGACAGGAGTAAGTCATGTGCTGGCACTCAGCTCGCAGACAGGTGTGCCGGCGGCTCGGTGACATTATCATTCTTCCAGTTGTTTCTTACCACTCCTCTGCCCAGAGTTTCCACCCCCGCAGCTCTGTTGGCAAAAGGAATTAAGGGAGCACTCCCTCGTGTGCTTCCAACAAGTCAGATGGATTAGTCAACAAAGAGGGTTTAAACCAACCTGCTCGCTTTGCCTGAAGCAAATGAAAGTGCTCTTAAAAAAACCTTTTTAGCAGCTGAGCTACGGCAGCAGTAACTGCAGCATCGAGGGGAAGCATGGGGGTACAAACTGGCAGAACCTTCAAGTGGCACAGTTACATCTGGAGCTCACTGTTGTCCAGAAATTTATAGGTAAGCACAGGCTGTAGCATCTCACACACATAACACCTGTCTATGTGTATGTTTTATTCCTCAGCAATACAAAGTTAATGCAATTACACTGAAAATTCTTCCACCAGGGGTTAAATTAAAGCACATTATCTCACATTCACTGTGTACTAATAGCATGCAAGGGAACAGGTATCAGAAAATGGATGGCTAGCTTTCATTCATAATACCTTCCTAACCTAAGGTCACAGCATGTGATTGTGCAAAATTAAGTATCTGACCTGAAAAACGTCGTGATTTACTGTTCAAATATCACCTACAAGGTAATTTCAAGAGGAATATTGCACAAGCTGAATTTGAGTTTGGTTTATCTCAGAAACAGCTGTCAATTTAGTCCAAACATTCTGCTGACACTACCAATGTGAGACTTTTTACTATTAGGAATTACACTTTCAAGCCTTCTCCAATTGTAATCTGGAAACAAGGATTGTGAAATGACCAGATATGCCTGTGCCAGGTTGGACAGCAATGAAATTCCAGCAGACACAAGTCTTCCCAAGGCATTCAGTGCTCCCCAGGCAGCTGTACACGTGCCACCAAAATCTACCTTGGTATCTGTACTTCAGTGACACCTGAGCACACAGCATAAGCAGAACTGCAGACTAAGGATGGAATCAAGGTTTCTGACTTTTTCCTCATTAGCTTTGTTGTATTCTCTTCCTGGTACATGTTCTGTGGAGCAGCAGAGTTCAGACTGCAAAGTGAGAGCTTGTACTATTTATTTTCTGCTACGATCAATTTTTCCACTTCTGGGGTATTAGGAAAAATGTGCACTTGTTCCTGCCCTGGTAATAAGCCTGGTAATAAGGCTCCAATTCCAATACATTCACTTTTCTGTGTGATCCCCACAGCAGAGAAATGTTTTTGCTTGAGAGACAAGAGCGCCTTCTCTTCTATCAGTCAACTTCCAGCTTCCAAACTCCCTCAATATGCAGGGATATTTGAACTGAAACTTTCATATGCCCAGGAATGTAGATTTCAATAACACAAAATCATGTTAGTGAGCCTTGAAAATTCCTTGAAAGAAATCTTGAATCTCTCTTACTGAACAATGCAGAGATGTACACTAGGGATAGGACAACAATCCATCAGTTTCAGAAGCTCTCTTGGAAGAGTCAGCCTCATCAAGGAAGTGTTTCTTAGGTCACAGCAGGAATTTCAGGACACAAATAATTCCAGTTATAACATGCTATTAGCATCAGTGCATTTTTCTTGAAAATGTATATAATTGGCACACACTGGAATAGCATGATGTTTCTCATGGCATGATCTATTTCTCACTCATTTCTGTAAGAATTAGATCAGACATCAAATACTCTCCTCAGCTGCAACAGAAGGAGACACTGGATGTGTGTAACAAAGTCACTGGGCATTGTGGGGGGCTTGGAACTATGTGATACCTAAGGTCCCTTTCCAACAAAATCGTTCTATGATTCTATGGATAACACACAGGCATCAACCATGCAAGTATGAGAATTTGATCCTCAGAGTCTTGCACAACAGGTTTTATCATCTAAAAGCAGAATATCCTACGCTTTTGTGTGGGAGCTTGCAATTTGTTCACTGAAAACTTAATTCAGCAGTATATACAAACACACATTTAAAAGTTTTGTAAACCATTCTCCCCAGATATATATACAGCTGGAGTGATGAACAGGATTTTATGTGATGCTCACTCCCTTTTCACAGCATTATGACAATTTATTTTAAAATATTGGACAAAACAATAATAAGTAACAGGTAATGCCTTCCTAGACTGTGTCCCCTGCACAATGTACTATCAGTGACTGGCAGATGAATAGTTATATTTGGATTTTTCTAGATTTGGAGTAAAATGCCACACTGCAGTAGTGTATATAGCATTGAGGTATCAATTATTAATTCTGTTGTCTTGTGTGAGGCACTGGCTCTTCATTTGCAGGAAGCTGAATCAGTTTATGTTTCTTTCCAACTGAACAGGGGAAGATTTCTACATCTTTCTGTAACACAGCAGAAAGAAGCAGAAAGAACCAAAGCACTATCAGAGACATAAGCTAAGGAAGCTCCATGTTGTGTCTGAGAACTAGATTTCAGACTGAATAAAACTGCATTTTCCATCCACAGTACTAGGACAGTTAACCTCTAAAGATTTCTTACCTACACTGTCCCGTCAAAGAGTGGAAAAGCAAAGATATCCTGGCTGTTGTCCAAATGAATGAACTTTGGCAGTAAACAGTACTGACTCTCAAGAGACTATGGGTGAAAAAGGTATGTTAAAAAATTACCAGGAGGTGTACATTGATGGTTATTTTTTAATTATGAGCCTTAGCAGCATGTGGGTTTGTCAGGAGAACTGAAAAGTTGAAGAAGAAACTGCAAGGTTGTTACGAAATAAATGCATTTTTGCTACAGCATGTCAGGATGCTTTTGGAAATATTTTGTCCTACTATGAACACAATAGAAAACTGCATTTGCAGCAAAGCAGTCTGAAAATGAGAATTTCTGCTGTGAAGATTAAGTGGTTTGCAAAGTCTTGCAAATTACTCAGCAACAAAAAGCACCATGCAAAAGTTAAGATTACCTGGGGAGACCTGTGTCTGTGCAGACACTCAGTGAAATGCAATTAATAAACAGACCAAAGCAATCTCAGTTCTAGTGTGTCAGAGCCATTACCGAACAATTAAATTTGCAACAATGATTCAGTTATGTTCCCTTTTCTGAGAGCACTGCTCAGCGGCGGAATCCCTCATGGTGAGCTGACAACAAAGGCGTGATGAGACCATTTGGGAGGAGCTATTGCAAACGCTCAACACCCGGGGAGAGGCTGGGAGGGTGTCTCTGAGAAACTTACTGTAACTTTAGGGTTGGCCCTGCTCTGACCTGAGCGAACTCCAGAGGCTTCTTCCAATCTAAATCATTTTTTGGTTCTGTATCGATTTGTTACCACACGAGATTACTTGTTGCAGTCAAGTAACACCTACTTGCACTTCAAAACAGAAGCCCTTCTGCTCGTTATCCTACCATTCCTCCTACGTATTTGGCATTACTGGATGCCCACGGAACAGATTTTTAACAGACTGGTCCAGGGTGCACCTAATGTTCCCGGAGATCTCAAGCAGTCAGCTCCATAAATGTGAATCCCAGCAGGGATTCTTCCTGTAAACTTTCTGTATACACTCACTGCTACTGCACTGATTTAAACATATAGTGAGAAAGAATCTACACCATGAAATATTTCTTTATAAACATTATAAAATGGGTAAGAAATTCTAACGTAGGTAAGGGCTGAGTGAGGTGACAAATGCCGGCAGGTGAGAACCAAGTACCACAGGAATGCAAAATTATGCATCACAAAAAACATCACAAAACCTAAAACTTTATGAAGTACAGGTTTGTTTTGCGTTGCATGGAGGCCGTATCATGGGAACTCTTCACTTCAATGGACCCAGATCTGAATCATTACCTCCACCCTGTGCCCCTGCGAGGCACAGCAAATTTAAAAATTCTTTTACTTCCATCATTCATCTGTCTCTTTGCTTAGATTTAGATCATTCTTGCTCCTGTCCCAGAAATCTGATACTACCTTTTACAGTTTCCCTGTTTCACCATGACTGACTCTCCTCTCCTTTCCCCTGAGAATTCTAGAAAGATTTTCCTAATTTTCCCCAGAATATAAATTGATTTGCTACCAAATATCCCACTTTCACAAGCAATTCTTTGGAAGGAGGAAATCATTCTTGTTTATAGAATTTTTATAGTATTCTTGCAAAGTCTTCTCAAAAGCTTAGGGTCAGCTATCCCAGACCCTTGCATATTTCCAGGCAAAGACACAGGGGGTTGTATATTTTGCTACTGAATGTACATATGAGCATTACACGACACTGACAACACCGTGCTTTTTCAGCTAGAAGCCTCCATCACCCTCCCTCTCTAAGATATTTTGTTATCTGTAGTACTGGATCTGACTACATGTTCTTCATGGCAGGTGGATGGGCTGAACAGCGCCAGCACAGCATGGAAGCCTTTTCTGTTTCTTACTCTACTGCCCCAGTGAACAGACTGGGGGTGCCAAATGGGGGGCAGGTGACACAGCTAAACCAAGGACAGCAGTACTCCATGCTGCCTAACATCGTGCTCCTGGGCAGAGGAAATTACCCATCTTTTTCTTGGGAACTGGTATGCCCCTGGGGAGTGGACAATGACTGCCTGAGCACTTGTTCTGTTTTCCTTCTCTCTCATTTTTTCACATACTGAGCTATTCTGTACCTTGACCTATGCGTCTCCTTGCTTTTCCTTTTCTGTCTCCCCCACACTGGGCATGGGGGAGAAGTGAGCAAGTGGCGTTGTAGCGAACAGGCTGCCCAGAGAGACCGTGGAGTCTCCTTGTTATTCAGGAACCGCCTGGAAGCAATCCTGAGCCATGTGCTGAGAGCTGACCCTGCTCGAGCAGGGAGGGTGGCCCAGATGACCCAGCGCGGTGCCTCCCAGCTTCCCGCGTTCCGTGAGTGTGGAGCCCGGCGGGGTCAGGCGCAGCCCCTGCCCACGGCCCTGCCCTTCCCTTCCCGCTCCCGCGCGCGCTGCGCCTCGCGCCTCACGCCCGCCAGAGGGCCCCGCCCCGCCGGCACGTGCGGGAGGCGCTCGCGCCGCCCCGCGCGCCTATAACGGTACCGCGGCTCCGCGGCCCCGGGGAGGCTCGGCCGCTGCTCCGCCGCCGCTCGCCCCTCGGGACCCGCGGTGTCCCCCTTACTCCCCGCTTCCGGCAGCGCAGGGGGCGGCTGCGGCCCCTCGGCGCGGGCAGATGTGGGGAGAAAGAAAGGAGGGACGGAGGGGGTCGACCCCTTTCCCCCCCCCCAGCCCCACATTGGGCGGGGCGGGGCGGGGCGGGCGGCGCGTGACGCGGCGCGGCCGCAGCACGCGCCGCCCCCGCCGCCCCCCCTCCCTCCTGCCCGCCCCCCGCTCGCGCCCCCCCTCCCCTCCCCTCCCCTGCGGCGGCGGCGGGCGGCGGCCGCGGTGCATTGTGGGAAAGCCCGTTGTTCATTTGCCACCCGACCCGATCCGGGGCCTGTCGGGACGGAAGCGCCGCCGCCGCCGAGCGATCGAGCGGGATCCATTGTGGGCAGCCCCGCGCCCGCCGCGATCCAGGCCGGACCCGGGGCAGCGGGGAGCGAGCGGCCGGACTTCGCTTCTCTCGGCCACCGCCCCCGCACGGCAGCCGGGCGCCTCCTTCCCCCGCCCCGTTCCCGCGGCGGACGGAGCGCTCGGCCGGGCGGGGGGCGCGGGGCGCGCCCGCCATGTTCGCGGAGATAAACCGGCGGACGCTCGCGTTCCGCGGCGGCGGCCTCGTCACCCCTGCGGCGGCCGCCTCGGCGGCGGGGACCGAGGCCTGGGAGCGGCAGGACCCCGAGGCGCTGAACGGGCGCGGGGCGGACGAGGAGGCGGAGCTGGAGGGGCTGGAGGCCGAGGAGCTGGAGGCCACCGCTGCCGAGGAGAAGGAGCTGTTGCTGCCCCAGGACGCGGCGTCGCCCCCCGCCGCCGCCGCCGGCCCCATGTTCGCCGAGAGGAACCGCCGGACTCTGGCCTTCCGCGGTGGCGGGGGGCTCCTGGCCGCCCACCCCGCCGCCAACAATGGCTGCGAGGCCGCGGCCTGGCCGCGGAAGCACTTCAATGGGCGGGGGGCGGACGAGGAGATGGAGCTGGAGGGCGCGGAGGGATTGGAGACCGAGGGGCTGCTGGAGGGCAAGGAGCTGGTCCAGGACGGGGGCTCGCTGAGTGACAGCAGCGACGACGAGGAGGACGGCGAAGGGGGCAGCCTGGGCGACGGCAGCGGCGCCGAGGGCGGCAGCTGCAGCAGCAGCCGGCGATCGGGGGGCGACGGCGGGGACGAGGCGGAGGGCAGCGGCGAGGGGGAGAGCATCCGGCACTTCCCGCTGGCCAGGCCCAAGTCCCTGCTGCAGAAGCTGCACATCTCCTTCCAGGGCTCCTGGCTCAAGGAGTTCCCTTGGCTCTACTACTGCCAGGAGACCGGCCTCATGTCCTGCGCCTGGTGCACCGCGGCCGCCGCCGCTGCTGCGCCCCCCGAGGTGATCATGTCCGGCGCACCCCTGCCCGGGGGGCACGACGAGCTCTGCAAGGGCACCCGCAACTACAAGCGCACGCTGCTCCTGCGGCACCACCTCTCCGCCGAGCATCGCCTCAACGAGCCCAGCAGCACCGAGCAGGTACGGCACGGGACGGGGAGGGGGCGGCGGGGAGGGAAGGAGAGAGGGAGGGGCAATCCCGGCCTCCCCTTTCGCATAGGTGAGGTTTTCCTGCGCCCACGTGTGTGAACTTCTTTAAATGGCTGCTCGTGGTTGTTGTCGGCCGGCGGGCTGGACACGCCGCGCTGCTCTCGCTCGCCGCGTCCGGAGCGGGAGGCGAGCCCCCTCTGGGATTTGGGGTGGCTCTCTCGCTGGATGTGGGCAGGCATACAAACACCGCACGAGCTGTTGTTTGTGGCCGCACTTCGTTCCCGTTATCCGTCCGGCACCGGCGGGTGCCGCTTTCATTAGTTCATCTGTTTATCTCGTGAAGATAAAGCGGCGATGTGGGAAAAAAGTTGCGCACGAATCCCAGTGTCACAGCACTGATTTAAATACGCTCGTTACAACTTCCTCCTGCGGTACAGGCGGAGGGAGGGCAGTGTCCGGCCAGGGACCGCTTGTGAAATGGGGACTCGGCGGCGTGAAACTGGAATCGCTCTGCCGTGCTTAGCGGTGTGGCCCTGGTGCACTAATCGGATAACTCCGTGTACTTAAGTTCTTCGCGCTGAAATCTCTTTTTCCCGATTGCGTTGCTTTACATTGAGTTGCTGAGCAAGAAGTCTGCAGTCGCTTGGTGTGTGTTTGAGATAAACATGTGGTTTCCTGAAAGCCGTGTTACTATGCCAGCGCTCCCCTAACGCTATAGGAGTAGTGAAACTTCACGTTCCCCGCTGAACTTCAAATCACTGTGTTTCTTGGCTGCTTTCACGAACGAGGCAGAGCTTGCCCTAGAACATACGTGGATGAAAAGCCCCTTAAAGAATACTTGCGTTGAATCCGCAGCCTTCTGCAGCCTTTTTTCCTAGGGATGCCTGCGCTGCTAAAGTTCGCTCGATCGCCTCGCTGGCGCTGAACTTGCCTGCGGACATTAGCTAGTGTTGCTTCAGGTTAGGCTTGAATTGTTAGGCTGTTAGCCGGAATTAATTGATCAGCCACTCCGTTTTTCTGCATTTAGAGTTCAGTTTTGATTAAAACACCCACCTTGGTTGGATAGCTTTATTTGGTGTCTGAAACATAGTATGGTAGTTACATTGAGGTTATTGCTTGAGTGCTCTAAGGAGCTCAGGGTACCTTGGACAAGAGCTGCTAGTCAAATGTTCGGACGGAGTATCAGGATTACAGGATGACTGATAAAACATTAGGTGAACGATAGTTTTCTTGGAACTACTTGGAAATGTATGCAAGTTTTATGTGAAGCTATTGCAGGACCGCAAGGGAAACCTTATGGTGTACAAATACCGGTTATCCAAAATACTATTTTTTGTTTTACAAATACAACGTTCACCTTCAAGATGATTAATACTACCTTTTCAGCGAGTGTAGTTATAGCAGCTACTGTTACAGATGTTTCGAAGTAGTAGGTCATTCTAGCAGTTTTCTCCAGTCTTCTGGGGTTTGCTGTTCACTCTGCAGTGTTTTAGCCAAACTTGCTTTCAATTAGTTGTTTCTAATTAAGAAACTTTCATTCTTAGTTTCTTTTACCTCTTCATATCTTTGAAAATGTTCCAGTTTTGCATAATGCTATTGCAGCATGTTCTTTACCATCTTGTAGCCTAGTTTCTAACTTCGAGTTGTGAATGATTGCTCTGTAGAAGTATGTTCTGTCACTGTGTAGCCTCCTGCATTAGTGGATGCTGCTAATCCCTGCCACACTTGGACGCTTCTCATTCTGTTTTAGCTGTGTTTAAATAAAAGCTATTCCAAGCATTTTTTCCCTACTCAGTTAACTGGCTTTTTTTTTTTTTCTTTTTTCTGTCCTCTTACCCTGAGTGTGTTATAAAACTGTTAAATACCAGGAGGGTGGAAGGGAGGACAGAATATTGGCTTGTTATCACAGTAGCCTACAAGTTAATGAAAGTATGTATTTGAAGATTGTAAGTGTTTATTTGAAGACCTTTCATTGTCATGGGAATATTTGTAAAAATGAACCTCTGCTTTTATACCACTGATAGTTTAAGAAAAAATATTTGTAGTAACTGTGATAATAAATGAAGCAGTAGGATAGATGAGTCAGTGGTTCTTCTACACTGTACTAAAAATAAGGTTGGGAAAAAGGTAGCTGTAAAGAGATTGGGTTTATTCTGAGTGGAAAACGGTGCTTTGTGCATCCTTCTGCAATTACATTTCAGTTAAAAACTTCTAATGAGGGAAGGAATTGCAGATTTTCAAGAGTCAATGTAGTTTTCTTTGTGGTGCACTTTCACATTACAGTTGCTTTATCAAAAACCTGATTACGAATCTCTGTTTTCTTTCCCTTCTATGTTTAATTTCCGTATTCTTTCATGCACTTAATGGCACTTGAATTTCTTTTGATACATATGTTTAAATTAATACCAAAACAATAGCCCCATTTTTTTCTAAATGCCGTGATACCAGATACTTGGAACAAAAGTAGGTAATTTGTACCCTGACCGTATTTCCAACATACATAATGAGGCAGCAAAGCCGTTCAGATTTAATGAAACTTGGGAGAGATCTTTCAGCCTTTGTGTTAGAGACAGCACACATGTATTATGGACTTGACAAGCCTCAACTGCAGGGCATGTTTAGCAGCTGCTAATAAACATATGGCATAGTGCCACCACTCAAGCGCAGAAAGGAAATTGTAGGTGTTAAGACAGTAAAGCAGTGGAAATTTCTATAGGTCTGTTGGATATTACACTTGTGAAGAAAAGAGTGATGATTTCAGTTTATTTTTGGGATACGTTTAATTTGGAATGCCAAAATACATCACAAGTGGTTGCAGCTGCTGTAATTCAAGGGTATTGAGCTGTCAGCCGATGTTTCTTTCTAAGACCAAATTCTTTTTCTATTCTAGTTTTTAAAATAATTTTTCTCCATATTAAAGCTTAAGGAAATCTATCATCAGCTTGAAATTACCTTTCTTTTTTTAGTAAACAGACTTTTGTGTTGCAAGAATCTTAAGAAATTGATGCTTACTAGGAAACCATGGCAAAATATTTTAATTCTTTGATGAATTTGAGTCTATAAGATGCAGATTTATTGGCTGCTGGGAGTTCCTCCCCCCAAACCATCTTCTTAAAACATTTTCGTTCTGGACATAATTTAAAGCTAAGCTTTGGAAATACTGCCAGAAAAGCTCTCTCCAGCCTAACAGGCATGTTGGTTTAAAGCAGAAGCTCTCCAAAAGGAGGAAGGCCTTTGATGTGTTATTTTTTCCATGTGAACTGGAATTGTTTGCATTATGTGAGCAGTGATGAATGGAAGTCGTGCTTCAGATGTAAGAGTTACATTACAGTGTTCTAAGTTAACTTCTTGACTTACTCTTACCAGAGCAAAGAAGTTGAGGACGAAGTCAGGCCCCAGAGTAAGGGCTACACCTAGTGTGTTTTCATGTAGTGTTTTTACCAAACCTCAAACTACTCAATTCGATATTAGGCAATTAGTGGAACAGTTTGAAATTGCTGAGTTGTCTGTGAGTGATGCTGTGTGTGTACAATAGCAGTGGAGCATCATGTGCAGCTGATGGGACCATATTTTGAGATATTTTTCCTCTGTAGCTGCACGTGGTTAAGAAATTACTGATAGCTTACTTTTTTAGAAGATCCATTTGCCAGAGTATGAATTAATTTGGGGGTGCAGGGAGCTGCTCTAGGGTGAGATGTGGTGGTTGGGAAGGGATTTAAAAATGTGGCATAGCTACTTTTCATATACATGCAGCTGAGATGCAATCTGTGGTTAGATTGGTTTTGGTTTTTCTTAATTCTTCCATCCCTCACTGTTCTTCCTCCCAGTGACAGACTATACTGATGGAACACTAGGAAAAAGAAACTTCTAGCAGCAGTTTTCAGTCATCCGTTTCTGCTCCTGTTAGCTTTTGGGCAAGTTTAATTAATGAATTATACATATAAAATAGTAATTTATCTTTGTGTGTATTCAGAAAAGTCTAACTATTTGAAACTGAGCACAATGTTAGTTTCCTTGAGCAGTCTCTGTTCTGTTACAGCACTTGTTAATCTCACCCACAGAGAGAAGTTTTTGACTTAGAACACTGAAGATTCCACAAATTGAAATGAAATCGTGCTGATTTTTATCTTTTATTTCTTGCTAGTATTTGTTAAAGGATAAGGTGGTTTGGTGTTGAGGTAACTTAGTTGATGAGAACATAGGGTCTGTATTCTGAAAATACAATTGGCATCTAAGAAAATACCATTGGTTTGTCATTCTCATTAGAAAAACAGAACCCTTGTGATGACGTAAGTAACAGAAATTTGCAAATACACTTTTTCCTGTAATTATTTTCTGCACCTTGCCTCCTGTTGAATTGTACTGTATTTTTTCTGTATCACTGTCTAAATCTCTCGAAGTAAGATTATTTTATTCATTTTTCTCATAATGTCAGTTCTGCTTGTCACACTTGGCGTACATGGGCTTGCTAACTGTTCAGATGTCAGGACTTCATTTGAGTTGTGGCACTAGGGTTAAGTGTTGTATCATACCAGCAGTAAAGCAGTTGTTTTTAGTACTGGAGTTAGTTTTAGAAATGTTTGTGCACCCACTTCTGTAAAGCTATAATGCTAATTAAAGCTGCAATACTGATTGATCTCTTTCTCCAACACACACCCCTATAGCTTGGACACAGGTTGTATAATATCTAGTTTTTTCACTCAACCTTCTGGTCTTGTCATAATGATGATTTCAGTCTTGTTTTTCTGTAACACATTTGTGATCTGCAGCTCCTCCTCACCATGCTGTCTTGTCCTGTTCTCAGGAAATAATTACCCTACATTGTAAATATCAATTTATTTTTTGTCCCAGCTTGATTGGGTGCTTATACTTGCTCAGTTAAAATGTTCTCTATCGCCAGTATTTAATCAGACATTTGTCAAAAGAAAAGAATTGCTGCAGGTTGTTTTTTAAACTTTATGCAATGTTTAATGTGTTCTCAGAGAATGAAATTGGCAGCTATCACAGCATCTACCTAACATTTACTGTGTGAGGTGTAAGTCACTGATGATTGATGAGCATGACAACACTTTAGAGTTCCATAATTTTCATTTTAATCTGATCCAGTGTCAGTATAATTCGTGTTTTGAAACTATGCAGTGCTCTGTTGCTGAAGTGACAGAAAGCTAGTCCAGAACCAAAACCTGCTGAGAACTTAGAGTGACAGACTTACCTGTCCCACATCTGGAGCAAACTGTTTCACAGCCTTGATCTGAGGGAGTACTTGGGGAGTGTCAGAAAGTACACTGAAAAAAACTAAGATGAGGTTGAACAAAGATCTATTGCTTGTTTTCACATAAAAGCCTAATTGCTTTTATTCTTCTTCAGTGAAGTTTTTTTCTGAGATGGGTAGAGATTCAGGAGCAACTTGAATGTGACAACAAACTGAAATTCCTCTGCAGGAGATGCTGAAATAACACAGTTTCTGTTTTGGTTATACTGGGCCTTATTTGTTGCTTATAGATGTAAGCAGCATTTTAGACGTAGTTACAACCTCAGTTGTCATTCCAGTGATCCACACTGGTATTATAATTTTGAGGTGGGTACTGTTTTAATACACTAATTCCTTTGTGGCAGAAAAGTGACTTTCTTTATATATGTAGCTGGTTTCTGCTGTAGTCCCAAATTAAGGGTAGTACTTTCCTGCAATGTGTATTTCAGCCACAGCATAGATTATGGGCTCATGATAGTGCTAACGTTACCTTTTTAATACTGATTTTGACCTGTAATGTTGAGGCAGGTTAGCTTTAACAACATCTTTAGCTCCCTAATCAGTGGGGTGTTTTAGGAGATGAGAGAAGAAAATAATTATTTGGCTTGGAGCTATCCAGTTTTGAACTTTCCTTGTTTGCTAGGGAAGAAGAGAGAATCGTGGAGATCTAGTTTGAAACAGACTGTCATTGTTGCTGCTCCTGATGGCAGCATATGTCAACCCATATAAGTATGGACTCAAATATGCCAGTCTGTGTTTTCTACTTTCTCCTAGCTGCTGCTTTGTAGCATCTCTGAATTATCATTATCTAAACATGAGTTAGAAGTCTTCTACGTGCTCTAAAACCCAGTTCAGATCTCTTGACCTGTCCCTGCCTGAACTAATGTTTAATAATGAATTATTTCTTGGTGTTGGATTGTCTGAAAATACCAAGTTTTATCAAAATTTTGAGGCCATGTTTGAGATCTCATCTTAAAAAAAGGTTCTCTCTGTGTAATAAGTATATGCCAGTGTTGCTACTGGAAAGTTTGAGAGGCTTATTTCAAGAAAGTCTTAGTTAAGTATTGTAGTTGAAGCTTAAGTCAGAGGTTTTTTTGTTATCTGCAGAATTTTGTCTGCTTGTCATGTGATACAGTGTTTAATCCTAAACCTGCTACAGTTAAAAAACAAAGGATAAATGCTTAATTTGTAAAAGTATATAAGAAATGTATTTGCTGTTATATCTGCTTTAGCAGTGTGTTTTCTATAAAACATTCAAGGCGGATTGGGACATACAGACCTAATCTGTGTATTCATATCTGAGCATGAAGAAAATGTTAAATCAGTTATCCGGATTCTGCTTAATTGTTTAAGTGGAGATTTCTGGGGAAGTACAAGGGATTGGATATGTAAGAACCATCTAGTTAAATCTTTGGGAAGAGAGGCTCCTGAATCTTTAGTATATGTGGGTTAGGAATAACAAGTACTTCATGCTCAGCTATATATTTCCTTCCTTTGGCTGAAATTTCCATTCCTTTGCCCTGTTTTGTTTGTTTCAAACTTGGGGGTGGAAGGTGCAGAATGAGGGCATGATTTTTAGTTTTCAGAAATATCTTGGTAATTATATATTCCTGTCTGCCTTTGTGACCAAGAACATAAATAACAAAAGAACAGTTTGATTAAAATTATCTTTTTTAGTTTATTTTCATATCCTTATTATAGTACTGAAGAACTAAGGAGAGCATTTATTAAGAGCTATTTATGTTTGTGGTTTTTTTTTAATTGCAGGAGGCAGAGTTACCGTCAGAACTGAATAATGAAGGATACTGTGATTTTAACAGCAGGCCAAATGAGAACTCTTACTGCTATCAGCTCCTGCAAGAGCTCAACGAGCAGAGGAAGAAAGGCATTCTTTGTGATGTTAATATTGTGGTGAGTGGGAGGGTCTTCAGAGCTCACAAGAACATCCTGGTTGCAGGCAGCCGCTTCTTTAAGACTCTGTATTGCTTTACAAACAAAGAAAGCCGTAACCAAACCACTGTTACCTATTTAGACGTTGTTGCTGTTCAAGGTTTTTCTGTCATCTTGGACTTCTTATATTCTGGTAACCTCGTGCTTACGAGCCAAAACGCTATTGAAGTGATGTCGGTGGCCAGCTACCTTCAGATGACGGAGGTTGTCCAGTCCTGCCGCAACTTCATTAAAGATGCCTTAAACATAAGTATAAAATCGGAAGCTCCAGAGACTGTTGTAGTGGATTACAACAGAAGATCTGTTAGTAGGGATGGTTTATCTCCAAGGGATCAAAAAGTTGCCAGCTTCTGGGCAACACGAAACCTTACCAACCTGGCAAGTAGCATAAAAACTGAGAATGATCCCTACCCTATTGATGAGGGCCAAATGGAAAGCTACCAAATGAATGACTGCAGTTGGGTCCAGGACAGCTCACCTGAAATGGCTGAAAATGAATCTCAAGGTGAGGGAAAAGTTTTTGTGTGGAATGACATGGGTGCACAGGGACAGTCAGGTCAAGAACCTGGAAAAGCAAGAAGGAAAAACCAAACTGCAAAGAGATTTATTTATAATATACCACCTAATACTGAAGAGAACTCTGAAGATTGCTCAGCATTGCAACCGTCAGTCCCATATCCAGAAGAAGATTTGTCATTTATTAAAGAAGAAGCAGGTAAATATTGTTTAATGTCAGTTCTGTAATTTGAAAATTAAAGTATTGAATGAAGTACCTGACGTTTTAACTTTTGTAAAGGTATGTTGGGTTGGATTGGTAAAGTCAGCACACCGTTCAGGTTACTAAATCGGTAATACGATTCTCTGCTTTGGAGCACAGCGACACATCATCCATCAGCTAGAGAAGGGAATGGCTGTGCCACACAGTATGTGATGTTTGCATTTG
This sequence comes from Eopsaltria australis, assembly GCA_034509425.1. NCBI lineage: Eukaryota > Metazoa > Chordata > Aves > Passeriformes > Petroicidae > Eopsaltria > Eopsaltria australis. The sequence continues at coordinate 1,142,339 of JAVTVJ010000056.1, forward strand.
ACACTTGAAATGGGGATCCTTTGCAGCTGGTAGAAACTAAAATTCTTATGTTTGTATTTAATCTATGGCAACTGTTGGCACCAAAATCAAGGAGTGATAACTGGTGGCTGGTGTTAGCTGATTGCACAGACAGCAGGGGCCTTTATAATTTCCTTCCCTACATTAGCAAAAGATTTTTCTGGTAATTTTTCACCTGAATGTCACCCAGAAACATTCTGCTGATTCTTACTGTTGGGGTATCTGGGAAGTTGCAAGATTGAGTAATCCTAGCTCCTATAATAGAAACACAACAAGTTTGTGAACTATTGGCAAGTGATGCCACAATGACGTGTATTAGAGGGGAGTATGTTTTTGTTGAACTATGCTTTAAACAAATCCTAAGAGTGACAGAATTAATAAGATTTTTTTTTCCTTAAGGATCTATGGTTAATGTAAATGGTAGAATAAGATTAAATATGTTTGCTAAATAAATACAGTTACACAAAGAATTACAAGCAGCAGACTGTTCACAGTGTAATTGTCATTTGGGGCACTGTAATTAAGTTCAGTTTTTTATTTTTTAAATTATTATGCTGTATGAATAGTTAATGTATACATTTGAAGTACTGTCATTTACTTGCCTCACTTTTTGATGAATTAATAGTTTTGAAAACTTACTGCAATTTAGAAGCCAAATTAGGGGTGGATTTGAGACACAGGTGTAACAAAGTGCTTTAGATCTGTCTTGTTTCTGAAGCAGTTTAAAATGTACGCCTGCTACAAACGTCAAGGAACTGTGGATGTCTTGTCTCCTGCAGGGGCCCTGCTCTGCTCCTGCCCGGCAGCTGGGGGACACAGGCGAGCAGTGGCCCGGGCCCGTGGGGACCCACGGCTGTGCTGGGCAGTGCCAGCAGTGCCTGGGCACCGTGGTGACACATGCCAGTGCAGAGCAGTGCGGGCTGGGACTGGGTGTGAGTTTCTCCAGTACAAGAGACCTTCATGTGCTTAGTGAGTACTGTGGCACAGCAGAGCAGCTCTGGAGAAGGAGTTGTGATGGGGAGCAGTTCTGCAAATGCTTCAGGGGCTTACTTATCTCTAGTATTCATCTTGGAACTCTGAGAAGCTCTGCTTTAGCTTTACTTGGGAGTGTGTGCTTGTGAACTGAATTTCCTGTACTTCTTTTACTGGCTAAGCTTTGTTGGACTGCACAGTATTCCTTCTGGCTGAACTGACTATAGGAGCATGCCAGTCACTAATAGGCCTCATGTCCATGGCATCAGGTTAGATCTCGCCTAAGTGAAGCACCTTTAGCTGCAGATAGTGGTGGATGTTGAGTCCTCAGCACCCACACAGCAATTCTGCCTATGCTGGGCTACATTACTTGCTCTAGTTGCAAAAACGACAGCTACACAAATACCAAATTTCTGACACAATTTAGCATGTGATTTCTGTTGATGATTTATATGGGGTAAATATTCAACCTCTTTTACTGATGGGAATACTGTATGATGGCACCAACAATAGATATAAATAGTTGTTCGGATGCTGTGGAATTCTGTATGTGTGCTGTGAAGGTTTCTTGGAGAAATAATGGAGTACATAAGCAGTGCAGTATGTTTAGTCCTTGTTAATTTTTCTTTTGACAGAAGCACCAATGTTTCCAATGACTTGTTATGCTAAAGAATTAAATTACAATACACATCTTGATGAAAAGAACTGTATTGGAGACAGAGCATATCGAATATGTCTTGAGATGTCTGTCCAACACGATTGAAAGTTCTGTGAACTGCAGGGGAAGCTTATTTTACTGAGCTCTAAAATACTAGTCAGCTAGTGATCTCCTTGGTGTTTTCAGAGCACAGCATATATGTTCCCAAGTACATAATTTTGTTTACTGTCAGTGTCAGAATTCTTTTGGAAGCCATATCTAATATTTTTGTAATAATACCTTTACTAAGTTCTTGCATGCATGCATGCATATTGTTTGAAACAAGAATGACTGAAGTAGGGCTTGGTATAGCTTACTCTTCACCCATGGTCTGTGCTTCAGCTTTTGATATTCTTTCTCTTCTACTTGTGGCTCTTTTTCTTTACTTTGCAGATAGATTCCACTCTTAAACACTCTTCTTTCAACTGCCCCCTCTATGCCAAAGAAAAGATGGAAGGGGGAGGAGTGGAGAGTTGGAAGAATGTCAAGAATGAGTTGTAGAATAACCTGCAGGTTATACAGTAACTTTTCAGTTTTGGATTAAATTTCTTGTGGGGATCAAAAACTACCAAAAATAATGGGCACCTTAGAGGTAAAAATGCATAAGAAAATGTCATCTGGAATAGACAAAAATAATTCTATAAGAAGAAAAATAAAGAATAGTAAATTGTTATGTTCAGAGCTAAGGAGGGTGCTCTCCTGTTGGTTGCTAAAATGGAAACAACGAGCTTCTACTATTATGCTTTGTCATGTTCTGATGAGGATAACACCAGTGGTTATGATCTGTCAGTTACATGCAGAGTGAGTTTCTGTGCCCTTGATTTAGGTTTGGGTTGGTCTGGTGCTTTTGTGATGGGAAATAAATACTGTAGATATGGTGGAAGGGAAGCCTATTTAAGAACACTCCTCTCACTACAAAAATTTATCCCTGAAGCCACTTCTGTGAAATCTATATTAAATGAATTTTCCAGTTGGGTACAGTTGGTAAGTATTAGATAATAAGCAGTAAAAGCTTTCTGAAGCATCTGCTACCCCTCTTGTTCCAGTAAAGCAAATATGTTAAACTGCTCCTTGCTGAACATGAGTTTTCTACACATATCCATAAGGATATGTCAACTGCTGCTTCTTCCTCTCACCCTGTGTTGCCAGTGAGTTTATATTTAGCACCTTCCCTGTAAAAGTAGCACTTCGGTGAGCTTTAAAAAAGCTTTAAAAAGTTAGGACGGGTTTGAAATTCCTTGTACTGTTTTACATTTACTTACATTTTACTAAAGCTTTCAAGACTTCTCCAGTTTTAGCTATATTAATTAAAGTAGCTGTTTAACTAAAACACTGAATGTTACCACCTCTCTCAGTATTTTCCCTCCTGGTTGATAATCCGCTAAAAAAGTCTTTATTGTTTACAGCCATCGTTCATCCTACAATTAACCATTTACCATGGTGAAAATAACCATGCGGATAGTCAGCGTATCACAGTCAGTGTAACAGTGTGTTAGAAAAGTTCATAAAAGCTCAGTGACCATAATTCATTGTATTCTTGATGTCTGTTCACAGGGTTGTTTTGTCAATTTTCTTCACTTCTCGGGTATGTCTTTCATCTGGGCCTGGTTTTTGGTGTTTTTTTTTTTTTTTTTTTTTGGTGTTTTTTTTGTTTGTTAGATTGGGGTTTTTTTTTTGTTTTTTTGTTTGTTTGTTTGTTTTGTTTTTGTTTGTTTTTTTTTATTTGCACAAGTGTCCTATCCTCAGACTTCAGAACACAGCTTTGAAGTATTGCTTATGCTTTCTGAAACTGACCTTGTTGATTTTTAGGAGACTTGCATGCAATGTCCCAATAGCATAATGAAGCTACAAATGTATAATTTGTTACAGTGATTTTCAGGCTAGATAATGCTGTTGTGTACTCTGGTGGGGGTGAGGGAAGGATAACAAATGCAAGATTAAAACGGCCCGTGGTGGAACAAGAGGGTTCCTGACTGATTTTGTAGGGGTTCTTAAGGAATTTAATTCAGCTTGCTGTAGAAACAACTGCTGTTCAGAAGGATACAAACAGCAGCTGAACCTGCTTACAAAAAATGTAGTGCTGGTCACAGCTTCTGTCATGATGCAAGGGAGGAGCATAACACAACTTGGTTTAGGACTTTAAAATAAAGACAGGTGTCTTTGTATTTGAAGAAATCAAGATTGATAGATGTATCAGGACACATATCTGTTTCTTGTAGGGACAAACCCCCTTCACTGTGTTACAAAAGATAAGAACTGTGTATTTTTCCTACTTTTCCATGGTACTATAACTCTTAGTCAGATTTTCTTTAGACCTCAAGCTGATACCCTGATTAAAAGATTTAAGATCCTTGGTGGACCTTTAACCACTTTATTTGCCCCATTCCCTATGTAAGCCAGTATTGAAGATGTCAGAGGTTTTTAGAAGTCATCTGAAAGCACTGCAATGTCTGAGGGTCAATCTCTTCCCCATTCATTAAATTTATCTCTCCCAGGGATGATCCCAAAGACAAGCAGATCCTCTCCTCACATTCTCATAGTATGGTCTGTCACTGAGCCTACAACTCCACACAATGTTTTGTGTATTGCTGTTGTCAATTTGCTGCTTTTTTCTTTTTTTAAATTTTTTTTTTGTGAATAGCTTGGGAAAGAAGGTTTTGTGGTATCTACAGATCTTCTCTGCCTGAAAATCCCTTTGAGTCCCAGTACAATGCATTGACTTATTAAAAAAATACCAATCTGACGTGCTGATATTTTCATTTGTGAAATAGTGATGATGATGGTAGCAACTCCATAAATAAAAATGGTCCATGAGAACAATTAAAGATGTGAGGAATACTCTGGGAACAAAGGGAGTGCAAGATAATTTCTTTTCCCCACCTTCCTAGTATGTCAGTCTCAGCAGTGCTGTTACCTAACATAAGCAACAAATCCAGCTCTCTAATAGCAATCCAGATTGTATCAGTAGATTACCACTGCTTTCTTTACAATCCTTGAAAGATATAGACTAATCACTTATCCTGTCTACTTTCTGTCTTTTTTAATTGATCTAGATGAGCAGTCAGTGTCAAAAAATATAGTGAAAAAATAGCATTTCTCCTATTTTGGTACTGTCTTCTGTTTTCTTTACCTATATTAGCACTGGAGTTAAGTTCACTACAGACAGCTGTATCTAATGCAAAGTTTTATATCTTTTCCCTCAGTGCGCCATATGTCTGTGTCCTTTTCTATAATGACCTGTTCAGTGGCTTCTGTCAGTGAACTTCTCATTATTTCCCATATCATCTCCTACTCAGTAATGTCTTCTCTTCTGCCCCCCAAATCAGCAGATTTTTAGTTGCAGAAAAAGAGCGAAACTTGTCAAACTAAGGATGTTTCTGGCTTAGACATGTTCTCTCTTTCTGGTGGTGCACGCCTACCTCTTGCCTTCAAAACTGAAAATCATTGTATCTGGCTTCTGGTTATCCTTTTCTGTGGGAACAAATGCAGTGGAACATAAAATCCTTTCACAATGTTTTTGATAGCTTTTGTTAGTGGTGTAAAAGCCTACACAACCACCTCATTTTATTTCACACTGTCCTTATCTCTTCTCAAATCAACATAGTGTGAATTTTAGTGCTGATAGTTAATCAGTTTCTTTGTGTTCTATTTCTTGTTATTTTGGCTTTGCTTGTTGTTGACTTGTATTAAAGATCAGATTATTGATAGCCTTTTATCCATGCAGGCTAGAAGAATGGGTGAGTGTTTGGGGCTAATAGACATTTGGATTATTAACTTTCACCTCTTAGAAATCAACTAAAGTGGAAAAAAGTAACCTTAGATCAGAGAGAAGTTGTAGTCAGCTTGGTCTGGAGACCCAGAATATTGTTGCTTCTAATTAACTTTTTTTCCCCTCAAACATCTGCCTGATCTGTTTATACTTTATCCCTTTGCACCCCACCCCCAGCCTACCACTACAACTGCATCCATAGTTGCTTTCAGCCTCCTGTCAAGAGGCTGTTAGTTGACCAGAACAGGTCAGATGATAATTATGTCTAGTTTTACAAGCAGGTTTCAGGGGACAGTAGCTTGAGTGAGAGGAGAAATGGGAGAAGATATTATGAACCATAGGGGTCTGTAAATATGTTGCGCTTCGGAAACTCACCTGACAGTGGGCTGGGGAAGGAAGAAGAGGCAGGTTTTGCACTTCCAGCTTCCAGTCTGTGTGTAATTCAAGTCTATCCTGTTTGGATGAGCAATTAGACACTAAAGATGCCTTTTTCACGGTTTTGTTTTGAACATATTAAATGTGTTCTTAATCTAGAAAGCAGGTTTTCTAGGTCAACGAATTATTCTAAGAATAAGCATTAGGTTTAATTATTATCTACTTAATCATGTATACAAGGACTGAAGCGTATGTAGCAACCTCTTATCTCTTGTGGTATCTGTGCTGGTGTTCTTTCATGTTATAGTGGGTCTTCTCTTCCAATTCGTGGTTGAAAGATTTAATAGCTACTACCTACACTAGATGACAGCTCTTAAATCTATTTGGCTATGTGCTGAGTCTTGGTCTAAGATCTCAAACTATGCCAGGGTTTGAACTCCTAAGTTCCCTCAGACTTAAATACTAGTGGTGTGCATAAATGTTCCAAGTGAAACTTAATTTGTATTCTCATAAATACAGAAGAATTGTCAAAGTGACAGCATTATAAAATGTGTTCAGCTTGGACCAGCTCTTACTTTTGGTCAGCCTTTGGTGTATGCTTTTTCTGAAGGAAGCTAAACAATATTGCCTGTGCACAGCATAATGTTACATCTCTGTGCACTAAAGACCTAGGTCTGTTGATCTTAGAGATATTCATCCTATAAGGGGGGGGAAAGTGATTAAAATATTTTATTACTGACTGACCTTTCACTGATCAGCTACATTCAGCTATGTACCATGATCAGTTCTAGTACAGGGAGAAAAATCTATAAAGAAAGGATCTAATACTTTAAACATTGTAAAAGTAGTTTTATTTTTTCCTCTGCTAGATCCTGAAGCCTGCTTTAATTTGGAGGCTTTTAGCCTTAAGATCAAGTCATCTTTGCTCTTACCCAGACTGTACAACACTGCTTCCTCACTAATCCTTTCTTGTGTATTACAGAAGGAAGTCTTCCTCCTCACCTCAAAGGAATGTGTAGTTGGCATGTCTGTAGGGTATCTGTGTTCTATTCCTTGAGCTGTTGAGATGCCATTGCTGGAGTCCATCACTCCAAATTAGTATAAGGAGTTCTTGCCTCTTTTGGACATAACAAAAGTTATGTCAGTAATTAAAATTAGAGTCAGTAATTTAAAACAATTTCCTCGCTGCTTTGTGTTTCTTAAGGGAGAGGGAGATTTATTCTCTTCCCTCTTCTTTCTTTTTATACCAATAAATAGGTAGTTAGATGAGCAAAAATACTGCTATTTCTTTTCTTTATTCACTCAAGCTCTGCTTTTTAAAAGCTCTGATGAAATGCCTAGTTTGGCAGTCATGATCCAGCTTTGCTTGTTGTTTGCCATTGTCTAATGGATAGGATAGAATTATAAGCTTCCTACTTGTTAAGTGATATCCTTTTGAACTGTTGTCTTATGTTGCAGACCAAATCACTGCTGCCAATGGTAACGCTACCTGAGCAGTAAATGAAACTACTGTACGTGTCTCATGCTGTGAGGATTTGTAATCTGTGCTTTTTTCCAGTAAAACTGCAGTGTTTAAATATGCAGCTTGCCACTAGCTGCGTGAAATTCCGCTTTAGCCTAAGAGAATTTCTTTTCCTAAAAAAATCCTTAGAATGAATTGTGGGGGGATGAAAAGAAGTCTTTGGACTATTAAAATGTATAGTTTCAGGGTTGAAAGCAAGAATGCATCTCCTCAAGACTTTTCACAGTGGTGACATTGGGAATCCAGTGTGAGGACCTGACTACCATCCAGAGAAATAAAAGGAAACTTTGCCAGTTACCACTGCAGTTTGTTTATTTAACAACTGTTTGCCTGTGAGGAAAGTAATGGATTTATGAGTTCATGTTTTCCAACAAACTCCTGTCTTGGGGATTGGGGGGAACATTGATTTGCACTATTGCCAGAAGAGCTTTTGCCCAACAAATATGATTTTGTCAAATTCTTAGTGCAGCTTTATTGTGTACTATTTATAGTTCTCTGTGCTCTGTAATAGTGACTCCATGTTCACTGATGCAATTCTTACTTGTTATAAAGTATAGAATCAAACAAGCAAAGATCTTTTTCAGGCATTGCTCACTTCTGAATGTTTTTTTTAAGAGGAAAAAAGGATACAAAGACAACGTGTCTTAAGAGCAAATGTGAATATGCAAAGTAGCCTTTTAAGCTGTTATATTCCAAGTAATTGTAGTCTCTTGAATTGATGTGGTTATAGAGTAATGGAGATGATTATTCAGAAAAGGATTTAGACATAGCCGTAGGATACTTTATATAAATAAAGGTATTTAAAGCACTACGTATATATCATGAAGTTATTTTAAGGCAATAAAAAAAACCCTATGCCTCTAGTAGAAAATACTTACTTTTGTACCAGCTGGACTGCCTGTGGCAGTCCAGGTGAAGTCACTGCATGAAGCAGTTGTGAAGAGAATCCAGTGGAAAACCTTTCAAGCCCTGTCATCATGATAGTGAGGGAATACATATCCTTACAATCAAAATCTCTGTAGTATGAAAAGGGCTTTGAATTTTTCTCAGAATAGGGAGAAGAAATGGTGCTGTGGAGAGTAGTTCAAAGGTCTCATTTCACTGAAATTAAGAATGCAGTTATTTCTTAGTTTTTGTGATGAATACTATGTGAAAACATACTGTAATTACTATTCTAAGGTTAGAAGCTTTTTTGTCACAGTTTAAAAAGGGTATATATTTTGTTAAACAGATTAGATTGATGTCTGATTAGAACCCAGGAACCTAAAGTAAGACTGTGTCTTTAATAGCTACTTCAAGTGACTTCAAGTATGGACTGTTGCCGGGTACTTCAAATGACTTCAAGTACGGACTGCTGCCGGGTACTTCAAGTGACTTCAAGTATGGATTGCTACCGGGTACTTCAAGTGATTTCAAGTATGGACTGCTGCCAGAATCTTGGCCAAAAGAAGCTTGGGAAAATGGTAAGTGTATCTGATAGAGAGTAGGTTGGGCTTTTTCCTTTGATAGGGGTTCTGTCTTTTGTGTCCCTGCTAGTAATATTTGATTTATTCATTTATAGAGGGTTATGAGGTTATGTAAACATTTAATCTTCTTCCATATCATTTGCCTTCCTGGGTAATGTACTTCCTTGAAGGAAGGAAAACAAATTCAAATGCATGGAAGGGTAAAAACTGAGTGTGATTTCTCAGTTCTTGTGTTGTGACTGAGTGTGAAGATACCTGAAGTCTTTAATGAACTGATAGCTTCCCTTCCCTTTACTAAGCTAAATACAGATAAATAGCCTTTGAAATTGAAAACTTGGTTGGTGAAGATATGGAATTAAATATAATTTTGAAAGGAGATCTCAGCATATGTCTTGCTATTAAAAATAAAAAACTTCATTGCAATAAATGTTTTTAGTTCAGCGTAGCTGTAATTAAGCCTTCTTCTGTCAGTTCAAGCAAGCAATTATCTGTAATTATTTTTCTGTCTGAAAACATACTGAAAACACCACGATATCAAAAACATCTAAAACAATTGCTGCTAGTTCTTACAATACATTAAGTCTTCAGTAAAAAGAAGTTATCAAGTACTGGATAATAGTAATGCTTACCTCTTCCCTTTAACTTTGAGCTGTTACTGGGATGTGGCTTATGGTTTATTTAAAACATTTTGGGGTGTACAGTAGAAGAAATTTGGCCATCAGAAGGTGAAATTTGCTAGCAGTCAAGAAGTTAGAAGCAGGGTCTTCGGAGATCTGCCTGTTCTTAAACCATTAAATTCCTATGTCCATTTAATTCCCATTAAATTCCCAACCCTGATGTCTGCCTGTACAGGTTTTACTTTTCTTTATGTAAACCATTATGTGGCATTATGTTGACATGTAGCTCACATGAGTGCACCAATGTGCAAACCTGTGAATATTAGCAAAAGGTAACTTCCACGTTATGATGGATTTAGGAGCTCGGAGGAGGCAACTCTAAATACAGGCCTGTGAGCATGTGCACAGAACATAGAAGTACTCATGTTTTATTCCTGCTAGCCTGAACATTAGAAACTCTTGCACGTAATCATGTTGCCTTAGCCAGTGCTTTTTGGATAGTTAGGATTTGCTTCTAAATGGTTGTGATTATGTCCATATATTCTCACCTGTAGTAATTGAGTCAGTATGCTATTATCAAAATCATCCTTGTATTCCTGTGTAGCCTTTTCCACATCATAGAATCCTGTGTTGCTCTTTTTCACACAGTAATAGGCAGCCGTATTAAACCTGTTTTGCATATATCCTTTGAGCAAACTATATAAAGAGTTCTCTTCTGTCATAAGGGAGAAGTAAGATATTGCTACCTCCAGCAGTTTTTTATGCTCTTTTTATTTTTTCTACTGTTAGATCAAAATAGAAAATAGGTAAAATCTGAACTAATAACTTCCTTCTTGGGAATTGCAGAACCTTGCTACCTCTTAGTGTCCTATTCCTTTTGTCAATATTTGTTCTTGCTTAGTTTTACTTTCTTTTCATTCATTTGTCAAGTCAGATCTTAGTAGACAGTTCCTGCCTGTAATTCTAAATGGAATATTGGGAGAAAAGATTGCAAATGTCTAAATGCTGCAGAGTTAGAGGGTTTCTAATCCAGAAGAAAGTGTTCTAGTGACTTCTAGGAAAATGGAACATTGGTAAATTGTAGTGAACTCACTTGAATTTGTGACATAAGAGTTGTGTGGTAAAAATGCTTTGGTTACAAGTAGGTATTTTTCTAGTAGAATTGTACATGCAGAACTTACCAGCATTTGTGCTTTCTGCAGACAGGCATTGTCCTGATTTGGCTGATAAAAAGTCATGTGATTTGCTTTATTGTTTTGGCACCTGTTTATTTTTGTGCACCAGACAGAACATATTGAAATATTTTTTGTGTGTTTCATCATCTTTTCTCCTGATGGCTTCTTATCTTGTAGGCGATTCCTCAGCTTTAATCATGAACAAGTTGAAGTGTCCACACTGTAATTATGTAGCCAAATACAGAAGAACACTAAAGAGACACTTGCTCATTCACACAGGCGTGAGGTCTTTCAGTTGTGACATCTGTGGGAAGCTGTTTACACGAAGAGAGCATGTAAAGAGACATTCCTTGGTAGGTAATCTCAAGTGTTCGTGTATATGTATATACATGCACAAGTGGGGTTTTATGGGGTTTTTCATGTGTTTTGATAGTTGGAAGAAACTGTTCTCTGATTTGACATAATGTAAATTGTCTTATCTTGATCTGAAATGTGTGAAGATAAACATGTCTTTGATAACTGTACTGCTTGTTTTCTTAATGGAAAATGCAGTGTCAATGAAGATAGTAATTTCAAGATTATTTTGAAAGTGATGTGATTAAGGGGTGCAGTGTATAGAAGTATCCCATAGATAATGAAAAGCAGTTTTGGCTTAGCTTTACTGCAGTAGAACAGCACATCTGATGTATAATGCTGCATCACCATTTTCTTGTAGGGGCACCCTGTTACAATTCAGCAATTGCACAATATCTTGGGGTAGTTCTGAAATGTTTATTTCACAACAAGACAAAGCTATAGTGTAGTATCTGCTTTAAGATTAGGAAAGAATGAAAAATATCTGATGCAGAAAGTAAATCTCTGTCTGACTAGCACTCTACCAGTACCATAACCAGCAGTTCAGCTTACCCTGTCCTGTGCATGTTGCATAACTCAGGATTTGACTTGAGTACTTGTTTATCTGAGGATCCAGAGAAAGTATTATCTGTTGTGGGTATTTTGTAGGTAGTTTGTATCTAGTCTATAAGGAAATTAAGGCTTCATTATAATATATACTATATAAAATCCAAGATGTGTTTTAGGGCAGTAATAAAAGCAAGATCATATTGATGGTGAGAAAATAATAACATTTCTCCAAGCTGTGTTTTTAAAAATCCCCTCATTTTGCAAGATGTTTTGTGGATGGACAGAAAAGGTTAGTACATGGAGTGGGGTAAATTGTAGTTCTCCAAGGTGCTGCACCTGGATCAGGGCAACCCTCAGTATCTGTACAGCCTATTGGATGAGCACATTGAGAGCAGCCCTGCTGGGAAGGACTGGGAGTGATGGTGGGTGAGAGGCGGGACATGAGCCACCAATGTGCTCTCTCATCCCAGATAGCCAAATGTATCCTGGACTGCATCAAAAGCAGCATGGCCAGCAGGGTGAGGAAGAGCATTCTGCCTCTCATGAGACCCACCTGGAGCACTGCATCCAGCTCTGGGATCCCCAAAACAGGAAGGACATGGAGCTACTCCAGAGGAGGGCTATGAAAATCATTGGAGGGATGGAGCATCTCTCATATGAAGAAAGGCCGAGAGAATCAGGGCATTATTGCCTCACTAATGGCCATGCTCCTTCCTTTGTGGCTCACCAGAGAAGACAGCAACAGTGGGAGTTAGTTGGTCTACCAAGAGGAGTAGAGTGGGACTTGAGTTTTGTGTCCTGCAGTGTCTGACCAGGACTTGCAGCTGAAGACTTTTTTTTTCCCCAGGAAAGGAGATGAAGTCAGACAGTGTGAAAACAGCTGTGGAGTGAGCTCCACAGTTCTGTGCTTTAACTGAAGTGTCCTTTTCCTGATGAAGTCAGAACACTTTTTTTTCACTATTCGCTCCCCCTTTCCCTTTCAGTTCAACAAACCTCAAACATTCATTCTGCCTTGTGTGAAGTATTACAATGAGTCTAGAGCCTGAGTAAAACACATGTATCAGCTGGACGGATTATACAGCAGAGCTGAAGTAACTGTTTGTATCATGACCTAATTTCTTTTTCCCCTCATCTGAGTGGCAATTTCTCTTTTATATAAAATTGTGACTTTTTCAATGGGACTTCAAATGATACATTTAAGCACATAATTGCAATCTGTTGTGGGAACACCAGATAGAAGAAAGAAGTCTTCAACCTAATTTTTTCATAGATAATAACTAATACACATGGTTGCTGAATTCAGTTACTTGTACAAGCAACATACTTCCAAATTCAAAATCAAAATTTATGGTTAGTCAACAGCAGCCTTTCAATTTAACACACAGACTCAAATACAGGACAAAACATTTACCCAGGGGACCTGGAAAGTTGATGTTGGTTTTGATTGTGTTGGGAAGGAGAGGTCGTGGAAGAAGAATTTTGCTCTTTGCATTCTTGAATTTAGTAACTCTTGCTTGTTCTTAGTATTTCTAGGATTTAAAATTGTAAAAGCAATTTTCTAAACAAGTTGTTATCTTGCATGCAGTGTAAGGATTTGCACTACTCTCATTGCTTCTGAGTCTTGTTCTGTACCCTGAGGAGTTGTGAACTCACCTGTGTACAGAGCAGGCAAACTGCTGAGCTCCAAGGATGTAGTTTGCTTGTGGACAGTCGCTCATGTCTGTTGAGGAATACATAAATAGATTTCCAGTAGTCCTTCCTTACTCTGAACAGTGTTGGGTATCTTTTGGAAAAGTTAAAAATAGGAATTTTTATATTAATAATTATTATCGTTATTATTAATAGTTTTCTAGTACTACATGCAAATGTAACCTGATATGTCTGTATTCAGCTGTTAAAATTTCTCTTCCATAGGTGCATAAAAAGGATAAAAAGTATAAGTGTATGGTGTGTAAGAAGATTTTCATGCTAGCAGCCAGCGTTGGAATAAGACACGGATCACGGCGTTATGGAGTTTGTGTAGACTGTGCAGATAAATCTCAGCCTGGAGGGCAAGAGGGAGCAGACCAGGTGCAGGACACAGATTTCCCTAGGGATGAAGAATACGAAGAAAATGAAGTGGGAGAAGGTGATGAGGAGCTTGGTGATGATGTAGAAGAACAGAATGACCAGTCTCGATGGGATGAAGGCGGGGAAGTTTGTATGCCTTTAGATGACTGACAGAGCATATGACTTCAGGGTGCTGCAAATGGACACTGTATGGATTGACTGTTTGAATTTTTGGACTGAAGGCTTGCGAAATATGGTACAGGCTGGATGGTAGTTATGTTGCTGTGAAAATGTAGGGTCAAAGCCTTATAGCAAAAAAAAAGGATTATTAATTTTTTTATGATATTTGCACAGGACTGTACAGCATACAACCATTTGGTTGAATTATACAGAGTCCTCACATCTACAGTCAGTTATCAAAAGAAAAATGTATTTTTTATTATTTATAGGCTATAGCTACTTGGGTCCTATTCAGACATAGTAGTAACTGTAATTATGTTACACATTCATGTATCTGGTAACATGAATGAAGAAAACTGCAACTTGGTATGGAAATACAAAGACAGCTTTCCCAAATTCACTCATACTTTTGTCAGTGAGTCAGTGAAGCTAATTTGGGCTAGTGGCTCTTGTTTTCCACAAGCATGTCTTTGCCATACAAACCTTACCTCTCCCATAATCTGATAGGTGAAAGCCAATAATTTAAATATGTGTCACAGATATTGCCAACACCGTATTGAAATTTGGGTTGAAAACTTTTGGCTCTGTGCTGGCAGGTGCTATGGGTGATAAGCACTGGAGAAGTTGTTGATGACATTAATTTAGTGTCTGTTTTTAAAGAAGGTTGTTGTTGTTGATTCATCAGTTTCAAAATGATCATGCAGAAGAAATGACCAGTAATGAAAATAATAGACTGATCAGAGCATGGGTAACTCTTGTGCCACTTAGTCAAAAGAGACAGTCATACTAAAAGGTATCTGATGTAATAATGTTTCTTCCCTCTTCTAAGGCCCCCCTTCTCTCAAATTTTTTTCATTTCTCTGGTGTATACCTCAGTCCCACAGAATAAAAATACAAGGAATGGAGAAAGTGTCATATTAAAACAACTTTTTGGTCAATAATTTCTTACTTGTCCGTTTTTTGGCTAGTTTATGTGATGTGAATTGGACACTAGGCTATTGTGCCCATCGTTCATCATTGAACACAAACTATTTTTTATTCTTTTGTACTTTATGGGTTGTTGTTAGTATTTAATATAAACAAATTACATTTTACTTGCTCATTTGCTGGAATTTTTTTTAAAGAAAAACAAAAAGTCCAAAGCAAAATGATGTTCTTTGCGTTGTCTACTTTTCAGGAGAATATGCTCCCTATGCTTTTTGTGTCAGATTTCCTAGGAGGCATTGAAACTTGAATTTTCGTAGCCACGTAGTTATTTTTTTTTTCCTAAGCTTGTAATATTGTACCAATGATTTCAGGCCCCTTTCATAGGGAGGGGAGGGCATTACACCTTCACCTTAAACTCCTCTGTGTTGTCTAGTCTAAGGCAAGTGAATTCAGGCAATCATTGGAACAATAAGTCTGATGTACTATTATGTCACAGTGAGTAAATATGCAGAGCATTTGTCATGACACATAGCTAGGCCAGTGTGACAGTACTGTGTAAAAAACAAATGAGGGTCACCATATTTTTCAACTTTGTTTAATTTTAAAATGAGTATATTTTTTCCTATTTTATATCAGGTAACTAAATTATGGTAGTTGTGTGGGTAACTTTGAATTATGCTTTGATGGACAGAATCTTACTGGTGCTCCATCTGATCAAAGTTGGTATGTATTTAAAGAGACAAGCTTTACTGTTGTCCATAGAACAGTAATATAATGTTAAGGCATTGTTTTTGCTGATTGAAACTGAGATGATAAGTTTGAACTACAGTTATATGGGAATTAAAATGCTTTTTTTTATCATCCACTTGTTTCATTGGTAGTTTCCACATAATTGTAAACCTGACATGAATAGTTTTTTTGGGGAGGGTGGGGGAGGGTGGGGTGCCTTTTTTTACACTGAAAAATACATTTTATTCTCATTGTTCTAGACTGAAATGAGTAATGTGTAATTCTGGTGGGGTCCAAAGTAGAAATTAGTTGGGCAAAGATGATATGAATGAAAAAGTATTTTAAACGTTAAAGTAATGTTCTGCTTTGTGAATATGTAAGTATAGCATAAAGATTTTTCCATCCCATTTATCCCTTTTAAAACCATAGTTTACAATTGGTAGATCTGTCTATATATATAAATATATATATATCTGAAATTCACCTAAATCTGCTTTATTAGAATACTGCTCACTTAATGCTTAGAAACTGGACCTGGCTCTACATTCTTAATGTATTTTCCTTTTTTTTTCCTTTTTTTTTTTCCTTTTGTTTTGTTGGGATTTTTTCTTCAAGGTATGAACTTATTCTCTTGGAACTGAATCTTCTTTTACTACTTAAATCATTTATGTATATCTGGTAAATTATGACCAAATTTGTTGTTAGACTGCATTACAGTAAATTGAAATATACACTTGGTACACTACAGAATTGTTGTGCTTTTGTTCTGGTTCTGTTTGGAAAAGCAGGCTTTAGTAGACATTTGTGTTATTTATAACTATTCAGTTATTATTCACTGGCCTTAATATTCTGTTGCATTGTGACAATCATAATTTCCTTGGTAAAGCTTAACTGTTTGCTTTTAGAAGTTGCATGTAATTGCCCATGGTAGGTTGGAGAGAGAGGGATGACTCTTCAGCAACTGGTGTGAAATACTTCAGTAAAGGTCCACTGATCTTGGAGAACCATAAGAATTCAGATGCTATCTGCAGTCTGGCTTTCCTGAGTTGTTTTATTTAGAAGTTATTTTAAATAAGTTAGCTTGATTGGGAATTTCTAAATTAATAAAATGAAATTTCTGAAGGATTAGTTTTTGAGGGACAGCTCAAGTTTCTTCACTATTTTAAAAAGTAGGAAGAGATTTTTCTTTGTGCAAGAAATTATTTCCCTCAAGAAATGCTGATTATGCTGTAGTAACACGGCAATGGATTTTGTCTGTTTTGAGATTTTTTTCCTTTTTAAAAGAAGACAAATGCCCTTAAAATGTTATATTTATCAAATGAAAAGACATTCAAGTCTTTCATTTTGTCTTCTGATTAAGTAATTCTCAACCCAAATGTCTGGGATTTGTGTATTTGGGCAATGCCACACAAGTAGTTTTATGAAAAGAATCACATCTGTTATTAAAACAAATGAAATTTTTCTGATGTCGGGAGTCCCCCCTTCTCTGTGGGTTTCTGTTTGCTTTCCGATCTCTCAAGCAGTGGTGGATATCTTTTAGAGGTAATCATACAGAGCACTTTCTGGCAGAGCACTATGATGCAGGACAAAATTTAAATTAGTAAGTAAATTCACTTTAGATTCACAATTAGAAGTTCTGGTCAAAATAGGCATGATGTAAGGAAGACACAGCATAAAACATGTTTGTCTTATGACAGTGTTACTATAATGCATTTGAAAGCATTTTTCAATTGCAATGACAGATGCATCTTGCAGGGAAAACGGCATTTTTCAATTACTTAGCCCGATTTTGTAGTTCAGCTTGCAAACAGATCCTCTAGTAATGTAATTTTTGCTGTGAAACCAGTTTTGAAAACCAGAACTTGTGTTTAGTTGTCAGTATGCATCCTAAGAAGTTTGAGTTGCAATTACTGGTTCCCATAATGTACACCTGGTTTTTGAGATGTGTAGCCTTCTGCAAATGCAGTTTTCAGGTATCACTACATGTCCCTTTTTATTCTGACAAGAATAAGCATTATCAAGTGAAAAGAAGTTGGGGGCCAGGCATGAGGTATGCTCCTGGTTGTGGGTCACAGCAGTAATGCTGTTTGCAGAAGATGCTTTCCTTGCCTAGCTTTAAGTTGGTAAGGCTTTTAATAGGATTTTCTTTAATGAGGCCAATCTCGGTTGTTAGCTTGCTTCTAAGTTTTGTTTCACTTGATTTTTCTTGTTCTTGCCACCCAGTAACACAAGTCTCCCACCTATTCCAAAATACTTTTGTATTCTACATAGATGCAAAATTCACGTTTGGAAGTACTGTACCTTGTTTGCTGTTCCTTTTTTACTTAGTTGTATTTAAATGGCTTTAGAAACTGAAATGAAAGCACGACAATTGACACCACCACCAGCCCAAAAAACTTGTGCCAAAAGAGAGTGAAAAAGGAGCAAAATGTGGAGTGCAATGTGATACGAAAAAGGCTGTTGGATTTGCATTGTTACAATTCCTCTGGTTTGTTACTTGAATGTTTTGGACAATTCACTGTACTTTTCTCTAGCACTATTTGGTGATAACCTTCTGATGAAGAAGCTATGCAAGAAGCCCAGTTTTGAGTTTATTCAGTGTCTTCAGAATGTGGTTCAGGCTCTGCAGAGGTAGTAGCACTGAGTAGCTTTCTGTAGATATTTTACTGTAAATTCTTCTGTTAGCATCCCTCTTCACTGTGTGATCTGTTACCCAGTTTTTATTTGATAAATGTTTGCTCCTTTGCCTTTTATACATTTTCATAGCACGTTACTGTGCATCACTGAACAGTATGGTAAAGGTTATATATTGACACAATGGATAAAAAGAAATAAATTGGTTTTCATTTAGTATCTTTCAACAAACCTGTAATAAAATAATTCATTTGTAATAAAGAAAATACAGGTTTGAAATCCAGGGGAAGGGGTGTTGCTGAGCAGAACCCTTTAACGTTGAAGATTCCATGTATAATTCACCATGGGTTTTAAAAATACATTTATGTGGTAAAAAACGTAAAACTACACTAGAAAGATCTTATGACTTAAACTTGAAAATAAAATTGGCTTATCAAGCACTTCGTATTTGACATTATTGCAATTTGAAGTGAATGTTTTAAATAAGCTCTACATAATGTTTCTTATCTGAATCAATTTGGATTAGCCACTTCAGGATACAGATAAAAGTAACTTCTCACTAACATTTTGGTGTGTAAACATAATTTCAAGACTTCTAATACTCTGTGCACCAGTCTTTAAGTTACCATGCTGCAAATAAATTGAAGAAATAACCATTTTATTCTATCTATTTTTCTGTGCCTTGCCTCCTCACCCTCCACAAGTAGATGCAGAGAGATTTCTTTGGATGGCTAAGTGTTAACATTCAATACTAAAAAAAAAAAAAGCCAACAACTTGCTGCAAATAATTTCTGCTTTTGGCATAGAATCAAATTTATAGAAAATAGATGTTATTTTAAGCTATATTTTTAAATTTCTCTCCTAATAAAAGCAGTTTTAGACATACATTATTATGCCAACTCAAAGATGACCAGTTTCCAAAAAGCAGAATCCAGATAAGGTGGTTACACCTCAAACTGGATTTTAGACAAAATAATGCAAAGGTGAGCAGGTCACAGGTGGGATACTTCAGCCCCAGTCTAGTGCACAGCAGAAGGTTTGGATCCCCTCAGAAATGCAGTAGTACTGTGTGTGCCCAAAGGCTTTCTCTTGCTGTTCTGTTTCCTCCTTCCAGCTCCACCAACCTGAGAACTTTGGGGCAAGTGCTTTCAGCTGGGTTTATCAAAAGCTTCTTGTCTGAATAATGCTGGATATGTGTTTAAACTGGTGCTTTGGCTTCTGTTGTCTTCTAAGTGTGTGTTATTTTTGGTAGGCTATACACCAGTAGGTTTCCTCAATTAGAAGATGATCAGCCCTTTGGGTCTTAGAAGGATTTGAACACTTCAAAATTTTCAGTTTGCCCTGTAGAGAAAGCTTTAGGTTTGATATCCTGGACAGGCAAGTCCCTCTGTGCGTTGACTGGGATACCAGGGGTTAATGAAGGCCAAAGGCCTCTGTCCGACTAGCTATGCCCTGGATCTGCACACTGCAGATCTGATTGTACCTAGAGCATGTGAGGAAATGGTCTTGTGGGGGACTGTAGCTCCAGTTTGGGAAGAGCCTGGAAAATAACTTCTAGGCCATTGAACAAACTTCAGCATTATTTTTAATTATCTGAATGATGTTTCTCAGAGAATTGTCTAGATTTGCATGTATTTTAAGCTTGTTAATTGTGATACAGCAATGTGATTTTTTTTTTGTTTGTTTGTTTAATGTATATGAACTATTATATTTTGTCTAAATATGTTAGGAAAAGAGCTTCAGAGTCCACAGAACAGTGTTAAATTTGTAGCTAGAAAGGAGCAGCAGCAGCAAAAGTACGTTTGTTAAAATTCAGCAAATTCAATCTAAGTAGGTAAGAATTAACATTGGGACAGCAAGGAGCTGTAGAAGATGAACTGCAAAGTTAGAGGAAGGGTGGTGGAAAAGCCAGTGCTGCATGAATGTAGCTTTGTTAATGGGCCTGAGATCTGGGTGCACTCAGCAAGGACAGAAGAGGTGCTTATCTTGCAGCAGGGCTCAGTTGGTCTTGCTGTAAAACCCTTAACACTCGAAATGCTGGCCTTTAAAGGGCGGACCTAACATCAAACTTCTAAGTAGTCAGCCTCCCTTTAGCTTGGAAATGCATACAGGATTAACTGTTAAGAGGTACCAAACTTATGCTGAGAAACAGACCAAATTATTTTCAGATCACATGAAGAGGGTTTTTTGAGCATGTAAGTGATTATACCACCTCAATGCATTTCCAAGAATTCATGCAGTAGAGGCGTAGTAGTAGTCCAGTTCCTTCAGAGATTTCACTGATATTGAATGAAAACTGTCTGCTTGACAAGAAATGATAGCTGCATCCCACTTGTAGAAGCTTAAGATGCTTCTAGCTTGGAAGGGTTGCTTTTAAGAGTCAGCATGTGCTGCATTCTCCTGAGATACTGTCTGCATAGGCTACATCTTGTTCAAACTTGCCTTAAGTTCCTCCTCCTCAGGTTAGGTAGCAAAACATTATCAGTGAAGTTGTCACAAAGTAAGTCGTACCTGGGTATATTTTTCTTGTTTCATGTTGCTGAAATGTAGGAAATAAATTTCTGAAGTGGTACTTTAATTGAAAGATTCTTAAAATAACTATTTTCCTTAAGAATTGCTGCCTTAGTGAGTGACCTGCATGTGCTCTTTAGATATTGTCATGCCATCTTTCTGCAAGTTATCCTCTGCATCCACTTGGAGATCACACTACTGAGGTCATAAGATACAATACTGCTATGTCTGTACATCATATCATCTTTATCAGAAATTGAGGTAATTGGAAGAGGGGGAGTGGGAAGGTTTATCTCTAACCCTTAAGTAATTGGAATTCAGGGGAATACTTGCTTTTAAACCTTACTGAGACTTGATATGCCAAGATGTTCATAACCTGCATTGAATATATTATGCTACTTTGGCTAAGTTTGCAAAAATTACCATTGCCATTTTCAGTCATAATTTTTTCAGAACAATTGGATTTATCTCAAAGTAATCTTTCCTCTAATACCTCTAAGATAATTTGCAGCTATGGAAGTTCTACTCACTTTTTAGAAACAGTAAGATATGATTTTATAATGTTTACAAAGAAGTTGTCAGTAGCTTTCTGTTGGTAATTATTCTGCCTTGGATTCCCCCTTGAATGGTGTTTTTTGTCTGGAAGATGTGGAAAGAGGCATGGTGACCACTATGTACTCACAGGGCTAAAAAAACCCCCTTGTAATCTACAAAAAAGGCGTGTGTGCTTTCATACTGGAAGCAGACTTCCCTTGGAATTTCTTACACCTTGCTGTGAAGCATTTTAGTTTTGAAACGGGCACAGCATTGTGAAGAGGCCGCTAGTCAGTCTGAACATGTAATTTGATGCTCACGCACTATTTAAATTAATAAAAGTGTGATCTCATAATGCGGAACACTGAAGTGTGGTTGTCACTATTTGCACTGCTTTAATAACCGTGGCTATTGAAGTGGTGTATCCGATTACAGCATTTGACAGGACTCTTTAAAGCTGTTTTTCTGCCTTTTGTGCTGTGTCCTGCTAGGTAATGTTTGGGAGGTTATTTTGCCCTGTGTGTATCATTTCCCCAAGTAGATTGTTGTCTTTTCCCTGAGACACTTCATAAAGCTCTCCTGAAGCACTCAGAAAATTGCTCTTCAAGAGCCAAAATACTGGAGTACTGTGTAAATCTGTGGTGTTTAATGAGAATTATTGAAAGTTCCTGTTCTTTGATGTAGGTTTAGAAAAGATTCTAAAACTGAATGTGGTTTTAAGTTACCACATCAAATGATTTAACTTTAGAGTTTATTCATAGTGATGGATGATGACTCATTTCTTTATCATCACAGGATAAAATCTCAAACAACTGTTCTCTCAGAACTCCTACCTGTTTATCTTGCACCATATACTTTTTTTTCTACTCTCCTCACTTGCTAGATTGCTTCAATTAAGCACTTAATTATCTTTTTTGCACTTCTGTTAGCTGGCTCTGAGGTGATTGTATTTCTAGAGCCATTGCCTTATTTCCCTGCTGGAGATGCAAAAATGCTGGAAATGAGTTTCTGTAGGAGGAACCTTAGTGGAGTTAGGGAGATCTGGGTCTGTTCAATGTCAGCTGATAGTTGTAAAAACCACTTGATGGGAAAAGAATAATGAAAATATTTAATGTAAGTATCTTTTCTGCATGTTGTGGTGCTGCCTTGCTTTTACTGATATTAATGAAGATCATTGGTCTTCCCTACACCTCCTACCGAAACAGTAGAACAGTTACAGTAAATTCTTAGTGACTGAATTATGGACATTGGCCAAACAATTCTGCCTGTAAATTGTCTGCAAATTTGGTATATCCTGAATATTGCTAGCATTCAAGAACATTTCTTTGTAAGCAAAGTATTTGTAAGAAAACAAACAGTAACTTCTAAATTTTGAATTTGGTGCCACTGTTCTACCATCTCTTATGTTATGCATCTTAAAATGCAGTTAGGGGGTTTTTTTGTCACCAGTTTTTGGAGCTATATTGCACTAACTGTAAATTACTGCACCAGGTCATTTGTGTTTCTATAACTTGATATTGGCCTCTCAAAACAACATGTTTAATATCAATAAGAAACCTCCTGATTGCTGGGTCTGACATGGAGCCTGCCAGCCAGTTCTTCCACGAAGAATGCCAGGGAACAATTGAAAATACCATAGGAGAGGGAATCCTCAGCTTTGACACAGCAGGGAGAAGGACCCCTGCTTTTTAAAGTTCCTTTCACAGTAAAACTACATGAAATTAGATTTATGTACTTTGGAAGGTGGAAGGACTGAGTCAGCCCGGTTGGAATTTGAACTTTTGTGCTAGGGCGCTTCGATGATTCCAAGTCTGAGCTTACACTGCATCCCTTCTAACAGTATACAAGAGCTCAGTGCATTGGAGCAGTGTGTCTGCAACCTGTTGTTGCTGTGTGCAGGTCATATTTTGGGTTTAGTATGACTTCAATTCCCAATTTAGAGGTTAATTATTTTTTCTAATGGTGTTTTTAATTGAGCATTTCAGAATCCACAGTTTGATACTCTATGTATTCAGTGTTGAATTAAATTGATACATAAAAGATAATATATGCAGTATGTTTTCATATGCAACAGGGCTTTTTTTTCCATCTTGCAGTTATTAGATAAGCAAGCTGGAGCTCAGGTTGTGTCCCTTTGTTCCTGCGAGGACTCTAGATTAGGATTTTCCTTTGAAATGCAGCTGCTCTCCACCTCTCTCAGCTGCTTTTCCTGTACCAAATCAAACATCAAACTTCTCATACCATGTTTAGTTTTATTTGGTGACACAGAGCACAGAGTTTGACACTTGGTATTTTTTGCACGCTGCATAGCTTCTGTCAGGAGAAAAAAAAAAGCAAGCTGTGTGTTGTTTTTCAGGTGCTGAAGTAGAGATTGTTCCTGAACATTTGACCTCTCTGTGTTCAGGATGGCCAAAGGAATATCTTATTAATGCATGTAATATTAATTTAATACCAACTTTGCCTTGAAATAATGTCCTGTGGTTCCATGATAAGGTGTGTGCCCTCAGGTACAGTTGTAATTATGAATAAAATGTGGTACAGAATGCAGCTGTATTAAAAAGGTGCAGCAGATTTTTGGGCAAGTGAAGTGGGAGATATCAAGGTGTTGCTAAAGCTTGGGCTGCTGGGACACAAACATCGCCAGCCTTGTGACATGGAAAGCTTTTCTGAAAGCTTGCTCAGGTCTGTGTTTCTGCCAAGAAGCAACACTCATTCTCTGTAGTGTGTGGTTTTGTCCTGGGCATCATCCTGAGGGACAAAAGGCAAGTGCACCAGGCATCCAGTGTTCTCCCCAAGGAACAGGGTTGTTCCTTTGAGCTTGCTGTTAATTGGCTTGCACCCTTCTTTGAATAGTGTGGGGCAGGGTATGGCATTGTTGAGGCTTCAGATCCTTAGTAAATTCTGTCATGAGAAGTGGTTTATGTTCAGCTTTTCAAATTTGACACCAAGCTCTCACCTACCTTTTAATAGAGACAACACCTTATGTGGGTGATAGCGATAACAGGCTCAGTATTGGCAGATTTTGTGTCAGGTCTGCACTAGTCTTGCTCCTTGACAGTTTTAGCAGAGTTGGGGATTGATGTGGTTGATTTGTTGGTATCCTGTATTTTGCTGTTATCAGCCAAAAGCAAGGGGCACAGATGCAATTTCTGATTTAAGTCTTTTTATGATGTTTGCTGGCTAAGCTGCCAGTGCTAATAAGCTACTTTACTCTTAAGCTTTATCAGTTTGCTGCTATTGTTGTTAAAGCCAAGGAAAGTACCAATCAGCCTTGTCACATCATTACGATGTAAAACAAATACTGGAGTTGGCACAGATACTGTAAAAAAAGGACAACTCTGCTGTTACTTGGGTCTAGCTTGTTTAGAAGTTACTGTACTCAGACCTCATTTTTCAGAACAACAAAAATTGGTTCCTGAAAATTTATCTGTGCCAAGTTTCTTGCACAGTTGTGACCACTCTTATTTTTGTTTTCAGCAAAGTGTAAAACAATTACAACCACTTTTTCTAGTCTTCTTTTCCCACCCCCTTATTTTCTTTGACCTGTTTTCAGATTATTTTGGCTTCTTTACTAGGTATATAAATTCAAATGATGTATTGTTCTGAAATACTGCTTGAACCACATTCTCACTGAACTTGAAAACTGACATTTGGTTCTAATTTTTTCACCTTGCAGAAGGGAACTGCAAATAATTGCCCAGTTAAAAAAACCAAACCAACAACAAAAAAACCCACAATACAACAACCCCACCCTAGGGTTGGGAATTTTTGTTCATGTTCTTGCATATCTTGGGCACTATCTGCCTGCTAATAACTCCTCTCCAAAGGGATGAAGAGGCAAAGAAGACTATTTTCCAGGTTCTTTCTGCAACTGAAGAAAACTTGACTGTCTAAAACTGGTACTGTGGGAGAAACAGTGAAGATCTTTCATCCAGATCCTATTAGAACTTCACAAACCCGCAGTGCTCATCGTCATTTCCCTGGAGTGTTTCTGGGATGAGAAGAGAGACCAGAGGACTTGAGCTGTCTTGTAGCTCTTGCACAGTCAAGGTGCAGACATTTCAACTTGTTCAGTGTATGTTTGGACAAAGAAAATTGCTGCTGCCCAGTACAATCAGTCAAAGCCAATGTAACTGCACCCAGGTCTTGAGTTAGTTTACATCAGAAAGTCACTCCTGAAGCAGAGCTCTCCATCACCCCCACTTAGCCACCTCTAGTTTTTATTGCAGAGCTCCCTGAATGCTTCACTGAATTCCTTTTGGACTAAACTAATTGAAGACCTACTTCAGGAGTGTTCCTGATATGCTCCAACCACAAATGCTTCCCTGTCTGTAGGAGCAAATTAAAGTTAATTAAAGGGAAAATTCCATTGAAATGTGCATAGACTGGACCACTGTTTACACATCTGCTTTTATGGGATGGTATTCTTTAGCTTACATCCATTCTACCAAAGAGCAAAATGAGGACATAGAATTTCTTAACTTCCAAAGTAATTACTGAAAAAAAGCTATTTACAAACCATGATAACTTCTGGCAGTTTTTCCTACCCAAGTTCTTAAGCAGTGTGATGCTGCACAGGCTGGGAGTGAGAGGAGTATTTCTCTTCCTGCTGCTGAAGCAGTACCTGGAATCTTCCACGTGCTCACTTATTTTGTCTTGCTTCAGTATCCTGCTGTGGCTTAGAGATTTTTTTAATGAAGTTGAAACCAACAAAATGTCTTTAAATGCTAAAATCTTTGCATTTCATTTTAGAATTGTTCTGGTGCAGCACAGTGTCTTTACCAGAAGTAGTGACTAAGATGGGGGGAGTCAGAGTGGTGATAGTAGGATTAGTTCTAAGATGTGGATGTGTTTTTTTGTGGCCTATTTCTATCATGGTACAGAGGAAGAACTCACAACCACTCTGTCCTAGAGCTTTTCAGGAAGCTATTCATGGGGTATTGTAATGCCTCTGTTCTTATAGGGACTTCCAGTATCCCTCTGAAAAACATTAGGGATAAAATTGTTTGCTTATGCTTTGTTTGCTGAGCATATTGCTGAAGAAGGCTGTCTGGGCAACAGCTATTGCCACAATGGAAACCCTCACTTAGCCCTTTGCTGTGGCTGCAAGGTGAATACTCCTTGGAATTGCACTGGCTGAACACGGGATCCAATTGCAATACTTCCTTGTGCCCTGCATTGTAATTTTGACTGAGAGAGCAGCACAAGCAATGTCCAGGTGAGTCACGCACGCACAAGGATCTGTCTGGGGTGGTCTGAGTGCCTGTTCTGTGTTCTGCTGTCTATAACAGACCACTCTGGGGAAGGTGGACAGAAACAACTGCAGAGTTAATTGTAGACACAGAGCTAAAGCTGACAGAACTTGGCTGCTCTTTAGGCCCCTGATTGGACCTATCTAGAATCCTTTTGGTTTTTTTTTTTTTTAATAAATATCTCAAAGAAAAGCCAGGTAACCATTGGCTTTTATGTCCTGTCCCTTGGCTAAAGTACCGTTTTTGAAACTGAGTCATTGTCTTCTTATTCTGGGAGTTGCAGGGTTGGGTCCTAGAAAGGACAACAAATTACTTAAGGTATTTTGACAAATTGTCACTTAACACTAGGGAATGCATTTGTATAGTGCAGAACTTGTACAGAAACCTTCTAATGTCTCTCTGTCACATTAAGTGCTCACAATAACACTGATTGTAATCTTTCTTCAGTCTGATGAAATCTTCATCACACTTGTACAAGCTACATTTTGACAGACAGTCATTAATGTTTGTGAAACATGTTGAGAATGAAAAAGATGACTGGTAATGTGAGAAGCTAAGCTACACTTGATTGTTCTTGTGCCCATTTGCTCGAGGTACAATTGTGTGTGCTCATAACCAGGGTTAGCTTGGAAACCAGTAATCTAATTATTCTAGTGTCACAAAAATCACTAATCAAACTCTCATTGATCATGTGATGTGGGAAACTTCATCAACCAGGTTTCATAGACACACTTCAAACAAGTTGGGCACCTTCCAGAGATCAGGTTGATTGTCCTGTGATAACACAGAGCAGGCAGCAATCACACCTCCCTGATGGAGGGTGGAATGCCTACAGCTGTAGGAAGCAAGCTGCCACCTTTTTCCAGGTTAAGAGAGTGAGGTTGGGAGGGAGCAGTGGGAAAGGGATGACTTTGGGGTGCAGGATTCAAAACAAAGTCTGGGTTTGTTCCTACCTGCACAGTATTAATGGGCACAATTTAAAGATAACATCCTCCCCTACAGCTGCCTTCCTTGCTTTTTAATAGCCATTTGCAATATGTCACAAAGTGTTTCAGTCAGGGAACTGATGAGGTGCCCTTTCCATTTAATTTTTTTCCCAGCTGATGTGGCCCATCTGTTAGGTGTGACTCAAAGTGGCGAACAGATGTTGAATTAATTGCGGAAGTGTCTGTTACCCACCAGGATCAGAAGTGTTTGCCCTCCAAAGATGCTGTGTTAGGGTGGAACTTGGATTAAGCAAGACAAACAGTATTTTTGCTTCTCACAAATGGACCTGGTGCAAACACAGGGGATGAATTTCAATCCCATATTTGATTGTGGCAGTTGGTGAGTGTCCTGCTGCTGCTATGTTTTCAGGGAAGACTGGCCTGGGGTTTTTTTTAGGTTCTGAGTTCCTATGTCATAACCCCTGCCCCTCCAGCCTACTCCAGCAAAAGAGGCATACCCAGTTAAGCCTCAGTGGCTTAGTTTAGTCATGCAGCTCTAGATGTGTCAGAAGTGTCTTCAAACACAAATGCAGGGAAGACTTTCCCTCCCAAATTCTTTCAAACTAGGCTGGCTGGTAGACCTTAGAGTGACCATCCACTTTTCAGCTCAACAATCCATGAAAATTAATTTAGGAATTGTGGTGAAGAAATTATCTAACTGTTTTTTAAAAGATGGATGCCATGTTCTTTTTTCTTTGATAGTTCATGGTTTTGTGTAGTTCTTGCTGGTATTTTCTTTATTTGTGAAATGGAAATTCCAACCATCTTCAGCCACGTAGCACCTTTCATTAGAAAGAACTTGCCTGTCATTTGCATTTGTGCAAAATATTCAGTCATCCAGGTAGCTTTTGCATAGATTCTAATCTGTGTTCTTTAGATTGGAACAAAGAATTCTAAAATTTTTATTAAATTGCTGTTTTGGATAGCCCTTTGGAAAATGAGATGAAGGGAAAGAAAAACAGTGTTTGCAATTAAATTAGAATGTGTTAAGAATGTTAGAGAGCCTTCTTTTTAAGTTGCTTTTAACTTTAATTGAACAATTAGTTCTTTTTTCAGAGATAAATATCTTCCTGAAATCCCACTCTATTCCCTTACAAGCATCTCCTCAGAGCCCATTTGTTTTAGATCCTCATCAAGAAGTGAAGTAGGAACAGCAGCTTTGATTTGCAGGAATCTGCAAGGACACAGAAGTGTCTAAATGAAGGAGCCGCAAGACCCAGTCCTTTGTCCTTCACCTTTCTTTTATAAACTGCCGTGGTGAAATGACAAAAAAGTCTATTTATCTTTTTTAGCAAACGCCAGTATTGATTTTAAAGCTCCCCACGTTGTGGAATCGCACTGTTGTGATCCTCTGTGCAGTGCTGTCTCATACTCTCCAGTCCCTGAGCTGCTGTTGCTTCCAGGGAAATGTGGCATATCCTGTGTTGCTCCCACGCTTGTATCCATGCAGCTGCCTTTGGCTACTGCTGAAGAGTGTGACACTCCTTCAGCTGCTCCTCACAGAACTTGTGCTCTAGACCCTTCACCAGATTTATTGCCCTTCTCAGAAAACACAGCTCGTTCAAATAGTGTCTCTTCTCTATATTTAGTTATCTTACTTAATATCCACATTCAGCATCTTAAATAAAAGTGATCCTCTGATACACAAAACACCTTTTTGGTGTCACCAAGTCTTTCGCCAGAATGGTGTTTAAATCCTTGACAGGTGTTTTCACACAGTTTGATTTTTCTGTCCCTAGAACCTTTGTGTGGCTGTCATTCTTTTTAAGTGTTAGCTGGACGTTATTTCTGACTGCTGCTGCTAAGATGGAAATGAAGACTAAAAATTCCATGTGTTTCTCTGAGTTGTGCCAGCAGGAGAGTCATCAAAGCTGCTTCCTTCTGGAAAGAGGCCAGACCTTCTAACAATAAACTCAAGTAAGAAGAAAGAGAAAGCATGCAGACAACATTTTTTAGCTGAAGGAAAAAGAAGCTGATTGCATGTGCTGGGAAGACTGAGTTACATTTAATTAGAAGTACAGAATGTGGCTGCTACTCTTAATTTATGATGATGTATATGAAACATTTACAACACAGGAATGCTTTTCCATGCAATCAAAGGCACATGCAAGATTTATGTCAGTACTGGATTGCATCTCACCCAGGTTGCCTATATTCACCTCATCTATTTCACACATTTGCTTTAAAACCTGATAAACTTAAACCCAGGAGCTGCTTATGCTTTTTTAATGGTTAAAAAAGAAACCCCTTTCACATAAAGGGAGCTAGGTGACAATCCAGATGCTTGATTTCAGATGTTTGAGGGTAATTTGCTTGGCCTTCATCTGCTGGTCAGGTGGGTGGGTGACTTACAGCTCCCTCTTGGTGTTTGGTTGAGAGCCAGTCCCATCTGGGTGTTTGAGGAACTGAAACACTGAATTGATTCCATAGGATGGAGCTTGGCTTGATGGCCAGGAACCCAGAACAACAGGACCTTGAGAAAGGCCTGGAAAAGGTTCATTGTCAGCTAAGTGCTGGTATGTACAGCTCCCTCCTAGTCTCTGCTGAGGGAAACAGGGTTTGCTAAGTATACAGGGATGTATGGAAACCATTCTACTGTTGCCTTCACAAATCCAGAGAATTCCAGGGGTTTTATAGCTACTTGGGCCAAAGAGTAAGATTTATCCTTTATCCTTATTCTTCATTTCACAGAACCATGTTGGTATTACAGCTCTCACGTGTGTATGAGCTAGCCACGGCAAACAGTGTCACTGAAAATCAGGCACTGCTACATCTGCCAAGGAAATCCTCAGGCTGGAATCCAATTCTTTAGATCAGAACTTCTTTAGAAGTGGCTACTGCTGATGATAAGATTCCTAATACTGATGTGCAGAAAATATCATAGTATCTTATTGTGGACAAAGCTGTATTATTTACCTTTGATAGGTCCACAGAGTATAAAAATTAAAGGGAGTCAGGAGTTAAGCAAAAGCTCAGTGAAACAAACTGGTGCTGACATACACAGATAATGTCAACTGATAGCTTTTTGGCATTATGAATTGTTTTATAATTAGGTAATTAAAGCAAGTCTGTACAAACTAGCTTTCAGGAAGCTGTAAAGATACATGTAGCTGTAAAGTTATATTTAGCCATTAATTTCTTGTCAAGTCTGTCATACTTTCACATAAGATGTCTAATAAAGAAGCTTAAACATGTGCAGTCTCACACATTTCTTCTAGAAACCGAGATATGTAACAGTGCAATCTTAGAATACCAAAGTACATTAGTAAAACTATATGTAACTCTTTGTTCTTCATTCCTTTTCAAACTGGAGCTGTTATTGCAGCTTTCATCTTTTAAAGGCAGGAGAGCACTTAAGTCTCACCAGAAGCCAGTTCCACTGACTTGGCCAAAATTGTGCAAAAATGTCAAGGTTTTTAAGCAGGCTCTCTCGACTGAGAACAAAACTGCTGGTTACTGTTCCATTGCCAGAAAATAAATCCTAAGACTTCTCAGGGAAAGCAGATGTTATTTGAACCAGCACAGGGTCTTTATTCTGGGTCTTGTAGGTCCAAGTAGGTATCATACACAATATACAGATAGCTCATGATAGACATGGAGGAGCTGAGAATGAATGAAGGCACAACAGCAGATTCATAGTAAAAAATAATCAGAATAAAAGCCTATAGAACAGACTTAAATCTAGGATATCAGTTTAACTCTCAGTTGCACTTTGAAGTCAATGAAATTTTATACCTTTAGCCTGAAGATTTATTTTGGTTCTGCATATCTGAATTTTCAATTATCTGTCCAGTGGACCAGGTTCTTTTAAAAATGTGCAAACTAACTTGCATTTTTTCAGGGACTAATGATGAAGGGTTCTTTGCACACTACTTTTAGTTTCAATTGACTGACGTTTTTCACAGAATCAGGCACCACAAGTTACGTAGAACAGACAGAAGTCTCTCAAGAACATCTCTTGTGCTGGATATTTCCTTCTAACATTGAATAAACTATATGGAGGAATTGATGTAAAACTAAACTGTATTAAAACAAACTGACAAATCATGGATGCAAAAAGGTCTAAACTGACTCATATGAAAATTTCCTTAGTTTTGGGTTGTGGGTTTTCTCGGGGGGTGAAGACTGTTGCTGAACAGTCCATACTGCAACAGTCAGTCCCTTTCACAAAGATGTAGGTTGGTCCAGACACATGCTTGGTCTATGAAAAGGGCTCAACTATCCAATACATGATTGATCATGATGCATTTGACTGCTCACAACAGTAAAAACAGTAGAATTTCTAAGGGCATGTTCATCACTAATCTAACCTGAACTTACCCTGTTTGCAGCTGCTAACACCCAAAAAATTGTGATACAGAAAAATGAAACAAAATGGGTAAGACATAGGCAAACTGAACGCTGCCAATATCAATTGCTTTGCATCTTGCTTTATACAAGCAGTTTCCCTTCACTGGGAAAATACTTCTGGCAAATAAATGAACCTTAAGGTGCTTTGGGGGCTGGCACAATTTTACTTCCTTTGTTTCTCTCATGCTTTATTTATGACCTGCCAAGTGCTTGTAAAAGAAAAGCCAGGGCTCGCTCTCCCAGCATTTCACAAGGCTTTTTAATCATTGGAGCAAAGCTTGAACCTTACTAGCATGCTTTTCTCTCTAAGTTTTAGGTACAGTACCATAAAAAAAGCAACATAAGCTGAAATACTGGTATCTGAAACACTTTTCCTATGTTGTTACAAAGACGTATCAAAAGTGACAAGGGGCTGTGGTCATCACCAAATTTTGAATGGAGGTCTCAGTTTTCCTAGGGCATGTGTTAACCATTTGCATAAAGGTATGTACAGTTATTGGAGCTTCCGATGTATAATTCTTTAAAAAAGGACTGGTCATCTTAGTTCCACTGTAAACTCCATCAGAACTTCATTTTCAACTTTATACTTATTTTCCAAATTAGACAACACATCAGTGAGTTTAAAACACTCCACCCCTTGTGTGCACCTCTATTGTCTGTTAACCATCTTGTCCCCATCCCAAAGGACAGTGGGTGTTCTGCTGAGGAGCTAAAAATTTGGTTATAAGAAGGTTTAGATTCTCTTTTGCCAAAAGGAGATGTGAGGAGATCTGGAAAACAGTGCCATTATAGGCAAGAGAAGTCATAAATTGCCTTAATGTTTATGTCTTGACACTTTAGCTTTTAGGTAGCCAGAATTGGAATTGTTTGCCTACCGTTTCCATCTCCCAGCAGGGAATAGATTTGCTGTAGCTGGTGGAAGGAAAAAACTTGAGGTTTATCTTGTACTTTGACACCGGTACTGGCACGCTTTGCAGAACAAATACCAAATTCTTACAGCAAGGGATTTAAAAGTGCATTTGGAGATCCAAACCCTTACCTGTGTCTTTGGTGACACTTCTTTTATCTGTTTTGATCCACTCACCCTAGAGGGTCCTGGTCTAGTGGAAGGTGCCCCTGCCCATGGCAGGGGGCTTGAAATGAGATGATCTTTAAGGTCTCTTGCAACCCAAACAATTCAGTGATTCTGTGATTTTCTGTGTATGGGCTTATTGACACCCCACACGAAGGAGGGAATCAGCCATGCTGGTTTTAGCTAGCTCTGCAGAATGGCACTGAGACCCAAATGCATCACCAGTCTGGCGCCTCCTGCAACAAATTTATGGGACTCCTGAGCACACTCATTTCCTCCTCATTGGCCATTTCTAGCACATTCCCTGTCCTGAGTGCAAAGTAAATACAGTATGTTGCTTGTGACTGTTGATTTGCATTAAGATTTTAGTACTGTGGCTGGGAGGCTCCAGAAGGTTGGCCAAATCAAGGCTAGGGTTTTTTGCAGTCGATTCTCAGTATTTTATTTCTGGTTTTTATGTTTCTGCATGCAGACACAGACATAATTTTCTTTCCTCAAGCATGGGGAATGACAGTCCTGCTTTAAATGTAAAGAAACTTACGGGCTCACATGACTAATGCCACAGCTCTACAGCACAAGTATATTGCATGCAGACCAGTCCATATAGATTTTTTTCTTCCTTTAAGGTGGCTTTGTGCTGGAGGAGGGCAAATGATTCCTGAGATTACCTGGAATTAGACCACCGTAGCAAATTGTGAGCTATGTAGCAAATTGCAAGCAATAACTGATTTAGCAATGACACTTACATCTCCAAACTTTCTCTTCTAATGGGTTTGTAATGGTTTAATGCTTTGGTTTCAGGCTTTTAGGCTCTCAGTGTCCAACATGAAGAAAAAATTGGGCCAATACATATGACTGACAGAATCACAAAATGGAGTTGGGATACACAAAGCTCTATTCAGGACCACAGCAGAGTACTCTACCATTGAAACTGCTATGAGCACACTCGGTCACATTTGAAGTAGAAAATAAATGTAATTGGGACCAGACTGAGGGAAAATCTCTGCATCGTCCAGCAATTCTCCTGAATGTGACAGAATGCAATATATTTTTCCCACTTGCATCTCAGGAAAAGGGAGGGAATTAATTCTACTATGCTGTTTCATCTGAGGGAGTGGAAATTCACCATGTACACTTGGATGAAAGCTTTTACTCTCAGATTCTTTGCAGAATAATGGCTTTGTAGCCAGAACTGTAACAGTTCCTTGAGTAAACGAGGCCAGTCAGGCTGGAGGGACTGGAGGTGATTGTACTGCCTTCTCAAAGCGGCTGGGGAGGAGGGTGCAGTGTAGCAGGGGGCAGCCATCAGAGAACCAACATCTCGAGGGGTAAGAGGCCCCTATCAGTGAGCTGTGGAGTCACACTTCAGAGATTTAATACAACAGGGAGCTCTAAGTACTTATAATTAAAAAATTACCTTCATCTTCTGCAAGTCTTGTTCTGCATGAGTGGTGGGTTTTGGCTGGATGCTGGTAGCCTTTTTGGCCTGCTTTCATGATAAATTACTGTTCAGGAATTGTTGGCTTGTCCATAAAGCAGTGCGGGTTTGTTTTATCCAAAGATCACGTGATAACTGGAATCACGTAGCAGCTGTAGTTTTCTTACTTCTGACTAGGACATAACATTTTGACACAGCAATTAATATGGATACCTACTGTTCTCGTCTTGCAGCCAACAGACCTCCACACACTGCTTCTGAGCTCTCTCTCTCGTTTCAGTAATGCACAGTGGTAAGATGCCAGCTTCTGTAGGTTTGTTGCACCCCATTTTGTAACAGGTTTTCTTTCTCAAGATTTGGGTTGCAGGAATAGAGACTTTGCAGTAGAACAGACTTTGCTAAAGAAAAAAAAAAACCAAACAATCCTTCCTAGCACTTGCACAGTGCTTGGAAAATGTGAGTCAGGTCAACTCTCAAGCTCAGAAACCAGAAAGCAAATAAAAGAACCTAACAATGTTGCCCAAAATAAATAACCACAGTGTGGAGGCACCTAACTGGGGGACATGTGGAGGAGAAGTTATTATTTTTTTTTTTTAATCCTCAAGCTTGGCTCATCTGCCACAAACTAAACAAACAAATTGTTACTGGAGTCAGGAAGGGACAACTAATGTAAAACAGGTTGAGACATAAATTAGTAGTCGTGGTAATCTGTCACAGGTGAGTGGTCCTCAAAGAAGTGACTTGAAATGCCAAACAAACCTCCTACTGAAATCCTGGGAATCTGTTTATCCAACCACTTTATTTTAATCTAAGAGTCAGCCACAGCTACTATGAAAAATGCATATAAAGGAATATAAGTACTTCAAACTGTTGCAAAATTAATTAGTAAACTTCTTCCTGTGGCTTCTCTGCTATCATAGTGCCTGTGCAGCCATGTGCAGTACTCAGTCACAGTAAGTCAGACCTCGCTAAATCAGAAGCCATGAAAGCTTTAAATGCTGCTTTTTTCTTTCTAAATGCCAATATTTTACGGAATACAATTCTTTTTCTTTGCAACCATTAGAATTATCAATGGCAAAGAAAATAAAAGGCTACATTCCTGCATAATCTTGCCTCCAACGATGGAGTTTGTGGTTTTATGGGTAAAAAACCCACTCATGGTGCAAGACTAAGGATAAAACAATGACAGCTGGTAACAAGTAAATGGGCTCATCTTCTAAATGCTTTCATACTCACGGCAACTGTTTGAGCAACTTTGCCAAAATTTGTCAGGAAATGTCATATTATTTCTTTATATTTGTTCCATGGGTTAGTGCTGGCTTGTAACATTTCAGTCTCAAGATGGTACATTAGGCTAAAGAAGGTGATCATATGAACACTGAGCAAACTGCTAAGTAGCTGTCAGAATGACTGGCTCAAACCAACAGAAGATTAACACTCCTAACTTAGACCAAATGGGTTGACCTAATAGAGACACAAATATGTGCTCTGAAAATAACTGAGTGGGGGCTATTTCCGGAGGGCTTGAGGAACATTATGACAGTAAGTTTGTTCTTACAGTTCAGCCAGCCTTAATCATCACCTCAC
Organism: Eopsaltria australis; assembly: GCA_034509425.1. NCBI lineage: Eukaryota > Metazoa > Chordata > Aves > Passeriformes > Petroicidae > Eopsaltria > Eopsaltria australis. The sequence continues at coordinate 1,178,102 of JAVTVJ010000056.1, forward strand.
GTTTCTCACTTCAGATTACAACTGTCTAAAAAACTACTTCTGTCTAAAGTGCTGGAACTTAGAAAACAATGTGGTGGGTTGACCCTGGCTGGATGCCAGTTGCCCACCAAGGCTGCTCAAATACTCCTCAGCTGTAAAGGGAAGAAAAAATATAACGAAAGGCTCGTGGGTTGAGAGAAGGAGAGGGAGAGATCACTCATCAGTTACCATCATGGGCAGAACAGACCTGCCTTAGGGACATTTGTTTAATTTATTGTCAGTCAAATCAGAGTAGGATAATGAGAAATAAAAATTAAATATTAACACGCCTTAAACTGCCCACACACACTCACAACCCTCTTTCTGGGCTTAACTTTACTCCCAATTTTCTCTGCCTCCTCTCTCCCAGCAGTGCAGAGGGATGGGAATGGGGGTTGAGGTCGGTTCATCAAACTTTGTCTCTGCCACTTACTCCTCAGGGAGAAGCGTCCTCTCATTCTTCCCCTTCTCCAGCATGGAATCCCTCCCATGGGAGACAGTCTTTCACCAGCTTCACCAGTATGGGTCCTTCCCATGGGCTGCAGCTCTTCATGAGCTGCTGCAGAGTGGGTCTCTCCCAGGGTCACAAGTCCTTCCAGGAAACCTGCTCCAGTGTGGGCTCCTCTCTCCATGGGACCACAGGTCCTGCCAGGGCCTGCTCCAGTGCAGGCTTCCCATGGGATCACAGCCTCCTTGGGGCATCCACCTGCTCTGGCTTGTGTCTCCTCCATGGGCTGCAGGTGGTTCTCTGCATCCCTCCATGGTCCTCCGTGGGATGCAGGGGCACAGCTGCTTCACCATGAGCTTCTCCATGGGTTGCAGAGGAATCCCAGCTCCAGTGCCTGGAGCACCTCCTGCCCCTCCTTCAGCACTGACCTCGGTGTCTGCAAAGCTGCTTCTCTCACATATTCTCACTCCTCTCTCTCAACTGAACTTGCTGGTTTGGCTTTTTTTCTCTTTCTAAAATACATTACCCCAGAGGTGTCACCATTGCTGATGGGCTTGGCCTTGCCCAGTGGTGGGTCTATCCTGGAGCCAGCTGGCATTGGCTCAGTTGGACAAAGGGACCACCTTTGCAGCCCCCCTACTACCAAAAACTTGCCACACAAACCTATTACAGCCCTTACTTTGTGAGGAGTACTGTCTGCTCAGGCCCACATTGATTTGATCAGAATTCGATAAACACTGCAACTTCGCATTTCTTTCTTAGATGTGAAGCTGAAACAACAGTCCTAGAGGCTTTTATGAATCTTTGTGACCTATGCTGTTTGGGTATAAGAACAAAGCCCATTTATTTGATGCCTGAACAGTCTTAACAGAGCTAAATATCTTAGAAAACCTTTATTTAGATTTAATTGCAGCAGAATCTAATTAAAAGTTGTATAATAAAGACTTGAAAGTCTCTGATCTCTTCGAAAATCACCAATACTGCCAAAACTGCAAACTCATAAAAACAAGAAGATTGATTTACATTGAGAGATCTTTGCACTAAAGTAGTTTATGCAATTTCTTCAAAAGGAAAATAATAGCTGTAATGAAAAACTAACAGAAACACAAAAGTGATTAGAGGGCCAAATCCCTGCGAAAGCATAAAGTATTGGAAGAACTAGCAATGAAGAGACTTGCCAAGTGTAAGCAGCAGAGTAAGTACTTCAGTATCAGTTAGATACTGAGAAGTTTCAGGTATCTTCAAGCTATCATAAGGAGGAATCTAGGAAACATATTTATATTTTAACTACAGAGTTCTAAAGGCAAAACTGTGCCCCTAGCATGGGTGGGTACAGCCCTGCTCTGCCTGGCTGCCAAGGGAATGATGAGGGAAGCCTGTGGGCTCCAGGTAATGAGAGGCTGTAGCTTATTTTTCCCATTTCTCTGCAGCAGTACAGACACTCTTCAGTTCACTTTATCTGATGTGCAGAAAGGAAAAAAGAAACTGCAGTACTCCATTGAAGAGGAGAGGAGAAAGAGCCAAGGTTACCTAAAATTCTCATAGAATCACAGAATCATTTAGGTTGGAAAACTCCTCTAATTTAATCCAAACTTTCACCAAAGACCACCATGCCAACTAAGTGCCAGTCATTTCTTGATCATTTCCAGGGATGATGACTCTACTGCTTTCAAAGATGGCAACTCTACCACTTCCCTGGGCTGTCTGATCCAGTGCTTAAACCACTCTATCAGTGAAGAAATTCCTCCTGATGGCCAGCCTGAACCTCCCTGGTTATGACTGAGGTTATGCCCTCCTGTCTTGTCAGTGGTTGTCTCAGAGAAGAGACCAACCCCCACCTAGCTACAGCCTTCTTTCAGGCAGTTGTAGAGAGTGATAAGGTCTCCCCTGAGCCTCCTTTTCTCCAAGTTAAACAATCCCCATTTCCATAACTGATCCTCATAGGACTCGTGTTCCAGACCCTCCCCCAGCTCCATTGCCCTTCTCTGGGAACACTCCAGCATCTCAATGTCTTTCTTGTAGTGAAGGGCCCAAAACTGGACGCAGTTCAGTGCAGCCCCGTCAGTGCCAAGTACAGGGGGATGATCACTGCTCTGATTCTGCTGGCCACACCATTGCTGACACATGCTAGGATGCCATTGGCCTTCTTGATCACCTGGGCACATGCTGATCCATGTTCTGTTGGCTCTCAGTCAGCATCCCCAGGTCCTTTTCCACTGCGCTGCTTTCCAGCCTCTTTCCCAAGCCTGTAGCACTGCCTGAGGTTGTCATGATCCAAGTGCAGAACCCAGCACTTGGCCTTGTTGAACCTCGTACAGGTGGGCTCAGCCCATCGATCCAGCCTGTCCAGATCCCTGTGCAGAGCCTTCCTGCCCTCCAGCAGATCAACACTCCTAACCAGCTTGCAGTTCTTCACCAACTTACTAAGGCTGCACTCCATCGTCTCCTCCAGGTCATCAGTAAAGACATTAAACAGGATGATTTTGTATCTCTCCTCCCTTCAAAATCCTTGGCTTCTGCTTCTCCTACCAGAAGAAAATACAGGTTTAGAAATAAAAACAACAACAAAAAAATTCATGTGACTTTGCTTTTGTTTATCATCTTTTTGTTCCTACTGCTCCACTGTAGATGACTAATTTCCCCTTGAGTCCTCGGGGGGCCTGACAGTACAGCATGACCCCCAGCTATTTCAGGAATAGCTCTTCATTTTGCCAGAAGAAACTTTTCTGGATGCAGAATGTGCAGCCCATGAGCAGTCTCCATACTGTGTCTTAGGTGCAGCTACTGACCACAGACAGAACATGGAAATAAGGCCTATGGCTACCTTTTAGCAAGTAAAATGATTCATGAATAGGATGAAGACCTGTAACTTCTCTTCTTCTGTCCCATAAGCTCTTTAAGTTTGGAGAGGACAGCTGACCATGACTGTTGTACAAGAAAGAGAAGCCCTGCACTTGTCCACTTACCTCCATGAATTCCCTCTAATCTTGCAACAGGTAGCAGCTGCCCAGGTCCCACCACCCTGCTCTTGGACTTGCAGATCCCCTCCAAGGGATGCCACAGCCACACAAGGAGAAAATATAGTGACCAAGCAGTAGCAGGCAAATATTCAATGCAACTCTGACAAAGTCAAACAGTTGTTTTATATTTGATCCCAGCCAGTTTTTGGTGAGCAGTGAGATACAACCACACTCTGACACTGCAGAAATGGAGGTCAGAACTACCTACAGGTTAATTAGATCATTAAAACTGCAAACTAAGTTTTTTCCCTTCTGCATGGAGCTCTGATGCGTTTTCTACAGTTTTTCTCTGAATTTCTTTCTTTTGCTTTACTTTTTTTTTTTGTCCCAGAGCAACTGGGAATATTAGCCCTCCAGAAACAAGTTTTGCAGGAAAATCTAATTACATACACTGTATTTCAACTCAGAGCACATTTTACTGCATACTTTGAAAACAAAGCTACTAGTTATGGTGCTATAATGGTATTATTGATTTTATAATAGGGATTTTGTGTCTGACCTGACTCCTATCTCACCACTCTATCAGACTGGTTGACTTTTGCGAAGTCTGATTAAGCATTAACTCAAAACATAAATCCTAAGGAATTTTCCCAGTCACATCGACATTTACTAGTTTTCTGCCATGCACAAAAACACCATTCTGCAAAATCCCATGCTGTTGCTTTAGTGAATGAATGCAAAACACTCTTGGAGCCATAGTAAATACAGACTTTTACATGGAGACACCTAATTTATTCCAGCTTCTTAATTTCTTGTCTATTGCGATTTCTTGTACTTTCCTAATCAAACCACCTATTGTTACAGATAAATGGTGAAAACTACTATCTGTTTAAAGTTTACAGTCCAAAGAGGACATAGTAACAAGATGGTCATTCAAACTGAATTCTCCAAACAGATAACTAAATTCATTTTGGTCGGTTGGACAGAGAAGCAGCTGAAGCACCTTGGTAGCCTGCATTCCTAACAGGAAGAAAGCTTTTTAAATCTAGGCTCTTCTCACAGTTAGAAACACACCCTTAGGAAACAGCAAACAGATTCTCCCAAATATGGGGAACTGCACAGTTTCCAAATAAGGAATTCTCCACCGAGTCCTAAACAAAGGAAATTATCTGCTTTTCTGACTGTAAGTCAAATGAATCATTTTTCCCCAGAAGAGACTTAACTTTCCTAGATGAACACATTCACTTCAGCATTTTGAAGGACCTGCGCTTTCAGTTTTGTTTTTGCAAAAGGATATAGAAGAAAAGTCTCAAGTCCCAGTAGGCAGACTTGTATCTCTAGCTTCTTTGTATTGTCTGCTCCAATTGATTTGGAGAACCCGTTTGTCTGCACCGACAAGCTGAAAAGCACTTTCTTTAAAAAACAGACTGTCTGAAGTTTGTAGAGAGTATGTTCACATGACAAATATTTGCTACTGCTCCCAGAACAAAGGGACTAAACCCAGATGTGTACAACTCATTTAGGAAAGGGGAAAAAAAGTCTTAGCCACTGTCTAATCTGCTTTTGCTCTATTAGCCTTTTGCTGAGCAACAGGCTTTAGGAACCTCTTACAACCCAGGTCAAAGATTGTTACACTCACATGAATGTGAAAAACTGCCTTAGAGCCCATAGCTGATGAGCCCTTGCATTCCAATTCCAGCAAAGACACCTCTACTTCTATGTTTCTTGTAGTGCCAGTGTGTGAGCACCTGGACAGACCTGACAATGTCAGCTGTGTGCAAATCTACAGTTCCCACCTGGAGTTAGGATTTTTCTCCTATACAAGTGCTTTGTATCAAGTTCTTACTTGCAGCTTTCTAAGAACTGTTTTAGCCCACAGGCAGACCTCTCAATTACTGTTGTAAGATCTCCCAATAAAATCAGGACCAAATTCCAATAGTGGTTTTTTTCCCTTGGAGAAGTTCGTAAGCAATCAGGTTTACTGGGAGCATGGCCTCTGACCAGCCTATATCCTAAACATCCTCCTGATACTCTCATAAGCAGAGTGGCTTCTAGCTGCTCTAGCCCACTCAGTCCTTGGAAGGTGCCAGCAGCCTCCTAGTGATGCTTCCTCTGAGTTGCCTTCCATAACAGATAGTGTTAGGCCCTATAAAGAAGGTGACACAGCTGGAATTTCCATGCGTGTCATCTGATGCTCACTTTCCATTTCTAAACTTGAGGGCTAAGTTGCAGTTCAGAACATTTTTCGGCTCCAGCAGAGACTGGAGTGCCTCAGACATTTTTTTTCTGGTAACAACAGCACAATCAATTAACAACGTGAAAGGAATAGTGGAAGGAGTAAAAAGGGTATTTTCCACTTTAAGGAAATAATGCCCTCATTCCATAAGGTTTCCTCTTCTATTTGGAGAGAGGAGAAAGGTGGAGAGGTAAGAGAGGAGATTGACACTTCTCTGTTTCACTTCTCTACAACACAGTGGAGAGAATTGTGTTCCACATCTGGTCTCAAAGTGAGCACTGGACAATGCCCACCCCAACCACTGCTGCACAGTTGCACTCTCTCAATAACTCTCTCTCAACTGTGCTTATCCTTGGGAAGGCGCTCTCTTGCCAGGGTGTTCCTGCCTCCTCCCACCCACTCACCCCCCCCGAGTTTCCCTGGCAGCTGTGCCTTAGCCTTGCTCCAGCCCTTAGGATGTCTCCACCTACCACTTCTTGCCATGAAAACCTCTTATATTTATACCAGATCTGCTCACTTGGATAATGAGACACCAAATGCTGAGCTGTATCCTGTCTCAAAGGCAGAGATGGGGGATGGGATGCAGAAGTGGCTTAACATACCAAGGCAGCTCTTTTTGTGTTTGGGTTCTAGGGGATCAGCACACATCAAGAACTGAATCTGTTTCACCAGCCCTTAAATTCCTTTGATTCATTCCAGCAGCCCCAATAGTACGTAAGAGTCACCACAGTGAACACTCCCTGCACAACAGCTACTGGTGTGGGAGTGTTTGTGACGGTGCTATACAGCACTCAAGATGTGACAGTTCTCTGCTCCGGTTGCGATCCTTCACAATCCTTCAGCTGCTGTGGCCTGGCCTTGATGTGACCCTGAGCCACTGACAGGGCCCCTGTGCTGCTCCCTTGTGCAGAGCATGAGGACAAACACACAGCTCTACTTTAATCAGGTGAGGAGGTTGCAAAGGCTTGTAAGACAGAAAGAAGCCGGGAGAAGGAGCAGGAAGGGGTGAGCTGTGCAGCTGTGTGGAGATCAGGAAAGGAGCTGCAAAGAGCTGCAGTCCTTTGGGAGGAGATGCTGCACAGGAAGCTCAGCAAGGAAGAGGAGTATGCTTCAGACTCCTTGACATCCTTTCTTGTGAAAAAGGAGGGAAATAGTTCAAAGCATCATTACTCAGAAGGTGACTTGTTCTATTTGCTGTATTCCAAGTTATTAAAAATGGAAATACAAAAAACAAAATCAATTTTCCAGACTCAGTCCCATCAGCGACTGAAAGGAAACAAGTATTTTGACATTCTATTTCTAGCAGGTATGTCATTTAATGTTGCAACACTGTAACATTTGGGCTGTAAGTGCTTCAGGGAACTTGAAAGAAAACTATTTCCATTGGATTTTAAATCACAGAAACCTTTCTATTAGTATGAATTTCTCACATGGTACAAAAATGAGCTTTGATGTTTTTAAATTTAGCTCTTCTTTATTTACCTCATAATATTATAACAGGAAAAGGTTCATAAATATTGAGCATTACACCACAAATAATGTCAAAACAATGAATGTTGAGATTCCTAAAGAGAAAAACTGTAGGTTTATGACAGTAGGCAGCATGGATAGAAGAGAGAGACAAAGAGAGAAGGTAATTTATTAAAAGCTGAACACTATACAGAAGCAAATATATGATTATGTTTCTAAAAATGTAGCTCTCAGAATCCTTTTGAATCCCTTAAGACTTGTGTGTGGAATGCAATATATGCCAGAGGCCCAAACCAAAGAACGCATACAAATACTTCAAGGAATTAATTATAAATACGGTAAGATTCCTGTGTGCAGTGTAAATTATTGTTACTGCAATTTCAAGGCTCTTTATGACTGAGATGAATAAAAGCAAGTTTGCTATGTTCCCAGAATATAGGAATATAGCTGTGAAATGAACGACGTCCATCAAGATAAAGGGCCTGTGGGAATTCTGAGATTCTGCTCCATGCCATGATAAATTAAGCCTTTTCCTCCTTACTTTTACTGGCTTTTTTTATACTAAGAAAATCTCATTGCTGACCAAAAGCCATGCAGGTTTTTTTCCCCAGAAGAGACCAATGATGATACATTTCCTATCCACCCCACATTTCTATCTCTTGTTTCCTGGAGAGTATATGTCCCCACCACACCAGCCTAATTGTCATCATAAAACTATGCCCTGTTCAGTTTCTGCAAGACAAAACAAGATCCAAATCCAGGAAAGGGCTCATGACTGTGAATCCATTAAGGAAACTTCCTCCAGTCCAGAGTTAGTTAAGTAAGATCCTGAGCCTCAAAGATTTAGATGTCTAACTTGTATTTAAAGGTACCTAATTACCTTTAAGAATCTGAGCCTAAGCCCCTTAGCTCCTCGGGGTTAACTTGTGGCTCTCTCCTCAGCATTTTCTACAGCTATTTCAGAGAGATCCCCGTTCAGTTTGCTGACGTTAGACATTTCAGGAGGGAACAGGTCTCATTTCAAATCTGTGGTTGCTATTAGTTAAAAGCTAAGGTGATTCAAAGGAGTGCTGGCATCTTTTAAATCACCAGTGTGAGTTTACCTTCTCATTTCCACTGTCTTTGCACACACCTGAAACGCATCTACTGTCCCTTCTTCTTGTGCTTTCCACCTTTTATATGCTTCAATCCAACAACTTCTTCCACGAGCCCGACATAACATGCTGCTTTCCTCTAAGAAGCAGCAGGCTTTTTCTTCCCTCTCCTCCTTTGCAACATCCTTGCTTTGGAATCCCTCCAGTAAGCTCCTTAAGCACATGGAATCACAAGTACTTAGCACAGAAGAGAATTACATAAATAATAATAATAACAATTAATAGCCCATAAATGGAACCTTAAGGGGCTTCTAATCTTCACATGTGCTTGGAAAGCAACTCTCTGAAACTATTTAATTTGGGCGAGAGTTCTTAGCAGTAATATAATAATCAAAATATCAAACAAGTTTGTACAGTTACATAGCCAAGTAGGCTTCTGCAAAAGGCAATATCTGTATATAGTTTGGCTGTGGCAGAGCATTGCCCATCCCGGATTTCTGAAGTTGACTTTTAAACAAAGTTTGCCAGGAATGTGTAGGATGTGTTACTCTTCTGCAGTACTTGCTTGAAACTGGGTGCCAGGTTGGAGGAGTGAATCATTTGGAAGCAATGGATTTCCTTGAGTTTCCTAGAATAAGACATGACATAATGCATGCAGTTGCATAGCACTAGCAATACACTGTTGATGCTTATATTTAATGCTCTTGATTTTTTTAAAGTTAAATGATGTCATACAGAATTTCAGTAACCCTGGTGTTTTAAAAAATTTTTTTATTCTCCATTTTCATGGAAGATTTCAGTATCAAAGTTGTGAACAAAATGAAAAGAATTAACTGTGCTGCTGTGGCTTCTGGTCTTTCTTGTGACTGAAATGTTGCTTATTTATACACATATATTTATATGTGTAGAAAAATGGAGATATCCTTGAATGAATAATGACTGTGGTTTCAGACCAATTTGACTACAATGTGAGGTAGTCATTGTAGTCATTGTAGACTACAATGATCCAACAGTGGAACCTTCGAGGAGATACTAATTGCTGATTTTTCCATGAAATATGTTATTTTAGTAAAATCTTGAATGGTTGAGAGTAAGAATTGAACTGCACTTGGAAAAGAGCTGCCTGGAAACACATGTTCCCAGCGGCTCAGAGAGGCCATAGACCCTTTCCCCAGCACGGCAGGTGCTTGTGTGCTGGCCACGACTTTCCACTTCTGCTCCTGGGAAGCCACCAGCGTGCTTTCCACAGGGACATAGAAATATTCTAGGGAAAACCAGCCTCCCCCTGGAAAAAAACAGCTAGTCCACCAGGGATGGGGAAAACTGCTGGTTTGGAAAGGGCTGCACTGGGGAGCTCAGCCTCTCTCACACGCCATTCCCTGAGCTTGCGTATCTTCTAGGGTGAAAAACAAAGGTTTGCCTCTATCATCTGTCCGTTTCCCCTCAATTTTCCCTCCCGGCTCGCCGGAGAGGCCTCCAGGGGATGTCAGGGCCGGGCCCAGCAGCGGGAGGGAGGCGCCGGGGCCGCCTCAGCGGCGCTGCCGCCATGGAAACGCGATCCCGCCCGGCGGCTGCCCGGGCCTGGGCCCGGCATTCCCGGCCCGGCCTGGGGCTGGACAGACCGAGATAACTCAGCCGCGAACTGAAAGAAAGCAGCGCCACGCAGTGCTGGGGTGTCTGCGGGGTTTTTTGTTTGCCGGGATTTTTCTGTTGTTTTGCTTGGTCTGCGTTGGGTTTTTTTTTCGGGGAGGGAGGGGGGAGGGGGAGAGGGGAAGGAACCGTCCAAATGTAGCCAGCATTTACTCACCATTTGTTATATTTATTTAATTTTAATAACATAGGAAAGTGGCAGCGGGCCGAGCTGGTGGGTTTTTTTTTCCCCCTGGGTGAAAAGGGAGGAATTGAGCGGGGCGAGGCAGCGCTGAGGGCAGCGGGCCGGGGTGGCGGGGCTGGGCAGAGCATGAGGGGGGAAAGGGGCGGCTGGAAGGAGCCGATCAGGCAGATGGTGCCGCACGGCTCCTCCTTCAGCGCCTGCAAAGACCGGAGTGTGGGGGCTGCAGCTGCGTGGAGGGACCTGGTGTGCGTGGGGAGGCAGACACAGACGCCGGAATGTAAAAACAGGGTTTCTGAACAAGGCAAAGATAGCCCGTGGGTTGAAGGGGAGTGATCTAAAGTGTGCCTGGGAAGTATAAAGGCGGCAAGACTACTCTTCATCAATCCCTCCCGAACTTGGAGGAGGGCCCATTACCCCTCAGGGGCCGACTGACCACAGCCCGTGTGGCCCCAGGGACAGCTGCTGCACAAACCTCTGCCTCCATCCCTCAATGCTGCCCGCAACCAGGGCAAGGGAGCGGAGCGGTGCAGGGGCTCATCACTGCTGCAGAGTCGAGGGGAGTGGGATGTCCTCTGCTGATGGACCGGCTGGGCTGGAAATGTGAAGCTGCACCCACAATTTGCTATTCCTCTGCTGTCAACAAATAACAACGAGAAACCGTCAAGCCCTTGCACTGCTCATCTGTGTAAAAGATGGCAATTTGCCACTGACAGAGGTTAATCCTCCATCTCAAATGGCAGAAGGCCATGTTGTGGAGTTACAGCATTCATCAAGCCTGCTAATGATCTTGTGGTGACATACATGAATTCAGATGATGAGCGTCCTCTCTTTGCTTTAAATACAACCTGAAAGATTATGCTGCAGGCCTTGTTCTTAATTTATCCTCCTCCCCCCTATATTCAGCATGTTGCAGGTTTCAATGGTGGATTGTGTGTTGTTTTCCACAGGGTGCCTCTGTTCCTCAGGGCTTGACGTGGATGGTGCTCTAGGGATGAATTGTAGCTGGGCACTGAAGAGGAATGTTGTCTGGGTGGCTCCTGTTCTTGTATTGCAAGAACTGGACCATGTACAGTAAGTGATGTGGGGGAGGCGTGATGAAGATGGGGTGGTCTCAGAAGCAAGATAGTTAAATGCCTCTTAGCAGAACTGGAATCTCTTTGTCTGCATGACAGAGCTGCTTACACAACTCTGGGCAGCAGCTTAAACTCCAGCTTGCTGGCCACTGCAGGTATGTGCCCCATTCTCAGATATCCAACTTGCACTGTCACAGCTACAGCTGAGATCACCAGACTTCTAGTCCCAATAAAGTGAGAGCAAAAAAGAAAAAAAAAAAGCAAAATACTTCGAAATAGTAAGCAAAACAAAAGTTGGAGGTGTCTCAGACTGAGAATCCAAAGTACCATGTACCTTGTTCATGTTCTTTAAAAGCCATATGGTTTAGTTAAATGAAGATTTTCTGTAGTATCAAAGCTAGATTCTGTTCCTTCATGTCACATCTGCCCTCATGCTGTTCCCTGCTCTGTGTGGCAGCTCCCAGCTCCACAAATGCACTAGTGAAACTGTCTGTGGGCTTGCAGTGCTGGTGATTTACAGGCCAGCCTTGTAAATGATTGTCAGTGCTACTACAGAGGCAGTGAGCTGTGCTGCCAGAGTGGGAAGCTGGAGACAGGAATGCAGAGAGAGGGAATGTCTTCATCTGCTTTTGCCATGGCAGGAAATTTTCCTGTAACAACACCGTGAATCCATCATCACTCAAGTAGTAACACTGGCATGAAAACTCACCCCTCTGCTCCTGAAGGTGTCTAACAACATCTACGTTAGTTTTAGTGAGTGACTGTGCCCTCTGAGCCCCTGAGGAACACCAATGAATACTCCTCTGTGCAGAACGCAGTTGGGGCAACATTTGGCTTATGAAGACACACAAACACAGGCAGAACAGAAGAGAAATCAAATGACTGAGCAGGCACTCACCAAGTGGTCACTGGCTGTTCTGCTCACCACTGATGCTAGAATCCCACAGGAAAAAAAAACACCTTAGAACATCACATATAATTACAGACTGCATCCTCACATAGTTGTGCAAGAGGCACAGTTCTAAACCAGCATTTGACTAAAATAGTAATATCCTTTGAGATATTCTGTTTATCCAAAAATACCTCTCCTTCCATTTAGACCTGGTCAGGGTGGCTGTTTTTCCATTTCAACCTGCCTGACTGAGGCACCTGAGGGGGTGCTGCAGGCTGTGAGCAGCATCCTGGAGCCCAAGGAGTGACAGTGAGCTGATTTGGCATTCCAAGTCCTACCTGTTGCTGGGGCAACCCAGCCCAGCCCATCGCTTCAGCCAGCCCCGGCTGCTGCCTTCATTTCCTTCCCCTGAGCTGCACGGGTGCAGAGAGGCAGGCTCTGGGATACATTATTGATTTGCTGGGGGACACTCTTGCTGGAGGGCAGTGAGAGAACAGGGCAGCTGGGCCCCATGAGAGGATGGCTTGCGCAGCCAGAGATCAATATGCTTCAGCAAACCAGGGAGCAGGCGCTGGCAAAACCAGAAGTTTCCTTTGTTCTGTTTGTCTTGTGGAAAAAATAGACAAGCAAATAGGCTTAAGGGTTCTGGATATAGAGAAGAGAATCACCTCCTTATTTACAGAGTAGCACAACCCATCCAGCAGTGACAGTTTTAAACCAGACTGTTTTAAGTTTGTGTATAGCTGAGGAAATGGTGACTAGTAAGGGTGGGGAATCTAGAAAGTTTAGTGCATGTCTGTTGGGTTCCTTTTGGTTTGAAATAAGAGCAGCTTCAGGGACAAGTGACCAAGTTCCCAAGTCAGTATTTTGTGGTTTTACAATCACACTTTCAAAAATGTTTTCTCATTCCTGTTGCTGTGTGGAAGATCCACCAAAATAGCTCTGAAGATTGCCAACACACCAGGCGAGAGAATAAAATTCTACTAATAGCATCTGTTTTGAAGTTTGTGTGACATACATTACCAGGAGACAAATAGATTTGAAATGCAAGTGTGTTTTCTATTGTTTTTAATTTGACAGTGACTCCTTAAGAATATAACATTGCCTCCAGAGTTTATTTTATTGTTCCCAGTAAATAAGAGTTAGTCTGCCAGGCGTGGTTAGTTTGTTTGGGGCTTTTTTTTTTTCTTTTTTTTTTTTCCCAGTTGCTCCTAAAATCATGGTCTAAAAACTCCTAAAATGCAGATTGAACTGTTGCATGGTTTTGGAAAGACTGGGTCATTGTGTCCCCACAGCACCCCATACTCTGCTTCACTGCTGCACAGTTGCCTGTAAGTCTGTATTCAAATGAATAGTTTTCGTAACTACTTTGTTCTCTTCTGAAGAACACTTCCCTTTTTTTATTTTAATAACTACAATACAAAAATAATGAGCTAAACAGGGCACAAGTGGTGACTGATGAGTTCATGCTGACAGCATGCTTCTTGGGATGGCTTTGGTCCATGCAGCCCATACTTCTCAGTCAGTGCCCAGAAACTGTTCCCAGGAGACATCATGGAGACTTGTTTTAGGAGACAAGGAAAATGCTGCCACATGGACACAAGCTGGGCAGTTTCACTGGCCTTTAAAGTCAGAGGACAGGCACTAAACCTGGTCAGTCTAATACAGATGTAACTGTGATCAGGTAACTATAGTAGGAAGAGCTGCCACAAATTCCAGTTGCATTAAGTACTTAGCCTGTCCTGTGTAATGATCCTGGTCCTCTACAGAATCTGCTAGGAGGGTCACAAGCTGGAGACATGGAGGATGCATGGAGCTGCTCGCCTTGCTTCTTTTTAGAGTATATAGTGATTTAAGTTAAAAAATGCAGATTTCAGCTGCACCAGATATAGCTGAGTAGTCTACTTTTTATCAAAAAAATGTGTGTTTTCTCTAGGATGTGAAATATAAGCTACAAGGTAAAGGGGGAAAGGAGATGGATAAAATTTGTGTTTTATTCTACTACAAGTCTGTAACCTCTGGCAGTGAGTGTCATGTCAGCTGGGTGCTTTCATGCCTCAGACGTTACTGCTAAGCCTGCCAGCATTTCTCTGTGAGAGACCAATTGGAAGGAGAAGGGAGATGTCAGGAACCTGTCTCCTTCAGCATGTCACTTCAGCTATTCAGCCACTAAACTTAGGGATTTAGCTGTAAAACAACAAAATAAATTCCAGCTTCCCTTCCTCTCCCTCCCCAAGCCCCCCGGGCTCTCCCTAAATAATGTTTGTGGTCACCTGTTTAGGTTATTTGCAAAGTTTCCACTTACCACAGTAATTTTGTAGGAATGACTGGGTTCCTTAGTGCTTTGTGATAATAAGAACAGAAATAGGGAATGGAAAAAAGGACCGGAGGAGAGTAGAGGCCTCACCTAGAACTGCCCTTTTACTAAGTAGCCTGAGCAGAGAATCAGGGAAAAGCCAGGCAGTACTTCATCATGAGCTATCACATCACTTAAGACTGAAAGAAATTACTGACATTTTTGCAGGGCTAAAACCACATTTAGGGTTGAATTTTTTTAGTCAATAAGTCTGCCTACACAGTTAACTTCAAGACATTTAGTTAGTCTGATTCATGGGTTGTCACATCTGAAAACCACAAAGTCCAATTGAATTTGGAAACAGAACATGAAGGTGATGTGCACCTTAAAACTGCCTTCCTTAAAAACAAGACAGTGAATGCAAGCTCTCATTTCTAAAATAGTCATGCTTTAAAATCCCTGAGGTTTTTCTCCTCTCTCCTCCTATTAGGCTGTATGAATATCTGGGGACTTTAAATCAAAGAGTTTCCCTGGATGATGTGAATCTTCATCAGAGCAGTAGTATCCTTTCACCCTGCAACAGCTGTCTGTAGAAGAGCGAGTGGGCTGTGCAGTTGAGAAGCCTATAAAACCAAGTAACAAGCTCACCTGCTACATACTTAAGACAGGTCTTTCTTAAGGCAGGGAAAACATAAATGTTAAGGGAAAGTGTTGTGTGTAGTTGGGGCCCCACAGCATAAGGAAGATATAAAGCTGTTTCAGAGCATCCAGAGAAGACCTATGATGATGGTGAAGGGCCTTGAGCGGAAGCCATGAGTGACTGAGGACACTTGGCCTATTCAGCCTGGAGGAGACTGAAGGGAGACCTCATTGCAGTATAGAGCTTCATTGTGAGGGGAAGAGAAGGGACAAGCACTGATCTCTGGTCTGTGGTCACCAGGGGCAAGACCCAAGGGAATGGCCTGAAGCTGTGTCAAGGGAGGTTCAGGTTGGATACTGGGAAAAGGTTCTTCCCCCAGAGGGTGATTGGGCACTGGAACAAGCTCCCCAGGGAAGTGGTCACAACACCAAGTCTGACAGAGTTCTAGAAGTGTTTGGACAATGCTGTCAGGTACATGGTGTCACTCTTGGGGGTGTTTTGTGCAGGGCCAGGAATTGGACTCGATGATCCCTGTGAATCCCTTCCAAATCAGGATACTCTGTGACTCTGTGCATACACTAGTGAAGGAGAGCTGTTTCTAGCACAAAGTTGGATGTGTGTGGAATCAGGATGTAGTAATCCAGATCTGCACAGATAATGTGCTGAATTCACATACACCTTTGTCTTAGGAGTTTCAAATCACCAAAGATGCCTCTTGGATTTAGGTATTCGATTTGCAGTGGTACCAGGGTGCTTAAAAGCAGTAATTAGAAGTACAGATTTACTGTTAAGGCACGAAGAGAAGAGCAAAGAGACTGAGTAACAATTCTATGACTCAAAGCAATGCCAGTGTGTGGTCCCAGCTCCCACGAAGCAGCCATAGCTGTGCACCATTTCAACGAGAATGTGTAATGCCTCGTCCCTGGGAGTGCTCAAGGCCAGTTTGGATGGGGTGTTGAGCAACCTGGTCTAGTGGGGGTGTCCCTGCAGAGCAGTGGGGTTGCAATTAAATAGTCTTTAAGGTCCCTTCCAATCCAAATCATTCTATGATTCTTGAACAACTCCAACAACTGTGCTTTTGTAAATTGGCTTTTAAAGGTACTATGCTTTCCTTATCAGCATGGAAGAGGAAAAGCACCCTGAAATATTTGTTGATCATACTCTTTATCTTACAAAGAGGGCTATCCTTGGTTTGACCTAAAGAAACTTTCAGTGCTTCAGAAATGAGTTGTCACTGCTTTTGCATTGCTCTTAAGTGGAATGCTTTCCGTGCCTGGCCTTATAAGTGTCAAAAGCCTCCAGCCTAAAGTCTACAGCCACATAACTCTCTGTTCCCCTTTTTATTTCAGTCTTTGCTCAGAAGCTCAGAGTACAGAAATATGGTTTAATTTCCCCAAGCAGTTCTAGTAATAAAATATGAAAACAGTAGAAAAATCTGTCCATGAAGTTAAAGAATATCTTACGGAAAATTCGAGTGGATTTTTGAATAGCATAATTTTAAAGCTAATCAGTAGCTAGAAATGCACTTCATCTTTGTAACTTCACATGAAAACCACTTCAAAAAGAAAACACCCGTTTCTCCTTTTTCTTAGTTCCTAGGGTACTTGCAACAGCTTGTATTTTGTGTGGTGAAATTAGTGTATTAGGCACTGAATTGAAAGAAACTAAATTATACTTGTGCTTTGTTTATCTTGTTTATTTGCTGATTTCAAGACTGAGTCAATTCCTTCTATCCTTTACAGAAATAACACTCCTTTACACTGTGGGGCTGAGCCACCAGTCCATTGGAGCAGCCCACATTTTAGACTGTAGCAACCTCTCCCATCCCTCTTTTAAAAGACCAGTGCACTGAACTTGTTAAACTCTTTCTGTAGAGTCTTACGACATGTGAAAGGGAGTGGCAAGGACAGAAGGCCTGAACATGGCAAAGGCATGAACTGTAGAGCACAGCAGTGTAGCCAACATGGATAGAAGATGGCTAAGGATGGTTCAGAATGGCTGAAGAAAGAAAAGAAACAAACCAACAGAAGACAATTTTAAGACTCTTCCAGCAAAGCACATGTGTGCCAATTTTACGGTGCTGGCTTTTGTGGCAGTGCTTTACAGATTTTGTCAGCCAGACCCTTAAAAAGTCATGACTTCCACCCTACTCACTGACATTGCCATCTAAGCCAAAGATTTCACTCTTGTTCCCTCCTTCACCTGCATCCCTTTGGAAAGTTCGTCTTCTCTCTCCCTTTTACTCCACACAAGGTGCTGGTTAGCTGTCCACTGCTTTCCAGCCCTTTACCGTTCTGGGTCTGATCATATCTCTCAGATAATTTTAAGATATTTTAGAAATCACTACATTAGAATGCCTTCAGTTTTGAAGCCTCTCTTCTTACATTTCCCTCAACTGTACATTGGAAGATCAGAGAAGCAGAAATTGTTTCCAGTTTAAAACATCTCCACTGCATCGAAGCACAGGTCTTGATGAGCACAGACTGTCCTATCATTTGTCTGTCCCTACGGTGTGGCTGCTGTCACTGCAAGCCCATTTTTCAATTTTCCAGCTCATCTTGTACCAAAAGCAGGATCCAGTTATTAAGGTATAATGAAATGCATTAGAAGGTCTCAGAAGTTTATCTTTACAATCAACAGCCTTTCAAAAAGCAGAGCCAGCAAAAGGGTGCCTCCTGTTTTACCTCCCTTGAGCAAACAGAGAATTGTACTAAGATGTGAATTACATGCATATCAATGGCACAAAAAATTAAGAGAAGTGTTCTCAGGGTAATAATTGTGATTACCTGAACAAACAAGATGGGCACCTTGTACATCTAACTCTAATCCTCTTTATCTGCACCAGCACTTGCTCCCTAAGAACATACTTCATCTCCCATCTAACTTAATTCAACACTTTGAATAGTCTTTGAGCAGGGACAGATCAAAGAAGGTGCCACCAGACATCTTTGACAGATTTTAAAAAGACCATGTTTTTGATTTAGAAACAGAAACTTGTCTGGTGGCCTGTCCTCAGGGATGGTAGTTTGCTCAGTTTAGAACACAAAATTCTCTGCTTGCTGTAACCTGCCAGGCCAGGATTCTGATATCCTCAGAAATGGTTTACATCCACGCTGGCCTTCACTGTGCTGAACAAGTAACCAGAACACTTTCAGTTCTAGTATTTCAACACAATGTTTTTGTCTCTTGTTCAGGATGAAAACTGAAAAAATTACCCCCATCTCCCAGTGAAATATGTAGAAATGTTCTCATGTGCAAAGTTTTATTTTAAAATCTTCCTATTCAAACTAGTTGATTTTGGCTTTGTTTCACATGGAGATGTATAGTCACAGGTAGTTTTACTGCTTTACAGTCCCTGGGATCCCACTCAACTTCGTCACAGTTCTTATGCTGCACTCCAGACAGAGAATAGAATGCAGTGAGGGGAAAAAAAACACCTTGACAAGAACCACCATCCCAAACTTGTTTCTTGTGTGTTCCAACAAGCCATGCTTGAATTAAGATGATAGAGTCATTGATCAAATAGTTCATTCTTCTAGGGAAAAAAAAATCAACTTCTTCACAGTTGCATTTTCCTATGAACGTTTGTTTTGGTGCAAGTTTTAAAGCAGCTGTAAAATGTGATATATTTGACAATTATCCTCTTATTTATGGACCATAATGTAGACTAAGGACACCCAGATTCAGCTCTTCAAAGTTTTGGTTAGGGAAAATGTATTCAAATAGTTACTGAACAGTCCTACTATAAATTGGATTAATTTCTACCACAGTTTTCCTAGACACAGAAATGTCTCTTCCAACTTGATTCTCCCCCAGTGTTGATCATCCCCTCCAGTCACTGAGTACTGTCTGCAGTACAAGAAAAAGAGTTCTGTTGTGAAAGAAGAAAATCAGCTTGGCCACAAATTGTCAGATCAGAATAAAAATAAAATCTCAGAAGGGCTGGGGTTGAAGGACACGTTTCAGAAGTTGCAAGAAGCCAAATTAGTTTAAAATAGATCAAATTGCAGGGAAATGTTGGGTGAAATTGAAGCAGAAGTCCTCAATACTGCGGCTTTCACTAAATAAAACTGTGTTTTCATTTTCAATCACAAGTCATTAGAAATGTCAGTTCCTGTTCAGAGAACCTCACAGCTGGCTGTACCTCAGTCAGAGGTATCACTTTTCTAGTTTGATTTCTTTGCCTGTGCCTTAAGACAGCTGCACTGAATTTCCCAGTGACACCTGCCGTTAAGATCCCTACAATGAGAATTCAATAATTCTTCTTCTCTTCCTGTTTGAAGGGCTGTGGTAGCCAAGTGTTTCCTCTGAAGTCCATGTGCATCCTTCTCCCCCGTAGCCTTTGTACCTGTGCTCTGACGGTGTTTGAAGTCAGCAGGTGAGCAATACACACTGCAGAGCCTCCTTTCTGAACTGAGGGATTGCTGTTGCCTGCACACTCTCCCCTTCCCCCGATGACACCTGGAGTAACAAGGAGGAGTCACAGACTCGAGCTCTGTCCAGCTTCCATTTTGGATAATTACAGTACACTTGTCTGTATCCCCTTTAGATTTAACCAGACACAGTAACAAATCACAACTCCCACTAGAGCTTGCCATGTAGTTTGTTGGGTGATTAAGATACAGTTCAGCAAGGAGATAGTGGATAGCCTTTGTGTATCTGATGAAACATAAACAGCATCTGAACAGGCTGAGCACAGTCTTGAGTCCTTAGTCTATGAAAAAAGAAAAGCCCTTGCATCTGCTTCTAAAACCTGATTCCTGATGAAACATGCACCACACACTCTGGATCACACCTTAAGATCAGAAGAGAAAGAAAAACATCAAAACCCGAGTCAGATCTCGGCCGCTAATGGTTTGTAACTTGGGGCTCCTGGTGGCAGGAGGCTGCCGAGGAAGTTCTGACACCCCAGGAAATCCAAGCTGCCAGAATGGCCTGAGAGAGCCCTTCTGCTTTGTACAACACAGGGCAGGCTGAGCAGAGAACCCTGGAGCCCACAGCTCATGGGAGCAACAGCAGAAAGTACCCCATACCTATCTGCCTCTCCTCTGTAGGTGTCAGGCACATCCCTACATCACACAAAGAGTACATTTGCACACACATTCATCAGTGCTCTGCAAATTCTGGCTCCAGCCCCACCATCTGTCCACATCTTCTTGTTCATGCCGTGAACTAGCAGACTGACCACTCATCTCACTTACCAGCCTACTGAGATAACTGTTACCACTGTTGTTTCAGTAGCCATGAACATAAAACACTATTTCTCTCTTAAAGCTTAGGCAATCAGAACACCCCTACCCAGCAAAAGTAAACCAACCAAATCAGAGTCAGTCAGGCTTTTTTTCTCTTTCTCTCTAATCAATCATAAGAAACTTGAATCACCAAGACAAACAATCTATTCCTCTCCCAAACCAGAAGCTTTTGAAGTCTTTGAGGCTGGGACACGCAGCCCTGTGAGTCAATTCATGTCAGCTGTGCCCATCCACACTCCCCAGGAGGGCAGCTGCCCTTTGGAGGCCTTAAAGAGCCTCCCTGGTCTGTGATATATCCCCAGCACATAACCTCTCCAACACTTGGTAGCCATTTGTTGGCTTGCTGATGCTAATGCTCTGTGAACTCTTTATCAGATGTATTTATTACCACAGTTGTTAATGTTTTGGGAAGGCACAGGCTGGCTTGAGTTCAAAGGAGAACCACAAGAACAGAAAATAAGCCCTGAAGGCACTTATTTCAGGAGTCTGACTAATGCACCTTACTAAAGAGAAGGTTGAAAATACAACGTGGTGAGTGGGTGTTGATACTCACAGCTGCAAAAGGTGTTTTAGTGCAGGACCTTTCAGTTCTGCAGAACAAGATCCACTTTCTTTCTCCCAGTGTTAGAATCTTCAGCAATATATGGAATGAAGTATATTCCTGAGAGGGAAATGTAATTAATCACTCGGGCTGGAGGGTGGGGCTTGCGTGATTAATTGTAATTGATCACCAGAGAACACAGGGGACATCAATTAGCCCACTGTTGCTAAAGGTTTTAAATGAGGGAGAGAAGGCTGAGCTGCGTCACCTGAGATGTGACAGTGTGTTGAGGAGAGTAGCGCAGGTGAAGGATGTGAGGTAGCAACATCCTGAAGCCTCTTTTCTAATGCAGTAACATGCAAATCATAAGAAAAGATATTCAAGGAAAGAATCTTCAAGGTCGTGTTGTGATCTAAGAATACAAATAATGAGGTGCTGCATCTTGTGTTTCTACTAATGGATTTGTTTGAATACAGGGCAGTATAAGAAACAACCGCAGTCCCATTTAATTCCAGAGAGACAGTGCTGCATGTGCAAGAACTTAAAGCTAAAAAACTCAAATGCATTTTGTCACTCTCCTCTCTGCAGATGCTTTGTTCAGTGCTTATTAGCACAAAACTCACATGAAGGAAAACAAAATGAAATCACTTGTTGCTCTTCTAGAATTTCACGTAGCTCTCCTCTTCACAAGGGAGGGGACAGTGAGGACGGAATGGGGCTGGCACTCTGGAGAATATGAAGAGCAGATGCTCTTTATAGCCACAGAGAATACAAGCTTGATTTTTCTGGAAGATGTATTGCTTCATGGAAGATTTATGTAGGCCAGGATGAAAATTACAGTTTAAGTGCTCTCCTAGTTCCTTTCTGTGGCTCCTTTCAATGGCTCCTTTGTTCCCTGAGCTCTTGGGGTACTTAATTGTAGGTGTTTGTCAAGGATTCAGTGAACAAGGGAAAGAATTTTTCCATCATATTATATGTCTCTTTTAAAATCAAGTAGTTTAATTAACAATATTCATCCTATAAGCTTACTAAATATTTTGTGGAGTTCGGTATTTTTTTGACACTCCTTATCACATTGGTAAGTATAGAATGCATACATGCAGTTGACTACTTCAGACTATCCAGGCTGTTCCTTCAGTGCTCTCTTTGGAGAAAAAGAAGGAAGATGAGAATTTCTTGCCATCCAGTGTTTTATACACTCAAAATTATTTACTTCAGCTAAAAAAAATACTACTTAAAACCAGTGAGAAGGAGAGAAAAGGTGCATAGGGCTTCAGGTGTTCCTGCCTGGTGTCAGCCCTGTGAGAGAGAGGCTGCCCCACTGTGTGGGAGCTGCCCACCCTCTGCAAAGGGATGGGGCTAGGCTGGGCTGGGCAGCTCTGCTTTGCCTCCTCTTCCCGCCAGAGAAGGCAGCCCTGGATTGTCCTTGGGAGAAGGAGCATGTTCTCTATTGACTTTCCAACTGACTCTGCTCTATTCTGCAATTTCCGGCTATTCTGCTCTCTTCCCTGTCATCCCAGGGAATGCTTCAGCCCTGCCACTGAGCCTGATTTGCAGGGACAGGGGAAGCAGGGGTCCCAGGAGAGGCTGGTAGGAGGGAGGCAAGGGAGTGAAAAGAAAAAGGTGTTTTTTTCCAGAAGTTAAAAAAAAAGAAAGAATCAAGGGTCTGCCAGCAATAGGTTTGTCTCTTTATTGAACTCTGCTTAGCCTCGCCATGAAGAGCATAATGAGGCTCTCCTCTCTGTAGATTGTGTTCTTTTATTGTCTAAAATTGAAACTGTAACTTGTGCAAAAATAAAATGAACACATTAGGAGGAGCTTTCCATTTGCAACATTTTTACTGGGAGCTGAATCAAACCTAACTGAGGTAAGCAGAAAGGATTTTGGAAGGACACAACTTTGCCTGGACTTTAGAGACCTTTACTGGAGACACAATGGGGAAATGAAGTTGAAATAAATGTATGTTTTTACATATATATGCAGCAGTCACACAATCAGTCATATGGCAAGAAGGCATGGATCAAAGAGGAAGAGTCTAGCATGAGATTAAAGGGGGATAATTGCAAGCAACCAGAAAGTTTTATAATAGAGGTGATAATAATATACAGCAGAGGAAGGAAACTGCAAGGAACAGAAATGAGGATAAAATGCAAATAAAAGAGATCCTTTGATCCTTCTGGCTTGCTCCTATATAACAGAATTATTTTATCACCCACTTACTTCATTTCCCTTCCACTTTCATCTTGCTTTCCTCTGATAGCTTTCTAGTTCCCCTGCCCTGACACCATACCCACTCTGCCTCTCTCCACATGTCTGGTAGCAGTGCAGGATATGTCTTTATCAAGTGCTGGTTCTAAATACGAAACATCTTCAGTGAGGGATTGTACTTCTCATTTTGCTGCTGACTTTGGGAAGCAACAGACCTGGCAGGGGGAGGAACACAGAAAATGAGTCCATGTAGTGAGCCAAGTGGTCTGAGTTCAGCCTGAAATGCCAAAACCCCTCACCACCATTCTGGGAGAAAACACAAATAATTAAAGAAAAGAGAACCCAAGAAAGAAGCAGCCTGGGAGTGTGGTTTTGCAAAGATTTTTGAAAATTTCTGATTTTTACCAAAGCTGCGGAAGTAAAAAACATTTTCCTTCCTCCTTCCTTCCCTTTTTCTGTATCCTGTTTGGTTTCATAGGTCAAGAGGTCTGTGACCAGAAGGAAGGAACCAGCCCTTTTCTAAAGAGGATGTCATTTGAGTCTCCAAACAGAAATCTCTGCACTACATCTCTGTAGAAAGCCTGGTCAGCCCTGGCTAAAAACTCAGGCTAAACTTGGTTCCGTGAGTCACCCCTTCACTGACTTCATGCCACAGGCACGACGGGAAGGAACGACGGTGATGCTGATAGACACCAGAGCATAAAAGAGGAGAGAAATAACGAGAAACAAAAATAAAGGGCCAGTTTCTCCTCTATGATGGCTCCTCTATGATGGCTAGAAGGTCTGTTGATGGCCTAAAAAAGACCTAAAAGCATATCTGGCAGTGATTTCTGGGGGTGGCTTGCTCTCTGCTTACTGTGAGTGGGTGAGACTTTAAAGCACAGGACCTGCAGCTAGAAGGATTTTGTGTTTGTGTTTGAGTAGCAGTTCCAGCTGCGTGGGAAGATGAAGGCATCCTCGGTGTGCTCTGGTTTTGGAGGGTGCACTGGGAAGGCCTGCTTTATACATTCTGCCCATGACAAAAGAGCAAGGCTGCAGGAATAAATTTGTGCCCTCTTTTGAGGTAGGGCTCAGAGCCCCCGTTTTACTGAACACTTGTGTGGGCACTGTTAGTGAGAGCCTTGTGTCTTTGAGGACAGGGAATGCCTGCATCATCTGGAGAGTAGGGCCGGGGAAGCAGGCCTAGTGAGACAGGTATAGGTGTACCAAAATGAAATGCACTCGTCCAAGTGGAGTTGAGAGTGGGGTAAGAATAAGATAATCCTGTTCTGTCCCAGCCCTCAGGCTCTGTTAGCTCACTCCTGGCAGAGTTAGTAGTGTCTGCTTCCCATGACCTTAAATGGGCTCACCATTGAGGGATGGTGTTAAACATATTTGGGTTCCCACTTACTGACTCATTTTCTGATCCTCTGGGGCCTAAATGGAGCGGGTGATTTGAGTGATGTCAGCAAGCACTTAGGGGAGTGAATATTGAGATGCAGAGCACGTGTATCACCTCCCTGTGACAGCTGTGGTGTCCACTGTGCTGCTGGGGAATGGAGCAGCAGCAAAGGTATCAGAAGGGAGACAAAATACTTGGCCTTCCACAGATTAATCAGTCAAATGCTCTCAAACTCAAGTAGTAAGAGAAGGATGCTCCATGCCTTGTACACGGTGAGATAACTCAGTATTGGTGATGATACAAACGCAGCTCTGGCCTGCAAGGGTGAAGGACAAGATTCCCAGCTAGAGCTGCTCATGCATCTTTGCAAGGAATTTAGATGAATCCTTCTCAAATTTAGGAACTCTTTTTACCTGATTGATTCACCATGTTTAAGTATTGGGTAAGATGTAGGATTTTGTGCCCTTGAGAGTTAAACACCGAAGTTTAAAGGGGTGTGGGATGTGTGTCCTCTGGGACGTGCTCTTCGTGCTCCCTGCGTTCCCAGCCTGGGACTGGAGGACCAGCCTGTCTGTGTTTCTCCGACCTCGCCTTGCTGATGATTTCTGGCTACTATTTTTGGCGACTGCAGATTCCTTACGTACCACAGGAGGTCAGCACGGGATAACTTTTTACTTCCTCTGAATGAGTGGAAAAAATGTGTCTCGATCCCGAAACGGTGCAGTTCCCACGTGCTCCAATAAACCTGGTGAGCACCGCGTTGCTTTTGGTGGTAGTTGTATGCAATACAGTTTCAGGCTGTGCATATTTTTATTCTCATCTCTCCTGAGAAGGGCTGGTTTACAGGGTTTTTTTCCCTTTTTCTGGATGTTGTCACTATGAAAACTAATTTTGCAAAAAGCATTTCTGAAATATATATATATACACACTATTTATATATATACACATATATTATCACATGTATCTTTTATATACATAGGTGCTGCTTATAGTATTTAGATGGAAAGCTAAAAAACCTGCAAAGCTAACAGTTTAAAAGCCTGGGAAGGATGGGTAAGTTTGCTTTTAGCCAACAGCCAAAGGGGAATGTTTACATATTACCAGAAAATACTGAAATGAATGTTTGGTGGACTGGAGATCATCCGAGTCAGACAAGACAGATGGAGCTATGGCTTTTGCTTGGTTAAAAACCTGGGTGGTTTAATCCAGTCCTTGGTGGTGGTTCCTTCCTTTCTCACTATCTGTAACTTTTGGCTTTTTACAACCTGAAAAAACAAAACCAATGAAGTCTTGTCTCAGAACAGGACTTTACTATAGGGATCACAAAGCGAATCTGAGACATTTGAGAAATTTGCTTGACATTTGCTTGACATTGAAATAAATGTGTTTGAAAAGTCTTCTCCTTCCCCAGAAATTGTAAAAGAAAAAAAAAAAAAGAAGTAAGTTTGTTCACAGTGGTATCTTCTGGGGATAAACAGGTAAAATATAATTCAGGAAGGTGCAAATTCTTTTTCCTCTCCAAAGTTAAATTTAGAACATAAATCTTAGCATAATGTTTGCTTTTTTATTTTGCAGGGCAAAATGAGAAGTGTAGCTCAGTCTTCAAACAATTTTTATAACACAAATATTTTTCTTGGCATCATAGAAATGAGTGTGTGGGAGAGGGAGAAAAAAAGTTGGCAGTTTAAGCAAATAAACTAGAAAATAATATGTTCGGTTAAGGACACCAAAATAATATTATTGTTCTCTAAGCAACATTTGCATTGCTAAAAAGTTGCTTCTGGTGCAGCAGATTTCCATTAGGACCTCACATCAGAGGTAATATTATAACACAATGATTCTGTAAGGCCACATTTGGAGAAAAGGTCTCAAATGCAGTGGCATAAAGCAAGATGATGGCAGCATGCAAAGTACAAAATGCACAGGTCATTTAAACAAAAAATGTTTTCTCGCAGCTAAGATTATTTTAAGTCAAAATTTGAATCTAGTGAATTATTTTACTACGAGGAATGAAGTTAGAGGAAGTTACTGGTGCAGGTAGAGACTGAATCATTCTGTCTCAGAATTTTCTCTGGGAAGTACACGAGGTTGTGAAGTACTTCTGAACCAAATGCACCTAAGCTAGTCATGTCTTAGTGCAGAACTGGATCAAAAAGAGACAAAGCCTGTGCAGGAGTGGAGGGAGGGAGGCACAGGCGTTGAATTTTGGTCTAAAATGGAATCCCTTTAATGTAGAAAACATGACGAGAACTGCAGTTCTGAAGACAGCCCATCTGTCTTCAGAAACATCAATTACAGCAGAGATTATTATCTTTTAAAGTGGCATTTAATTAGTGGAATTTAGTCTGAAATATCACTTAAATGCTTCCTTGATAATTACGGGACTTCAAACCCCTTCCTTTTTATATCTCCAGGAATCAGCCACAGGATTCCCTACTCTAACGATACAAGTCAGACAGCTTTGAGGGGCTGTGCAGAGAGCTGGCTCGTCGCTCCAGCAGTGCCGGGAGCGGCTGGGCCAGCGCAGCTTGCGGAGGGACGGCCGGGACACGCCCGAGCGCCGCTGCCGGTAGCGCTGCTTGGGCAGCAGGCCGGGACCTCTCGCCAGAGCTGCTCCGCCTCTGGCTCCCAGAGCAGTCCCTTCACAGGTTTCTTTGCTGGAGAGGTGGCCGAGCGCGCACGTGTGTGGTGAGGAGGTGCTGCCTGAAGGGAGGAAAATGCGAGCGCAAGAAGAGTGATTAAACCACTCATTAAGTTTAATAGCCTTGCTATTTATATTGGACTTGGCATTGTAGCAGTAGAGGAACACGTTAGCCAAAGGAAAATCTAAATATAACCTAACAAAGCTAAAAGGGGAGTCAAGAATTTGGACAGAAATTGTATTAGTTTATACTTTTTTTTTTTTTTTTTTGAAAAAACTACTCCTTTTTTCAGGGATGCCTCTCCAACTTGGAAGTTTCAAGCAGTAGCATTCATAGGTTTACTATGGCAAAGGTGAAACGATCCTTTGCTATCAGGAGTGTTGCCTTCTGTGCCGGCCAGGCAAGAGCAGGACAGGGGAAGTGCTGCCTGCAGAATGCATCAGGAAGAGCAGTGTGAGCCTGGAAGTGGGAAACCAGAGTCACCTGCTAAAGGCTGCACTTCAAATTCACAGGGGCAGAACTTAGAATTCAACATTCCTGTCTTGTGTGTCTTAGCTCAGTGTGTAGACATCAGCCCTCTGATGAAAGGAAATCAGCCCTGTTCACAACGAAGTCAATGCAAAGCTCATCACTGAGTGACTCCAGCTGGTCCTTGGTTGGTGCACAGGCATTTGTGGCTGTGAAAGAACGGAAGTTCACATAAACTACTAACAAAAGTTATACACAAGGGATTTATTACATGAATAATTTGACATACTCCGTGGTAGTCAGATACAAGTGCATTTAATTAATGTTTTGTGGACATCATAACAGTCGGAATATTTCAGCTGAACAGTCAGTATTTGGCTGAATTCAAGCCAGTGCAATTCATGACATAACCAGAAACAGGGAGTTACAGGTCTACAATGAGGTTAGACTAGATAGCAACAGCATATTTATTGTCACATCAAAGCATTACAAAGTATGAAAGCCCAATATTTCAACTATCTCTAAAATGGTATTTGTACAAAGCTGTTGTAGATACTTAAATGTAAGGATTCATCGCCTCGGTAATGGACCATGACTTATTTTTGGAAGTTATTTGAATATTCAAGACTATTTGGGGCAACAAGAAGAAATGTAAACATCTGACAGTCCTTTGAAAGTCCCTTCTGAGAAAATACATTGTGTGCCACAGGAAAAGTGCATTCCAACTGGTGTGTCTGCTATGGCCAGTTTGACTCACATTCACTTAGCACCAGGTATTTATCCATTTCTGCAGTAAAAAGTTAGAAAATCTTTGTATTAACTCAGAAAAGAGAAAACAAAGTCAAAAGTTTTTTTTCCTTCTTCTTTCTTTAGAGGAACAACAAGTAAATTAAAAAACCCCACCCAACATTTAAACAGTTACCTCTTATGTACAAAGGAATCAGGAGCTAGCAAAGCGCATAGCCCCTGAACAGTCTTTATTATTTTTTTTCTTCAGGTTCATGTACCTGAATATATCAGTTTATTTACAGGTGGACAGATATCCACAGAAGTAATAATCAGAATTCTTCTATTTGGCTAAAAGTTGTATAAAAAAAGACAAAACACTTTGTTCAAATACTTTCCAAATATATATATATATATTAAAAGTATTGAGTATTTCCATCAGTGCCAGAGTTGGAAGCTCTTTCTCATTGTAAAAAGTTAACTTTGTGTTAGTAAGTGACAGCAAAGGACTGACAGAGTCAGTCAGAGCTTTGATTTGAGGGACTGCAGCTGGAGCTACCCCAGGCCCACCAGGCAGTTGCAGATTGTAGGGAAATGAATCCGTGTGTGCCTGTTGCAGACAGGCCATGTCCTGGTAAGGGTGACCTGCTGCTCCAGAGAGCCTCCCACTCACACTGGACAACCCTGTGCAGCCCTCTGGGGCAGGTTCCCTTTGAAAACAACCACCCAAAAACCTCTAAAGTAGTGGAAATATGCTTTATGTAAATGAACAACTAGCATGGGCAGGTAGCTCAGTAAAAGGAAAAACGTGATCACCACACTAATTCTTGTAAAGAATATAAAATTAAAAACTTGGCCCCTCAAATACAAATACATACCGCAAAAATATCTTTCAATTAACATAACCTAGATGAGTGCAAATCTCTGGATACCTAAGAATATGACTGCCTTCATACTGGTATCAAATATTTAAAGAGTTTGCATATAAACAAAATCTTCCTTTGTTGTTGAGTCCATGCTTGCTTTATTCTAAAGCAAGGATATTCTTATTACTTCTACTTTTTTGGTCTTTCTTCCTGTAGGATAAAGCGTAAGAAACATACTTCGTTCATTGAGTAGACTGGGCTGATGTATATTAGAGTCAAGCCAAATTTCAGTAAGAAATGTTGCATGCAGTATCTTCCCTTTATTTAATTACACTAGCTACAAGAACAAGACATCCCTTCTCCATCTTTCCTGCTCCCTTCCAACAGAAGGTACACTAAACCCAAGCTCTGATCCCAGCCCTGAAGTCCATCAGTGATTAGGAGGAAGGGCTGAGCACCTTGAGCATTGCATCACCATGGGCAGCAGGTCTCAGCAGTGAGACCACAACCCCTGAGGAGCCATCCCTTCCTCCCAAGTGCTGCAGGAAGGGAAATGACAGTCAGAAGGAACCTGGGCTGCTGGGGTGGCTGGAAAGGTTGTCTCAAGGAGGGGGATGGTGTCTGCAAGCCCAGGGGCAGTGGCCTCTCCTTGGCACAGCTGGGCTGAGTGTGGCTGCAAACTCCTGATCCCAGGCGAGAGCAGCTGCCAGTCCTGCTCTGCCGCCCCAGCGTCCAGGATGCTGAGCCGGAGCGCAAGAGGTGCTGGGGCTGGAGCAGCTCTGGCAGAGGGAGCACAGACAGCATGTCTCTGTTTGGCCATGCTGGGCCTGGGAGCCCAGACTGGTCTCCCAGAGTGCGCCACACCCCTGACTTGGCCACAGGTCCCCAGCACTCTGCTTCTCTGTCCTGCAGCTGAGGGTTTGGAGAGCAGAAAGAAGACAGGAGACAAATATGTGCCAAAGGAGATGGGAGTACCTTCAGCTCCTGAAGTTTGGGGGTTTCTAAGCTATGGGAAAGGTTGAACTGATTCAAGATACAGTATGCAGCTGTGTGAAAATGCATAGTTTGTAAGTGTACATTCATTTACAAAGACCAAAGGAAGGTCCTTTGCTTTGTAGTTTAATCACCATCTGCTTTTAACAAAAACGTGAGCTGACAAAGCTGCAGGATGTCAGTTTAACACACAGCTTGGGAGTTAATGGTAGCTGAATGGCATTTCCCAAACAGAGAATTAGCTTTTCTTTTTGCTTTTTTGAGATAATTTTAAGTAGTTTTTCATCTGAAGTCTGCAGTTTCTCTAATCATGTACTTTAGGATTTCAAGAGATTCCTATTCAACCATGGTCATCAGTAATGACAGACCCTGCTTTGAGGGTTGTTAAGAAGTAAAAGCCCCATAAGACAAACAAGCAAATCAACAGAAACCTGGGTTTAGCTATGATCTGTGAACTAGATCAAAACATGGTTCTTTGTTGAAATTCTAGTTCAGTAGTGAGTAGTGCTTTTTTGCTGTTTTGGTAGTTTTTTGGTCTTTTTTTTGCAATAGCTGAGCTAGTACTGAAAAAATGCTGTAAGTTTGCTCACTTTCCTTTTATTTATTTGACACTTTGGAACCTAGCTGCTTCCCATGAGGAATGTCTGTTGTCCTGAGCATCCCTGAACACACAACAGTAATGTGCCATGCAGGATGGGCTTAAATTGAGAAAACCTTGGTCTAAATGATCTATTTTAATGTCTTTTTCTGAAGAAAAATTCCTTTGTCATTTGTGACACTAAACACAGTGGTCTGCTGCTAAATGTAACTAACAAAGATCAGTACTCTCTGCTAATCAGCACGTTCTATAAATACTTAATTCAGCAACGGATTGACTTTTCTCACAATACTTTCTTTATCTTCACGTCTGTTTAATGTACTTGATTCTTACTTAGCATTTGACTTAGATTCTTCCTCGCAATTTGTATTCAACCGTATCTATGGAAATTGCACAAAAGCATTTTTGAAGCTAGAAAAAAGTAATAACCAGATAACCAGGATTCACATGGAGGAGAGTAAAATTATCTAAGCGTATTTTGCAATCTAAAGTCAAGAAACATTGCCTGCTACTTAGTGAACTGATCATTCACTGGGAAATGGGAAAGTAGTAAAGATTTTTTTGCCATATGAACAATGAATATTAGAAGTGCAACAGGATGAGATTTGCTCATTCTAAGACGCATTGACCAGAAACAGATTATTCATTACTCAAACTACTTGAGTAACTTGAGAAAAAACCAAACCTTCTCAATTTTTATAAAACTACTCTGTACAAAGCTGGGTTAGTGCGTTGATAAAACTCAGGAGCTCACGCTTAGCAAATCAGGAATTCAGTAGTCATTCTTTAAAGTAGACATTCTTTAAAGGTGCAAGCAGATACTTCTCTGTACCTTAATTATTTTCATTGACTTAAGGCATTAACATACACATTGATAATTTTGCAAATGTTGTTCATTTAAGAAAAACTGAAATGTTTGGAGTGTCCTGGCTTGTACTGAGGATGACTTCCTAGATATTGGAAGTCCATTGGAAGTGCTCTTGGTTCAGCAGGCAGAATTGACTCATATGCTGACACAAAGATTTTAACACTTTTTTCATATGAAGTAACAGCAAAATTCTCAGAGGAATTTTGGAGGGCCCAAGTCTGTGTGCCTTTGATCCAGCACTAAATAATTTTCAGTGGCAACAGACTGCAGAGGCTTTTTGATGAGTTATGGCCAAGGTCCTCTGAATTCTTGAGTTCTCCCCAGCTGCTGGTGCTACAGGGGACTGTGAGAGCTTGACAAAGGTCTGCACGGTGGCATTTTTTTTTTGTGTTTTTAATGTTTTGAGAAAAGCACCTGCTTCCTATAAGAAACAGTTTTTTTGCCAGGTCCAAGTCACTGTCAGTGGAAGCCCTCTATCTAAATGTGCTGTGCCGGCCCCCAGGC
Organism: Eopsaltria australis; assembly: GCA_034509425.1. Taxonomy (NCBI): domain Eukaryota; kingdom Metazoa; phylum Chordata; class Aves; order Passeriformes; family Petroicidae; genus Eopsaltria; species Eopsaltria australis. Next base: position 1,210,110 of record JAVTVJ010000056.1, read on the forward strand.
TGCCCCCAGAGGGCAGAATCAACCCAGACTGCGAAGGAACAGCATGCACAAGTCTGCTCTTCTAAGCCTTCCTTCAAGCATACATGGAAATACAGCAACCAGTTGGGCCATTGAGCTGTTATTTGTGCTGCCTGACAGAACACGACCTTGGACAGGGCCTGTTACTGTTCTTGTTCCTCAGCCAAACATGGACTGAGTTTTCAGAGACACCCTGTGCTTACTATAAGGGTTTTAAGCTTAATTTTCCCCATAATTCCAAGAGCTGAGCCATGCTGTGCAGCCCTCAACTCTGCAGTAGGATGTACAGGTGACATCAGTGCCTGTTTCTCTTCAGCACAGATGTTCATCACTGATGTTAAGCACAAGGCTTGCACACCACTGGCAGCTTGCTTGCCTCGCTCCAGGGACTCCCTGGAAGGCCACAACAGCTTTGCAGCACACACAAATACCTGGATCATGCCCATCTTTTGCAGGAAGAACTGCAGCCTGATTAAAAATGGCAAGGTGATACATTTGCAGTCCAATGTGAAACTACACCCAGGCTATTGGAGCAGCAGGTATCTTTTACCTATGGATGTGGAAACAAGCAGAGTGTCTGGAAGCCTCTGAGAAGGAACTGGGGTCTCTGGGAAGTGGCCAACTAGGAGCTTTTGCAAGGATGGATTTCACATGACTTCTGAGCTGTGCACAGTCCATGTGCACACACTCTCAGCCTGGGAGAGGGGAGCCCAGGAATGACTCACCCTGGAAAGGAAATGAGCATCACTGTCTCTCTCTCCCCTCTTCACTGCCATGGGCCTTGTTTTCCCCACTTTTCTACATGTGATTTGGAATAAAGAGTTTGGACAAAGTAAAAGTCAAAAAGGTCTTTATTTTTCAACATACTCCACAAGACTTAAAAGGATTCTGTGCTGGGGCAGAGTAGCTGTTCTTGGTATAAAATGCTGAAACTGGCATCTACAAATGAGTGTGAGTGCTGTAAGCTTAACACCAAAACCAGAGGGAAGATGAGTACATTAGCTCACTTAGGAACAACAGGATTGTCTTTAGACAGTAGTTTGAAAACTAGTGGGGATTAAGTCAGGAAAAACCAAACGGAAATACTGTTGCCAACCTGGCAATGGGCCTGCAAGTTTAGAGAGCTGCTGTCTCTCCTACAGCTTCTGCTGGTGCCTTGTACTGGCACAAGTTGAGCCCCTGCAGAACCCAGGGGCTTTGCAGGCTGCCCACTGCACAGCACTGCGCCAACGCGGGGAGAAACGGCTCCTGGGTGCTTAAGCTGAACTCATTTCCAAATTTCTATGAGCTCCTGGCATTTTAAACTTGCCTCTTAAACAGTTTCACACTTCTTTAATCTAGATTAGGCTACTTTTTAAAACCCTTATCAATTAACCTAATGCAGGTTTCACTCATAAGGAAATCTAGAACTTTGTCTCCTCCTCATTCACATTCCACTTTAAATCCTGATATCCATTAATGTACTGAATTTATCAAACAACAAATAATTTCAGAAGCTATAATATTTCTCAATGTATCATTAAAAAAAGTCTCTGACCCAAACAGATTATTTACTGTATTTTATGGAACTTGCATTTTTATAAAAACATCTTAGTTTCATGGTTAATTTCATGTTAAAACTAGATTAATAAAACTTTTACTGTTTTGTGTATCAAAAATACATGGCCCAAAAAGTGAAAAAAATACATAAAGTGCAATGCAGAGCAAATTAAAGCTCAGTAATTTTACACTGAAGTGAAAGAGGAAATGCTCTGGTTCTAAAAAATAATTCAGAAAAAAATGCTTTTACAAAGGAAATTTACTTTATACTCTCTGAAACAAGATTTGATAGGAAACAAATGAAGAACAATGTATGCAGGCAGGTATTTCTCTTTTGTGACTGAAGCAAGAAAAGAGGATGTGTGGATATAAATACTGCAGACTTGTGCAAGCAGAATGTATTAGAAATCCCCTACTCATACAAAACTGGGCAATTGCATTTTTAGTCTCCTACAGCTGCTTATCCTGTGCTAATTCACTCCCTTCTATGATGGAGATACTTTCCTTACATGAGACAGTATGAACAGCAAGTGACAAGAAAATAGGCTTTTTTTTTCAGAGTTAAAAAACCCCACAGAACAATTGATGCTGATGGTCCTTTTTCTTCAGTTACCTGATGAGCCTTTACCTCTTGCCCAGCATTCCCATCACTATTAAACTGAAGCTGTAATAAAGAGGCTAAAAAACTGCACTAGCAAAGCAGCAGAGGATCCTTCCTAGTTGCTACCACATCTGGATAAGAAATATACCCTGCTTCTCTGTAGCCCAGAGATCTACAGAGGTCATGACTTCCCACCCCCTTAGTGAACCTTGAAAGGCTTGAGATTACGGTGAATAATTCCAGACTGGTTTCAGGGAGGAGCACGGTCAAGTAAAGCTGTTTTTCACATCCCTTAACCCCTCCAATATCTGCTTAGCAAACTCATGGTGCAGTTTAGATGCAGTCTTAAAACTCACTGCACGTACAGTTACTGATCTAACTCCTCTCTTTTCTCCTATATATTTCATTTCATATAAAAATCAATGCCACCAGCCATAAGTGGAGCTCTTCTGAGCTTGATGCTGTAGGAGTAGGTGCAAGTTCTCCTTAATGAGACTCCAGACAAGACAGAGCAGGATAAAGGCAGTATTACCATGCCTGACCCACAGAAGAGCAGAGGCCAAGACCCAGCAGGCCATAAGCTATCTAGCATTTTATACAGACCCACGCTTGCAGGACTGGCTCAAACCAGCATAACTCAGGAAACCTCTCTAGAAATGTGTCTGCTGAGGGTAGGAAGAGCTTTTTCAACAGCTGCACAAGCTTATGTCACCTTAACCTGCTGTGGAATGCAGTGTGAGGCAGGATACACAGTTCTAAATGTAAAATAATATTCCCAAACCCCATGACTGACCAAGATAATGTCTGGCTCCTTGCAAATGCAGCAGTGAATGGTGCTGTGTTAGAAATGCCAGAGGCAAGTGATGGGGCAATGTCCCCGTTATAAAGGTCTACTAATAAAACACTAACTTAGGAAGTCTAAGAGTTGGGAAAGAGTTGGGAAAAGCCTCCTGTACCTGGGGGTCAAACTTGGTTTAGGGCTCAGTGCTGGGTTCCAGCAAATCTTCGGGAAAACCCTGGTTATGGTTTCAGAGCTCCATGAGAGCCCCTACGGGAGCTGCAGCATGGCTCTGGAAGGAGGGAAACAACCATGTCTGATTTGAAGTCTGACAATGCTATGACTCATTCAGTGACTTTCTGTTAATATGAAAGTGATCCCAGAGTTTTATTTCAATCACTGAAAAAGAGATTCTCTCTCATCAAGGGTGTTCTGCACTATGAACATGTCATGAATGCATGTGGATAACCAACCTCACTCAAGCTGGACACAACAAAGGCAGCACTTGAGCCAACAGCACATGGATTATGGTGGTGACTCCCTTCACAATAGGCTCGCTATCCTGGATTCCATGCTGAGAAACCCCTTCTCCCTGGGGCTGGTGTCATCACTAGGATGGATTACAGGCTGAATACCACCTGCCTAACAGCTCCTAAATCTGTCACTAAGTAACACATCCAGAGAACTGCCAGTTTGGTATTACCACAAACTCTTCCAAGAGCCCTTCACATGTGCTGAGGTATCCACTGCATCCCTCACTCTCACAAAGCTGAGTGCATAATTCTCAAGCCCTCAGAAAGGGAGATTCACGATTTCCCACACCCAATTCCAATGGAAAGTACACAGAGGAAAACCCACGTGCCTTTGTTCTACAACCATTACCTCTGTGAGCAGCCCTTGTCACTGAAGTTATTCAAGGGAATAACCGGAACTCTTCTGGGAAAACCTGTACCACTTTGAGGGCTCAGCTCATGACAGTGTGATCTGTATTCTGCTCTTAATTGTGTAATAAGACTTTTTATCAGATTTGTAATACATGAAAAAACCCACAAAACACAAGAAATCAGCCACAGAACTTCTGTAACTGACTGCTTAAGACTAGTTTCCTCCTATTGGGATCCAATTCTGTGCAATTTTTTTCAGGTCTTGCCTGACTGGCTCAAGCCCCATTTGACTAATGACTCTGTGTTTGTACTTTGGCCTTTTGTTAGAAAGTCAGTCAAACAGGGAAAGAACCAAACATTCTCTGTTCAACAGACCTGATTATTTCTGTCTTTCAGTTAATTCCGGACTTGGAGCCCAAGACAAAAACAGTAAGAGAGATGGGAAGATGATGTATATTTCATTATTTATCAGAAAAAAAAAACAAACAACAAAAACCGAAACAGGGGTGAGATAGCCAGATACACTGTACTTGGCAGCCTGTATTCCATCAACTCTGCAGCGCACATGGAGAGAAGAAATACGTGAGTGGAGCTTTTAGTTTGATTGTTCAGATCTTTCTCATGACTGAACAATGAATCCTCAATGCAATCTTTTCCTGTAATCTTCTGCTTGTACGAACTCTCTACTTAAGCTGGAGCAGATCATGTTGCATGATCTCATTCAGACTGTACAGTATCATGCAGTACTCAATTAATTTTTTTTTTTTTTCAAAATAATACCATTCAAGCCAAATACTGGTAATTTAGGAATGTTTTCACCATCAGAATACAAAAAAACCCCAAAACTTTGAGAATATCCAAGAGACAAATTAAGGGAAATTTCAGACTAAACAATCTCTGTAACCAAGGGAAGCAATTTTTTTCTTTCAGTAACCCAGAATTTGTATGGCTTTGTAAAGGTCTTTTAGTTTACCTTTTGTCACGTAAAATACCACTACTCTATGTGATTTATAATTTCCCCCTCCTCCTTTTGGTTCTCAGGAATTCCCGAATCCTGTTTCATAATGTATAATAAACAGTTATAAAATTATATCAACATTATTATTTCAGAGAGGTATTAAGATCCCAGTGCTATAAAAGTCAGTTTTCACAGAGTGCACATTTGCAGTGATATACAGACACACATCATTTGTCCCCCTAATTTAGCCCTTTGTAAGTATTGCACCTGGTTAATAAGGCTACTGTCTATTTTCTTCTAACACTAAAAATTACACATAGGCAACATCATTTGTGGCTTAAAAACATAGTATTCCCAAAGTTTTTAGGTAAACTCATTTATTTCCTTCCATACTCAGAGCTCCTATGCCTCCAGTTGCCTGGAGGAGTGTTGAGTGTACAGGGAATACAGATGGAAGAGGAGAAATGTATTTAATGTGACCTGCTTATCATGTGGTTTTTTTTCAATGTGCTCAAGTAAGTTTCTTTGAGCTTGATGTCAAATACACACCTTTTTCAAACTTAACCAATGCCTTCACATGCTGAAATGTACAGCTGAACTTGTCTCTTTCTCACTTTCCCTTCCACAATGCAAAAAATCATGATAAAAAGAGGATTCTGTAAATTTGACTGGTCTTCTAAACATGAGATAAATTGCATAAACCCAGGAAAAGGTAGATTGTCCCACAAAGTGCATATTTCAGACAAAGCTATAGGAGTATCTGCTCTTGCCAAGGCCTGATTTCAGAGGAGCTCAAAAATGTGTGCCAAACTTTAGGAGCATGAGAAGTCTCATCAACAAACTCCACAAGCAGAGATAAACACATACTCGAGTGCTCTGATGAACATAAGCCTACATTTTATTCTTGTAATACCTGCAGTTCTATGTCTGTGCAGTTGTACTTCGTAATTTACAGACTATGTGCTCCCCTTCCCTGAAAGATTTGTTGGCATCACTTTAAGAATTAATTATTACAGTTAAACACTGGTACTAAAAATTCTGATGCCATGTAAATGCTATTTACATTTGTAGTTCTTAATACTGAAGATGCTGATTTTTATTCACTCCAGTATACACATTTGGGAAGTTGCAAAACAGAGTGCCTGGAGACAGGAAAAAGAATTGACAGGAAAAAATGATTATGGATCAAATAGGATTTTTCTGTGTAAAAATAAAGCAAAATTGAGACTTTGCAAAACTTGTGGAATTTCAAAATCCTAGGCAGCACAATTCAAAACCTTGGGTTTACTGAAGCTGGTACCTTTGCAGATATGACAAAAAATATACTGTGACATGTTTTAATTTAATGTAGAATTAGCCCTTTGCAAAGTGCACACAACTCCCCAGGATATCATGCTGACATACTGCTTTTTTGCTTGCTGAAGTCATTTGGTAAGAAGTAATTCAATTATAGACAAAGCATGTTCTGACCAAGCAACTTTATAGACAAGAAGCATTTATATTTACACTAGATCCTGAAAAGATTTACACAAATGTATATAGATTTACATCAGAATTAGGTTATGGTTTAAGCTAATTTTCTGTATTTTTATATAACTTTTTTTTTGGTATTTGGAACTTCCTAAGCTACAGCATTAAATAAGATCATGTTCATCAATTAGTGCTTCATTCTAATTTTAGTAATTCAAGTAGTGATATATTGCTCTTTTCATTTTGCGTAAAATAGAAAAAAAAATTTTCTTAGACATCTTCCATTCAAACAAACTTGCATCCTGCCTTTACAGCCCTCTCATGTTCCCTGAGGAAATCTGTTTCAACTATTTTCTTTTTTCCTGTCTTCCAGAGGCAGCTTTTTACAAACATTTTAGTAACTTTTGTTTATCTGGCCATTGCCATTGCAATGCACATCATATATTAATTGATGCTGGGTATCACTGGTAAGGACTCCAGAATCAAACCTGTATCTTTAAGAGGATTGGCAGACAGTAAATACTAACACTCAAACATTTTAGAATGTTCAAGCCCATCTTTAGATTTTAATTACATAAAGAATTCAGATTTAATGCTGAAAGAGCATTTATATTGCTAAATTTATTTCCCTCAAGGGCATATGAGAAATTCTCACATTCGGATTCAAACACAGAAGGAGAAACATTCTAGGTGTTATGATGTGTCATAAACCAGCAGAATGCTGGCTTGCTATTATAGTTATCTATTCTTTTCTATTTCATCAGCTGAACAATTTCTTGCTGTGAGTGTGAGCAAACTCAAGAGAAACCTGTACTTTCTTCTGCCTGGTGCCATCAGAAACAGGCTGGTTTCTGTTCCCAGGGTCTTTCTGCATTGGTGTTTCAAATGGTCTGTGTGAAGCACAAAGAACATGATGAGTGCTTTCTGTACTGACGAATAAACTCAAAAAGTCTCAAGTGAAGACACATACCTCCTTAAATTCTGCATTTGGACAGAACTGAGAGCACAGTCAGTGTGAAAGCACAGTAGTCCAAGATGGAAAGAGCAGTTCAAGTGGGCACTCTGAAGTATAGGTGTACATTGGCTGTTTTGCAATCCTGAAGATTTTCCAGCTCCATATGGATGCAAAAAAAGGCTGCTCCCATCTAGCAGACAGACAGTGTACTTAAATGCTCAGCTTGATTTCTGCCCATGGCTTTCTTCTAGGTATTTTCCAAAGGTGTCAAAAAACTCTGCTGAACTTATAATTAGAACAAAATGTACACTATGATACTTAACAACTGCCTGGTTATCTACCAGAAAAAACCTGACAAATGCAGATTAAAGCCCAAACTCCATACTGCTCTCAGTTTCAGTGTTACCACCTCACAGGAAGATTGAATAAAATATAAGATCAAGATGAGACTTTACAAATGTTTCTGCATCAAAATATTTCTAAAAGGCACAGCACAACTTTCTCCAGCAGATGTTTCTAACTTGGAACCAGTAGAAGGAAGCCTCACTGGCAACCTCCAATATCTCTGCAAATGGCAAGCCTCTAATTCCATGTCCTGTTTCTGAGATCACATTCCAACACATTTACAGACAGGAGAAGAAAGGAATCACTTTGTATTGCCACACTTACAGCGATTGTCCTGGATTCTTGACAGGGCCATTTCAGCTGGTCCCAGGCCATAGCAAGCAATAGAAAACCATCCCAATGTACTGGATTAGAATGAATGACAAAATGAAATTAGTGCCAAGAACATCTGGGACATTGCAAGGTGCTGGAACATAACCTGCAGGTTCTACAACAGCTTTTGGCTAAAGCTTTACCTCCTGTTGTGCTGCCAATCTAGTCATTGTGAAAAACGAAAGGGAGAAAGGAATAAAGATGGTGACGCTGGTGATAGCCAAAGGCTGCAAGGAACTTGTACATAATTAGACAGCCAATGATCATATCAGGCTAAGGATTTGGGAAAAGCAATCGGACAGACAGGCATTCTGCTCAGCTTATTCACACAAGCAGGGCTGACCTGCCAACAGGTACATGCTAGGTGATGACTGGTATTGGTTAAAAGTGTAAACTGCAAATTGGAACAGAAGAAGTTTTACTCACTTTGCATCTTGTATATCCTGTTGCATTTGTGCAAGGCACTAGAGAATCAGGCACATTGTTTTGTGTGGAAACCATTTCATGACTAAGATGATCTGAGTTTTAATGTTCAATAGCTTCTTAGAGGAGCAGTTGGAGCATAGTCAATATTAAAAATTGCCATTAAAATTTCCCACTTCTAAAATTATCTCATTTTCCAGATCTTTTGGGGGATGAGGTGAACGGGAAATTGGGAAATGGCTTTGTTCTAACAAGGAAACTCCTAAAGAAAAATATTTGGGAACAATACGGTTGATCTCCACTCTGATACTGATGCTGACAATTTCTGTTACCAACATCAATATTATTAACAACGAAACAGATCCTTACATTTTTATATCAAGTTCTGGCTCTTCACATAGATGAATCCATGTCCAAATCCCTGTAGCACATAGAGACTGCATGATGTGTTCAAGACATTCTTTCTGAGTCCTCTGGGGGGTCAGAGACAATGACCTACTCCCACAGAGAAACTGAAAACTGGAATTGGCATGTAGCGATGACAATAAATGACCACAGCACTCAGGCTAGCTCTTCCTCAGGAGAACAAAGAAATCTGACTGTTCTGGAGTGGTCTGTGCAGATGTGTGAGATAAATCAGGTGTGAGGAGGACAGCGATGCAGCCCAAAGCAACATGGAAGTGAGAGACTGAAAAATGGAAGAGATTACTCCAGATTATGATCAGCACTGCCAGCAGCAGGAAGGTTTTGCTGACATTTCTGTTCTTGGTGGCTGTGTGAGGGTCACGAAGGGGATCTCAGTAGGTGCTGAACTGCTCGTGCAATGTGAGTTAACTGGAGTTCAAAGCACAAAGCAACTGCAGAACACTCCGCACGTGGCTGGGCTATTGTGCTATTGCCGGCCTTGGTTCAGACATGGTGCCCCGACAAGTGCCTACCTATGAATCAAAATGCCACAGCCATAAAATCCAAAACTGATTTAATATAAACTGCTGATTAAAGGTTGTGTAAAAATACTGGTAATTTAGCTTTGTCCTGGCAGGATTTATCAATACCTTCTTGTTCTCTGCCTCATTAACACCAACTTTCTCTCCAGTTCTGATGGTTTGTGGCTTTAGTCCCTTATGTAATCCATATCCAATTTGTACCAGAGGGCAATCTGGTCTGGCAAAAAACCATTTTTCTGTGCACAAATTTATAAAGAATAATCTTATTACAATAATTCGTAAAGTGCCCTCGGGAAAGGTGCTCTCAATGTCATGACATTATAGAAACAATATACAATCCGATACATTATTTTCAAAAAAATCCTCCAAAGCAAAAAGGAGGTGAACAACAAATATATATGCAAATACTGTTAGTCCAATAACAGTCGAATTAATTATGAATTGCTTTATAGTCTTGGAGTGGTTTTAACAATGGGAGGTGGGGAACAAATTGGCAGGAGTATCTTGGAAAAGTCACAAATTTTTTAAATTCTATCAAAGTAAGTACACCCTTAGCAAGCCCAGTATTTGAAGATGAAATATCTATGAATTACTATGAGGTATTTTACTGCGGAAATTCAAAAAATACAACATGTGAAGAAAATCCATGTTTTACTAAGATGAAAGAAGATAATACAATGTCTATGTATATCCACTGACCCTTAGAGTCTTTTTTTTTTTCTGTTTGTAAAGAAAACAATCTTTCTCTTCCCCGTTAATTTCAGATTTTATATACACATATAAAACTATATAATAGATATAGTTTTACATGTATACACATACAAAAATACTCATACACTCACGTGTATATATCTCAGGGTCTTACTGGATTTCAGAGTCTTTTTCTTTTTTTTACTTAGAGAACACAATTGGGCAAAAAATCAAGTAATTGCATGCATGCAAGTGTATCTTGCCACTTGTGCATGTAAATTACACAATTTGTAAATAAATGCAGAAATAGCATGCTCAAATTAGGCACCTGATTGCCCACGTAACTTGTTCACAGAAGATCAGATGATAACCTTCAGGAGGTCCTACTATGGATTCTTCTTTTCAGTGCTCCCTTGTGGAATCCATGGTGTATATTTCAAACAACTGCATTGTTATTTTGTGCTTATACATAGACACAAGCAGCGCTGCACACTTTAATAAAGCTATCAAGTGAGCTTTGGACCAGATTTTACAAAGTTGTTTAGATACTTAGAAGTCCTCTTGTGAGAATGAGCCAGCTCAGACAATTAAAAAAAAAAAGGTAGAAAAAGATTTGGTCTAATTTCAATTGGTTCCAATGTTATGAAAAAAATCCCATGTATTTGTGGTCCTTCATGCCTCTATTAATAGGCAAAGTTTTGCTTCTGTGTCTTTGATTTTTTTTATGGTATCCTATTTTCTTTAACAGGGAAGTATTATTTCGCCATATACATTCACTTCCTAGTAAATCCTTCCTTTATTTTTGCATTGAAATAATCATTAATTAACAGTAATTTGACACAAGTGGACACAGAACACCAGGTTGCTGCATTCCAGTGTATACTTCCTAATGGACAGAGAAACTGAAATACCCAAATCAATCCAAGTACTGCAAATAGAGAAACTTGTTAATTCATATATCAAAATTGGTTAAGAAATGGCCTTTTACCACAAATACATTGCTCCTTTGTTGCTGTACTTCTTTTTCTCAGATGATGTTGTGGAAAGAGGGTATTTTCTTTTCTCTACCTATTTTTTGCATCAAATAAAGCTTTGTAGCTTTAAAAGAAAAAGCTGAACAAACCATTATCTTAACAACAATCTCTCAAATAAGAGGAAAGGAAGCAAAAGCAGAAGTGCTGGGCTGGATCGTGTCCCTGAATTAGGTATTACATATAATCCTAGTGGCTACATTTACCAGTTCTTCACAGGCCTCCTGCAGCAACAGCTGTGCTGGTCCAACTGTTTATCCCCCCTCGGAAAGGGGAGAGTTGTAAGAAAAGCTATTGGAGCCCCCTTATATTCTCGTGGGTTTCAATCAAGCATCACCGTATTTCTTCCCTCAAACTTCTCGTGACAGTATCTGCTGGTGACTTGCCATTGCTGCTTTTCTTCCTCAAGAGGAATAAAATCCAATTTGGTACTTAAATTACTTTGTTCTGCTCCACTGGTCTGTGCCTCTTTTAAAAATCTTCCAGGAGTGCTGCTTGTCCTTCTTGCAAAATCCGACTTTGCTTTTCTCCTATAAACAAACAAATGAAAATCCCAACTCTTCCCCATATGCCCTTTTCAAAAATATAATCATGATCATTTGTATCAGGAGAATTATTCAGCAGTCTCCAGTCTTGGTACAGCTTTTGTTGAGAAAACTGTAGCTTATATGACTCTGAAGTGTTTATTAGAAAGCTTTCAAAAAGAGATCTTCGTTTCAGGAAAAGAAAAATTGTTCAGTTTAGCAAATACAGATGTTCACAGCAGAGAGACTGAAATGGTTAAAAATGATCCTAGGGAGCAAGCAGCTCAGAGAGTTAGCAAAATAATTAACTTTTTCCTTTCTTTTACAGAAGAACACTAATAGCTGCTCTGGTTTCCACACTTATTGAGACAGGTTTTGTTGTGTGGTCTTGGTTTTGCTTTTTTTTTTTGCTCTATTGCTCCACACAGGTTTTAATTAGTGCTTCTCCTTGGCTACAAGTGCTTCATTTTGAAATACAAAGCTCTTAAAAAAAAACCAAAAAAAAAACCACCCCAAAAAACCAAAACCCCCAACACCACATCACTGGAGGGGAAAATGGGAAGTGATACAGTGCAGCTGCAGCAATCTGGTTCTGCTGTTGTCCTCCCCCTCCCCAAATCCTCTGCATAATTTCAATCGTTAGTCGATGAACCTTTGGCAGGCCTTCTTCCATCGGCAGGCAGTGCACCACATATCTCTGTTCTCCATCCCATAGACCTTCCGACACTTTTTCCCCTCCCCTCTAGGCTTCCTGTCAGAGAGAAAGGGAAGCTCGTTAACGAGATGCTTTAGTAGTTTTGCTTTTCACCCTAAGACCGGGACAAGAAACTCAGTGGACTGCAGGAGGTAGAGAATCTCGGGCATTTCATGGGATTTGGGCTGTTTTCATTCCAGCTGAGAGCTGATGAAGTGACAGACACATGTATGGCCATGACTCCATCACTCTCAGGGACCAAACCTTCTCCTTGCCAGGCTTCCACAGCTTCTGCAGCAGCTGCTGAGCCTGCTCCTCTGCCCTGACTTTAGCCAGCAATTAAACCTGGACTAGATAAATGATACTTTAGCCATATGAAGTGCCAAGCCGTAACTGGCAGTCATAGCTGTTCCACAATATAGGCTAGGCTATGTCAGGCTAAAGTGTTGCAGAGCTGTGGTAAAAATATTTGGGATAGCTCAGAGCATCAGGTATCCACGAGCAAGGATCAGCTATGCCGAAGTGGAGAAAAGCTACCAGCTCCTAAGCTTGCTGGTCCTTCCTGCACAGTTTGCTCTGAGCTCATTGACTGAAAAACAACCAAGTGAGTGGAAAGTTTTAACCCTTGCTCTCATTTGAAGCACATTCTTGTGTGCACCTTCTCTTGTTTGTCCCCAAAGCCAGCAAGATGGGCAGCATCTGCTTTTAAAGCTGTAACTATTGTCCTGTCTTCCATCTTATAACCACACTCAAAAGACCACAAGTCTAGAAAATGATCCAAGTAACTGTTAAAATGGATTTTTTTTTATTCAACACAGCAAGAGAGCAAACCTGAGGAGCAATTCTCCACCAAGATACCCAGTGTTCACTACAGCGATGTCATCTGTCCCGGCATCTCTAAATAATGTAACTGTACCAACAGAAGTGTTTAATACCTGTTTTACATGTTGAATGGCACACATGGGAACTGCCTGGTGACTCCTCTCTTGCATACCCACACGTTTTTTGATTACTGAACATTAATTAATGGGCACAATCCAAGAACTGGGAATATCCCAAGTTTGGTTTGTAGCATATGCAATGATCTGAGAGTCATGAGGAAAATGAAAAGCAAGGTATCTTCTTTTTGTCCCGTTTTAGGATATAGTCACTTTTAGGACTATGAGAAATAAGGAGTTCCTTTACTGTAAGAAATTTAGCATTACAGTTTGATTTTTTAACATAACTTCTTGAACACTTTAAAAGTAGATTCTGGTCAAATATCAGATTTAATGGAAATGAATGTAGCTTATGTCTACGAAGACAAGGCATAAAAACCTTTGCCTTGATCTAATTTATTGTAAGACAGGGTTTCTTATAATTCAGTTGAAGCTAAATACCATTCTGACTGAATGGTGATAAATACATAAGACAGTCCAGCCTTTCAGGTAGAAGTGCAAAGCCAGACAGTGCAGCTGAACTTTACCTTTGATGGTAGTGAAAAGAAAAATGGGTTATGAATGCTTACTTTGAAGCACTCTAGTGAGGACCTGCCTGTCAAGTGCAATCAGGGCTGGCAGCGGGCTTTTTCTGTTTCTCTGGCCACTGACATCTTATTTACTGAATGGCCTCCAGGTTGTGAGGCCCTAGAGTGTCAGCAGGAGCTAATGGTCCCATACCTCAAGCCAAATGCTACTCTAGGCGGTGATGAAAGAACTGTGTGGGACTGTTTCTGCTCTCCACTCCCTGCAGGACGATTATGGGTTGGTGAGACCTGTCAATACAGACAAAAAAAGCTGCTTACGAAGAACATACACACATGAATGCAGTATAAATACTTTTCCCCAGAAAATGCAAATTATGCTGCATGGAGGCAAGGATGCCCAGGAAAGGTGACTATATAACATACAAATAAGCTGTAAGTTTATTTAGCATTAGGTATATTGCATTAGCTTCTCTTTGTTTCCCTGTATTTCCAGTCATCCTCCTAGAGCAAACTAAAATACAGACCAGCACCACTGCAGGTTTTGGAAAAGACAAGAAACACATTCATTCTTATTTAAAAACTCTAAATAGCTTGTAGAAAACCTTCTCCAATTTAAGCAAAGAAAATAACTGGAAAAATAAACTCTGTTCTGTGCTGAGCTCAATACCAATAATCTCCCGTGAAACAAAGGGATTTCACTTGTTGCTCTGTCTGTGACTTGGCACTTTTTGTGGAGAGACACCCTTGGAGAAGAGGGTTTGTTGAAGAGCACTTACAGTGGGGCCCCTTGAGGTTTAACAGGCAGGGAATGCAGTGCAGCCCTTCTGATCAAAGTTGCTAACAAGATATATCTCCTTACTCTGCGCAGTAAAGCTTCTCAGCAGGTGCCCTCTTTGTGAATATTTCCAAGTCTTCTGAGACTTTCCAAAGAAGTCTCCTACATGAGCACGAGGGTTTGGCAACATCATTCAAGCAACAACAAGGGATAAAACTTGGCCTTAAATAATACCTAAATTATTTCACCATGGTCTTATTTTGCTCCTGTGTGAAGGCTACAACCACTTTACATCTAAAACACCAGCAAAAAATTCTGAACACTTTTTTTTTGTTGTATATTGAATGTGGCAAGCTTCATTTGGGCATCTAGTGCACAGTCAGCCTCCTGCTGCCAGGAACTGCAGGTGTGATCATAGTTCTCTGCATTGCTATGACTTTTCCCTCCTGCCCTTTTGAAGTCTTACAGTATTTGGAAGAGAGGGAACTGACTGACCTCACTTGAAGAGAATTACTGTATGTGCTTTGATTTTGACACAAAGTCTATTTTAAAGCTACTCCATAGTAGCAAAAAACTAACACTTGTAATTGAGAGCAGACACTCTTTCGACTTTTACTCTTGGCTTGTAGCAAGAGAAATTTCTGATTTAAGTGTGTATGCAGCTCACACTCTGAACAAACTTACACCATTACTGATTTACGAAATATACCTGCAAAACTTGGAAGAAATTTCTTCTCTCTCTGCCAGCTTACCATGTTTTGTACATCCAAAGACCACACCAGCTCCTTTTGTCCTATTTCTCCAGAATACTAAGGGCACCTTGTTCTCTGCTACATTTTTTCCAAATTTTTATCAACCACTTTCCTTGTTTTACCCAAGAATGATTGAAACACTGAAGATAAAATGCTAAGCCATAGCAGTTTTATAATATTTGGCATTCACCAGACACTCTTCCAGTCATTACCACTAAACAGAGATCTCCAGTCATTGTGCTAGGGTTAAGAAACATTTTAAAAACCAGAAATTATTATGTGTCTACTACTAGTAACTGACATTCAATAAATTAGCTGTTTGTCATTGAACAGAAGAGTACTTGGATGGCCTCTTTTGTTATAAGCAATTATCTTGCTTACTTCCAAACAGAGATCAGGCTGGAGCAGTACTTGCAGTGTGTGGACTCCTCCCTCACATTCTCCTGAGAGGGTCTTTTGCACGATGGTTCCACAGACTGGCACACAAAGGCAGCTAAATAGCACTGAAGCTGAGATTTAGTGTATTTTGATAGGCTTTGCAGCAGTTTTAAACAATACCAGTCAGCTGTTCTCTGTAGGAAACACTAAGAGCAGATTAAGAGCAACCCTGAGAAGGCAATCCTTGCCCTTGGAGGCTTTTCATGTCTGAAGTACTGTCTAATGTAGAGTAAAATAATGCTGTTTGTTTGAAGCACGGACCTGGAGTTTCCAGTTACAACTCCTTGGGGGGAACTGTGGTTACAGAGAAGATTTGTGATCTGTAAACAGATTATCAAAGATCTTGCCTGTTGAACCTTTTTGTGTCTTATGAGCAGGCAGATAAAAGTCAGTATCAGATGGTGGAGATCATACTGACATTCAGAAAGACTTTTACCCTATACTACATAAAAGTGGAAGTACATGGTCATTATTTTAAGTCCTCCACTACCAAGACATATGGACTTCACCATGGCTCATGCCATTTACATAATTTAATCCACTCTCCTCATGCATCCCTAGGCTGTGGCTGATTTATTCTCCTAGTTCAGTCTCAACTGAACAAACATCAGGCTGTCCTTTCTACTTCGTGCAGAGAACACCTCACAATGGTTCATAACTTTTCCAACATTCAACCTTTCACCTGCAAAGTTACCTCAGAAAAATGGTATGTAAAAGTGTATTTCCCATCTGCCTTGAAATCTAACCTATGCATGATTCACAGCACAAAGGGCTTTGGAGGGTCCCCTAATTACAGAACCACAGAATAACCTAAGTTGGAATGGACCGACAAGGATCAGGATGTCCAACTCCTGGCCCTGCTCAGAACACCCCCAAGGGTCACACCATGTGCCCAAGAGCATTGTCCAAACACTTCTTGAACTCTGTCAGGCTTGGTGTTGTAACCACTTCCTCGGGGAGCCTGTTTCAGTGCTCAACCACCCTCTGGGTGAAGAACCTTTTTCTAATATCCAAACTAAACCTCCTCTGACACAACTTCAGTCCCCTGAAGTCACTGTCACTGGTCACCAGAGAGAAGAGATCAGTGCCTGCCCCTCCACTTCCCCTCATGAGGAAGTTGCAAACTGCGATGAGGCCTCCCCTCAGTCTCTTCTCCAGAATGAACAGACCAAGTGATCTTGATCACTTCTTCTCCCTTATGACATTAAGACTTAAAAATAAATGCCTGTGTTTAGATGCTGTGAATACTCATGAGCCTAGAGCAGCCACACACAGAGCCCAACTGATCCAGCAGCATGTCTGGGTTGTTTTGAGGTGCTCAGTTACTTGCTGGTAAATACACCCACATTCACAAAGGTCTTTCGGTGCTACTCTGCTAAAGACTTTCTGAAAACAAGGACTTCATGCTACTCATGCTGTTTCAACAGCCCAGTTCCCAGGACAGGAAGCAGGAAGTGCTCAGTGTCATTGAAATTCAGTGTCCACAGGAATGAAAGGGGGAAACACTACAGTATGTGTCAAAAAATAAATGTGAAAGGAGACTATTTTGAAAATGTGTAGACCTATGCACTTTTTCAAATCTTTACCTAATCTCTTCCTGCTCAGTGGTTTGTGCAGGCCAGAAAAGTATTCCAAAGCCATTTCAGAAAACTGCTTGCATAAATATTAAGGGTCAGGCAAAAAGTAAGGGTTTGGACTTACTCTCTGAAGTTCCCTTGGGTGCTACAGACTCATGTCTCATCTCAGGGACCGTGTACGTCACAATTGCGTGAGTTTGCTGTGCTGGCTTTGTCACATAATCTGGGCTTAAATAAACCCCATCAGAGAAGGAGAAAGTCTGAATGTAGATGAAGTACCTACACTCAGTGTAAGGGTAGGAATTGCCAGACCCCTCTTTTTGTAAAGCAGTATCTAATTTACTTTGAAACAGAAATAAAACTTTAGTTTAATATACAGGTATTTAACATAAATTTGCATTTTCACCCTTACTGCACATCATTTTTCACTGCAGATAAGCCTTTGCAATTCACAAACGATCACACTGATGACAAAGTAATCAAATGTGTGCAAACATGGAAGATTTTTTATTATTTTCTTTGTTAAACACCCTTATAAATGTTGTTATAGCTATGATGGCAGATCACATGGTTCCCTGAGCAGTTTATAATTCTGCATCACTGCTTCCCCAGATTTTTGTATTGAGATTGCTTTCAAATTGTACTTAAATCATTGCCATCTCCACAGAATTCTCACAAAGTGATTTCGCATTTCTTAAATTCTATTGAGAACTCTCCACTCTACAGCCACAGATCAGCGCTGTTGCCTGAACAAGTAAACTTGACGCATACGTGTCAAATCCTGTCCTCTGAAGTGTCTGATTTACAATGTGACTAATTGCATTTTTAGATTCCCAACACTCCTGGCACCAGTTTCTGCTACTCCACAAAAGGAGCCAGTTTCATAATTACTCCGTATCAACCCCATTGTTGGGAAATCAAATTCTCAGGGAACTTTGCGGATAGCACACTCTGTCAAGGCACTCCTGTTGAAATTGCTGCCAGCATGATGTCTTTCACTGTTAGTTGTTCCTTGATGGAATTTAATAAATATTCATTGGCAGAGTGCAGTGTAATTGATTCAGTCACTTTCATTTTTATCAGCTCTGCAGGATGCCATAGCCTCTGCAGAAAATCTCCAAGATTTGCCAAAGGTTGACAGTAAGAAGCTTTGGAGATTCACTTGGTGAAGAGATGGGAGTGAAATAGTATCTCTTATCGCCTTGTCTAATATTCACTGTCAGGAGAAAAAAATGCTGTATGGTTCTTTGGATGAGCAATGTGCCTTATATAACACACTTTAAAAATTCATAAATTCATAAAGTGTAATATTAAATGAGAAGTTATGATATCAAGAAGGTTTATGATTAGAGAATATTAATTTATCATGAAAACAGTACTTTCCAATAAAATGAGGATACTTTACATTAGTATTTATTTATATTCATCATAGAGAAGATTTCCCACTGCTCATAAACAGTGATTTACATTTACTTTCAGCAGTCCCCACACCAGACACTACAAGCTGAATCCCTTGCAACTCTTCATAAAGGTTTTTCACTCCCCCTACAGTACCCACACCTACACTGTGGTACATTGAGAACCACTGCAATTCTGTGTTTCAGCAAACAACACATTTCTGCAGTCCTGTACATAGAATTAGGCCTTGTACACCAGCTTTTTTGAAGAAAGGGTCAGTGTTGAATTTCCACCTAATACATCCTCATTAAAAAGCTGTCAAACTGCAATATGTATTAATAACAAAATGCAATAGATACTGAACATATTTTCTTTATAAAACAACATTTTTCTGCTATCAGTAGGGGCTACACACTTGTAGCCTCCTAAAGTGGGACTTTGCATTTCATTTTATTGTTTCTTTCAACTGCCGTTCAAATACACTTCATCTTCAGAGTTCACTTAGGTAACAGCCCCTCTGGCCTGTTAGCATAACCATCACCAGGCTGATTTTTCATCTAGGTTTTTAAGAAAACTCTCTTAATGGCACAAAAAGAAGTACATAATGCCAAGCTCTGCACCTACCAGAATGTTCTTTTGTAAGCATATAGTTTAAAAAAATATATACTTTTGATTCAATTGTCTGCTTGCAGACACTGATGCAAAAATAACCTAACTGTAATGATAAAGAGAGTAAAAAAAACAGCCATGCTGGCAAACTGAGGCACATGTTTAATTTGTTTCTTTTTGGTATCTGTTATGTCACATACTTTCATAATTACACACTGTGAAACAAAGCAAAAAGATCTAAAAACCCTTTTCTCTCCCCTTCTTTCCTTTTTCAATGTGCACTTACTGGAATGCCGGTGAAGGTAACTGGAGGAGACTGCCAAGAGATGCTAAAGCTACTGCCATTGGGTGTGAATTTTGCTGACCCTGGAATGTTCACCGGAGGAGTGGCCTGTGTGGAGAGAAAGTATTATTCCAGCAAGAAGAACCATTCCTCTTCCAAAGCATTTCAAAGGATCTTTCATTCCTTGTAATGGTAAATCTGTGAGAGATTTTCCAAGGTATAAAAAAAACTCCATGGTGACAAGCATTTTACCCTTGTGAGAAGGATAATCATGGATAAGCTAGTAAGGAAAGGACAGGGTTATATATATACCACTGTTCCTAAACCTTGTTTAGAGAAAGATGATTGTTCTCAAAAGAATCCATAGAAAGCCCTTAAGAGCGAGATCTGTTAAAAAACCAGACAAAATCAAACAACACATACAAGTATCTTTTAAAATAAATGCCAGCAAGAAGCAAAAACTACTTCACAGATGATCACCTGTTTCACAGTGATAAACAAGGCCATACTTAAACTCATGGCAGTTGTTTTACACAATTTTAGTGGGGATAGTAAGGCTTCTCGGATGGAAGCGACCAACAGTAAGTGCTGGCCATTTTTCATTTATCAAACAAATGTTAAGAGTCATCTCAATTGAAACAGTTTTTCCTATTAAAAACAAGGAGCTGGAAATCATCCTTTGGATTCAAAAACAGCTCTTGAAATACTAAACTAAAGCAAGTATTTGAAGGACTCCTGGGCTCCTTGAACTCATATATTCTTCCCATCCAGACTGTAATACCCAGTGCTACCCTGGGATGCAAATGTGATAACTCAAGCTTAGAGTGTTGAGCATCTTTCATCTTGTGCTTTCCCTTTGGTTTTCTCACTGGGTTATGAGTTTCCATGAATTTTTCCCTGCCTCTTTTTGAATCCCATTTAATTTTCAGAATCATGAAATTCATAGCTGTGAAGCTATCATCCGTAGCAGGAGCGTGAGCAGCCAGCATGAACAAAGGCTCATTTTGACCCTTGAATTTCAAGCTGTCACCACAAAAAAACCCTCCTTGATTTAAACTTACAAAGAATTTGCTAAAATGAGTTTTCACTTCTGCCTTTCAGTTGACTGTATGTGACAATGACACAATACACTCATTTATGCAGTGTTTGTGTTTGGGGCTGCTGAAAGTTTCTCACTGCTCTGCTTCAGGAAGAGAGTGGCTCCTTGAGCCACCAGGCAGAAAGGAGTGATGACAAACTACAACCTGATAGTCTCCATTAAAGATAATCTTCCAAGTAAACAAGGGCTGAAGCAATCCCCTAGAGCGTTTCCAGGAAAAGGAAGGCGAGACCACCATTTGCCTCTGTGTATGGCAAGCAATGCTCTGTGGGCTGCCAAGCTGCTGACAGCTCCAAGAGAATCCACACAGACACGCAGAGCAAACATCCACTGAGCTCCATAAAATATCAAACCCTCCCTGAAAGGCGTCAAGAACAATTTGGCAGCTTCAGATGGTACCAGTAGTTCTTCATCACAACCCTGTTCAAATGGGAAGCAGTGAATGACCACAGAGCTCCAGACAGAAAGAACTGGAGAGACCTGGATGAGCAGTGAGGCAGCACTGCCCCTGCTCAGCATCCCACAAGGATGGCGCTCAAACCCAGGGTCAGCACAGCAGCTTCCTCAGGTATTTGAGTAAGACCTGGAAAGGAAATCCTAGATGCTGAAAAAGCCTGCCTGTAGTTCCGCTGTAGTTCAATTTAACAGGTACAAGGCACTAGTTTTGTAAAGAAACATGAAGTTTACAACCGACACAATTTGCACTTGCTCAAAATACCATAGTGCTCAATTCCTTTTTCTCAGTGCCTAAATATCTACCTCAGACATGATCAGATTTAGATAGTCAATCACTTTGTTCACTCGTTTCCCAGATGGGCATCTTTGCTCATCAAACACAGCCAGCTTTTTCAGCTAACATTTTAGTCGATCTCTTCCATAAGGTAAGCAACCATAACATTACAACCAACTGAAGAATTTCTGTACCCCAACCTCAATTTGCTTAGAGACCTCATCTAATTGCCAATCAAAATATATTTATGAATAATTTGTATTTATTTATTCATTTGTGCCAACATTACCCTTATACCTGAAATAGCCTGTGCTAATCCTCTTCCCCTCTCACGCTTGTCCTCTCACTTTCTTCCCAGGCAGCAATTCCATCCTCTCCTTGTCCCTTGCTTTGCCTGAGGTATCAGTCCCAGGGCTGGAGAGGCAGCCCATGTCCTCTCTGCCCTCTTCCTAATTCTTCTGGTTGGAGCCCGTAATATCAAATTTGGCTGACCAGAACGCTAACTCAGGATTTCAGCTGAAGTTATGTGGGGGTATTGTATAATGGCATTAAAACCCCCTGTCTCTGCTAGGTATTTCTTATCCAAGAGAGCTGACAACTATTTTTTCCCCCTTCACAGCCCTGTTGTTGGCTCACAGTCATTCTGTGTTTGGTTAACGAATGCAGGTTTCCTTCTAACACAATTTTCTAACTACCTTAGTTTATAGCAGAAAAATCTCATTAGTTCCTTAGATGCAGGACTTTGCATGTTCTGACATTAAACTGCATCCAAAACCTATTATATTCTTAAGATCACCCAGTCATGTAAGCCTGATGTATAACTTCCCTACTCCTGATGTCTCCGAAATCTGTTATCAGTGAAGTTTATTATAGTATTTGTGTATTACCAAAATGATTTAATGAAAATGAGATCAGGGCCAAGAACAGCTTTTCATTTAACCCCACTAATGACATTCAAAAGCCCTTTCAAAATAACTCACTGCTATTCTCCGTGACTTTCCAGCTCTTTCTTCCACAGTAAATTTAATCTCTTGCTTAACAAATACTGCCTATATGTTTTAAGATCAAATGCTCTCCTTGAATCCAGAGGGATTTGCTCTTTTGTTTGCTATATTGTTCTAGCATCATCTTTCTCTGGGTTCCCCCAGTGCAGTTTGCTTAAACTGCTGTACTTCCCAGAATTTCTTCAATTATTCTTCTGAATCATTCCTCGCCCATAGGACTGGGTCAGGGAAGAGCATCAGGACTTGCCTCACATTCCTCATATCTTTCTCACTACCAAGTAGTCTTTCTGATGTTTTTCAGTCATAGAGGCAACAGCAATTAACAGATCTCTTTAGGATTCTTGTGACTGAGCTTTGGGTTCTGTATTTTTCCTTCTTTTTTTTAACAGGAATCCTGTGATGAACAATATTCAGCCTCCCTTACCCAAGTTCCTTGAGCTGCTCCCAATGAAGTAATCTCCACTTTCTTCTCTGGCTGGGGAGATCTGAATCTCCACTCTGCCTCCTGGCCCTTCTTTCAGGGCTGAAAGGATCCTGGCAGAGGATGCCACTGACCTTCTCTACAGAAGCTGCTTCCTTTGCCAGGACAGCCTGAATGCTTGAGCAGGGACACTACCTCCTGCTTCCAATTAGCAAGCTGTGAATAGTGTGGACTGTGTCACTCCTCACTGATGAAATTAAGCACTGAAACCAGAGCAACCTGAAAAGCCCATGGGGTTCAGGCACTTGTGTCATGGAATACATCAATTCAAATCCAATTCAAGGGTCTTAAACACTTGAATTACGATTTCCTTAGGCAAATGCATTACTCAGAGGCTGCTTGTAAAAAAGGGTTGAGTGGGTCTCCAAACAGCATGGCAGACTCATGACTGCAAATACCAAATGAAGAAAAACTTGTCAACAGCCTAGACTTGTTGCCTCACTCTCTGAGGCAGGGGTTAAGCTACACTGAGAAGCAAGTCTTCCTCCTAGCTGGTTTCATTAGTCCCCAGGTTGGCGTGCTACCTGATGAAGCTTCCACCTGCGATGCCAAGCTTCCATCCATGCTTTTCAACATGCACAGAAGTCTAAAACTAGCCTGTGCATTCTCTATAGCTCCCTTTGATCTTTTAGTAGGTGTGCTGCAAACATAGCACGAAAATTTTATCTGTACAATGCTGCACATGATAGTTATTGTATCTGATAAATTTAACAGAGTTCAGCTGTCCAGTACATACACAGGTCATGGACCACACTACTTCAAAGCCTCTATTCCTCTTTTCTCTTATGGTATCCAGACCAAACATGTCAAGTTTTAGTGTAGATTTATAATTAATGCTTTCTGTCAAAACTTAGCTGGAATGTTTTAGGACAGCACTTTTTGCCATTTGAAAAGCATTACCTCCAAAAATAGGAAGATACCATATCTGCTTTTTCATTCTTCCTACTCTGCTTCACATCTCCAAAATGACATCTCACACTGTACAAAAAGAGG
This sequence comes from Eopsaltria australis, assembly GCA_034509425.1. Lineage (NCBI taxonomy): Eukaryota > Metazoa > Chordata > Aves > Passeriformes > Petroicidae > Eopsaltria > Eopsaltria australis. The sequence continues at coordinate 1,233,943 of JAVTVJ010000056.1, forward strand.
AAATGAATTGTTCCTGGCATCCTCTGGGTACTTGTTGACACTTCAAGCAGAGTTTGTACTTGTTCAATAAAAACAGAGCTGAAATGAAGCCTCTGGGAGGCATTCGGCTGACGGGATGAGAATTTTTACAGTGCAGAAAACTCCATCTGAGCACATCACCTTGGCTTCTCCTGACGGCGAGTGAAAATGGAACTGATGTGGGCAGTGGCATACACAGACCAACTCTTCTCAACCTGAAGTATGTACCTATGTGTGCCTGGATAAATAGCACCCCAAAATCCACTGGCTGTGGTGGGCACATAAACAAACAAACAATGAGCTCAGAAGAATACATCTCAATTTAAATTTAAAAAAAAGCCTTTGACTGCCCTGAAAACCTTTCAGCCCACTAAAACCCAAAGATTGTGATGTGACATTTCTTTACACATTAGTGACATTAGTGCAATCACTGGAGCTCTTACCACTGGTGTTACCTGGTAAGCATGGTCCGTGTGTACGAGGTAGAGGTTGGTAGGAGCTGAGCGGCTCAGAGGTGTCATCAATTTAGTCTCAGTTTTGGCACAGGAAGTTTCAGGACGGATTGCATCTTGGGTGGGAAAGGAAGGAGGAGATGCTAAAGATGGAGAGACTGGGGAAAGACTGCTTAAGCCATCAGCTACTGAGTCTGTGTTGAGCCTGATTTCTGTATAGTAAAAATCCTCCTCTCCATCACTGTAGTCAGACTCTCCTACACGTCTGTATCAAGAAAAAGAAATAAGAATTGATTAAATGAAAGCAAGAGCCCCAAGGTAAATTTTAAGTTCTAGATGCATGAGCAAATGTATTCATGTTGTCAATAAATTAATATTTGCAGTTTCAACCCTTCCTACTTTATCTGCATTCTGACTGCAGGTAAGGGGGAGAGAAAAATCATCTAATCTGAAGGAAAAAGAATTAGGAATTACATTTTTTCCCCCTCTCTGTGTTATTCTTGACAAATTCTTTCACCTTGGAGTAGATGTTTGACTCCTTCAGATCAAGTATCAGCTTCTCATTTGTAATAATTGTAAAGTTAACAAGAATCTCAATGCACTCTGTCTTCAAAAGTCACAGCAGAAGTAACAGACAAAGGCAAGATACACTTCACTCATGTTACAGCAAACAATCTGCAATCTTATCAGAAGTTACTTAAATACACCTAATATAGTTATGGCTGCCATTCACTGCAACTTTCTGTAGCACAACAGAAGAAATTGCTAGAAAACAGTCTCACATGCAACTCACTCAGACACAGAGAAAGGACTCATACGGGCTGGCTGGCCATGGCTAGGACTTTCTGGTCCTGCTCTCCAAAAGCAGACTTACTGAAGGAGGGCATGTAGAAGGTTTAATTGCCTTAAATTTTCATCTGATGTGCATTTCAGCGCAAGTGCTAACAGTGAAAGCCCAGTCAAAGCAGTAGCTCCCAGCAGACTACACATTAGCTGGGAGGGAGCATGGCCAGGACAAAGGCATACTCCATACCATAGAATGTCATGTTCAATAAATACACTGGAAGGAGTTAGCTGGGAGGTGCTGATCACTACTTGGGGACAGGCTGGGCACTGGTCAGCAGGTGGTGAGAAACTGTAATTTGCATCACTTGTTTCTCTTCAGTTTTGTTTCTCTCTCTCTCCCCTTTCCTTACAAGTATTAGAGTCATTAGTATTACTGTTATTATCATCAGTGTTTTATTTTGTTTAAGCCATTAAAATATTCTTGTCTCAACCCATGAGATTTACTAATTTATTCCTTTGATTCTTCCAGGGAAGGAAGGGGATACTGAGTGAGAAGCTTTGTGGTACTTAGCTGCTGACTGGGGTCTAACCATGGCAACATGCAGCTCAGTTTCCTTTTCCTTTTTAGGTTTCTTATGTGGTTTGTGGTTTTGGTGGGTTTTTTGGCATTAATAGTTTTCTTGCATTAATTCAACTCAAAACTGGCATGAGCGCCTGACCTGATGTGAAACAAAGCTGAAAAGTATTCATGCAAGACCCTGAACCTGTCTACCACAGAGTGTCATCCCAGATGTGATGTGCAGACAGCACATATGATACAATGGCACTGAGCTGTGCAGCTGACAGGGAAGTGCAGTGTGACCTCGAGCTCTATCTGATCCTCTAGCAAAGTTGACAGAATTTCAGGAAAGAAGGTGTCTTGCTGCTGGAATAAGTGCTCATTCACTTTGACACACTATTCTGCAATTTCCTCAGACACATAGAGATATGAGACAGAGAAGTCAAGGACAATCCAGTTCATCTCTCCAGCCAAGGGCAAATGCTCCTCTTCTATACCAAATCCTTTAATCTCCCCAAAAGACTGCTCTCTTACCCAAGGTGAATGGTCCGTATGTGTTTCTGAATCCCTGCAGCTGTGCTCAGTACCTTCCCACAGTTCTTCCATAGACATTTGAACATCACCTTCATGGAGTTCTGAAAATTATGAGTAAAGCAACATTAATCGTATGGAAGTTATAGGGATATTAGGAAAAATTTCTTCCCTGAAAGGGTTGTCAAGCATTGGAACAGGTTGCCCAGGGAAATGGTTGAGTCACTATTCCTGGAGGGTATTTAAAAGACTTGCAGATGTGCTGCATGGGAACATGGTTTAGTGCTGGACTTGGCAGTGCTGGGTTAAGGGCTGAACATTTCTGTGACTCTGAAATCCAATGAAGGCAGAAAAAACCCCAAACTACCCAAAACAGATAAACAGTTACAAAACACTGTGAAGGTTCAGAGCCTTTGACTCCAAATTCTTAGTGATCTAATAGTCTTTTGTCAAGTGTGTCACTCTACTGGATTCAAGACAATCCCAATGAAAAGCTGCAGAAGCAGCTTGTGACAAAACTTTACCTCCCTCTGTTCATTGACAACACTTTTCCATTTTTAAGTTTCGATTCCTCCACTAAGGGATGTAGATGATATAAAAACTTGCTACACTTCTTTCAAAAAAACCCTAATGAGGACCTCTCACTTAATCCAAGGCACCTTCTTAAATTAAGGTCCTTCCAAAGCAAGCTCTTATGAATGTTTCTGCTCATGATATCTGTAGCACAAAAAAAATGTTGTGCCAGAAAAACATAGCTTCTGTTATGTCAATATTTGCCATGAATTGGCACAATCTGCTTTTGTTTCACTCAGAAGCTGTTCTGGACCTTATTCAGACCAGAGAATGCAAAGTTATTGGTTCGTGTTCAGTATTAAAAAAAAAATGGGTATAATCTTATTTAAATATTCTTTTTATATTCTTTAATATAAGTTCACTGATCCCTACTGAGTTATCATTGATTAGAGCACAGCCAACAAGGCTATAAATAGGTCAAACTTTGACATTTTGAAGACTCTGGAGAAAAGTAGTCTTAAAACAACACAGATGTTACAAACTCTAGAGATATTTAAAAGCTAATTTTACCCCAAAATGAAACTGATTTTGTACAGTTTAAATAAAAAAAGAATTCTAAATAGCTTGTAATTCTCAAAAATAATGTTCTCTGTTATTACAGAACACATTATTAACATAAGGAAGAGCATCAAAATACTGCATTATTATTATATAATTTTAGTTACATATAAGATTAAATTAATATAAATTTTTTTTTTTTTCAGTTGGAAAAAAAAGGGGGGGAAAAAAGCACATCCTTAGAGTTAAGTACATTTCACCGTGCCTTAAACAAAAGCTGAGGTGGTGCTTTCTTCAGTTTAGACCCTGTCAGGAGATGGTTTCAGCATTTGCTAGAAAGATGATGATCAGAATATAACTTCAAAAAACATGCCAGCTGATGGGCTTTTTAAAATACAAGTTGATTGTAGTAGCATGTTCTCATAGTCACTCCACAATCTAACATCTCCTGTTTTAAAGTATGAATGCTTAGCGCTTTGAGATTTGAGGTACCTGATCATACTGCTTGTATGAAAAACTTCTACTTTGGAATAAATTGCACATAAATTGCCTCTCTATTTTTTATTTGATAATACAACTATCAGTCAATGAGATACAGAACTCTTTTTCTTTTCTCAAATTAAATATAATCTATCTAGCAATTCTGATTGATACTTTTCTTACTTCTATAATATAATACTACCATCAGCTCAAAACCAAACAATCAACCACCGACTATGGCAACAAGATGAAAGCCATGTTTATAACTGACATCCTAGGAATTTCAATGTGAGATCATGAACACCATATGCATCTTTATGAACCCAGAATGGTTTAACATCCATCCCCAGTTTGATGGTAAAATCAGTCTCCTAGCTTCACTGTGGTTTTGGATTTATTGTCAGTGGTAGGAGTTTGCAAAAACCTATGCACTTTTAACATAATCAAGTGAAAGCTCACTCAGTAGAAATAAAGAACATGCTTATATTTCTTCCATTTCCAGGCTTAATGTTTTATCTAAGAAAATAATGGTATACAAATGGTTTGGTGAGGAATAACTACCTTAGAGAAAACTTCTAAGCAAATAGTAAAGTTACCAATCACTCTATTTCCAGGTTTACTCCTTCTGACTTTAAGAGGAAATAACCTGAACATTTTTGTTTCAGCTTCTAAAGGTGCTAACTTGTACTCTGATCAAGTACCATGCCGGAGCCAGAATACAGAAAAAAAACCTGCAGGAAAGCAAGTTAATTTATAAAACCAGCTTTGGCGTGGAATGTTACTGTTTATCTAAATAAAACATGTGCCATACAAAGCAAAATCCCGGTGAACCAGAACAGACAGTGTAATAGATCTATGGTGGGTACATAAATAGAAATATTTGAAAGCAACTTAGAAAACAATAAAGATGGCAGCTGCAAACCCATCTGTCTCATCACAGCTGAGCAGTAAGAGTAGTGCTAGTAAGATGAAGGTTAACTGAGAAGTAAAAGGCAAACCAGGACACTTCTGCACTCCCACTCCTCCTGTCCCACACGCCTCCAAATTGTCTCTCTGTTTAGTGCAATGCTCAGCTCCAACTTCTAATTTATTATAACAAAGGTGTCCTCCACATACTTTTTTCCTCCTTAGCAAGATGCACAAACATTTTCACCCCTTTCCCATGAACAAGGGAAGAACTGCATGGGTCAGCAAATAAGCAGCTCCTGGAGCAGGAGGATAAATCTGAACAGGTTTTAACAGTCGTTAAAACTTTTTCCTGCTGGTGATGAAGCAATTAACTGTCTCAGACTGAGCCAGAAACAAATTCACTGAGAGAATAAATTCTCTGTTTTTTCTCCTTACAAAAAGCCCTTTTACATCTTGCTATGTAAAATCTGTCCTGTGGTGTTGGGAGGGAAGGACTTGGACTAGGGCCATCTCTTTGTTTTCTTTTTCTTCCAGAGAAACTTGCTGGCTAGCAACAGTGCTTTTTTGGGGTTAGTTTTGGACCTTTTTTTTATGTCATGTTTTATTTAGCCTGCTTAATACTTCAACTGAGGATAAATTTGGCTAATCCTAATACTATATCAAAAGCAATCGGGTTTGAGCTTGCTCTCTCCTTTTTTCACTCCATATGTTTGTGCAGAGAAAGCTTCACAGTATTAAGGTATCTGACATGCTGTCAGACAAACAGTACTTTAAGGGAACAAGGAGTATTAAGGCCACAGTCAGTTTTAGTGATGACATGTAAAGGCTGCCTGTTGCATCCTGCACACAGAGAATTTGTCAAAGTAGGACAGAAATCCCTTGAATGGCCAGAGGCAACACCTTCTGGAAATCACTCTAGTGTTTTCTGAGCAGGAGGCTCTGTAGCACCTCACCATCTGGCAGGAAGTATGTGGTGCTGATGGCAGCATGTGTGTGCAGGAGGTGACCACGCTGAACGAGACACAGTGACTTGGCAAAGTCCCTATGTTAACTGGATGCCAAAGAAGGATACATAACAAGCAGAGCTATTTGGGTGACCTGTTCCTTTCTCACAACAAAATCAGCCTACCAAAATCCTATCTACCTGTGGCTATGGAAATGTAATGTGAGGCTAACCTTTCTCTTCCTAGGAATGGGTTCATCGAAGAGAAGGTTGCTTGTTTCACCTTCGTCAATACCATCATCTGGCTGGGAAGGTGTCCGAAAAGCCTTGAAGCTATCAGCTGACAGAGGTGGAGATGGCGTGGATGGGTTGGACTGGTCACTGGGAGCATTCCAGCTCCAGTATCCGCTGCTGCTGGTACTAGAAGGCACAAATCCTCCTTCTTTCCAAGATCCATTCAGGGATTCTGTCAAGAACAACAAAAGCTATTACTACAACAGTATCATTGTGATAGGGCTAAGGAGCTCTTTTTTCTAAGGCTTAGATGCCATGTTGGTAATTAACTGGACATTCAGTAAAGGAAAGTGAAAGCATTGAATGTAGAGAGGACAACCATATCTAACCCACTGCACAGAAATTACATATTCCACACTTGATTTTTATTTAAAACAAATGAACAAACAAACAAAAGCAGCAAAGTATTTTCCTAAAAAGAAACATTTCATTTGAAAAGATAACCTGTTCTGAAGCATAAACAACAATAAACAGTCAGATATTGCACGCATGATTTAAGGAAAACATTTAAATTGACCTTTAAAGGTCCCTGCAAACCCAAACTATTCTGTGATTCTAAATACATCCTCAACTTTCAACAGGAACACATGACTATGGTGAGGCACCAAAGCAAGCTCCAAGCCACTGTATGGCCAACAGGAGATCCCCTGGGAAGGGGACACACACTCAGCCCCAGAACACTAAGCAGCTCTACAAAAACACGACCATCTTCCCAGCACTAAAACACCAAAGAAAACCACAGTTACACTTTGTATTCCTATAATCTCTCAATACACACGCCTCTGCCTAATCTGAATGTCTACATGAGGTGCACATATCCCTTGGGATATACAGGTGAACAGGCATCTGGTTCCAGAAATGGAACACACAGACATTGGATCACCTCCACACCTACTCGCTGGAGGAACTGCTTCCTCAGTGCAGCAGTTCCCCTGGCATTATGTGGTAAGGAAGCACTTGAACGAACAGCTTACACTCTGCAGCACCATGGGTGGGAGTAACAGCACTGCCTGTGCAGTCTGAGGCACAGCTTGACCTCTTCACATGCAGAGGTTCTCAGGCATCAGATGTCGCTCCTGCCAGTCCCTCCAGGGCTCCTGGCAGCAGAGGAGTAGGTAGGTCAGCAGCTCAGCAAGGCATGGCCTGAGCACATTCAGGGTGCAGCCACAGGCAGCTCTGCCAGAACCCTCAGGTTCTCACAGGGCTTGGGCAAATGTGCAGGGATTGTTTAGGTGCGGCTTCTCCCAACTCAGGCACTGGAAGCTTCTCCCAATGACACTGTAGGTGTCTGAGTATTGTGCAATACCTGACTTCGGAGCTGGCAAGCAAGTAATATCTTATCTGTTCATGAAACAAGTCCTTTCAAGCCAATGCCTGTCTTCAAAAGATCTGCAGAATTCACTCCTTCATTCCTTCTCTATTTCTTACAGATAAATTTAACTAATGATTAATTGTTAATGGTATTGGCAAGGAAAGTGAGCTATCAAAAGCTTACTCTCAAACCAAATTAGTTTTTTCTACTAATTCAGTTGGTTTTGGACAAAATCCCTAATGATTAACATCAGCTGCTCAAAAAACCAGAATGCAGTGCCCCCTTGAGTAGGCAGCAGTACTGATTTACCGATCAGGACCACGCAGCATAAATGGCATTGATCCTCTCCCTTAACCCCTCACAATTCCTCTTTGGAAAAGGCCATACACATTTCTGGTAGCTCCTAAGTTAACATATGAAAATGTCATGTTTGTCTCATGATTAAAACCTTCATGTGACTTTAATGAAAGTGGGTTTTGCTTCTTTCCAATATTTTGTACTTCAGTCTTGTGCCAAAGCCAAAAAATACATCGGGTATCAATTTGTGACCTTAGCATAGCTTAAAATTTCCATGTCTTCAGAAAAACAAAGGAACACTCAACTACTACTTTGTGACACAGTTATGGTGATACTTTTTATTCCCAGTGTTTACAGCTTCTCCTCACCTTGCTGAGAAAGAGATGTAAATCAAGAACATTTTTAAAGTAGCATGGAAAAGACTGAATGAGGTTGACAACAGGAAAAAACCAAACACTGGTTCTCATTCATAGTAACAAATCTGTCAATGTAAGTAAGTTTAATATATAAAAAAATGCAACTTACTCTTATTTTGGGGCTCTTTTCACATTGCTGGAGTTGCGTGAAAGAGAACCAGACCAAATATTATTCAGCTGCAGAGAAACGAGGGCCAAACTCTGATCCAGTTTACATGGGTGATCACTCCCAGGAATTCCAGCACAGATCTGACTTTACTATTAATGCTAATGTTATTTTTTTTTACTTCTAGGCAAAATTCCATTAGTTTTAACAAATGTTCCTTTAATTATACTGCTACTTATTGCCCTTTTTTTTAAAAGCATGTAGAAAAAACTAATCACTAATACTAATACATTTGTTGCTTGTATTACTAGGATCAGAGCCTAGCCTTGCAACATCAAATAAGCTTTAAATTATCAAGTCTTTACACTTCTATTTGAGTCTTTAGTAAGCCTTGACTCAGGCAAAACTAAGATATTCAGGGAGAAGGTACCCAAAACCAGCTTCAAAATCTTGTCTGTGACTACTGAAAACATGTGGATTACTTTTTCAGGCTAGTCTTCCCAGATTTTGGGAAACAGACAAGCTATATGAACAAATATCACAGAGCACTCAGACTATGCTAGGAAATATCAAAGGCACTTAAACAGCCACCATTTGCCTATTAGCAATTCAAAAGGGCTTGTTTGGAAGACCTTTCCAATTGACAGCTGCAGTTAATGTGCAGTGCTGCTCCTGAGAAGTGTCACCTGCTCAGACTGTCTAAGGTGGCAGATACTGCTTCACCCACAGCGGAGTAGCTCCCCAGGACAGGGATGCAGCAGGGGATGTGTGCCAAATCCCTGCCTGCCACATCAGCACAGATCCATCTTCAGCTGTGGTTCTGTCTGTGAGCTGAGCAGCTGGAGAGCAGGTGTGCTTTTACCCTTCTGCTGGCCTTTCCCAGGGGCTGGCAACATCCTGTCCTGAGGCGTGACAGTCACCAGAGATGTCACTGCCTGACGTTTCCCAGGGCTCTTCAGAGCAGTGGTACTCCAATAAACACTTCTGGCTTTCAACACTGAAAAGCACATGAACAAAGGCCATGGCCAGAATTCCAAATAAATGGATAAAACTTACATTTTCTGAAAATAAATGAAAAAACCACAGCATTGACATTTGCTGTGAATTCCTTTAAGAACCTCATTCAGTGGATCATGCCTGTTCCCATGAAGAAAAGCAAGTATTCCTCAATCTTCCAATTATTGACAGTAGGAGAGCATTTAGAGGTTTTTTAGCAGTTACAAGTAAGAAAGCTCAGAGTCATACAAACAATGTTGAGGTACCCTAACAAGGGTGTCCTAATTCAAGTTATTCCTTAAAATAAACACTCTTAAACATTTATTGTAACTCCAGTCAATCTTGCTCAGATCAATTATATTTCATTACCTATCTCTTTGTTACCTGAAACTTTTTATATTTATTTTTATGTGAGTTTTATGCTACCCCATGAATGAGGTAGTCTTTAAAGGGATTATGGATTTGATAGAAGACTATCAGACAGTTACAGCACAGGAGTTGGAGGTGCAGAGAGAAGCAGACCTCTTGCTGTGCAGATTGCTACCGCATGGCCCCTCAGCCAAGGGCTGTGATCTGGAAGTGCTTTGCCTTATCGTGACTTTGGGTAAAATCTGATCTGATTTCCATGGAGCGGAGGACAAGAACAACTGCTATCGTGTTTCCTGGATACGGCACTCAGGACATGCTTTAGAGGTGAACATGGTGGTGGGGCCAGGTTGACGGTTGGACTTGGTGATCTTAGAGGTCTTTCCCAATCCCAACCATTCTACAATTCTAGGACTGTATGTGTACAAATGCAAACAAGCTCTTAGAAAAATCAAGCGTTTCAGTGAGGTCAAGAGACTTTTTGAAGTGCTCATGTCTTATTTATGGAATGGGCATCTCCCATTTCATAACCCAGAGCTGCTCTACAGTTAAAGAAAACGTTTCTTTTCATTTCTGCCAGGGCTGCACCGAAGACTTTGACTAGGCTGAAGCAAAGCTCAGTATGCTCCCCAACATACCAGAAGACAGCCACTCACCATTTGTTCTCCACCATGGCCACAACTCCTGGAAAAAAGCCCCCCATAAAGGGCTCTGGCCCCCCTTCCCGCAGCCCTTGGCTCCAAAGGCTTACCGTTGGGTCGGACAGGAGGGCTGCGGACCAAAGGGCTGGTGGATAAACTGGTGAGTACCATGGCTGCTGTTACTTTATCCATGTCCAGTTCTTCTGAAGATTTCCTGAAACACAGGGAGTGGGAGGCAGGAAACACATCAGCAAATCTGTAATTTTTTTTTTATTTTATTTTTTTCATTAATACCAGCCCAAATCCTAAGCCAGCACAGCACAGTAACAAAAACAAGCTGCTGCGTGGAGTTCTTCAAGCATTGGTCTTCTGGCAACCTGAGCATATCAAGAGGCTTCTACAAGCAAACTAACTCAGTATAAATAGGAAAAGAAGTGGGAGAAGAGAATACATCTTTGTCTAAAATTTTCAGGATTACTGTGACTCTGTAACTTTGACTTTGTTCCTTTTTTATTTTTCACTATTTCAGCTATTCATGTTCTTAGAGCTAAATGTGTTCTTAAGGTGGTTTTGTTTTTCTTGGATGAAGACACAGAGATGCAAAATTGGGTGAGATTACTAGCAACATTATTAATACATATTAATGTCTATAGGGTAAAGAAAAACCATGAACTGGAACTGAAGGATGTGAGTTCGTTGCTTCTGCTTAACACTATTAACCTTGCCATACTCTCTCCTAAAGACCAATCCTAAATTTTTCCTGGTCAGATTAAAAACCAAATATTTAAAGTAATTAGGAACCAGGAACAAAAACAGTGCAGGAGGGGTCAGAGGGTGGGGAGGACAGAGAGAGAGAGAGAGAGAGAGAGAGAGAGAGAGAGAGAAGGTTGTTTTGCAGGTGTGATAGGCACCTGAGCCAGCATGACAGCCACAGGGGCCCATTGCTGCCTCAGCCTGGTCTTGCTGGGAACCTGTGTTCTCAACGGTGAATGCCACCAGGATGCAGTGATCCATTGCTCAAGGAGTCATGGGGATTTTTGTAGGCAATGAAGGAATTTTCTTTTTGTCTGTAAAATTTAAATACTTTTTTACCCAAGAGTAACTCTCTCACAATATAAAATTTCTGAGGAGTCAGTGCACCAAAATTAAAACTACCAAAACCACTACCGTTTAGCAGACTTTTGCTTTCTATCCTTGTGGGTTGGAAATCCTTGTGGGATTTCCACCTTGTGGGTGGAATCAAAGCAGACAATTTTTTGAAAACGTTTGCTTTCAAATATATGACTGATCATCCAAAATCATCTTTTCAATTCCTAGAGATCAAGTGAATTTTGTTCTTACAAAAGGACACTCCCACCCCGCCCCGTGTTCTGCATTGTGAGTCTCGGGAGATGTCTGTCTCTGTGCCTTGCCAGGAGCTCTATGGAACAGATTAGCTTGAGTATAATTTAAAGCCCAAGAAAAGAACTGGTCAGCTACCTTCTGTTTCCCATCAACTGTTGGCCAGTAGGAACAGGATGTGCTGGGTGCACTCCCTTTTCTGGAATCCTATCTCACCCATCAGGTGGAAGGTTCATTAACTGAAAACTACACTACAATCAAAGGCTCTTGATATTTTAGTGAGCAAACCTTGAACTTGCCCATGAAACAGTTCACAGCTGCTTTCTGGCTGATGCAAGGACCCACACAGATGCTGATGAACACTCTCCCACGCTGAACAACAGCTTAACTCTCACAACTGTCTTTTGCAACACATCAGTGCCTGGAACAGAAACACTGCTGATGCCTCCTGCTGCATTCTGATTAGATCTGTAGAAACTCTTCTTTCCTCCAGCCAAGGCTTTTGCAAAGAGCACAGCAGCCATATGGTCATCATCAAGTACTGGAAAGGTCTTGGATATCTGCTATAATCAGCTGCATCCTGAATCTGTCACCCATCACCTCCTCATGCCTGCAGAGGAGTGTTTCACTCAGAATGCCAAATTCCTCTGGGCTCAGAAGACTCTTCCTTGGGGTTGACACTGAGATGTTACACTTTCCCAAGACCAACACTGCCAGATGATTTTCCAATTACCTAATATCCTAGTATGAAAATCTAGTTCCTGAGAAGGCTTCACCTGCTCTGCAGCTCACTCCTGCCAGACTACACCAACTGTCTCTGTGACTTTATCCAGTTGTGAATGAACCATTAATACCTGCATTTCTGCTACATGTGAGGACAAAATGAGCACAAGTTGCTGATAAGATGGAGAAGCTGATCCTTAGTGTTTGCAATCAGCCTTCCAACAAGGCTCTTCTGTGTGTGTGGCAACAGGACTGACATGTTCCCATCCAGGCCTCTATAGAATTGCAAAATCACACTTTTGTTGCAAGCGTTTGCCAAGTTGGCATCAAGATGTCAGAGTCTAGACCCAGAGCTAATCCCGAAGTTTCCCCAAGTAGTTCATAACTAACTTCTTCTAGCTCTTCTGATTCTTTTTCTCCCCTCTACAATGACAAGCACTGCTGTTCTGAAAATCTAATCCTTGCTCTAAATAATTTTACAATGTCCAAAAGAAATCTCACAATGTCCCAAAATTGTCAGAATTGGCACCTCTGCCTAAGGTGAAAGTTTTCACAAGCAGGCAAAGAACAGGAATAGTCATGAGAACCCCTGCCATTTCTAGCCATTCTAAACTACACTCCTGCAATTACTGGAACCCTTTTTTCTTCCTGGTCCAATTTTACAGGATAAAAGCCCAAATAAAACAAACTTTGGACTTTTTCTCAGCCCATTTTGAATGACAGTCATTTTTACTATTCACCATTCCTCAACTGCATCCAGCAAACAAGAACACTCTGCTCATACTTCCCAGCCACAAGAATTTTAGCAGCTACAAGAGCTGGCTTATGTGACTCTGCTCCATTTTTACAGTTTGGCTCATAAATGTAAACACACATATTTCATATATCACTCAGCCAGTACTGCAGCAGCAACAGCAGCCTTTGAGATGCAGGCAAAGCATAAAACTGAAGACAGGAATCACTTAAGCCATCTGCATTTAGTCAGGATCACATGTGAGTTGATGGCTTAAGACTGCCCTAGTACTTTCCAGCTTTCTCTGCTGGAAAGCTAAACCTGCACACAGCTGTTCAACACTATTTGCACTCAGAGGGGAGAATAACTTGTTTGTTACGCATCAATTGTTCCCAAACATTTATCCCACCATTGCTAAGGCAGTTTTCTGTGGACTGAAATCATAAGTCCTGATGTTGCCATTATTAGGTGTAATGAAATTTAAATCAGTTGTAAGATCATCTACTACATGAACTGTGAAGACTTCTTTTCTCTGATCTCACATCCCAGTCTCCAAATGCCATCTCCCAACTTCTTGATGAATGTATTTGTGTCAGCCCGGTCTGCATTTGAGAACCGAGCAGTTTTGGATCCTTTCTTTCCAACTGTTTGTAAATCCAAACACATGAAATAGCTGAATTACAGTGAATCAGCTGAGATATTAGCAGTACAAGTCACAGGTCCTTGGAGACAGACCTTTTACCACCACCCCAGGTCTCTTAGTTTCATGTCTCCTTGCTTCCTCAGCAGGGAGAGTGGTTTCACTGGATCCCTGCAATTCACTAATCTAGCCAGCCTGGCCATTAGAAGTGTCCTTTCCTTTAATACTCAAGGCCAAATCAGACTTGGTTACTACACTTACTCTTGATCAATCCTTTTCTTGATTTTGTTGATGACTTTATTGCTTTTTTGATAATAATTTAACAATGTTAAGCAACCATCACAGTTTCCCCACTCAAAGCTCTCTACAAGGAAAGGCTGGGTTTAAGCTCCGAAGGACAAGAAAAAGAGGGTCCCAGACAAGTCTAAGGCTACGCAAGTGTCCCAAATAAATGCAACATCCAATCTCCTCCTGTCCCATTTCCTCTGACAGCTCCTGGTCACTGTTACCTGCAAACTCCCTATTAAGTATTATTCCTATCTGGACACACCTATACCACACTTCTATTTTTTCTTCTATTTTTTAAGACTTGCTCTCAAATAAATCTTCTGAAATACAAATTTTGTTCTAGTTTTGAAGTCTTTAGACTACTCTTTATTACTTGCCTGGCTTAGATCAAAAAGTCTGCAGCCCTTCCTCTTGGAAACACAGCATTTTAAGTCAGGACTTTACCCAAACATATCTTAAGGGTACTGGAGAAAACTCTTATGAGCAGAGAAACTGGTAGCGGTAGCAAGTGCTTTTGATAAAATTGACCCTATTGAAGAGCACAACCAAGTTTACTGGAAGCAAAGAAAAAAAAATTAATTTTGCCTGCCTATAACTTCAAAGCTTTCAGTTAATTCCCTGACCAGAAACCTCTGACTCCAGTGCAGCAATGGTGAAAGCAGTGAGGCACTGGTTCACTGTGCTGAAAGGGCTCTCCTACACTCCAGAGCTGCCCCAGCACAGCCCGAGTGTGGGCCAGGCAGTGTTTCCTCTCTAGGGCTCCATTCCCACCAAAGGATGAGAGGGGAGAGCAGCATCCTGCATCAGGCAGGACCAGGCTGCAAGGGGGTAGAAACTGCAGCAGAAGAAGAGCCCCAGGGAGGGGAAAGGGAATGACACGTGCAATTACTTCAAGTGAATGTTGGCTACGAAAGCTGATGATCACAGAACCAACCTTCTCTAGAACCACATACCCCTGCTTTCCAGCATTGTTGAGCCTGCCTTTCCTTATCCTACTTTCTAAACAATAACCACCTGAAGCCCATAAGCCCTAAACATTCAGATTTACTAAAAGGCTTACATCTTCCTTTGTTTTAGCAGAGTCATGTACTTACCTATTTCTCACTGTTATCCTTGCCAGAGGGACACAATGAAAAAAATTAAAAAATTAACTAGGATTGATAAGAAGAGAAGTAGTCAAGCACAAAAATGCTATTATTCCATGTTAACTGTCTACAGTCCTCCACTCAGAATTCAGCTTATGACAGTGGTTCACAAAACAACTGGGCCTTTTGTTAAGGAAGTACCATATAAATATGTACATATTAATAAGCTATAACTGGAACAAAATAACACTATATCCTATATTTAAATTGCTCTCTCCTTCCCATACTTAAATGTGCTAAATTCTCATAAAGAGACCTCTGAAATCTGACTCTGATCCCATGACTGTAGCCACATCACACTGATAATGTCATACGGAGCACTGCTGATACTGATAAACACATTGTTAGAAGCTTTCAACACCAAAAATATAATTCATCATGTAATGAATCATTGTAATCAGTGCACTAGTAATGACAGCAGCAATTCCGAAATAAAAATCCTAAATTACATTTTACAGGCAAAATAAAAATATTTCATTTTCTTCAATTCATCATTAATGGCAAAAACATCATCCTAACAAAGAATCAGCAAGAAAATTCACGTCCATGGCTGTGACTCCATGTATCTAAAGTAACTACAACCACTCTTCTATAATGAGTAAAGATCTACATCATGCTACAAAATATTCTTAGTCAAAACAATACTTTGCCTTTTAAATAATATTTGGTTACCATCTAACGACTCAAAATACTGACAGTACTGACAAATTATCTTACTTCTTGCTTTTGCAATAAAACCAAAAATTACAGAGAGGATGATCCATACAAATAGTCCAAGGTCCTCAGCATTTTTTAGTAAAAGCCATAAC
Organism: Eopsaltria australis; assembly: GCA_034509425.1. NCBI lineage: Eukaryota > Metazoa > Chordata > Aves > Passeriformes > Petroicidae > Eopsaltria > Eopsaltria australis. Next base: position 1,249,799 of record JAVTVJ010000056.1, read on the forward strand.
TTTTCACAATAAAGTGAAAAGCAAAGGGAAGTATTTCCAAATTTATGTTAAATCAGCACAGTACTATAATGATGTATCTCAGAACACTGAGAACATTACTATTTACACATTTAAAAAGAATGCTGGTGCTTGGTATCTGAAAGAGAGATACAATAATAATACACTAATTAGAAGTTAGGGATTTCTGCCTTTCCTCATTGTTGTCAAACATAAAAATAACATTTTCCACACTAACTTTATATTTGTAGACTAATTCATATACAGAATGAAGGGCCTTCTTTTGTTTCTGCTGTCCTTGTTATACACAAGCAAGTTTTTTGATACTGACAGCTACTAGAATTAATACAGATGAAAATACAAATATAGGAACTTTTCTTCTAAAGAAACACATATACCTAAACTTCTCAAGGAAAAAAAGAAAAATGCGTCAAAGACCACCTCAAAGTTCTCTACCTCCTCCTGGCCAAGCTAAGGGATTTTGCAATTCAGTTATTCAAACGGCCTTTGGAAGTCTGGCTGGTGTGTTAGAGCCTGAGAACACCTGACAGAGTCCTCAGTAACTGAGACACTGACTTTCTATTTGGACTGTAATGGCTTAAAGACAATAAAGTCTCTGCACATCAGTCCTAAGAGATGGGAGACATTCACTGAGTGGTTCTCAGCACCCTGGAGTAGAAAATACAGTTCAACAGAACTGAAGAGAAAGTGGTGTGTAACGCAGGCAGGTTTCTCAAAGCCTTTTATTTGAACTCGCATCTAGCACTGCACCACATGTATTTCTCTATAGTCTCCATTTTCACTAGAACTTCACAAAAGAGAATCCATCCATTTTTACAACCATTTTGTAGATGCAGACATGCAAGAAATTGCACTATGTGGTTCCAAAGGTTGGCTGATGTACTCTACCACACACAGGGCCCTCATTGTCTCTCCCTCTGCCGCTCCTGTCACCTCCTCAAGCTGGATGGCTTCCCAAGCCAGGTGCGTCCCCAGGAGCACCTGGAACACCCTTTCTCAGTGCCCTCTCCTCCCCGTGCAGGTACAATCCAGTGATGCTACCCTGGCTGCCATGGAGACTACCAGCACACCAGGCCTCTCCAGGAGTGCTGGCAGAGCTGCACCAGCAATAAAAAGGATGTCAAATATCTGTGATTTCTATTGTCTGATGTAAACACATCCCATAGACATGCTCTGCTGCTGCTGCCCCCTCTGCAGTCCAGCAACAGAAATAGCTGCTTTGCCCTGTAAGGCTCCCAAACCAAAAACAAAGCCAAAAAAGTTTGCTAAAGTTTTGCAAAACAGATGGGAAACGCCTTTTTCATAGAAACCTTTTTGTCACTGCTTTTGAGCAACTTGTCTGACTTCCTTAAAGATAACTGAAACTTCAAACTTATCCATATGGAAACAGGATTTAACTCTAGATCTTGCTATCTGATTTACAAAATATGGGATACAGTGTGCTGGGAGCAGGGAGGGAGAGGATGGGTAGTAAAGCACTGCTCTCATTATTGGCTGGTGATAAGATCTACAGTTTTAAATGCTCTGCATAAACGGGAACAGTGAGACAAGCCAAATTCCACACTGGGAGATAAGCTGCAGTTTACAGAAACAATTTATTCTCTGTACTGAAAAAATCAATCCAATGAATAATTTTTACTTTTCAAACAGCTGCAACCTATCAGGAAAACTTATCTGGCGAAGAGCCCTTGGGGCAATGACTGAAGCTGGAGTAGGAGTATGACACAGAAATTGTCTGCTTCAAAACAGAGCAATCAAATAAAGGGTAATCTCTTGATAGATTATGAGTGCAAAGCAAAAATTAAATTCAGAAAGGAATAACAGAACCCTGCAGAGAATGGTTATCCCTTATTGGTCATCCACAAATCTTCAGGATTTTTGGGGAAGATTTTCTGTTCCATTTTCTCTACTTTAAAGACCACTTGCTGATGCAACAAATAACTCTGTCTGCAAACCAAGTCTCAATAGTGCCCTGAAGCAACAGACCAATTATTCCAAATCTTATCCAAAATATTTATGTTCCAGCCCTTTCCTGCCTGTGTCTTACGCTGCTGTTCTAGTTTGTTCACAGGTACATCCCCACTAATAAATGAGATCACTTTGATGGGGTACTTTATAGAGAAAGAAAACTTCACACTTCTGATGCATTCCTCAGGGAAAAGGGCTGGACGACTTGCTCAATGCAATACAAATTGCCATGCTGAACATGAAAAAAGATGGAAAAGTAACAAAACAAGAAGTCCATAAATCTTCCTTAATTTTGAGTAGAATGATTAGCTGAAGATATCCTTACAGCAGATGCTACAGGAACTTTGTCTGTCCCAAAGTAAGAGAAAATGCAAGATCAGAAATATTTTGTTCTTCTGTCTTTCCCCCTTATCTATTGCAAACAGCACGATTCCCACACTGCATGAATGTCTAATATTCCCAAAGTATGTTTTACAATATTACAGTACTTGTACAGTCTTAATGCACATACATGGATAATTTGTGCAGCACAATTCCTCTCTAAAAAGTTGCTGTAAGTCAAGTCTAAAATAATATTTGACTTTTTTGCTGTCACACATTTAAGTATAAACTTTGTTCTAATAAAATATACATTGATGAAACACTTGAAAAAACCTGCAAATCCTCATCTCACCAAATCAAATAGCCACAGGCATGCTTGCTGCTACATATATCTACTAATATGAAAAAGATGGCAAGCACTTTGCTGAAATCAAGCCACTCTCAAAAATGACCCAAGGGTCAGTTTCTGTTTATTGTTAATATTTACATGTCGTTCTTCTGAGCTCTCCAATTCCTTATTTTTTTTCACGCAAGAAACAAAGAGAATTGGAAATAAAAAGCCACTGACTCTGGACAACGCTGTCCAGAGCTGCCAGCACTGCTGAAAGAGATCTAGAGACACTAGGAAAGAAACACCTCTGAGAGGATCCTCTGCTTTCTGCCAGAGTGAGACTGTATATCCCAAAGAGTGGAACCATTAAGACACTGTTTCTATGGCATGCACAGCCAAAAGGTCAGAGCACTGTAAACTATCTTCCAGGGGCTTCTTTGCTATTGCAGCCATTCAGGAGACACATGCTATGGTTCGCCTCACAACTGGTTAGATTGGATTTCTGTCCTTCTCCATCCAGTAGAAACCTGCTTCAGAACAGGGAAGGCAGAGAGTTAGCTCATCTTGCCCTCTCCAGTCCCGACTTCCCTTCATCTCCTATTCTTGGACCAGTTCTGCAGGGCTACACTGACTACAGTACCTGTGACAGCTAATTCAAAGCTGCTTTGTTTATGCACACATCCATGGAGAACACCTAGGTGCACCTCTCAGATGGGTTCTCATTCCATTTCCCTGATCATCCTACAAGTCTGTGTTAATCTCTTGTTAATAACAGTACATCCATCATGAGCAAAGCTGCTCCAAGTGTTGTTAATATGGTCTCGTCCACATCTTCTACAAGGACACTGCTATTTCCCTGTTCCTGCTGAAATCTCTATGATTTGACTCACAAGGATAGGTCAGTCATCTGTAAGAAACAGTAGAACACCACTGCTGTTCTCTTCATCGCTTGTTTACGGCTAATGAAGTTGGAATTATTTGGTGCTAATGAACTTTTTTGTTTTGAACAGCTGATGAAAATGTTTCCTTCTAAATATAGTAACATACACAACTCATGTTTATCTTTACATCGAGCCTAATTACAGGCCAGATTTTAACACTTTCCCTTTCTTGGTTTTAATTTTCTCAGGAAAGATCATTATTGAGATAGCAGCACTTCCAGATACTTTTCAGGTAGAGCAGTAGGGTGTATGGTACAAATACCAACAACACAAACTTTCATACTTTATATGTAGGACTCCACAGACCACTTGGTCCAGTACTCTGCAGCCAGCACTGACTGTTTCAAAGGAAGATGCAATAGGGATATTCCCACAATTAATGTATCATGCTATCCCCATGAACTACAAAGTTCCTTACATTCAAAGCTAAAGACTAAAAAAGCACAAACAGAACATTCTAAATTCTACTACATCTTCTATCATCTATGGCTCTGGATACTCCTTCTTATTTTCTCCCTCCTCTGTATGTTGTTCCCATATCTGGGCTTCAGTCATGTTCCAGGGCAGGGAGCAGAGAAATCTAGTTCCATTACTCAGGAGACAAATACTACCTTGTGGCAGGTTTGATTTAGTTACTTCTGCAACCATTCTGTTGTTTTCAAGCCACCTGACATGGAGAGCAGAAGCTCCAAGCTCATCATTACTTTATTTGTTATGACATCACCTCCTATTAATTGCCTTTTTTATGTGAACATACCCAGGAACTTCAACATTTCTTTGTAGCAAGCTCCTTCCATGTTTATCAAACCACAGTTCAGGATACACCCCATTGCTGAGAGATGAAGGAGTTTCAGAATGAAAATGTTTCAGTCAGCCAGAGATCTGACTGATGTACTTTATAGCAACCCACAGCTCCTCCAAATTACATGAGAGATACAAAGTGAAGCCCCCAAGGCTATTCCAGTGTCAAGAAACTGCCTTTGCCAATTTTATGCCATGATGACTCAAGAGACAAGCTGATGTTCCGACAACACACTAGCAATGTGTTGAAGAGATAAAGAAGGCCTGAGTCCTTCTGTTTTAGGAGGGAAGTGCTAGATTACAGACTGAAATAGATACCACACTAAAAATATCCTGCACACACTCTACACCATATAAACTTGTTTCAGGGGACACGTAGTTTACCACTAGGTCTTTCAGATTTTTCAGGTAGGTTGCTTTTTTTTAAAATCTCACAATTACAGATGAGAGGTTTCTGTTGTTTGCTTAGCACCTGAAATTTCAACTGGACATTATGAACTGTGAAGTACCACCACCAGATAAACTCCAGGCCCAACCAACACAGTGGTTGTTTTTAACAAGGACACCTGGCTTTGAAACAATCAGGGCACAAAGCCATCTCTTCACTGAACCATCTCTTATAAAGAAGAAATACATTAAATCAAACATCCATCTTTCTTCTTCCTTTTTAAACAACTCTTCAAACCTTTCAAAGATCTGAAACAATTTTTTCCGAAGGAGCCAAATACAGCCTTGTAGATAGCCATCTCCTCATCCCACGAGTTAAACTTTTGCTCCACAGGTAAGAACTAAAGGTACGTTAAAAATTATGGGTATGAAAACAGACACTACAAAACAACAAGATATGAGAAGATGAATGGACAGTAAGGAAATGCCACTGAAACTTTTGGGCAGAGTAGGACCTACCAGGCATGTGTAGTGTCAGGCCAAAGGTGCCTGACACTACACATCCATGTTAAAGCATCACTAGGGTTGCCAGCTTTCTGTGGCTGAGCAAGCTGTCTGCACAGTCAGTGTGTGGAGACATCAGGGCTTTCAAAGAGCGCTGTCCCCTGCATGTACACTGTACAGTATGTGCATGCGACCAATAAAGAAATCCCAGGCAGGAATAACTGCACCAGAATTTATGCATTTATGTACAGCAGAGTAATATCAACAAGAAAATGAGAAAGTATGGACCATCTAGCCTATCTATTGTAGACAGCAGACAGTGTTCACTGATAGCAGATAGTAAACTCCATGACCATATGTCTTTCTTCACCACTCAACACTACCTACTGCACTGAAGATGCTCCTCCTTAACAACCCCACTGAAGATAAATTTAAAATAATCTCCTGTAGAAGGCCCCTCCTAAGTCTTTAAACAATTAAAACATTTTCTGTATTTCCCAGCTCAGGATCTTCTCGTAGGGTACTATTTTCTAACTGATAGACGTTTGCAAGGAGCAGTGGTGGCACATTAGTCCTCATTTTTTTTCACTCACGTAGGATTGTTAAGTGTCCAGCATCCCAAATAATGAGAGTTAAAAACCACCACACTCGACCTAGAGCTCTGCTTTTAAAGTATACCATGGGTACAAGTCCCAGTGAGAAAAGGGATGTTTCACACATAAATCTGGTGATGTTGCAGCTGGGAATGACCATTCTTGCTGCAATAACATGAACTGAAAACGTTTGTCATGGTAGGAAAAACTGTACCATGCACCACTACTTCACATTACACTGCACTAAGGCCATCAAGCAAGATGCCACAGTTCACTTATACAACGTGACATAGCATCTGTATCAGACCTTCAGTTCTACCTTAAATTAAATAAGCATTTCATTTTTCAACTCACCACCACCATTTAAAATAGATTTATTTACTTATAAATAGTTCTAGCACCCAAAACCCAGTAGTATGAGTGATGATTTGTGACAATTATGGATACACAGTGGTTTCTGTTTAAAGCTACTGGGAAGTCATTTAATCCCTCATGAAATTTCTGAGCTCTGGTTTCTCAACTTCGATTCCCTTCTTTGAGGGAAGTGAAAGCATTGCCCTTTTATAGAGATGTCAGTGAAAAAAAACAAACAAAAAATTGTTTATCATAGAATGGCCTGGTTAGAAGGGACCCTAAAGATCATCTAGTTCCAGCGCCCTTACCGTGGGCAGAGATATCTTTGACTAGACCAGGTTGCTCAGAGCTATGTTGGTTATGTTTTTAAAACACATGCAACAATCCTGGTGGAACAAATTCGACCTGAAGTTAGAATCTGACCCTATAACTGAGACAAATGCAATACAACAATGCCAAATAATCAAAAAATAAAGGTTGCATGGTCAAGCACAGGGTGGACAACACACAATTTGAAAGCAGAGGAAGGCTGATATTCAATAACCTGCAATACACAAAACACCTTCCAAAGTGGTAGAGGATGCAGAAAAAGCTGGAGGCAGCTATTATCACATATGGTTCCACTGGGATAGTAGGAGATTTGGGCAAAACTAGTCTGAAAATTATTGCTTTCCCTGTCATTTGTTTCCAAGCAGTTTACCTATTATCTGTAACACCATTTATAGGAAATAACCAAAATACATATTTACATTTAGAGTGAAATAAAGGCAGAGCTTCATAAACAATCTGGATATATGAAAAGAAAAATGGATTAAGAAGCCCTATTAAACTTAGTTTTGATAAAGAAGTTTAAGTGTACAAGATGGCCAGTTTAGAAGGAATAAAACTGAAGGGAGGTATCAAGAATATTTATAAGTACTCCTGATCTAAATGTTTCTCCAAGATGCTTTTAACATTAAACATTCATTGTGCTATAAAATATGTTTGCTCTATGAGCCCAAGGCTTTTTGCTGTGTTTTTGTTAGGTTTTAATTACTTGAATACTTTGTATTGAAAAGAATGAAGCCACTGACATAATATGTGGTAGCAGAAGAATGCATCTGCCTTAACTCTGCTGTCATCTTTAGTGTTCTTGTTCTGAATTCAACCTTTTTTTCATTACAAGAAACTACCAAAACTGTGATCTGCAGGTATCAAAGGGAAATTGAGAATATACCACCTAGCCTCTGGTTAGTACTAGATCCAGCTTGTCCCCCTGTTTGTTCTGATAGACAGAAACATTTCCTTGGCAATGTATGTATTTGTGTTAGTAGCTGTTTATAAAGCCACAATACAACCATGCTGTACAGACTCGGTTGCTGAATGTGTTCTTGTAGTTTTCAAATTACATAGCAAAACCTGCCCACCACCTTTTTTTTATTTCATTATTGTTTTTGTCTAGGAAAACAATGCTCTCACAAATATCACAAGTGATAATTACCATGACATAAAACAGCCAGTCACTTATTGTGGGTCTGGTATTAAGCTCATGTTATCCATTCTCAAACTTCCATAAAGTTACTCCTGCTGCTGACAGAAGTACAACAACAATAGTAACGATCATCAACAGAAATCACACAAAAATTAACTTCATTAGCATCTTCACCACTTTCCATACTGTCCTCTGCAAGCAGTATTCTGCATTAAACTACAGATGCATGTTGTAAAAATCTACCAAAGTCTTACTGAAATGTCCATGTTACAGTTAATACTACTAACCTTATTTCTCTTCCCATCTAAGACAACACAGACTTTAATGACAAGAAGGCATCGTTTGCCATTATAGAATTCAGCTCTCTTCTTCCTCTCAGAAAAAGAAGTGGACTCTTTTCCACTATTAGTCAACAAAGCACAGCATTTTCCATCTTCTTTTTCTATTTTCATACAATTTGCACAGGTCCGATGGTCTAGTTTCTTTGTCTTCAGATCACAAATGTAGAAGTGGCTAAGCATGTGGAATGTTCCACACTAATGGAATTCATTAATCTAATTACTAATGAATTAGAGTATTTATTGTCAGAGAGGCATTGACACTTAAATTTTTAGCTGAAATTATTTAAGGAATTCTCTCTGTACGTGACAATGGCACCTCTTTCTTCAGTATGATGTCTCAGAGGAGCACTGTTAAACATAAGTTTACTCTCAAAATTCTACCCACTAGGAACACAGGTTTGGACAGCTGGGAGAACAGCAAATGCAGCCACATCCCACTCTGCACACTATCAGGCAGGCAGTCCAGAGTTTTCATAAATTCAAATGCCCTTGCCCCTCATCTTAGTCCCTCTGTGATGCTCTGCTCCAGCCTTTCTACACTCCCTTTTCTTCCTGAGACCAGACTTCCCCTAGTATGCCTGTCTTTTCCAACAGCCATCAAAGAATGGGGAGGAAAAAACCCCTACGATTTAATGAAAATTCTAAGGTTAAGGCAAATAAAGACATTAACAAATAAATAAATCTTTTCATAAAACACATGAAAAGGAAAAGCTTTAGCCTGTGAGCAGCTGACAGTCAGGCTCTGGTGCCCTGCTTAACATCTGCTTTCATCAAGTCCTCTCTGCAGTCTGACAACCACAGTCCCTTCCTTGCTGCTCTCTGGGGAGCCCCCAGTTGGTGTGTTAGCTACTTTGAACAAGAGAGACATGGCCTTCATGGAGAATGAGCTACTTCTCCCTGAATCACTGAAAGTAGCATTCACCTGACAGCAGGTTTTAATACCATACAAACATGAGCATTTCCACAGGGTGATTACATTACTATCCTGTAGACACACTGTATTTTGTGCAAGCTGGAGCACAGCAGCTATACACTATATTTGCAGAACACTACAGCATTTCCAAAACTTACCAGTTTTATTTAAAGAATAAGCTATCCTGAGAATGTCCATCATTTCTGATTAGTTTTCCCCCTAGAAAAATGAAGGTGACTGAATTTATTCTTTCTCCACTGCACACCTCAATACAGATGTAAAAACTGCAATGCAGCTGCAACTCTCCAGTGGAGCTGATAGCAGCCTCATCTCTACCATCACCCTTTGACTTTTAAAAACAGATAAAGCATATTATATCTCTCTTACTTTCCTTCAACAATCTTAATTCTTACACACACACACACACACACACACACACACAGCCTTGACTCCTTCCCTACCAAGCACAACTTGGCAGGTCACTGATTTCCCCAGCAAGCTTACGGTAATTTTTGCCTTATTTCACCTCCAGCACAAAGTCCTCATATAACCTGCCATTAGGGAAAAGATGAGGGTAGGAAAGTACTCCTGGATCCCCAGTATGATCTACCTGACACGAGTCACTATGGAGACATGACTGATAACTTGCCCAGCAAAGAGCTCCTCCCCTGGGCAGTGGGAATTTCTCTCTATCCTTTATGTGACAGGATTTTGCTGTTTGCACTGCAGTTCTATGCAGATGGGGAAATTTAGACCAGCATCTTTCTTTAGAGCATGCTGGGAGTAAGGAAGCACAAGTGATACCAAATGTATCTTAGTAGGGTGTTTCCTTATTTCAAATAAAGATGATGATACTCTTACAGCCCTGATCACTGTGGCTGCAGCTTCAGTGGTAGGTTCAACTCACCCCTTGGTTTGCATTATCACAGAGGTACTGATCTCTGACAGCACACACAGATCCCTTCCCAAAATATCTGTATGCTTCAGGCACCACTCCATACAGACAAAGCAAATAAAACTGCTTGACTTGGAACTTTGAGAACCATGGGTCTTGCAACTTGGCCAACTAAAACAGATTAAAACCATATCTGTGACAAACAGTTTGGCAAAAAAAAAATTGGCATTTCTGTGAAGTCATCCCTGAAGCACAGAAATGCCAATGATTACAACAGCTGGACATTTTTACTTATGTTGTGATAATGTAAATGATCAAACTGGGGCAAAATGGGAACAAAGAAAAAGAGCACATGTGCATGTGCACATAAAACAAACAAAGTACAATTTCATGACTCAAATTCTTTTTTTATTGTTTTATTACATTTCATATTCCATCCTCTTGTGTAAGACCTTGTGGTTGAATTTTTTTGTTCATTGATTACATAAAAAATAAGAAAGAATCATACACCCAATGTATATTTGTCCTTCACTTTAAAGGAATATCTTAAAAGGATAAGCACTAACTTACAAAGCCGGAAAAAAAATCATAGTCACATGTTTGTGTCTCTACATGATCCAGAAATGGATTTCCTAACAAAAGATATTCAGCTATAAACAGCAATACGCAGAGCATGATAAATCACTTTGATGCAAACATCTGTAATAACACAGCCTCCAAAGAATATTTCACAAGAAAAAGTATTATTAAAACAGTAACACGCACTTTCAGACTGATTTCTCGTGGTTTCAGTTTGCAACCAGGGACTTGTTTTGAAGATCTGAAGATAAACTCAAGGGCAGATTCAGCTTGTGACAGTTTCTGTCCGCCTGCTCTCCTGCCTGCTCACTGCTGTGCTGAAGGGATGCTCTGTCACAAGGGATCCATCAACCAGCCGACCAGCAAGGCTGTTATGCAACGCGTCCATCTGTGGTTCCTCTGCTGGCATTGACTGCTCGCCTTAGGAAAGCCAAGAGTGTCAGCAGCCTTGCTTTGTGAAGACTCTCCTTGTTCTTTAAATAACTCCAAGGATGACGTTCGTGTGACTCCTCGCTGCCATACCTGGCTCATGAAGAGTAGTGCATGGAGTCCTGGCAGTGTAACACCAATTGCATGGTCCCTGGGACTGCAGTACTGGGAACTGGGAAAATCCTGCCTTTCCAAAGCAGAAACCCAGCAAAAAACCCACAACACCCACAGCAGGAGGTGAAAATGCAACAGCTTCACCCCCAAGCATTTTATTTTACCTGACTCTTCATCCAGGCTGACATCTGATGACCAAGCATGTTTCTGGCTGAGCACAGACCCAGCCCAGGAGGAAAAAGAGAAAGCTGCTCCCTCCTGCTCTCACTGGTCTGTCAGTGGCCCAAGCATGCCAGCGTGGGAATGTGTAAGACTTCCACTGGTTTGAATTGGTCTGGTTTCTGTATTTCTGCCCAGATAATGGAACTGCTGGTAACTGCAAAGCTTTGTCCCCAGTTTAGTGGTGTTTAAATAAACACACTCCTACACCTTAGCGAAAGGTGAATAATTAAAAACCAAAGGTTTTTAACTGGATAGTGTTGGGTGCAAACACACAGTCAAAACAAAAAAAGAAAGAGAAAAGCTTTGGCCAACTTCCGTAGTTCACACCTTCCTTCAGCACCTCGTTCCCAAGCAACATACCTCAGACAAATTTAAATATCTACCTATTAATGTGAGAAGAGACAACTGTACCATAAAGCTACATGTGTTGGGCTGTTTAAACATATTCATATGCTGTCATCTTCAGCAGACAGATGCTATTTTGGTATCCAGACTCAACAGGACCATGTCTGAACCACCTTAATCACTTGATGGTGGATGTTCTATCAAAAGTATTATCTGTTCAAAATACTTAATGAAAATCCAAAGCAAAACAGAACAGTGTTGTTGCATGTGTGTCCACATTTCTTCTTCTAGAGTAACCAGTAATTTGGAACACACAACACAGCACAACATTGTAAGGACCAGTTTTTCAGAAAAGTCTTAAGGCAAAAACTTTCCCAGAAGGAGTTAAAAAAACAAAAACAAAATGTCATTGCAATCAGTTGTTGCAATCAGACAATGTGATCAAACAGCGTCACACATCACTCTTGAATCAGAGACATGTAGAAGTAAAGCTGTCTTCACATTTTAGCCTAGAGGGCATCTGAGTTATTCAGGGAAGCCCAAATATCTTGCACAATTCTGCTGTGGTATTATTGTCATGGTGGAACAGTCGAGATTTCAGATCAATTGAATGCAGTAATCAAAAAAGCAATCACAACCTTCATTTTTTGACTAATCTCCTAATTTTTTATTCCTGAAGAATAAGCAGTTTCTTTCTCAGTTGATTTTTAAAAAATACTTCATTGAAAGAATCAAAGAAGATTCACTAGAATCAGAGAATATGAGACTTCAGAAGTTGCCTTCACATTAACTTTCACAAGTAACTTAAGTTTAGAGTAAAATACAGCAAGCAAAGGTTGTATTCTTACTAAATATAACATGGAACTGTACTTCTTTAATGTGTGTCAATATGCTCTCTAACACTGCAAAATGTTTGCAGAAGTAATATCTAGTATTTCTGAGTTGTTATGAGTGGGCTGGGGGTTATTACAGCATCAGTTACAAAAAAGAGGCATTTGCTTCAAGAACTGGTAGAAGAAAAACTGCTAATAAAGACAGAGTCTTTATCTAATGATTTCTGGCACAGATCTGCATAACGTCTGTTCCCAAACCTAAATCACAGGGACAAAATCTGTGGGGTCAATATTTATTTTTGTTAACTCAAGCCTCACTTCAGTTTCAACTTCTATGAACAGTAATATTTAAAAAACAAACATTTAGAGAAGCTTTTTTGCAGCCAGAATTTTAACCGTACTTTAAAATCCAGCTCTGGAGTATCCATTTTCCCAACTTTTTTTTTCCCCATGGGAAGTTTTTGTCAGATGAAAATCATGCATTTTAGACAATGACACCGAATAGCTACATGTATAGTCCAGAGATTTCAGCACATTTACTGATACTATTCTTCCACATTAGGCTGCTGGGAGAAATCAGTAGCTGAAATTTTGTTGCAGTAGCCCACAGTCCTCTATACTAAAGAAAAACCATACATGATAAAAGGGGTACTCTTTTTGTCCCCCATACTTGCACTCAAGAAATATTAAGTTATATGTTGCTTTTTTCTTCTTAATTAGGATATAATTTGACAAGGGGAGTTTAACAAGGTGAACCTCAGCTTGCTTATGTGGAATGGTAATTGACCACATAATGCTTTTTAGAATTCATTTACAGTGGTGACAAGAATATAGTTATTGGTGGAAAGAGCAAATAAATACCTGATCCACTCAGAAATCAGCTGACAGCCCTGGTGATCTGCTACTTGATTTGATTTCCGTTAATTTTCCACTGGAGAGACTCCCAGCAGGGAACACAAAAGATTCAACAAGAAGTTTTTACGAATATTTGGCTCCTTTACCCAAGCAATCCTTTTTCCTGTGCTGTTTGTAAGCTAAATGTGCTAAAAATCAAAGTTTTTGCACATGACTGGCTATTCCAAGCCTTGTGTAAATAACCAAAATGCAGGGTACCAGTAGCGCACTGCATGAAGTGCTTCAGGAATTCCCAAATTAAAAAAATCAAATGGTCATCTAATGACAGCTATGTATTCTCTTCAAGTTGTCATAAATATCAAGCATCTAATAATGTAAAATGTAGTTTACACCAGGAATTCTACCAAAATTCATCTTTTTTTTCCCCCCTCTAAAACAGAACCTCCATCAACCCAGAAAATGCCTGTTTGGCATTTATTATAGTATTAAAATGTATCGGTATTATGACTAAAGCCCTATAAAAGGGAGTTTGATGGATTACTTGAAATTTATTTATTTATTTATCTATTTAGGCAAATGAAATGCAGAATTAAGCAACAGCTGAGTGGATAAATTGCCCTGCATTTCTAAACCAGGAAAAAATGCTCCCATTAATCTAAATCACCATTCTGGAAACCGAATGCTAGAAATGGCCATGTGCAAATGTGCATGTCAGGTCTCTGAAACAGCTGTTTTCAAAATGTGAGCTCCTGAAATAATAACTAAACAGGAGATTAAAATAATCTAACTATAGATTATTAATAAATAAAATATTATATTAATAAATAAATATCATTAATAATAATAACAGGAATTAAAATACATCTGCACAACAGTATTTATTTATTTATACACACACAGACACACAAGTCAGCTCCAAGCTGGCAAACTGAGGTCCCCCCAGGTAAGATGTTTGGTGCTGGGGAGAAGGCAGCACAACAGCTGCTTTCCATTAACATGACAGCTCAGGAATAGGCCCAGGCAAGGGACCACTGGGCATGATGCCAGCAGATGAAGTCCAAATCTGTACCCTCCATCTTCCAGACAAAGCTCTTACAACTGCAGGAATCTGGAAATCTCAACTGCATCTCAGGAAATCAAAACACAGCTTCGAATTTAAAAATTGCACCCTGCTGAGTTTGTTAATAGATGAAACCAAGTGGTGGTTTCCCTCCTTCCACCTTCAAACCCATCTTCTCCCATTATACCTATAGGCAGCAGTATCTTACAAAATATAGCAAAATATAGATAAAATATTCAGAGGGCTTTGGTAACAAATCTAGGCCATCCATGCCTGTATTTTAAGCTTTTAAATGTAGCAAAATATTGCCTCCAGCTCAATTATTCAGCTTCCTGAGTACCAAAAGGGTATAGTTGAGAGCACTGATTATTCTCACTATCCCGCAAGCCACTTGCAATCACACTTGATTTGTAGTTTCCATATGCTTAACTACTATAATTGAAGGATGCTTTTCAGTCACAGCTCTGAAACCAATTTCTTGGTATCTTTATCAAGGCTAGCAGGAAAGCAGCACTACCTCTCCTTCTGCACTCCCCTGCTGAAAGCTCCACATTTCATTCTCAGTGCCTAGAACTGTGTGCTTGTTGGTGCAGCACCCAGGGCTGCTCCAGCTGTAGGATCTGCACTGGAAGTCTTGGTTTCTCTCAAGAAATTCTTCTCTCACAGAAACCTTTTCACATTTGGAAACCAAACGTCTTTAACACATCAGTATGTTTCAGGATCTACTGCCACAAGCAGTAAGTATGTTTATATAACACTCCTGAGGATTTTAAAAACCAAAATACATGGGATACATGACACTGAGCTTCAGTTAAAAGGATGAGTTAGAAATACATGCAAAACTGTCTGACACAGGGTGGAGTTCAGGTGCTCTATGCCTGCACTCCTGCTACTGTCAACAGAAACCTGGTCACAATAATTAGCAAAATACAAGACTAGATGCCACCAGCAGGTTTTAGCTTGGGCTTGCCTAAATTTAGGTATCCAGCACCTTTGAGATGTCCCCTACTGTCATTAGCTGCTGTGTGAGTCACATCCAGAGCTCCACACCGGCATCACAAACACCTAACATGGCATGGGATGTTTGTGTCTGGCCAATTCCATCTCCCACTTCGTGTTTCCTTCAGGGTAAGATGAACTGGCCTTAAAGTCAAAAGGCCTGTCTTGAGGAGACATCCTGACCACAACAGCTTACAAAAGACTTGTAATCAATCCTCCGAAAGGAAGATTCCATTCTTAATTAGTTTCTTCAGTAAAGCAAAATAGTCCAAACTTTACATATGGAAAGGCTAAAGATCAAAGGAGTTTGCCCAGCATCAGCTACACCACCACAATCAGCTGGTGATACCAAACCAGTAGTGAAACCCACAGCAGATCCCCCTCCTTCATTACTCCTGGAACTAACAGCATCCCCAACAGCATTTTGTAACAAAATTTACAAAATAATTAATTAAACTTTACTTTCACAAAATCAAGGTGTGGGCTGGTCTCAAAACTTCCAAATCTGAGTAGCAGGCTTATTTTTGCTTTTGTCTCTGAATGTGAAGATTAAGTTCATCCTTGTACACAGCTGTACAAAACATGTTGTAAAATACTGGAAACTAAAAAGTCTTTATTGAAGAGTATGGGTTTTTTACAGAGGAACATGCTGGGTTGTTGATGCCGAAGTCATTTTGAGTTCACCTCTGAATAAGTGTATTTTGGCACTGCTCCCATTCATGGTGTGAAATTAAAAGATTACTGTTTTGAAAATATACAAGCTGGCAGATTATACAATTTGTCTGTCACAGATAAAGCTGACTATAAGGAAGCCAGCGCTTAAACCGCAAGTCTATTTGCTGTTTTTCAGACTTTCCTAATGCTCCTGGAGTGGGAGAAGGACAGGAAGCACTAGCAGGCTCCTAGCTGAAGCATTTTATAGGCACTGAAGAGCTGTTACCTGCTGCCCATGCTTTCATGAAGTGAAAAGTAACCTGCTTCTTCATCTATTCAAGTTATAGAGACTACAAGAATTACACCAAGTCCTTCCACACCTTCAGCTGCCTCAGGAAGTTTTTTAAAAACCTACCTGTAGTACTGAATACAGAAAATACTCTGTTCCCTTCAGAGAAGAGGATAGCTAGTGCAGAATTGCCATGCTCTAACAGGCTGCAGTAATTTTTAGAAAACAGTGATTTTCTTACTGGGCCGCTTTTTGGTGAACTGACTGACAAACCAGCTTGACCTTTGGACTAAGTTATTTCCCCAGGCAGTAAGCTTTTTGAGTATTACTGCCCAGCAAATCATTCATCTGTTTCTTCACTTTTGGGATATTCACTCTCCCCAGAATCCAAACATA
This sequence comes from Eopsaltria australis, assembly GCA_034509425.1. Classification (NCBI taxonomy): domain Eukaryota; kingdom Metazoa; phylum Chordata; class Aves; order Passeriformes; family Petroicidae; genus Eopsaltria; species Eopsaltria australis. Next base: position 1,266,412 of record JAVTVJ010000056.1, read on the forward strand.
AATGTGAAAGGGGGACACAGTGCTTTTAGAGCAAACCCACTGCTTATTCAAACTCAAACCCAAACTCTACTTTATTTCAGATCTCCCTGTATTTGTATTTGTCCTACAGCTCCCAAGCAGAAGCATTTACAAGAAGTGGCTAAAGCATCTTGCATCAGGAATGAATAATCCTATAAAGCTGTTAGAGACAGTAGCAATAATTAGAATTTAGAAGTACAGAAGTTCTCCCCATCCTCATCTCAGAAGGCAGATGTTGCACTAAGGCAGAAGGTACAAGGTACCTACAAGAAACCAAAATTATGCTGAAGATTTATCTTGCTTCTTAGTGGGGTCCTGAAGTATTTCCAGGTGCTAGGCACAATTCACTCTTCAAACATGACATCTCAACCTAGCATCTTAGTCTTTAAAATTATCTGTTAAAATGCATTTCGGAAGAGAATTTCACTGACTCTAAGTATTCAAATGCAATAGCACCTCTAGCCTACAGCCAGGCAAGAGGCAGAGCACAGCAGATGCAGTTCCCAGGTACTTTATCTGATTTTCAAATAGCTGCTCTGACCCATTTGCAAAATGGCATAGCTTCTGACAAACATCTGGATTGGATCATGAAGACATTTTAGGAAGCTAATTTCCTTCGCAGTGGAAGCAGAATTCTAAAAATTTATTTTTTAAATTTGTGTACGGAATAGCCTACCCCATCTTACATTAAACGCAGTCAAATTCCTTAGAAAAGTGAAAGGCAAACCTATTTAGCTCTCAGGTACTTTCTTGTGGGTTATTAAAAAAAATTAGTCTTAACATGGACTCTAGAAATAGAAGAATATGCTTGTTTTTTTCCTAACAGCCCAAGTTTTAGATTTAAACTCCTATTAGAAATTAAAACCCAGTTGTTGAGTGGAATAATACAGCTTTGCCAGCACTACACTGCATCTAAACAAGAAACATATATACATACACACATTAGGTCAACATACCCACCTTCCAAAAAAAGGCAACTCAGACTGCTGCTGAAAACTAGTAGTGCAAAAATGTTAAGGAGCAGGAATGGGGGGGAAACAAAAAATCTGCTTATCCTTTGGGAAATGGTAGACATGTCATTCTGTAACAACACTGTGGAAGCAAAATAAAGAGTTCACTCTTTTGTTTTGCACTGATGCTTGTTTTTATTTAGTAGAAGCTTTCATAGGTCTTTAAATAATTCATAACGCAGTGCCTGTTGTTCAGTTCAAGGAGGGAGCCTGGAGAATGTTAATCAAACCAGATATGAATTGGCACAGCTGTAAATCTGCAATGCCCCTCCTCAATGAGCTCATCCCCTAGCAGTGCAAATTAGAATGACATCATGCTTGCAAACCGCGAGTGCACTCGCACTGCTCCCTGTCTCCTCCTCCCCGCACAGGATTTTTCCTACTTTTTCACGCAGTTTTTTTCCCCCGAAAGATCATTATAGTGATATATGTTGATAGAAAGTACAGAAGTTGGAGGACCTGCATTAAAATCATGGGGTTTGTCCTCTTATATCTGTCAGAGGTGCAGCACAGACAACAAAGACACATATTTCTATTACGAGAAGAATGAAACTGCGTATTTATCAGTTCAGCTGAAAAAATACTTAAAAAACATTAGAAGCATGCCTTTTAATAAGACCGACAAATACTTTACAAAGTACCACTTCTACTTGCTTTCTCATAGAGCATGCAATCTGATGACCTTTGGATCACAAAAACACTCTCAAAACTAGGTCTCAAAGAGATACATTTGTAAAAGAAAACATTCATACAGCCATCCTGTTGGAATCTCTCATTTCTCTAACCCTGTTTCAATTAGTCATCAGACACTTAGGGCATGGATATAAAAATATGCAACACAGATGAATAATCAGAACCTATTAGTAACGGGCAGCAGACAAACTAAACAGTTAGTAAAAAGCCCACAGAAATAATGCACGGAGAAGAAATGTTCCAGGAACAATTTTGATACAAACCTGCAGAAATCCAAGGTGTTTTCCTATTTGTCTATGAACAGAAGGGCCAGCTGCATTTGTTTAGTTTTATGAATACGTTAGCCAAGGTCCATAACAAGCTTAGTAACTTCAGAAAGTAAAGTAGGCATTAATATTAACAAGCTCATTTAGGTCTATTTCATACTCTTCAATAATTAAAGTTATTATTTACTGGAGAAGTTTATAAAATTACTGATGGCAGTAGAAAGCCCAGCTCGGCTGTCTGATGCAGTCAGCACACCACTCAATGAAACTAAATTGGAAACACCTCTCAGTCTCATAGCATCTACTGGTCTGGTAAACAGCCCATGCAAAGATCAGGTTTCTTTCTTCTCACTGAGTAAGGACACACAATATAAACTCCCATATGAGAATACAATGTGGAAGAAATATAATCTATGGAAATTTTTGAACCCTATCATCACATATTCCTCAGAAAACACACAAAAAGTGTGCTTTCTGCAATTTTGAAATCCTACTTTTTTTCCCCTTTATAGAAGTCTTTATAACAAACAACTGAAGTCAATGTACCCAAAGCTATGTAATGTAGTTTTAATATGCAGTATCACCTTTTAGTCCAGATCAAAACCAAGTTTCTGCTTCCTGTGAGAGTGACAGAATGTGGCTGCAGGAGGTTCACAGGTTTGCAAGTTATATTTCCAAACTCCTGTATTTTCTGTGCTTCATGTTGCCTGTTGAACCATGCTCTCTAATATCCATAGTTTGGAGAAAAAAAACAGGCACACAGTGGATTCTCAGTGATGTCTGAAGAGCTTTGCAGACAGCAATACAGAGGAGAATTGAAACAGGCCTTTGAAGGAAAGGAGTATAGCTTCTTAAACACACAGGAAAAATAGAAAATGAGAAGAAATCAAACACAGGCAAGCTGCAGAAGAAGCACACTTGACAGTGATGAAGAATGCAGGGCAGTAGGATGCACCCAGAAGTCATTACCTCATGGCCTAAGCCAAGATGCACCACAACACAAGAGGTCTCCCAGCCATGCAGCAATCATGGCTGCTCCCTGGGGAATACAACTGGGGTATTTTCAAGGTGATAAAAATGCTGGAGAAGCATTTAAAAAAAAGAAGGAATTGGTTAGAGGTCACATGGAGAGGAGCTGCAGAGGGGCAAAGGACCATTACAGCCTGACACAACCTGCCTGGTGTGGAAGCAGAGGAGGAAGAAGGTCAGACTCTAAGGTTAGAGAATGTTTTAAGCTTAGAGAACATCAGTACTATAACTCTGCATAGCGTTTTTACTGTTGAATACAGTGGTATCAGTCCGGGACTAGGACCTTTTTCAGATACCAACAGAAAAACAAAACTGAAAGTTTTTTGCTCAATAAACTGTGAACTAATCCTCCCATTAACAAGCAGAAGCTTTGTTATTCCAAACTAATACAAGTCCCAATTACATTTCCAGATACGAGATTAAGAAACCTAAAATACATACACCCAGAAAAGAATAACTGCATTTATGAACCCATACTTTAGCTACAGACTTTGGGACATGTACAAACATAGGATGCCATAAAACAATGCCAGCCCAAATGCTTAGGCTCTTCCTTCAATCTCCTATTCCAAGGAATCCTGCCTAGCCTTTCTGTGTAAACAGCTGCACATTGATATGCTCAAGATTTCAGAAAATAAGATTTCAGCAGAGGAAAAAAAGCCAAAACATCCCTTCTGATCCAAGCACAGATTTTGAATCTTGTAAACAGACTCTGTATTATGAAGAACTTGAAATATCCCATGTTAGCATCGAAGTCTTTGGCAATTAGCCCGCAGATCCAAATTCTGTAGCTCCATTCTACCACAGTTTGAGGAAGCATATTTATCCTTCAGTATTTATTCATAATGTCAACCAGCTTGTACCTCTCCCTTCTCCATGCTCTCCTCCTGCCCCCAGGCCCCAACTGGATTTTGGGGTTAGCCTGGACAAAGTCTAACTAGAAATTTTAGGAAGTTTAGATGAAACAACAGATTGTTTGATCTCTCTATGCTATTACCTTGCTCCAGAAGATGGTTACAAAATGTGCCAGTAATGCTGCTGCTTAAAAAAAGAAATTTTAGATTTGTAATTCAGAAAAAAAAAATTAACCTAAGCTCTTCTGCATTTTGTTTCCATCTTCACAAAACAAATATTTAATGCAATTTAGTGACTAATGGCAAAAACTTTTAACCCTTAGTGCTTGATAAGCCTCTCCAAGCAGAACATATATACCTGAAGAGTTGCAATATGGAAAAATTCTATTGGCATGGAAGTCTTTTTATTTCTGTGGCTTTCAAAGGATGTACAGAATCACACCCACCTGGACAATCAAAATGATAGGTGCACTTTCATTAATTATTATTAATATTTTTAAAATAATCTAATTCTGTAGAAGTTATTCTGAAAATCTATGGAATATAAAACATCTTTTCTGGAGATTGTGTACAGGCAAACGCAACTTACTTACAACAGTTTAAAGGATGGTTTAAAAAAACCTTCCAGAAGCACCATAATTGCATGCAAAGCTTGCTTATGTGGCTTTTTAAATAATGGGATGTGTTAATTTACATTTCTTTGATCTGCATAACACAAACTCAGAACCAAGGACTGCTGCCAGTTTCTCGCAGGCAAGGATCTAATCCATAAGATGCAAGATGGGCAGGTGCACCAACACCAGCTGCAAAAGAGAGGGAATGCCCAAAACCGGAAGAGAAAAAGCTGTGGTGTAACACCAGACAGAAGTGGCACTTTAAGGAATAGCTTAAGATCTCTGGAAAGATCTGGTTATGCAAGCCATGGAAAACACACAGCTAGGTAGAAGGGAAATATAAACAGAATATGCAAGAAAAGGACTTTTGAATTAAATAACCAGAAAGACTTCAAGAGTTACGATGGTTAAAAGTAAGCAGAAGTGGACAAACTAGAAGGATAATGAGCAAAGAAAGGACTATGTGCCAGGCTGAAGTAAAATCATGGCTGAGAACAGAATTTTCACCCCAGTGGGCTAGGAAACACATCCAGATGTGAAAATGGGAGGGAACAGATTCCCAGGGAACAAAATATGCCATCTATAGGACACAATTCGAAGAGACATGGAGGCTCCAGCAGAGGTGCTGAAATGCCAATGGGTAGAGCAGAAGGGCTCCCTGGCTAGTGCAAGATTTCAGAAACCATCAGAGAAAACAAAATTGCACCTTCTCACCAGACATTTCATTTTTCTGCCTTTACAGTTTCTCTTTGACATGCTAGTGAAGCACTATTAAATATAACTAAAAAAAGAGCAAGGAGAAAATCAGCCTGGTTCTTGTGCTTGGCCTGGTTAAACAGGGAAAATCACCAGTTCACCAAAGCACAACTCTACTCACCATAAAACACAATCAAGTTACTGTTGGTTCTAAATATACTTACACTCCAGATAAAGATAAATAGCACCAGCATAATCAGGAGAAAGCTTTCTCTGCTCTTCTAAGCTGTGCATGTCCCTAACATCTGCTGTAAGAGAAGGTTCACATGGGTTAAACACAGCTTTTCGAGTTTCAGTAAGATAAGGCAATACTCTGTTTGGGGGATCACCATTACTACAAACTTAATAGAATATCTGCTGCTAGATGAACAACTGCAAGACACTAATACACTACTTCAGACCATCACATCAGTCATTAAACACGATGTTTTCTTCGGCTGATTCATCCCTGTTTCTTTCGTCTAACAGCAGACAGTCATATTACAAACGCAATTTCGTTTTCTTTGGCTCAGAAGCTTCCATTATGTGGACTAAAAATGATGAGTTTATCTAATGAGATTAGAGTCTTTTAAGCATTTTCATGCTAGTCATTCCTTATGATGGGATGCTTAGTTTGGAGAGTCTTGCTGAACAAAAGCAAAGCACTGCAAGAGACCAGCAACATATCGTGTAGGAAGCACTGATGCTGTAACAGAGCCACTTCTACCACTGTGACTGTGATCGACATGTATTCTTCTGTAGCACTATTTATTTATATATAAAGTATATATTTATATATACTTATAAAATATGCACACATGCTCTACACCCCATTTTAACTCTCCCTCTTCTAGTAATTTTTCATGTGGCTTAGGCTGATAAGTGTAAAACTGCTGGAAACAGCACACACGCTTTGAACCTCCCCCCCCCCCATCTCATAGTGGCAGAGGAATCATCCAGCTCATTCCTGTGGCTTGAGCTGTGGAGAACATCAAATGCATGAACACATATTTTCTCCCCACAAAAATGTACAGTCTGCTAGTTACTTTTATATTTGGGCAAGGTGCAAGGGTTGGTATCACAGACGCTAAGCTTTCCATAAAATAAGCTATAACAAAAGAACGAATGATGCTTTTATTCTTTTAAATCTCAACTGCTATGATTCACACTCTTCTACTTGAAGACCAGTATGACTGCAAAATGGGCTTTAAACCAGATAAAAACGTAAAAATCTCAGTTCTTCATTGCCAGAGCACTGTTAAAATTTGTTATTTAACACCTTGTCTGGACTGATCGGAGAGACTGGCAATAACCTAAAATTGCTATGGTGCAGGAGGACAGAGAGCCAGAATCTACTGCCAAGGCTAGCAACTCCCTTGTGTCAACCTAGACAATCCACTTAGCCCATAATTTTCAGGAAGTGGGTGATTCAGTTTGATAAATTCATGCACAAATCTCACCACAAAATGCCTGCAACAACTGCAAGTCTGGACGCTCAGCGTCAGTAAAGTGACACTTTACTTAACTTGTGTTAAACACCCAAAGAGAAAAGGTTTTAAATAAATAAACTACATTTTCAGAATACATGCTTTTGACTATCATTTGAATCCAAATACGAGAAAAGAAAAAGTAATTTAACATCTAAGAGAAACCAAGGACTTTTCCAAGGTCATTAGGCATACAAGCAAGAATAACACAGATTTTTTTTCTAAGAATGTAAGACTTCATATCGAGTTGAAGGTACCTTGCTTTGTTTTTGGATCAGAAGATTTTCCCTATTTTTCAAGTCAACTTTGAGGCAGAATTTTGAACAATGGACTTTAGATGGGAAGTGTAAATGGGGCATAAAAGTCAGAAAGAGAAGCTGCCTGTTGGGAATTAGAAGGAGGAGGAGAGCAGGGCTGGCTGTCAGGAAGTCTCCACTTTTAACCCTTGTACAGTCCCTGCCTTGCTGGGCAGCCACTTCCTCCTGCTGAATTGCTTCTTGAACATCTCTAAAGTGGTTTTGTTTAATGTTCTCAGCTTAGAGCACCTTCGTGTCTGTATAGCACTGAATCATAAAAATGCTGTACAAAGAGCTGTTATTTTTACTGCCACCACAGTTGCTATCCTATAAACACTGAAGCACACCTTCTTCTCTAGAACAGTCTCTGTGCATGTCTGAAGTTCAGTTAAAAAGCAAAAAATCACCTCTTCTAAATTACACAGTGCATTAATTAGCTGTGCTGCAGCACATAAGTACCTAACTGTGTGCAGACACGGACAAGGGAAAATAAATGGGAAATGATTTGCACCAAATGTAGTTAGCAAAGCAGCCATTCTTGGAGTGATTGATTCCTGGAGGACATGAATTTCAAATGGCTGATGCACTTGAAAATACCTGGGTAATGGTCCTTCACTTTTAACAGTGGGTCATCTGTTCCATTCCCAAGTTTAACTTCAACCCAGTTCCCAAAGAAGATAATCAAAGTATTTTTGGATGGAGGGAAGGGAAAACAGAAGTGACTCTTGAGACTCATCTAAAGCAGAGACTTTTTGAATTCATGTTCACAAGGCTTTACAGCTATGCATATATATTTATCTATACTATAGACACATATACATGCTTACATAAACGTATGCTTCATCAACACTGTTTTGCAATCTGGAGTTTGTCAAAACCTATCTAGTGCATCGCTATTCAAACAAATAGTAATCAAGTTTCAAAGCTGCATAGATGGATGGTTGCCAACTTCCCTGTTCCTTTACAGTGTAAAACAATGCTTCTACTTTATACCTGCGGTAAACAAACTGCGTTCAAAGAGCTGAATCCTCAAAGCAAGCCTCCCTCATTCCAGCAGCACTCTTCTGTCGGGAGCCTACATACATTTTGGGGAGCACAGAAGGAAAGAGGTGGGGGCAGAAAGAGCAGCTGAAGCATATTAAGCATTATAAAAAAGACTACTCAGATTAAAACACAGAGCAAGCAGTGGCGGTAAGACTATTGCTTTGCAAGGGAACAACAGATATGCCTTCTCTAAACTAGTTTTAGTGCCATTTTTTGGTGAATAAAAGTACTTTTCTTGGCTTCCAACCATACATGAACTACAGCAGATTGGGTCGGGTCCAAGCTGTGCCCATACAATGCATCAATGTGGAAAAACAAGTGCTGGATTCAGTTTTCAGAGCAGGTTACTTCTATCAGCACACTAAAATGCAATCAATTTCACCTGGTTATTCTACTCACTAACCTCACACAGGTATTGAACCAGCTGTGGAGCTCCTCTAATCTTCTCCACCACTGTTCTATCTTCTGTGTTAAAACTGGAGAAAACAGGTGGAGGGGGAAAATAATAATAAAACCACAGAAAATATAGATGCTGAAAGGGCATAACCAACAAAATTCCTCATGAGCAATGCAGAAACCACAGGCATCTTTGGTTTCTGCTTGTGAAGTGCTCAAGGGTTTCTGCCACTGTGTGTCTCTGCTGACTGATGACAGTTCCATCCCAACCCATCCCAAATCTGACCCCTCAGCTTCCTGGAGAGTTTTTCAATCCCTTGCCCTTGGCAGAAGGCCAGAGTCTGAACATCTATGACACAATTAAATGAGATGATCACCCATGGGATGCTCATTTTCAACTTCAATCATGAAACCTGTATTAAATAGGAATTGGATAAAAGGCATCCCACTGTGAAAACAATGGCAGAGAAAATAAATAAATAAATAAATAGTTATATTGTTCTCCATGCCCACTGGAGTATGGAGAAGAGGCAATACATGCAAAAACAATGAAGGTTTTTGCTGTCATTGGAAAAAATTATAGCAGAAAAAAAATTTAAATCCTGAAGCTGACTGCCCTTCTAAATTATGACCTTCCAACAGGTACAGACTTTGAAGAACAGATTAGACAGTCACCAAAAGGGGTAAATACTACTGATCTTGCATGATCTATATGCCCCACGGAAGATTTTTAACCTGTGGTTGTTCTATTCCAATGCTATAAATCACATTATGCCAATATCTATCATGTCTTCTAAACACATTTCTGAGGCAACAGTATTTAAGCTACCAGTGTAGTAAGTGAGCAATTATTTGGCATAGATGATGATACAGGAAATATGGCAATACACCAGAAATAAAATATGCAGTCATGCATATCCTAAGCGATAGAGTTTGGGCATATTTTTTAAACAGAACATGGTATGAGCTTAAGGTTCTTAAAATCTGTTCAAATATTTTCCATTAAAACAACATCAATTCTCTCTATCAACAAGGCAAGGCTCCTCAGTAACAACAGCATATCCATTTTGCCATCGAGATAAAATCTAACGTAAAGAGTTTACTCTGTGTACATATACGCAGATATGTTCAAAGAAAAATCTTTATCAATTACCACCTAGATTTCTCTAACATCTTTTATCAATTCTATAACCTTTCACTGCAAGTTGGGTACTGCAGATGACAGTCACACCTTGCTTTCACTGCAATCAACTACGGAAGCTGCATGGCAGCAGAGTCCCTTTGCTTCAGCAGAGCAAGAGCAGCCCTCTGTGTGCACACCCTGGCACTGTTCACTCCCATCTCCAGTCCCTGTCTTCCAGAGGGAGCTGCCATTCTGAGTTACAAAGAACACCACATCCCAACAGCCTAAAAAAGCCCAGTTTTGTGTGCTGGGAGGAAGTGAGGTACCCTTAAACCCATAAAACATAATTTACATAACAGATACCCACTCACATTTGTGCAGAACTGGCAGACTGGTGGGCTCCTGTCACTGTCTAGAGATAACTGTGTGTGTTTTGTCTCAAGTATAGTGTGAACAAACCCAACTCATTAGACTTAGCAATATATACTGACAAAACTGGTTTAGGAACAGAGGAAATCAGCCATGTGTTCATAATCGTTCTTCTCCAGGCTTTTGGCTGTCTGTCTTTCACTTGGCTTGTGGAGCTTGGTTTGGGATTCTGTGCTTGGCATTTTTTAGTTTGTTTTTTTTTGTTCTGTTTGTTTGTAGTTAGAAAGATAAGCTTCTTCAAAGTCTAGAGTTTTCTTTAGGTTGTACTGTTTACAGAAATGGGAAACAATTTGTCCCTCACTGCTTACATAAACAAAATAATGTGCGTGTTGTTTGTGGCCTCACCACAGACGTTACTCAGCAAATTTTAATTATTTTGTTGGTGATTTAGTGTTGTGCAAAAACATATCCTAGCATGTATATACATCTGGCCTTGCTTATTAAAGTCTGTTAGTTTTGCCTAGCTCACAGACATGAAGATACTTCCCACTAACCAAAGCAGATTTTGAACTTTTGTCTGTTGTTCACTGCTCTCTCCCAAATAAAAATTGGGTATAATAATATACCAAATGTTGATAATTTCATGAAAATAGTAGCAATAAAATGATGACTGAGTTCACGTATGTAGTTTGCCAGATTTGCTTTTTCCCAGCTACTTCCTTCCCAATGTGGTGGGATGGGGAAAGGTTGCTTGGATATTTTCCAGGCACACAAATACACTTGATGCATAATATGGGAACTGTGTAATTCCTTAATTAAGCATAATACAATTTATCCCATACACTGCTTATAGAATACATCACAGAAGCATAAGATGATTTGAGGTGTATCTTTTGCAGTGGAAGAAAAATTTTTTCCTCGCTGGAATCAAAGGGAATGCTTTAGAAAAGTGACTGTGAAAAATGTCAAGTATTTCAAAGAAGGTGAGGTTTGGAGAGTCACTGGTGGTCTTAAGGGATTGCTAGAGAAGAGGCACACCTACAGAAGGAACCCTGGAAGAACAAGTGGAAGGAGGAGAATACACAGAGAAAAGTGGGAGGCTGTAGAGCACAGTGAGCCAGATCTTTCAAAGCAGGAAGGCACTCTAGGCCAGAAGCTTACTAAATTCTCATGATATCAAGGGATACATTTAGCTCAAACAAGCTTTAACTTTAAAAAGTAGGTAAGAAAGGCAGAAACACACAAAATGGCCAAGTATTTACCCCCAATACAGTAGTGAACATGACAGCTTGTTTTCAGTTTTGAAGTACAACTGAAGATTTTATCTTTCATATTTCCTGTTTCTGATACATTTGTACCAAGTAAGCAAGCCATCCTTCTAAGACCACTGAGAAAAAAATAACAATGGTCAACAGTATTTTATAAGGTACTAATGACACTGAAGTACTGAGATGAATTGCAGTCCTGTTATAAGGGCTGTATTTTACTGGGCATATACACTAAAAACTACCTAAGAGCCAGAGTCTCCGCAGCTGTACCCAGGCAGCCCCTCCATCCTGGGGGGGAATTTCACTGGTGAAATGAGGCCAACATCTGCTCTGAAGGCTTAGCTGCAACCATGACTGAGGGGCAGCAGCTGCTGGGACCTCAATCCTTATCCCATCGAAGAAAGCCACAGACGGATGGGTAGCACTGGTAGGTAGGACATCCGCTGAGTCCTCATGGTTTCTTTCACTGCAACTGTATTTTTCCCTGGATCTCAAATCCAACTCCTCACTGCAAAAGTGCTGTTTCTCATATTCCTCTGCCATAATAATGACAGGCAAACTCAATTAACACTGTGAGCAGTTTGGATGTCTGCACAACAGGTTGCAAAAAAAAAAAAATCCCAAGGGAAAAAAAAAATCCCAACCGAAGATAATTAAGAACATTTGTTGCATAATGTTATTCAAAGCTTCTATCTGTAGACCAATACAAGACATGTTTATTATGTCTTAAATTAAGATGTGAAAGCTTGGTTTTGAACTGCTTTAATGTTAATGATTTATTAGACGTGCAATACGTATCTAGTTTGGTAAGACCCATATTATGCATTCAATGTAGATTTTCTCTTCAAGCTTCCTACTGAGATCAGAACATAATAAAATGACAAAATTGTGCATTCCCCTGCAAATAATTTCTTCACTGATTAGCAAGAGAGTAATATACCATCCTTCTGTCAGTATCATCATAAAATATATACCACAAAATACAGTAAGTGTAACCACAAACTTTTTATGTGACATATTTTAAAGGGCTTTCAACGTTGATTAGATCTTTACTACTGCAGTTATTCCTGTGATCTAAAAGTATTCCAGATAGGTACTTGAAGTAGAAACATTAATTTAGAAAGATTAAATACCAGAAAGACATTTCTCAAGATACTAGATATAAGCACACAAGTATGTCACCAAACAAATGCTTACCCCCAATTTTAAATATATATATATATGTGTGTGTGTGTGCATACATCCATAAACATATTATTTAATAGCTACTCCGCACTTGCTGTGAGAAGTACTCATCTGTAATCTTGGAGCCAAGGGCCCAGTGAACCCCATAAAAACAACCACCATTATATAAAATAAATTAAGCAACACTGAGAAGCAAGAGATAACATGAACATTCCCCATACTAGTAGCCTCTCTATTAGAGAGAAGAACAAATCATTTAGTCCAACAGGGTATTGACAATGGTCCATGACTTCAATATGCAGTCATGAGGAGTTAAGCTAGGAAAGAGCAGCCAAAATATTGTTTCTAAAGCATCAGCACAGGCTTATAAGGAAGTGACACCAAATCTTTTTTTCCCAGACACTTTTCATTAGAAAGAAATATCAAAATAGGCCCAGCACACCCTCTTCATCATCTTTTCCCTCCTCACCCAGCCGGGTAAGGAATCTCCTCACGCCAAGCCACGAGGAGACAGTGCAGTATGTGGCACTGTATGTGCCTATAGGAAAGTACTAAGTGTCTTTTTAGCACCTTATGTCAATGCCTGCCTTCAAGGGAGAAACTAATTGGACATACACAGTGAAAACTAAAGAGATGATCCGAATTAACACATACAGCAGGGAGCATAAGCTTGGGAACACAGGATGGGATGAAGAATGTCCTTCACATACAAAATTAAGACTACAGAGTATTTAACAGAGGTTTTCCTTGGGAAAGCATAACCTAAACACATGCTCTACACTACATTATAAAGCTGATGACAATGACAGTACATCTGCTACTCGTGGAAATATCACCCTCTGTTCTTCCTCAAACAAACAGCCACAACATTAAGTTTTGGGTAGCAAACCAAATCAAATTAGGAGCAACAGTTACAACAATTTACAATATAACTTACTAAGAGTATCAATTGGCTATTCACTCAATGTACCATCAGGAATACTGCCATTACTATCAAAAAATACATATGTTAAGAGAGCAGCAGCCTCAGTGCATTATGCTGGTGTTGATGCTGCAGAGAACAGCTATTTCTGTAGGATAACACAGCTCAGTTGTCCAGTCATATGTGGGCTTCTGGTAGGCCCCTGGAGAGAAGGAAGGACAACACTCAGATACCTAGAATTTAGTATAATGTAAAATTAAGGAAACACTCTGCTACTGTATTGTGGCAGTTTTATTCAATACTTTTCCCTCAATTTCCCAAGGAGGCTATCACATATGCAGCCACTAAGAGAAAATGTTTTATCCCAAAATGAGAACGAACAAATGTTCCTAAACATTGGTTTTATGCAGACCGTAAACATACATTTGCTTCAGAATGTTAAATATTTTTAGCAAAATGCCTCATCTAATTTCATTTTTCCTCTATTGATGAAACAACAAAGAAGCAAAGTACTTTGGGATGTACCTTCTCTGCTAGGACAACTAGTAGCAGAAGTTTGTATTCTAAGCTGTTTCCCCCGGTCCTCTGAAGATGCTACTACCTCTGTTCCAGACACTGGGTACCAAGCACAGATGGGCTGAGGTCACAGTATCAGATCACCTGCAGGAATTCTTATGGCAGAATTTAAAATAGAGACCCATGCAAAATTGCAAAGCTTTTTATGTACTGAGCTTGATTATCATACTTGAAGAACAAAACCTATTTTTTATTGTTGTTTGGAGAAAACTGTGATCAGGTTAAACTTTTGCAAGCTCCCAAAGTGCATCCTTTTATCCAGGTAGGGAGCTAGGCTTCCCACATGTAGTTACAGGTGTGGTGCAATACCACGTTACTGAGTGCTGCTTCAGTAACAAAATTAGATAGTATCTTTTTTGAAAGACTATCAGCTGATCAAAATTTATAGAGGCTTCATGCAGACCTTATGTATTGAGCATCACTTCTGTTCCACCATGTTCTCAAAATGATCAGGGATTTGAGAGGGAAGTTATAGATTATACTAAACCATGTAGATTATTAAAACCACAAGAAAATGGGGTTCTGCTTCAAATAAAAATAGCCCTTTGAAAAAATCTAATTCACATACATATCTTAATCAAGAGACTGATATTTTACAGTGATTAAGTGCTCCCTTCTTTGACAACACCCTTATTGTCACAAAACCTGAAGCAGTAATAGGCAAAAAAGGTATCTGATATGTATAAATAATCATATAAATATTTCGAATAGTTATTGAAAAAAGAAATTTTAAAATAGCCTTTCTTCTATACAAACCACTTATACGGCTTACATACCACATGGATAAGGAAGAGTCATAGGAGTTTCACTGCAGTGTAGTTGTCTTAGGGATATAAACAAAATACTTGTAACTCTCTGTACACACAATGCAAGCATATTACTGTAAATGGAGAAAAGCAACACTTTCTAGTGCTTTTTTTCAAAAAGTGTAGAATGAACGTTTTCATGCATATGATGCTGAATGAGTTAAGACAAAAACTTGTAAAAATATTTTACAAATAACTGTCAGTGATACGACTTCTTTCAGAAAGGGAGGCTTTATGTCTTTGATGACCTCAGTGATACAACATTAAATACCACTGAAGAAACTGGAATATTTTAATTTTTACAGCATTTAAATAAAATTTTAGCTATGAACATAGCTATGATGTGTTTAATCTGTGTAACCATATATACAGTAGCCCATTCTTGCACATTTTTTGCAGATACACAAGTTACAAACCATGTACCCATTGACTTTTTTCTTTTTCTCAGCACAGATGGCATTTCAAGAGGAATTTTTCTGTGCCATAGCTAACGCAAACCACAAAGAAATTACTCTTATTGAATATTGCCTGCTGTTGAAGAGTGTTTTGAAATTACACTCCATTTTTTAAGGGAACTGAAGAGCTGAGAACAAGCTGTGCATTCACATCAATGGCTAACACAGAGAGCAGCAGTGCTGACTGAATGCAGCTCTTCACAAAACAGTGTCTAATGGTCGCTGCAGATTAGGGACATATTTTTCCTCTGTGCCACTTTTGAGGAATTCATTGGAATTTGCTTCGTAATGAGATCACTGTCTGTTGGCAACTTCCATCACACAGATAAAATTATGTAGCCTTTTGTACTGGCTACGAGTGGAAGAAGATTTTTAAGATAAGTAGTTATACTTCCACAGATGAAGACAAATCTTCAAAGCAGTGCTTTAAATACAGGATTTCCTTGAGAAACAGGAAACTTATTTATATGTGTATATATACACATGCACAAGCAAAGCCTCCATCTGAAAATAATAACTACCTCAAATAATACAGACTCCAATGTCAGGCAGTAGAACAACTTAGCTTTACCACACTTAATTGTACCATCAAATTTTCACACATTTTATTTTTCACTGGGTAGCAAGTCCACACTTAAAAAAATGGAAACCAACACTGGCCAAAAATCCAAATGGCTAAAGTCGCAAACTGGTGTTAAAGTTCCCTCTGCTAACATTAATACTATGGAAACCTGGGAACAGTGAACTAAGAAGTCTGCGTGATGACCAGGTGCTACAAAAGGTCCCACTAAAGAGAGAGTCGCTTTTTCATGAGAAGCAAGCTTCATCTGTATCCTTGTTAGGTTTATCACTCTTAAATCACATCCTACTCTCACAGAATCAATTATGGTAAACCAGGCTCAAAACCTACAATCACACATAGCTGCCATTATGCCCCATTGTGTGAGAATCACTATCAAATATGAAACATTGCAAGTAAAGAACAGCAAGAGCACATTTCTTTATTCAGAAGATTAACATTCCTTCTGCTTCAAACATTAATGGGAAAAAATACCTCAATAGAAATGTTAACTAGTCCAAAATTTGTGCTTTAACACAAAAATTACATTGGCAAAATCCTGCTGGATAGGTCATCCAGCACATACATCCAAGACAAGTGATGAAAGAATAAATTGTACTGGTCACAGAACTGGTTCCTTTAGAAGCTGCAACTGACTGAACGTTGATGGTTGAGGGGATGTCAGTAACATAGCCAAGAATAAAATTTCTTGAAAGTGTCAAACCTGCACACAACACAGCACAAAGGAGACAAATGGAGGAACTGACAAAGTTTCACTCAAAAATAAAGATACATTATGCATACTTTCAGAGCATGTTTTTCTACAGCTGGGAATGCTACACCACTTTCAATAAATGATCCAATCCAGCATATTGCTGTGGCTCTCTGACACTGGGGACTTCTGAACAGTAATGCCTGAGTCCGTATCACCAGCTAGAAAATACAAGCTGATTTATAGCAAGCTTAACCATCCCAGTGGCCATCCACTTAAAATGGGACAGCCCTACTATGCTTCCCAGCATGCTTGAGACTTGATGCATCTCACCACTTGAAAGGTTAATTTCCAGCAGTTTGCAAGCTGTCAGGAATGCTGTCATCTGTCTCAACATCATGAGAAGCTGGTTCAGCTATCATGGCAACAAACACCACACACACCCAGGCAACTAACCTGAGTATGGCCTTCCAGATGAGCAAGGTAACTTCTGGAGTTGTGGTTTGGCTCAGCAGCCACTACCTGCAGAGTTTTTATTAGCAATTCAATTTACTGTTTTCAGAGAAGCTTCTGCTACACTGCTTTTGCTTACTTGCAGGCAGATGAAAGGCATCCAGAGCTCAAAGGATATCTACAGTCCTAGAATGCAAAGGAAATGTACCACTAGGAAAGAGCATCAAGAAATACATAAGCTTTTGCTCACAGACACATTCTCTGATTGCTCTTTGGATAAAACTTTTTTCCCATTAACAGTTTGATCCTAGAAGGCACTACTGCATTTTGTAGCAGACCATGACAAGCAGTTTACCATCAATATTACACAGAATCAAGCTCTAGTGGCTGACTGGGTAAAATTCAATCAAACTGCACACATATTTAACTAAACAAGTGTAGCAAACAAAGCAACAATTTACTACTTCAATAATTAGCTGGTGCATATATTTTGGAGGAGCTGCTTTTAAATGCATGGTATTGCCAACT
The DNA here is from genome assembly GCA_034509425.1 of Eopsaltria australis. NCBI lineage: Eukaryota > Metazoa > Chordata > Aves > Passeriformes > Petroicidae > Eopsaltria > Eopsaltria australis. The sequence continues at coordinate 1,283,810 of JAVTVJ010000056.1, forward strand.
ATCAGTATTTTTATAGAAGCTCTGAAATACGGGAATGACTCTGGGAGTAGTTTTCTTTCTACAAAAACAACTGTTATCAAAGTTTCTAACTAGCATGAATGTACAGAAAATTAAACTTCAGAAACAGGAGCACTCAACCTACAGGATTGTGAAAAAAATGGGAGAAAATATCACACCTCCATGAAAAGCTATTGGGCTAGCAGGGAAGATTAGAGGGCTCAGAAGCTCACAGAGCCACAGTCAAGCACAGCCTGGTTTCTCAGCCTTTTGTTTTCACCCAATTAGACTGAAAAATCCTCAGCAGCCAACAAATAGTTGATGCCCTCTGAAGTTGCCCCATCAACCCCCTCAGGGAAAATTGTGAGAGGCACAGGAAAGAAGCTCCCCCAAGAGAACTGAGGACAAGTCTAAAACAGATGGAGAATAATAATAGAAGACAATCTTGAATAAACATCACCTCTAGATAAACAGAAAAGCACAACTTGATCATCAGGTTCTTTCCTCTACAAGCAGATTGGGAAGTCCTTCCAGTGAGGTTATCATAGTTAAGCAGATACTGCTTTTGATCTTGGAGTCAGGTTCCTGGAGAGTTTTGGCTATGAAAATATGCAAATGTTCCCATTGGAATGCATGGTGCATAATCAATCATGCCCAGCAGGCCTTACAGATCAACAACACACTCTAATCAGAAGGCTGCCCAGAGCTAGGTTCCTGGAGAGACCAGGCAAGAAAATCATTTAGGGATGAAAATACATCACCATCTGTACTATTTCTTTATAATGATGGTCAGGAAATGTGGCTGAAATTCATTTTGCCCCAGCTTTCTGTAGCTATTCTACAAAGACCTAAAAAGACAATGTTGGAAGAGAATTCCTACAGATATGCAATTTACTTTATTTCAATTATTTAATCTATTTTTCCACTGAACTATAAACTAATTAGTAGATAAAATATAAGTACATAAATAAAAATTAATTTCACAGTAATAGAGCAGCTTTTTTAATATAAAAGCATCAGAAGATAGCAAAATCCAATATATTATTGTAAGGGCAAATGTTACTGCTTAAGAGCAGTGAAAAAGAAGAGCACAGCAACTAGGGTTTATTGCACAATAACTATTTTAACACTGTAAGGAAATATTTAAGTAGCTGATGTTTAGCTGTGGCTTGTCCTTTAGGAGCACAAACTATGTAGAAAAAGTTAGGCAGTTAGAGAATTTATCTTTCATTCTTTTCTTCAGAGACAACAGAGAACAGGAGGACTGGGGAAAAGGACAATGATTTATCAAGAGGATAATACAAATTTCACAATATTTTGAGGTCATCTAGCAGAAGACTAACAAAAGAAAAGCTGTTTATTAATTCAAATGTTCCTACCCATCAGAGGGGTAGAAATGATGCCTGCTTAGTGCCTGCTGAACACCTGACAGGACCTCCTCTGACACTAATGCATTTAAGTTCTGAAGGCTTTCCAGCTACTATTGGTCAAAACACTTCAGTCTTAAAGAGCCTTTAACACCACCATCATTTTCAGACATTTATTCTCACATTTTACTCATAAAAAAGGAAACTTCATTCCCTGCTCTCCACCACCTACCCTTCTATCCTCATTCTTCCAAGAGGCAGAAGCCATTCCCGGTGTACCTGGCCTGCACTGGGTCCCTCCTCACACCCACTGTATCAGCAGGCCAGGCTCTTTCCTGTATTTCTTACTGACGTGCTTTGGAACTATTGCGTCCATGATGGTAAGGAACTGAAGAAAATACAAATGAGCAAGAAGGTCCTGTTAGCTTCCACGCCTCTGCCTACTGGGGACATCATCTCTGATTACATTTGACCTCTACAGACATAGCTACCTGAAATACTGGCAGACCTGGGCTGCTTCTGCCCACCAGACAAGGTGATTAGTCCCACAGTGATACCAATCTCTTTTTACAAAATGGCCTTTCACTACTCAGATCCATGGATCTGGCTGTGTTTGACTGCTGCTGTTTGAACTGGAGATCAACTGAAAGTGTATTTTTCTGTCTTCTACAGATAACATCTCAATTCTCAGAGGTAATTGCAGTTCAAAGCCTTTTTTCAAGACTGCAGTCCTTTATGCATCAAAACTGACAGTAAATTCAATATTTAAAGGAAAGATAAACAATTCAGGTTTCCTCATTATATCAAATAATTCATTTGCTGAAGCTGAACAGCTTCATTTATGCTTATCTACATTTTAGAAGAAGGAACACTATTTTGCTCGGATAAATTTTGCTCAAAATGACCAACTGAAGAAATCTGAAAAGGGAAAGAATTAATACTGTTAACTGTCATTTCATTTTTTGCATTCCAAAAATAAAAATTACTACAAAAAAGTAATGATCTCCTCCTGTCTTAATCCAAAAGACACTTCCAGTACAGGACATAACATAGAGAGAACGGTCTGTAGTATTTTCACAAGATGAAATAGAAAATGTAAACAATGAACTTAAAAATTCTTCATGCAATAAAATATTCATTTCATGTCTGCACTTAGCCTGAAACTATTACTTTAAAGAGCTGCTCTATGAAGCACCTTGACTATGTCATGACTTTGACAATGAAGACACCTTTGTACAGCAGAGACCCCAGTTCAGGTCCTTCTTCCAAATGCAACAATAGAAGCCCACACTTACCAGGCTCCAGTTAAGTGTATAACTGCTGACCTATTAATTAGTGTGGATCTAACCCTTCTCCCCACATACAACTGAAAAGTAAAACTGAAGTGTCACTTCTTCCACTGGTTTCCCATTCTCCTGCATGTGCACATCAGATGGCCACAGTTACATCTACTGCAATTGCCATGCACCTGACTACCAATCACACGGAACACTAGGACTCAGTTAAAATATTTTTGCATTTCTAAAACATCAGAGTCTATAAGCAATTATGAAAGCCCTGAAGCTGAATGCCTCCAAGAAACATTATGCTGGTGTTTTGCTGAACTGTTAGTTTTTTTTAGATACAGTGCCTCAGAAAGATTTCTGTTCTTATTCATTGAGATCCTTAAAAACAGCTAAGAAGGGATGGCCTTTGTTTCATTTTGTGGTCAAAGTCAAGTATATTTATCCATCTCTTAACAGCTCTTTTGCAAACACTTTTACAGAGCTCTTTCAGACATACTCATATGCCCCTGGTAATAATGAATCTGAAGCTATGATAAACTTTTGTCTCAAAATCACTTAAATATTGTCTTGGCTTTAGTTGGATACTGCAAAATTTAATGTTATCTTTCCCTTTGGCATCTGAAGTGAAAGGGGTAACCTTCTCACTTCCTCTAAGGTTTTAAAATAAAATAAATAGTAAGCCTTGCTTTCATAGCTTTTTCCTATGCTTTTTCTTTGGTAAAGAGTGTGCATGTAGCAATAAGAAATTAAGACCATATTAAAGCCCTTATTTGTCACACGTAATTGTAAACATTATCTGATTAATTCCAGATGACCTTCCACAACCGGGTGTAACAAATCAGCGAATGCAGGTGGATTTTCTCATCAGAAGAGAGGACTTGACCCAACAAGTCCTGCCAGGAGGCAAAGGGAAGAGGAATTCATCTGTGGGGAACATGCCCCTCTCTCAGTACAGTCCTAGACAGAAGACTGGAAGAGGCCTAGAAAGAGGCAAGAAAGCTTAAATGCATGGAGACTTCTTGGAGAACGTGACTTAGAGATCAAACTGTGCTGTCTAGGAAGAGAGATTGGGTGCTCCCCTTCATTACAATAGCAAATATTTAGGAAGATCTCCAAGCAAAGGTTTAAGTGCTCTTCCTGTCAAGACAAATGTGGACAAATGTGGCCCAATCATTGTGACCCAATAATTCACCTTAGCTTCAAAGCAAAACTTGAGCTTCACTGGAAATACATAGCAAGAATGACTGAAATGTTTATTATGCTATTGAACATAAATTCCATGTCTCTTTCCTACTTCATTCTTTAATTCTGCTAATGCAGGAGCTCAACCTGCATGTCTGAAAATAGACAACAACATAATACAGTAATTATGTTCCCAACAAAATAAATGCAGAAGGAATGAACAACTTCAGAAGACACCTTTGTACACGAACTTATTTCCTATCATCTTAATTATCCTGTGCCCACAACTGGTGTCACAATAAGCCTTAAGAAGGCATTAAAAATGTTTATTCATCCTCTTTTCCAGCTCATTGGCAAAAAAATATCCATCCTTCCAAGGAAGGATGATCTCATAGCTATAGAAAATGGGAGCTCGACTAGTACTTCAAGTGGATTATCTGCATGAAGTCACACAAAAATGCACTTAAACCCTGTACCTTAGTGACCTGAGTTGTAAATGGAAATGCTAACATATGGTTTGAGCAGAAGGTTATCCTAGGTGACTTCCTGAGGTCGCTCCTGACCTACATTTTCTCATGATCCTATTTCCTTTGAGACACACAGGATGAATGAGAAGGGCACTCAGACATTACAGGGTTGATTAGTAGTGAAAATCTCAAATAATTATCCTAACATTTTCAAGGTTTTAACACATAGCTTTTTACTGTATATATATGGGGGGAAATCCCGTAAAAATATTGATGGACTCAGTGGTTTTTACAAGTGACATCTATGATAGCTCAAGAAAAACAAGAAGTTACCCTGTTCTGGATGATGTGGTAGAACCTGCTGGCTATGTTGGGTTTCAGAAAGCCAACAAGCTGAAAAATTAAATATCTGTTTAGACTACAATTTTTTTAAGTGACATCATAAACCTGAAAGACCTTTCACTGAATTACGTGCAAGTAAATTTACAAGGCAGATTAAGCAGAAATTCTTTACAGACGGACTGATCCTAACATGAACAAGAAAAAGAAAAAGCACTTGTCATCTTGCAACACTGAATACCCAATGAGTAAAAAGTGTCTTCCAGTATCACAGTAAAAAAATTTGAAAAATAAATTGCTAGCAGGTAAGATGATTCTGTGTCTAATTTAGAAGATTACTTCTCAGGGTGAAGCTGAGTCAACAATCTCTTCTCCAAGTACCTCAGCTGCAGCACATTCTAAAAGGCAGAAACAATGCAAAAGCAATACAAAGTCCTGCCCTGCAGATGGTCTCATTTTCTGCTACTAGTGTTTTTAATTTCCTAGCAGATCTCTCAAATAGGACGGTTGTGATTGACTTTGGACTGCCTGGGCACAAACACTAGTCTTAGCAGTTCATAGTGCTGTTTACCAAACTTGTATCTAATATCCCATTAAAAAAGGGCAGTGAAGAAAAATGAATAAAGCTTAAAAAAAAAACCACAATAAAAAAATCCAACTCTCCTTACCTTGCTGGAGGCACATCAATATTTGAAGAAACAACCTTGCGCTTCTGTTCCAGAAGACAAACAGAACGTGTGTTTTCCTTTTCATACTCATGAGCTCTGTTTAGTTTTTTGGTCTCTGCTGTTTTTAAATCTTCCTCCTTTGTGGTGAACAGGAGAAACTGTTGGTCTGGCAGTTTTCGATTGATGTCACTTTTTACATCCTCCTGTTGAAATGCAGGGAAGGTCATTTCACGCTTGATGTTAGCTGCCTGAAAAATTGAAAGCAATTATTAAATTTTCCTCTAATTCTCCTAAAACGGGAAACAACCCGATACCCACAGGCATTCACTTCTAATTAATTTTTTGAATTAGTGAATACCATTTCTTTGTCCTTAACAAATTCTGAAACTGCCATTAATTTCTCAAAAACGTTGAAGACTATCCCGGAAAATAAGCAATTCTTGTCCATTTGATAAAGCTACCAGCCTCTTTATGTTAAATCAAAAAGGTATTTAAATTCCAATGTTGGAAACCAGATCATAAACAACATATCTTTAATGTACACACACAGCTATGCAAAAGAAATCCTATCTGCCTTCCTCCTAAAATTCCAGAATTTTAGGTTTCTTTACATACTGGATTCTTTAACATTTGTAAATGAAGAGTTTTTCCAGGAGCAAAAAAATAATTTGCTATGATCCAAACTCATGTGCCAGAAGGCAGAGGGGAGCAAGTGATGGCGGCAGGATCTCTGTAAGGAGCCTGTCCAGCAATGATGAGCAGGGACACACCGAGGAGCAGTGCCAGGTTGTCTCATGGCCTGCTAGCACTTCCCAGATCTTCAGGTCTGCTGCTTCCCACGAGCAAAGACTTCCCAAGCAAATAGGTGTCTTAACAAATGCACTACCACTCTGGAATACAATGTGCTGGTGCTTATAAAGCAAACTACTGCAGGGTTGCAGGGAAGACCCTGAAAAGTCACCAGAACCAAGCCATTCCATTTTCCCAACAAGCAAAACAAAGCACAGGACCTAGATTTTCCTGTGAAATCCATTCCCTGACCAGCTATGCTTCCCCAGCTTCACAGGGGCAGACTTATCTGTCAGGCAACCCCTCCAAGCAACTCAAACAGACAACCAAAATACAGCCCAACAAAGTGGCAGCTTCTCCTGCCTTGAGCAGAGGTACTTCCACAACATATGCACTTACTTGGAGAAATCCAGGTGCCTTCTAGAGCTGGCAAACTGGATTTTAAAATATTTGTAAACTATTGCTGATCTTTGCAGCGGAGATATCCAAGATGTGTTGTCCTCAGATAGTAACAGCCCCAATAAACTGAAATTCCTACATCAGCTCTTCCAACTTATTCCTCCTTTCCATCATAAAAAAAAAATTAATCAATGTAGTTGTGTATATATTTATGCATCAAAATATATTCCTCTCTTCACAGACCTCTGTTTATAGATTTCAAACCCTGGCAGTTATAAAAATGGTGCAAGCAATTTTAAGTTCACAGGAAAGACATACTTGCCAAAGTAATTTTGCTGTGTTCTGTAAAGTGCATCACACCATTAATGCGTAAATATTTAGGACTGATTACTTAATTGTTTCTAGTGCTTCCACTGAGGGGCTTTTAGCAGTTGTTTCAAGAACAAAACAAGAGTTATTACTCTATGAATGTAAACAGTAGAAAGAATTAGACACTTTACACTTATTCACACACAAACAGATGACACATTACCAAGAAAATCTGCCTGGAAGACAAAATAGTCAGCATGTGATCACACAGAATTAGGAGAAGACATATAAACAACACAAATTGAATTCTGATTTAACAATTTTTTTAAACTTCTCAGATTTACAATAAGCCTTTTTTTGAGTGCCTGAGAATCTCTGAGAAACTGAGATACTGAGTTGCCTTCAATTTTCATTAAAACTGACTTGTAAGTGATGCACTGAAGTAACAAAAAAGCCTGAAAATACCCAAGTTCCAACATCCAGCCCCTAGAAATAATGTCACATCAAACAAGGGTTTATGTAAGACTTGAATTCCATCCCCTCCACTGCCGCATGGTCGTCCCTTGCATGACCACATCTCCCTTCCTCCCTGCCCAGGATTTCCACCCCATCCGGTGTGGAGGAGGGTTCTGTGCGGGGCAGGAGCAGCTCCACCCGCTGTGCATGGCAGGGGTGCTGATGGGCACACAAACAAGGCAGCACCAGCAGCTCCCTCCTTATCCTCCACAACGCTGAGTGCAGAAAGCATAGAGAGCATGGGAGAGGGGCAGCCTCCCTCATTTCCTACTCTCCAGAGTCAGACTTAACTCAGTTTTCATCAGGATTGTTTCAAGTATTCTTTTAGTGGACTAAGTGCATGACTGTACCAAAGAAAATAAGGTATTTTTGTCTTCTATTCATGAAATGGTAGGATTTTACTCCGTTTCAGCAAATATATTGTGCCATACATTGCTGAGTTTTCTTTACAGACCTAAATAGTGATGACAGAAGGTTGCAGGCTCAGACTACAGCTGTAAAATAAAGCTGAAACTATAAATAACAGAATACTCGTACTGTGATATCAGATAATCTATTCTTATAGATCACATTTATCCACATCCAGTTCAAACACATTTCATATGTCAATATGCCATAATTAAAGGTCAGCCCCATGCACACATATGGAAGAGAGGAAAGACAAAAATCACAGAGCAAATGCTCAGGTTTCAGAAGCAATTCAGGTTCTTCAGCCAATGGCCAGGAAAAACAGAAGACCAAATCCAATGCTTAGACTAACTCTCTTCCTCTCCTTCAGTTTTCAACAGATGCTTGGAAATATCAACTTCTTACTGAACTTTCCCTTGAGACTGACTGCATATGAAGAATCTTTTCTGCTTTAGAAGCAGGTGATCATGAGAGAAAGCCAAGAGTTTTCCTTGGTGGGCTTTCTCCAGTAGCTTTCTCCTATTCCACATGCTGTTTTTCTATTTTAATTCATCCATGTCTATGGAAGCCATTTCCACTTGAGACACATGCCATGTCTGGAAGTGTACGGTGTCTTTTGCAGGAAATCCAACTACCAGCCACAAGCAGCCATTGATGTCAGGAGTGCTGAGGGCCACAGTCACTTGAATGATCAGGTTCCTCACTTCCTGGCAAACACACTGATTAATGACCAGAAGCCCTCTGATTTCAAGCCGTTTCACCAGCACTCATAGTTCAGAGATAACATAAGACAATTTCCAATGTATCTTTCCAGACAGTTAACTGTTCTGTCGTACGCAACTTTATTTTTTTTCATAAATCCCTCATATTCTTTTAACCACTTGAGTCTTGCGGCAGTCCTTCAAGTCCAGAATGTTTTAGCAAAAATTCTGTAGAAGATCTAGTCCAACCTGTCTGTGCTTTTCTCACAGACTGACAGAAGGCATGACTACGAAACCATTTTATTTCAGCTTACTTCCAATACTTCATATTTCTCCATCCTTTGCTCTTCTCAATTTCCATGATGACAGTGCTCCCTAATGTTTCAGCTTTTCTTGTCATCATACCTCCTAATTTGCCACCTTATTGTCTCCAGTATCAATTGCTGGTAAAACTCAGGTCTTTTCCATGCACTTGATGAATTCTCACTCCTACAAGCCACTTGATAATAGGCTGTTTATCTATGCAATTCCTTGTGTATTTTCACCCTTAAGCCATTAGCAACCTTCAGCTTACTTTCAGTACAGTCCTTTACCACCTGGCCTCAGGCAACCAACATCACCTGGAAGTTCCATCACAGAAACAGGAGCTATAAACCACCTATAAATCTTAAAAACTAGCTTTGTTCCTCTCTGCAGTTACCTTCATGCACCTTTGTCAATCTCCCCCCATCACTATTGGGCAAGGGAAACTTTTGATACTTTGCTCCTTTTAAACAACTGTATTACCTAAGCCTTCCCCACTGGAGTTCAAGCATGGGGCAGTGCCAGAGCTGTGGTCTGATGTGGCATTACTCCTTCAGTAACCATCCTGCAAATTCTGAAAACCATTTCTTGCTTTGGTTTCTAAGTGAAAACTTTACTAAGAAAGCCTTTCAATTTCTGTTTCGAAGTTGTCAGGACAATGGTATATATTCAGATGGAGGGTTTTGCTTTTAAGCTAAGGGTTTTACTTTAAAGCTTGATTCATTATTATTAAATGACAAAGTTTAATAATATTTGTGACAGCTAAATGATTAGTTACTATTTTCAGCAGTATATTAAACATTTTTCATTGTAAAACCTATCTTAACCTGCCTATATAAACTTTTATATGGTGGTATTTTGTCATAACCAAATTGCTGGTCCTGAACTCCACATCAAGACTAAGTCTTGTGCAAAATGAGCATGCTCGACAATTATACAAATTGAGGAATTTAAAGTTTTTCACTATTCCTTACAAATTATGTGCAGGCTGCAATTTTTCAGTAGTTTAGGCCTTAACTTATGTGCAGTCAATATTTGCTCTACCCAAGAGCACATCCTGAGAAGATGCTGACATTGCAGTCAAACCTCAGTGTCCTCCAATTTCAGTTAAATTTCAGCTTGCATTTTTCCCTGAACAGCAAAAAATATATTGATCAGAAAGACAGCTCAAGCACTGAATTGCCTATTCAAAAGGATCAGCAAACACTAGAATAAGTAGACCTATCACATTTATATGGAAACACAGATACTTAGATTTGACAGATTATGTCACCCCTTGAGTACAACCTGACTGAACTTCTATCATCTTCCCTTGCTTATGGTGCACTGCTGCTTTAAAACTGAAGTTATTTGTTTTCAAATAGCTCACTAGCATTTAACAGGCATTAAGATGTCTGTGTTTCCTATACAATGGAAAGCATTAAACTCCCAAGAATATTAGCATTATTTGCCTCTATGTGACCCAACTGTATGGAAATATATCTTCAAATGTGAAAACTGACTCCTACCTATGTTCTTTGAAACTTCCTACTTTTTTGGTGTAGAACCTGTAGATTCATGTGAGCACAGCAGAAATAGCAATGTAATTTTTAACAGGGTTTGCAATAGATTACACAGACAGATGGAAACACAACAAACTATTGAAAGAATTGCCACACTACATACCACGCCTACTTTGCTGACAGTTTTATAAACAGCTCAAGGGCTGATTTCCACAAGGCAGCTGCCCAGCACACAGAGCACTGCCTCCCACCCCCCTGTGACTCGATGCAGCACCTTCCATGAAGCTATGCCGATTTACACCAGATGAAGAAGATCTTACCACAAGTGTGACTGCATCTGCCTGCCAAGGAACAGACGGGCAATCCCAGCCTCGGCAGAGAGAGGCTTGTAACTCACTGTCAGGCAGCACAGAGAGAGAGTGCAGCAGGCTCCTTTAACCTTCTGGGGACACTGGCTAACTTCTTCCTCCTCAATGTGTGCTGGGACCTGAAAGGACTAAGACATCTGAGAAAGTTGAGCATGTCCCTTCCATGCACACTTTGAATCTTAGAGGACTGTTTAAAGTAAATAATCTTCCAACTGTGGCCTACTTTGTGCCATTATGTTTTGTTCATACAGAAAAACAAAGCTAAAATTATCTCTAACAACCACTAAAACTATTTTACAAGGGTAAGGGAAGTATCTGTAGAAAAGCTGACTGCATCCAAAGCTCCATTAAAAAAAAAAAACCCACACTAGTGGAAATATGGTTTGGGAAACTAGCTCAGAGTAACCCCACCTTATCTTAATAATCTTGAAGCCATTGTCCTATTTCCATTTTTGTACAAACTTCTTTTTTCCCCTCAACCCCTAAAGCTCAACTCCAACGCCACTTCATTCCAAAAACATGGTCCCTCAGAAGCCACACTAGGCTGTTTTCCAGAGAGGGGGAGGCAGGGTTGGGGAATGATGGCGTGTGGGGAGAGTGTAACATGCCAATTAAAAAACACATATCAAAAAAACCCACCCCACCAGCAATTACCCAACTCACTGCTCCAATTCTGGCTATTTGCATTGTCAATAAATAAATAATTTTAACTTAACAATGAGTCCTAGGCCCATGTACAATATTAACACTACGTAGCTGATAAAGAAGACACAGTTTTGGATGAGGATTTTTGATTTCCATTGGATTTACTATGTAATCAGTTGATCTAATTCCATCAAAAAACTCTTTAGATTAAACACCAATTAAAAAAACACCAGATTACACAGATTAGCTATGAGATGTTTTAGCACCAGCCAACCTGCTGTATAACTCTGCTGCTTTTTATAAACAGTTTTTTGATTCTGGCTTTGTGACCACCTCTTTCTGTTTTCTGAAATAGATGTAATCATCCTAAGTGTTTGGGACTGCCTATAAAACTCCCAACTGGTAAGAAAACAAAAGTCACAGGATTTTTTAAAAATTAAACAAGGTTTTAGCAATATTTTTGATCCATTACAGAACAAACAGGCAGCTCAATGTGGAAGCGAAAGAAGGAATCAATATATTTCAGCCTAGCATGTTAATGGGAAACAATAATGAAATGTGTGTATGTAACATGACATACATTTAAAATGTTCAGCCAAAACAAGAGCTCAATAACTGCAAGGCCCTTTTCAGGCCAGCATGAACAGCCAGGCGATGCTCTAGGGACAGGGATAAGCCACTTTTCTCAACAAGAAAGAAATCAGGAATAAAGTTCACAGCAAAACACAACAAGCAAAAATGAGAAACACCAAACCTGCTACCAAATTTACATGCAAGTAAAAAATGTTTAAATTAAATTCCTGAAAGGACAAAGATTTTGGTTCACTCATTTCATATAGTATTTCCAGTTCAGGTTCCTGTAACAGAGGGGGTTTTTTTATGTAGAAAGGCTCTAATTTTTCACATTCTAAAACTGTGTCCTCAATGGAAGGAAAGAATGCATCAAATTTCCATTTTGCCAGAAATCTCTATTCATACTGGAACACAAAGAGATAAGACAGATTCTCGTAATGATGCTTGGAAATAATCTGCCCTGAATTTCAATGTATTATTACGTTTTCAAGTATACTTTGCATTTAATTACTTGCTTCACCAGCAGTTGCTCATTACACATAAATCACGTCAATCCAATCACTCTAAGCATTTATAAATTGTTGGTCTCTAACAATATAGAAGATAATGCATTTTAAGGTCACTGTAAGTGTTCTTTACAACATACAGTACACATTAATGTATAGTAATGTACTATTCATCTTCAAGAAGATTAAGACAAAGTCCCTATCTTCATTTGACTGAATAAAGAAAATCATCCATAGAATATATTTTTATTATGTATTAAAACACAGTACTAAACATTTTAAGTTGCATGGATTCACGATACAGTGTTATGCAGCAAGAACTGAAGTCAGCAAGAAGATTCTACCCTCCCATCATCCTCACTATGATTACAGGTATGTCAGCACTAGCTAAACCTAACTTATCTACAAAACCCATGTATCCCAGCAGTTTAAGGTGTTTCTGAGTTATAGAGAATCTACCCAGATGAGTGACAGAAACTTTCACTCCCACATTTGAAATCCAGTAGTCAGCCAGGTATCTGTTGTACCCCAAATAAAACCACCACCAACTTGTGACATCTGAAATACTGCACTAACTGGCACAAGAAGTATGAATGTTATTAAAACTGGTCAGAAAGGTCTTAGTAAGATTACAAGGGGAGACAGCAAGGAACACTGAGAATTCATGGTCCTTCCCATACACCATTTTCAGGTCTGAACAAAAATTATTCAGAGATATTTGTGCCTTTTTCTCTCTACATCAACAAAGGAATAAAGATATGGAAGTATCTTCATGAAGGTATTTCTTTCTCATCCCATATGCAGGCAGTTCCTCACAGAAAAACACATGACATGACTTCTAACATCATCAGACACCAATCAGTAACAGCTACCAAAATTTAATACTAATTACTAAAAGTGTGTATCTTCAAAATTTGCTTGCAAAGTTTAAGTCTCAAAGAAACAACTCTGGGTTCTGTGTCCTGGCTATGCTGCGCACACACAGGTGTCACCTGCAGTCACCACCCTGCAAACCCGGCTACCTGAGTTCCAACTGGACACTGGCCCCCAGGCTTTGCATCGCTGGCAGGATCTCAGCAGAGTTATTTCAGCCCTGTTTCCCTTTTCTTAAATAAAACAAGGGCCTGAAAAACACACTGCCTTGAAACATCTAAAAATATAGACGCTGCCTTGGAAAGCCTTAAACAGAAGGAAAGTAGAAAGCCATAGTTTCAAAAAGCAGGTTCATTTTTTATTTAGGAATTCTGTTGCTGCACTTCAATCTTTGCTAAGCATGCTCATCACTGAGTGCTTGGTACTCCACCATGCTTTTAGCAGGACTTGCAGGCCAGGTATGAGCAGTCATAATTGCCTTCCCAACTACTGGTTGCACAAAAAGTGAATTAAAAATGAACTAAACCAATTTCTCACAGGGACCTACATGCCTGGCCCTGCAGGTGGGAAGGAAGGGTTCCTGCGAGGCAGCAGGCTCCCCTCACCTCTCCTGCAGTGAAAGCAGTGTAAGCAATGCCCAATGCCACCAGGGCAACCTGTGACCATACAGGGAACAGATGAGGGCTGGGAAATATGTGCCCTGAGCTGGCCAAGGAGCACAGAAGGAGAAAAGAGGATACACTTGGGTCTTGCTGGTCACCTCTGGGGAAGCCTAGAAAACCCTGGAACTTGGGAGACAAAACCAAGCATGCTAATGTGGGGTAACAAGGAAGTTTAAATAAACCTTTTTTGTATTGCATTACTAGATGTAGTTACCAACTGCAAGTTGTGAGTGACATCAAACCAGGTGCTCTTGCTGCACTGGCTGAAGTTCTGAAAACTCCTGTCAGGGCATTTTCTATGCTATGCCCACGAATATCTATTTTCTATGAAATGGGGATTTTTTCATACTTGTAAGAGATGCAAAGAGGATCATAGAACCCAGTATCTACTGTCTTTGCTGCCCCTAATTCTGATTGTCTAGATTAAAAAGTTGTACACAACAGCTTATGTAGCTCAATACAGCCTTGTGTATGGATCATCTTACAGAAATATCAATATGGCCTTTACTACCTGAATTTCATGTGCAAATAAAATATCTTTTAACTATTTCAAGACCATTGCTGAAGGTGTACAAGACACTCCAATTGTTTCTCTCTTCATTTGTTGGTGGTCTGGGATCAGTAAGGATGGCAGCAGCTCAAAGAAGTACCACCACTTCTACAATCTCATGCAGGATCAAGCAAGAGCTCACAAGCATCAAACTACAGAGACAGAGGGGAACTCCCCACACTTAACAGAAGGTTCTGGAAATGCTGCCTCACTACTCCTCAGTTAAAAAAAAAACCTTGATTGGTTCATCTGCATTTGAAAGCCCTCTTCCTCTTGACTGGATAAAGATATTTAGCGGGATATATTTAGTGAAAATAAAAACAGGTTGGCTTTATTTTCAAGATTTCTTGCAAATGAGATTACTGAGGTCAGAAGTTACTGTCTGACTTTGAAAGCAGCTGGCTGAGATCAGATAATGCAGATCTCAGATCATTTAAAAGGGTATGGAAATGTAATACATTTCCCTTTACATCCTGGGACTTCGCTGTTTTTAATTTTTTTGTTTAAATGATAGGATTTCAGTGAAATTAAACCAAGGTAGTTCAGAGATGTATGCAACTGTTTTAACTTCTGAATGAAATGGGTGCTGTAAATGAAAAGGCCAATGCTGACTCCTGATGCTGAAAGCCTGGAGGAAGTATTACAAGGTAAGAGTTAAGTATAAGTCCTTATCTTCTCTAACAGATCTTGAGCCTGGAAGTAAGAAAGCATGATCCTTCAGCGATCCCTCAGGGAATACAACAAGCAAGAAGCACTGCCTCCAGCAGAAGATACTCCCAAGTCTGGGTTCAGCTTGAGACAAAAACATGTAACAGTTCTGTTCAGATTAGGAGAGGTGCCAAAAAAAGGAGTTTATTTTTTTGTCTGACTATACAATAAATAGTATCACAGTGTTACAACTCATTACTCCTGGAAGCAATAGAACAATATCAGTAAAAACATGCAGAGGCCGAATGCAACCTTCTTCAGGCTGCTCCAGAAAACAGCCCTCTATTAAACCACCACAGGGATGCAATAATATCTTACGGGAAAAGAGCATTCACAAAGAACCTGAAGGACTATGAGGCCCAAAGTTAAGCCCAGTCCAACTGCCACATGGCTTCTGTCTTCTAAAGGATGAAGGCTTGCACCATTTCTAACCTTCCCCTTCCTCCCTATGCCTGTCCTAGCTGTGATAGCCCCATCTTTTCCTTTGCACTATCAAGATACTTGGCAAGCCCTTCTTTGATCCACTGTAACTGAAGGACACCACAGAGTCTACAGACTCTGCTGCACATGTTTTCCAGTGTTTCGGTAGCCCACAATAGCACACAATGAATTCTGGCACAAGCACAAGGCTGCCTGTGAGTAACCGGGAGCTGGAGGAAGGACAGAAGGACAGAGAGGGGAATACTTTACCCTTTTTGGAACTGACGAAACATAAAATCCACAAACTCATCCAGTGCCCAGGCACACCGCGCTCTATGCTACTCATGCTGCTGCTCCAGCAGATGGACCCACCAGCATGGAAAAAGAAACATCTGCTCTGAGAAACCACTGCTCTGAGAAAGTAAGGACAATTGTCTGAAACAGTGCTGAACACACATGTTGAAGCAAAATCTCACTGTAAATCCTCAGCCACCACAAATTCACCCTTATTCATTTCACTGCTTTTTCCGTATAGCTCTGTAAATCAGATGTGAATGGTTTTCCACGGCCTTATGGATCACCGCTGACCTAGACCTAAAGGCAACAAGGACTGCATCAGTGTTCTCTTTGAAGTATTTTAGAGTAGAAAAACCAGAAGCAGAAAATAAAATTTAAGTAACCATCCAATCTCAACTGTTTGTTTTAACAGCACAGCCCATCTAAAGTTCAAATAATCGTTTATCCACCATGTAAAAAAGTACATTAAAGATGTTAAAACACTGAACTACATCATTTCACACTTCAGTATCTGATCACTGAGGCATTTTACCTTCCCGCTGATTCTGTGTTCAGAGATTGTAACAGTCTTTTACAATTATTAGGACCACTGTGAAAAAGTTTTAGGATACTGGTAGATTCACACTTGTGTTCATGTAATTGGGCTGAAATCCTAAATCTACTTAAACTAGCAGGACTTTTCCATCAACTTCAGCTGGGTCAGGATTTTATGGAAATTAGACTCTATGTTTTGCAAAAACACAAATAAAAAGATCTGTATTTTTATCCAAAGTTCAAGCAACAGAAGTTGTTCAGTTTCCTGTCTTCATTAGTTTTGTTGTCAAACAACAAATACTACCCACACATGTACTTTTTAATACAATAAGACAAATGTCACTGCAATAATAATTTGAGATTGGAAAGTTTGGCAAGGTGCCAGAGCAGTGAAAGTGATCCCATCACAGATTGTTCAGCAGCAGCAGTGGTAACATTACATTCCTACGTGCTCAGCTCAGCAACATGCTACAGTGAAAAACATGAACACAATTTCATGAAATTAAAGCTGATTCCCAGAGGAGCTAATGAACGTTCTTTTCAGTCACCTTATATTTCCTGTTCAATTTTTGTAAATAAAAATACTTAAGAGTTTCTCTTTTAACCTACTGTCCTGCAGTCTTTGGGCTGGCCTTAAGCTGCAGTATTAGTCAAGCTGCTCACTATTTTTAGAAAAAAGCAATTCAATAAATCACTTGAGAGTATTATAAAGCCAATGGAGACTCTTATTCTGAGGGAATTAAAAAAAAAAAAAAAAGGCATCATTGCTCAATCCACAGCAGTATTTACAGAGCAGACATCAGCATGGACCAGCATGCTCCTGGCTGGCCAAGCAGCCAAGCTCTCATCTTTGAGGCACCGATTTATCCCACAGTCTAGTAAGAGTTCTCTGGTGCTCTTGTACCATTGGAATTTCTAATCTAGCAGCTGGAAAAACAGAGTAGGACTTGAGAGTTCAAAGCTGATTTACAGGATTCTTAGACTTCTCCGTAACCTTGGGTCTGAAGAAAGCTTGGAAGAACAGAGGATCAAGAAAGGCACAGATGGTCTGTGCATCTGCACTTGTCACAGGACACATTACAAATGTTAATTACCAGCCCATGAAAAGCACTTTCTCAATATTTAGTTTTCAGATGAAAAAAATGTCACTTCTATCTCCAAGGAGGACCCACGGAACTACAGGCTGGCTGGTCAGCCTCACCTTGACCCCAGGGAAGGGATCACAAGACAGGGTGGAGTGGGTGATACACTCGTCATGCTGCCACCCAGAGAGACATTGACAGGTTAGAGAAATGAGCCAACAGGAATCTCAAGAAACGCAAACACAGGGAATGTAAAGTTCTGGACCTGGGGAAGGACAATCCCAGGCACTAGTTTGCGCTGGGGGCCACCCAGTTGGAAAACAGCTTTGTAGAAAAGGCCCTGGGTTCCCAGTGGACACCAAGTTGAACATGAGCCAGCAATGAGCCCTTCTGGTAAAAAGCTGAACCATGTCCTAGGCTGCTTCAGACAAAGTATTGACAGCAGGTGGGAGGAGGTGATCCTGCCCCCTCTACTAAGGCACTGGAGAGGCCACACCTGGAATGACAGGTTCAGTTCTGGGATCCCAAATACAGGAAAGACATGGACACACAAGAGAAAGTGCAGCAAAAGGCCACCAAAATGATTTCAACATGTAGAAGAGAAGGCTTTGGAGAAACCTCATTACAGCCTTCCAGTACCTCAAGGGGACTTACAAAAAGGAGGGAGAGGGACTTTTTATATGGGCAGATAGTGACAGGACAAAGAGCAACAGTTTTAAAATTAAAATAGGGCATGTTTAAAGCAGCTGTTAGGAAGAAATTTTTTATTCAGAGGTGAATACCCCAGCCCTGAAGTGTTCAAGGTCAGGTTGGATGGAGCTCTGAGCAGCCTGGTCTAGTCAGTGAGTGACATCCCAGCCCGAGGCAAGCGGCTTGAAACTAAATTATCTTTAAGGTGCATTCCATTCCAAACTGCTCTATGATTCTGTGATTAAGAGACTGGATTATCTCTCCTATGAGGAGAGCTGGGACTATTCAGCCTGGAGAAGAGAGGGCTTAGAGGAATCTTAAAAATGTCTAGAAACACCTGAATGGAGGGAACACAGAGCCAGGCTCTTCTCAGTTGTGCCCACTGCCAGGAGCAGAGGCGATGGTCACACACTGAAACACAGGAGGTTCCCTCTGAACATCAGGAAACACTTCTTCATTTGTGAGGGTGACCTAGTACTGGCATACCTTGCCCAAAGAGGCTGTGGAGTCTCCCTCCTTGAAGATATTCAAAACCAATCTGGACATGGTCCTGGGCAATCAGCTCTGCATGACACTACCAGAGCCAGGGGGTTGGGCCAGGTGATCTCCCAGGGTCCCTTTCCAACTCAAACATTCTGTGACAAAGATTAAGCAGCACATCTCTACCCACTGGTATGTACTGAATACCTGAAGGCTGACCATTCTCAACTGATCTCATTCTAGACAGAAAAGAATATAGTGAACGAAGATCAGAACTGTTAGTGGCTTCACCTTTATTCTTACATAGTTACAGTTTTCTAATACAATTCCTTTTAGAGGCAAAGTGGTTACATTTGCTCTGTGTCCAAACAACGACAACAACAAAATTACACAAAAAAAATCCTCAGCAAATTAGTCCCATTCATTCTTTATTAGGGGAGAGTGGAGAAAAAAAATACTATCTTATTTTCTTACTACCCCCAGCTTTGCCTCCAGTAATCTGTATCATGTTTAAACTTTTAAAATTTTCCATAAGGAAGAAAAGAAAAAAATGCCAAGTCTGGTCATGAATTTTCCACACCAACTTCACTAGGCAGGTTTTCACTCAAGAGCAACAAGAAACTGAATGAAGTTTGAAATTTAAAAGTTAATTAACTTTATCTACTTACAAAAATATGGCTAAGCTGCTGGTGTTTATCTGCCTCTCTTGTCTCACCCTTTAGTTGTTCCTCACAGTACATCAGTGTCCATTCATATCTCATGTTACTCTTTGCAGAAGTAGGCAGACCAGGACCATGCTTGTGAGTTTGTACACAGCCTAGCCTAACAGGCTACAAGTTCAGGACATGAGTTCTGGTGTTCTAGTAACTAGCAGTATTTATAAAAATAACATTATCATTATTAGTCTGAAATGGAACGTTTAATTTTCCTCCTAAGTTCCTAATGTGTCCTGCAAGGTCTCTCCTTCACTACGGAAATCTCATATTTGAAGCTTGTATTTTGCAAATTGCCTCTTAAAATACATCTGCACACACCTATGAAAGCTAAATTAAATAACACTTCTGCTAATCAAGCAGGAAAACCCACTTTTTTGGTCCACAGTAAGTATACAGTCCATTCAAACAGCAAAGCTGAAAGTCTGATTTAAAGGACAGCAATGAATTCACACCTGGCTTTAGAAATAAGGCGCAAAAGAGGAGGGAGTAAATTCAATGCAGCTGAACAACACGTAAATAACAGGCAACTGATTTCTTCCACACAAGCTCTAAAGATTCTTCTGCACCCCATATATCACACAGATGTCTTTATCTTTAAAAAACAAAAAAAAAGGGTGAAAAAATCAACCCAAAACATAACAAACCACAAAAATAATGTCCAAAAGCATAATTTTTCGTGAACTCCTACCAATGTCTGCCATCCCCACTCTGAAACCTCTTCCTTACTTTGTACCTGTCGTAAATTTCACTTCACAAGGCGGGTAAACCTGAGCCCAGTGTTGAAGTGCAAGCATGAAGTTAAAGTCTTGCTTACACTGCTTGGGCTTTTGGATTCCTCTACCATCATCACACAGCTCTCTGGGCCTTCAGTTTGCAGACTCTGCATCAGATCATTTTCCATCATTTTGGGAGCTATGTATTTACAGGATCAAATCGACTTGTGGGAAGTTCATCCTTCTGAACTATGAAGAGGTGCTCACAAACAAGCCAGTATCTGGAATACATAGTTCCACGGGTGAGGAACAGGTGCAGCATCCACAGTCAGCTGGATGAGGAATGTTCTATGTCCATACTCTTAGCCTGGGGACCGAAATCGGGCTGGAGATAAACTGGCAGCCCAACTAGGCTGAACAGAAGAAAGCACTAACCCCTTTACTATTCTTAACAGCAGAGAAAACATTAACATGCTGGCATGTTATCACAATCCCATGTTCACTACTAGCCCACATTCTCAATCACAACACTCTAATGGTTAACAGGCAAATTAGCACAGCTTTGCTACTTGCAGTGGGGTTTTCTTCTAAGTATCTGATAAAGTCAGCATCAAATACTGCTGATGGACCCTACTTCAAAACTCCTTTCCCTATCATCAAACCCAGCAGTTTCCACAGACTGCATTAACCCCAGCGTGGTACTAACATGACTGTGATATCTGAACTGGGCTGCATACAAAAGATGAATTAAACAGGACTGCAAATTAACCCACGCTTCAGGACAAAGTACTAGTAATTACACTATTTATACTTTTTCATCTCATTTCAAATGGCTGAAAATCCAAATGCAGCCAAAGCAAATACGGGCTGCACAAAAAGAGTTTCACATGTAAAATGAGTCTGCCTAATCAGCACCTTGCTGTTATTCGTTTCTATAAAGAGATTAATGAACTAGTTCTGACAAAGTAAGAAAACACAGCTCTTCTCAACAAGGCTTTACAGGCTCTCTAAAACTGGCTATTCTGCCATTACCCACCAGCCACACACAGCACACTCATGCCTCTTTCAGCATGGTAGCAAAGCAGGGTAGAAAAAGCAACAAAAATGTTCGCCAGCGTTCTCCTCTTGGACAGCAATACAGCTACTGCAATATAAAGACACAATTTTTGTATCTTCCCCATGACCACCAGCCTCTCTTTTTTGTCACGTATGTTCTCTCTTTTCTCGACTTCAGAAACCAGAGAAATAACATTTATCTTTTTATAAAGTACTTCTTCCTCTCTATCCCTATGCTTTAGTCTGAGGGTCAAAACCAGACTATGAAAGGCACAGCCACACAGTGGACTTCTTTCTGGAGCAGAGAATATGGCTGTAAGACCTAATAGCATCAGTACTCTGCTGATCTTGACTAGCAGACCAAATTCTCAGGCACCTTTTAACAATATTAATTTCATTGCTGATCCTGTGATGCTTTCATCTACGTATCACAGGCAATCCACAGAAGTGACTTTGTCACAAGCCCCTGAAACTTCTAGGTTTAAAATGCCATTTCACCCAAGGGCACAGATATCAAGTGTACATGTGAATACACACCAGAACACCATGTAATGCTTCTTAATCGCATTACCCAGATACCATACACTGCAAAACCAGCACTCAGATCACTTTGCTTTCAAGTCCAATTAAATTCTGAATCTCTTCAGGATGTCAGTATTGGTCACTGCAACAATTTATGTCATTTCTCAGGAGTGAACACCCCTTCAATATACTTTGTCCCCAGTGCCCAGTTCAGAAGCCCAGGTCTGAGAGTCAAATGCTGCTGACTCCATGCCACTTGTCCATTTGGAAAGAATTCCAGTTGACAAATCCAATCCTATTACCCTCCCAGTGCTCTGCAGTTGGACCTCAGTATTCATTTTATGCCTGCTTCTCTCATTAATGGAAACACAACTCGCTTGGAAAACCCACCTTCCCACACACTCAGGGCCAAACAGCCAGAGCTACTTTTGGGAAGCACCTTTGCAGATTGCTTCAGGCTTAAAAGCACTCAGAAACACAATGCCAAGAGCAGGGAAGTTTAATCTGTTGCTTTAAAATTACTTGGAAGAACCCTCACATTAAGCTTTGAGAACTCCCACACTAATGATCTCTAAAGAAATACACAGAAACCAAAGATAATTTATTTACAATGTTAAATTTTAAGCCTTCATAGTTTATAGTACTCAGAAGTATAAGCAGAGAAAGCAGAAACCGAGCAGGTAGTGACAGTTAGAAATACTTCTCCAAAGAAGGTAAATAGGTGCACCTGGTTAACAACGGTGACTTGTCAGTTTATTACCTACACTAAAAGTAGCGTAACAGGCATTACTACACTCATCTCATCTGTGAGGTAGGTTTACTATTCACGGAAGTAAATACAACCAAGGACAATATTTTTGTATGTATACATACTCCTGAGTGTAAGGCAGAAATACCAGCAACCTCTAACACTCCTACTACTTGAAAGCATGTTGAGGGTTGAGAAAGAGGACAGGACACTCCCACATTATATGCAGATTATACCTATGTAATCCAGTTATATTTCAGATTTTATGGTGCTCCACTTGAGAATTTCACTCTTTTTTCCTATTAGGTACACACAGGAAGTTCCTCTAAGCCTCCTCTACTAAAACTTCCAGGACTAAGGGGAGAATGATGGGACCAGAGCCCATTACGGTGCTCTTCATCCTAAGCCTACCACTCAAGCGTCAAGCGTTGGTTCTGTAGCAACAAAGTTGTTGCAGCCTGTCAGGCCTCAGTACCGTGGATGGTACTGACCCAGACACCATAACCACAACTCATGGCATTTGACAAACTCAGTGAAGAGCTCCAGTCCAATGACCCAACTATGTCAGACTGATTCTCTGAGTGCTGTACCAAATAGTGCTGAAGCAATATGGGGATAGCTTGCATTTCTGCTGCTATTTTCCTTTGTGTGTTGCTTGTTTTGGATTTGTTTCCTTTCCCCCCCCCCCATCTGTGGATAAAGGAAAGATCCCAATGGTAATACAGCACTCCTAATCATCCAATCCTGAACTCTTATTAAGTAAGAATTATTACCCAGATTTAAAAAAATAAAAATCAATTCAAATGGGTGCCCTTTAAACTTTCATACACGTTTATTTTCCATAACCAGTGTACATGTATCACACGAATCCTTTGTAGTACTATACACAGACTTAATCCTACCACCCTGGTTATCCCAACAGAAAAATAATTACAGAAAACGCTTCATAATAAAATCATTAAGCCTAAATCTGCGGGATCTCAGCCAGTGGGTGTGTTCATCAGGTTGTTCCAAACCGCACCGATTTCAGCGCACTGCCCGCGCACGCTTCTATGGGACTAGAATCGGGCCTCTGCACAGAACGGCTGCATTCCTAAACTTTCCGCAGGTCGCCCACCCGGGCCTCCTGCCCACGGCCAGCCGCGCTCGCAGGAGCCCCGCCGGGCCCGGCAGCTCGCACGCCCCGCAGGCACAGCTCTCCGAACACCTCTGCGCACACGGCCGGGCTGAACATCCTCGCAACCGCGCCAGCCGCGCGCTTCACCCCGCCAAGTCTCCACTCCCAATGCTCAAACTCCTTCAGACCCCGGTGGCTCCCCACGCCCCTCGCCCGCTTTCAGCCAGCCGCCCCCGCCGCCCGCTTTGCCTGGGACTTGCTGAAGGCCGGCCGGCCTGCCCGCCGTCAGAGTCCCCGCGGCCCCCCGGCGCCAGCCCGCTCCCCCAGCCCCGCCGCCAGCCCCAGGCCGCCCCCAGCGCTCCCCGGCCCGACCCGGGACACCGGCCGGCCCGGCCCGGCCCACCAGCACCGCACCCCCGCCCGGGCCCCGCAACCGCCCCCGCCCCAAGCCCTCCCGGGACGCACCTTGAGGCTCCCCCGGAGGGAGCCCTTGCCGTGGCCGGCCGGCGCCGGGGGGGCGCTCCCCAGGCCGCCCTCCTCCTCCTCCTCTTCTTCCTCCACCTCAACCACCACGTCCTCGTCTTCGTCCTCTTCCTCCAGCGCCGCGGCGGAGCCCTCCCGCCGGGGCGGCCTCCAGGCGCTCTCGGGCTTGGGGGGCCGGACCGCGTCCACCTGCGCCGCCGCCGCGCTCAGCCGCCGGCTGCCCATGCTGGAGCGCTTGGCCAAGCGCCGCGCCTGCATGGTGCCTCCGCTCGGCCGGCCCGGCCCGGCCGCCTCCCGCCGCGCTCAGCCCCGGCCGCGGGCAGCGGCCCCGCTGAGGTGCCCAAGGGGCGGCGGCGGCGCTCACCGGGGGGCGGCGGTGGGTGTGTGCGGCGGGCGCGCCGCGGCCATGGGGGCCCGCGACCGCAGCCAGGCGGGCCCGGAGCCGGCGCGGCCGCCCCGCCGCTTGCCCACCTGCTCCCGGCGCCCTCCTCCTCCTCCGCCGGCTGCCCGCCCGGCCCGGCCCGGCCCGGCTGTCGGGCGCGGCGCGCGATCCCCTCCCGCTCGCCCTTCCTCGCCGCCGCCGGTCCCCGGCGCCAAAACCCGGACTGGATTCCCGCCGGCCGCGGCTCCGCCAGGCGCGGGGCGCTGCGGCCGCGTTGCCTTCGCCCGGCGCCGCGGGCGGATTTCGCTGCCGGGCAGGCCGCCCCCGCCGCCCCCCGCCTCGCCCCGGGTGCGCCCCGCCGGGGAGCGGCGCTTCGGCCGGCCCTGCCCGCCTGGGCTCTGTTTACACGGCAGGAGGGCCGGGGGTGCCCGACAGGACATTGCGGTGCTGCAGCGTGTCCAGAGAAGGGCAACAAAGCTGGAGAAGGGTCTGGAGCACAAGTCCCGTGAGGAGTGGCTGAGGAAGCTGGAGTTGTTTAGCCTGGAGAAAAGGAGGCTCAGAGGGGGCCTTAGTGCTCTCTACAAGTCCCTGAAAGGAGGTTGTAGGCAGGTGGAGGGCGGCCTCTTCTCAGATAAGTAGTGACAGGACGACAGGATGAAGTCTTAAGCTACGCCAGGGGAGGTTGGGGTTGCACATCAGGAGGAATTTCTTAATGGAAAGGATGTTTAGACCTGGGACTGAGCTGCCTAGGGGAGGTGGTGGAGGGAGTCGCCGGCCCTTGGAGGTGCTTAAGGAAGGACTGGAGATGGCACTTGGTGCTATAATTTAGTTGACACGGTGGTGTTCAGTCATACATCAGATTCGATGATCTCAGAGGTCTTTTCCAACTTACTTGATTCTGTGACAACCCCCACCTGCAGGACAGGCTGCCAGATTTCTCAGGCCTCAGTAAAATAAAATTATTTTACTTCTTCCCCCCTAAAAAAGATAAATGGGGGGAAAAAATGGAACTTTTGGAGGTGATGCCTGAAGGATTTTTCTGCTTTTCTTCTGAATACTTCTTACACTGTTCCCTATATTCACAAGTATTAGCATGCATACTTGTGATGCTTTAGGTGATAGTTTAGCCTGGTTTCATGGTGTTTAGCAGGCCAGTAGGCTAAACACCCCTGAAACCACATAGAGTTAGAAGACCAAACACCCTGTTTTCATGGGCCCTCAAGGTCTCCTAGTAGGACAGATTTTGTAAACTAGAAGTTAGCCCACCCAGGCCCCTTATTGGGCCCTCCTGGTAGATATGCTAATGTGTAGAGTCTTTAATTGTATACTCGGTTGGGGGACGGGGCTTTTGCGGCGTGTTCTACCTGGACGGCAGAAGCCATCGAACGGGATCCTATTAAAATACCGAGGTAAACAACCCCCAACCCTTTCACCGTGTCTGAGCCTTTATTTCTTAAGACCAGAAAAGGGCATCAGAGGAAAGAAAAGAAATTAAGAAGTTGTTTGGATTTTTTTAAGATCAATAATTGAAGCAGTGGTATCTATACCCTGTTGAGAAGAAAATTATCTGGAACAGTTAGGGAAATAACTTGTTTCAAATTCTGTGTTTTAAGCTTTAAAATACCTTTCTGAAAAGCTTTCTTAAAACATTAAAATAGTTTCCAAACAGTTTAGAGTTACTGTGGCCAGCTTTTAAATTTGCTACAGGCTTCTGTACCATTCATTAATGCCTCCTGAGACTGAATTATACTTAAGGTTGTCACATGCTTTTCCTAAACTCTTCCTCTTTAAGTTTTAAGTCTGCGTTTACATGTTGTTTTCTAGCCATATGTATATTCTTTTCCATCCACAAGTGAATTACAGTAATTCCCTTCTCAGTGTTCAGTGCTTTTCTCCCTGCACATTCTGTTCTAGAGACCTGCCAACAGGCCAAATGTACACATATTGTCAGCATGAGGCCAAGCTTAACCCTAGGTTAATTCATCCCTTTCAAAAAGTAATGCTATTTTTTATTCTGGAACATAGCACACAGCATTTTTAGGCAAAAAAAATTATACATAATACAGTACCCATTCTCAAAGAAATACTATAGTTACTTTTCATGTCAAACTGTGTAAGTTGTTTGAGTTCTCTCAACCCAACCCACAAACCAGTTGTTTTCATTCATTATTTCAAGGTTCCCCAAGATCTGGCTCAAGATCCACAACAAAATTTCCGGCAAATTCTGGAATATCAAGGCTTCCAGCAGTGTTTCCCCACCCCTCCAAAAGTGTCTTTTCCAGATGTTTTGCCAGTGATTTGACCAGCTGCACTGCAATGTCGGCTCAGCCCATCTCAGCAGAACAGCAGCCAAAACTCCTGGTACATGCTGCCACAAGATGTTCTGTCTTTTTCCTGCCACTACATGTGTACTTAGCTTCTTGACAGCTGGCTGAGTGGATCAGTCATAGTTTTTTGACGCTGATATTGCATAAAGGAGAGATCTATGGAAGAAAAAAAAAAAAATGCTTTTTTGGTTTTATTCCTCTGCTGAATGTTCAGATTTAGAGTTTAGGTTTGACATAATTAAGTTATGCTTAGGTTTTACCTTAAGCATGAATTCCAACATGAATTTCAATGATTGTCATAGTTCCTTATACCTTAAAGTCATGGAATAGAATCATTCCAATACCTCCTAGTCTTCAAATTATTTGAAATGTTTTGTGTCATTTGAATACCACTGTGATCTTTTCAAGTGGCCTGTGTTCACAGTTATTGGAATTATAATTGTTTTACTAAGGATCCCATTCCTTATACTGGGATATATACTGAGAGACTTCCTTAACTTTTTCGAAGTCCTGTATGTTTTAATTGCAGCAAAACAAGAAAAAAAAATTACAAACTATACATGCAGCAAGTGTGTTGTCACTGAATTGTATTATATGTGCTAGCATGAACACCACAAATAACTGAATAGAAACCAAAGGATCTCTTGCAGAAAACGGTGGTGATAAAGGATAGCTGGGCTTGTACAGGCACATCTGTTAACTCCCACGACAGCTTGCACTTCAGCCTCTCTTTGAACTCCCTATTCAGCCTTTTTGCCAGGTTTGTTCTGGGATCTGCTGTAAGGTACAGCTAACTTGACACCTCTTGCCCTGAGGTTTGGTGGATGAACATAAAAGCATAAATGTTAACCAATATCAGGCTTTTAGTTGTCAGTTCAACAATTGTTTCAAAAATTGCTTAGCTGAGTTCTCTGGTTTGGGAGCATGGTGGCAGGAGGCAAAGAGGCTGAGACAGGTTCTCAGGAACACACAAAACATCCCAGGCCTGCCTGCCTGCCTGCAGGAGGGTGCTCCATCCCCCCAAAATGCTGCCTCTTCTCCACAGGACTACACCAGATCATGGCCCATCAGATCTCAAAGCACAGCAGAACAGCAGGTGAGCCCTGTAAGAGTTGGTCAGGGTGACAGACGAAAAGTGTAACCAAATTCTGGTAGAGGGAGAGATGCCAAAATAGTTTTGGGGTCCAGAGGGAATAACAATCCAGAGTTCACTAGGCTGATGGCCAGGGCAGTCCCAGGAAAGGGTTTAGAGAAGACTGACTTTCCATTAGTAATCTGAGCTGCTAATGCTTTTTACTCCTGCTGGGTTATCAAATGCAATAAGAAGCCAGTGTTGACAACTCTGCAACAGATTGGTTAAAGATTTCTAGCACTTCCCAGGCAAGCCAGATTGGAGCTGTAGTAGGAATAACTTCTCTCACAATATTTGATACAAACAAAAGATAGAAATGACTGTTTGCTCCATTTCTCCCAGTCTGTCTGACTTGCAGTATGAATGGAGCTGAAGCTGAACCCTTGTCCTTCCAGTGCTTCCCAGGGGAGCTGAATTATGGAGAAAGTCAGGGAATCCTAGATACAGTCTTCTTCTATATCTTTACATTCACAAATAGTCAAGAGTCAAACACAGGTCATAATCCACTATCACGCATCAACATTTTTTGCCCAAGACTCCGTGTTAGCACTCTTGGGGTGATCTGCTGAACAGTTTTGGCCCTTAGCCACGGACTGACATCAACTAAATTCTTGTGATATATGGGGTAATATGGTATCACTTAGCTCAACAGAGATGTCTCATTATTGTACCACAGCATAATACGCCTCTAACGCAAGTACGGGCTCTGGCTGGAATAAGAACTGTTTACATGTCAATGATTTCCAAGCTTATTAAAAGTTAATGTGCACATCCACACTCCCTTTGTGTACATAGCTCTTCAACACAGCAGAAATGTTTCAGAAGATGCTTTGCCTCTAACCTTAACAATCAGTTCATACTTCCAAAAATGAAATTTCTCTCTCTCTAAAGATATGAGACAATTCAAATGGTAAGTACATATAAGCATATATATCTCCCTCTAGAAGTTCTTCTAGAGCAGTCTGTGAAGGTGAATTACACTGACAGCTTTTCAGTTAATCTTGAATAATTATTGTTTAACTTTTTTCAGTATATCCACTGGGCAGCCCTGTGCACTAGTCACAGAATAAAATCTAGCTTTCCCAAGCACTGCCTTAACTACTCTGTGCTGATTAACATCAGGTGAAGTTGTCTTATGATACATATTTTTCCCGAACCTTTTGTTTAGTCCATCATTCAGCTAAGTATTCCTCAAATTTCAAATATAATTATTTACTGATCTGTTTGACATTTTGTTCTATTCAGCAGCTGCTACTTTGTTCCGCGATCAT
This sequence comes from Eopsaltria australis, assembly GCA_034509425.1. Classification (NCBI taxonomy): domain Eukaryota; kingdom Metazoa; phylum Chordata; class Aves; order Passeriformes; family Petroicidae; genus Eopsaltria; species Eopsaltria australis. The sequence goes on from JAVTVJ010000056.1 coordinate 1,312,898, forward strand.
GACTGCAGGCAAAGCTTGCCTGACATCACATCAAGGGAACAAATTCCTTTTACTTCAAAAAGCAGAGATTTTTCTGTAATGCTGCAGGAGGCACTACTCTGCAACCTCCCTGCTCGCTGGTCCCAGAACTGCTTCCACCAGGGACCATCACTCAGCAATGCAGCTTCCAGCAGGGACGAGCACTAGCCACAGATAACAAGCACTAGTAGGGGTGTGCTTTAGTTTGCCTCATAGGAGCAGGTGGCTACATCATAGCAGGCATTTTATTGGACCACCCTGAATCCTGCCTCAGCTAGCACTCCTTTTTTTTTTTCTTTTCTTCTCTTTTTTTCCTCTCCCTTTTTTTTTTTTTTTTTTTAATATGCCTTCAAGGAAAGAGTACTTTGGTATTTTCTTTAATATCTGAATATTTTTCCCCTGGTCCATGAAAGCCAGCTTTTTATCACTAGAGGCAAGATCTCCCCTGCTCCTGCCTCCTCCCAGACTCATGCTATGCTTCAGTTCTTGCCCTTAAAAAACCTAGCTGCAATACAAAGCAAAGAAACCCTCAACTTACTGCATATTTAATCACATTTTTTTCAAATATAACCTACTCAAATAGTAATTCACTTTTCACTTTTTAGTGTGCAACAAATGTATTTGTTGGAGCTTTGGTAGTCAAACTAGCATGTGCACTAATTGTGTGTGTGTTCCACTTCCCTCATAATCCCAGGCTTTTGAGCCCCTGCCAACTTCTTTATTCAGGGACCTGCCTTCTCCACACTCCCTTTGTAAACTTTGCATTTGTTTTGCTTTCTAGTGATCATTGAAGTTCTCACTCCAGCTGGGAGGACAGCCAGGCACCTTCAAGAACAAGGGAATGATTGACAATATTAGGCAGAAAATTGTCTACCAGATGCTGTTCAAAAGGAGAGGTGGCAACCTTCCGACCCCCTTCTCAGTATGCGAAATCATCGCTTCTGTGACACGCCTCTGCCCCACTTGTCAGCAGAGTGGGGAGCACAGGGTCACTTCAGCGTCTGGCTGTTGTGCAGTAAAATGCCACCCTGCAGACAAGGCTGTGCCTCCTGCAGGAAGGAGGTCCCAGTGCCAGCCATGCATTGGAATGAAGTGGAAAAATTCACCAGACATTACACATTATTTTTCAGTTACCACTCTGAAATCCTGACTAGGTCTGAATAACCTGACTGGTACAGAAAGGAATTCCAGAGAGTCCATCCTGGGACTGTGAGAGAATTAACACCAACCAGACCTGCGCAGCTTTTTAAAAACCCCTCCCCAGAGGTGTTCTGTTGCCATTAGTACTTCAACACAGTTTACATGTTTATGTCTCCTAAAAGGTTTTGTTCCCCCCTGAAAAAAGAGATCAGCTTTACTGGAGTTTCATGCTAGTGATAATACAATGACTATAGTTCCCCTTTTTACTTATTAACTAGACAGAGAAAAACAAAGGGATGAACTTGAAAAAAGAAAGACTAACATTTTCCTACTTAATTAGCTGACTGAACATGAAAAAAAAACAGAGAGAGGAAACACTTTTTCTGAACAAAAGCAGTGCAGGACAAAAAAACCCAAAGAGTCTACACTGAGGACAGATACACGGGCCCCTAAAATGCAAATGTTCGAGCACAAAATAGAAATAACCATATATACATTGTTGTGTTTTCTTACACACAGACACAAAAATAAAAAGCTATTTGAGGGAGTTTCTATGTTGTTTGTGCTCATGTATGTGGGGTAACAGCAATATCTGTGAATAACAATCCCTGAAATGACACCAGAATTAAAGGAAGGATATAGGAAATGAAAGATGATAATTGTAATGCTATTTTAAGCAAGTGTATTCATTAATTGTTTTAATTCAGGTGGAATTTCCCATGCAAATTAAATTAAATATATACTACGAAAACTGCAAGATTGGCATGTCAACTTCCTCTTTCTTAGTGAAATGTCAAAGAACTCAGCTTGATTCTGAGTCAAAGCTGAATTTGCAGAGGTAGCAATTATAAAGAAAATAACTAGTTGTTCCTTTCAAAATGAACAAATTAGATCAGGCACTCAGAAAAACATAAATATTGCAGGACCCATAAAACTTCTTTCAGACTCACTTTTTACATGGAAACTCCTTTGTAAATCTTGTGGAAGCAAGAAAAAAAAAGACTACATAGCTGCCAGTCAACACCAGCAATAAAAATCTTTACACCAGTAAGTTCAGCAATGGGTACAATTTTATTTTTATAATCTTGCTACCTATTATAATACAGTTTTATTTGCTTAAATTCTTTATCTTGGAGATGAATATTTTCCTTTGAAAAAATGCAGTCCACGTTTTTTTGCTTGCATACCACACTGACATCAACCTTAAAGACTCCAAGTAAACACCACTAACCAGAATTTAAGGGAAACATCAGACAGCCAGACACCTTGAGGATCACCCACACCTCAAAGATTCCTTCATCAATCAGCTGCAAGCTGAAGAGTTAGGAGACATTTTCTGGGTTGTACATGTTCCTATTTTCTAGTGAGTGCAGTAGTTCACAAAAGCTGATTTTTGGTGCTGGTGGAATTTTTTGTTTGGTTGGGTTTGGTTGTTTTGGTGTTTTTTCAGGGAAGCTCCCTGAAAAAAATGGAAGTTACTCTGAAGTTCTTCTTCCAGTCAACTCCTTGGGAGTGTCCAGAAAAATGGACAGTTTTGATGGCCCGTTTTTCCCTAAAAGGCGCTGAACGACACCACCCCCGGCTGTTCCGCTTTACTCGTCCGTCCTCCTTCGGGATCAAGCTGTCCCGTTCTCCATGTGGAAACGCGGCTGACCGCTTCCTGCCTCTCCCACCCTGCTCTCCACCATGAAGAAAAATCCCGAGTAAACAAACCAGCCGCACACGCTCGGAAGCGGACGGGCACAAGTGCAGCGGCCTGCCATGGAAGCGGGGTGTCCCCGCCGGGCCCGTGCCCCTCGCTGTCCCGCCGCTGGTGCCGGCCCGCTCTCCGCACCGCCCCCGGGTGCTGAGGGCCGGCCGAGCTGCGGCGGCCCCCGCTCCATGCTCCCGCCCGCGATCCTGTTCGGCTTTTGCCTCGGATCGCTGCTGCTGCTGCTGCCGGCGGAGCGCGGCGTAAACACGCGCGGCGGGGCCGCGGGGCCCCGGGGCTGCGCGGGCGGGGGCGAGGGCGCGGGCAGCGGCGGCGCCGGGCCGCCCCCGGCCCCGCCCGGCCCCTCGGAAGGGGAGGCCCGAGGGCTGGGCCCCCGGGCGGGGAGGAGGGCCGTGTCCCGGCAGCGGTGGGTCGTGCGCATTTCCTACGCGGCGGCGGAGGAGGGTGGCGGTCCCGGTTTCGAGCAGCTCCTGCCAGCGGCCGCCTCCTGTCTGCCCCTCTCCGTGGCCCCGTGCGGTTCAGCCACTGCAGTGATCGGTGCCACAGCGAGTTATAAATAAACACCGTAAACCCCCCGCTGCTTACACGTCGGAGGGTTGTGTAAGACTTTCGGCTTCCTTAAAAAAATACCCAAATAAAGCCATTGTAATCTTCCTCTGTGAGGGGAAAAAAAGAGTTTAGTAACTTCTATAGAAGAGCTCAGAAATAGGCAAATGTGTAAAATGACCCAAACTCGGGTCTGTCGCACCTCATGATTGTTGAGCTAAAATTGATGACCAGGGAGCCTCTGACGTGAGTGCGGTTGGGACGTGTACTCGAGCAGTTACCTGCTTTACAGGCACTATACAGGTGCAAGTGTGTACTGCTGAACACGTAGTGGGATTTAGGTACAATATACATAATGTGAAATGCAGTCAAGGTCGCAGCTAATGGCTGTGACAAGTTCAATTCAACTGCAGCAACCCCCTGGGAAACAGGAAAAGGTCTTAAGTTCCATGTACTAAATCTCATTTTTTTTCCGGGAGATTAGGGCTTTGGTTTTGTTTTCAGAGGGAAGATGTAGTAAAACAAAAACTGAATTTTGAAGTGGTGGTATTTTAAGCATTTTCTTCTGGTTATCTTTTCAACTCAAATGTTTTGGCTTGAATTTCTAAGTCTTTTAAATTAATCTTCTGGTTTCTAAATGGTTGGGCTTTGTTTAGAAACACTTCAGCTATTCTGTTCTGCCGGCTTCCTTTGGTAGAGGTGTGTTGTATTTTAATCTATGATTTATGTAAGCAAAAAGAAAACCTTGTGGGTACTAACTTGTTACTAAATACAAAGGGTTCAAGTGTTTATAGAACAAACTTACTTGTGTATAATTTCATTTTTTAATTTGAATGAACTGTCAAATCGGGCTTTATTGTGGGAGTAATGGAGCAGCAGGGAGGAGCAGAGCAGAGGGAGAAGCCAGCACGAGTCTTCCTGGAGGCTTTTTGTCCTATTGGTATTAAGGTATTTGGCCAAAAGGTGCTAACACAATGCACAAGTTTGGTGTAGACGGCAAGATAAAAAGTTTCACTTGAGCTAGAGCTTAATGAAGCATCTACTGCCTTGTGTGAGTTAGTAATTTGGGACATGTTACTTGGATAAACACAGTCTCAAAGTGGAAAACAAAGGCAGAGTGAAGCAGCTCAGGGAAGCACAACATAGAAAAGAAAGAACAGGAATGGCTGAGGATGGGTCTAGTCACAGAGGAAGGACAGCAGAAGAGTGGAAGGGCAGGGGGATCAAGTTGTAGGAATGGGAGGCTAGCCTCAAGGCAGTGAATAATAGCAGAGATGTGTATGAAGCCAAGAATTGTGCTTCTAATACTTGTTTCCTCACAATTTCTCCTTGAACACAACTCTTCATGCACAGCTTACAGGGACAGAGGAGAAGAGGACTAGACACCATTGTGAAAGAGGCTTGGGATAATTGCTCATGACACAGGTAAGTGTACTGAAGATACCTGATACAGCTGTTGTTAAAAGTTTGTGTCATTTTCCTTTTGTATCTCTATTTCATGGTCACATTGCTCTTTGTGCTGTTCAGTTCAGCTGTCTGCAAAACCCAAACTTAGGAGACTTGGGACCTAGATTACCATTTTCCTCAAATTCTTATAGAATAACGGCACTGATTTTAGGGGAGAATTAACTTCTTCTGCCACAGAGCATTAAGTGAACAGCTTGCTACATGAATTATTATTTTGAGTGTTTTAATTCTAATAACTAAAGTGTAGCATAGTTCTTTCAAAAAGGAGATCAGTTAACTGACACCACCTAACCTTGCTAGTTATCTACAAGTAGATTACAGAGAATGATACTCCTTTGCACATGCATTTTGCAAATGTTCTCCTTGGTTGTACCCTTTATTTTGCAAATTGCAGACATTGAGATGAAGGGTCTATAATTTCCTAGCTTGCCTTTCTCTTGGAACACTGGTGCTGCACTGGCATGCATCCACTTTGCCGTGACTTCATTTGAATACAGCAAATTCTTTATTATGATGAACAAAGGGTTGCTCTCTGGTCTGCTTTGAATCTCAGTCTGCTCATGGAGATTAGTGGGTTTTGAGCAATGCCAAGTCACTAAATATCTCCGCTTCACTGATCTCAAAGACATTTGTGACAATGGATTTAGTAGTCATTTTCATGCATGTTCTTGCCTTTGAATTGATAATACCTTCGTAGTTCTGCCTCCCATTGCTGTTTGAGTCTCCATTTCATGCAAAAGGGTTTAAATTCACAACTTCTCTTTACTCGTATGTTGTTGCTTTGAGATACATAAGCACATTTGTTTGTGGTTTTAATCCTTGAATACAACTCTCTTTCATCTCTTTGCTTTTATTTGCAATTTGGGGTTTATTGTCATTCGTGTTACTTAGAAATACCTTGTGGCTAAACAAAGTCTTATTTTGATGATTATCATATTGCTTCTGTCAATTGAACAAAACCTTGCATAATTAAGCAGGATCGTGAAATGACAAATTTTAAATTTTCTCACAGATTGGTGGTCGGCCTTTTTCCTGAAAATGTCTTAAGACAAGGAGTATTACTTTATTGTGATGTACGAGACAGAAAGTGGGAAACCGTTAAAAAACAGTGGGTTAAATTTTCCAGAAGTGGACAGATTCCAAAAACCTTGTGTTGCTGCCAGGTCAAGCTGTTGACTTCTTTAGTTGTTCCAGGAGAACAGCAATTAATCTCCAAAGCTGGGTTTGGTTTCAGAAAATGGATGAGCACAGTGAATTCCTTATTAAACTGAAGAAATTTACTAAGCCGACTTCCTTTAAAGAGTAAAAGCAAAAGTGTTTAAAGCTCAGTTTACATAAAATTCAGATCCACCAACACAGACATAAAATAGGTAAGAGAAGTATTAGGAAAGGCTGAAAAAAACCCAAATAAATCTTGGTGGTAGTTTCTCTATAATGAAGTTGCTCCTAGTTCAGGATTTGGCTGTTGTACTCCCAGTCCATGCACACCGTAGGATACAGTATTTCAGAAACCTTTTCTATGTGAATCTTTGAAGATTTGTCCTACTCAGTATCTTTACCTGCATTCCAAAGGTCTGTACTGTCCTCTGGAGTACAAATTCACACTGATGAATCCAGTGGATCAGCCAGGGCCTTTGCTTCTGTTCGTAACATACTCTGACATCAGCAACACAAAACCAAAGTGGGTGGCATAAAAACCTTTCAAGAAAGCTGTGTCAATGCTGTGCTACAGTCACAGCAACAGGCCACAAGGGCTGTATTTAGGGGGAGCAGCCTGCCTGAGAGAGTTGCTGTCACTTCTCTTGCTCCAAGTGCCGAATCAGCCTGAGCTGTGAGCCACGGATCACTTCCACCTGCCGTTCCTGATGTTGGTTAGGAAAGATACTTGGCCTCAGGCTATTAAATCTAGGGCAAGGTTTCACTAAAGGTGGTGTCCAAACTGCCACTGAGCAATGAGAGGTCACCCTGCATCACTTGCCCAGGGATGTTAGTAGTAAATCTTGCTTGGTGGGATTTGTATCATTGTAAAGTGTTAAAAAACTGGCTCTTGTTTTTGTACTCAAACAGATATTTTGCTGCAGTGTGACCCTGGTCTTTGCTTCTCAGGCAGCCACCTCCAGGTCTTCTTACCAGACCCAGGGTTTCCATATACCTGTTGTCAGCTGTGCTCCACAGGAATCCCATCACCTTTACAGATTTAGTTAAAACATCTTCCAGCTGTCAGCATTTCCACCCCAGGTTAAAAAACACAGATCTCTAATCCCTGAGTTCTAATCATGTACCAGCCACCTTGATCCCAGTGTTCTGGCCTGGCCTGAAGGTGCCAGCAATAGAAAGGGATATTACTGTTTTGCGGTGTTTCTTTTCTCAAAGCATAATTATAAGCCTCAAGTTTTGCACATAGATATGTACCAACAGGTACTAGGCCTGTAGAAATTTTTCCATTGATCAAACTTGAATTTCATTCACAGTTACAGTCAGGGAAGCAGCTTCCAGTGCATGCACAGAACATTTGCTTGCTAATGAAGAATTTTTAAACCTTTCCATGAAACTTCGTAATACTAAATGTAGCCAGAAAGATTGTTACCTCGTATCTGCCCAAAATTCGCACTGCTGAAAAGAGCAAGATGATTGAATAAAACGCAAGATTTTCCAGTTTGCCTCTCAGCAATTATGAGGAACAGGAGATAATGAGGAAGAAACTAATAGCATTAATTTCAGACCAGAGTGGGAAAAAAAAACCAAACTAGTGCATGGTTCATCACAGGGCTAATACTCTGTAATGATTGATGATTCTGTAATCAGAGCCCACAGAGAGAAACAGGCTGTAAATTAAATGGTGTATTTCACAAATGGTTTGGAATTGTAATGCGATGATGAAGAATTTGCAGAGAAAGACTTTATGCCCCTTTATAACAAGCTGCAGTGCTTCTAACAGAAATAATTAAGGTTCTGACAATGTATTTGTTTGAATGAAGGATTGAGTTTGACAATAAAAAATAGCCTGTAATCTGCGTGTCACATGCAGCTTTCTTCTGACATGGAGCCTCATGGTCTAGTACATCAGCATTCACAGCAAATTAGTCTCAGTTTTACTGTATTCCTTAGCCACACCAAGTGGTACCTAGAGAAATAAAGTTTTACCATGCTACGGTTAGTGGAATAACTCTTACAACTGAAAAATTGTAGAATGATTCAGTGATAGATTTAAAATAAATGTCTCACTATGGTTTGAACTTTCTTTTTTGGATTTAGTAGTAAGGAAAAAGGAGGAAGAGAAGGAGGAGTAATCCATCTCTCTTTTGCTTTTGAAATCCCCAGTTTGGCAAGCTTGGCTTCCTCAAGCAATTCACTGCAATTCCTTCCTGGAAAGCTTCCTCCTGTCTAGAAGCAAAGCACCACTCTTAGCTTTCCCTACAAGAGGAAAAGTGCATATTGAAAGTAAATTAGTGTGCAGCTGGGGAGATGAGTAGAATTCTGGTCAGGAAACTGGACTAACATGAGCAAACATGCACCAAAAAGTGCACCAAAAAGTCCATGTCAATTTGATCTAAACAAAACAACTCTTCTTTTAGTCAAACTCATCTATATCCAGCACATGGGCAGATCAGCCATGCAACACACACAATGCCTCTACACCTCTAGGAAACACAGGGTCTCTTGCAGCCTTTCAGAAAATTTGAGTTATCCATAAAGTTTTGGATGTATCTTGCCTGTGTTCCACATGTTGTATTTTGGAAATCCCGTGGGCAGCAGCTGTGATTCTTTCTAATGTTAGGTGTCACAATGCAGCTGATCTCTTTCTTAAGGCAGTCTAAGATGCTCTACAACTGCCACTTCTCAGAGGTCCTGAACACAGTTTTTCCACAGCTCATCAGGAAACTGGACAGTGTTATAACCATCTCTTAAGCAACTGATAAATAGAGAGGGATCTTGCATTCTGTGATGACTTGTGTGATCATACAGTGCATCAAAATACAATTTCTGGGTTACTTAACGCTTTTGGGGGCCAGCCTTGTTGGTTCGGATCCAGAGGAAGGTAATTTCAGCAATGACTACCCTTGGACATTCAGAAACCGCTTGCAGAGAAGTCTGAGTCTCTGCTCAGGCTGGAGCAGTCCTTACCAGTGGCATCCATACTAGTGAGAAATTTATAAGCCTTGTTAATACCTTCTTCCTTCTTTCTGTTTTAATAATGGTTTGTAACAAATTTCATAGCTCTTAAATATGTGACAGGATTCTTGTCTGTGGCGGCCGTGGAAGTTACCTCTGGGACTCCAGGGGTAGCAGAAGCCCAAGAAGAGAAGAAAGGACTTTGGTGGAGGGCTGCCAAGACTGCTAAGCTCCCCCCGGGGACTGAAGTGACCATGGTATAGCCCAGGGCAAACTTACTTGGTTACTAGTTGTGTCTATCATCTCCCCCCTTCTAGAAGGTTACCTGTTAGTGGATGATTGTTTTATGGTTACCTCATACCTCCTCCCCTCTACCCCTTCCACTGGACCTGTCCCCTGGTCCTGCCCTTGCTCTTCCCTTGGACCCTCAGATGATTGGTTAGCATGTGTCCCTCATAAGGTGGTCACAGAGAGCATTCGGGGCTGTTGGTCCCTGGATTCCCTCTGTGCTGGGCTTCCTGCAATAAAGCCGCACAGAATTCATCCGTATCAGGAGTCCCTCTCACCTTATTTCCACCTCAGCAGCTGGCGATTGCAGCTCCTCACTCCCGGTGCGTCACCCTGCCGGGCGAGCAGCTTCACTGGCCGGTGTCTAAGGGACACTGCCAGAGTGCCCCTTTGGACAAGGACACTTCTGGAACCTGGCCAGCTGGAGGCTGTCCGGAATCCGGGCTGCACACTGACAGCTAGTGAACACTTGTCCACTTGTGGTGGCACATTTGAGTCAAATTTTTCACTAATGCTGGGAAGGTGTGTGTTAGCATGTGAAGGAGATGAGACACCCATTCACAAGAGCTGCATTTCCTTGCTAACTTTTACACCAGTCTGGTTATGACAAGAAATTAAAATGTGTCTGCACAGTAGCCATCAGTGAAGATTTCAGTGGCTGTCCCCAGGCTTGCAAGAATGAGCATGTGACAACTGTGAAAAGAGGCACAGCGTAGGGTGACACAAGCTCCTGTCTGTGGGCCTCTGGTTTTGATCATGAAGCTAGTAGGGAGAATTTGCAATGTAACTGTATGATTCAGTGTTTTAAGTATTTTTTTTCCCAATATTATTTTGTGCAAAGTTTTTATCTTGAGTCTCCCTTGTGCTATGCATATACACTTGCATGCACATGCCAAATTGTCTGACATGTGTGTGATGGATTGCATGGCTGGGGGGATGCTGTGCCATAGCCACTTACCAAGGAATTTTTGAAGGTGAGGGAACTGAAAATAATGAGCACTCCCCATTGCTTCACTTTTTGCTTGTTTCTCCCCCTTAGCCACATCACAGTGGGATGGTGTATTGCTTAACCCACTCCCACAAAAGTTTAATAAGAGTCAGAAAGCTATTGGTTTTGTCCTATGACCGTATGACCCTCCCAGGTGTGCATCAAGTACAGGAGATAGACCTTTTGTGGAGAAGATGAAGATGTAATGGTACAAAGTGCTTCCATCCCCCATTAGCTCCCATATGTGGCCAGCTACACATGGCTGTCCCACAAAAACTGTTGCCACCTACTGTAATAAAAAAAGTCCCCTTCCAATGCTAAAATCAGTGGTTTCAGGCATGTTGGTAGCAACAACAGCTGTGACTGCATTGAGCTTAGCAGACCCAAAGTGAAATCTGGGCAGCCACCAAAGCCTGCCCTAAAGACACGGAAATTAGAGAAGTATTTTCAGTTCCAAATTTGCACAAATGAAACAATCTTTAAAATTTAATCCAAGGAGGAACCTACTGTGCTTTTGACTTGTCATGAGTGTTTAATGCTCTCATGACAGTTTTAGGGCTAGAGACAAATTTGAGGGGTGTTGAGCCAACACATTTCACACATATTCCGTTTATTTACACTGCAGCTTGTTTTGTACATTGCCTACAAAATTATGCTTCATAGAAGAAAAGCCTGGCAACACGAGGGAAATTGTTGTAAACAACCAGAGTGAATGCTCCAGCCTGTGTACAATAGACATGCTAGAACTCAAAATAGCACCAGAGGAAAAAAAAACAATCTCCCTTAACAAACAGTAAGAACATTGTTTGTTTTTAAGAAACACTGAGCTTTGTTTTCAGTTTCTAGATTAAGCCTAATTGCCAAAAATGCCTTTGTTACTGCCTAAACCAAACTCAAGTTGGGAAGCAAAGTCAATAATTATTTCAATTAAGAATGTACCGTCAAAAACCTAAGGGTAGGAATGCAAGAAGTGAACAGTTACTCAAAATAAAGAGCCTCTTCCTCTCCCTATCTTTTGCCTCTTTTTTCCCCCTCAGGTATAGAAATTGGAGCTTTAATGAACAGCAATAGAAACTGAGTTTCTGAGAAAAACTAAGTTCAAAATGGAGAGCTTTTGGCAGCAGTCTCCCTCCCCCTCTCTTTGAGATCCTTAATACATGCCAAATTTTTCCTCTTAACGCTTGCCAGGGCTGTTGAATGCTGAAGTCTCTGTTTTGAACTTAAAACCTCCCGGAACTCTGAGACATCTGTATGGAGGGTGCTTGCTGCCCTGCATATCTGTCAGAACCCAGGACTGAAATGCTAATCATAGATTCAGCTTTCCAGTCTTAGAAATGAAAACTATCACAACTGCGTTCTGTCTCCCTTCGTTCCTCTTCCCCCTCTGACTCTTCCATCCCATCAGGTTCAAATAATAGATTTTCTTGTAGCCTGCAGTACCCACCTTCTTTCCATTAGGAACAGAACACTTGGCAGTCTTCCTGGATGCCCATGCTGGTCCAAAATTGTCTCTGGGACACATGCCTTCTTTTGTGGTCACTGGACTGAGGGGTAAGTCCCTTGCAGAACAAATATTACTCAGTAAAATGAGCAGGAACAGAAGTTGTTCACTAGTGGCTGTTCCTACAAGGGGATGCATGGTATAAACAGTAAGTATGCTAAAGCTATCCAAGCCCATGGATTCTGGGGATTGCCTCTCTTCACATCCTTTTGCTACTGAGTCTGTTCATCAGGGACAGAAATGAGTTAGGGAATTAGGCAACTTAATGGAAAGTTTTTTATTTCTGCCCCAACAGAGTGCAATTTGTGAATTAAACAGCCCTGAGAAAAGCTATGAGGGGGTCCCCAAACCTACATACAAGGATGAGAAGAGCGTTTGAAGTTCTGGACCCTGTGGAGACCACTGATGGATTAAGAGCCAATCATGCCAAGGCCTTGCAGCTGTCTAGGAATAAGTTAACATTTTTTCTGTATGGTGAGGGAAAGCAAACATGCACCAGCCCTAACTTGATAGGCCTTTGGTGTCAAATCCACAAGCTGGGTGTAGTAACGTGGCAGATGTTGGCAAAGTCTGTCTGATGAAAATTCCTGCAATTTTTTTATCTACCTTAAACTATCTCTCTGTGAAGAATAAGTTGGAAGAGCCCCTTGTGATGTGATAGAATTCTCATTATTTTCCTTTGTTGCAAATGTACTTTACAGAGGAACAAATGAATTAGCTTAATCATGAATTAACTGCACTTCAAATGGCACTGTGTGGCTGTCAATGCTGCAACTTTCTTCTTCCTGCAGTATGAAAATTGCATGTGCATCACAGGAGACAAGTCCCTCAAGATGCAGTTTCTGTTGTTATTTCTGAAATACCCGAGGGAAATCTGGACTTCAGTGTTATCCAGGAGAGATGTCCTGGCCTGACCAGATATTAATCTCAGATGAGTTCAAGCATTCCTCTGTATAAATTCTGAATGCAGCCTAAAGTGTACCCAGCACTTTACATTTCCCACCATACTATAATGGAGACGACACATGCTTTAAAGCATTGGATTTATGCAGATTTGCCAAGAGGGCAATGGTGCACAAATAGAGATGTTTTTAACTGAAAGGACATGTGCTCCCCATACGGATGCGGTCATGGTTGCTTAGTCTCTGAACGAGTTCATATTGCAATTCTCCAGAAGAGAACATGTGCTGAGTATTTCTTCGGGCTAATTTTTTCATGCTACAAATAGTTGCTGTCATCATCTCACCCAACACACAGGTTTCAAGACACAAGCTGTCAGAATATACTGGAATGGTTTGTGTCTGTGAAAGATGACTGCCAGGAAGTACCTGCCTATCCTACATTGGATGGGCAGACCCTCAATATCCTCTGTGCTCCTCAGTGACTACCTCAAGCAGTTTGTTCTCACTACACTGCCTGTCGGAGACTCCTTTGAAGTCACCTAACTCCATTAGTGGTGCAGGGGACCCAAACACTCAGTTCTTATTTTGTGGTAACCATCTAGGCCTAAAATAGCCTCATGAGTATCCTCTGTACATGTTAAAGTGTTTTGGGGTTTTTTTTTTGAAAGCAAACAGAAAGTTGCTCAGCTTGGGTCCAAAAAGGAATAATTTGTATTTTGAAGGGGTCTTTTTAGATTAACCTACGTGCCTGTACAGCCACCCCAGGCACCAAGACAATAATTTTGATTTTAATTTTGTCATAGATGTGGCTGAAAGGCACAGGATAACCCCCAGGCCATGTTCTCTTCATGAAGGGGTTCCTCTTGCTGTAGCACCTTATGGTGGTGTTGCCTCCAGCTCACACATTTCCAGTGGGAGAGTTCTCTCTTCCAAATTCTCTTGCTCTGTGAACCACACAGCTGACCACAAACAACCTGAAATCTGTCTTGAGTGTCTGGCTCAGACAATTCCAAGTGGAAAAGTGCCTAAGAAGAGCTTTGAAAAGGTAAGCTACATGGTCTCAAACCTGTGACTCTCTGTCTTCTCCTCTCCCCTTAACACCCATGCATACACATAGTTAAAATACACTCAGCTATTTATCTCCCTTATGTGGGGTAATTACCTTGGTTGTGGCCAAACCACAGTGATGGTGCAGAGACATAGGAGTTTCATCTGCATGGGCTTGCTTGGTTCTGTGCAGGCTCGTTGGCTGAGGCTTGGAGCTGGACCTGCAGGACCAAGGCTGGAGCTGTGCTGAGGCAGCTTAGGGGATGTTACCCCACATGCCAGAGCTGACTGTATATTCTGGTAACATGGGCTGCCAGAAGCAGGCTAGGAGGCTTGCTAGATACCACTTGTATTGGAGAGCACTGTAGATGAACCCAGGAGGACCTAACTCCAGTGAGAATTTGGGAACCATGGAAAAAAGTAATCTTACTGTTCAGAGTATCATAAAAAACCTATTGCAATGAAACAGAGAATGGACTTTACTCCCACTCATCCCTTTGCACTCATCTGCCCAATGGGTATTTCAGCTGCAAATTATAAAGGACAGGATCCTTGTCATCTTATCTTTCCACATACCAGTCTTTATAGTGTCAACTGCAGACATGTCACAGACAAGTGGCAATCAGCATCTTTCAATCATGTACCAAACCTTCAAGAATTACCTAAGCTGCAAAATCTGGAGGGAAAGAAACCTCAGGTTTACAAATACCTTCACATACTTCATACAGTTCTGTGCTATTTTTTATGCTTACAGCTACTGAGACTGTTTCTGTGGGCAAAAAAACCCACACCTGATCAAGCAATTAAGGTCATTGCAAGTAAGTTCACAATACTACTTTTCCACAAAAATCCTCTTATTTGGTGAATGAGGTGGCTGGATGGGGTCTGCTTGGAAGGGATAAGGCTTTGGAGGGATCCAAGAAAGCTGACTGATACTCAAGCTTCACCTCCTCCAAGGGCAACAGGGGTCCATGTTAAGGAGCAGGAAGTCAGGCAAAAATGCCAGGACATCTGAATGGATGAACAAGGAACTCCTGGCAAAACTGAAACACAAAAATGCAGCATATAGAAGGTGAAAGCAGGGACAGGAGACATATGAAGGATATAGAGATACTGTCCAAGCAGGCAAGACACAGGAAAACCAAAGACCAACCACAATTAAATTGGTGAGGGGTGTCAAAGACAACAAGAAGGCTTTCTGGAATTATATCAATCACAAAAGAAGGGCTAGAAAAAATGTGATCCTGCTGCTGCTGATGGTGGCAGGGGCCCTGGTGACACAGGACATAGAAAAGGCTGAGGTACTGAATGCCTTCTTCACTTCAGTCTCTGCTAGGAAAACCTGACTTCAGCAATCCAAGGACCTGGAGACAGAGGCACAGTTTGAAGGAAGGAACACATACCTGTGGTGGAAGAGGATCAAGTTAGAGAATACTTAAGCAAACTAGACATGGACCCTAGTGGGATGCACCCAAAATAGCTAAGGGAGCTGGCTCATGTCATTGCATTTTAATTGTCTTTCTATGATCATGATGACTTGGAGAGGTGCATGAAAACTGTGGGAAAGCAAATGTCACTCCTATTTTCCAGAATAACCTGAAGGAGTACCCAAGGAACTATGTGTTTTAAAGACAAGCTACTGATAACTGTCTTCTCCAGTCTGTGACAGCCTCAGCCTTCTAACCTAGAAACAGCACAGTGCTGGTTCTGCTGCTGGGTTGCAAGATTCATTATATTCCTTGGAGCAGGAGCTGTTTGCTTCCTTCAGAACCCATTCGGACTTCATTTTGCCCAGATCCTTTTTTTCTTTTGTACTTTGCTGCTGAGAATAAGCTGCAGGTGAGAAATTAGAAAGACCTCTGAATGCTAGTTTGAGTGCTAACCTTCAAGTATCTGCTGGACAAGGCTTGGCTCTCTGCTGGTTGACATGCAACCTAAGTGCAGCCTTAGAACGTTCAGGTTCATGTCTATTTGTTTGTTTTTACAGGCTCCCGTAATTTTCCAGAAAAATTAAGGAGAGAAAAAAACCAGTGACTTTTAGGATAATCTGATTTTTGTAGCTTAGCCAACCCCTTAACAGAATTTTGTAGCATAAAGGAAAAGCAGTATGCTAGCCTTAGAGTTTTGTCCTTGCCAGATTTTAAGGATTAACTACATAAAAGGGGAGCATATATATGGTTTTCAAAATAGGTGACACAAACCTTTTGCATAACAGAAATAGTTCATCAGTCCAAATTAGAGATTGCTACCAGATCTTCTTATTTCTATTTCATCTTGTGGCAAACTGAAATCCTTAATAATAATGATCCTCATTATTATTACCTTACATTATTCTAATAATCCTCAATTACATTAACTGATGATGGGGTTTACATGCCATTTCAGTTACATCTGTAAATATGCAGATCTTGACTACTTTGGTCAATAAGCTCTTTAGCAGGAGCTGTTTCAGAAGAATCTGTTGTAGCTCTAATATGCTTTCTAGCACCACGACACACACAGGATCCCTGTTTTCTGTCTGAACTGACAGTTCTCTGTTCTTGCCTATCAGTCCTTCCACAAAGGCTGCACAGAAATTCCAGTCGTGTGAGTTACACGAAAGGTCAATCTCATTTATGTAATAGCCAACTGAGAAGAAGTAGTGCTACAGTATCTTGCCAGCTACAGTGCTACGAAGATCATGTCACTGCATTTTTGGGCTTTTGAAACAAATTTGTCAGACACAATTGCTATGAAGCAATGTCAAGCCACTCTTTAGCTCCAATGCTTTCTAGTTCAATATAATGCTGTGCTCCATGAACACAGGATGAACCGTGAGTCTTTGAGTGAATATGTGCCCAATTACACGTAAATTGTCAGCCACACTTCACAGGGACTAATTCTATTTTAAACACCAGGTGTCACTGCAGTATACTCTTGAATCCACACCGAGCTCCCATTAGGTTAAACCTTTACTTTTGAGTGATGTCAAAGCTCATGGAGAACAAAGATGCTCGTACTTTCTGTTCCCAGGTGTGTGCATGCAGCTACATGATTAGGCAGAATCTGGGCAAATTGTTCAGTATTTAAACCAGCCACATTTATAGTTCTGTGTGACTGGCCTCAAACCTGAAGCTAACCATTGTAATAGAGCTATTTTATGGCTGATAGCAACTGTTCAGAATGAAGAATAAAAAAAAAAAAAAAAAAATCCGTGAAACAGTTCTCTTGATAAAAATGCTGCATGAATTTTTTTTTTCAGAAGAACAGCCCATATTGGATAATATTCAACAGTTACTTAACAAAAAATTTATATCAAATTGCATATTTTGCAGCTTCTTGGCCCATGAACAAATGCTCAGTAAAAAGCAATCTTCTTTTGCACTTATCAGATCCTGAATGATTTTGCACATGAAATATTCCTTATTTTTACAAATTCTCTATTTGACTTCTAACCTTGTATCTTTTGAGTATTAAAATATACTTAATTAAAACATACTTACCCAGATTAAACATTAAAGAGCCATCACTTTGACAGTGGACAGATAATATTTGTCTGTCTAATTTCTTCAGCCTCCCAGCTTGGCGTAACTAATCCCTGTCTGCACTGTGAATTTTCCAGGAATCTGTTAATCAGTAGCTATGTAGTATTAAATGGGTAAAGCTGTTCTTTTCCTATCTGTAATTAAAGATAATGAGGAGGAGGGTGCAAATCGTGGAGAATGCAAGCCCCAAAAGGTTAGGTACTATTTTAACCTCATGGCTCTAGTGTACAAAGGAGCCTTGTTCCAGTGACATGCTTAAAAGATGACATTTCTTTGTGTTAAGACTTACATGCAGAATCTGTGTTACATATTCTGCAGTGGTTCTAAGTCACCTGCCTCTGAAATGCTTCAGGATGCTCTTAAAAGCATTTCTATGTAAATGAGAGTCTTGCTATTGACAGAGCAGTGCAGCAAATGGATGGGGAACATTACCTAGAGAGCATCTTTAACAAAGGAAAAGGAATCAAATGCCATGGCAATTTCAGAGGATAATCCACAGGGCTGGTAATTGCAACTTTAAAAATGCTGAAAGCTGCACAACTTTCAAAGGCTCAAACGCAATACTCTTACCTGCATTAAAGAGCACAGTGACACTACATTCATGTGAGTCCCTGCTTTAGTCAGAGACAACTTAAAATTGGTGCTGTTGTGTGCATGCTTGAGTCTTGACAGGATTGTGGCTTTGGGAGGAGTAAAGTGCTGTAGATCATAAAGAAGTCTTAGTAGTTCTTGTCAGATAATGAAATCAGCACAAAATGCCCAGAACAAACAAAATTCTATAAAATAATGCAGGTTTTAAGACCTGCAGGATAAAGTGACTGCAAGGACTGAATAATATATTTGTTAAGAAAACAACAAAAAGAGGCACAGGTAAAAACCAACCAACCAAACACTAAAACAAAAGACAAAGCTTATTTATTGTGGTTTATTCTGTCTGGCTATTGAATTTATATATATATTTCAATCCAATGAATTTTGCCAGGATTTTTGAATTAAATTAATTTCATTGCAATGTAACATGTTTCTCATTTGATATAATTTACATGGATTTCCAATAAATTGAAGAGTTATTTGCAAATATAATAACCAGAGAAAATGGCAGAGCCTCTTTTAAATGCTTTCAGAGAATACAGTACAGAATCATATGATTTTTTTCTGCATATAAACAAGTAAATATTAGCATACTACTGTACATAAATAAAACCTGTATTTTTTATTATTGACCTATGTTCTTACTTTTAGATAACTGCTTCATATGTTCATGTAGCATTTTCCCCCCAGAAATATTTACATAAAACTTGTCTACATTTACAGTAAATAACCATAATTGCCTACTGTGCTTTCAGCAGCCAAAAGCTGAATTGGCTATAGAAACATCTGATGAAGATTCTTGGAACAAAGGTATGACTAAATGACATCAAATTGTGTATAGCAGAACAAAATGTTGAGAGGAATTCAATGGCGTTTGTTAATTTACAAAATGCAATTTAGTGTTGGATCTGAACTGTTCTAACAGTAGAATAAGCCCTGCAATTACAGCTGAACTACAATTTATGGAACATACATTCTGCAAAACTACAGCATTTTCGTGTTTGCAGTGGTGCTGATAAAAGTGTTTTGATTTCAAACAGGTAGCAAGCCAAATAACCTTTCATGTAGCAAACAAGCCATAGCTAATGCCATCTCAGAAGTCTGCATGCATTGACCCCAGGTGTATATGGCACAGTCACTGAATCACTGAGCTGCTCTCACTGCCTGCAGATCTGAACTTCACAGTTTATTCAACTGTATCCTCTCTAAGAAAGCCAGGACAGTTCTAAGCCTCTCTTTTCACAAGCTCATACTGATCTGAGGATGTTCTGCAGTTCTGTGTCAGTGATCAGAGACTCAAACGGTAGTCCAGAAAACACTTTTTGTTGCTGGAACACTATGTAAGAGAATTTTGCTCAGAGATATTCCAGTAACACATATTTTTTCCATTATAAAACAATGGATAAAATAAAGAAAAGTGTCTGTATTTACAAATTCATATCCATTATGTTCTTAGTATGCAATGTTCCATATATAAAGCCATTTTATGCTGAAGCTCATATAGCACCCAATTTTAAGTGACTCTTACTGAGGCATGATTTTAATAATTAGCTATTAGATACAATTATCCATATAACTATTTTTTGTTGTTCTTATAGAAGTAATATCAATTCACTAATATAAAAGAAAGAAAATACATTTCACTGAAAATACAAACAAAAGTACCTATCACTAAACCAAACTTCTAAACTCTTAGGGCCCAATCCTGCAGCCTTGGCTCACGCAAAGAATTCTATTTAAATAAAGCAATCCAGTTAGAGGTGGTTTTTTTGTTTGTTTGGGTTTTGGTTTTGTTTTTTGCTAAAATCCCCACTTGATGCTAATCCAGATCTATATGTAGTACCTATTTTAGTGCATTTACATTTGTCCATGTAGGGTTTATAATGGAACAAAAATATGTATTTAGAATTTATTTATTAATTTCAGTTCTGTTGATACGGAGGCTTGAAAAAAGATAATCCAACTGCATCGTGGTTGGGTGGAGATAACTTGCCCCTTCCTCTCTGTGTCTAGGGAATACTGAGAAGAATAAACAATGCTCTCAATCTCCTGTGAGATTCTCAGCACTTGTCCCTTTACTGTAACCTTTTCTACTTTAAAAATCTTCTGATATAGGTTGTCTGTGAGATGGGGGAAGTGCAAATGAAACTTGGCTATTGTTCTATTACCTCTTTCTTCCTAGCTGCTGCAGTGGGCTGTACTTGTCTTACCCTGACAGTGAATGCTGTTTTCTGGGTCTGAAGGTGGGCTCTTTCCACACTTTCATCTAGAAAGACTGGTCAGACTGAGGAGAAGCAGCTCACATCCCCTTCCTTAAGTTGAAGGGGTTGGGACTGTTGGGACTGTGAAGCAAAGGGCCATTCCTAAGTAGTCATCACCACAGAGATCAGACGAGGTAGGCCTTGCTGGAAATCATGAAGGTAGTACATGCAGAAACTCAGGAGCCACCACAGTGCTCATTCAAAGTCCTGTCCGCTGGTAGGATGTTCTGAGGAGACTGGTTATGTGACCTTTCTCAGTCTCAGATACAAAGAGCAAATTCCAGTATCCTCAGACACGTGAGAAAGCAGGCTTTTGTGCTCTTAGATGTCTCTTTATAATAATACATTTAAACATTGTGACAATTCGTATCTTGTATGTGTCTTTGAATGTCATGTGAGTGCGTGCAAGCTACAGAGTTTCTTGTCTAGACAGAAAGTGAAGACCTCCACAGATGTCCTCCAGACAGCATGCAATTACCTCAAAATATCTGACTGAAGTTCAGGCTCCTAAATTTCACAGGCACATTTAAAAGGTCCCATTTGGAAGTGTTAGGTGATGCAGTTTCTGTGCCCTTTGTACAACTGTCATATTTCACTATGGAAAAAAGAGGTACTCAGATGGTGACCATAGTGGGGAAGAGAAGTTCCATAAATAAGAGGGTAGTCCAAATCCAACCTATGCTGAAAGGTAAAATATGAGTTAAAATTGTTCTCTTTGTGGACGTTAGGAACTGAAAACATCAGCACTGTCTCTCTCTCTTTTTTTTTTTTTCCCAGTGATAAGATTAGTAGGGTTTAAACCCCCCATCCCCAATATAACAAGATTAAAAGGACAAGAGTTGGTTATATTGTCTTGTTGTTAACGGGAAGCATTCTGAAATCTCAAATGAATAATTTTGAAGTCAAATGATACTTACGTACTTTATAAATAATCTAAGCTGAATGTTGTGTTATCATAAACTAAAAGAAATAACATACCTGCTTTCTAAACAAAACAAAATTTCATTTTGTATTTTCTGTACAAACACATGCTAGTTGAAATTAGCCAATGAATTTGCAGAGACAAAACCCTTGTTGGACTGTGCTATTATAGCAATAAATGAACATCACCAATGAAAGCCAATATTTAGGAATGTGTATGGCAAGAGAGCACCACATACAGCAGTCAAGTGGCTGTGCAATAACAGTGAGCATCTTTACCTTTACAGAAACATATGTACTTTTAGGCACTTTGCTATCATATTTGTAGTGGCTGTCCTTCTGGCCAGTTTAAAAACTGAAGACCTTCAGAAACAACAAAACCTCACAGCTTTTAAAAACAGAACTGTAAGATTTATACTACCCATAGACTGGGCACAGACCAATGGGTATGTAATGCAAAGATAATCTGTGCATTTCTATGGAAATTGGGGTGCCAGAGCTAAAATGTATCTACATTGTGCAGACACCTGCTGACCTTTGGATTATATGTAAATTAAGTTTTATCAATTAATCAATGGGAACCTTGTATTACAAATATGTTGTCATCTTTCTGCTGCTCAGGAGAAGAGAACAGTGTCTGCTGTGTGCGATATCCTAATGCACTCCTGGAAAATCACCATATAGGCAATAAATTTGTTTAATACTTTTTGTAAGCCTAAGATATTTTATGCTGACCCAACCAAGGGGGTTCTCTCTCCTTGAAGAAAGTGAACCCTGTACTTTTAGCTCTGTGATGTTCCATTTGCATCACTTGTCTTTAGCATAATCCTGAAAACATGTTGCTTGCTAGCAAGGGATATATATTATATATATTTTTTCTTTTCTGAGGCTGAGATCTGCTCTGGCAATGTCTTCAGCCACCACCATCACAGAAGAGATGCTACAAATCAACTTCAGCAACAGGGTATGAAATCATATTAGCAGTAATTATGTTCCCTGCTCCCAGGAAGAGAAAGTCTTCAGCACACCACCAAAGGAGCATCTGTCAGGCAACGCATCTTTCTGCATTCTTCTGTTTTGCAGCAGACTACCACACCAAATTACTTGTGAGGCATGTAAAAGCCTTACTGAGGCATAATCCAACCTCAATAAATAAAACTCATCTGAAGGAACTGGTTATTTGCCTAAGAGCAAAAGTCCCTCATTGGAGTGTGGTCCAAATTAAAATGTTTGTTGCAGAAACAGATTTCTTACAGTCACATGGCAAATGTATATGTACAATAGGAGACAGAAAAAAAGTCCTTGAGCTCGGCTATGATGTTTCCAGTCCCACAGTGCACAGATGAGAGTCGTGTCTCTAACTGCTTCCAAGCCTGAATGGCAGCTTCCAAACACCTGTGTCCCAGCCCAGGCAGGCCTGTCACACGTGGTGACCCCACTCTGGCTGTGGTGAGATGAGCAAGAGACAGGGCAGCACTGGCAGCTTTTGCAGTCAAGAGTAGCACAGGTAACACCAAGTTGTGGGAAGCAGACAATACCAGAGAGAGCACTCTGTCACAGCTTTACACGTCAGCCTTCAGAAAGCACATGCAAACCATTTTTCCAGCATCTTATAAAAGCACCATTGGAAAGGTTGAACAGAGAGCACCGCGTATAAAGAATTGTGTTCAAAACAGCAGACAGGAGCTGTTCAGGGAGCCATGGAGAAGCATGCAGCCCAGAAGCATCCCTGCAGGATGGATTCCTTGAAGGCACAATAGATGAGGGCTTGGAGAACAAGGCAGCTGGTCATCAGCCAGTTGAAACTATGGGGATGGCCCAACTCTGGGTTACTCATGAATATGAATCCCCACACCTACTCATCCCTACTCCACGGATCCTGCTACATGTAAGCAAGCCTGCAATTTCTATTAATAGAAAGATTGAAGCAACTAATCGTTCACAGTTGACATGAACACCACCTCCCTGAATGCCCACTAGTGTAAAACCTATGGTTTTCAAAATAAGACTGTTAATTCTTATTGCAAAGCTTTGTCATTGTAGCTACATTACTGGGCTTTTTAGTGGATGTTTGTGAGTGACTATTGCTATTGTAGGGCTAACTGAGGTCCAGTACATTAAATGTGTCTCTATAAAGATGTTTCCAGCTTGGGACAAGTAAACCTTGGGGCTGTCCCTTTGTACTTTTGAGTTAAACACATGCAGTATGGAAAAGAGTATGGAAGTACTAGCTACTTTGTAGAAAAGGCACTATAACTGATCTAACTGTGGTAATTAGGTACATGCCTGTGCTACAGGTATCTGCAAAGAATTTATTTCTCTCTATGACTGAGAAAGTTATTCTACACTCATAGTAGAAAAGGATGACTGGTTTACATACTGGATTAGCACTGGTTTAGGTATGTGGTAAGAACAACTCTCATGGGAGACACAGATTCATGGAAGAGATGTCTGAACTGCATTTCCTATTCTCTACCACTTCCCAGAGGGAAACCAAAAAGACCTTTTCACTGGTGAAGTTATATACACATTACAGCTTCTCTTGGCATTACTGTGGCTGAGGGCAGTACACACCCCAAAAGCAGCAATCCAAAATGTGAACTGCTTCTCCATGAGACTGAGGTCTGATGGACCATTAAAAGGTTGTGACCAGCCTGAGAGTCATTTAAACAGGAAGGAATGTGCCACTGCCACAGGACTGCAGACATGGTACCAGCTCCCAGTGCAAGGCTGTATGAGACAGGTTAAAAACAGAAACCAAAGAAATAAGAGAAGGGGAGGAAAATTTTTCTTTCACTGTGAAAAAGGAGAAGTCTGGGGGGTCACAGGAGCAGCTGTCAGAACATAGGAAAGAAAGGACGGAAGGACTTGTGTCCCTTCCTACAGACCAACGTTCTTGATGTGGCTGTGAAAGACAACAGAATGACTGGACAGTCCTGCACCATCCTTTAACCTGCTGGTCTCAATGGGGGCACTTCTAGAGTGATGTTTGCTTTTCTTCTTTTGCACCTTAAAATTTTACAATCAGGAATTCATTGCTATTCTTTGCTATCAACTGACATTACCTCTACCTCTGAATTGGTCTTGAAATTGAATCTAGTGAACCTGGCAAACTTCATGTTGCTACTGTTTCTCCAAAAGCAGTCATCCATGTTAAGGGGTAACTACATCTTGAGAAGTATTTGGGAATTTCAGGAGTTGAGGTATGCCTGCCACTAAGCTGCAGGAGTCAGACTGAGGACTACATATATAAACTGTTACACCTGAGCAAGAAACAGACAGCAAACACAGAGTTAAAGACTAAAGAAATTCTCCAGACTTAGCGCAACAGATCTTCTGAAACATGGTGCATCTTATCTTTGGCCTTAAACAGTCTGAAGTAAAAGGAGAGAACAATCGAAGGTGAACTTCATGAATTCACATTCAAGGAAACAGAAACAAAAACTTCTATATAGGCAAAAAGTCCAGAAATCAAAACCAGAGTCATCCTTAAAAAGCACTGAAGTGGAAGCAAAGGGTTTGCTGCAGCTGTCAAAACATGGCTGCATGGTCAAGAACAGGATGGATGTAGAGTGGTCTGAACTGCTTCTCCTCCAAGGAAGAGAGTCATAGATCAAGTGTGCTGCACTGTTGCACAAGGTCAGGATCCATGAAGTTTGAACCACTCCGTGGGCAGAGGCTGACTGCACAATTGCACTGCTCCTCAGAGCTGTACTACTTACAGGAAAAGCCTGTAAATCAGCACACTCCTTGCAGTTATGAAGCTATTTCTAATAAATGTATGTAACCAAATCTATGTTTGCTCTTTATAGTACTAAGTCATATTGTGCACTGACCAAGGATCCAAGAAGGGCTCAATCTATTATATCAAAACCCAGTACCAACTAAGCTGAAAGTAAATGTGTTTTGTTCATTACAGAATAAGCCAACCTCCGTTTATGTACTGTTTATTTTGAATTAAAAATAAACTGCTCTTCAAGCACATGCCAGATATTACGTATGTGAATGTTGCCAAGCTTGGACTATAACTTATACTTGTGTCCAAATTACAAGTGTATGCTTATATAACATGGGGATATGTGCACATGCATGTCACACAATGCCAGTTCTCTTCTGTTGGACTATTCTTGTACCATTGTACTATTCTTGAAGAAAAAAAGTACCAATCCAGTACCTACTTATTTCATCCAAGCACTGTACTTTGATTTTCACAGTAACAGAATAACTCCACATTTTTGAAAAGCCAGTAGCTTTCAACCTGCTTATCAGAGGCCCAAGAAGGTCTTGGTTGCCCTCCTGCTCCTTTCAGCAGAAGAACAAGGAGGACCAGTGGCTATGCCTGGCTAAATCCCACTGTCTCTTTTGCCTCTTTTTTGCCCTTTGGCAGTGTTCTTTTACATAGACGTCATGATTTTAGCTTAAAAACAGCAAGGCATGTTCCATATCCCTGCTCAAGGAGACAGAAAAAGGCAACAAAACAACCCCAATGCAAAATTCCTTTTTGAAATAGGAAAAAAATTTAAAAAACAAAACCAAATAAAGCCCAAATAATGAATGGGATTCCTTCTGTTACAAACCCCAGTAAGTTACTCTACAAAAACTCTGAAAATGAAAAATGTTGAAAAAATAAAAAAATTATCCACCCAACACAGTACGTAGTTTTTCCTATATAAGAAACTAGACTAACATATTAAAATATTTAAGACTTTAAAAAGGACAAAATTCTGCAAAAAAATTACTCAACACCACTAAGATTAGACTACACATTATGCCAATGTATTCATTTGCACAACTTTTTGCAACATGACAATGGTCTGGGGTGTGTATGTGTAGGTGTTTATGTTCATTTGAGGGAAACAGTGCAAGAATGCTAAGGGTGACCGATGCCATTTTAAAGGGATATTTCACAAATAATCAAACAAAACCCCTACAAATACCAGTACACATCTCAAATGCTGCAAGTCACACTCTACAGCCCTTGACATTAAAAAAAAAAAGAAAAGAAAAAAGAAAGAGTCAGCAGAATTGATTCAAGTACATTTGGAGTCAATCCCTTGTGAACTACTGTTGTTTGGACTATAGTTGCAGTGAATGTGGACAGAGCTCCCCAAAAGACACAGAAGTGAGTGCATCTTCCCCAGCCCTGTAAAGTAAGTCTGAGTTGAGGTACAGTTATCCATGGTTTGCTCAACATTGCGGATGCCAAAACTTGAACAAAAAATTATGCTTGAAAAACACTTTGAAGAAAATTAGATAAAATAATCTCTTAAAATGAGAAGCTAGTTTTGTGTAAAGGCAGTCTTTTTGGTAGGTAATCCTATCAGAACGACACTCCTTCCCAAATTACGTTTGCCTTGGAGCTAATAACAATAAAGAAACCTTTACATTGTCCTGGTCATCTTTCTGACCTGACGTACCCTTTCCCATGAGCCTTGATCCACCACCCATAAAAACCAGCAGGGCTGAAACGTACGTTGCTTCTTCACCACTTGTGTTCCGTACATAGCTTTGTTCCTCAAAAGGAAAAGCACTTCCCTCTCTGTGTTTCACTTGTCCTTTGAAAATAAGAGCGGGGAAATTGCTGCCGGAGTAGTTAAAGTCTGGTGAATTCCCTGTGGTGCTGCAAGTCCCCTATGCTCTCATAGTCATTCTCTCCTGAAAGAGCAGTGTGGTTTGTGTTAGGCACGGACAAGGTCCTGTCTTCCTCTTGGCTCACTGCCTGGATAGCTTCATAGTCCGGCTCCAGCTCCCCGTTTGGTCTGTCCGCTGACTGAGGCACAGTGGTAGAATTCAGAGTGTTTTCAAAGTCCTTCACACTTGCATAGAGGCCACTGCAAATAGACGGGGACCTCTGAGATGCAATTTCTTGAATACAAGTGTAAGGAGAATCCAGTGCCTTGATGGCCTGTCCTGGCTTACTCACCGATGAGTACATGGCTGAGATCTAGGAAAAGGAGACACCTGCTGAGTGTGAAGCATGGCATAAAGCTAATGCACCAGTCTGTACCCTTGTACTACAAGGATGTTGGTTATTTAAGAAAAGACAGGATCTTCTGATTAAAAGATACAATTTTTAAAAGGATATATTTTTTTTCCTTGAAAAAATATAAAGATTATTTCTTACAAATCCTTCATTTTCTGGCATGCATTTATAAATCAAATTTCTTTCAAAAAAAGAATGCTTTATGGAGTAAGTTTATTTATGTAAAACTTCCTTGAATATAAATCCCTAGTTAGTAAATTAGACCTGGGTCAAAGGGAATAGCTTTGTGAGCAGGAGCTCTTGCAAGTTTTGCTATGGTCCTGGAGTCTATTTGGACTCAACAGGGAGAGGGGCATCAAAGGGAGGATTATGTTGAACTGCTGTAATATATGAGAAGGATCCTGTCTGATCCTTTGGGCTTTTAAAATTATTATTGTTACTATTTTTAATGGTAGTGGCTACTTTTCTGCTTTTAGAGACATTTCAATAGAAGAATAGTTAATTCTTGTTTTTATAGGTAGGACTAAATAGGCACCAGCACATGTTAAAAATCTGTAGATAAATTATTCACACCAGATAACAGCAAATAGTGCCAATACTGCTATGCAAGGTCTGCTCTGTTGACTACAGTCTGCCTGCAAAGAAGAGCTGCTTCTCAGGCATTAAGTGTCTGAACTTTAGACTGGAGACTGAAACCTCTCAGCTGTAAACAGCAGAAAGAGAGCCAGCATTTCACTCCTAACTCTAAAAATCCTCTCTGGTGGGGTGGTACGCTTCAACAAGTGCATGAAAGTGGCCCCTCGTGAAAAGGTGAGGAGAAGCCCACATCCACATGTCCCTCTGCTCAGGGATTACCTGGGCTGGTGCCAAGCATTGGAATCAGTCTTAATTCCCTCTCCCAGGCCAAATGGATACCAGCCCTTGCACAGGACAGATGGATGAAATTCCCTGCACTTCTTCTCTGGTACCCAATATCACAATGTAACGTAACTCTTCTATTACATTTAAAGTCTTTCCCAAGCATGCAAGGCCACTCTGGGTGTGTATCAATCCAGTTAAAGAGTATACTGGCATGAGAATGTCCAGTACCATTAGGCAATACAGACTGATGCAGAGGAATCAGACCACTTCTGATAATTCTGGGATTTTTTTTTTGTAAGTGGGTGGGTGGGTTTGGTTGGTTGGTTGGGGTTAGTTTTGTTTTTCATTTGTTTGGTTTGGTTTGCGGTTTTTGGGGCTGATTGGTTTTTGTTTATTTGTTTGTTTTAGAGGACATCGACTTGGAGATGGCAATACTTCTTACTTTTTACTGATTTGAGCTAACCAAACAAAAATGGCTTTTCTGCTCATCTATACTTCAACTTTTCTCAGTATTAGATTACATTAACACAGTTCAGATCAGTTTATTCATTAATGTCTGGGAATGCTTCTCCCAGCAGAAGGCATTAGCTCACTTAGCTCATTGCCAAGTTTGTGTTTACTTTTATGTCCAGAGAACATATTTATAAATGGCATGGGTGTACTGGAGACGATCACAAACAGTCTTATTTATGTTTAACTTTTCTCTTTGTTTAACTCTCCTCCATTTATCTGACCAACAGACATTTTAAAGAACAGTTTATGTTCCAGTGCTTTTATTGTGCTTCAGTTTACTTCCCAAAGCCTCAAACACTTTTCATGGGGAAGGTGGAGCATATGTTCCAAAAGCTTGCTGGTTATTCTTTTTGAGAAGGTCTTGTAATCCAAATCAAGAAATCAACTAATTGTGGCCTCCTATTATTTTATGGCCCATGGGGCCCATACAGCCATATGTTAGAATGCTTCTGATTTTAGGAATGTGGCAATAGAAACTCTGTGCAGAGAATCTTGGGCTTTCATTTTCCCTTCACACAAGTTTCACCTTTCTTAGATTCTGCTTAATCACGCAGAGTTTATGCCAATTTCTGCCTAAAAATTGGTCTCTAGTTAGTTACTGAATTTCACGCAAGAAACCTACCTCATCTTCTGTAAGAGATGGATCTTCCTCTCGAGACTTGTAAGACACTGAACTAAGCCTCTGTTAAAAAGGAAGAAAGAAAGAAAATAAAAGTCTCATTACCCATCAACAGTGTGAAATCTGTAACAAAAGCCTCCCATTACAATCAATACATTATATTTTATGGTCATTTGCTCTCAAGTTCCATTATACATAGCTAACATCCCCACTATTCAGAGTACTTCTCTGGAGATAATAGCCCTGAGGTTAGTAAAGCTTTTCAATGTATCTGCTCTTGTCCTGAATTGAAAAGGGTAAAAATAATGTAATGGTTAAAACAAACTCTGCACCACTGCATCCCTGCCTTTACACTTCTTATGAAGTGTCTGGAGAGGCTTCTGAACAATTAGAAGTCAGCTGTTGCGATACACCAGTTGCCCTTTCACAGGATTTCAGATATGCTTTTAGATGACAAAAGAACAATACTCAGCTGACACCTTCTGGATGATTGTTATCCTTCCTTCTCTAGATCCTGGAAGTGCTGCATGGGATCCTGAGCTGTGTCCTCCCCACCCCTGGAATGCAGCCCCTGTGCAGAGGTGCTCAGCAGCCTGACCTCACAACCACTCAGACCTGCTTGCAGCCCACCTGAGCTGGAGCCAGGTCACACAGCAGAGTCACCGAAGGATGGAGGGCTTGGTGTGGTATCAAGTCTCATTTCAAGCATCTAAAGTGTTCTGTGTAAAACAGGTCATGAAACCCCAGGGGAAAAGCATTTTGCTTTTATGAAAAATGCCTTCAGACCTTTACAACAACAAAGACCCTGCTGCTACACAGCAGCTGTGGGATGGCTCCTCCCTGGGGCAAGAAGGCTTTGCTGGACTCCTGCTCCACAGTGATTCAGAGGGAGCCTTCCAGCTCTGTAAAAGACCATATTTTGAACTTTCACACAGCTTCTCCAACTAAAATACTTCATACCACCCCCAGTGCAAGCCAAAATGGACGACTAGAGTTATTTTTAGCACAGTCAATAAAATACCACTTCCAGGCACACAGAACTTGTTTTCTTTTCTTTTTTTTTCTTTTTCTTTTTCACAGAGGCTCATTGTGATAGACTCTTTACTCCTTCCATTTTCTTGTTTTTACTTCTGGTAAATACCGAAACTTCAGGTTCCTGGGCACTTCTGACAGACCCTGGCCCAAAGCACACTAAAGTTCTGCCTGCTGCTCCCAAAGAGCTTCCTTCACACTGACAAACTCCCCCACTTCTTTCTCACTGACTGGATAACAGTGCTTTTTAACCTGTGGTTTGTTTACTCTTCTATTAAAAAAAAAAAGGAAAGAAAAAGGAAAAGTTCAAATATATTTTGGCCTTGTATTAGATCTTCCTCACTACAGCAACTTAGTTTAGTTTTTCCTATCTGCAGCATTATTTTTTGTGCAGGGGAGTAAGCTACTAATTTCATCCTCACACATTAAAACAAGCATGTGCTCATAAAATTCTTCAGTGATTTTTCTGTCATCAGTGTGTCTATTAGCACCATGTGTCAGGACCCTTTCTACAGTCTCCCACTCAAATACTGATAAATACCCCCGGATGTTTGCCATCCTGTGCTGTTCTCCTGGATATAGCATTCTTTCTTCTAAATGTGAAGCTTGTGACACATCAGTTTTGGATGACATTGTTACTGTGGAAACTTAAAAAAAATCCCACTCGTCCCTAAACATTTTGTACCTAGCGACATTATGCTGAAACCTCAACAGGAGCAACACAAACAACATGTGTACTTATTTGCCTTCCACTTTCCTTTTGTTCCTCGACAGCATTTGGTTTTTTGCTCTTTGGCTCATCTGCTGCTTGTGACTTGGGCACCAGAACGAGAGGAACATTGTCCTCTGGTGCATTTGTAAGAGATGCTTTGCCCATCCTCAGGCTGCACAAGGCTGAAATCAGATGGCAGCAGCCAGATGGACACACAGAGAGCATTTCTACCAGTGCTCACTCTGGAAAGACCTGGGTGAAAAAGGAGATCCATACTTCCTTTTTAAATAAAAGAAATAACTGAAGAAATCTATTCTGCTTTTCCAGTATTATTAGAAAAACTATGCTCAAGCTTTTGCAGGTGATAGAGGCCTGGAAGAGGCCTCGTGCTATTAAAGGTGTCTTCCTTCACCAAGTCTTCCCAAAGGATTTGGCTGGATCTTAGCCAATAACCAGTTTAGGTAAATTTTCACCTATTTATTGCACACTCAGCTCTTAAAAGGCTGCTTTGTACTTTTCATGCTGTTATATATGGGAATGGCCTCTGGCTTGGTCCACCTAGTTCTCTCCCAGATTGGTGTGCTTCAGGGACAGGCATGGGCTGGGGATCACCCTGGCTGCCCTCTTTTAGATGGTGAAACTGAAACAGCTTGGACACAGTCTCTTCTCTCTGCTGGCAGGTGCAAGCCTTGGTTTCACAGGTGGCCTCCCTGCTTGTCCCTTCTTTGTGCCCTCATTGTAGTGAGGGCGACTTGCATGACCTCTGCCTTCATCACGGCCAGGGCAGAAGGTTGAAGAGTTTGGGATACAGATGTCATGCTAAACAAAGCAGCTAGGTAGACTCACAGAAGAAGAAGCAAAATCAGAAACACCTATGGGGTCTACCTAAAAGAGTTATCAGCGTAACACACATTTCCAGGAACATCTTGGTTTTGGTTGCCACCTTGAAAAAAACACGCATTGCTCTGCATTGCTTGAAGCAGCAAAATAAAGGGAAAAATTATCACCATCACAACAGAAAAACAATCCCACAGCCACCTCCTCACACAATGCCAGCAATAATGACATTTATATATTCCATCAATTACCATCTCCAGCTCTGCTGCAGCTGTAGCTCTCAAGGACAGGACGCCTCGATGCATAATGCATGTACCCAGCAGCGAGCGCCGGAATGATCTGATGCTGCCCAAGATTTAACTCGGGGTGGCTTCAGCTCTGAATAAATTTTAATTAGACAAACACCTTTTTTTCTGGCACTTAGGGGACTGCATGTGTCATCTCTTGATTAATCCTTCAAAACCTGGACCATTTTAATCAATTCCCACTCCTTGCAGTTACTGACACTGCATACACGGTATGCTGGGGAGCTACAGAACAGCAAAGGCTTTTCCTTTGTATCTGTGCCTGGGAAATACAATTACTTTCTGCAAGTCTTTTTACACCTGGTAGGAAAAATGCCACTGTTACACGAAGCTGTTTATCTAGAAGTTTAATTAGAAATTACTTATGGCCGGAATGTGAGAGGGCGGAGTGTTGCTGGATTATTGTTAACAATCACATCTTAATTTCTTACTTAATGAGCTCATTATTGGTAAAAATGTGCACTGAAGAGTCTAGCTGAACAATTTTTGTACTGCAAGTAGTCTTCAGTTTATTCATTTGGACTCTATTGTGCTTTACAGATTACATGGTTAGTTATTTATTTAACAAGATATCCTTCTGCCTTCTTCCTGGATTACTGAAATTCTTCAAATAAGAGAACAACCCAAAACAAGTAACAATACCTCAGCTCTGCTGTGATTTTTCAAGTAAATGTTTACATTAAAAAGTCACATTTCATCTTAAGGATTTTTTAAAAATTTTCATCAATACCTCCCTGATATTATTTGATGACTCAGACACCAAAAATCTGCTAACTTACAGTTTTTTCACTCACAATTAATTATTAGATATGTAAACATTCTGAAAAATACAAACTCAACAGTTTATGAAAGTCTGTGCTATGACCTGAAAGCATCCTTAAAATGACTTCCAATAAAAAACTACAAATGGGAAAATAAACTGTTGAAAATATCATAATTCTATTTTTCAAGGAATTCACCACAACTCATTCCTAGAGAGAAAGCATAAGCTGCTGAGGAAACTTAACTTTTGGCTGTGATTTCAGCACTTAGAAATTCCTTACACTCTGTTTATATGTGACATACAGAATCTGACAAATATAAAAATGTACAGCTGCAATCTCTCTCTCATTCTACCCCTCTCTCCTACAGCAAACGGCAAAGTGAGTAACTTCGAGCAGGTGCCTAACACTTGCACAGCTAAGTCAAGGTGGCCCAACGAAGGAGGCACATCTAAAGTAAGGACATCCACCAAGGATGAGCCCCCCTCTCCTTTTTTTAAGTTACAGTTCCATTAGAAAAACAAAGAAGGGAGGGTTTCTGAATGAGATACAGATGCTGACAGATATACTGGATGGTCCTTGTAATAGCTTCCACAAATATAATACCATCAAGCAAAGAAGCAGAAGCCTGCTAAGCAATTCCTGGATAATATTTGGGAAAAGCCTTATGTAGTGAATAACTGCAACACTCAAAAACACAGGCTGCAACAAAATGAGCATATGCCTCTACTGCAAAGACTATACTGTACATTATCATATTTCCATTTACAGTCTTGCTTCATCTTGAGTGTTTTTTTTTCTTGTAATTTTTTGTTACTGAAAAATAAAATCCTCTCCCACCCATATGTTCTCTATCATTATTTGGATGTTTGATGAGGACAAATATTTGCAGTATTTACCTTTTCTGGTTTACTCGCTCCTTCTGTCACTTCTTCTTCCACTTCTTTTTCTTGCACATTCTCATTTTCATCAAGAAGTTTCATGGGTACTGGAGGGGGAAGCTCATCCTCTACATCTGGTATGTTGTCAAGAGGACTTTCTGAATTTGCACTTTGGCGACTCTTCTTATTTCGGTCAACAGATGCATATTCTGCTGACTCAATTCTGCACTCAGGAATCTGGTTCTGACCTTCAGAAACTGTCAATGAAGCCTTTGATTTGCTGACTACTGCTCCAACATCTTTAATTTCCTTCACAGTTTCGTACAAGCAGTCTTCAACTATGTTCTCTTGAGAGGAGCTGTCTTTCAAGACTTCATAAGGCCCTTCCATTCCAAGACCTTGATCATTTTCTGCATTTCTAGATGAGATGATGGTTTCCATGGGGTTGTTAGGGGGAATACTGGGTAGTTCCCGGCTCTGGTGACATTTTATAGACTTTCCAAGACTATCCTGTTGATCTAGTAGATCAGATGTCTGTACTTCTTCATAAGGCTGGATACAGGCAGCTGTACTGTCCTCAGAAAGAACTGAAGAAAATTACAGGGAAGTATTACAATCAAATGCATAACTAAAAGGTGTGATTTGGTACTGTCTAGATCACTTTGTTTTTGTGACACACTGGAAAGGATAAATGATACTAATCCCTGGAAATACCTAGCGATCAGCATGCGTTTTACTTATCAAAAGGTTTCAGTTAGAGAGATTTCTGCACTCTACTATTAAAATACCTTTCTCACAACATCTAAAATAGTCTGTACACTCCCAAGTCACATTATATGGCAACAGCATTCACTGTCAAAACAGGGAATGGGAGGTTAGCTGTGCATGGATATTCAGCCGCCTTGTACTCAGATTCACTGAATGATTACAGAGTGCTCAGTAGTCTCAGATGGGAAACAGGTGGGAGGCCTCAAACCGAGTGCCTTAAAAAAATCCTTGTTAGATTTTATTCTTTGCATTTTCCCATTCTTTGGAATCAAAAGGAAAGTGTTCCTACTTCCTCCCTAGCATCCCTCAGCTTGTTTAACATGCTGGCCAAAGTCTCGTTGGAATTGCACTTCGCTCAGCGCTCCCTGCACGCTGCACCAGAAGCTCCTCACCGAAGGCTGTGCCATCCTTCTCTCAGTCTCGCAGCACATAATGTAGGTTGACAACCTACTAACGAGCTGGCCATATGCACAAGAGAGAAGACTAGACTTCAGAAGGTAGTGTTAGGCAGAACATGTTGTTTTAGGTTCCAGAAGGGGCCATTTGTCATTGTCACTAGAGAGTACTAGGGACTGAAGTCTATGGGGCTTCTCATCTTACACCACACGTGTGACATTTGCATGCATTCATGGGCATATACAAGCATGTTTCAGGTAGTCTGTGGTAGGTAACTGTACCTCATACTATTTCTTTAAAAAATCACTTCTGAACAGCATTACTTTTTTTAGTACAGTTCCTATGGCACTATCCCAACAAAAACAACCCATTCTTCTGTGTCCTTCAGTGCGTTTGACATGGTGACAAAAGCATTGCCAAAGTAATCAATGCCCTTGATTTGGTGGTTGCCATGGACATTGCTTTCTCTTGTGTTCAGGGCATGCAGACACAGTCAGCACCTGCAGGGAGCCATACCCTGACTGCAAAACTCAGGGGAGAACTGGAGGTGTAACATGGGAATCACTGTCTGAATGGGAGAGGGGAGTTTTGCCTTTCTGGTCCGTGGTTCTAGGGATTTCTGTGCTGTGCTGAGCACCCTTACAGAACCCAGAGAGCACACACCCCATTCAGGCTGGAGGGGGTAATCAAAAGCAGTGAGAGCTCAAGTTTCTGTGCTTTTGTGGTTATGGGTAGTTGCACAAAAGGGGTTGGCGTAGCTGAAGGGCTGGCATAGATGAAACAATGCTGGGAAGGAAAAAACCACAGCATTTGATGGTTCTGCTTCCATAGCCCTGCCCCTGCTCAAAAAGCTAGCACAAACAGTAATAAAAAGAACTATTAACAAAAAACGCATAAAGTATAAGTAAGAAATTAAAGCACAGGGGTTTAAAAGTTACTTTGGATACTTGTCTCTAAGGGGCAAAGTCTGAATAGCTTAGCCTCTGGTTGCAGGAGATGAGGAGAGAGCTGTAAGTTGGAGTGCAGCCCCTGGTGTTGGTGTTAGTGTGAAGGCAACAGTTGGCTCCCAGTGGCTCTGAGCTGAAAGTGAGTTTATTTTTAGGTGCAGCTGAGTAAAATATTTTCCAGTGATACTTCAGGATGAATCATTTTGAGTGTTCAACAAAGCAAAGATTAAAGAAAAAAAGGAAGCCTATTTATGTTGCCTGTTTTCTAAAATACAAAAATATAAGTGACAGCACAGCACAGGACTGTGATCCAAAGCTGCAATCCCTGGAGGAGAACCTGAAGTATTTCCATAGCCTCCTGGAGCACTTCTGAAAATCTAAGGTACAACTTCATCTTCTGGTTTTATCCCAGTTCTATAGCTTACCAAGATTAGGGAATGTCCCATCCTCTGCCTGATGGCCAGGCCAATCTGCAGACCTGGTGGCCCAGGACAGGAACTCAGCACCTCCCAGTTTTGGCTGGCATGGAGGACTGGGAGCAGGGGTGTAGGGCTATGCCAGAGCACTGTGCCAGAAGCACAGTGAAGTGGAGATGCAGCCTAAACCACCCCCATCTCCACGAGATGATCATTTCCATTGACTTCCCAGCAAGACAAACGACTTCATGGCATTTTTTAACTTGGCTGTACGTTCTGTGTGATCTGGTGTCAGACCTGCAGAGGTGTGCAGAGTTTTCAGAAAAATGGTTTGCCTGTGTGCTTGCAAAGCTGATGGCTAGAAGGCTGACACCTGAGGGATCACTGGCATGCAGCTGAGGTGGGAGCTGTGAGCCCTGGGACAGTGCCGCTGGCCCATCCCACCTGTAGGGGCTGCCACTACTCACCCTCACCATTGCTGAGTGCTCCATTCTGTTCACTGTTTGGAGGAGGCTCTGTAGCTGAACTCGTGATGGAATGGCTGAAAACCTCCTTCTCAGAAGGCTGCAACACAAATCAGTGACCGCTGGATCAGAATAAATGTGCACATCAACACACATGCAACGAGTTTCATTCTCATCTCTGGAGCTCTGACTCACAGGTATTATTGGCAGGAGGACCAAACCATGCCAACTAGATTCAAACATTTAAGTGCCTGTGTTTACAGATGTTAAAAGAAATAAATTCAAAGATGTCCAGAGTGATGTCCTTTCCAAGCCTTATGGTCATAGACATTACTATGGCTTTAACCCGTGAGAAGACCGCAGCTGACAAAGGGTACACTGCCCTTGGGCTGCAAACAGAGTGAAGGAAAGGCTGGAATACAGTAGTGGCAGAAAGGGCACTGAGAAAGTGCAGATTATCAGGATCTGCACAAGTTTTCCTCCTCTTCCTGTTCTGCAACTTTTAAAGTTTCCCATGCTCAACCATCTCGAAATTCCTGAGCTGTTTTCTAATTTGTTGTATATTGCAAGGAGCTTGGTGCAAACCAACCACAAGACAGACACAAGCTGCCAGAAATAAATACTTACCACATTCATCAGATTTTCATGATCTCCATTCTGATTTTTGGCCTTCTTTTCCCTTAAAGAAAAAGGCACATGAATTTTGCTACAAATTATGCTAATATACAAATGCCAATCATTAATAGACCTTACACTCCTGCAGGAAATAGAACTATGATTCACAATAATATTGAAAATGGAGTAGCTGAAAATTATTACAGGAATTGGTATGACCTCTGTGTAAGAACACCACTGAGGCAGAATGGTGATAAACGTAACTGAAGAGGTACAACAAACACACACAACCCTTCTCACTCAGTTTAAGATCACAGTGAGGAGTGACTGATGACAATTACAATATAATGTAAATAATTATGTACAGACAGGACACGGGGGAAGAGGAATGGCTTCAAGCTGAAAGGGAGTAGGTTAATTAAATAATAGGAAAAAATTCTTTACTGTGAGGGTGGTGAGACACTGGAACAGGTTGCTTAGAGAAGCAACTACTTGTGGATGCCCCATTCCTGGCAATGTTCAAGGCCAGGCTGGATAGGGCTCTGAGCAATCTGGTCTAGTGAAAGGTGTCCCTGCCTGTGACAGGGAACTAGATGATCTTTGAAGCCCCTTCCAAGCCAGGGCATTCTATGATTCTATGATAATAAAAATATTCTTCAATGTAATCATATTGGAAATTCTCAGATACACATTCTGGTGACAGACTACTTGGGAGTGCCTTAAACTATATCAGTGAATAGTGTGTATCCTATGAAAAATTAGGAAAGGCCAACAAAATCCAGACAATTTCCACTAAAAATGCTAGTTAAATTGATAAAAAGCATGAGCAGTTCAAAAAGGTCTACAAATTTTACAGCAGCAGAGGTTGACATTTTTTAAGGAATCCTTCTTCCCTGGGTCCTTCAGAGGAGTCTAAGTATGGATCACATTTCCAGTTTTTACCATTTGGGAAATACAGCTCTTATTCAAAAATACTGAAAAAAAAAAAAAAAAAAAAAAAAAAGAGCTTAAAATAATGTTAGTCCTTCCCCTAGATGAAAAGTCAAATAAAAAGGTGAGAAAATATCGATAACATGGAATTTTTGCTTCTTCTAAAGTCTGCAGGTAACTATCCTTCCACATTAGCAACTGTTAAAATTCTACCTAATTGGAAAATAACAAAACAGCAAGTGAGCATGCACCAATGCAGAGCAGAAAAAAGTTAAAAGCTGAATTTCCTCTCTAGAAGTTTTTCTGACTCTGCTGTTTTAGAAAGAGCAAATTTTATTCAGTTTTCTATGTCCTCATCCATTTTTGAAGAGTAAGACAGAAAGAAACTCTGCACAATTGCATTTATGCATAAACAACCTGTCCTACAGAATGATGTGAAACAAAAGATACAATGTCCAAACTGGCAACACAAGAATTTATTAAAAAACATCACCAGAATGTTTCAGGCAATGTATCTCTGTAACTGCAAGGATTACTCTGTGGTTTGACTCATCTTTCTAGAGATGTTTCAAGGACTGGTGTGTCACAAAACAAAACCTAGAATTATAGAATCATTTGGCTTGGAAAAGGCCTTAAAGACCATACACAGTACCTAAATTTTTGTGGGCTAAAGAATATTTAAAATAGGCTTTCTACTTTTAAATAATTTTTAAAAAAATCTACTATTTTTATACAGATATCACAGGAAACTGTGACAATAAGAAGATACTGAAATGTCAACTTACGAGTTTACAAAAGTGTTTCTCTTGAGTCACATGAAATTACCTGTTCCAACTTAGGCTTTTTAGAGTTTCGACCAATTTCTGGGGCCTGTTTTTGTCCACAACTGTTTTTTGCATGGTGGGCATTAGATAAATCCTTCTGAAAAACAGGGCCTTCCACTGCAGACACATTTTGTGCCAATAGTTTCCTCAATGCTGTCGAAGCCAAAGGGGTGAAAGCACATCCTCCTTATAGGCATATGCATCCAAACTGCAGATTTTGCTGCTGTACTGGATTTCCCCCCCGGCCCTTCCCACACACTTGGCTGATTCAGCCATGCTTGCAAACTATAGCAATAATGACCACAGCATTCCCACTCCTCATAGCAAAGGGTCTGACTGGTCTGGCCTGTGGAAGGGCACCATGGATGAACTGCAGGCTGCCCAGCTTCCCTGTGCAGTCAGCAGGGCTCAGCTTACATGCCGTAAAGGAGTCCTGAAACGTGCACTAACAAAGTCAGCAAAACTTCCTGTATTGGTGAAATTGAATCCTCTTATGAAGAAGAAAATAAGGATAAGGTATAAGATGTTAATTAATATCACTATTTGATCCTTACTCATTTTTGCTTGAAAGGCAGGATCAATACTATGTTCCCTATACTTCAGGAATGGCCAAAGCAAAGTTGAAGTACATAATCACATCCCTTTCCCTTTTACCTATACTTTTTTTTGTCCTGTTTAGCCCACCTGATGTTCTCAGTTTCAGTCTAGGGGTGTGATCTGCTAACATTCAGTGTCCACCTGTGCTCCAGGCTTCTGCTTAGGGGAAACCACTGAACAAGCACAATGCTGTACTTCCTTCACAACAAAAGAAAAAAAAAAATTCTATTTTAGAATTAATAGAACTGTTCAAACTCAGGTTTGCTCTGAAAACTGTACCTGTTTTTATATTTCTGTACCTAAGTCCTCAGTATTTCCTGCTAACTATTTATACATGAACCTATGTCCAGAGTGAATCAAGAACCATTAAGCCCTGGAGCCTTACCCATTGCAGCTGGAGCAAAGGAAGATGAGGAAGGTGAGGAACAAGAGTGTTGTCATGGCTGCCAAACTTCCCCACAGGATCACGTGGATCTGTCCACTGCCCAAGAAACCACCCTCTGGCCCCATGGTACTAGCAGGAGCTGGTATCACTTAGGGTTGCAGAGGGTACTCCTTGAGGAAGACTGACATCTGTGCTGCATGCACCTTCTGTTTCTGCAGAAAGAAAAACACCATCAGAGCTTGAAAGAAATTCTGAAGATAATGAATCTGACAGCTAAAAGTCTGTCAGGAGAGATTTTCAAATCCAGATCTTAGGAAAACCAGTTTCAAGTACAAGCCAGCCAGCCAAAAAGATTTTCAGCTACATTTCTGACAGCAACATAGAACGGACTTGTCAAATATTAACGCAAGCTGTTACCTATCTACAATCTCAATGTGAATAAAAGGTAGTACAGCATCTCTGTACATGCATTTTCAGGAAAAGATTTATAAATCGACTTTGAGGGACAGAGTAATCTGTTTTGTGGTTGTATTTGTACATTTTATTGAAAAGTATGCTTTCAAAACCAGCTACAACTTCTGCAAAGTTAACAAGCCAAAAAGAGAGCTGCAGCAGGCGTTCACCTCTTTCAGTCTCTCCTGCCTGCACATGATTCAAGTCTTAAAGTGCAGTGACAAATAAGCTAGGTGTCTTTGCAAGGAATACCACAAAAACCGTTCTCACAGCACAGCAGATAAGATCCAGTCTTATTTCTGTGTGACATGCTTATTTCCTTAATAGTATGTCTGGAGAGTAACAATACTGAACTTTCTCTTTTAACTTCTCCCCATCTGGGTCTGAAAAAACAATAGAGCAAAGCAAACAGGGTGTTTTTTTAAGAACTTGAATAAACACAACTTTTGCTACAGCACAGCAGCCCATGGGGAAGCATCCTGGGTAAACCCTATTTGTGACATGTAAGTTTTGGTATACAATACATTCTAAAATTCTGCACATATATTTAATGCAACACATTGTTGACGTGACAAAATTAAAAAGAAGTTATTAATTCTTCACTGCTGAAGGTATCAATTTCTCCATAATTTGGGAACAGGCTATGCAAAGCCTATTTACAGGCTTTCAGCCTGACTTGATTGATAAAAGCTGAAATAGAATACAATGGCTGAGAAATGAGCAGATATATTTTGGGAATGAAAAAGTAGCACAAATATGAGATTGACAATGTCTGAAGCCACTAATGACTTACTTTAATGCATATATTTTCATAGATATATTTTTTATATAGGAAATATGTATGTACATATATTTATTTCTTTGCAGCAGAAGCATCATTTGTAAAAACAAATTCAATTAGGTACTAATGTCATACTTGTATACAAAAGCATATCACCATTTTGTTATTAAAATCTTATGAGAAAAAAAGATTTATTTCCAGAAAAAGGCCATTCAGATCAAAGGAAATCTGGAGAACCAGAGAAGATACTTAACAACTAAGTTATGTTACTGGGTAGTTCTTACAAATAATATTTCTGTTCCTGCATAAAATGGGCTTATTAATTTCAACCATTCAAGATCAGACTTCTGAACACCTTCCAAGAAGAACCTTACTAATTCATCCACAGTGGATAAAAGCTTTTTTTACAAAAAGCTTTTTCTTTTAGATAATAATGGCATGGATATAAATTGAAATGGGAAGAAACAAACAAAAGAAAGACAAAGTTGCTGATCCTGAAAAGACCACCTTCAAGGTGTAGTTAAGTATTTTTAGTTTGGGCAAGAAATAAAAAAGCCAGGCAATGTGAAACTTCTCTAAACCCCTAAATACACAGGAAGAACAGGTGCCACACACCTTGGCAAGGCACATACATCCTACTGTTAGTCTTGAGCACCGACACCCAAGAGCCACCACTCTTCAAGGATGACCACTGCCAAGCAATGTGCCTCTCTGGTTATCCTGGCAGAACCTGAGAAATGACACAATTAGAAGCAGTGGCAGATCAGTCTCAAAATTATGTATACAGCAGATGATACAGCCCTGCCCCATCCCTCTTTTAAAGCCCAAGTTGGGTTATTTCTACACTGAGTCATAGTCATATCACTGATTGTGAAATGGAGAGACCTTAAGGGAAACTGAATCAGATTTAGTCAGGAGGAAACTTGGTGCAATGCCCACAAAGACCTCTGTGATGATGTGCAAGGGCACTGGGCATTGATATGGATTCCTGTAAAGGTGATAGACAGTTCTCATTTAGGAAACATTACAAAGCACACCGTGCTGGCTGCCTTAACTAGCTCCAAACCCTTGTTCAGAGGGTTGAATAGAAAGTACTTCCCTTTTAAACTTTCCTTTTCTTTTTTGTGAATTTTCAAAGACATTTTCTGCCCTACTTAAACTTAAAAAAAATTCTTAAAAAATCTTTTCGTTTCTTTTATCCCATCCTTTTGCCTTCAAAACCCCCTAATTTTCTTTTTTCCTTGGAAAAAATTATGAAATGTAAGTGGAATGTAAAAACAAAGGAAACAAAAACCTTTTTTTCAGCATTTTTGTTGTGTTTTCTTCCTTGGTTTTCCCAAGAAATAAAAAGAATGCAAATAAAAAAAGAAACTATTTTTTTCAAATATTGAAATGAAGAATAAAGAAATAAATAAAGAAAGAAAAATATAAGAAATAGAATAGAGATTTAAAAATCTTTTTCTTAAAACAGAAACACATTTTTGTTTTCTTTTAGAGCAGATGTAGACCTGTCTTGAAAGATATTTAAATGATTTCTACTACCAAGTTCATAATGTTGTGTCTTCTCTGAAGAATGATGCTATACTCCTCTCAGAAGACTAAGTAATGTAACTTAAGCTAATACTGTAAGAAAAATGGTCTTTAAATTCTAAATATATATTCTTAAGGCTCCTGGACTTTAAATAAAGATAATATTTGAGCTAAGGAAAGCTAAGGATACACGGGAAGCAGCCCCATGGAAAAGCTGCGTCTTTGAAGGATTCAGTACAGAGTTAGAAGTGTTGGGATGAACCGGAGCAGATGGAGTTCAGACTGAACTTCAAAAGGTGTGAGATCAGAAACAGTCAGTCAAGGAAGACCTCTACGTGTGATGTCAGGAGTGAAGCACAAGACTGATGCTGCACATAAGGCATCCCACCAGGCAGAAGTCAAAATAGCAAAGGGAATAACCAAGGCCAGAAGACGTAGTTAATTTACAGGAAAAGAGCACAAAATGCTTTGACTGTGTGTTGAGAGAAAGAGGTCAGAGAAGGACAGGAAAGCACAGCGGCACTAGAACCAGGGGAGGCAACTGCTGCAGACACCTGTGCAAGCAGTACAGAGTAATAACTAGGAACAGACTGACGGCAGGTGAAGCCCTGAATGAAGGAAGCTGAGCAGGCAAAATCTGACCAGTGACTCCTCTTAGCTCCTTGAACAGCAGGAGTTTAGCATAAATGCTAAAGGACCTAGAAACTGCTCAGCACACGCAACAACCAGAAGTAAATACAATTATAACACAAAACCATCCCAGCCTTCCATTTCCTAAAGGAGACCTACAAGAAAACTGGTGAGGGACTTTTTTAAAGGGCACATAGTGGCAGAACAAGGAGGAGTGGCTTTAAACTAAGAGAAGGTTTAGATTAGATATCAGAAATAAATTTTTTTTACTGTGAGGGTGGTGAGGCATTGGAACAGGTTGCCCAGAGAAGTTGTGAATACCCTATCCCTGGAAGTGATCAATATCAGGTTGGATGAAGCTCTGAGCAAACTTGTCTAGTGAAAAGTGCCCCTGCCCTGGCCGGTGGGCTGGAACTGGATGACCTTTAATGTCCCTTCCAACCCAGGCCATTCTATGATTCTGTGGTTCTAGATTCACCCTCTGTGAGCCCTTATCATGTATTGACATCAGAGGGCTTCCTCCTTCTGTTTAATGCCTCCCAAAAGATGAGGCTGAAATAATATCACCCAGGCTGGTGCCTTTAACACAGAGAGTTTCTGAAATGCTTGAAGCTGGACCAGCACCCATCAGCTGCCCCAGCCAGCCCTGGACAGAAACCTGGCAAAGACATACACTGAAAACACAAGCACCTGAACTCCCTCTGCTTCCACTCAGAGAACGCCTGGATGCTAAAATATCAGT
Organism: Eopsaltria australis; assembly: GCA_034509425.1. Taxonomy (NCBI): domain Eukaryota; kingdom Metazoa; phylum Chordata; class Aves; order Passeriformes; family Petroicidae; genus Eopsaltria; species Eopsaltria australis. The sequence continues at coordinate 1,356,898 of JAVTVJ010000056.1, forward strand.
GCCTAAAGGCTTGGATTTAAGAGCTGCTCCAGAGGGTAGCTTTAAAGAGAAACTTATTTGAAATAATAACAATGGAACAACAAAAGCAGCTAATTTCTCAGAGCTCTCTGATAGCTAAAGTTATTAACTCCTGCTTTTACAATAGAAAGTGATATTGTGCTGCCCTCTGGTGAATATCTCTGTTCGGGGACTGGAATTTGTGGCTCTTACGAGGGTGCTCCAGAGCTCAGTGCAAACTCTGCTTATACAGATGGAGTTCACATGGGGCCCTTCATCTGTCGGGCTCAAAACAGTCCTACCTCCACCCTTGCATGGCTGTCAGACTCAAGCACTTCAACCTTGCAGAGAGACATTGCTGAGACAGAATAATGGTCAATGGAACTGCCTGGGGTTTTTTACATGATTTTCCTGTGTGATGACCCTTTAAAGATGAAAATCCCTTTCAGTGTACCCTTTCCACTGAACTCTCCACACAAGTTGTTGGGGGTGCTGAACTCTAAAAGATATTTACAGGGACAGGCCTGGAACACCTGGGTAAGAAATCTGGTTATTTAATCTATGGCAAAATTTAATCAATACTCTGCATTCACATTTCAAAGTCACTGCCAGTTCAGAAAACTAATCCTTACACACCATGTTGGATAAAATTTCTTCTTGTGGGAACTTCTTGCTTTTTAGATATCAATATTTGCCATTATCGAAAACCATATGATAAATTATGCCTGTAGCCATTCCTCAAAATTGCACTTAAATGCCCAGTTATATTTGTGGTTTCAGAATGACAGATATTTTGTTGCATAACCCACACTTTTATGGTGAATAATGTGTTATTTTTGCTTGTGGCTGCTGCAGGGATAAGGCAGAGCTGAGGCAGTTCAGCCTAAGATGATGAGGAGGAGAATGCAATTTTGGTTCCAAAAAACCTGTATTTGGAGGAAAGCAGATACACAGGCTGCAACTCTGGGGAGCACAAAAAGTGTAAATTTTAACTGGTGAGGAAGCTGCTGCAAACGTTTGGAGTGAGACCTGAACACCTTTGAAGACAGCATCCAAAAGACCCAGTGCATTTCAGGTCCAAGATCAGGCCAGGATTTTCTGAGTGAAGTCCTGCCCGAGTTTATGGTGGTGCTTGTACAGGATATGTGTGTGACAGGCAGATGCCATGCTCCAGTGTCCTGGCAGGAGATGGCAGCATGTCCCTCTGCCACCATCTTCCCCTTGGCTGCTGGGTTTAGAGCAGTTTCATTCATGTCCTGCTGCAAACAACGCTCAGCCCATGCCTTCCAGAGGGAAAAGAGTGGGAAATGTCAACAGCTTCACCTCTCTGGGTTTCTTAATGAATTATAGATGGAGCGTAGGCAAGAGACTAAATTGTTCTGACAACTGAGAGACTTTGAATGTGAGAATCCAAACACGACAGGACAGGAGAGATTCATGGAGGCTGTGGGGATTGTGGCTCCCTGTCCTGGGCTGTCAGGCTGTGTTCAGCTAATGGGGGCACTGTCCAGGTGCTTCACGTGCTCCCCCCCGAGCTCTGTTACAGGGTTCCCTTGTGAACTGCTGTCTCCTACTGCTCTCTTCCCCCTGCCACCCCTGCAGCTCCCAGTGCTTTCAGTTATCCACTGCTAAACTGCAGAACAGGTCAGGGAGATGAGATGGTTTGGAAGATCCCCTCCACCCCAGAGCACAGGCCTGGCAAGGAGTGGGGAGAGTGGGAAAGAAGGTTGGCATTTTTGTATGAGATTTTTATTACTCTGGTAGCAATCCCCCAGAGATCTGCATTAAACCACAAAACAGGGAAGCACAAGATATGTGGACCCAGAAACTGAGACGGGGGCTGAGAAGTATGAAGTGAATGTCCTCTTGTCAACATCCAGCTGCAAATGCTGTCATTCAACCACAAAACCAGACCAGAAACCTTGGCTACAACAAACAGAAATTGTCCTGCATGTGTGACTAACACTTCTAAATGCAAGAGCCTTTCATCTTCTGTTCCTCCAAATCCTGAAAACACACATTCTCAGTGAAGATATTGTCCTACTGGAGACCTGAGCACTTACCTTACTCCCGCTCCAGAAAATTCCCTCTGCAACCTCAGACCCAGCTCAGGCACCAGCAGGCAGAGTATATCTCCAAGTGCCCAAATAATGAGCACATGCCTTGTATGTGACACCTTCAAGGCCACCCTAAAGGAAACATCTGAAGGCAGGCAATCCACAACTCCTGTACCCACAACAGCTCACACCAAACTACACACCTCATTTAGAGAAGGGGGAGGACATGGCAGGTGCACTTGGCTCAGTCCAGAACCATTTCCATGTCAGGACTATTCTCTGTGTGCAAATACCATGGCCCTGGCAGGAAAATGCTCCTGGAACAACCTTAAGCGTAGCACTATGCTGAACTGTGCTAAAATGAAATCAAAGCACCCTTCCTTCACCCAAATAACCTTCCTTTAATCCTCTTGATTTTAAATTGAATGTCTTTTCTGGCCTTTTCCACTATGTGGCCTAACCAAGCTGTGACAGCAGAGCAGCTGGAGGCAGCTCCAGAGTGTCTCCTTTCTGTAACTTGCCACAGTTGGTGGATTCCTGACAGCATAACCTGATATGGCATTACCCACATATTTTATGACATCATCAGGGCTGCATTTGTTCTTATGTGGGCAAAATACCTGGGTCAAACTTTCCACAGGTATGTCCTACTGCAAGTCCTGCTTCGAAGCCTGTCTGCTGAAGCTGGTGGGAATTGTGCCTTGAACATTGTATGCTGGGTCCACTGCAGTAAATGAAACATGCTGGAGATAACTGTCTTGTACAGCCCAAGCCCACAATCTCATACTTTCTTATTCTCCACAGAATGGTGATTGTATCCTCCTCCAGGAGTGGTTCCTGACCAGAGCTAACTCCTGAGTGGTGCATGGGATTGGTTTTGGGAAACAGCCTTTTGACTGCAGCCAAAATTATGCTTCAGGCTGTTCTAACTTGGTAAAACCACATCTTTTTTGTTTCAGACTGGGCATCTGATAACAGTGGGTCCTTTGGACCTTAATCCCCCTGTGCTAGAGATCCTTCTCTTCTCTCAGTACTTCTCCACCACAGGACATGTCCAGTTTTCTATCCACTCCAGCTCCTCTTTCTCTCTCAGTTCCCAGTTCTGCTTGCTGCCACCTCTGCTGCAGGTGATAAAGACTACATTAAAATATCAAAATAGGAATAAGCGTGCATGAGAACCTAATAAAATAAATACAAATATATAAAATTTTTATCAAAAAGAGACATTTCAGATACTTCTCAGGCATTGCCACATTAAAACAGATGATACTATGGAACAGCCTGAATACACAGACATGATCCTTGCTTTACACTGGTATTGAGTGACTAAGAGCAATTGCAATTAAATCCTTCTGGAGACAGTAGGCAACAGGACTGCTGTTTGGACTAAGCAGAACCTCTCCTAACACCACAGTGTCACTGGAGTCAAGATTGTGAAATTTCTTCAAAAACACTTAAAAAAAGTTGTAAAACGTATTTGTAACTGGTTGAATTGGTGTTTCTGCATCTGCAATGGCGTATTTTGGCTTCTAGCTGTTTAAATGTAGATCTAGTACTGAACTACACAAACCTTAAGGCCAAGATTGCCTTTCTCATGCAGTACCTAGTGCATTTTGTTTTTGGGGTTCCTGTGCACTAAATCAGGACAAATCCTTTCCAACAATGGGTTAAAGCTCTTCTGGTGCAGTTGTGTTTTGAGCTGCTTGGCTTGGCAGCACCCATTTACGAGAACAGTTCAAGACAGACACATCTTATTCCAAGCAGTGAAGACCAGATGTGCACATAATTAAGGCCTGGTCCTGAAAGCCTGATGCTGGAAGGAATTACTGACATGGACCAAACTGCTCTTGCAGGCTGTCAGACGAGCCTTGCAGAGACTGTGCATGCCATAAGCCTTCAAAATAGTTCATGTTTCTGCTTTGCGAAGCAGCAGAATAATGAGGTTCTGATCTAATTCCCCACTGTACCTACTTCTTCAGAAGTCATGGCTGGTTTATCAAAGGATGTGTGTGCTCTATAATGCAAAAACAGATCTAAGACAAAACTGAACAGTCCCAAACCACTGGTCACTTTTAACCCTTTCTAAGCCTTAACCTCTTCTAGAGAGAAACCAAGTCTCTCTGAACCCATCTATCTGTGGCACTGCAGAAAAATTAAAAAGCCTCTTGCAGCAGTAAAGGCTGATCTATGCCAGAATCTGCATTTATACTCCAAGCAACTCATTCATGCCTTGTCAGACCACGTCACCTCAAGGTTAACGCATTCAAAGTTGACCTGACTTCTCCTATCACTCTTTCTATCCCTACTAGAATTCTAGTAAGTCCACACAAGCCTGCAGTGCAGGCAGCCTCTCCTCAGAAAGAAAGAAATTTGGGAAAGTGGAAACAGTCAGGAAAGTTGTATGAACAAATAAGTGTGTGAATTCAAGAGCTCGCTTTGAGACAGTGGAGTAGTTTTCTTAAAATAGTGGAGAATTTCAGAGAATAAGAGATGTCACTAGCAAGGTTCATAGCAGGCTGTAAAACTAGATTTTCAAAGGAAGGTGAGCATAATTGCATGCGAATGTGACTATGTCCCCATGAAACACAGTCTGCATGCTGGGATTAATACCCATGCATAATTATGCACCGAACCTGTCACAGAGCTATCACATTTATTTCCCACATTCACAAGGTCTATCTGTATATAAACCATACACTCACAAATCTCTGCCAAATGCAGCTCCCATTATAAATCAGGCCCTGAGCAAGCAGGTTTTTAACCAAAATCTTAAAGCTCACAAATTCATTCCATGGTGGCTAATGAGGCTCCCCCCATTCCACTACCAGCAGTACAAACCTCCCCAAGCACAAACAGGGAGAAGGGGAGTGCTGAGGCCACAGCTCTCAAATGCAGAGCACTGCATGGACTCAGCCAGCTGCTGAGGAAGAAACCCATAATGAAGCCTCTGTGCAACAGCTCCTAGGAACAGCTCCACATATTTTCCCCAGGCTTTAGCAGCCAAATAATGACTGTCTCGAATGCGACAGCAGAAAAGCTTTATCTGCTGAGTGACCATGCCAAAGATTACAGCTTAATTGTAGCATTATTATGTTCTTTCCCACACCCCCACAATATCCCATATTGCTTTCTGGCTGAGTGAGGCAATTAGACTACGATTACTGCATACTTCAGAGCATATAGAAATGAAAGCTGTCTTTGTGTTTTCCAGCTCTGACACAACTACTCCTGATAGCTTTGCTTTTCCTGGAACTAGATGCTCTTTTATATGAAACAAGGCCTGTTTATAATTGCACTTTGCTGTTTATGTAATTCTACCATGCCAAATCCCCTTTCGGATTTTGCAGTGCAACCCTGCATTTTGAGCAGCCCTTCTGCAAACTCAGGTAATAATAATGGAAACAGAGAAATTCCCCCAAGCCTGGGAAGTAGGCACACACAGTTTGCCTCAGCCATCTGACCTAAAAGACCTCTAAAATCCATGGCAATTGTACTTGTTCTCAAACTGGTGTTTGAATCAGGCCCATGAAACACAACAAATAGATGGTACTTTTCCACAGGCTACTTCCAATTTCCAAAGGACCCTATAAAATTATAAAAGATTGCAAAATATGCAGCAGCAAAACACAATGCTTTGATTGTCCCCAATGAAATATTTCCTTTTTTTCCTAAAAAAAAAAAAAAAAAAAGAGAGACTCCTACTTAGAAAAAGATTCCACTTCTGTATGTTTACATTTCTAAAACCAGGCTTTTGTTCACTCAGGTGCTATCTACAGGGTCCCACCTGAGAGATCTCACCTCTGTTCCCATCACAGGAGAAGATTAAATGACTTCTACTAATATTGAACTTTCAGATTGCTCACTACTTATAGTGAGAATAACTCTACCTAAAATCGGAAATTAAAAAAATGTTTTGTATCCAATTGTCAGGATGCTGCAGTCTTTAAATGTGCCTTGAGTGAGATGATCCCCCCAAAATGAAGCACATGAAGATCATTCCAATTTTTTAAAAAAATAATCAAAATAATTTTAAATCTAAACAGTCCAGATTACTGAGTACCAATGCTATTATAAAATCTATGGATATTAATATCTGGAAGACAGGAGTGTTCCAGGGATGGTCTGTGGAGGTAGAATACAAATTAAATCAGAAGGGCCTGTTATATTTTAGATTAAGTAATCTTGAAACAGAAGAAATTAGTGAGAATTGAGCTGTGTGATATCCCACAGCAAAAGAGGCAGCAGTGATTGAACTTGGTGGCAGATCAATTTGAAGAAAACAGCGTTCCCCTTACAGTGTGCTTTGTAAAGGTGAAGAGCTTATTTCAAGCCCAAATCTCATTTCACTTTAATTGATTCAATAAAATAATTTTAAACCTTTTAGCATTTGTATCTCATTAGGAATGTCAGCTTTTCTAAAGTATTTGGTGCATACATGCAGAGCCTTCTTCATTGCTGGAGATGGTCCCTGTCTTGAAGAGTTTACTTTTTGTCAAGATAAGACCAAGGCAGGACATGAGAGAATCCCTGTCTAAATAATTTCCTTTTCATGGAGAAATGTCCAAGACAAAGAATTTGGTGGGTTTTGAAGAGTTCTTGCAACTTATCCAGTTAGCTGGTGTCCCCACTCAGTACTGCCTCTTCATGATCTTTGTTTTCTCTGAGTTGGTAACACAGCCATGTGTTCCTTGAGGGAAGATGCTACCTTAACTTCAATCTGGTAAAAATAATCCAAACTGGCTGCCTGTATGCTCTGCATGATCAGTAAAGAGTCACTTCTTCCCGTGGAGAGAGGGGTACCTTCATAGTTAGCTGTGAAGGTCATTCCTCATCTCCTCTGACAGACCAGCGAACTTCCAGACACTTAGAATTAGGAGAGGAGATATCTATAAATCATGGACAAAACCAGGGGAGGTTAATGTGTGCTGACCCACTGAGAAGGACCTCAGATGCATCCTCTGAGCTGACCTCCTTGGCTGACCCATCAGACCAGATAATGTGGATAACTGAGCCTTTGGGCAGTGGGAGCAGCCCTGACAACCCACACCTTCTCACAGCCTCACACTGTAGTACAATTTTATTGCAGTTTCTCCCTGAGACCAGCACAATGACAGCATTCTGTCCTTTCAATTGGAAGCAGAGCTGGGGTAAATGAAAACGACACTTGCTTTTGACAGTCCAGAATATCCTGTGGATTCATCTCCCCACTGAGCCAGTCCTGCTTGGCACCTACAGCAGCATGGAGCAGGAAGGCAAAATAAACCCAACTCTGTCCTGCCTCCCATACCAACGTTGCAACACGTGGTGCATTTTATCCACCTTCTCTCCTGCTCTGGAGAGGGAAATATAAAATCCTGGGCTTTATCCCAAAGGACTGAGGCAGCAGAAACTAATAATGAGTCGTGCAGGAGTGATCTATGAGCTGGGTACCACCCCCCTCAACACACCCAAACCCCTAGCTCCTCATCCTGACACACAGCAAATACAATTATAAGATCTAATCAACTGAAACTAATGTAATTCTGAACGTCTTCACAGCTAATGAAAACCAGGTCTTCCCCTTCTCAATTTAATTGAGATGTTTGGTTCACATACCGTGAAAAAGAAACCCTCCATAAAGCTATGTATGAATATTGTATTTACATATCCAGCCTGTCACAGTATTGGGCTCTTTTTTCCTGACTGTTGGAAACTATCTGTGAGGGGAAATGGACTTCAGAAAACAAATACTTTCTTATGTTGTTTCAAGGGAAATCTCCAGTCTGAGTGTCATCTACTAACTACTACTTTGTAGTCTGAACTTGGCATAAAAAAAGCATTTCCTTAACATGAATAAATCATGATCCCTAGTAAAAATACCCTCCTCTTGCATTAAAGTAAGAATCAGAAGACAGAATTTGGCCTATAGCTTGTAAACTCAAATTTGTTGAATAACAAATGACTAAAGAAAATCCCTTTCCTCCCCCTTCATCCAGTGTGTTCTTCTTGCTGCCTGGTGGCATTGGTTTTTCTGCAGTTTAAGCATCACTAATGCTTTGAGATTTCCCCTGCCTCTGTGCTTTCCTGAGTTATCATTAGCATTATTTTCACAGGAAGCTCTACAGTATGGGCAGCACTGCAGAGAGAAAGATAAATACATCATGCCTCCTGCAAAAAGTTTTGCTACTACCTTGAGTTACAAGCTGCCAAAGCGTGGTGACAGAGAAGCAATGGCTGGTAGGCAGGATAAGCAGAGCATCACAACACTTCATACAATCAATAACCAGCTGGGCTTTGCTTCTTCCAGGTTTCTCTGCTGTGCTGACCCAAATTATTACTTTTCCCCCACAGAACATAGTCTTGTTAAGGTTTAGAAAGTGAAGACTAAGACTGAGGTTTGATGAAAGCCTGTCAGGATACAGGATAACTGCTCTCCAGGGACAGGAGAGACAATCAAGACAGACCAGGTAAGAACAGACTTTCACCAGTGATGGATGAGGGAAGAGCAGATAGCAAGCTCAAAACCTTTGTACGACTGATGAGCAGTAAGCACATGTCATTCCCACAGCAGCTGAGAAGAGTCTTCCAGCTATGCAGATGTGACTACAGCAGGGAAATGCACTTGCACTGGAAGCCTGGGCCCACATCCACACACACCACAAAAGCAGGTCCTGCCTCTGCTCCTGCATGGCTAGGAAGCCTCCACCTCTGTTACCTTGCCTCCTCTTGGCACCTTCACTCACTCTCTGCAACCCACCAAACCTTGCTCTTCCTTCCACAGCTGCCTCCTCCTCCTTTCCAAAGGCCATGCCAGTGTTGCCACAGTGCCACAGCTCCACAAGCTGCCATCAGCTCTGCACCCACCTTGAGGCTTGGTGCTTCCAGCAGAGAGCACAGCCACCCTGGCTATTCACTGAGTACTTCCCACCCTGGGCAGCCTTTTTGGTTTAGCACTTCTTTGAATTTATTATTCTGTAATAATAATTTTTATTATTCTGTAATAATGTACTGATCAAACACCCACACAAACTCTTTATGAAACTACCAGTACTGATAACAACATATATTGATTACTTTGGTTATGGCCTATTAGTGTCAGGGTGCCCAAGTGGTGAAAAAGGGCATGTCAGAAATACAAAGAGCATATGCCCAGAAATACATGAAAACATTGTCTCAGAGAGAATGAAATTATAGGAATTAGGCAATAGAAGTGCCCACCTAAAATGTGCTAAATAACCTTAAGCACTATACCAGACACAAACATACATGATAATGAGAAGTCAGCTGAAGAACAGATACAGCTACAATACACCACATCCCACCTGGTAATTTCAACAGCTACTTATTTTTTACAATTTACCATTACACCAATGTTGTAACACCCTGTTCAGGTCCAATTTTCCTGAACCAAACAGTCTGGATTTCATCTGCTTTATCCTTTGAGAAATGTGCCATGCTTTAAAATGAACCTGAGCATGGCTCATTTTAAAGCATAACCTAATGCTATATGGTGGAAAAAACTCTTCTATCCTTTTTCATCACTTAGGGACACAGTTTTATTGCAAAGCAATCAGATTCTGCAGAAGGAAACAGTTTTCAAAGAAACCATTTATGAATCAAGAGAGTGACCATTAGTTATTGAAAGCTGAAACATTTACAGGTTGATTTGATGGCAGTGACAGTAAATTAATTTTTCCTTTTGTTGAAAATTTTTCTTGACTACAATGAACACCTGGCAAACTGCCTGAAGAACAAAGGTCATCCAGCTCTGCATTTACTTAGATTCACTATCAAATTTATGTGCTACTTTCAGGAAAACAACCATGTCATCCTTTCAGAGAGTCCTTTTTGAATTTTCAGCTGACTTGAAACATATGATTGCAGACCTTAGTTTGGGGCAGCTGCTAAACTACATGCTTTGCTATGTGTTTCCATGAGTTATTCAACCAACAGGAGAATTGCAAGACTTAGTTCATCTGGAAAAAATCAAAAACAACAGAAAGACTCATCACGCTACCCCAGTTTCACAAATACAAAAATAGCAGAAGGTGCTAACAGATATTATGTGGGTAAGAATGAGAACTAGATTGGCATTGGAGAATTTATTCTTAGAAAATCCCTCCTTTTGGAATTGTTACAGGCATGCACTGACACAAATAGATCATGGCTCCTATCATTCCCTAGTGCATGCAAACAGATAAAATGCTGACACGCACCAAAAAGGTTTGGGGCAAAAAAAAAGCAAGCACAATCTGCACGGAAACTGCCAAAAAAAGAAAAAGCACAGCAGCTGGTACACAACTGCTAATAGGCAAAGACAGCACTGCTGGCAAACACAGGTGAAGCGAAGGAAAGGAAAAGGCAAAATGATGTTGGGAAATGATGTCGGCGCAAAGAGATGGAGAAAACAAGCCAGTTACCTTAGGGTACCTACTGCTGTCTCAGAAGGACAATCATTTCAGCTATTTCAGGATACACAGTTTATTCCATTGGGCTGGTGCTGCCCAGTGATCAAGCCTCAGGGCCACTGATGTCCCTCCGGTGCAGCTTTTGGACTTGCCTTGATTGCCCAGTGGCCATTTTATGGCTGTGCAGATCAGGCAGGAGGAGTGGGAGGCCACAGATCAGATCCACAGCGTGTCTCACCAGTCAAGTTACAGAGCACAGCACAGCAGTAACATGTGCAGAACTACAATTTTCTCTCCTTCCTTCCTCAGCCATTCCACAGTTTTTTCCTTTTCTCCCCACAAAGTCCTAGGTAGCTCTGCAGGCTCTGTGAGGTGCCACGCTTGTGACAGGATGTGTGGGAGGCAGCCACCCATCGTGAGGTGCGTGAGATGCCCAAGCGTGTCTATGTGTGAGTGTCGTGTCTCAGCCTCCTGTGTTTCCAGGGGTACCAGGCAATGGAGCCTCACAAAGGATGCAGATAACCAACCCAGGGGCTGCCATTTAGTTCCCTAAACACTGGCACCCAGAACCACCTGAGCTGCCTAAAGGCATCCAGGATGTCTGGATGTTTATGCAGATATGCCCACAGAGATGAACAACTTGCTGCATGAACTGCAGGAGATTTGTGCCCTTCTGGAGTGGCAGATGGAGATCAAAGGGCACAGTTTATGGCATTTCAAACACCATTCAATGCCCTCTCTTTAGGCAGATGAAACCTGCCTAAAGAGGATGAGGTCAGCAGATATGGCACAGGACCAACTCTCACGCTTCTCAAATAGCTATTAAGAAACTACAAAAAATGTACCAGGGCATCTCAAATGGCACCAGTTGCTTCTGCATGAGCAGCTGAAGGGGGCTCTGATTGCCTCTGACTATGATGGGGCCTGAAGGTGCCTTGCAGATATTTGCCTAAATTTAGGAGTGTTCAGTTGCACTTGAATCTCACACCAGTAAAGCCATGCTTTACTATTACACAGGCACAAACATCTTCCTCTAAAATTATTTCCTACACAAGGCTGAATGCTCTTAGCATTAAATCCTTCTCAGAAAGTCATAAGGATTTATGCAGGGACGAAACATTTTAGTCTAATATCAAAAAAACACTTTTCTCCAAGTAAAACAATGCCAGACCAGCACACTCCTTTCAGCTGGCAGGACACAAAATTAATGTCCAGACTTTCAGAAACATTCACTATCACAGACCCTGCAATGTTTAATTGTCTGATGGTGCTTAGGACTTTGGGTAGAAAAGAAAAGAAGCAAATAAAACAATACAAATCTAGTCATCGTATGAATATTTAAGACCCCTCTGCTGGAGCATCAATGCGTGGGCTCATATCAATATTGTGTTTAATGTCCCTGTGCAGCTACTGAACACATTGTAAGTACAAAATTGGCAAACAACTATCAAAATACCTCTATTCAGGGGGAAAAAAAGTTCTTCTCCCTTTACGAACATTTTTAAACAAAGTGTTATTTTTTCCTGTAATTTTTCTCCATTAAAATTTTATGTTACTGCAGAGAGATAGAAGGCAGGGAACTTCTGGCCCAATTTGGTTCCCAATTGCTCTTGTATATTAACTGGAGGCAGAATTTTGTTCTCTCTGTAGAATTACGTACAACTGTAGATTTCCTTTTATTTAATGCAACATTAACATAGCTATACAGACTCAAATATTATAACTAAATTACAGGCAACACTTCTCCAATTAGCTCACATAAAAGTAGAATAAATAATAAAGCCTCTTACTACCCAGAGACCAGCAACATTTCTAAAGCTACAAGAAAATGCAGATGTTAAGAAAAATAGAAAAGCATTTCTGCTGCAACAGAAATCTCCAGGAATCTCAAAAGTTTGAAGTCCAGTCATGGACTTCCTTTGTAGGCTATTCTTGCTTTGTCTTTAATACTGGTATGCTATTACTAATAAAATAGCTAAATGTCCTGTAGTTAGTGCTGAGGACTAGTTAGTATTTTCTGGAAGTAAGTAAATCTGCCATGATCTAGTCTCTTCCCAGAGTAAATCTATTACATGTCAGTAAATACATGAGATATAAATAAAGTAGGAGCTCTGCAGAGTGTAAAACAGGCATTGCCACCATATTAACAGGCTTATGGCAATGTTACTTAACAGTATTTGTTTTAAAGTCTCAGCAGGCTTGTCCTGCTGAACATTTTGTGTAAAGCCATCTGCTGAACAGACAGAATCGATCTCTGAGTGTGTCCTGCTTGGTTTGTAAATTTACCTACTGTGACTAAGTACATAACTCATTATTAAAAACAGTCAGACCTGGTCTTTCCTGAGGGTAAACTAATGTTTCTCATCATCCTTAAAAAAACAACACACAACATGAGATAAAGAATAAGTAAGGCATTTAAATAAGAGCTGTTATTTGAAAGACTCACTCCTGTGCCTGAATCAACATGCAACCGTGGACTCCCAATCATCTTCAGAAGATAATTATAATTGATAATTGGCACTTTAAAGTGTCTTCTCAGAGCTGTGCAAATATTGACTAATTAGCCACACCAGAATCCTGTGGGGCAGGTACCATAGTCCTCTTTTTATCTGAGTGAATTGCTGGGGAATAAAACCCCAACCCTCACCTGCTGCAGGGGATGAGAAGGTGGGGAGGTTTCCAGCCCCATTCCCCCCACCCAGCCCACACTGCTCCCACCACTGACATTTTGCCTCAGCTAGAGAGGGGATGAGATGAGCTCTGTACTAGCAGAGCTCTGGAAATAGTGGACAAACCTCAGTTCATTAGCTATAGTCCTGCCAAGCAAAAGGTCTAGATATTCAAATGTCAACATAAAGCCTGAGGATTTGATACAAGTGCAGGCAGTATTTACATGAGGATGGCAGCCTCTTCTGCCGAGGAACGCTTAACAATGATGTACTGCACAATTATGGCTTATTCCTGGAAGCAAAATATTACACTGGTACTTATAAGTAAATAGTAGGAAAAGAGCTCTATATGTATGGAGTAAGACACTTCTCTACTTAAAATTCAGAGACGCCCTACTATTCACTGTGTGCCCAAGATTAGGCTGAGGAGTGTGGCGTCCTCTTGGAGCCTCCAAGAGGCTCTACCTTCACCATACAATAAAACACACCAGGCAAACACTGTCTTCAACACAGGTCTAAAAACGGACTGAAGATCCTTGGAGGCCACAGCAGCTAGAAATGAATACTGAATACATCCTCCATTAAATCCAACTCTTTAATTAAATTGCCTGTAGGAAAGCAATGAGTAGTCATTAGTGTCCAAGGTTTTCTGGTTTAAACCAGCAAACACTAATGAAGGCTTTATTCTAGAGCTTTGTTACGAATCACCACATTTAGGGGCACAAACAGGTCTTTTCCAAATAACTGTATTGTTACAAGCTTACAATGTACACAAGATATGCAACATGAACCATTTTTATTTGGTGTAATCCTGCTTTGTCTATTGAAATAATTGGTCATGTGTTGTGTCTAATTTCAGCTACAATCTCTTTAGGGCAAAGACTGTGTCCCTGTGGTTTTGTAAAGCCTCATTCACAGTTATAATGGTGTATAAATTAAATAAATAACGAGAAATTATGAACTGTGGGAATTTATTCTGCATTTATCAGGAATTCACAAGTGAGGATCTACATATTTTTAAAACGGATTTTTAAAAAGATATTCCAGAGATCTGGTTCTCTCCTCTGTCTTAGAAACAGGGAGATACCTATCAACCACAGCAGCTATTTGTGTAAAAATAATAACAGGAAAAACCAGGTTAGTGTGATGACTGGTTGAATAATAAATCCATGGTTATTCCACTCTGAAGCTCATTCTTCTGCATGGTTCATGTATAACAGCTTCTGAGACAAGCAGGTTTTCTTCCATGGTAAAGAGAATTAAGATGATGGTATTTTAACTACTGCATTAATTATCTACTCTGAGCAAGGCTGAACAAAACAAACAGTAGGAATAGAACAGAACTGGATGCCTTAGTGAACAAAATTCATTTAAAAATGCCCAGAAGAGTATAGATTAGGTGGCTTGGGCTGCAATATGATAAAAACAGCTTCTGTGCTCAGAAGGTTTGGGGAATCATAAAACAGTTCAACAAAAATAAATATTTTATACACTTGGCACTCCTAGTCATTCATGCCACATGAGTCCCCTAACTGCTGGAACAGGGGCTGGGGCATCACAGCAAGAAACACACTCTCAGAAGTTACAAGCCAGTCTTAACCCAAAGCAAGTATATGCTAAAGCTCTGTATGCTATACTATTTTTTTTTGTGTGTGCGTGTAGACTCTCTTTTTTTTCCTTTTCAGGAGGAAAAGAAGGCAGGGGGGAAGCAAGAATTTTTATCTCAATAAAGAAGTATGTTCATGCAAAGAAGCATTCAGCTTGCTCTGAGGATTCAATGAGCACCTCAAAGGACCTCAGGAGTCTGCTGGGCTCCCACACCTGGACCTGGCAAGTTAGTGAGAACACAGGGTGACTTGGGTCTGTAAGAATAAAAGACAAGCTCTAGAGTGAGTGCCTCTTTCCAGGTACCCCAGTGTACATCTACAGTAGGTAAAACACAGCAAAAAAAGTAAAATAAGTCAGCTGTGGTATTAGAAATGTTAATTGTCCTGGCTGGTCTTGTGCCCTTGAAGACCTGCAACTTCACAAGCCTGTAAGGTAAGAGGTATGGTCCCTACAGCCTGAGCATGTAATTACAGATGGACGTTCCCCATCCTTCAAAATGCCAACCCAAACTCATCAAATGCATAATTTTTCTCATTTTTCTATTTGGTTAACAGAACTGAGACCTGCAAAGAGAACAGCATGTGAAGTCAACTCTGTACACTAAGATGGAAAATGCACTGATTTGCACAGAGTTAATAACATGCCCTAAAATGGCCATTCACCCTCAAAAGACATTAGCATGTAATAGCAGCTCCTTATCCTCTGAGTGCAGATGAATATTGGAAAGAGGTGCTGAGAGGCTTTGTCCTAGAATTACATGTCACTGATTTAACCATGATGTGTGAAAATTATTTTAATTGCCCATATTAGTCCAGGGCTGAAATGGTCTGCTATTGCTAGGAGTGGTGCAAATGTCTTTCTCTGGTCAAGGTGTTGTTTGAGAAGAGCACATACATGCCTGAATGTCTAGAAAGCCCCACCACAAAATAAATCTAAAAACCAAAAAATCACCCCAATAAAATAGCTTTGAAAAATATTAGCTAGTTAATGATGTCTTACATATAAAGATCCAGTTTCTTCCAAATATGAGCAATGAAAGAGCAAGAACTATTATTTTTGAGATAAATGTTACAGTTCAAATGTCACAGACTATGTTACAGACATTCACAATTGGTTCTGAGATTTAGAGAAAAAAAAAAAAAAAAAAGACTTACACTGTTGTATGAAGGCTGGCAATGATCACAGTGCTAATGACCATGAGAGAAATACGAGATTTTTTCTTTTAAGCATCATTATCTAGTGGCCTTGAGTGCTAATCAAAACAAGGACTATAATGCCTGCTTTAATGGGGTTTGTCTCAGTAATGCTCCTAAATGGAATAAACTATATTAAATCCAGACAAGCTACAAAGAGAGACAAATGGCAAAACAATACACTGAAAACCTAAAGAATCTTTTAATCTATTATTAACTGAGTTACCATCCATGACAGTCACAGTTAACTGTGGTTTTGTAATCCATTTGCTGAATTGTACAATTAAAATATAAATGTTGTTGGCTTCTGTTTAAAACAACAGACTAAATAAGGCCCAGATTAACCCACAAAATGGCCTGGCAAAGACCATACTAGAACAGGCTGCATATCTGTTTTCTTCTTTAAAATTCAAGAAAGCAGCTCCTCTGGAGTTTTTTCTCAAAGTAGAGGGAATTTGGCCCCACTGAGGTAGAGGTAGTCCTGCACATAAGCTGAGCCTCTGTGCACCACAAGAAAGATGCCCTGGGAAGACAAAGGGTCCCACACTCTCCCTCACTGACCCAGTGCTGCAGGGACAGACACTGATACCCACAGCTTTGGGTCATCCTCCTAATGTTTACAGGAACAGGCACTGAATGCCAGGAAGATTAATTCATCATCAGCCTCCTCCTCCTTGTTCCTCTGCTCATCCCTACTCTGCATAAGCTACCCCAATGCACAGCCATGTTGAATTTCTTCAGCTTGATACCTCAGAGGATCAGTTACATTTGACTTCTTCAAAAGCAAGTAATTGGGTTATTTTGCTGTATTTCTCACACTGTGATGGGAGGATCCACAGCAGCTGAGGGGGAATCTAGACAATGGCATTTTGGGCAGATCCTTCAGGAAGAGGTGACGATTTACTGATAAAATGACAGCCAAAGTATAGAGATAGTGACACTTTTATGTTCATTTAGATACAGGAGTGAAATATTTCCAGGAGTCCAGTCTTAAAAGGATGGATTAGCTCTTTGTTCGTGGTATACACAAACTGTAGGATCATGCATCTTATCTTGAAGAAATTTTCAATAAAGATCTTTACAAACTGAAGCTGTAGCTTAGGGAACATAAAATTCATCCTGTAATTAATGAGTTCCCCCTGGTATTACAGAGAAAAAATTCCTGTGGTTTTATTGCTTTTGCAAAACGCCTGTTCTCCAGCTCTGAAGGGACTGCAAAAGGTCAGAGGTGTTGAATATACATGATTTATAAAGTACTCTGGGATGAGACGTGCCATGTAAATATAAAATGTTATCAGAGTATACTCTCTTTAATTCACATACACTGAAATGGAATTGGCTGTGCCACAAAAGCAAGAGCCCAAGTCAGTCTGATGACAGCAAACTGTCCAAGGCTACTGACAGTCCAAACAGCACAAGGTTAAATTCATTTCACAGACATATTCACCTAATGCTGAAAGTTATTGCTGTTCATCTGGAAGTGGTTATACGTAGACGTGAATGTGAAGACTGTTACATAAAAATGACTGAACAGGCAAAGATCGTGGACTGCTCTGTACCATGATGAAGAAGTGGCGTCTGACAAAGCTGCAGGCACAGGAGCAGCCCATGTACCCCATCCACCTTCTGCAGAAACTCTGCCTTACACTGCTCTCAAGTGTATGCTAGAGATGCCTCAGATGCCATGGGACTCACGTGCTTTTTAAAGCCACTCTCAGATGGCACTTCCAGCCTCAAAATATGCATCCTATTTACCCCTGGCTTTGATGGAGGCTTCCAAGTTTCCCTAGCAGATTTGACCCTTGAGATTTGTTCATTTCCAGCTATATCTATCCAAAGAGGATTCCTAAAAAAACAGTCTCCCAGAGAACTGGGTTGGAATGAGCTGAACTGGACTAGCAGTACCATTCCCTCTCAGGGAAGCATAAATTATACTTTCAACCCACTTTTTGGGATTGATTCCAATTTCTCTTTTTCTTCTGTCCACAATAGTCTATACTTTTACAGTTCAATAAATAATCAGTTTGAAGTAGATTTCAAAATATTTTAACAGCTGGAGCAATGACATTCTTACTTGACTTTACTGTAAATGGAAAAATTCCCATTCCCTTCCTCAAAGACAGAGATTACTGATCATATTCTGAATTCTTTTCAAAACCTTGGCCAAAAGATATCACCAGCACAGTCTGTTCCTCTTCACATTATTATTCCCACTCTCACAGATTCTTTTATCTAATTCCCTTCCTCCCTGAAGTTTACAATCTCCTTCCAAAAAGTTTTCAATTGCATTTCTCTTCTCTTAAATTCCCTCTCTCTCATCAGCTTTCAAATAATGTGACTTTATTTTAGAAAAATGGTGCTGTGAATTCAGCACTACAGAGCAATCTGTTCCTACCTTTTTCCCTGTGCTAAAACACAGAATCTAATTTTAGATGCCTTAAAAAAAAAGGCACAATACAGCCCTTTAGCAAAAGTATATGAGCTTCCTGTTCATGAAGGAAAAAAATGAAGTTCTTACTTTTACCTGTATTCATGCTTTCCCATGAAAATTGATACATTTGTCTGGGAGATAAAGGAGATATTGGTTATCTGTATTCAAGAGAATAACTACAAGAAGTTATTGCAGAAAATGATTATATTTTCTAGAAACACAAGTTTGATTCTGTGATAATGTTAAAGTTATTCTCATCTATGCAAAACACTTCTCCATCCACATGAAAGGGGCTCTTAATTTCCTCGACTGAAAAAAACTCATTGTATTTTCTTTTCATTGATGATGGTTATTATTTTGTTTCTTCAACTTTCTTTAGATAATTTAATAGATTTGCTCATTTGGCTATAGCTAGATTGCTGCAGAAGTGGCGAAGAATGGTACTTTTAAGGCTACACTACACATGATTAATCTTTGCTGCAGCTGAGAGCATTTATCATCTGGGGGACACCCTTCCCGTTTGTCTTTTCCTTGTGTTTTCAGTTCTCCTTTCCTATCAAGGAGAACAACAAAAATCATTATGGGTTTTTAACCTAGGGAATGACATTTTTAGCTCTGAGGGCTTTGTGTAAATGTAAATTTCCAGCTGTTAGAACAAAGAAAGAGCAAATGTGAGGCAGATGTTAATATATTACCCATTGTTGGTAATACAAGCAAAAATCAACTTTGAAAAATCCCCCAGCTATTCCAGTAATGAAAGCTTACTCACTTGGGCATTTACATGTACCTGTGCCTTCAGAAATAAGATCTAACTAGTTTCTTGCAATCCATGAGTCTAGACAAATCCTCTGTGTCGTTTCTTCCTCTTCTGATATTAACAATTCACCAGCTAGAACATTCAGCCAATGAAATCATCTCCAGATGTTTCTTCTGCTTAACAATCTGATGAATGCCCAAAGACCATTTACTGCACAATGAAGTCAAGTGAAATCTGGGAGGATTCTGGATCCTATGCTGGTTTTCAGGACCACATGCTGTACCAAAAGTTAAACCACGTGTTTGGTTTCCATCAAGCACCACTTGAACATAAGTCTTCAAGCACTTATGCAGCCAGTTTAGGCAGAGCTAATGAGCAACCACTCTGAGCTCCCCAAGAACTCTGCTTTCCTTTGAATCCACCAGCTGAAAAACCACAGCACATCTGTGAATGCAATAAGCTGCTTTTTGCTGTATCTAATATATTTGTTGCTTCTACCATCTTCTAACCTTTGAAAACTTCTGTATTGACTGTCCTGGCACGGTGAACACAACTCACAGGCAGTGGCATGGAGGAACATGGATATTCAAAGCATACTCACAAGTTTAGATTTCCCTCCAGAGAGTCTCCAGCTTTTGTTTAGCCCTCACCATAGCACATCTCTCATCGTCTTATCTCTCTCATCTTCCATCATCCTCCCCATAGGCCTCAGATCCCCAGACTCCTGGAAAGTCCTTCATTCTAACATTAATATAGCAGCAACTTCCGAATGCCTTGTGTCAGGCACATTTGTGTTTGTAATTCCTTTCACACTAGGCAATTCATTAAGGGCTCTGTTATGATTACCAAAATGTGTGAACACAATTTTGTATCTCATCTATACAGGGTCACTCTTATGTCAGCTTGTTTCTGACTGTGACAGTCTTTTCCCATCCTAAAGGCAAAACAGTGTTTACATTCGGTTAGTTAAAATATTTACATTACACATTCAAATGATGCATTTTCCCAGTGACAGGGCTCTCCCTGGTATTTCCTCCTGTACCTACTATGCAGCGGAAATGATTAAGATGAATATTCTGGGTGTCTCTGAACAAGCAGATTAAGGAAACATGCAGCACAGCTGTACTATACTAACACTGCTGGACCTTTTAATATGCGTGCAGGCTGTTTGAACTGCCTAGCACTGCATGGAAGCCTGTCTTTTAGGACCCCAAATCAGAAGAGTTCCACATTTTCTCATCAATGTATTTTAAATAGATTCTTCATTTATTGACAATTTATTTGGTCACTCAGTACATGAGGTAGACTAAAACATAGGCCCTGGGAGAGGAGGTAAGAATGGTGCTGTTCATTGATCATCAGTGTGCCTGTGGATAAAAGCCTCAAGTGCCCCATGTCTGCAGGGGAACAGAGATGATGGGGGCTGCTGCCCAGACAGAGAAGAATGGAGAAGGAAAAGTGATGCTAAAGCTGGCAGGGGAAAGCCATGAAGTGACAGTATTTGTGGGAATCAGAAAACACACTGCACACTCCTGTTTTAATGTAACATTACCAAATTGAATAAAACACAGAGTGATGCTGAAGCAAGAGGTCTTCCAGACACAGCATGAGCCTTTCCCATTAGGGACAGTGTGAGGCTCGCAGGAGAGAAACTGAAATTCAACATCATTTAAGACATATCATCATCTACATCATAAACAGTTAGTCTTGCTCGTTTATTTGTTACTACCAAACAACAGAGAATCATATGCAAGTCTCTGAAATGAAATTAGATACAGTGTGGCAACTTCTCACACAGAAAATTAGGAACTTCAAGAACACACCTAAGGTATATTCCTTACCTTATAACATCATCCACACAGGTCTTCATACAGGCTCTCCCAGGGAGGAAGCAAAAGCTTCTGGGCTGAAAAAACGATGAAGAACTGGTAAAGACATTGTCCCAAAATCCCTGCCTGTGCTTACATCCATCCCAAACTCTGCTGCATCTTTTTGTTTACAGAAACATATACAATAGACTGAAGTCGACTTCACAAGCAAAAGCTATTTATGTTAAATTGACCCTGCCCACTCAGTGTCATATACTCTGGAGGAAATGGTTTATAAAAGTCTCTATATAAGGGAGGCACGCAACATCTAGCAAACAAACATTATACGGGATTATTTTGTGGGGGATATGTATTTACTCTGCTTTTTTAAACAAACAGCAAATGAAGCTTTGTTTGCCAGTTAAAATCCATCAGTAAAAGAAAAGTAACAGGCTCTACACCTGTTTGTTCAGGTTTATTCAAAATAATAAATAAACAATTTGATTTAACCTAAACCACATTTATCCACATATATTTTTATTTCCTAATATTTGCCTTTAGTAAAGCATCCACTGAAAAAAAGTTGGAAATTGCAACCCCCTTAATTATTCTGGTTTCATGTTTTTGCTTATGCAAACAAGCTCTGATTTGGGATTACCACACTTGCTTGTCCCCGAAGAAAATCACTGAAAGACAGAACATCTAATATAGGGTCTCACTTGTTTCTCTCATGGAGGTAACGACCATAAATATCTCTCAATCAATAGGCTAAAAGTCTATTGTGCATGTCTAAGTGAGCTTACTATTACTTTAAACTGTCCTTTCTTACTGTAGCAGGTGTTGTCTGGACCCTGTCTCCCTGATGCAAAGGGTATCATAAAAATGCTGAGGCCCACATGGCAGGATGTGGAATCCAGCATCATCCAAGCCTGCTGCCCAACCAAGGAAGCTGAGGAGTGGGGACACTGGGAGCCCTCAGTTTCCCTTCCCCTCAGTGAGGAAAGGCAGAGAAAGCCAGCATGGAGGGAGTGAGCAGGCTCATTACCTGTCTACCTAGTGCTGAGCCAGCCCCATCACCAAGAAGCCAGAGGGTGTGTAGGGATTAGTGGGCAAGACACTCCTGCAGAAAGGGGATGCCAGAAATCCCTGGGCTGAGTGGGCCAGGATAAACAGAGATTCTGCATTTTAAGCCAGCAGCTAGCAGCCTCACAGTTTTAATTCAGCACTTTGAAACGTGATTTCCTTTGGCCATCCCCGGGAATACAGAGTTTGCAGCTCCCAGCCTTTGGCTGGCCAGCTCACAAAGCCCCGCCGGTTTTGGCAGAGGAACGTCTGGGATGATGGGCAGCGGCTGCCGCTGTCACCAGCAGGATGTTTTCTGGAGTTTCTCCTACAAGGCAATGTGTTTATTCTTTGAACCAGTTGCTCCCTAAAGATTAAAACTGAACAGGAGCACAAAAGCAGTGTGTGTCCTCTGGGGCTGCTACGTGCCATCAGGCAAACAGGAGGTACAGGCTGTGTTCTCCCCAGTTACACAGAACAAACGGTGCTGCACTGGCAGAACTGAGTAAAGTTCTTCACTACACAAACTGCACGCTCTTCATTTTAACCTTTTCTTAGGAAAAAACCTTTCAAACATGCGTTATGTCATTAAGAGCTCCAGGTTTAGGGTTGTGTGGGGCATCTTCCATGCAGCTGAGCCCATTCATCCCAAAAGCATGTCAACCTGAGCACAAAAAATGAGCAACAGTCCCAAGACTTGTGCTTTTAAGACCATGTTAGTTATCATCCCCAAATAGCAGTACACACTATCAAAAACAGACTTAACAACCACAAAGAACAGACAGCAAGAGGAACAGCGAACACTTGGACAAAATATATCTTTACTTAGAAACTAAAAAAACCAGTAATTTGTAAACCACTGAAAATAGGATTGAAGTACTAAGAGCACATGAGAAATACTGGCACAACAATGTAAAATCTGTTTGGCATAGTCTGTGTAATCATAGTTATTGCAAGGTGGCTGGAAAAACAAATGCAATGGCTTTTCTTTCTGCTCAAGTATGTGGAACAAATGTTAATTTTTTTACCACTGTACAGAATGCTTTGTACTCCAGGAAGTACCTTGAGGGGTGAGGAACTGTCTCTGGTCACAGGAAGAAGTATTTACCTTCCCTAACGGCTATATGTCAATGTATTTCTATTAGCAGAATTAATTTAAGATTGCATATAAATAGCAACTTTTGGCTTAAAAAGTAAGATGGGGAAGGAAACTAAATAGTATTTTCTTCCTCTGATGGAAATACATACAGATTTTCTTGTTACTGGTAATGCAAACAAAGCCCACATAAAGGGGAACAGACAAACTTCAATAACCCTCAGCACGATGCCACCATGAAGCTTTATTCTCCCGAGGAGTACAGAGGACTTCATAACTTTCCTCCCTGTTGAGTCACTCTTATTTTAAACAACAACCAAACAGCAGCAATTGCCACTATCTTATGCTACTCTAAAGACAAAAATATTACCTTTGATTAACAAGGACTCCACATCCTAGACCCTCTTTGCATTGTGCAGAAGAGAAGCAGTTTTAGCAGGGCTCTAAAGCTGCCCCCGGGCGTTGATGCAGCTCCCGGAGCTCCTCGGCCCCTGTCCCCGCTCACCGATTGATTCCGTATGCAGGGCGCACATCCCACCTTCCCCGGCTGCCAAGCCGGGCACAGCCTGCGAACAATGCCGCCTCTGTCAGCCCGCCCAGCGAGCGGTGGCACAAAGACACGCTCATCCGCAGCCCCGCACCTCTCTGTTTTTGTTCTTCTTCTTCTTGGAGGACACAGTGATGAGAAGGAATGGGAGAAAGATGCATATGTGTTTATGGTTAGCCAAAGCTCCGCTGTGTCCAGGAGTGAGACAGAGTCAGCGCACGACGGGCGCCCAGAGGGGAGATGGAATCTGCACTGCCAAGAGCACTCCCTGCCTCGCTTCACACATTTTTGTTTCGGATCCGTGGGTGGTTGCATGAGCAAGCAGCCGGAATAGGGGAGGAGTTAGACAAAATGCAATTTAGGACTTGGAAGCCTTATCTCCCTTTTAGAGAGCAGGACGAAGAGGCGAAATCACAGTGCGCTGACAGAACAGCGTGGCCCTCCCACCTCGCCTGCTGCCACCTGCCTTTCCGAACTTCCCGGGAAAGCGCCTCTCCCTGCCTGGCCGTGAACCCTGGGACAGAGCACAGACACAGCAGCTGCTCTCGACACCCCGGTAACCACACTCAAGAGCCTCTGAGCACGCTGGCTGTTCGCTCCTGCCCCGCAGCATCACCAGTTTAATTTTCAAGGAGGCACGATGCTTCTTGATCTTTATGAGCAACTAGAGCATGAGACAATAAACGACATCCTCAGCAGATGTTTACAGCTGTCACTACGCAGAGGAGGAGACAGCAGCAGCTTAAATCTCAGTTTTCTGCAAAGCTTTTCTTGGCAATCAGAGATACAAAGCCAAAAACCCTTTTAAAATCAGATGTCCATAGTTTTCTTGCTTTGAAACAACTATCATGTGTATATATTTCATGCAACTTCAGCTTTGTTTTCCTTCCTTTGAGAAAATGTGGAGCAATGTCTGGCTCAAGATGAGACAGTGATGATTCCTGCTGAAACCAATTAGAATATTACAGTTTAACTCAAATATTCCCAAGCCAAGCTCTGCAATAGACGTGAGATGTTTCACGTTCCTTATAGTTTGGATCTTAAAACATTGCAAACGAATGGAGCAGCAAGCAACAATGTGTTTTCTTCTTGAAATAAATACCAAGGTACACACAGCCCTTGGGTGCAGCACAGCTATGAACTCATTCCAGTCCCTGATGAACCATCACAGCCTTACAATATTTTCCCATGCAATTAGTATTAATTGGTGACTTGCTGGCAATCTCCCAGGGGCTCTATCTCACCCTTTTAGCCAGTCCTACCAGATCAGCCTTGAGAGGATCATCAGGGCTAGGCAGCCATCCTGCTACCCCACCTCTCAGGGCTCTGTCCTGCTCTTAATTTTTTAGGGACTTTGGCAAGGATTATCTTGAGTAACAAACAATTAAAGATACACAACTTCCAAATTAACATATTTGAGTTTGTAACATGAGACAGCAAAGTAAGAGGATGACTTCTAGAGGGAATTTATAAGAATTATTAGAAAATATGTTGTTTCAAAGCATTTCACTGAAGCTAAGCCCCAAAATAGTTTTCAGGAGAACTGAGCAGCAGTGCTCAGTTCAGTGTCTGGATAGTAACATATCAGTAAAACTCTGCATCCTGGACTCAAGCTGATACAGGACAGCTATAAATGAGCAATCATCTCTTTTAATTTTATTCTTTAATAACAATTCTTAAGGAGACTATTTCATTTTATCTATTCATAAGATAAAATTTGTCTAAAGCATCTTGTCAAATGGACTTAAGCGGGATCAAGTGTGCTTTATGTCAGCAGAGCCCCACAGCTCCATGGCAATAAATAAAATCAGATGTTCTTTGACTGAACATTGTAAACATCTAGAACGTATTTCAGAGTAGCTTCCAGGGTCATTTTCACAGTAAGAATTTCTTTCTGCAGAATTACATAAATAATCTCAAAACTCCATATACTACTATCCTTTATAAACCAATGCTGAGGCAGTTATTCAGTCAAAAGATGACTGAAAAGAGAACTGTGCAGGGATCAGCCTACACACACCACTCAAGATCTAGTAAAGGATGCAACATCTAATGGTAAAATGCATTAGGAAATGCTTGTGGCCAGGGGCAAGCAGAACTTCAACTAAAACAGGTCAAATATAATCAAGAGCAATGTCCAACAGGTCAGCCTTATTCCTCCTCCTTTTTCTGCTTCTCCTAAGTTTCCAGTCCACAAAAATCAGTGGTTCTTGGCGTTACTCCTCTCATATCACTTTTGATATTTTACTGTACAACACAACATAAATAGGTGCCTAAAAAATGGTGTATTTTGGCCTGGAGGCAGTTAAGAACACTAAAGATGGTTATTTCTCTTGGAAATCTTGAGTCTGGAGTGGAGGAGCCTGCCTGTGCCATCTCACTTCATCTCTAATGTTGTACCTTTAGATTTTACTTAAGGGATCATGTACTTATTGTACACAAACTCAAATGTGAAAGCCAAAACTCATAGTCTTTACACTGGTCAACAGATGTAGAGAGATTTATCACTTACACATAAGTGTTTTATATGACACGGTTTATTGATTTTTTTCCTTTGGAGATCCTTCTTTTTCTGAATCTTTGTGATCCTACTTGATTTCCATTTTTTAAAGGCCTTACTGTCCTTTTTCCCCACATCCATGGCAAGTAAAGACCCAGACATTATATGTCAGGGCCACATGAAAAATGAATACTTTCAGACTATTCTCACAAATATCTTAGGCGTACAGAAGAAAACCTCACTTTCACTGGTGTAATTTCACAGCATTTCCATTCCTTGCAGTATCTTTGGATGAACACCATCCATCTGAGATAGCCCTCACCTCTATCTCACACATTCTTAGCTCTCAAAGTGTATAAAATTACAAGGATACTACTCAGGGCAGCTTAGGAGGCAGCAGAATTCTGTCATTCAGTGGAGGGATGGATTAAGGAACCACAGAATGAAAGTTTCAGAGATCTTTTCCATAAAATCATTCAAGAGGAAGGAGCACAGCACACATCCTCTGGCAGGGACAGGAAGGTGCCATATGTGTCTTTGGAGGCGTAGAAAAGCTATTAGATTTCTTAGTATTATGCTATTCTGAACAATCAGATTTGCTTACAGGATTTTAAACCACACATATGTTCAGACTCCCACTTTACATCTACAACTAAGAGAAAGAGGGACACAACACTCAGTTTTCTGAAAATACAAGGGCAAGAGATTCTTTCTCCAAAGAAGTATGCCACAACTTAGTCACTGCCACTCTAATACCCTGAATAGCAAATTCAATCTTTACAAATACAAAGCAAACATCTTTAAGCAAATTATTAACATCTCTGGCCATACAGATAAGATTTACACTTGTAAATTACTTTTCTAAATAGGTGTTATATCAAATCTCCAATGTGTCCAGGATAGATGTGTTCAGCCTGCGTTAGGTGATAATGAAGCCTGAACCCGAGAGATCTTAGTTAAATTTGGATTAGCTGTTGATGAAAACCAATTTGATAACACTGCTTATTCTAGACTTGCCTCAATTACAATTTTTCCAGTCGAACTTGTCACTGCTATTCCTTCTTTCCAAGAGCATTGCTTTCAGTGACTGTTTTATTTGTAGTGTTACGTGGCATTGGTGCATGCACCTCATCAGGCCCTTCTACTTGCCTGAGACTAATGCTGGATCATGCCAGGTCCTCTCCATCTATGGGAACTAAAAACAAAATTACACTTAATCAAGCATCACCTCTGGTTCTGGCTGGGAGCCTGTCAGAGCTGGGAAGTGCATATCTCCCATGCAGGCTGAAGACAAACACACGCCAGACTGTCCCCACTGCTAAAAGGTCTGTATTTCATTCTGAGCTATTGATCAAACTGAAGTATTTTACTTGGGCACAGATCATTTGGGTCTATGCTCTGTTCTCTGCTAAAAGCTCTTTAACTCTTGATTAAATTAGGTCATGTGGATTTTTAGCTTGGCATTGCTTGCATGTGTCCAAAGCCCCTTCTCAGAGCAGTCAAGTCAAAGCCTTACAAAAATCTGACATCTACCAATACAATCTAAGTCTAATATTCTGTACTACAAGAATGCAAATAATTTTCTTAAATACTTACTCTTATGGAAGTTGGTTTGCAACACTACAGTACTTATGAACTACTACACATCCAGCAAAGTATTTGAGAATAACCGATGTAATTTGCAAACTTATTTCTCACCTGTCTGATAAGCGCTGATAGTGGAACTGAAACTTTCACCTCATCTGAGGTGAAAGCATTTGAGCATGGCTCTTTGGTTCCCATTTGTAGTAACCAGAATTTCCAACTGTTTTTTCACCAATTTACTTGATAGATTTGGGCTCATTTCATCCAGACAAGACCAAATGTATTCAATCCGTTACAGTCAAGACTAAATACTTACATATGGCTTCCTAATGTTACTCATTAGGACATAGATGGCTACAAATGTGCTTCCTTTGACTTCAGCTGTATTTTATTCTTCCCTGCAGCTTGCTCATTTTTGTTAAAAATGAAGAAAGGAATCAAATTACTAAGTTTTCATTTTCCACTCTTCCTAATTTTCAAATTTATGCCATTTATAAGGCCCAGCTATACTATGACAAGAGCTTTTTACACCATTTAACAGGACCAAAATCTTGAAGGAACAGAGATTCTCTTTTTTGTTTAATCCTCTCCTGCATCCACCCACTTTCCCTATTTTCCACTCTTTAATCAAATTTCAGGTCAAAGATCTTTCTGACTCAAGATATCCAAATGTTTTCAGATTTGGTTTAATAATTGTGCAAATCCATTATCCTATACAGTCATATATAACCAGGAGAAACTCTCCTGAATTATTTGAGTATATGGACAAGATCTGATTATCTAAATCAAATTGCTAAACTCTAATACACAAGAGAATGTAGTTTTTTTTTAAATGTCAAATATGATTAGAGTATGCTCAAAATAATTGATCAGACTATAAGATACTAGCGGGCAGAGGTTCTGAAAATGGGAGTGACACCACTGTAATCAGGAAAACAGCCACCAGAAGATATAAATCTATTTATGAGGGTTTAATTTTGAGATTATAAGCGCAAGAGACAAAAAATTACATCCTCCTGTCATTTGGGGACAAGCTGTGATAGAGAGAAGCTCTGTCACTACTTCATCACCATCCATGGCTGCTCTGCATCTCACCTCCACTGGCTGACTTGCACTTCTGAGTTCTGACCCTGTCAGACCTGTTTGAATTATCCCAGTTTTTCTGCCATGAGTTGTGGCATCCTACTCAGCAAAAGCAAACCAGATAAAACTGTGCTCAGGAAATTGCATTATATGAAAAGTAATTATTAAGATGTGATTTTCTCTGCACAAGCATTTGCACAAGCTATACAAGTCCTCTTACCACAGCCACTGCTATGTAGAAACTGTGGAAGCACATTTAAGTATTTCATCAGTGATAAAGGTGTCCACAGCATTTATTTATTCATAAAACAAGGGATGCAGGAAAAAAGAAAAAGAAAAACCCCTTCACTCTTAGAAACTTTTGTTTAACTACAGTGAATTGAGATAGTGTTAATACTCGAAGTTTAATTTCAGGAAAAACAGGATGGGATGCAGACTGTCAGCTAACAGCTCTTGGGCTCTTTGATAATCACTGTATCTTTCACAGTGAAAACTGATTTAAAAATCAGGAAAAACAAGATGAACAACCTTAGACCCATTCCAAACAAAAAGCTGGTTAACTACATCAAAAATTTCTTAATGCAACTAAAGCTCTTTGTGCAGTCCTCCTAAGTACCCACAGGACAGAACAGTGAGCTGGCTGCTTCATGTGACACTGGACTGAAATCTATCAGTATTTGACCTATGTTTCTGGTATAAAAGAAAAAAAAATCCTAAAGAATCTGCTGACCTCTCAGATTCATACAGCTTTTGAAACAGGTGAACAACAGATCAGTGAGATATGGTGTTTCCACCTTCTTTCTGCTATTGTTGTGGGATTTTATGCTTTTTGCCTGGACTCCACACTATCTGTGAGAGAACAGACCTGCTTTTTAAATAATATTGTCCTTCAATACTTTGTTCTCCTGTGGAGATACCTGTCATGGATAGATTGACACATACCTGAAAGCCTCACCCAAGCTTGGTTCACAAGACTGAACTGAAAGAATTTAGAGACTGATTAAAAAGGAACTTAAGAGAGCAAATCTTTCAAGTGTCTGATAAAGCCAGTCTTACGCAAGGGTGCTGAGAAACTGAGCCCTGCCCTGACTTTAAAGTATACTTTAAACAATCACTTCTGAGAGTCAAGTAACCCAATAAGCCAGAGGTGTCTGTCGACCAAGGGAGCTCCATAAAAGCTCTCAAAGTACCTGCTAATAAAGGCTGGCCACACAGAAAGGCTATGACAGAAGCTGGTTGGCTTAGGTTTTTTTTAAGAACTAATATAAACATAAAAAAAGCTATCTTAAGCACCAAGAATAAATTCCAGCTAGCAAGCAGAGGTCCAGCTTTTGGCATCCCCCCACTCCACCAGCCTTAGGTACACGAAAGCCATCTGCAAGGCAGACTTGACCCTGTAATATCAAGGCTCTACAGGAGCATGGCTCAATAAGGAAGGTGCTGCCAAATGCAAGGCACTGAGGCACCACTGGCCAGCCTTCCCCTCCATGTCAGTGGGGAGTTTTGCAGGGAGCTGTCTTTTGGGTGCCACCACCTACCACCCTCCTCCTGTGCATGGGAGGGGACATGTAGAGTGGACTGATGGACGGAGAGTGCAGAGCATCACTGCTCTGATCAGTGTCCCAACAGGGAGGACTCCCCAGAACATCTGTATGTCTCTCTCTTTTGAAAATGACCTTTTAAATCACTGTGCCAGTGAGAACTGAATATGATGTTTAAAGGAAACCTGCAGTAACTTGTGGATGATAAGATTTTTTTTAAACTCTTTGAATGTGACTTCTTCATTTACATGAGTGGCTGAGACAACCAGAGTGTTAGGGTGTGTATTCACCACCTCCAGACTCCATGCTGGACTAAATGCATTGGAGAAGACAGTAAACAGAATTTCCTATGCCAGCTCATTGAACTAGGAGAGATGCTAGCATAAAACCCTAAATCCCAGAAATGGGATTTGCTTAATCAAGCAAGCTTTGCCAGAAGATGTAATCACACACCGCAGAAGATTACATTAGCCTTTTAGAAAAAAACCCACACTTAACCAACTCCTGAAATTCTGCTTCGGTATTTGCATTAAATCCATGCAAATTGTATGGGCTTCAGCATGTGTTTTCTCCCACACCAAAGCAGCCAGATGGACAGCCAGGGATGTGAGAAAAATATTTTCTGCTAAGCCTGAGGGGCGGTGAAGAAAAAAAGAAGCCCCCATGTGCTTCCCTCCAAGTCCAGTGCATACATCCCACCCCCCATACTGTGAGCCTGCTTTCACAGACCTCCCTTCCATTGACTGTGGAGAAAGTAGTGGCCTGGTAAGCAGTGGGCAGTACTCCTGCCAGCACCTCAACCACAGCCAGGAAGTGCACCTGGGGTGCTCTGTGCTGTGTCAGAGCAGCAAAAAGCCTGGAGGTCCCTACCTTCACTGCCCTGCCATCCAGCATGCCCTGGGAAGCAGGGTCACCCCGTGGCACAGCCATCAGTCATTGCAACGCAGAAGGTGGCTTTGTATAAATAGCTTTTGCTCCAATAAAATTCATCTACACAAGCTTGCTTCCTTCCTAACAGTTGGTAATGGATTTCATTACAGTTTTACTCCTTTTTCATGTACATTCCTTCTTCCATGAAGAAGGCATGGGAGCAGCTGCAGCCAGCTGTGAGCTTCCCCACTGGGACCCTGACTGCTGCCTCTGAGACACGAATGACAGTCCTGTGATGATGGAGAGCATCTTAACTGCAGACAAGATTGCTTGCCGTGGGAATCCGGGCAGCAAAGCACTGCTCACATTCCAGCCAGGGACAACATGAGTGTGCCTTACACACTGCAAGAAGGAGAAGCACTTCATTTGAATTCAGTGGGGCAGACGAAACAAATTCATCATGTAGAAGCTTTAGGAAAGCCTCACCCCCTCTGAAGTGTCCCAGGAATAATGTTCAACAAATGGTAATGTACCCTCCCCACCTTTGCTTTTACTAAAGGAAAGGAAAGACAAAACAGTCATTCTCTTTCTCCATAATTCTTAAAATCCGATTTTTGTGTGGCTGTTAGCATCCTCTCTGCACTAGATACCAGAATTCACCATGGGTCAAAGCCTGAATATCTTTGCCTGGACAAATCTCCTAGGAACATCAGCCTGGAAAGCATGCCCTGGGAAACAAATCAGTACTTCCTGACACGGGAAGCATCTCAGCCGATAATCCCAACTAATGTGGATTTCTTCATTGTTTTACTTTCCTAATTTTGTAGAACACAAAGAAAGTACACTCAAATAAGGGTATTTCACATGTGCATGTCTGGTATTTCACATATGCAGCCACTTCAAAACTAAAACCCAGACATTAAGAATGTGAAATACCAGACAGATACAGATATTCTCCAAGTGATCCTATTAGAGCAGAAACAAAACTGGGCTCACAGACACGCTTTCAAAAATTACAGGTCTCGTACACACAGAGAAATCTCCTTGCCTCGCTCCATCAAGAAGCTTTTACTGCTTGGTTAGTTGGTTTTTTTTAAGTTCAGTCTTCCAATTAATGCCAAATCTTGATAAAATAAAACTTATTTTGTTTGGTCATAAGCTCATAAAACACAAGAAGAGCTTAATGCAAAAATTTGAGTAAGTTAGGCAGTCATTTAGATATTTGCTCTTTTAAACAGGGGCCATTCTTTACATTAATGTTGTCAAGCAAGCACAGGAGGCATCAAATGCTTTGAAATTTGGCTTTTATGTTGCTCTTTACTGATATAATAATAATTGCCAATTGCTTCTTTAAAAAAAAAAAACAAAACCATTAAAAAACCACTCATCATGCTATCAGGGGGTTTTATAAGAATATTTAAGAGAGAGGAGAGCATAAAAGGGTAAGGGCCTGAAGTCATGCCTCCAGGCAAACTACATATTTACCACCCACTATAAACTATGTGCAAAACCACTGTTCATGGATACAAAGACAAGACCAGTCAATGTCTGCTGTTACCTGTGACCTACCTTGTCTGAGTTCTGTGCCGTGCTTCTGTTCTTCAGCCACCCCTTTGCTGCAGCTGCATCCCTGTCCTTCCCCTGCCTGCTGCTCCAGCCCCTTTCCTCTGGCAGTGTTAGCAGTACCTCTCACAGCTCTGCATATTGCCTACTTGATTCATCTCTGAATCAACACAACATAAATCCCCCAGGCACACCAAAGCACTGCTATGTTAATGCTTCATCTATGCTGCAAGAGTATCTTATAGAATGCCTAGAAAATTGTTTTAGAAGACCAAGGTTTTGTTCTTGCAGCATTCTAGCCAGGAAGTGGTTAAAACAAAGGCAAAAAATCACAGCAAATAATCTGAAGGACTGGATTCCTATCATGTTTGCCACTTCCAATCCTATTTTTTCCTATTCAAGCCTTTGTGCAGTTGCTTTGTTGAAATCATTAGGAAGGCTCTGGCTTTCTGCAGGTGGAGAAGGCCAGAATTTGATCCTGTGTGCAGGAGCAACACCTCTTCACCCACTGTGAGCCTGCGGTGCCGCGTCAGTCCTTTATTTCTCCAGACACGCCTGCTTAGGAAGAAGCTTTTACAGGAATTGTTTTAAATACATTCTGTCCCATGCAAGCATGCAGCCAAAAAAGTTTAAACCGTGCTCTTGACACAGTCATTTTCAATGCAGATGGGAGTTCATAGCAACCATTTGTCTTTCACATGTTTTCAGCTTTACAATTTCCATTTGCTCAAGATCTCTCATCACATCTCATTCTTATTTTACCACTAGCCCTAGAGTCACAGAGACGATAATTTTGACTCAGCATCATCCTTCTATCCTCAACTTGCCTTAACATAAAAAAGACAAAAGAAACAGCCCTACCCCTCCAAGTAATTTTATGTTCTCACTAATAGTGTCTGAAGGGCAGATAAATGTGTGAAAACAAAACAGCTCCTCAAGAGAGGGGAAGGATTCCTGTCACTGCTAAGAGTCCATCTTCTGTGTTTCCCTGACTTGGCAGTAGAGACACCCCAAAATGGTGACAATGAGCAAGGAAGTTTGCTTTGCAAACAACTCCCTTTAAAAAAGCCTTGCAAGGATCTATGTGGTAGTGTTAGAGTTTTTTGTCTCTTAAACATGCGATTCTCTACTGATAGGAAGTAGATAATGTTAAGTGAAGTACTGGAAAATGAAGTGGCTTAAGATTATACAGTCAGTTGGGCTTTCTCAAAAGAAACACTACACAGATCCTTTACCGCCTGTGAAGCTGAGTTTCTAGAAGCCAAAAGAAGCAGCGGAGTAACTGAAGGCTCGTGTCAAAGGACAGCAGTGGGCAGGACCCCACACAATGGGTCTGCATTGCAACTGCACTAATACCCTTGTTGCATAAAAGGGCAGGAGCACTAAATAGGAATTAAAGGGAAGATTAATTCCCAGAGGGTTTTACAGCTAAGAGGCATATTATTGGGGCAGCAACTTCAGGCAGGTCACCACCCCAAACAGGATTTTGACTCTGCAACATCACAAGCAGGACACCCTGTAAATGCCACAGATGAGGAGGTTTTCGAGAGCTAATGTGGAAAACATGTAACAGAGCATGCCTTGCTCAAATAACCTCATTCCTGGCTTTAGCTTTTGAAAGGAACAAAAATAAAAGCAAAGAAATGACACTAGCAATGCTTGCCATCACTGTCAAGAAGTGGAATCTGCTATATAAGCTGAGAAATTACAAATACAAGAGTTTAGGAGCGTAGAAACAACTACGTGAAATCAGAGTAAAAATGTGTTTTGCAACAAAGCTCTGAAGGGAGTAACAAACAGAACTGGCAAAAATACTGATACATTAAAAAAAAAAATTGAAATCATCAAGTCCAAATTAAAACTACTTAGACTTAGCTACATGTATGAAAATAAATACACCTACAAGGAAGAAAATAAAGCAAAATGGGCTTAACAAGAAATGTAACTATGCTAAAATAAAGCCGTATTAAATTCTGTACAAGTTGCGAAAGATTCTTTGCCTTTTTTTTTTTTTTATTTAATAGTAGAGCTTGCCATCTGTTTGTGGACAGCAAACAACAAGAGTCTTGAAGCCCTGAAAAAATCTTTAGCAGAAACCTCCATGCTCACTCTGGTATCCCACAGCACAGCCACACCAAGTTCAGCTCTCCATGTGTCGTTGGAAGTTCTTCCAAGCAAGCCAAGCAGCTCCATGGGGAGAGCTGTGGGATCCCTGAAGAGCTCAGATGTCTCCACCTGCATTGTGCTCCTCACAAATCCCAGCACCCAAGGAACAAATCCTGTGGGCACTAAGCTCACCTAGGGCTGTAACAAAACCATCCACACTGTCCTGGCAATGGATGTCCCCCTGGATGTGACTCCATGGCGTGGTGTCTCATGGACATGCCACCATCTCCCGGTCTGCCTCAGGGGGCTGCCTGCCCTCGGGGGCTCTGCTTGAGGGGAAAAGCCAGGACATGCACAGAAACTGACACAAAAGTTCTTTCCTCATTCTGCCCTGTGCAAGGATCTGAATCTTCAGCTTTTCTGGCAAATCATCACCTTTCAATTTTTTACCTTCTCCAGCCTGAGCACTGCTACTGTGAGCACTTCTAGGATGAGGAGATTGCCACCACATCAATATTCATCGAGGATATCCTGAAGAAAGTTCATTTATTTTTCAGAATTATTACAGTTAATTGGAAACATCTGCTGCAACTATCTATGCCAGAAGCATCCCAATCTCCTAGGCAGTCTCTGCAGGAATACCCACTCTGTCCTTTCTCGGTAGGTTTTGCCAACGGCATCTTTATTGTCAAAGAAAAGACACCATAAGACTAATCGGCCAAATGCAGAGTTTAAGTTGTCTCTGCTCATTTTCACACAAAGTACTAACATATGTTGTGCTGTGAAAGATATTTTCATCTCCATGTTGGTTTTTAACTGCTTTCTTGCAGTGAACCAGGTCAAAGAGTTTTTGGGAACAGTGCTCCCCTCTGATACCCAGTTGCATCCTTAACCTAAGAGAGTGCTGCAGTGAGAATATCCAAGCACAAGCAACCAACATTTTACATTTGTATTGAGATTAATGTCAATACAGTACATGAATGTAAGTACATAATGCAATGTGAATGTTAAATATTTGTTGAAGTATTTATGTGAATAAAAGATAACTATTTGAATGTCCAGTGGAAAAATGTTCCTTTGGGGATAGAATACAGTCTAACTATGAAGTATTTGTGAATTCCAATAAATATTCACTGAGACCTAGTGAAAATCTGGGCTGAAAGTTACAAACATGGAATTTCTAAACAGGTTGTCAATCATAATGAAAAATGCATGTGCAGACTGGACTATCTAAGTATTATTAGCCTTCTGTCTCACTCCATTGTAATTTTGTTTTTAAGAGGCTGAAAAGTGAGGCATGATCATTTTTAGTAAAAAGATTCTGTCAAAATTTTGAATGATTAATGGAAATCACAACAATTTTTTTTTTTTAAGGAAAAAGATGAACAAGACATTCACATAAAGGAGTGAAGCATGGTTGTATCTCTGATGAAGTGACATAAATGTTTATACCATGGACCTTGTCCATAATAGCTGGAGACTTCTTACTGGCTGTATGAGGCAGCATGAAGGGAAAACTTGTTAAAAAGGTAAGGAGTAATTACTCAGAACCTCTAAAGACATCTTGAGTCAGATTTTTTTTTAAAAAATTAAATTACTATGGGTAAAATTTTCACACAGATGGTCACTATGAATTCTTATCCCAAACTGGATTAGAAATAGATTTTCTTTTTACACAAAGAGCAGAAATCAATCTTCTGTAATGTAATCCTCTTAGGTTCTTTCTTACCCCAAGGGTAAGAAGAACCACAAGTTTTTTGTTTAACAGTGTGGGAATGTACAATTGTTTGTCAACACCATTAAGAAGTTTCAAATCATGATGAAAGAACTTGCACACATCAACAGACAGAAAAATGATCTGTGAAAAGCAAGAAAAACATGTAATGCCTGGTTACATATTTTCATTTGGCAGAATTGTGATGCTGATAGTAATAATGCAAAAATAATAAGGCCTCTGACTGAAAGAGCATGTATTCCCTCATTGCCTAGAACAGAATAGTTCCCACACTATATTATAACTGCAGCAATAATTAGGATGTGAACTTCTAGTCCAGTTTTCTTCCTTTTGTGTAATGAGGTTATGAGGACCTTCATCACTTCATCTCATGAGTCTGAATGAACTGGTTTGTATTATTTTTCTGCTTTCCTCAAGAAGAGACAGTGATAAGGCAGGCAGTGATTATCAGTGACTATCAAGAGATATTAAGTGAATAAACCCATGAACCTCAGTGCTCAGGTTAAAGTTCGATGCCAGTTAAGAAGTATTCTTAAACCCTCATGATACTACTACATAAAAATAATACAACAACTGCTCTGCAATTTTAAGGCATAATCAAGTAGAAAATTATAGAGTGAAGTGTATGGTCCCTGAGCACATTCATAATAGGTCTTTATGCCACAAACAATAAAATCCTTTCACTCATTTGGACCATGAAGCAGCTTTTTCTCAGAGAAGCTGTGGACAGTGCCACAGCTTCCTCTGTCCCCTTGGGGAAAGCCCTGATGAAACTTTTCTGGATTCCCTACAGAAATGCAGAAGCTGTACTCACAGGGAAGTGGGAGATGTGCCATTTCTGTTGGTATTAAACAGAACTAGATGACGGAAAGAAAATCACACATTCTTGTCTGTAGCATCAAGTCACTCTTGATTCTCATGTTTGTTGGCTTGCCATGCTGCACGTCTGACACAAAAGACAATCTTACTCTCAAGGCACAGTAAATCAGCAAGTAAAATTCTTGGAATAACAACACTGAAATCTGTCCAATACTTTCCTAAAAATGCATATTAAATCTGCTTCAGCCATAGAAACTTGATTAATGTGTTTAATATATTTGGAAGAAATAATCATTCATGTCAAGGGTAAACAACGCAAGCATGGAAACTGGGTGAGAAAAATATGAAGAGAAAAAAAAAAAAGAAGCAGATGCTTCATGATACAATCCCACTACTGATAACCACTGTCATGGCTAATCCAAAAAGCAAGCTTTATATGCCTTAAGTAGAGTAAATTATCATCTTCACTCATTCCTTTTGTGACAGTTAAGGCAAAATTAACATTAGCATATGAATAAATGAAGCTAATGGCTGGATTTCCTGTGAAATCTTAAATTCTGCTTTTTTAAGATTAGAGAGAACAGAAATAGTGACACATGCTTCCTCCTGAAATCCACAGAACCCAGCAAACCTCAAGGGAACATGTGAAAGGAGGGAAGATGAGCAGCCACAAGAATGGGGAAGAAGCAGCGCCTGCTCCAACCCAACCCGAGCACCACAAGCTCTGGGGCAGAGCTGCTGCCCATACAGCTGCAGGCTGATCCCAGGGCCAGCAAACCACCCACTACATCCTCCTCTGACACTCCAGCTCCTTCCTCAGTGCACCAAGGTCCCCTCCTAATGGCAGTGTCCAAGCAGCAGAGAGCCATGCTTTGCCCAGAGCACAGTGATGGTACCTAAGGAAGGGCACCTGCCCTTGGCATCATGTGCTGCTGGAAGGGGGCACAGCAGAGTTCATACTCACTTATAGCGTGCCTGGCACGGAAAGTCAACTCAACCAGACAATTTAAGAGCTTCAGCCTGCCTCTGGGAACTACAAAAATGTGGGACATAGCATTTACCTCACCATCAGGACACAGCTCTCTCTCCTCTTCCAAGAGCAAAACTTACGTGCTGTAAAAAGGGACTTTTTCTATTTCTCTGTAGATGAGCCAATATATAGGTTGTGCTTATGAACAGTGATGGCTGATGATCCAAAAAGGAGCAGAAACTCAGCACATTCCCATAGCAGCAAAGGGCCTGGGATAAGTGGATGTGACTGACAACCATCCCTCCAGGAGCTGCAGAGTTTGCTCTCTCTTAAGTCTTCCCCTTTCCTGCTGTGCTGCAGCTGCGTGCACAGGAACACATCATCCTTCCCACTGCTCACAGTGCACAGACACAGACACCACTGGGGAATGCTTCAAACACATGGAAGCAGCTAGCAATTTAATTAAAACATCCACACACACAGAGGCACATACACATCCCCATTCCTCAAGAGAAACACCTCAAATAAATACAGGAGCACAGGACTGTAAGGAAACTCACGGGTCCCTTCTATGAACTCCAGGATGAGCCATCCTGAAGCTGCTCTTTATTTTTACCTCTGCTACACCTGGAAAAGTCTGTTAATGAACCTCAAAGATAATCAGGGACTGTTTTTTATTGCCTGGTCTCACTTTACCCAGAGTAAAAAGCATGGTTTTGCACTTTGCACAATTACATTTCATACCGTATCTATCACATCAACTTAGAAGAAAAGATAATCCTTTTATGATGCTATGATCCTCTTCTGAAATGCCAGTGACTCTTACCTTTCAGTCACCTATAAATTCATAAAAATTCTGTCACCTGTCAAATGCTTAAGCATACTACTGCATATCATTTATTTAGGACAATGATAGGAAAATATTAAACATGTTTCAATCTCCTTTGAGAAATTTAGTTAGCAGATTCCCCTTGGCCCAACATTCCCATTTTAAGATGAATATTGACATCTCCTCTTTATTCAATTCTCTACATATTTAAAATTTCTTCTGTGATTCTTCTTTTTCTCTTGCCTCATTGATAGATCTCCATGTGGGTACTGCATTCAAATTCTTTATCAAGATTGAAATGAATCACATCTATTGCTTTTATTTAGCAACAGAACCAAAGAAGATGAAACAGCTAACCTTGGCATAAAAGTATTTATTAAAAATTTTTTATTTTATCCCATTTTCCATTTGCTTCTGTGGTTTATTATCTCGTTCACCATTTGTTCTACAATATCGTGTACTCTAGAGGTTGGCCTAACAGACTGTTATTTTCCCAAATCCACTTACGCTGGCACTACCTCAAAATCTGAAGTTTACATT
Source organism: Eopsaltria australis (assembly GCA_034509425.1). Lineage (NCBI taxonomy): Eukaryota > Metazoa > Chordata > Aves > Passeriformes > Petroicidae > Eopsaltria > Eopsaltria australis. The sequence continues at coordinate 1,396,650 of JAVTVJ010000056.1, forward strand.
TCATAATTCTCATGCCCCAGTATTCAATATATTCATTAGAAAGTCTGCAATCTCATGTAACAAAAAATGGTTTTCTAGGGAGGAGCAAAAATGCTTTCTAGAAGTAAAATCTGATGACCTCTCACTGCAAGCCTCTGGAAAAGAAGTGATGGGTATTGTTTCTCTGCCTCGTCCCTGAAACCGCACTGCTGTTTTGATGTTGCACTACGCTGGTTTTCTTTATTAGCTACTATGGGAAACGTGGTTCCTTTTAAGGAGGCCTCCCAAATTAAACCTAAAAATCAAATACCTCCCCATAACTTAATTTAATAGGTTAAAAAGGTCAAGTCTCTTCACCATCAAAGTACTCGTCCAATTCTCAATGGGAAATTTAATTTCTGTCATCTGCACCAAACGTGTATAATGCAAATGGCACTCAGAAGTGTATTGGACTTTGAAACTAAACCCACTTTTTGCAGCTGCTGCTTTAAACATCATCAAAGTCTGGAAGTGAAACAAAGCCTTGTCTCACTGACATATTCCTGCATTAACATGAACTCCAACAAGTGAGTTTAAGTGGGTTTGGCCACCAACTGTGGAACTCTGCTGTACATTCCACTGGACACCAGTCTACAACCTAATTAACAGCCCTGCAAATATTCCAGATATCTGCTAATATTATGCACAAAGACATAATCAGAAGTGTGTGTGAACTCAGATATGTTTGAAAAAAAAAAAAAAAAGAGAACAAAAGTGCTCCAACTGATATCTTTATTAACTCGATCTCAGTGGCAATATCACACACTGGGTTAGTGTAAGGTTAATGCATACCCCACACTGTGACCTTTCAGACTGAATTTAATTGCATCCCTACCAAGGATATAGCAAAATGATAAGGTGCATCCTGATTGATTTTCTACCTTGCAGACCACAAGAGCTCATTTCTACCAAATCTTGCCACTAAATTTACAGCACAACTGAAAAGGAGTTTCAAACAATATACACCCTAATCTAATATTTGAAACTGTTATATCAAAGACTCTCTCAGTTGTAAGCTGCAAAATCCCTGTTTGCCTCTTCTGTAAACCCACTACACTATGTACAGCGTTATCCTTCAATTGTTAACGTGCTTAAAATGTGTGTCTAACACTGCCAGAGCCGTGCTGTCAAGCGTTAAAGAGCACTTTTAGGCATTCTGCCCCTGTAATCCTCGGGGACTTCAGTAACTACAAGCCAGGGGAAAATCAAAGTAAAGAGAAAAGACAGGTCATCATGAACCTAAGTGCAATGTAATCTCATGATAGACATTTCTACTCTACATGCACAACACATTCAGGTTCTACAAGAATTTTACCATCCCCACTTTAGTAAAGCTGGGAGGAGTATCTTTGTTAACGTACCAGTGCACGGTGAACTACCTGAACTGGAAAATTTTGTGAGAATATTTTATACACTGTGATTACTGTACAAAATATTATATACCTCATTATAGCAGGGTTTATTCAAGACTTAGTTTCTTTTGTTTGATATCAACTTAGATTTTTTGTAAATTTTTCATTATTCTTTAAAATAAATTGTTGATGATATTTTCAGATATTCAACACTAAGACTATATTCTGCATTAAAAACACCCATGGGAAACTTTGAGATATGTGTCTTTTTTAAGTAGTTTCCACTCACAGTGGATGAAAGTAACACCCAACCACGCTGGGATTTCAGGGTTTTTTTAAGGAGGTGATGGCAGACATATTTTGTTATTACTGTATAGGAGTTTTAGCTATCACACTCATCATCATGGTCAGAATGGCTCATCTGCATTAAAGCTCTGAAGAGCTCTGTGCACAGCTGAACCATCACTTACATCACTTGCATTTAGAGGAAGGGAAACTTGGATGAGCCCCAAATTATGGCAGACCTAACATCTCATTTGCCAGCAAATCATCTGTATCAGAAATTACTTTAAATGACAACACTAAAATTGCATTTGTCCCATGTTTAACACACCCATTAAAAGGAAATCCTTCAATGCCATTCACTGAGGCGTAGATGCAGGGAGTCAAATGACCATGTGGTCATGGCCACAGCCCACCCTCAGCAATATCCCTGACTTTGATAACCTGCAAATGCTGTGGAGTCAAGGAGGAACTTCCCACTCAAAGACTCTCACCTTTACAGGTGTTCTGTTTTCATGAGTCCCTGATGCACAGTTACTGAGAGTGTTACTATGAGCCTCAGAAAACAAAACTCTGGGGAGAAGGGGATAGTTTGGCCTACAAAAGAATTTGTCACTTTACCATGACTCAATTTTAATTTCACTGTAAGGCCATACCTAAAGCCATGCTGGAGCCTCCTGAAACCTTCAACCACCCCTAGCTTCCCTTGGATGACCCTCAGGAAAGAGAGCACAGTGGCAGCCAAAGGTTGGCATGGACCTGAGGCTGGGTGAGTTTTGCAGAGCTTTGAGCAGTCAGTGCTCTAACAAAGCAACCCCCTGAGAGCCCACTGTGAACCTAAACACTGAATTTCTCATCCAATTCATTAGAATGCAAGTGCAGTGTGAACGACTCCACCAAGGCAGAGACAGAATTAGCCTCATCACACATGCAGCAGCATATGTCTCTTTCAACATGCACTGCAAAATAGATACTGAATGGAAAACAGATGATTTTAACTTCCTATTCTGTCTACCGGTAAAAAAAATTCTCCAAACCCTGCATATCTTCATGTAAATTACTGTATTGCAAAGATAAATATCAAAGTTATGCAAGATGCTAGATAAGTAGAAAGACTTAAAAGAACAAGGAAGAAATAAAAACACCTACAAAATCTCCAAAGACAAAAAATAAACAACAGTTTATTTGTGTTCCCAGGAAAGTCCAAAGCCAAATATTAGCATTTTCTTCTGGAGGCAACTTTCTGTGTATTGAGAGCCAGCTTAAATAAATGACTGGCTTTTCTTCTTAGAATATTTGGAAAGTCTGCAAATTTTTTTTTCTCCTTTGAGAAAATAAACATGAAAAGCAATACAGGAACAACTTCACACAGGACTAGTGAAGAAGAAATTCAAATACCTAGTTATAATTATAAATGAAATTTTGGCTATTAAAAATGGATATGAAATGCTGTCAGGTGAAATGTTTGCCAGCCACTCTTCCGAGCACCAATCAGAAAAACCTACCCTTGTCACTTCCTTGCTGATATCCTTTCCCCATGCTTCATTTATGCATTTTATGTGGTTTTTTAGTTTTATTCCCGTATTTCTCTCTTAGTCTTACCTTAGCCCATTGCTAGATCCCTGGGTTCTTCTTTGGTATCCCAAAATCTCAGCTAAGGGCTTGCTGGTATCTAACATTAGAGGTTCAGGGGCTCCAGTCAGCTTTAAGCTGCAGTAATTTTTTCTACTCTGTAAAGCCTGAAGGGATAGTACTTTTCCTTCCTTGCTAAATAGTAAACATTCCCCTTCCAGTGGGCAAACAAATTATCTTCTGTTGTTAGTAAAGACACACGAACAATACCCTTGTTTACCTTTATAAATGTGTTTGTACTATCCCTAGTCTAGCTCAGGGACTGAGCTGAAGGTGGTGCAGCTGACATACAGCAGGCAGGAGTAAAAGCCTGAACACCCAGAGAAATCTCTGCCCAGCAAAGTACAGAAACAGCCACTCTGAAGTCTGAGTTTCGGCTAAGATAGCAGCAGCAAACTGGATCTCAAGACAGTAAGTATCTTTAGTGAGCAAATTAATTTTACTCATCAACTCAGCAGAAACATGGTTTTCTGCCTCCAGGGAAGGGTGCAACGTGTACTCATTAATGACTGTTTATACAGATCAACACTACTGCTGTATTAATTCCCCGCCACCACCACCTTACATGAGGTATTTCATGATCAAAGTATTGAAATCAACACTGCCAAAGCAACATCACTTGAGCAGTCAAGTTAAGCACAGGCACGTTTGAAGGATCAGAGCTTAATGAGGTTTTTTGGTTGTTTTTTTGGCATGAATACAACAAACACAAATATCACCCTGCCCATGCAAAGTACAGAGGTCTGCTCATGCAATTAGCATCTACAAGCACAAGTAACTGTAAGAATCAAACAACGCATTCAATATTACTAGTTTATTTCATAAATTGACTAATTACTTCTGAAATAATTGCTTTCTTAAACTATATGGGCGATATGTAATCTGTTAACCTTCATTTACCAGCTTTCATTTAAATGAATCCTACAAGTCTGACCTAACTTCATTAAAATCAATGAATCTCACACGAATCTTTGCACATGGAACTCAATGCATCCAAACGAAAACCAGTCTACTGCTGACAAAAAGGCTGAGAACAAACCAGTACCTCTAACTTGGTCATCACAACCTCAACTGTATGATGTGCATCAGCACAAACCTCAGAAAATGTAAAGCCTGTTAACTTGTAGGGAACTTCTGAAAATGTGAACACATCCACTGCTCACACTGCCTTGTTTAAAAGCTGGTTCTAAATTTATCAAATAGAGTTTGAAACTGAAGGTGGCTGAAATGTTTTGCACTACTATGTCACTTCCTAAGAAAGCTGATGTTAGAAATATTTCCCAGATGTGGGTTAAGATTTCCAGATGAGTAGAGAGAGCAGGCAAAAGCAGGAGATGCAGGCTCCTGACCAAAAGCCACTGACAGTCTGCATTAAGCAGCAGGATGTGTCAGACAAGAGACCTGAGGCTGGGTTCCTGTTGCTACAGGAAAGTGCCTGGCCAAAATACACTTGGCTGCTCTGGCAAGAGTTTCTCTCCATATTGTTTCATTAATGTTTACAAAAGGTCCAGTTTTGCTTTTGTGTGGAAAAAACCCCTCAACCCTGCAAGTTTCAGATCTCTCACTTTGCACCGAAATAAATTGTGGGGTTTGACTGGTCACAACCACAGACAGCAAGACTTCCAGTGCATCTCCTGAACTTCCAATGCACAAGAGAAACTTAATAAGAACTTTTCATAACATTTAGTACAAAAACTTGCCTAAATATCTATTCCAAACTCTGATTAGTATCTGCCATACTCAGATTTTTGCTTTCTCTGTGCGTTTTCCACATTCAGAAACATTTTTATGGTTTCAGGGTTTTTTATGGCATCAATAAGCTACATGAGGAATGAGACAGACAAAACCAAAATGTAACACTAAAGGTCTCTAAAATATGCTGAATTGTTGTCAGCAACAGACAGTAACTACAGAAACATAATGGAAATAATACAGGCAATAAATTGAAGCTATGTGAATATTTATTTTTATTTTCAAGACAGCTCCTGAAATTATGAGATCAATTTGGCCTTGTTTTTCTCTCATCACTTTTCAAACTTGTCAGAAGGAAGTGTAAAAGCACTGCAATCAATACTGTCTCTCTTGCTAGCCTGGATTAATAGATTTATGTTAACTGCAGACATCTACATAAAAATACCTTAGTATTCTTCTTCCATAGGACTTCTACTGAGGATGAAATTCTGACCTCACAAATAAAGTAAAAAGAAATTTTTTACTTTCTCTTTTGTTTTTTTAAGGGAAAACTTACCTTGAAGCAAATGTATGGAAAGGTCTGATTGCTTCCAAAGGCTTTGATCTTGCTATCATGCAGCAGCTCCTGACTGAAACAAGCAACCTCGGGGTGACTCTGAGGGAATGGGCATCACTCATCTTAGAAAGAGTCTCCTCACATCAGATATTCTTTTTCATACTCTATTTACTTCCAGGCTGGACTGCATGAAGTATGAAATCTCTGCAGCTCCAGCTAATGGGGATGGGAATTATCAGCTCCTCAAAGGTTCACACTTTTCATCTGTGTAGAGGACAGCAGGACCTGCTCCCACTGAGACCTGCTGAGTCTGGTGGGGTGGTGCTCAACTTCACCTCAGTTCTCTGAACAACGTCCAACAGTGAAATAACTGAAAGACAACCAGCCACCACAGATCACTCACAGCTTTCAGACAGGGAGGAAACCAGCAGAAAAAGCCTTAGCCAATGTATGGGGATTTTGTGGCGTTTGACATTTCTTTCAGTAGCATGAACTAAGCCCCAGTAAGCATCAAGTGAAGAATGAGCTGCTTGTCCTGGCTAAGCACTGAGCTTAGATAGGGGGATAGAAACTAACAAGAAAAATAATTGAAAATGCAGCACCTGTAGACATTTTCCAGCATGTACTGACCTTTCCAGTACCATTACATTTGGCTTTGCAGCACAATTACAGTTTCAGCTCTATGTATCAATAAGATCCTCATTATCTGAATTCTATCAAAATCTCACTTCCCAAGAAAGCAGAGAAAAAGGTCTGTCTGAAACAATATTCAGTTCAGTGACACCAGAAATATCCCCACTCAGCTGCTGGGGTTAATTGTTCACACCACTAGACTGTGACCTAGCCAGGTAAGTACGGGGAAGAGGTTGACAACTAACATGAGGATGATTCCCTCATGACAGTGACAATAGTAGGCAGCTAAAGAGCACAAAATGCAATATTCAAGGACAGAGCCTAGAAAATGACCCTTGCAATCACAAGCTCACTTGCAAACTGGAAATCATTTCTTGGTACGTGAGAAGAGTCCAAGTTAATTTGTCACTCTGACCTCAGAACTCCACACTTGTTTAAGTCAACTTACAAGATTATAATGGCTAGTTTTGTTTCTAGCAAACCTACAAACTTGCTTTCCTTCACTTCTTCTCCTCCACTTATTTCACATGCAAAGGTAATGCATTTTATTACAGAAATGAGGAAGATCTGCATTAAGCCATGTTTGCTTCAGAACTCAGTTGACTCCCCACCAGCTGGAATCTATTATTTGATTAAAAATGTTGTTGTGCCAGCTGCCATGCAGCACATTTCACTACTCTGATTCCAGGTGGAATTCAATCAATACTGAAAATGTAGTCTAGCATGAATCAGCCTCTTCTCAGTACTCATGCATACCTTGAAAATAAAAGCATAAAAAAACACCACAAACCTAGCCTTTCTAGACCTGGCCACCCCAATCTGTAAAGCAGAGGGTGTTCAGTGGGGAGGAACTTAAAATTTCACACATTATAAGGTAGTAATTTTATAAAGCAATGTCCTAATTATACCCTCAGGTTTGTTTTTAAAAGTGATCTTTCTTACCGTAAAAACAAATCTAACTCCTCTTCCAACAGAACCAGTCCTGAAATAAAAGGCAGTTGCTGAGTAAAAAAAATTAAAAGCTTTTGTATCTCCCTGATACAGTGAAGTATTTACTAGCGGAGGGTAATTATTAGAGAATGTGCCTAAAGTAAAAAATAATTTATAGTTAAGTCTGTTACTGCTAATTCAGTTAGAATGAGATACTGTATTGGGCAAAAAGCCCATTTAATTTGAGGGGCATTTCTGCCTGATGTGGAGTGCAGGAATTCATGCCAGGAGTATATACTGTGAATAAGCACTGAAAATGTTGCTTAGCTTCTTGCAGTGCATTAAAAGCTTCAAGGCAATTATTTGCAAAGGCATACTTATAAGGCCTCTCAATAGAAACACAGCGATAGCATATTGATAGGTCTGATTCTTACCATTCTCTTTTTCTGGTGCCTCAAAGTAATACTTGAGGATTAGAGCTTTAGTAGCTGAGAAAAAAGTCCATTTTTAGCTCTGAAAGAAGTTATATTCAATGGATGTTTGCAATGGATGGTCATAAAGTTTAAAAGGTTTTAAAGTTTAAAAGGTTTTGATGGCTTCAGACAAGACACAGTCTCTTAATATGCAGACATAAGAAGATGCAGAGCTAAGGCTGAACGCTGAAGCCCACACCCATTCCTGGGGGTGTCAAGGCAGAGACAGAGTGCTCAATACTTTATTTAGAAGTACTAGGTAAATATCATGTGGCTATTTCACTGATTAAACTGGTAAACAACAGCCAATCTAAATTCCCAACTGGCAGTTATGCCATGTATAAAATAGTTCAAAGAGAATACAGTAGGCTTTAGTCACAGCACTGAACATAACTGAGGGGTCAAATCACTGCTGACCCAAGCTGCTGTGACTTGATGTTTGCTTAAACTGAACAGAGGCTCTGAGCAGGGCAGAGAGCAGCCCAGTGTGAGCACTACAGAAAGTGCCACTGTGACGGGCAGCTTTGCTGACAGTGTCTGCAGGGAAGGGAGTCCCTGCAGCTGGAGCCCCACAGGTACTGAACTCCTCTTCAACCCTGAACATGGATGCTCAATTCCAACTCTCCAGAGAAACAAAAATAAATGAAATGTGTTGCATCTCAGAGATCTTCCTTTCAAATACATTTTAATTCAGTTTGGGAAACCTTGACCTAATACTTCTCATTTTGTGGGTTTAAATAATTTCTGTTTCCAGACCAATTATACTACTTCATCAATATGCAAGAAATTTATTACTTAATCTATTTTTAAAGACTGAGCTTTGTGTATTTTAACGTTTCATTCCACATCCTCTTTCACACCAGTACAAAGTACCATAGTGTAGCCCTTTAGATGCTTGCTCAAGCACCAATCATAAATGCAGTATGTGTGCACATATTGACAAACACTCCATAAATAGAGAAGACATTAAAATGTTTATGCACTTCTCCCATTCACTAGCTTTTCTGGCAGCATAAGCCAACAACCTATATCCACCATCACCAAATGAGTCAACTCATGCCATGGATGCATTCCTCTTGTCTGTCATGCAAAATGGAGATACTCTCCATGACAAAGACACAACCTTCCAACAGTACTGAGAGAGAACAACATCTCATCTAAAGACACCACAAAGAGGATTTGCACCACTGGAAAGGAACTTTAGTTTCTCCTGGGTATACTTGTTTCAGTGGTGTCACAGACGGTGACATTTAAAATCATGATGTTTGTATACACATAAAAAAGCCATACGCTGAGATTCAGCATGATTTCAGGAAGGGAGCCCTGTGTAATAGGAGTACAAGTCCCAGATTTTCTAACAGAGATGTTAAAAAATTGATTCAATGGCAATTACAATATTCCTCTCCCAAATGGTAGCTAAAACTTTATCCCACCCTACACTGGTATGTGCATTTCAATAAAAGGAAGCAAGTGCTTTTAACAGCACCCTACAGAGTATACAATCTACAGGAAGGCTATTACACCTCAATAAATATTTGCTGACTAAATGTACTGTTTCAATTAATATAACCCTTATTGAAATCAAAAAAAGGTACTGAAATGTAACTAAATTTTTAGAAAACTACTGAGTAGTAACAGCTGTAAGGTATTTTATGTAAAAAAATAATGTATATGTATATTTCTGTTTATATTTCAATACCACTGGTGTAAAATCCTCCATATATGTTGCAGGTGAGGAGGAACCTTTTGTGATTCCAGTGCAAAACCACCCAAATCTGTCCAGGCTGATGTTCTCCTGAGAGGTGTGGCAACACACAGAGCCCATGACTCTGCCACACACACGTGCCTGAATGTGGCAAAACCCAGGCTGCCCTGAAAGCACAGCTCCTGATGCTTGCAGTTCTGCCTGAGCCTGCCCTCACAGCCCAGCACACACCATGCCCTCACGTGAAAGCTGGTGGTATGTGCAGTGGTGCAGGTGAAGGCTCCTGCATTACTAATTTTCTGAGTATTGGCAGCCCATAGGATTGTGTTCCCTTTCTTCCATAATCTGTAATGCAAAAAGTCACCACCACATGAGACCTGAGAAAGTGTCAGGATTAAACTGGTAACAGGTTCTGGCAAAGAGCTCCTATGGATGCCTGGAAGAACACTGAGTAAATGTCCCATCCATACTCAAACCTCCATTTTCCAAGCTCCTGATCTGCATCAGTGCTGAACATACACCTGCAAATGGAAGCTACAAGAGATCCGAAATACTAAGGAATGCCACAAGCCCTTATTTTCTTAAAAAACAGGAGATATCTGTATTTCAGCTCAGGCATTTCATAATTACTAGAAACATTCTAAGAACATTCCTTCTTAAGGACATACGCCGTCATTTTTCACCTCTACCATATGATAACATTTGTTTTCCTCACACGGTGCTGTAAAAACATCTGTGACAGTTGTGAAGCGCTGAGCCATCACAGTTATTTTCTCTTCACTGTGTTATGGTAACATGGAATCATAGAATGATAGAATGGCCTGGGTTGGGAGGGACCTTAAAGATGATCTAGATTATTGGACACTTCCAGGGATAGGGCATCTACAACTTCTCTGAGCAACCTGTTCCAGAGTCTCACCACCCTCACAATATAGAATTTTCTCCTGATATCTAATCTAAACCTACTCTCTTCCAGTTTGAAGCCATTCCCCCTTGTCCTGCCACTACATGCTCTCTGCATCTTTTTTGCAGGCTCCCTTAAGGTACTGGAAGGTCACAATTAAGTTCCCCTGAAGCCTTCTCTTTTACAGGCTGAACAATCCCAATTGTCTCAGCTTCTCCTCCTAGGACAGGTGCTTCATCTCCCTAAGCATCTTGGTGGCCCTTGTGCTGGGGATCTCATCTAGCAGTCCCAGGCAGGGTAGAAGCACACTGGGGGCTGTGCTCAGCGAGAACAAAAAAGATAATTCTCACCTGGAAAGCAACATTTAAATGTTAAAAAAAAAGGTCCAGTAAATGGATATGGATTGTTGACAAGGAAGTAGGAGGAAACAAAGAGACCACGTCAGTCAACACAAGAGGCAGTGGCAGTAACACATCACTAACCTACTTTTTTTTTTTTTCCTGGGATTATGGCAGAGGAGACTCTAAGAAGGGATTTAAAAGGAGAAAATGAGGTTAAGTGTGTTGATGTCTGTCCACAGCTCATCCTTAACTTCAGCACAGCGAAGAATGCAGCCTGCAGATGCTGTTTTGAATACACAGCATGTAAGTGACAAAGCTGGTATTGCAAATGAACTGGAGGGCTGTGTGGACGGATGGGCCAGAAGGGCTTTGGAAATGAAATCAAACTGCTTCTTTCTACCATTATAATGAGAGGAATACAAGAGCATTACAGAAACACTCACAAGAAAACAAATTTCTTTGAACAGCAGGTTTGAAGAAGATGAAAGTTACACAAGCTATACGTGGACCATGCTCAAGAGTGGACTGAAGGATGGCATTGCTCCACAGCCACAGGGCATCCCTAAAGCTGGCTCCTAAACATGTCTCAGTCACAGACATCTCTGAAGGAAGAACACCTTATTCAACAACTTTCATGGTTCATTTTTTAAGATCAGGACATCATTAACTATTCTGGATGTTATAAGGAGTTACTATCTTCTAATGACTCCTAAAATACCTGTAAAGGACAGTTGGAATCTTCAGTGGTTCATAACTTATTTGATCTTCCATAAACTGATTTACAAATGTACTTGCTATTTAATTCTGTTAGAAAATACATAAGGCAGTATTTTTTCTGTCACCTCTTTAGCTCAGCCATTTACCAAGATAAAAGAGCAGGGGCTAAGGGTCCATTTGAGCTCAGTAGCAAACCTTGGTCTTCAAACACGTTTGCCTCTCAGTAGAGGATAGTCTCAACAGCAGTGCAGCCTTTTATCCAACCGACCCCTGGGAGGGACTAGTGCTTGCCATCCTCTTAGTACGCCTCTGAAAACACCTGCTTGTTTGGTAAGGCTAGGTGTTCTACCAAAGATATGTTGACGTTAGGCAAATTATTGTCACATAAGGTAAATTACTGAAACAAGAAGGTAAAAATAGAAAACAGCAGCAGACATCATCTTCTCATACAAGACCTTTGTAACAGTGGTTTACAAATCAACCACTTTTCATCAAAGGTTTCAGCAAAGCATCAGAAGAAAGCAATTTTAGGAACACAACAATATCACAAAGTTAAGAAAATCCTTTTTGCTGTGCTGCACTGTATTCATGCATGCCTTAACAACAAAATGCCTGTTAAAAATGTGGACTATCTTTGATTATTTTTCATAGTGCTCTTCAATGTGTCCTTTAAAAATAGTAAGAATCAGCCCTGGAAAGAAAGCCAGGAGGTAACATACTAGCTAACTTTGTAACACTGTCACAGGTCACTATGGATTGGAAAAACACCAGTTGGAGTCCCAGCACCCTGATAACACGAATCCTGTGTTATGTCCAGCCCAGTCTTTCACTCATTGTGAGGGATTCCACCAAGCAACTGGGTCCTTACACTCAGACTACAGCATCCTGTAAGGTTTTTATAAGACACAACTCACTGTACAATAAAATAACGCTGCAAAACATGTTAAATGAACCATGTCCTGCATTGGCTGGAGCTGGACCTTGGGCGAACAGCTCTGGGGCACAAATCCTCTGCCTTAGTATCCTGAAGAGCACTCCAGGCTGGTGAAGCTGAAAACGTGTGTATTCCTGTTTTAGTGCTTTATCTGGGGTGGGTACTCTTCCGCTGTCAAAAGCCAAGAGTTATGATCCTGACAACAGTAAGGACAGGACTAAATTAAGAAAAGAGTTCAGAGAGGCAGGGAAATGCAGTTGAGCTTTTGATGAACAAACCTCATTAACTGATTGGCTATCAGCTACCCAAATAGATTAAAAGGATTATTATTACAGCTGCAGTTTAACAATTTGGAAAAGTGACATTTAAAAGTCACTACATAGCACTGTCACCTGTAATGCTATGCTGCAATTTTGTTATTTAAAACCTATTTGTAAATACACAGCAACTCTTGCAGGCTTTGGCAGCATTCAAAAGTACTGGCAAGAGTGAATAAAAATGCATGCATTTGGGGGAAATTAAGTATTCTTATGACTTCATGTTCTCATCAGACAGCAAACATTTAAAACATGCCCATTGCAATGTATACAATAGCCCAGAAAAACACTGGGTTTGCTACACTTTCCTCAGATTGAGTCAACTGATATTAAGTTTTCAAATTCAAGAAAGACAGGCACAGTAAAACACTGTAGTACTTTCCCAATGCCGTCATATGTCAGAACACTACATGTGAAAGTTTATACATTTGATTTCCTAGGAGATATCACTTTTCCCTTCTTTTCAAAACCATTCCATTTCCCAGAGAAAAAATACAAATGTGTGCATGTTTCAGGCACTCTTACTTTTTGTGGATAGACACAGATTATGCTGTTCCAGCTGAGAGATTTAAAATTGGATTTATTGTGATGCTTCATGATTGAAGAAGTTAAAGCCTTCCCCGGGGAAAACAACTGTAAGGTGTTCTGCAGAACAATTTAAGGAATACATGTGAACTCCTTAGCTTCACATGGTTAATGTGTGTCTTGGTTGCACTGTAACACAAACTTCTTCTTAACCAAGAGAAAGACAATAATTTTCATGTCTATAGAGTAGAAATTAATTATTTTCTTACATTTCCCCTCCCCCCTCAAAATATGCAAAGCAAATTTTGAAATTCCCAATTCAATACATATCAAAGAAGAAAAAGGTTCAAAGTCAAGTCCTAGAAAGTCAAGAAATGCCAGAACAAATTTAGTTCAGCTCCCTTGTGCTTATACATCAAGATGAAATATTTAATTACACTATGACATGCTATTTTTTGACTGCATTATCTGTGTTTCAGAGAACAAGAAACAAATTCCATAGTGGCCTGATTGGACCAGATGTTTAGATGTTAATCGCATTTCAAATATAATACTTCAATAGTTATTTATCTAATTGAGAGAGGTATAAAGTCAGATTAAAATTTTCCCAAGATTACCTGATAGTTTGATTTTGTTTTCAGTAGAAAAAACATTACTGGAAACAAAATATATCTTCCACCAGCAAATATTGCTTGATAGTACACTGTGATCTAGTTTTGAATGAACAAAACCAGAACAAATCTCATTTGGCCTGGTTTTTTTCCAAACAGGTCTATCACAATGACTAACTTATCAAAATATTTCAAATTGCATTCTAAAAATACCAGCTATTTATTATTTTACTCTGCTGTACAGACATCAGTCTAACACTCAATTAGAGTAAGTGGTGATGAATCATGCACATTTTAGGAATGTCTTGGCTCTCTGCACAATGCTGGAGTTCTAAATCTTTATTGATAGAAATATCTTACTTCCAACAGAAATCTACATACAAATGTGCAAATCAGGAATAGAGCAGCAAGCCTGTGTTATGGCTAAGAGGTGTCTGGGCCTGGCCAGCTGCCTTCAGTGCCTGCTTCCACCTTGGCCCCGATAATTGGAATAGAGATGAATGAAAATTTAGGCCTTCAGTTTTAATAGCAACTATTTGTTATTTAAATTTCCTGTTCCACACTAAATGATTGGAAGAATGTGTGCTCAGAATTAAAAGGCTGCTCTTTAGCATCAGCACATTGATTTCTTGGGGTCCTTGCAAAGCTTTTCACATTGTTTCTGAACTACAGCTCTACACCCCTCTAACTGCCTGTCAGACATCATTTCTGCTTTATGAATAAATAATATGATGCCCAGGGGAAACGTTGGGCTAAGACAAAAAAATCAATATGTGTCTAGCACATATTAGGCAGTTGTTCAGCTGAAGTCTGTCTCAAATATGGGGAGTAATTTTAATAACAAAACAAATTCTTTCTACACTGAGCTTAAAAGAGGGTTATTAAGAAAGCACTACCACTATATCACTGTATCCTATTTGAAGATTAATAATATTGTTCTCCTAAAATATGAATAAATGTTCTGATTGCAAAGTATTTGGTGATTATTTGTCTACAAATTTCAAATATTCATACCACAGAAAAATGGTAGCAAGTGATTTTTTATTCTGTTCCTCTTGGAGTGGTGCTGGTGCACATCTGCGTAGTAAAGCTGTTATTACAACTGACTTGTTTGTTATTTTAAAAACATCTTCCAAAATCGCCTTTTTAATTTTTTTCCTGAGGACCTGGGATCAAAAGTGAAACAAAAGCAGGGTAAATTAATCATTCATGGAGCTCTGTAATTGCCTTAGTCGTTCCTGCAATGTAAGCCTATTTTTGCAGTCGGCGCAGTTCCTGGTTCAGTCGCTCACCATGCCCAGATGCAAACCCGTCATAGGAATGTTTGAACCACTCCACTTCTACAGGACCTGAGCAAACAGGCCTAACTCCTGTCATGGGGCAGCTCCTAAATTCCTTTGCATTATGCCCAGGAAGGGCTGGTTACGTTAACTGTACCATACAGCAAGCAGCATTGTAGGAACTGCTGCTCACTTGCTCTCCCACAGCTTATTGAAGGTGGACAAGCTTGACTCCTACACCTCCTTCCC
This sequence comes from Eopsaltria australis, assembly GCA_034509425.1. NCBI lineage: Eukaryota > Metazoa > Chordata > Aves > Passeriformes > Petroicidae > Eopsaltria > Eopsaltria australis. Next base: position 1,411,801 of record JAVTVJ010000056.1, read on the forward strand.
TCCATGTGTCCCTCATCACCAGGAAAGCTCGGGCTGTGCCAGGCAGCAGCACTCAGCCCCTGCTGACAGCACATCACCCCCCTCCCAGTTCACTGATGGCCAGTGGGGCTGAAGCCTCACCCATCCTTGCCTCCTCAAAAATGTTGCCTTCCCACTGTGTTCCTTGAAAACAGAGATGTCATGTGGGAAAACAATGCAGAGATGGACAGGTTATTTTGGGACAAGGGGCAAACTGCCAGTGCTCCTAGGAGCCCTCATGAAAGCCACAGCACTCCAGGTTCAGCAGCACGACCAGATAAACAGCAAAAACAAAGAGGTAAAGACAAACCAACAAGTTGCATTCAGAGCCATAGATGACCTCTGAGATCCCTGACTCCAAGTCACCAACATTCAGCTCAGGGACACTGCTCTCAAAGGGAGATTTTTCACCCCCCTGCTGTTATGCAGATCCTCCCCATGGGAGCTGGCTGACAAGGCAGCTCCTCCTGTTACATTCAGTATAATGAAAAGAACAAACTTCATGTATTTATAACCCTTTCAGACTGAGGAGCAGCAGATGAGTGTCCTTGCCTAGGGGTGCTTACTCCTGCAGGAGAGCCAGACATCTGGAAGCACAACCTCGAGAAAGCAGAGGGAAATCCTGCCATCTTGGGTGAAGAAACTTGCAGATGTGCAGAAGCCATTACTGATGGTGACAGAGGTACCAGGTATCTTGAGGCTCACACCAGCCAACATGGTAGAGCCCATTAATATCAGCACTGATAGAAAACGCTTTTGCCAACCTAAAGAAAGTGAAATGATAAAGACAAGAAGAGGGGACTTCTAAGAAGAAAAAAAAATTTAAAAAGGGATCAAACAAAAGCCCCCCAACAAACTCAACCTAAAAAAATGCCCATTAACAAACAAAAAAAAACCCAAACCCACACAGGCAAAAAGGAGAAGCCTCAGGCTGAAGCTTGTATCGATTTCTGTTGATTCTCAATACCTACAAACCCCAATCCCTGGGTGCTTGGGGGAAACAGCCAGAAAGGAAACTGAAAGCAGAACAGTAATTTCCAACACAGGCAAGCTGTCAGCACCAAACCATGTATCCTGTGTGAAATCACTCTGAGAGAAGCGCCCCTTCACCCCTCCTTGCTGCCTTTCTGGAGAGGGGCACGGCCAGGTCCCTGGCAGTGATCCCATGCCAGCAAGCCCTCTCCAGCTGGCACCTGGCTCACACATTTTTCTTCAGCCACTGGCCTTGCACCTCTGCCATGCCAACACCAGGCCAGACAACTTAGAGCAGAGACGCTGGGAACGTGGGCAGGTCAGTGTGATGCCCAGCCATGGCCACCACAAACGTGGAACAAACCAGTCCTGCATGTCCTTTGCAAGATGTAAGTTACAGGGGATGACCTGCCAACACCTCTGCTGAACTGCAATGGAGACCTACCCAAGAGACCCCCACCCTGCTCTTCACCCCTCACACATCCCTCACCCCACCTACCATAGTGTACCTGGGCCAGAATACATTTCTTCTAAAAAAAATAACTGCACAACATGTATTTCTACCAGCCCCCAGGAAACAGGTCCACTTGACCTTGGACACCTAACTCCTGACCACTTGACTTGCACTTTCTTATCCTTTTGATGCTATTTAAATGAATAATTATGCTTCCTAAAACTGACACTGGCTCTCAATGTTGCCTCTGAAAGCTGTAGGAACCTCAGGGAGGAACCTCTCAGTGAAACAGCAGACCTGCCTGTGCATGCAGTGCCTGGAGATGTGGTTCCTGACTGGCTGAATGAAGTCCTCAGTTCAGTGACCTCCTTTATCACCTGTCGCACTTGCCTTCTCCACCTCCATCTGGAGGTACCCCGAACCATACCCATCAAGTGACCCACTGAGCAGTCATTTGCTTTTCTTACACAGCCCAAAATCTGCCAAGCTAAAGATTGATACTATTTCACCACCAACACAGCTGGCTGAAAAAGGATCCTGTCCTCACCTTCCAGCCTCACTTACAGACCAACAGCTGTTTCTGGGGTGTACTAAAAATCAGAGAAGTACATCCAGATTTCTGAAAGACCCTAGAACCCAAATAAAACTTTTACTTTTTTTTTTTAGCTCTAAGATTCACAGCTTTTAACTGAAATGATAATGCTCTGGACCTACAGTTGCCCTCAGATGGCACTGTGTTTCTGTCTAATGCTGACAGAGGATTACATGGCATGATAATATCTGTTCACAAGTTCTGATTTCCTGTGCCAGAGTTCAGGTTATGCAAGTCCGTCAGACACGCTTCAGAGCCATCAACACATTTTTATTGCAAACAGAATTTGCAAAATGATGAGCTATGCAACAGAGAAGAGAGAGAGAAAACTCTCTGCTTTCAGATGTGCATAATTTCCTGATCTGAGTATCTTTTACAGAAAATGAGAGTACAGAAGTAAAATGCTTCATCTTTGACAGATTTAAAGGCAACTGTCATAGACCTCTAGCTTCCACAAGGTAAGACACCAGAAGCATGAGTGGTAATAAATTGATTTTACGTTAATTTTATCTTCAAGATGGCTGTACAAGCTCATGGATTTCTATGTTTGTTTTAAAGATAATTATTTCCAAGAAGCAATGATTCTGTGAACCATATTTATGTTATATTTATTTATACCTTTCTCATGAGCTCAAAATCTGGGACTGAAGCATCTCTGTCCTACACAGAGGTAACAAAAAGAGACAGAGAGGGACTCAGAGTATTCACACAAACTCATACAACCAGTCACTGCACCTTAGGAGGCACCTGGTCAGACAAGCTGTGGTAACCAAGTATGTTATCAGAGAAGCACACTCCATTTGGCAAAGGAAAATCTGAACAACCCAGCTTTCCTTTAGGAAAAGCTGGGAACATGCAGCAGGTCAGTTAGCATGGTGGGGTTACCCTGAAAGATTTTGTTTGCAATACTATCAATATGCACCAAGTGAAGACCACCTGCTTGGTATGCAGTAGCAAAGCACTGATTCCTCAAAAAGTTAAAAGGTTCTTACTGTGCTAAGAAAGGGACTTGAAATGTTCCCAGTATTTCTCAACTCAGGCACAAATTATGTGTGTTACATCCAATCAAGTCCAGTCCAATCTGGTACCATATCATCACTTACTAATAACAGCCACCCAGCAAGGGTTGGGACACTTGGAATTAAAACTAACTTCAGTGCTTGAAATTTACCCTCTGCCAGGTGTTGGGAGACATTATTTAGGAGGCAACCCAATATAAATTTGGTGCTGCTCAAATCTCATTCCTCCAGTAAATGAACATAAGCAGCACCATCCTGCCTGCTAAAGGCTGGATGTTGTTGGTCTCCATTCCGAGGTACCAGCTCTGCTCTGTAGGCTGCATGTCCACACCAATTTCGTAACTATAATATTCTTTTCTGCACCCAGAACAGTGGGAGAGCTTTGTAAGTTGAACATCAAATATGAACCCCCCGCAGTCTATTCTGTTCACTTGCTGTCCACACCCATGGTGACCTCATTAGCGATGCATTCAAACGGGCTTTGAGACGAGCAAATTGATGTACAGATCTGCAACATCTACCACAACTACAACAGCAGAAACAGCTTTTACCAACCTGGCAAAGTGAGCTAAAGAGGGATTTCTGATGAAGTGGCCATTGCTGTGCTTTACTAAAACATTTACACTGACCGAAGCCACCTTCCTGGGGCAGGACAGCCTGCGTCAGCCCTGCAGGACACGTGATGCCTCTCATGCAGCTCCAGGAAGAAAACCAGCGAAAAGACTGGGTTGCTGAGGGGTAAGGAACAACCTCCTAAATGACCACAGACAAACCCATGTTCAGCAGATTTTACCTTACAGCTGGGACTGGTACTGCTGCTTCTTAAGACACAAAATCAAGAAGTGAACTTTCAAAATGTATCACATCTTTGTTTTATACACACACACTGGCGATCCCACACAGCTCACCATGGATGGTGAAGCTGTAAGCAACAGTTTCTGTAAAAGTTACTTGTAACACTGCTGCTAACCAGTTCAGTTGCTCAGCACTGGCACCTTCATAAGATACAGGGGTCTTCAGAAAATTAGTTTAAACCAAGCTGACCACTACAGGAAACAGAAAGCAGCTGCATAAACATTTACCTGGTAGTCTCTGTAGGGTTTGATGTTCAGTTGAGATACAGTATTGGCAAATGTTTCCTCCTAGGCAGATAAAAAAAATAAATTCAGAAATCCACAAGTCCAAATTCAATTATGCGACACTTCAAGAATATGAAAATATACATTACATTCTCTGGTTCATCAAATTTAGAATCCTATCCAAAGAAAAGCACCTTAGGAAAAGGTTTTCTTACTATATTTAAAATACCCAGGAGTAACTAGTAAAGTCTTTAAATTCCTTTTTATTATATTTGTCTGTAAACTACCTTTTGGCTTTTAATGATCTGATAAAACTAGGCTGAGAATTAGGATGTTTTTATTCTCTCATCTATGCAGTGTTGCCAATAACACAAATTTCATAGACTAAATCAGAATTAAAGGCTCCTGTATGTGAAGTTACAGTCGTTTATACTCATACAGTGACAGTATTTTCAGGGAGATTTCTGTAACTGCTTGGGTTTGATAAGTAGAAACTCATTGTGACTTAGCAATTGTACTGGTTTAATATCTAAAGAAAGAACATCCAGGTCAGTGATGAGAGATTTACCAGAAACAGAGAGAAGTAAAGAGATTGCAAATTTTCCCTTGGCACCAGCCTTGGAACACATACTTTTGTTTACGGAATAACAGAGGGGCCATATGGTGGCAATTTGTCCTGCAATGCCTACATAATAAAAATTACTAACTTTGGACTTTGTTTTTTCCCCATTGCCTACATGAAAAATTAACTAACTTGGTTTGTAAATTGACTTAGCTAGGAGAAAGTACGTTCCATTCCCTGGGCATTTATTTCAGATTTAAAGGGTCTTACACCATTAACTTTGTAGGGGAGTAGCTCACGAGGGTATTTAAGACTGGTTTAAACTAAAATTAGAGCAATAAATAAATTGGGCTCTGCAATACTAACCTGTAAGATTAGGAAACATAATTAGCATCAAAGTAAGGAGAAACAGATATAAAATAAACTATTTCTGAAGGAATATGCCATTTCTTCTACACCATTAATTTTCAGAAGAGACTCAAGTTACTAAAACAGCTTAAGAAATCAGAGATACTGTCAGGCTATCTGCTTTTTCAGAACCACAGAAGGATATGTTGATTCAATTACTTTCTTCTGATGTAAATCCAAATTAAAATCGGTATAAGCACATATTACAATTCAAACTTCGTGCACAAAGATTTTTTTTTCTTTTTAGTAATCATTAACCAGTTGTTTTGCTCATTCACACTCATATGTGTGTGTCCCATGCCCCCCCCCCCACCATAGTGGTGCACTCTACTAAAAATAAAGCAGTGCATGCTCCTGGAGAACTGTTGCTTAGCTACATTCTCAATTATCACAATGCTGGCCTTACTCATTCAGTGACAAGGTCAAAGCAATTGTTTCTTTACTTTAATGATGAAGTATCCTGTTTATAAAAATCTTATCTGTTTCCTACTTGGTAAAATATTGCACATTTCAGTCAATCATTGCTGGCAACCCCCCAGAGAGATGTAGTGTGAGAACATAACCAGCAGTGTTCATTTTTGCCCTTAAAAGAGTGGGTTTTTTTTTTCCTCAGCCCCACCCCAAATGTCAACTACTTCACACTGACACACAGGCAACCAATTATACCAATATTTGTTTTCCTTCTCTGCTGTGGCCAGGCAAATATGGCAGAAATGCAGTAGTTGTATATTTATTCTTGGTCTTCCCCCTATCCAATAACAAGCATAAATAAAGTGGCAATTTTTAATTAGCATGTACCTAGAGTCAGTGCTTTGGGAAAGCTAAAGAAAAGAAGGATTTTCCCCATCACTTGTAAACACAAGAACTTTTTGGTTTTTCTTTGCCTTGGAGGGCAGGTGTTCAGTTGCAAAGACTGCAATTCTCCCTAGGCTAGTCCAGGCTGCTGAATATTTCATAGCCCCTGAGAAATGCAGCTGTAATCAACTTGCAAATAATGAAATGGGCAGCAATAATAGAGCAGAGGTAAAGTGCACCATTAGAAAGCATCAGTGCTTTGACTGCTGCTGCAGTCTTGCTGTACCAATTTATCAGGTTATTTGATAAAATAATAATGCTATCAACCATGAAACAAAAATTAATGTTATGCCAAAAAAAAAAGCCAACAAGTGTCTCAGGTGGCCAACATGAATAGCAAACAGAAAAAAGTCAGACAGCATGTCAAAGGAGTCACATTCAAGACTGAAACTCCATTAGATGTATTAATCACATGCCAATTACACACAGCCACGTTAGGGTATTAATAGAAAAGTAAGTTTACAGAAGTTACTTTTCTGTGATGTGCAGCTGTGGGGAAAAGCAGCTGATAAACAAGCAGAGCTGAAGAAGAAACACAGTGCTCCAGTCTTGCCTTCTGGAAACACAGCAATCTCCCAAAAGTGCCATGCAGCAGGTGCACACTCCTCCTACGGACCAGAACATGCTCCAGTGCATAGAGGGCAGACACCTCCCCAGCCCACATTTCCCCAGGTACCACCGGACACCCTGCTGAACCACAACTCCCATGGCTGCACAATCCCTTCTCATCCTCCCTTCAAGCATGGGCTGACACTCAGAGCTGCCTCACAGAGACACACAGAAGTAACACAACCAAGCTGCAGGCAATTCACAGAAGGCTGTGACTCCATTAGTTAACTCCTGATACTCACAAGAATATGCTGAACGTTATTCCTAGAAGTTAAAGGAAGGTCTGGATGCAGGACTGGTGTTGCAGCATGGCATAATGCAAAGACAAGCCTTGATAGAAGTGTGAAGTTGCACAAACACCTGTGCAAACAGAAATCTAACAGCAGTGGGAAATAGAAATTGCTACATGCTTTGAGAATGAAAACTTCCTGCATGGAGAGATTCTATTTATGTCAGTCTAATAATCGTTTACATGTCTCAAAAAGTAATTCATAGGAACTTGAAGAATCTAAGCAGATTGTGAATGAAATCAAATTGAAAAACACACCCTCCTTCTTCAGTGCCTTTGTACTTGTTATGTTCTCTACAAGGATATGATGCATTTTCATTTCTTTCCTCACCAGCAACAGACATAGATTATGGACAGGTTTAATACTGCCAGAAAAATTGTAGTGTACACGTGTTCAGTGCAGCAGGAGGAAATGTGCTCTCTCTAACATCCCAGAAACACATCACCTGTCACTCTGAAAGAAAGTGGTGTCTCAGGGTGATACTGCACTGGAGTAGTCCCCATGCTTTGATAATCAAAGTACTCCTAATGTTTTCTTCCATCCGCTGGAGAAGAGATGACACAGATAGACCTTCCAGCCACATGGAGCCACCAGAAATTCTCTTCAGCTATCAGAAAGCTCAGACAGAGAAGATGCTCTCATTCATATTCTCCTACACTCCCTCCTGCAAAGATAAATTACTCAGACAAACTCCAATTTGGACTTTAAATGTCACAGGCAAATCTTATGTAGCTCATTTTTCCTTTCACTTTTTTCCCCGGGATGAAAGAATTATTATTAACTCCCTGGGGATCATGTCTTCACTCCACTGTGAAACAGTACATGATAGACAGAGACAGACCTTGAACAATATAAGGCTGGTGAAGCTGCTCTACAAGTTTATCCATTAAAAATTCCAATATCTATTTCAACAGCTGTGTATTTTCTGTCATATCACTAATCCTCTTCCAGATATCGGCATCCCAGTCTAGCCCTTCTATAAAATGGTTAGACTGTGGTTGATACAGGCTGCTGTAATTTGTGAGGTCTTTTTTTTTTTTTTTTTACATATATAGAACTAATCTTAGAGGAATGATGATTAGGAGATAAGCACACACATGCAGTTCTAGGATCAAGGGACTCACACACCATGCCCAGCTCTTAAGTGGGGCTCTCACTCCTCAGCTAACTCTTACAAAGCAGCAAGGCAGGCAGCACTTCACTGCTCATGCATCGCCTCCTCCTTGGGCAACTGACTCTACTGGGAGCCTTGTAAAATTCACAGCATCACATTAAATCTTTTCAAGACTACATACTTGCCAATATGTTGTAAAAAAGGACTTTGAAGACATTCAAAGTCAATTTGGCATTTTGAGATGATAACTACAGGAGGTGAGGCAAGCAGTGGTGCTGCCCATTACAGCTGTTGGCCACTCTCCCCTTTCCAGGTAATTTTCAATTGCTAAAAAATGCAGCTTCATGCTAAATGTAATTTTGGGTACCTCTAAAACAATGCATATGTTTCTGAAAATAAAGCCAAAGAAAAGCACTTTTCACTGCACAAGTTAAAAGGTCTTGGCATCGTTTTTATCTGAGAAGCTCAAGTATCCCTACTCTTTGAAGACAGGACTTGACAAGACCCTGGAAAAAGCTTAATGTCAGAGAGATGCTTTTACTGCCTTCTGAAAAGAGACAGGTGTACTCCTATGAGAACAGGAACAAGAGTAAGGAAACTGGAGAAAATTAAGGAAAAAGGGGGAAAACTGGGACTGAGAGATGTGTGGGCAAGATGATGGATAAGAACAGGCAAGGAAGTTTGGCTGGGGAGTCTGGGAGAAAAGCAGGATGAAAGAGGGCAAGGGAGTAAGGAGGAAAGACAGTGAGAGTCAGTCAATCTAGGCAAAATCCAAGTAGAAAAAAATGGGTGAAAAAGGAGAGTGAAATCAGGAGCTATTTGGATCAGGGCAAGCTGAGACCCATCCAAGATGCAGCTGGTACAAGGAGAGACTGGCACTGGCTGGGCAGACACAGGACACAGAGCTAAGGAGGCAGCAGCACAGACCTGGAAGGCTGGAAGGGAGACTGGCAACAAAGGGGTGTCAAGTGAATGACAGGAAAGTAACCCAAGTCCTTTGGGACAAAAAGTAAAAATATACAACCAATTGTTAAGATGGAAACAGTGGCTGCAGGGAGAAATACACTTGGGAGAGTTGTGTGAGGAAAACATGCAAGAATAAGGCTTAGGAGAAGACAAGCAACACACAAGTAGAAAGAAACATGTCTAGGTCAACAGCAGAAGGCCAGAAGAGACCATCTTTTGGCAGAACTAGACAAAAGAACCCATATCACTAAAGAATATTCCTCTCCAGAGTCTGGCCCATGACTGAGTGCAGCTATGCAGCCACAGTAACTCATACACTTTAGGGACAAGTGAGCTAGAATGTATATTTTGCTTTACCTAATTTCTCATCTGTGCTGGCACCAATAGCACAAAGCAGTAGAGCAGTAAAATGAACAGATATTAAGGGATAGTTCTTTCAAAATGTGACACAGTAACACTCTGTCCCTGTTTAGGATGTGACACCAATCTACATGAGCTATGGATTTTGTTCAAACTGAGTTCTTTAAATATGCCAGTGGCTCAAGGATCTGCCACAGGGCCCTTACTGTCCATGGAAAACCAGACTGGCCTGCCCTGTGGTCTCTCATAGCCAGCATCAGCAGGAGGCTGTGAGGAGCCAGCTACAGCTCAGCAGGGCAGATACCTCCCATCCTTGAAGTGCCTCCAGTAGAAATAGTGCTTTCCAAGCACAGTTACAGGGTTGGAAAAAAATGACCCTCAGCTTCTGCTAGACAAGACACGGACACAGCTGGAAAACTGCATGAGATGGGTGGTCAGATCTTTTTAGTGCTTGTGATGGAAGGAGAAAAAACACACACCAAAGTAAACAAATGCCCAAAACTTGCCAGAAATACTGAGGTGGTCTTGTCACTCCAGCTCTTCCCAGATTTCCAGAGGCTGGCCAGCAAAGCAGGGGTGTAGGGGGCTCCCTTGGAACCCCACATCCAAGCACCATTCCTGCAGAAACCATGATGCAATGGATGGACAGACAAGAAGTGCTGGGACACCTGCCTCAGTTTCACTCCTATGGGTCATACACACTGTATACCCAGATCTGGTACTCATGGGCCCACTGGTCCAAATGTGCCCTTAATTATTACCACAGTAACTGGTAGGTAGGTACACAACCACCCCCTTATGCTGTATTCCTTGTCCATTTTAATACATGGAACTGATGCGTAGGGCCCTGGAAAAAATGATGGCAACATATATTTCTTTATTGAAAGAGCCTCACTTCTTACCCCAACACTGACCAGTGTAACACACCATTAATAGTGGTATCTAATTGATGCGTTTTGCAGAATAAATCAGAGTAAGTTTACAAAAGTTTTCTCCCAGAATTTCCCCCATTTCCCACAGAGTACACGCCAACTCCACGCACCATCATGTGATCTTCACAGCTCCTGAGCCAAACAGGCAAGGTTTCTGCCTTGTATCTCCATAAACCTTTCTGTAGCAATATCCCAGTAAATTCTCACCACCTGGGGCTGCATGTCTTACTTCTTAAACAAAGACACAACCTTCAAAAGATCCAGTAATTTTAGGCGTGTTTTATATTAACTGGGGATAAGATTATTTCCTGGAGATTTAGAAATACTGTTGCTGCACCTTATACCACTTTTTGTTATTTTTTCCTTTGCCCAAAGGTTATCTGCTACCTCAGACTGCTTCTTTGCTTACACAGTCCCGATGTGATGGTAATAAATATGAAACACTAAAGGTCTCCATGTTCTTCTGTAATAATCCACCATACTGACAATTTTAGAAGAAAATACTGGAAAGAACTCTCTTCATCCCAGAGGGATTCGTGTGCTGCAAATTATTCCTTTAAAAGTGATATACAGCAAGAGGCAACTAATAGAACAGCTAGTGGCACAACACCCAAAGTGCTCTCCTCCCCATTAGTCTAGACCCACCTGCAAGGCATCAGGGGTGTGTGATACATTTAAGATTAGTACCCACACACAGTTTTCTTTACTGTCCTCCTAAAGGCCCAGCACAGAGCCTGTGGAACAGAGAGCACAGCAGATCATTGTCACATGCTGGGATCTTAGGAGACCTGCCTTTAATCAGGCAGCACAGTCCAGAGCCAGTTGGAAAAAGGCACCACTAAGAAAATACCCTGTGTCTCAGGCACAGAGAGCTTGCTTCAGGAAATCTGCAGACAAAGCTGAAAAGGTAGCAATTTTAAACAGCAGAATGGGACAGTAAGAGCATTTACCTTTTATCTAAACATGATTCATGAGGCAGCCCTGCAAACTGACAGACAACAACAAAGCAGTTCATCTACTATTGATAACCCAGCATTCCTAAGCCATCAATAGCCATTTGAGTACTCCCAAAGTAAATTTAGCTTCATCTTCATTATTTTCTATATTGAAAGACCGAAGACATATTCATGGATGTTTACGCAATGGCAAGAGAGCACAGTATTGTATGTTTTATTACACTACCAAAGCAGAATCTCATTCAGACACTGCTAGCATATAATTTCTGTCTCTCTCAAAGCTGGAAGGCAATCATTAACATGTTGAATCTGGCAAGTTCCTATTATCTATCTGGTAATTACAGAAAGATGGAGAAGCCTTCAAAAAATACCCTCTAACTTCTGCATTTGCTGCACACCTGATCAAAATACTATCCCCACTACCTAAATTAACAGATATTTCCCATAAACCATTATTCAGAACACATTAACGTTAATATAAAAAAAATGAAATAATTGTTAGAGGCCATACAGACTATTAATCTATCTTCCCTTCCAACTTCAAAAATATAAAACTATGCTACGACAACCTGAATGCAGGAAAACATCTTACTGAAGGTGATGACAAGCTAAGCTACCTGGTCATTTGTCAGGCATTACAAGCCCAAATGAACACTACAAATGAACACACAGCTCTAGGTTTTCAAAATATATATTCCATTACTCAATGCTATTCACACTGTGGCAATGAAAATATGCTAAATACACACTAAAATATAATCCCATCCTCCAGAGACTGCTGTAGAAAATGACAGAAGAATGAGAGACAAGGCAGTGGGTGAGGCCATACATATGCATACTTATACGCATACAAAGTAATTGGGGAAACTGGCATGTGTTTCATTATCTCAGTTATACATGCTTCACGTAGAGGGGAAAGAGGAGGTGCCAGGAAGAGTACAGAAGCTGGGACAAGATTGGTAGAAAAGGAGCTGGAAGGACAGAAAGAAATCAGAGCAAGGAAAGTGTGGTCAGGGAAACAAGATCATGATACCATGAATGAAGAGGGTCAGCCAAAATTAGTAGGGGTGAAAAACCCCAAAAAAATGCAGGGGGAGCAGAAGAGTGCAGGAAGAGGCTGTGAGATGCTTTGGTTGCTCTGCTCTCAGGCAGAGGCTTCACACAGTGCAGCACCTCAGAGGCCACATCAAACCCCGTGTCACAGCCTAAATGACACCAACCAAAGCACAGATCTCCTTATCTCTCTGGCTTATGCATCATTCCAATTACACAGCTTGTCTGGGCCCTGGGCGGGCTGTCCCCACGAGGCAGGGCAGCTTTCTGGCTCAGGACCAACAGATAACCAGGATGTCCCCAGGGAGCCCCTCAGCTCTTGTCCCAGCCCCTGCCTAAGCTGCAGCACTGCCAACCCCCATCCCAAAGCTTGCCTCTTGTGCTTTTCAAAGAAGCCTCATGATCAGGGAAGGCTATGAGGCTGCAGCAAAAGCCTCTCAGTACATGAACCTCACTCCCTGCTAGTTCCCAGAACTACAGCAACAAACAAATAGATTCAATTACCAAGGTAGACACTAGCCCAATTCAAGGGGATTGGTACATCCATTATAAGAAGATGCTGGAGCTGCAGCCTGATCACATTTACATGAAGAAATCATTTTATGCAAATCTCTCATCCACGTGTGAAGGCTGTACAGGAGAGGAGAAACAGCAGTGCATGGAGATTCACGATGCACGGCAGACAGGCAATTTAAGGTAAATCATACAGTTCAGTTATACAGGACACATAACCTGGGGAGAAAGTGTGTGGCTACAAAGTCATGAATTATTTACAAATAATACAGCCTTCTCATGAAATATCCAGAAGGCCAAGCACCTATTTTTCACATTATTTTTCTCCACTTCCACAAATCACAGTGAAACTGAAGATTAATATCTTATCAAGAATAAGTTAAGTTTGGGGGAGGACGGACGTAGAGTGTGGAGTTAGGGGCTTCCAGGCAGTACTACAAGAACAGAAGGCAGCAGGGCTGCTGTGCTCACCCACCTGGAAGGGAAGCATCAGGAGTCAAAAGGAGGGAGCTGGAATGGGCTGAGGAAAGAAATTGTCCACCTGGTTACTCATAGCCTCCCAGGACTGTCACTGACAGCCTGTTCAAAATCACCACCTGACTTCCATCAAATATTTCAGGATTTTTAAAATGAAATCCATTCCTCATATTCACAAATCACAGCTGTGGCATCCACATGTGAGGTGTGTTTTCTGTCAGCAGTGATGCCTCTTCAGAGTGTTGTTGGCCTTGCTCTGTACATGACATGGTTACACCTCTGTATTTAATTTTCAGTTCTCCAGCTTTCTTCAGCATTTCTGTTGTGACACCTCAGCAGTTTGACACCTTCTCATCTTTGTTACCCAACACACCACCTGCCCAAATTCTCCTGCAATGACCAATTCAACTGAGTTATCTTTTCTGATGTCCTGCCTGGTGACCCTGCATGCTTTTCAGTGCTCTTACAGGTATCAACCTTTTCATAGATAGATACACTGTTCATAATTTCCTTTTATGTTGCAGACTCTTTACTCTTCAAAGTCCTTTTCAGATCTATATGCTCAGCTTGTATCCAATTCAACACAGTCTGGCTGGGGTTTTTTTTGTTGGAATCATTAGGGGCAGATACCCATCTGCTCAAGTATATTTCTGTAGTCTGAGCAACTCCTAACATTTGTGCTTTCAGCAGACCACTGTTTCTGCTTGCTTATATACAGATGCCTTAAGTGACTTTTACAATGTGTTTAAGCAGCTTCCCATGCTGAGCCCGAGGACAATAATTTTCTCTCTTCTGACTTTCTCCTGTTTTCAACTATCTGCTGTTATTTGTGTGTGGGACAACTACTTCAGCATATAAAAAGCCCTTGGGGTTAAAAGATACATTTTAGCACACTAATTCAGAATTTTTCTAAAACTTTTCAAAGTCTTGGAGTGCATTTTCTTTGTGTTACAGGTTTGCCTAAATGCAACAGCAGTGTTATTCTTGAGTTCACTGCTTGTGTCACATGTGCAGACACATAAGACAAATAAAATATACAACAGAAAAAAATCCAAGTTATTTTCTTATTAGCTACAGGCATTAGCATCTCCTATTGTACCAATTAGTTGCAAGAAAAAGACAGAAATACAAAAATATTTCTTCTCAGCCTTAAGACTGCAGCATTTTTACATGACCAAAACAAAAAATAAATGTACCTCTTGTATAATAAAGAGCAAATATAGCACCAAGTGTCACTTCATCCGTGCAGTTACCTCTCTGCATCAGGGGTTTGTATGTATAATCCATTCAAACCCACAACAGGGCATAAAATACAAATTACAAAGTGACATGAAATCTACATTTTCAGTTATCATGGAAATCTCCTTAGTAGCTATTGCTCATGTACACCTATGCTTGTCAACATTTGCAACCCTGTGGTTAACAAAAAAGTCGGTTTCTGAACATTCCTAAATATTTTTAAATGAACTAAAATACCAGATGACTCCAATCCTCCCAAGCATTTTTCTTCCTATATGACACACTTTAGGTACCAAAGCAAAAAGCAGAACCTCTTTTCTGGAGGAAGGGATATCTCTCTTGGCTAAACTTGTTCCTACCTAACTCTACATCCACTTCCCAGCTCAGATGTGAAAAGAAGTTGTCACCCATTTTGCAGCCCACTGAGGTCTCAGCCACTCTGTCACACACGCAGCTGTTTCTCTTTTGATGTCTTTGCTAGTGCAAGTATATTCAGATCTTAAATGGTACACAAGCTCTTGTGAATGCCTTTAATTGAGGAAGACCCATTTAAAGGCTTGGATTTCATACTATTCTAAAATGGGAACACTCCTTCTCCTTTGGGAGAACCACACAACTTAGCCTAAGACTGCTCCTCTTTTGCTTCAAAAAACTATCCCTGACCTGGAAAACCTACCATGGTCTCCAAGGATTGCACTAGAGCAATAATATTTACACTGAGAAGGCAGCACCCGTATGTTTAAGATCAGGCTCTCTGCGGATTTTAAAAATCATGAATACAAAAATAAATGTACATGCAAAATGCTTCAGTCCTAATTTTTCAAACAGAGAGTCGGGAGATAAAGACAAATTGAACATCAGCAGTCAAAGGGTAACGCTACTGTTGCTATCCTGTTGACAAAGATTAAAGCTATGCCTGGAATTAATAAAAAATTAGCTTGCAAGGCAAGAAGAGAAGGCTGAGGTTACTGATAAGAGCTCCACTGCTCCCAAGTGCATCAAAAGTGGCACATTTGGCGGGGTTTGTTTCCGGGGTGTTAACTCACCAGGACGAGGGAACATGCAGGGGCACACCTAACCACTGTGGTTTACAAAAGCCTTGCCTGTAGGCTTGTGTTGATAAAAGCCTCCTGCCTTGAGTCTTGGGTATGACACTGCTGAAGGCCTATTAATATGACAGCTAAGCTCAGCACCTCATCTGCTATGCTGTGGAGGCACACGAGACATGATGCCAGCAACTCTTCAAAACAGAGTTAGTAAGAACCAGGCTTTAAAGGAAAGAATATACTTCCAAAAAAGAAGACAAGGGGTTTGCACAATAAGCATTATTTGTCCAACATTTACAGGCTCAAGTCTCTGCAAAGAATGAGATTTTCCCTTATTTTCCACCTGCATATTGAAAACAGTGCTCTTTCCCACACATCCTGCAGGAATGGGAGACAGCAGATACTGCACCCCTGCTTTACAATCCAGGGAACATGTAAGAGATTTTATCTTTTAAAAACTAAAGCTGAAGAAGTGGGAGCAAACTGAGAAGTATATTGCTATCCTTTTTTCAGTGAGAATGGAGAACCTTTCTTAAATTTTTAAAAAACAGAGAACTGTTATTTTAGAACAGGCTCTCTTAAAAAACCTGTGTCTGCAAAGAAGGAGGCACAGAGGTAGTCCCTACCCCAGCTCTAGCACAGCTGCTAGAGTGCAGTTGGTGCTGTCACAGAATCAGAGTGAGGAGGGAGGGCACCTTTGGAGGTCACCCAACCCAACACCTCTGCTCACCTAGGGCCTCCCAGAGCCAGTAGCCCAGGACCATGTCCAGGTGGGTTTTGAATTCCTCCAAGGACTCCATAGCCTCCAAGGGAAACCTGTGCCAGTACTGTGCCATCCCAACAGTGAAAAAAACTGTGTTGGGGTGTTCAGAAGGAACCTCCTATATTTCTGGTTGTGCCCACTGCTCCTGTCTTGACACTGGGTACCACTGAAAACAGCCTGGCTCTGTCCTGTTAGTGCCCATCCTTCAGGTATTTTTACAAATTGACAATATTCTCCCTGAGCCTTCTCCAGGCTGAACAGTCCCAGTTCTCCCATATGAGAGATGTTCCAGTCACTTCATCATCCTCATGGCCCTTTGTGGCACTCCCTCCAACATGTCCATTTCTCTTCAGTACTGGGGATCTCAGAAATGGTGTGGCCTCACAAGAGCCTAGAAGAGGGGCAGGATCACCTCCCTCCACTTGCCGTCAGTATTTTGCCTAATGCAGCCCAGGACACAGTTCACCTTCTTTGCCACAAGGACTCATTTGTCAGCTCATGTTCAACTTGATGTTCACCAGAACACCTGCACCTTTTCTGCCTTGTGAACAGTTGCCCCCATGCACATATTGGTGCCTGGGGCTGCTCCTCCCTGTGGGAAGGACCCTCAACTTTGCCTTGCTCCCAGTACCTCCCACTCAGAAGCTCAGCTTTGGATGTGGGGTAACTTCTGGCTGCTCTCTGCAGCAGAGCAGAAGGTGGCATGCCCTGGACACAGCATTGGTCAGCTGGGGCCAGCCACAGGTACAGCAGCCCCAGCAGAAGCCAGACTCTGGTCAGCATGTAAATGACCTGTGCTCCTTGATCCCACACTGGCTATTTGCCCCAGCAGGGCCCACTTTACAGTCTGCACTGTATCAGCATCTCCTCATTTAAAGCTCCAGAGGCACTGAATTGCCAGGCTGTGCTTTTGGAAGTTAACCCTTTCCTGTACCAAACACCACCACTCCCGGGGCTGAGGGACAAAAGTTCACTGGAGAAGATCATGCGGGAGGGTGAGAAAATGCCCCCAGCACTCCTCTACTGCTAAACTGAAACATCAGATAGAGGAAGGAAGAGAAAGCAGCACTGCGCTTCTCCCTGACACCAAAACCTCGCTCTTTACCATACAACTGACTTAATAGCACTAATTTTTTGTGAGAGCTTGCTCTGCACACAATCAGACCGATGCACACACGCACCACAGGTACTGGAGTGTTAATGAAACCAGGTAGCTAGGTGTTTAAAACATATCAGTATCACAGCTCTTGTGCAACAGCAATCTTCACACTTATTTTTCTAAATTCAGTGCCAGCTGCTGATGAACTGCAGGGAGCATAAATTTTATTAAATGATGAACACTAAAACATTAGAGCTATACTTCAGAAAATCAATTTCCTATTGCCTATGGACAGATAGCTTAAGCCCAGAAATTCCCAAGGGTTTTCTGAGTGCGCTTTTTTGGTTGGTTTGGGGGATTTGGATTTTTTGTTGTTTAGCTGGGGTTTTTTTCTCATTTCTCTAGAATCTAATGAAAAAAAAGACTTTGCTGTTTAAAGCAGTTTCTTTTTTTTAAGCACCAGTATAATTAATTATACAAGCTAATACTTAATATAGGAAATACAACTGCTCTGTGGAGCAAGGCACACATCATGCTGGTTGGAATATGCAAACTGCCAAGACTTTGAAATTCTGTTTCTCAAGGAAATCATACCACTACAGTGTATAATTTCTGCCTAGCTCAGAAAACCGAGAGAAAACAAGTTTTCTTGTTTACTATATTTCTTGAATAAAATATTTACTGCTGATTAAAACTAACAACTTGTGCTAATTTCACCACTGTCCAAGAATTAATATTTCAGCAATTCCCACAGCTGGGAGAAGCAAAAAGTGACAAAAATCAACCAAGGGTTTTCGGGTTCCCAAACTGTCAGCCATGAGGTCCAAAGCTCCAGGGCTTTGATGTCTCAGGGTAGCTACAACCAGCTCCTTGGGCCACCCCTACAGGAGTTTGGAAGTTCCATCACCCATTTCACAGGCTAGGCTTCTCCTCCCAGACCAGCAACAGAGTTTGATGTGCCTGTTGAGAACCAAATGCACCATGGTACTTGTGCATGCTATGCCTGAGCGCTGAGTTAACATGAAACACAGAAATGCTGAGTTATTTACTGCCTGCCTGCTTTGCCAAGTAAATAATACAGCTAATTTCCTCATAATAATGGCTTCCCTTTTTGGTGGGAAACCAATCCTCTGCTTCTAGTTTGCTTTCTCCAGCTCTTCTCTAGGGGTGGTTTTAGCCCAATCTGTTGAGGAGAATGATAACAGGATCACCTGGAAACCAACATCCATTAATTCAGCATAACTGGTCAGGCCCCACACCAGACCCAGATGTCACCTCCTCCCCTACCATTCACCTGACTGTTAATGCTAATCAATTCCTGATGTATTAGCTTTCTAGGAATGAGATGGACTTGTCAACCAAAATTAAAGATGGAGTCACAAGTGAGTAAGAACTTCAGGGTTCACTCACACAAATTAAAATATACCACTGATACTGAAACGTAAATCAAGAGCATGAAATTAAATATTCAAGAATTGAAAAATATAAATGAGTTCTTTCTTGCACTTCAGTCAACATAAGTGACTGGAATAATTTAAAAGACTTGACAGACTGTCCACCAAGACACCTGGGAAAACCAAACTGTTGTACCTCTACATTACTAGCATAAAACCATTTACTAATGAACTGGCAAATTTCATGTACTAAATTGCCAGGAATATTTCCTTCCAAATTCAGTTATAATGATAAACACCAAAAGGCGACTAGATGTTTGCATCCCTTTTCACTACCAAGGACATAGTTAAGAAAACAGGTAAAACAAAAGGGAAAGAAAATCATATTAGAAAAGTCAAAGTGCATTAACAGATAATATTTGAAGTACACATTCAGTATAGGTGGTCTAAAGATAACTGTTTACCTCAGGTCCACATGCATGATGTCACATGCTGCTGCTCCCTTGAGTGATTAATTAACCCACAGAGAAAAGCTCTGTGACAAGTCACTTCATGAGTCATGAAATGGAGGTCACTGTGCCAGCCAGCAAATTGACACATTAAAAGGGGGGGAAAAAGGCAGAAAATGCTCTTTATGCTTTCCACTTCAGTATGAACATGAGGGATTTATTTCACTAATCCATGGCTGGCAGTGTCAGGGCTACTTGGAACTGCAGAGACAGAGAGAAATATCCAATTTTCAAATCCCCTCCAGCTACATGAAGGTAAGAAAGAGGAGCATGTCTGCCCCCACAGAGCTGCTACTGCACCGCTGCCAACACAATCTCCTGAACAGGCTGGGCTAGGGGAAGGGACAGCCCCTCCTATAACTAGAGGAGTCAATTAAGATGGCCAAGATAGTTCCCAAATACATGTTTTTACACGGTGCTCATTTGCAGTTTATTTTGCCTGTCTGATTACAACATTACATTCCTATATGAAGGGTGTGAGTGGAACTGCACAATTTGCCTACACAAATATAAGCTTACTCAGACTATTTAAACATGAGGTCACAATTTACCCTTCTGGGGGCAAAGCAGTGTCCTTTCTTAAAAAGTGTACTAAAAACCAGGCAATATTTGACAGCACATCAAAGTGTGAGACAGAATACATACACATCTAGTTTGGCCTTTCTGTATTTTCTCCTTCTTTTTCCTTAGGCAAGCGAATCTATAAAGTCTCTTATTTAATGTGTTAGATAAATAAATGAGGAAGCTACAAACACTAGAGCCCCAACCTTCCATGATGTGTGTTCAATTATTTTGCATTTAACAAGAGTAAAGGAAAACTAATTTAATCTCTCTAATTGCCAAACTAAACGACACAACCTTGCCTATTATAACAGATCAAAACAATGAACTTACATTTACCAAGTTGTTGTAAAAACTGTAATTTTTACTCTGAATAGCTTTTTTGAAGCATTAGCTTCCATTTGTGGAAAAGTAACTACCAAATGTTGCAGTAGAGGCCACGGAGACTGTGCTCTTCCCCACAGCTAGGGTCAGGATCAGAGCTATTTTTAAGCTACGCTCTGTGACAGCATTTCAAAAGAAAGTAAAACTATGTTTTGGAATGTGCTTGGTGAATATTCCAAATTAAAGTAAGACTGCAACCACAGACTTTCTAGTTTGCAGGCTCTAACAGCCTGAATGTTGGTCTATGCACTCCACTAGAAGGAAAAGTAGCTGTTATTCATTGAAGGAAGGAACTTCTGGAGACCGTGCATTTTGTTAGGAAATCACCTGCAACACCAAAAGTAGCAAATTCTTTAGCAATCTCTTCAGCAATGCCTTCCTGTCTCTCCCTAACACTCCAGTCTCCTAAACCAGCATGCCTGGGTGGCAGCCTGAGCAGTGGCAGGTGTCAGAGCATGGTGTAGGCTCCTCTGCATCCTTCATCCCCAAACCTGAACCCCTCCTCCATGGCTCCTAACTCCTACTCTCACTGGCCTCCTCATTAACTCTCCCCCACCACAGCACGATCCCTAGAGGAGGGCTTCAGGTCATCCTTCTCTGTGTACCTTTTCCAATTTAAAATCACCTTGCTTGGATGCGGGGAGCAGCCCACTATGGGCAGCACCCTGGGTAAGCTTTCTCTGCAGCCCTGCCCCGTGGCACGAGCCCTTTCACAGTCTCTGCAAGTGGCCTGCCTGATGCAACTGAATGTTTTCCTTTGCCATTTTTTTGTGGGCACTCCCCAGCGGTGGCTCACAGCTGTGTGGCAACAAGCACATCCAGGGCTTTCTCTCCTTCAGTCACTTCTGAACGACGAGCCTCTAATCCCTTTGGCTTCAGCTGCAAAATTCCAATTGATTGATAATGGATTTTCCACTGATGTAGAATTGGGCACTTCGTCTACACCACTACGAATTAACAGAAGAGAGCTCTGTTAATCCTTTATAAGCAAGCTTAATCTTGTGGTTTAGAGAAGGAGCGAAGGCTCTGTTCTCTCCAGTATCAGCCAGGATGCGATTACCATTTCAGAAAATCTTTCTCATTTTCTTTGATTGATCCAATATTTCTTTGGAAGACACAAATCCAGACACCACCACGGATGCATACTTCTGCCAAGTAAAAAAGGAAGAGTTTGAGCTATGAATCCTGAAGCTGAAAGCTGGGATCAGCACTCTAGGACTTCCAGTTAGTCCATAGAAAGAGCTGTCATCTGGAAACAGCAGTCTGACAAAGCCTTTACAGCATTCACCTTTCAATTAAAAAGAGTAAGATCTGAAACCTCACATTAAAATAGCTGTAAGATTTGTTAGAGTTCTCTCACAATGATATGATTTGAACATTTCCTGTACATTAACAATAGTTAGGGCTATTAAATGTAAGCAAGTATTAGCACCTTTAAAGGCTGTTACAGAACCTGGCCAATAACTCTGAAGCAATCAAGTCATCAAAAAGATGAACTGAACTTACATTAAGGCACTTTTTCCATTAAAACGAGATTTTGTTGGATCTACTCAGACTTTAAGTCAGTGGACACAGAGCGGTTCTTTTTTTGCAGAAAAGGAAATTAATCACTATGCATCAATGTCCCATAAACAGGATCTCACTCTCACTTCAATGAGAAAGCACTGCTCACCAAGACTTGTCCCATTTGCAGCAAACAGTCTGAGCAAGGATACTTAATAGTATCCTTAGCAGTAAAATCATGAAAGATCAAGCCCAAATATTACAGCTGTAATTGGTACTACACAGTAAACGACCCTTAATTTGACATCCTGTCCTGCAGCACACTAGATCCAAACATTTCATTGATTTAGTAATTCATCATATGCACTGCTTCTATGCTAGGATGCAAAGAAGTCTTAAATACAGCAGCTTAGCAGTTCCTCTAAAACACTGGAATGCCACATAACTCCATAAAATGTTTATCTTTGTCAAGCATTTCACTGCCACTGTTTAGCTGAGTGACCTTTGGAAGGAGCAGCGGAGGCTGACGTGCTCCTTCATTAAACCAGCGCCTCCTTCTTCCCCCGCCTGCGAGAACAATGAGCACGGGAGGGAAGAGGTGAGCAATCCACGGAGTAATGAAGAGATTTTGTTTCAGAGGGTTATCAATTATTTATGAGCAAATCCCCAGATGAACACATCCAAAGCTGAACAGTTTTTAATACATTTTATTTCTGTACACATGGCAGAACACAACCAGATGCGAGCTGGACTGGTCTGATTATTTGAGATGACAAACAGTGAGTTCAGTCTGGACATCAGTAAATCACCATTATGTTTTTCCAAGTATAATGGTCTCCTAGATTTAAATATCTTTCACAGAAGTCCTCTAACATTCACAGAATTCATTCTTTACAGTATTTCCCATTCATCAAGATCTCAGCAAAGAAAAATCTCATCCTGAAGAATTTCTGTAATTATGCTGACATAGTTGTCTAAACAGTCTAATACTCAAATTCTTGTACTGCCCAGCTGTGAATGGAATTCTATTCCACAATAGAATTACATGGATCTGAACTTTTCCTATTAAGAACAGATAAGACCAAGTAAAGGTCTTTTTCTCTAGAACACGATTTATCCTTTTAAAAACAAAGACTTGTTTTAATAGTAAAATTGTTTTACAACCGTACTTTTTAAAAAGAAGCTCTGAAGACTCTTTCCATGATATGGCAAAGACAAACATTACACGTTCTTCACAAGCAAGGGCACTGAAACCGGACAGTTGTATGTGCAAGACAAGCTTTGCACAAAAAGTCATTAATCTGTTTACAAATGTTACCATAGAAAACAGTCATCCCCCAAGTCTCAAAATGTAACCCAATCACTGGCACACAGTGAATGTCCAGATCTGCAGAACTGTGCTTTAAGCTCCAGTTTCCCACAGCTTCCAACCAACAAGATGCTACCAAAGTCACCATCCACCACTGCAGCCACACTCCAATGACTGTGTCTATGGCAGCTGTCATGATGGCCCCGAGGCCACCTTTAACACCCAGCTCAGGTACTCTGAGCCAGAACTCCCCACCTGGGGCACTCCAGGATGTGTCCTGCAGAGCAAGCCCCACAGTCAGGTTTGCACCTGGCCAAGCAGTGCATGCCATGCACAGGTGGCCCCAGGGGAAGGCAGACAGTCATCCTGAGCTTGGGAGGGCTCTTGGTGCAGCCTGGGCTGAGCACAGCCGAGGCAGAACAGACAGCAGGCCCTGCAGGTTCCCCTGCCTCCTGGAGCCTTCCAAAATGAAATATCTGTGGAGATACTGATCAAATAATACATTTTAAACTACACATGGAATGAGCACTTCCTGCCTCTACTGCGTAACACCCCAAGAGAAAAGCTGGGTCTCTCACATTCCTGCTGCCCTCTCCCCTTTAGACCAACGTTCACCTCAGCATTTGCACAGCTCCATTCCTGGCCTAGCCTGGGTCAACTAAACTGCTCCAATATTAAGAAAACAAAAGAAAAAAAAAGCCACTTAGAAATCCATTTTAGATTTGTTTGCATTACCTTAAAGGGTTTGCTATATATTTTGATGAAAGAAGCCCATTAAGTACATCTATATTTACTTCATTACAGCGTGGCTCTTGAAGTTAGATGAAAAGATTTACCCTGGCCAAGTTTGTTTATTCATCAACGTCAGCTAGATATATTTTCAAAGGCTCATCCTCATCGCATTTACATGAAAGTACACAGATTTTTTTTTTTTTCTTTCAACAGTTGTAAGGCATTCTGAGAGATGGGAAAGGGCAAACAAAACTTTAGTGAGAATTACAAAATCAAGGAACAGTAGAGGCACAATTCCTCTCATTTCTGCTTATTTATGGGTGTGGAAACCCGCTCTTGCCCACCTGGAGTCATCCTTCTCACCCTGCAGATGTATCAACAGCAACAAACTGCAGCTGGATGCTGTCTCCCTGACTCAAGCCCCGATAAAGGCACCTGGCACACTGCTTAACCACAAACACCACAAGGGAAGTGTTAACCCCTCCTAAAGCTCAAGAACTTAAGCAGATGTAGCCTCCCAAGTTTCTAAAAAGTTTTTCTCTGCATTCTGACAAGAAAAATCAGATTTTTTTTTCCACAGGTGGCATTGAAGATGAGCTCTTCATTACTGCTAGCAAAGTATTAAGTAGAAGCACAGACTACCAATGATTGAAGCCAACTGTACAAGTCCTAGTTATCTTTGACAGAAACCCAAACATAACTTGGTACTCGCATGCCTTTATTATCAACATTTTATCCGCCAGTTATTTAAATATTTAAATGACATTTATGGGCACTATCTTTCCTCATGAGTTTACACTTTCCCACGGAAGACTTCCAGAGTGATTAACAATGCTGATCTTTATCCTTCACACTGACTATTCATTCATCCTTTCTAAAACGAATACTGCTTACATACGACCCAAGAGGGCTGTAACAAGGCAGTATTTATCTACCCTAATAATCTGCTGTGGCTGCTTTAATTAAAACAGGGTTATATCACATCCATGAAGCAAAGGCACACCTCCTGTCACTCGTCGTCTCCACCTCACAGCTGTGCTTGCTGCACCTTCTCAGGAGCAAGTTTTGGAGGTCCCACCACCTGCAACTTGCCCACCCCTGCCCAGGTAACTGTGGGCAGTTTTGCCAAAAAAACTGCTTCACCACAGAAGAGAAGCACAGGGGTCTGCAGTTTGGGGCCTTAAGTGAGTCACTGAACACCTGCAGGCTGCCATTCACCCCAGTTCACAAGCAGGGTAGCACTGCTGGCATGGCACACAGGGATTTTGGGAGGTGAGGGACTAGGGGGAAGGACTGATGGGGAACCTCTGGCACAGTGCAGCAATTCAGAGTATGAGGGGTACCATGAGCATAAGGGAGATGGGGGAACAGCAACCACGCACATCTCAACTACCTGCAGTAAATTTGCAGGCAAATCACAACTCAGCTCCCTCATCTGTGTTGCAGCTTTCAAAAGTCCTCCAAAAGCCCACATGATTGCATAGTGATTTCAAAATTTAGAGTTTACTTCTAGTGGTATTGCACATATGAGCGTGCACTGCTTGTTCTTTCCGTGTTTCACTCCATACAAGCAGTATCTTATTATATGAACATTTACAAATGGACCATTTTCCCAGGGAAGAAGCTTGAGCATCTTCCCTCACCAGAACTTTTTTGGCATTATTATACAGTATAAGGCCTACAACTGACAGCATCCCTGGCATGGGGATCAAGTAGCCAGGGCAGCCTGCCTGCAAGCTACAGGCTGTGCAACCAGGGCCTCACCCAGCACCTCTCCCCTGCTGGCTCCATGCAGAGCCTGGGCCAGCATTTGCCATACATTCAGCAAACCCTCAGGCATGGGAGAGGGTCACTCCTCATCTCAACGTAGCAACCTGGGGATAAGGGTGAATGCAGCACTCTGCACCCCTTCACCCTGCCTGGACTCCCTCCCAGGCACGGACTAACCACCAGACTACAGGGCATCTGCCCCTCCCCACTGCTGCTCCAGGGCTCAGCTACCCTCGCATCCTGTGCCTGAAACCTGCTCCATTCTGAAGAGCTGGAAGCAGAGGCATTGCTGGAGGGGACTGGGTAATGCTGTTTGAAAGATTTATTGTTTTAATTGTTACACGTTTTTGAGTCTTCTTGGTCTATTAATCTCATTCTTGCATTATACTTTGCAGTTACAAATGATCTGGGTTTGGAACTACTTTGAAAAAGCCTCTCAGTTCTCTAGCCCCATCCTTATTGGAAGTAAAATAACTGTCCTGTTCCAGCCATTGGACTCTACAGCACTTTACCATGGGCATCAATGAGCTGATAAACACATTTAACTCTTCTGTGCGGCAATGAAGTTCCCACTGTCCCAGGAAGGAGGGTTCCTTAACTAAATGCCACTGCACATCCAGCAAGAAAAACTTGATTACTTTTCTTGTGGACTCCTCAGTGCTCCCTAAAATATAAATTAACTCTTAGATCATCAATAATTCCTTGTTTAGAACTTGGAATCCAGTTGGCACTTTCTGACTAATAAAATTTTAATAGCAGAATAAATTCAGAACTTAAGTTATCTAGTAGTAGTCATTTGTATACAATACATGATCTAAAGCCACATTCATTTTCAAAAGCCTGGCAATCAGCCTTATGAGGAGCACTGTGTCTTAAAACACAATGGATTACTCGTTTCTTTTCCTCATTAAATGACATCTCATAAAAGGAACCAAACAAAAGACAGGTGAGCTTGATGACTGTCATATCCCACAACCTTTACTCATATGATCAAAGCATTGCCTTCAGATCAAGTTGCAGATCCCCATTGCTGACCTGAATATTGATTCCATGTTAATAAAATTCTGGGTTGAAATGCTGGTTAACTATAAAATTGCTCCAGTACTTCAGGCCTGCAAGGTGTTACACATGTTGTAGTATTTTCTTTTTCAACGAGTGTAAAAGACACGCATCCCTTACAGGAGATGCCCCACAGGCTGCAGAATTTGGCCTTTGTTAAATAAGCTAAGACCTGAATTGATCACTTTTCCAATTAGGGGAGGGATTTTTGCCATAATGAAGATGAGCACCTGCAAAATTTTTAAAGATGTAAAACAAAACCCTCTGGAATTTGAAACGTCTTGTTCTGTATCACCTAAGAGAAACAAAAACAATAACAATGTACTTCCATTTACCTACTGGGTATCTTTAGCAGTGTTTGCTTCTACAAATTCTCTTAACAGATGCTGCTTCAATCTGCAACTTATCTGCAATACAGACAGACTTTGAGAGGACTAAGGAGGATTTGCTTCTGGTTTCATACAGCACACTTGTTTTTTTGAAGTTTAATGTAATAAAATAAGAACTCTGGATAGAAGTTAATCAAGCACAGCTGCTAGGCTTCCTAGGCTGCTAGGAAGGGGAAAAATATTTTCTGCCACAATTTTATCTTTGCTCTTTCTCTGTCTTGCTCTTTTTCTGCACTTATTGCTTGATGGGTCAGTATTATTTCAAAGGCTATTTCTTTTACAAATGAAATAAACTCGTGTATTCAGCACCACAGATGATATATTACTCTCTTTAAAACCAAATCTCTGAAGGATTGGAAAGAAAGGTTAAAGAGCTCTGTAGCTCAAACCACCAGTAGTTCAGACACCTATAAATCACTATGTTTGTTTATTTAGATAATTGGCCCATTAGCGTCTGTAGCATCTCAGGCTACACAACTTTCTGGTGTGACGGTGCTCCAGTTACTCCATTCCCTCTCCGGAGCACTGAGAGAGCCGAAAGCTCCGCGCAGCACACCCGGCACACGATGCCTTAGGGACAATCTGCGCTCGCAGCTCCGTTCCAAGAGCAGCCCCAGAGACCCCTTCCTCCTAAAGACTTTCCAAGCCCAAGAGCAGATGCCACCGTGTAACACTGGAGCCTGTCACTGCGTAATAGGATTTCAATAGAAACGCGGATACGGGGCTGGCTGGCACAGCGGCAGCGGGAGGCGCGGTAACCCCGCGCCGCGGAGATCCGCACAGCTGACCCCGCCGGGGCCGTGCCCCGCACCTGTGACCGCTCCTGCCGCGATCCCCGCCCGCAGCACCGCGTGTGCGCCGCGCCCGCAGCGCGGACCGCGGCCAGGCAGGAGCAGCCCCGCAGCCCTGCGGCGGCCCCGCCGCCGGCCCCCGCAGCGACTGCACCAGCACCCCCCCAAAACACACACACGGCAACTTCGCGCACCGCCCCCAACTCACCGGGAGGCGCCGGCCCCGCGGAGCGGAGCGTCCCTGGATGCCGCCTCCCGCGGAGCGCAGCCCGCAGGGGCCGGGCAGCGGCGCGGCCAGGGAGAGGAGGGAGGAGCGGCAGCAAGTTGCGGCGCGTCTCTCGTCTCTCTTCTCTCCTCTGCTTTTCTCTCCCTACCCGCCTCCTCCTCCTCCTCCCCCTCTCTCCCTCCCCCTCCTCCGCCCGGCGGGAGGGTCGGGGGAGGCGGCGGAGGGGCCGGAGCGCGGCCGCGGAGCGCGGCGCGGGCACTGCGCATGTCCCCGCGCCCGCCGGGAGCCGGCAGCCGGCGGCGGAGCGATGGATGCGGCGGCGGCGCCGCGGGCCGGCAGCGAGCGCAGCGCAGCGCGGTCCCTGCGGAGGCTGCGGGGGCACGGCTGCCGCCGCAGCGCCCCGCTCCGCTGCAGCGCCTGCTCCGCTGCCCACCTTGCGGCACCGCCGCGGCCCCGGCGGGTCTCGGCCGCCCCCGAGCAGCGGGGAGCCGGGCCGGCGCTGCGGCGGCGGATGCTGGGGCCGCCGCCCCGACTGCTGCACGGGGGGCTGCGCGGTTGGAGGATGCTCCGGTGGCCGGCCTGGGAAGGAGGAAAAAAGGAGGAATTGAAGCATCCTGGTTCTGGATTTTTTTTTTTTTTTTTTTTTTCTCTCCTCCTTAAGTGAACGTGACTAATGAAGACAGGTATTTTGGCAAAAGGAACCTCGGCATAGTTACTGGTGGCTTTTTTAATGTCGTACCAAGGTCTTTAAGCAAAAGAAATAACCGTATTTTTACATGATGTAGGGAAGTGCAAGGACTGCAAGTGAAAAGCACTGTAAGAGCAAAAGCAGGAAAGGCTGCAAAAGCAAAATACCTTACTGAGATCTCTGGGGATTTTTTTTAGGGAAATTGCACAATTACTACAAGTTTCCACCCATATGTAAGGACTGACTTAACACCCAGTGAGCTCTTACTTCCTGAGAATAAGTTCAAACCCCATATGCCATTTCTGCAGTAGCACTGCTGTCAGATGTGTGGCTGGCTCAAGGTTTGAGCCTGGATCTGCATTTGGTGTTTTCCAAGCAAGGATTTGGCTATGCAGGAATGTGCTGGTTTGTTGCTTGGTTGGTTGCTTGGGTATTTTTTTTAAAATCCAAATACAGGAATACCACCAGCATTTTAATTTTCACCTAATCTTTGGCAAGATTATAGCTCAGTTTATTATCTCCATGCATATCCATCCAGTGAATCCTCAGAGCTGATCCTTTCTTCATACTGCCTTTCATTATTGCCAGCTGTTGGGTTCCTCTGTTGATCCTTTGGGGTTTTTTAATTATTTTTTTTTATTTTGAACCTTCTTTGCGCTCTTTATCCAACAACCTCTGTCTGCACTGGGTGACACAGTCCATGTTTAGCAGAGTCCAGCCCATCTCCGTTTGTCCACGTGGCCCCTACAACAAAACGCATATTATTCTAGCATGTAACCTGCCGATTCTTGTAATATCCAGCTGATGGTTGCCATTCTACCAGTCTGGTGTTGCTTTTCTTCTCTTTTCCTGACATGCCACTATATTGGCACACTGTAGCTGACCTAATGATGCTTTTCTCAGGCATCGTTCTCTGGTTTCTTTTACTTGCAGTTCTTGCAGAAAGTTCCCATCCAATAATTCCGTCAGAAACAAGAAGACTTTGTGAAACCCCTAACATCTGTATCCACATCCCACATGGTGACTCTGCAATGAACCCAACTACCCGAGAGACTTTAACTCTTTCACCTCCAACTGGTTTCTGGTTGCTGTAGTCAGTGAAGATTTGCACATACGGAAGAATCTTGATGATTTGCACATGTGGGGAGTCTTGAATTGGCACTTTTGTTCCACCTCTGCATCCCTTCATTTTAGAGTAGTGGTTCTACTGCTCTGCTCAGTAGATAACCTATAAAGAGCGGTAGCCCATCATAAGCCATTTGGTGCGTCTGTAGTGTTTTCAGTTTGAAGTAGGAATTGTGAAATTGTGATCTGTAGGAAATTTTGGAGGCTAACAGTAGTCTGTAGGTCCAAAAAGACTGGAAACAAATGTTCTAGCAGCTACTCCCCTTCAGCTGTATCTTTTGGCACAGTGCAATGTCATCAGCAAAATACAGTTTTCCTTGAGTTTTCACAAGGGATGTACAAAGTGTGCCAGTACACTGAAACCCAGAGGAACTTTCCATCTCTTTAACCCTACTATAGACATTCCCGGTTCCTCCAGACAGTTAGTTTATTTGGATTTAATTAGTTGAAAAAAACCTTTCAAAAATCATAAGCTAAATCAATTCCATGTACTTGCTTTTGAACAAGAGTCACTACGTGTGGTATAAAAAGGGTATTACCACCGCAATTTGGACTCTCACCTTAACCTCTACTCCTGTTAAAATGGAAACAAAGCCAAAGACAGGTCCAAAGGAGAGGGGTGGCTTTTGCTTGCCTCTTCCTTTCTTCTCTCCCACCTCTCATCTCCCCTTTGCCATCCAGCTCCAAATACCTTTTGCTTTATCTGCCTCTGCATTTAGGAAGAAGACCCATTGGATGGTCCCCTTTTAAATCTGGGGAAGTGGAGTTTGCTCATTACCTAACCTTTATTTGCAGCCCTAGTCAGCAGACAGGCTGGCCAGGAAGGTCAGGGAGATCGGAAAGGGGAGATGCAGAGAATGAGGGACAGGAGCCTCTGATCTCTCGACAAAAGGATCAGCCATGGAGTCAAAACAGAGGAGTAGGATGGGGGTGTAAAGGTGATGGGTAGCTGCTGGAGATGGAGGGATAGGGGGTACACAGGCAATAGGCAAAGATTAAGTCCTTCAAAAAGGCTGGCAAAAACCAAGCACTCTTAGACATGATTAATTCTGCACTCCACAAGAGTGAAACTATTCCCTCCTGTCATTTCTGTGACAGGCGCTCCCAAAGGCCCTCACTGCTGCTGGAGCTCCATTATCTGTGGCATTGTGCTGGCACTCCAGTGACGTGCTCTCTGCCACAAGGGCCTTACAGTTTAGCATGACCCAAAATGCAACAAAGGAGTGTAACAAAATATTGTAAGAACCACGAGTGGAAGGACAACTGGATCTTTGGAAACCTACCTTGCATTTTACATTAGGTAATGTCACGGTTACAGTCAGAAGTAAATAACATACATAAAATGTATACACATATTAGCAACCCACCCTCCATCTCAGGCATTTCCACTGGTTTTTTTTTCCCATTCAAGAATGAGGAAATCCCAAGCACCGGATTTAACCTCTTGTCCAAGGGCCTGTTGTTGGTGGTAGTTAGGGCAGAAGGCTGCCACAGGCACAGCTGAAGCACAGTGTGTGCTGCTAGAGGTCACAGCCTTTGACTTGTAACATTCTGTGAGAGCAGCAGTAAGGGACAGCTGGACACGTACAAGCTTTGCTCTGACTCAGCCTAGAATAGCCCATCTCTGTCCCTTGTTCTGCCCTGCATTGTACTGTCACAACTCTTTGCAAGTGAGCTGGGTATAGAAGTTACTTTTCAGCTGGACCAGTTCCCAGCCTAGCTCCCAGGGAAGGCATACAAATATCCTGCAGCCAGTGTGGGAACAGTGTCAGGGGCAGGCAGGGGGGCAGCAGGGTTTGGAGAAGCTGCTGGAGACGTTCTGCTCCAGAGGCAAAGGACTGGCCTCAGCTGTGCTTGTGCAAAGCACGTTGTTTTACTAAACTGCATTTTCAGATGCCTAAAATGGATTTTGGTGCTCAAGTTTGACACCTGAGGTTTCATTTTCCTGGATGGTAAACACTAAGCCAGCAGTTCACCTCCACCAGAGTGAGGAGGCTCTGTTCTCAGCCATACAATCCCATCATCTCTCTTGTCAGCCCTGCTGCCTGTGAATGAATCAGTCACCAGTGTTGGTCACTAACCAGGTAAAAACGTGACCCTGAAAGAAACAGCTGCCTGGTTTTCTGCTGTGTCATTGAGCTGTATCAGCTCACAGGCAAGTCAAATAAGCTCCAGAGCCACCACAGGTGAGAAGGCAGGCTCTTTGGCTGGGAAGAAGTTTGAGTTAGAGAAGGAAAAGGAGAAGGAACAAGACTTCCCCCTTATGGCAAGAACAAACCACTGGATATGCTTAGGTGCTCACAGATGCAGCTTTAAAGGTCAATTTACACTTGGTGCTAAACCAGGAATACACAAACTCTGCAGGAGCCAGCAGCACTGCAGTTTGCTGCAATTCCTAAATTCACTCCTATTTTATATAACAGCATGGTCCTAGTTCCACATCTCTTATTAATGTAGAAATACTCATTAAAGAAATTTTAGTAAATAGTTGGAGAAAAATCAGTTCTCAGCCTGCAGGCTTCTGTGCTTTGAGGAAACAAATATCTTTTGAAGATATTTTGAGGTACATCCCCTAATTAACATTTGTGTATAATATAAGCAAAACTCATTATAAAGAGAATGCAACTTCAAACCACACAAGTGTAAATTTCCCAGGAGTTCCTAATGCAGAGCAGTACCATGGGTTTAAATGAGCTTTTTCAGTGTCCCTCACCCCTGCCAGTTCCTGTGATGAAGTTGCCCTACCTGCCTTAAGACAGGGAAGATGTTCATCCTTGCGGAGCTCCCTCTCGCCGCACGCTGGGAAAAAAGTTCAAACAGACCGATGAGTTTCTTTCTTCATGCCAGGCCTGCATCACTCCTAAGTGCTCATCCCTCCAGCATGGACTTTGTCCTCACTTAACAGAGCGTATTATGACATGGCCTGGAGCTACCCACAAAGACAGCAATTACTCTTCTGTATATGCATTGTTGGCCTGGTTTTCAGGAGGCCTGGGCAGTCCTACTTCTTCAAGGAGCAAAAGGGCCTGAGGGTACCATCACCTCGGGAAATCAAGCCATTAGGGGTAGGAAGGGGATGTGAAGGAAGGCATGGGGGCTTGTAGGAAAGCATTCAAGGAGCACATCAGTAAGAAGCTGCCACAGTCAAGGGGACAGAGTAAATAATCTAATAGATCTTTCTTACAGGCCAAAAAATCCTGTGAAAGCCTGGATGGCTGCACGCTGCATCTCTGAAAGCAATGACAAATCACATTATGGTTGAGGCATGTAAAACAGTTCTGTCAAAGCAGTGGCTCCTGGCATGGCCGATTTGACTGAGACAGTCCTTGTTAGTGCTGCTGCCTGGTTAATGCTGAGGCCTTGAGGGCGAGTAAACTATCTTCTGACTGAAGTGTTGGGCCTAGGCTTTCTCCAAAGGAGAGAAGTGTATCGAATGGACAAAGCCATTCCCTGTGATAGCACCACGGGGGTAGCTCACTTCCATGCTTTTCACCAAGGAGGAAGGAGAGAAGACCAAAGTAGTTGCTGTGTCTGCTGAGCAGCACCTGGACCCACATTAGGAAATAAGTGGTCCTCCCACTGTGGGACCCAGCTGTGGCTTCCCACTCACCTTGCCAGCCTTGGAGTGCCTTGACTTGGCTGTGGTTACTCCTCAGCAGCACAGCCACAGGGCAGCAGAGCAAGGTCTGTGGTACATCTGCCCAGCACTTTTCCACACACAGCTTTCCACCCAGGAATCCTATTGTCATGAGACATTAGATGTTTTAGGCTCATTAATTCTGGTGACACAATCCAGAAATGCATTTTTAGAGGGAGTGAGCAGGTGTCCCTGGCAGCATTTTAGCTGACAGTGCTGCAGAATTGCTATTCAGGAGTATTTGGTTGTTCTTTTTATCTTGATTTGTTGCTGGAAAATATGGTTATTCTTAGTATTTTACCTCTTCTTAGCTTCAGGAATGGCCTGGATGAGACAAAGGGAAACACTTGCACCCCTGAATGGACTTTCATCTATCAGGCTTTCCCTAGGAAACTGGAAAAGTGGTGCTAATGATTCATCTGTAATATTGATTGTAGATGATGGTTGGGAAAGAGAACAAAAATAAGAAATTAAAACTAATGACTGCACCAGATTGAGAAAATATTTAGGTTCAGAAAATTACATCAAAATCAAGGTTTTTTCCACACAAGTATTAGAAATCTGCATAAAAATTATTCAGTCAGAAAACTGGTTGCTGGTGTTAAAAATAATGACAATCTATGTTCACAGTTACAAACTATGTTCATTAATGGTTTTTTTTTTTGCATAACTACCTTAAGTAAAATCCTTAAGCCTGCTGTTATATAATCCTCCATCAATATTTTTAAACTGCCAGACAAGAATACATAGGGTCATAGAGCTCATTTTCTCAGAGAAACAATACAGTAAGTGAGTTTGATCCAAACCCATCTGAATGTAATTAATAGGATGGCAAACTGGCTTCTAATGACAGTCACAAGCATTATGCTTGAATCTACAAATTATTTCGTTTATCTGAACTCCCACTCTTTGTATTTGTATATGTACCTATAAATTTTAGCTTGCAGCAGCAAAGTTCAGGGCTTTCTGCTGGCCTGCTAATTGGGAAATTAAGGACGATTTCCCATTGCTAAATATGAACAGAGGTGCTGCTGTGTAGAGGCTGAAGTGATGTTTAAAAACATAGCAAAAATCCTGTCAAGAAATTTGTTACCACAGAGGAGCCCATTACAAATATGTGGCCTGACCACAGGGCCGACCACAAGGCACGTATTTGGAAGCAAATCAAAACTGAGTAGAAAAAAAAGATTTTTCAAATTCACTAATACTCATTTCAATTAATAGCCGACCTGCTGAGTGTAACAAACCTGAACATATTGTGACCATTAATGCTCTAACTTAACATTTTATCAAAAAAACCCCAAAACCAAACCCATAATGGTATTGAAAGGCAAATCAATGCCAATGCCACTCCCTCACATACTGAGGTAAAATGTTGATTCTTGCAAAGACTAGAAAAAACTCCATGCCTTTGGGCTAAGAATGATTAATTATTACTCACAAAGACACCACAAAAATATGGAGAGCAGGAAGGAGGAGTGCTGAGCTCAGTCCACAACAAGAGCTGTGGTGGTGCATGAAGAGAATTACATTTCTCAGGGTGAATATTGTCCTGCTCTGAGATCAGGAATTAGTGGCCAATGTACTGAAACCCATTCCCACCCCAGATAGGAAAGAGCAGGGTCTGTCTAAGTGGTTCAAGGTCTGGGCAAGTAAGGGCTCAGGTCACGGTGGGGAGGGGTGGGTTAGTGAAAGGAGTCCAGGCAAATGCTCCGTTTGAATGACAAATGCTTCACCGGGCGTGACTTCTTTTCACATCTGACTGCATTTAGGAAGAGGTTTGACGGATTCCAGGGTTGACCTTTCCCACCTCCCTTTCCAGGAAGCTGGAGGGCAAATTAAAGGTTGGGAGTTCCATGGCACGCTGAACACCACGTGTGGGGTGGCTCTCACGGCTGTCTGCCTGAAAGGAAGCACCAGCACAGGGGCTACAGATGGGGGAATGACCACAGGGGCATCAGCTCCTCGGAAAGCAGCGTCAGCCCGAGGGCAGTGAGCTGAGCCAGTCCGGGTGCACAGCTGGGATACCATGGAGTCCAGCTCCATACAGTCTTTTTACCTTTGAATTCTGCAATAGTTATTCTTTCAGACTTCTCAAATGGCTTTGAATTGTGAAGTGATGCCTGGAAGACCTGAAAAAAAGTAATAATTTTTTTTAACTTCAAGAATGACTTTTTATGGATATCTCCTGTCTCTGTCGATGTCCTACAAATAAGAAAAAAGGATTTTTTAAAATAACCTTGAAGTTAATTTTTAATACAGGAATCATAATTAATTAAAACTACAGAAATTAATTTTGAGCTAAATGCATAACTCAGGTGCCCCAAGACAGGGATGTATTTAAAATGACAAGCAAACAAAATCCATTACATAGACAGAAATTACAGACAGAATGAAATTTAAACAAGTCATTATTTGAAATGCAAAAAAATTTAATATATACATTTTAAAATAAGTTAGATGAATTATTTTTCCACTTTCTTTTCACACCTTTCTAAATCTCGTGGAAGGACACATGCCTCAGGCAAACTCCAGAACTATTTCCTTTTTGATAGAAGGGTCTTTCTGTTTCAAAGGCTATCTACTTAGTAATATAGCTAAAGCTATTTCACATTCAGGCAGAGTAAAGCTTTTGATTTAGAACAGTGTTAATGTTAGGAAAGATGTTTAATCCTCAATTTTCTGAAGCCTCTTTAAACTGCTGTCAGATATTACCCTGTATCAGTATGCAACATTCACTCTCAAAAATGTCTGCTACCTTCTTTCTTTTTTTTTTTTCCTTTTTGTAACAAGGTAAATATAAAAAAACCAAGCCAAGTTATTTTTTTGGTTAATATTAGCTCACTTCCAAGGGACCTGTTTGAGGGGGAGCAGTTCTAGTGTGTTGGCTGGAACAATCCTGGTATGCAACCCTTTTTTTTTGACATCTGCAGACACTGTTTTCTTCCAGGGCTCACAGGCTGCATAGCCTTCTCCTGCCTTTGCCATCATACATACTCCGTGGGGGTACCCTCTGGGATACTTTTTGGGGGTGTTGTGTGGGTGTTTCAACTACAGTAAAATCTGATTTCCCTGTCTCTAACTACAAGATAGGGTAACAGAAGAAAAACGTGGAGAAACTCCTAAAACTCTGTGATCTAGTTGGCATATACCATGGTTGTTCCCCTCCATCTCCTCTGCCTAACACCGCTCCTATGCCAGCAGATGAATCCCCATGCAGCATTAGTCTGGATAGGGCCTGGAAACAGTGGAAGAGGGGCAGAGGGAGAGAAAATCTTCCCTCTTCCACATGGTCCTGTCCACAGCAATGGGGACACTGCAACAGAGGTTTTCCTTCTAGTTGCAGCAATGCTGAAACACTCTGCTCCCTTATCCAGTGCTGTGCTGGTGCCACCACTTTTTGGCTTATCATAGTATTCATATCAATGAGCCCCAATCATGATTTTAAAACATGTGATTATTTTACTGTTCTCAATTCCTCGAACTGGTGACCAGATCTTAAGAGCTAATGAAGAAACAATACACAATTCTCTGTGTATCTGTCAAACTACAGAGTAACAGTCAAATTGCTGACTTGTGTCTTTTCTCTTTCACTAGATCCTTTTCCTCCCCTTCCTCACTGGCTGCACTGTATAACCATACCACAGAGATGTTAATGTAATTACTGGGCAAGACAAATCAATGTGGGCTTTGAACTGCCTGGGTGTTATGTTCATGCCCTCTTTTCTGTGGCAGCCCTTCTACAGCTGGTGCAGGGAAGCAGAAACATGTTCTCTAATCATCAAGTCCTCAAAGGACTAAAGCAGTGCAGAAGATCATTTTGCCATTATAGTGGTAGTGATACAGCAGTTAAAATATCTGTCCAAGATTCTGCTGTAAAAATAACATACTTCAGGACTTCCCAATGCAGCTACAGAAAATGTTGTTCCACTTTTTGCTTGAGGCTGATTTTATGAAATCAGAAGCAAATCCTTAAAGAGCTTAAGATAATAATCTGGTTGGGTTTAATTTATGAGAAGTCTTGTGTTTAAGAGAGCGATTAAGGATTTGCTTTGTATAAGCTCACATGTCTGCGTCTGCTGGCATCAGAGCCAGGTATTGCTTTGTCTTTGTTTTAGAGTTGGAAATTTGTGTCTCCAGGCCTAGTGCCCTGCACCACCTTGTTTGACAGCATCCATCTACCAGGGGCACAGCTTGAGGGCCAGGTGCCAAACATGTCTGTCCTGGGCTTTTACCATCTTCCTCTTGGGCTGGCAAATATTCCAACACCGACTTCCTGAGAAGCTGCCTTAGCAGGGAGCAAGGGTTTTGGAGAAAGCTGGTGTTATTTTAACCTCAAGAATTAGTATACTCAAGTGAGATAGACTGCAGTGTCCAACATTTAGCTGGTGCAATTTTATATACACATAAGCCTTAGTAGGTTTAGTAGGGCTATTTTGCATGAAGAAAGAAAAAAAAAGGAGGATCTTCCAGTAACTTTTTTTACAAAAAGAGGAAGAGCAGCAGAAGGTCATCAAAGATTATAACATATCTGGGGTTGCAGAGACTGCCCTTTTTGAGAAATTCCTGTAGGGCATTTCCATGCCAGCTCATTCCTTGTGTGTACTTGTTATGAAAACTATCCTTGTTTTTCCCAACATTTAGAATTCAAATTCTATTTTGTGACTTAGTTTTGTGGTTTTTGCCATTTCAGAAGATGCTATATCCCTGTAAAACATTACAGCTTTCTGGTGCTGAAACGCCAGAAGGATTAGTAGTGACTGTCACCAAACCACCTGAAAAGTAGGTCAGTAGCTCTACAATTTCAAGAGAACTGCAATGCTACAGCAGAAACTGAGTTAATCCTGATGCATATGATGAATATACCTCCTAACCTCACTGCAGGGGACAGTGTGGACATAAATATATCTTCATTAATCTTTTCTCAATTGGTTATTTCCAAAGGGGAGGGCCTCATGACATTTTCTTTCTCATTAAATACCATGGGGCCAAGTCCGTTGAGCTTGTTTGTTCAAACAGAGGCATCTAAATCCAGATTTAGCCCATAAACACTCATAAGGAGAAAATAAAATTTCATGGTACAGAAGAATATGTAATAAAACATGGTTTAAATTAATTTATATCTGGAATTCCTCTTCCCAAAGTAAACCTGCAATTAGCTATACTCAAATAAAGGACAAGCATCTCACGGTGATGGTTCAGCTAAATGTGTAGATTTAGGTCTAAGCAGCTACACAAAGTCACCCTTAAAACCCTGCAGGAAAGCCCTGGTGTATTCTGACTTGGAGAGTTTCCCTAGAGCAGTTCTTCCCAGCTGTATTTCATTTCAGCCTTGGTTTGTTGCTTTTAAATAGCTATTTTTAAAATTCTGAAATCTCTTTATAGCTGGCAGACAGAAAGCGTAGGCTGCAGGCAGAGAAATGGGTAGGGAAAAGGAGGGAAGGAGGGAGAGCAGATCTGAAGTACGTCAGAATGAATGCAAACATTACATAATGTTACATGCAAACACTTTAAAAACAATGTTAAGGCCTTTTTAGACTGAACTGACACCAGAGAACAGAGCACTCTAAGCTCACATGGAATCCCACCAACAGTTCCCATTGAGCCATAAACCCTTGGACTAATGTGATGAAAAAAGGCAAATTACATGTCAATAACTTAAAATAAAATTAGAAATATCCAAGTAAGTATAGGTTGCCTCAGATGGGGACTAATGGGGAGATGAGGGATTATACAAAGGATTTCGGTGGCCTCATAGGTGGTGGGTAAACACGAGCTCCTGGTGGGATGTGTGGCTTCAGAGGACTAAGAGCAGGCTGCAAGAAGCAGGAGGCAACAGGAAGAAACACAGCAGTAACCAACCCACTACTCAAATAACACCCAGACTTCAAAGGCTGGGTACCAGGAGGGCGATGGGAGGCAACCAGAGCCATTGCTGGTGCTGCTGGGACCATCAGCAGAGCTGTGCTGAGGGCTGTGACAGCATGATGGCTCTGAAAGGTTCTGTCCTGATGAAGAAGGCACTGCATTGATGAAGAGGAGAAGCAGCTTCTGTGCAGATCAGCTGACACTGCTGAGAGGTAGAAGCATGAGTGAGAGGACCACAGCTGTCCTCCAGGGCTTTTCTTTGGGTGAGGGAGCTAGAAATATCTATAAAAAATCTAATTAGCTTGTAAATGAGGAGATAGCTGAAGTGATCTGTCACAGGCTATAAATAACACAGTTCAGAAAACAAAGTTCTAACAAAGACTTAATGGGTAGAAGCTGGAACTGGATTAGTTCGAGCTAAAAATAAAATGTAGATCTTGACCAGTGAAACACCTTATGAGAGGATGTGGGTAGCTTCTCTATTGCATGAAATCTTTAAATCAGGATTAGATTTCCTTCCTTAAAAATATTCTCACATTCAGTCAGCAGAGAGGTGCTCAGCACTATGTTCCCAGGGTAAAGGGTAAAATCCTGGAGAGTTATGCTGAAGTATGCAATGATGCACCCTAGACTTAAAATCTGTGACTTTAGAATAACCACCCTTGAGCAATATCTGATTAGAAGGCTTGAAAATATGTATTAATTAACACTGAAAAGCTAATCAAAGTGGGTTGGTAAATCAGGCAACCATAAAGGACAAACTATAAAAACTAGTTAAGTTTCAGCACTAGAAAATATGTGGAAAAGGAAAGTGTTTCCAGAGAGTAATATTTCTCCTTCAAAACAGCCCTATGTAAGATAATTAATTTATTGTAGGCTTTTTGTGGCTAATACATATTTAAACGTTCCTTACTTGTGCATAGGTATATGAATTGCAAAAAGTCCATGGAGTGTAGGCCTGTGTGGGGTTACAGAATTTCCATCAGGCTGTTTATTTTCATCACAGTCACACACTGAAAGCAGAGATGACACTTGGGTCCTTCTCCTTCATAGTAAGATTTTTTCTTTGAGTGGAGGATGTCGGTTTCTGTGAGACATAGCTGAATGGCTCCAGCTTTGCCCAGCTGAGAAAGGCTGCAGATGAATTTGCTATAGCAAAGTAAACCTTAGAAGCATGTAGATGCTTGTGAAATCCTCTTGGGATTTCATCCCTAGTGTCTTAATGCGTCTGGTTAATTGTCAAGTGCCAAGTTTACATTCATCAATTAAATGAGAATGATTACAAACTGTCTCACCCATTGTCACAGAGGCAAAGGTTCCTTTCAACTCTAATAAATTAAATTAAATTGGTTCAATCCCTGCAACCCTAGACAGATTGGCATTATAGTGAGAGGCATTAGTTTGATTGACACATGTCTGGTTGACTGGGAATGGTTACCAGAATGAATAGCATCAGACAATGGGGTTTTGTGTGTTATGGGAGAGATTTTACATGAATAGCCACAACATCAGCTGGTGGATGCAGCACCTGGGAGAAGCATCCAACCAAGTTATGTAGCATCAGTGGCTTTAGGTTAGAATATAGGAGTCTTATGAAGCCCTGAACATGTGTTCAGGCTAAATATGTGTAAATATTATCACTGTTGCATCCATCTAATTCCAGGTATCAAGCAAGAAACCCTGTGTATTTGCAGAGATCAGCATTTCAGTGACAAAACTTATTTCACGTATTTCACTTTTCTCCATGGTTCTTCCCAATTAGCTGGGGTGACCATCAACACTTTGTTGCCAGGAAGGGGATTTAACTCATCTTTCCTTGTCTGTGTGTTTTTAAAAGTCATTTACACAATGACAGCTGCCTGCTCACCAGATCTTCCTGTTTTTTAATAGTTTCATCAGATCACTGTCTGCAAGTGTAAGCCCTTACACAGTGTCAGTGGTAAATCATCTTTGCTAAACCTCATCTACCCTGCCTTTACTGTAAGGAACTGCTGCAACCTCGCATTCAGTACAGGGAAGCTGTACTGCCACACCAAACACCACGTGATTGTGCTCTGGCAGCAGATGGTTGCACAGAATAATAAAATGGTTTGGGTTGGAAGGGATTTAAGAGCATCTAGTCCCAACCCCCCTGATTTTGGCAGGGACACCTTTCACTAGACGAGGTTGCTCAGAGCTTCATCCATCCAGGTCTTGACCATTTCCAGGGATGGGACACCCACAACACTTTTGGAAACCTGTGCAGTGAGTAGTTGTCTGAAAGTTCAGCACCAGTGTTGCCAGTTTGGATACCCAGTTAGTACAAATCAAGATGGTTCCATTAAGCATTCTTTCTCCTGAGGCTCTGGCATGTTAGAGAGGAATGGGAAGAGTTTGAAGGAAGACGCACACATTTTCAAACTTTACTCAACTATTTGAAAGGCGCCTTTTGCTAACATGTTGCGTAGTTGAATTACACGGCTGTGTAATTCAAAATGCAGTTAAGCTGGCTGCAATTTTGCAAACATTTAAAATTGAGGGTAGGTAGCAAGAGAACTGAATGTCTCTGGTTATAGACAAATCCTATCTTAACTGTATAAGAAAGGCCTAATGTTCTAACTTGCTCTTATAAATTTAGATACAAAAGAATTCAAGGTGATAATAATCAAAAACCAGATCACTGAGGAGGAATATACCAATAATTTCATGATGTAAATGTGATTGACAGCATTTAGCCCTGTGTTTTCTGAGCTAGTCTTTGTAGGTTACCTCATCCTGAGAAACGTTCAGTCAAATTTAATTGCAGCACTGTTTTCTGGCCTCTGTTTCTAGAATCTCTACTCAAGCAGTGTCACTTCTGTCTTCCTTCCTTTCAATACGTTTGGTGTGGTTCTCACAGCAGAGGCACAGGTGGGTACAACCATCAGCAAACGCCTCCAGTGAGGGAGCAGAAGCAGCCTGTGCCGGCGGTGTCAGCAGGCTTGGTGGCAGATGGGGGTGAGGGCGGATAATGGTGCTTGTGGTTTTTCTCACTCTGAAGATAAGGGCTCTTTCTGATCAATTTCTGTTTCTCTTCTCGGCCGTGCAAGCACAGCAGATATCAGTGTTTTGCTGCTGACTTGTCCATGTGCTACAGACTGTCATATCAGTCAGTCAGAAGGGTTTGTACAGCAAAGCAGCTGGCGCTGGAGATCCTGTGTCCATACCATGTGAAGAAGCTGTATTTTTACATAGTTTCTGTTATGATTATGTAATAACACCAGAAGTTTATGTCTTAAGTACAGGCAGATGTTTATGAGACACTACCTTCAAAGTTTCCTTTTGAGGCTGAAAGATGAAAAGCCTGCCGAAGACAGAAGTGGCTTGGGTCCAGCCTACATCTCACTGAGGAGAAGCCATGCCTTAGTGGCTGGTAAGATGATACGTCTGTTCTGACAAGGGTGGGGGTTTTTGGCATCTCTGTGCTAGGAATTCTTTTTTGTGGCTAGCATAGTACACAGAGAACTAGTGCCATTTTTACCTTCCCAGGTTAAGTCATGCTTTAAGTATATGCTTTTCTTATTATATTAGCAAAGGCATGGCTCTTCCACAGATGAAATTGTGTAACAAGACATTAATTCAGTTTTTGCATATTAAATTCATGACTGCAAGGATGGAAGGATAGCTCCTGACAGTGCCACCACCTAGATGCAAAGAGATGATCAAAATATTTTTCTAATTTTCAATATCTAGCATGCTCCACATATTGCTATTCAATACTACATTCCAGCTGTCATTCATAAATTACTTCAGCTGTTTTTCCTCCTTTAATGATAAAAGCACATTTCTTAACAAAAGCACTTTATTCCTTTTAGAATCAATTAATTTTATGTGTACATCTTGACCCACAATAAAATACATGTGGAATAATTGTCCACTGTAACACCCAAAGTAATTAAAACTCCATGAGGACAGTTTTGACAATGTACTTTACCATCAGGACTTATTTTCCTGTCACACACTCAGAGGGCAATTTGATGACCATGTAAACAATTAACCACCTAGGAATTAATAAGGAAAACTTTCTCAACAGTCCAGAGACTTCATTTCCTTAGCAAGCCCATCAGTACATAACAACAGCAGCTAAGTACAGTACCACAGATATCACATGGGAGATGCTGGCTGGGAGAGGAGCAGAAGAATATGGCTCTCCTTTTTCTCAAAAAAACCTATAGGTTCCTCTGCTTGACCATCTGAATCAAGGAGCAGAAGGGGTGAGTTACATCATGCAACACAAGTTGCTACCAGACACCCATGGAAACAAATTTTTAATCCATCAGGCCATTGTTACTTGATGATATGAATGTCTGAAGTAGCTGATGTGCCAAGGTGGATGTACCAAGCATCTGCCTTGGTACAAAGATGCATGTGCCCTTGAGTTGGCTTCACCAACAAGGTGGCATTCCCCTCCTTCTTGTCCTCCTGTCAGCCCCAGTCTCATGCAATGTAGCAGCAATCTCCTCCTCCGTGTCCTCACCTGACCCTGAATGCTGCATATGTTCACGAAAAGATGAAGAAAGCAGTGGTCCTTTTTGACTGTTACGTGCAGTGGCTGCTCCATAAAAACACTCCTCTCAAGACTATGCAGAGTGAGGAAGACAGGGTGAACTATCCAAACTGAAATCTAAATGCAGAGCAGGTCTCTGCTTCTGGAACCCTGAAGGTTCGCACTTGCAGGATCAATGCACTCATGGCTTGAATCTGGGCTGATGTCAGGA
This sequence comes from Eopsaltria australis, assembly GCA_034509425.1. Taxonomy (NCBI): domain Eukaryota; kingdom Metazoa; phylum Chordata; class Aves; order Passeriformes; family Petroicidae; genus Eopsaltria; species Eopsaltria australis. Next base: position 1,455,858 of record JAVTVJ010000056.1, read on the forward strand.
AGACAGCAAACGCATTCAAATTTAAAACATACAAGTCAGAACAGCGATGCACTGTGGATGGAGGTTGTGCTGCCTGTCCTGTGGCACACCTGCAGCATTGTGTTGTGGTGGGGGAGGAATTTCAACCTGCAATAAATCTGAAGCAGCACGTAAGAACTTGATCCTCTGCAGAACTTTGACAAGTGTATAGGGGTCCTCCTGCAGCAGTAAGGGAGGTCTCCAGTATTGCAGCCAGAGCACAGAAACTTTGGTCCTGGATTGCTTAACTTAATCAAAACTTGTCCTGGATTTGGGGGTAGAAAATCTCCATTCTTTCACTCAAGTTTCTCCCATTCCTGCCACTCCTGCAGGGAGTAAAATAGGGAACAGGTCCCTGAAGAGCCTGGGATAAACAGAGCTGTAATGACAGAGAAAGAGACTTGGAGAGCACTGAGTACAAATTCACCTTTATCCTTGAAGATCAAGACTGGAAACTATTGAGTAGTGAGACATAAAAGACTAGTGAGTTTATTTTGTTTAGAAAAATGCATTTCAGCAGAGATAAGCAGAAATGTAGTATGCACCATGGGAATGAAACTACCAAAGATAATTGCTACCTCTCCAAAGACAGAAATTCGCAAAATTGAACTGGTGTTGCTTTAGTTCTAGTGGTTTGGTTTGGTTTGGTTTGGTTGAGTTTTTTTTAATTAGACAGATAACATATCTGCATCTAAGGACTGATCCTCTGAATTCCTGGGTTCTCAGCTCAGCTGATGGACTATGGACTTTCACTTTTAAAAGTTCTGACTAATTGCACTGTGCATAGTTTAAAACACAAAGCCATGCAGAAATGTGCTGAAGCAGACTTTGTAACAGAGGTTTTTGCTGCTGCAGCAGCAGTTAGCAGGAGTTGAGTGAGCTTAACCCCGTCTGGCAGTGTTTCTGTGAACAGTGACTGCAATGCAGACAAATTCAGAACAGCAAAAGAGGAGTGGCTGCGAACAGTGAAGGAGTTAGAGTCTATCCCACATGTGAGGGATTTACTATGATGATAGGCAATTAATTGCTTAAAAACCACTATTTTCAGAGGTGTTTCCCCAACATGTTCCTCATTTTTACACACTGAAGGCTTTTTTGTCCCTGTCTGAGCTAGACAGCAGCAGAGGGGCTCTGGCAGGGTGCAGCATGTCCCTGCTGGGTGCATCTAATCCCGCCTGGAGAGGGGCCAAGCAGAAGTGATAGCTGAGGGCTCAGGGAGCTTGAGTGGAAGGCAGGTTTCTGTGTCTGGCTGAGTCTTTGCAGGCTCTACTGCTGTTTAATTAATTGGCTGTGTAAAGGGGTGTCCTGTTTGGAAAGGGTTGAAGGAGATCTTGAGTAATCTTGATCTGCCTTGAGAAGAAGCTCAACTACTTTAAAGTGCTAGTTATCCTGGTCTAGGCTGGGATAGAGTTAATTTTCTTCTTAGTAGTTGATAGAGTGCTGTGTTTTGGATTTAGGATGAGAATAATGTTGTTAGCACACTGATGTTTTGGTTGTTGCTGAGCAGTGCTTACCCTAAGTCAAGGACTTTTCAGCTTCTCATTCTGCCCTGCCAGGGAGGAGACTGGGGGGTACAAGAAGCTGGAACACATGACCCCAGCTGGCCAGAAGGACATTCCATACCATATGGCATCATACTGAGTGATAAAACTGGAGGGAGTTGGCTGGAGGTGAACCCCTGCTTGGGGTCTGGCTGGGCATTGTTTCAGTGGGTGGTGAGCAATTGCATTATGCATGATTCCTTTTGTATATTCTTTTATCATTACTAGTATTTTGCCTTCCTTTTCTGTTCTATTAAACTGTTTATCTCAACTCACAACTTTTACCTTTATTTCCTTTCTCTCCCCCATCTCACTGGTGGGGAGTGAGCGAGCAGCTGGGAGGTGTTTGGCTGCCTGCCGGGTTAAACCAATAAACCACCATAAATAAGCAAAACAGAACAGGGAAGCAAAGCCCTTCCTCCCCATCCCTGCTGATGAGGCCACTGAGGTCAGAAACTAACTGCCTGAAAGAGAGTTACCAGACAGAGAAGTCTGAGGGGTTTTATATTGATGAAAAAAAACTCCCGAACACTGATTTATATTGTTTATATTTAAATTCTAATGCGCACAAATAAGATATCAGGATGCTCTCTGGTTGTAAAGGCTTTTTGTGTCTTTTAGGGCTGAAAACCCAGACATTCGTTTAGAATAATACAACAGAAAAGCAAAGAAGATCCAGGAATTAATTATTTCTTTATGAAGACTTGTTAATTAATTCTTAATTAAGATGCAGTGTAAAAAGAGTTTGCTCTGAACCCACATCATTTATTTACTGGAGGCTGCTTCCCCAGTTGAAGATGGCAGGGCAGAGCCATTTATATAGTCACAGTCTTACAACTCCTTATGTGTAACTTGTCTTGACTGACAGGATCACTGTACCTTATCCAAACGATATGAAATCAGTCGTTCATCATCTCTTAGAAGACAGAGCTTCCTTTTCTTTAAAGAGAACCATTCTGAGTAGAAAAAGAAACATTTATTGCAATTTATAAATAAAAGCCAGATATTTTCTGCATGGATCATCGTGTTTAGATGCAAATGTAGCCTTTGGATCAAGCTCCGTTAGATGTACAGGGTAGTGCTTCTGAAAAGATATTGCTGATTTCTGCAATATTTGATTTATATATTATGAATTCAAAATACAGCTCTATAACACAGCCAATATTTTGCTGTTACAGGCATTTAAACTTGCTGCTAGATGTCTTCTTTTGAATTCAGTTTGTATACTCCACTGGGCCCATAGAATGAAGAGATCTGAAGTATACATGTACAGTAGGGGCGTACTGTTCACTTTGTGTAAATGTCTTTGATTCACAGCAAAAATTATTTTCTGACTTACTTGCAATTGTAAAGCTCAGTCTCTTTGCCAGCTAATTGCTATCCTAGCTTATGCTTCACACCATACGGAAACACCCTTTTAAATATGCAAAGAAAAAAGCTAAAAATAAATCACAGCTGCTGTTAGATGGGGGTTGAAAGATACAGCCAAGGCAGAAAAAACAAAAAAAAAAAAAAAGGAAGGAACTGTCTTGGTTTAAATACAACTAAACCATTTTTAATATTGAGAAGTTCTTTTTTCTGTTCTCCAAATCAATATTCATTAATAGTACTCAGAACAGAGAACTTTAAATATAAAACACTGAGATAACGCCACTAATTACAACATGCAGTTTCATAGCTGTAATATTTTTGTACTCTGGGTTGCTTTAATAATTGCTGTTATAATTTGTATTTGGCTTATGAGGACTGATTTATATTAATACGTTTCTTACTGGTATGTTCAATTTAAGTCCAAACCTTGATCTTAACTTACAGCAACACAGAGCTCTGTAGGTGGAAAAGAGTTTTCCCTTTGCAGCAGTAATTTTTCCTGACCAGCAATGGTAGCTTGACCTCACCCACACAAGGTCAGGCGAATATATTGAGGCCTGATATGTTATCTCTGATTTCCTACAATCAGCAAAGTAGAAATCTGAGAAACATTTCACTGTGCTGTGCATGTTATCTAAAACTGATCTATGATAGAAATCTGTAATTTATTGCACAGTCACAGATATTCTGCATAATTCCTGCCTCATCCAAACAGCCTTTTTTTTTCCTGTGTCAGATCTGGGGGTACCCACAGCACAGGAGTGGCAGTGAGCAAGGTGAAAGTAAAATCTTTTCCCTCCCATCTTTCGCCTTAAACTGCCATAACTGCAATATTTGTCTCACTTGAGGGGTCTAAACCAAACATCAGTGTAACCTTCATTTAACTCATGATCTTAGCAAGACTTCCCATCCCTCTTTGCAGCAATGGAAAGTCAGGGATGGACCTTGCCTGCTCCTTCCCATTGGTGGCAGTAGGGCTGGCTCAGCCCAGAGCCCACTGTGGCTCCCCTGCTGCCAGAGAAGGGAGAGAAGGGATGAGGGTACAGGGCTGGGCCAGGAATAGGATGGCACAGCTCGGGGGGATAGCAGAGCAGGCACCTGTGGGTGTGCACTGATTGTAAAGGCAGCTTTGGTCATGCTGTCAGGTAGGACACTGTGAGCTGGTGTAGCAGAAATGGTCTCACTAGGAAAAGGTTATATTTTAATGCTGATCATTTCCCTGATCCATCGGTCTGTCTGGTCCACTGGGACCTGTGGTGGCACTGCTGAGGGGATGGTGGGGCTAAGATTGAGAGGGAGAAGAGGGAACTACTTACCACAGCCTTGCCACAGAGAAATTAGTCTGGGAGCCCATATCCTCAGTCATTCTGCTCTTCCCCTTTCTCTTTCTTCAGGCCCAGCTGATACTGCTGGGAAACAGAAAGCAATCCCTCACAGGCAGTAAAACAGAGCTGTTCTGGAAACTATGTTTGTAGTTATAGAGGGACAGCAGCATGCTCCAGATTAATGACAAATGTGTGCAAGTCCATCATGGCAACAACCTGGTGATAACAGATCAGACTCTCATGCAAATACCTGCCTTAATCATTAACAAAGCTTACATTACTATCTGCCTCCATCCAGTGTACCAACAACAAAAATTTTTAAACTTCCAGTTTTACACTAGTTCAACATTTTTTGTGAGTTTGGAGCAGTCTTCAAAGTCAAATTGCCTGTTTCCTGCAGAAAGCAGTGACTGACTAGAGCCACCACCATCTGAGACAGGCTTCACCTCTCAGAGAGAAACTAGTGAAGCAGCTGGGTTACAGACCTGAAAGATTCACCTGCAAAAAATGTCAGGTGTATTACTGAAATGATAAAAGATTGCTGGTTAGTAGAGTCCTCCAGGATGTACATCTGATTGTCAGACCTGGAAGCTGAAGCAGGAGTGCATGAAAAAAATTTGCTGTGTTCAGTATCAGACTTTCCTCTTGGAGTGAAGCTCAGGATTAATTAGGTGCTTCAGCAGTATTTTATCCTTTGTGAAACAGACACCTATGACTAAGGCTGGCTTGGCTGCCTGTTCAACTCACAGCTTAAAAAACTTCATATTTTTAGCTGGATTGTAATGAATGATTTTCCAAAGTAGTCTCTATCTGCTACTTCTCCTTACTTAGTACCTACTTGCTAGTCTCACTCTTGAGTTGAGGTGTGCCTGTTCTCAGCCTCCCTACAGGGTGTGACTTCCTTCCTTGTCCCAGCCATCTCAATAGAGACATTTCTGGTGTCCCATGGGCTGCACCTGAGCCTGTCACCATTACTAGCCATGCCCCACTGTCCTTGCTGGGCACAAGGGAACAGACCCCCAACAGTGCAACACTGCCTGGCCAGCTGGGATAGCTCTGCTCCAGGCAGTGCCATTCCCTCTCTTTCTTTGCAGGACCACTGTGAATGCTGTCCTCTGCAAAGGTCTGTGTCACTATCAGTGTCAGCAAAGAGGGCTTCAATCAATGCCCAACTGATTCTGCTGTTAGAGCTCTGTGCATCCCTCCCTGCCAGAACTGGCATCAGTTACCAACTGTGGTGGTTACTCACTTCAGATCCATTCTAGTACCAGAAAACAAATAATAAAAGCCTTACTCTGGCAAGCATAAACCAGAGCTAGAAAGCATATGTTCAGCTTGTTCCAGAGACTCCTCCACAACTACAGCAAATGGTTTTATTCTGTCTTTAAGGATTTTCTTCATCCGAGGTATTGTGCAAGTCATGATAAATGAGTCACTCCATAAGAAACAATTTGTGTCAATTTATGTTACTTCATACTGACAAACCTCAGGGCTTTGCTGGTTATTTGATGGTTTTTAATTACTCCTTCAGAAGCACTTGGTCTTTTCTGATGGGGAGAGATGACCACCGGGACAGGTGTTTTTCCCATTTGCTTCTTGTAGTGATTCCACACTCTATGCTGGCACAAGCCTGACTGCCAGCAGAGCCTCCTCCCAGCTATCACATAGGATCTTCCCTGGCCTCTGAAACCAAATTACCCAAACAGCCTACAGGAGTCCCTATTCCCAACCATAACCAGCCCTCAGCTTCAAACCGCTGCTACTGTAATGCAGGGCAGGCATATCAGATTTTGGGGATCATATTCTGGTGTCCCTACTCCCACGGTGCAGTTTGTCTGTTACTTCTCAGCCTTCTGACATGGCAAACTAATGCACTCCAGCTGCGAGCTCTCCTCATTTTCCACCAATGAATTTAATCATATACGGCAGTAAACTGAAAAACTTCTCAATTATGCAAATATGGATGCAAATGAAGCATATGAAACTTGGCAAAGATCCTTGGAGGACAGCAGAAGGTGGGGCATGACACGACACAGAGGCCATTCAGGAGAATGCATGGAGACTGCTGACGCAGGCTGCAGCCTCTCTGGGTGCCCTCTGCATTCCCCAGGTCACAGGGACAAGGACACGCTTAAGCACAGACTGCTGCTTCTCTGTTGTAGGACAAAAGGATTGCAGTGGGAATGTGGATTGCCAGGCCCTGTTCTCTGCCCTCACAGGTGAGTGTGTAGTGCTGTTCTTTTGAACTCAAGAAGCACTCCGTAAAAATCCCTTCTTTTATGTCATCCTTGCTTTGAATAGCTCAGAGCAGACTGGTTTAGAGAAGAGGAACATCTTTTAATTCCCAGCCTATCTGTATTTATGTCTAGCTTGCAAACGTTGGCTTGCACTGACTGTCCCTCTCCCAAAGTGTTCCTGCTTCACCTGCATTGTGCAATTACAGACAGCAAATGTGCTACACTTCCTCCTCTCCCCTATTATTAGGATGGCCAAGTTAAGAGACAGCATTAAAGAGTCACCAGCCTTCTCTCACAGGAGAGACTCCTCCTGCCCCTCCTGCCACTACATCATGCTCTCCCAGCCAGTGACCAGCCCAGTAGGCAGGACTCTTTGGAACACCCTGTTGCTGCAGGCATGTCCTGCAACCACATTTGCTTTTCACATGATTGCCTCTCGTGGTGGTTCATTCTCCAGTCTGTAATCACATGCCTTCCTCTCTGGATGGCAACAGTGAGGACCTTGCTGTCACATAGGTTATGTTATTCTCAAATATATAATCTTTCATTTTATTGACATTCTTCATGTCTCTAACACTGTAGTACTGAAGTTATCTCTCCAATAGGATATCCAAGCCTCCTCTCTTTTCATGTTACCACACAGGTTCAAGACTTTAACAATTCTCACCAACACTGCTCATATATATTGTGCTGAAATCACCAATGGAAATATTAAAGAAGATGGGTCTTAAGACTGAGGAATTTCTCACTACTAACCTCTCCTTGATTAAGTGTTTTGCAGTGCTTCCATTTACTCCACAGACCTTAGATGACAAGAACTGACAGAAGAGCTTGTGCACAGAGAGCACTATCTCATGGAGCTGTGCAAAAAGGCAGCTCCAGCCCAGGCAGATTATAATTGGGATCTGCAGGCGATGACTTTATTACAAGCCAGCATCAAGTTGCTCTGATGGCAGCCAGCGAAAAACTGATTAGTGAGAGTAGTGGTGGGAGCTTGTGAGGTGATTACTAAAGTGTTGTGGCTGCAGAATGTTTGGTTTTCCTGTCACCCCTGCAGTGAGAGCCAGCTTGAGGAGAGGACAGTCCCCAGATGCTGGTGATGGCATTTACAAATGTTCCTTTCCTATATGGACAGCGGCTGGGCTACACAGACTCTGTGGACAAATCAGTGTGAAAGAGTAACAACACTGAGAATGGTTTATTTGAGCAGGTGGGCAAAATCGGCTGCTCCTGTGTGAGCAGTTTCAAGCGTGCCCAGTGTGCCCCCACAGCTCCCAGTATCTCTCCCAGTAAACCCTTAGACCTGTCCCTGGCCAGTGCCAGCCCATAGCAGTGAGCCCCCTTCTGAGTAATGCCTGAGCACAGTCAGAGCAGTGTGGGTGGTTTGGGTGGTTTGCTTGCAGCAACCCTGCTTGGGAGGATGAGGCAATTTATTAGCATAGATGTAAGCCACTCAATGCCAGTTGGCCCCAGCACCTGGGAGCATTCCTAGGCACATCTAATTTATTATTATAGGCACAGACTTTGCGGATACCGCTGTGGGATACCTTGGCAGTGTGCATGGTACTATGTGGCCCAGATCTATTTGAATATGAAAGCATCTTTTTGCCTTTAAAAATATGAGTACCTGCTGTTATAGCAGGGGGGGTCAGTGTACCCTCTACTGGTCTGGCTGATGAGGCCATTCCCTGCTATGAGAGCACCTGGCAGGAGATGGCTCAGCTGTGCTCTGATCTGCTGCTTAGTGGATGCAGAACCAGTTCTAGGCAAACTGAAAGCAAAATGGACACTACCTGTAACCCAGCTGAGGTGCCAAGAAGCCTGGTGATCTTCAAAGTAGTGGAGTGGGGGGTAAATGGCACAATATTTACAAGAATAATGCAAAGAGCTTTCATTGGCATGGGCTTAGAGCACCATCAGTTTGCAGGCCTGGCACAGGCAACTAAACAGCTCATCTGTCATCACTGGGAGCAGTCCAGAAGAGGTAGGCATTGCAAGGGCTTTGTGTGCCTGGAGCTTTGTGTGGCAAGCGGCAGTGAAACAGGGCAAGGAAATGTGATGCTGCATTACTTTGTCGCATCCGTGCCAACTGGCAACTGCTTTATGCAATTTTGAAATCTATTAAAAATTTGGATGAGCCTGGCTGTTTCTTGTGCTTCCTTAAGTGCTTAACAGCCAGGAGAGTGTGGAACTGTGGTCTTTATTAAAGCAAGTAAAAGGATGTTTGAAAAGAATGAAATAACTTTGTGAAGAGCTTAGTAGACAGCAACCAAAATTTGCAAATGTCAGCAAAGTGCCTGTGATGCTGTCTGAGGAGAGGATCCCAGCCCCATGCATCACTCTCCAGTGACAGGGCTATGTGTTACCAGTATTCCTGCTCTTCCCCTCACTGTTGCAGTGGGCAGGATAGGGAGAGGCCCAAGCCCCTGCCAGAGCCAGTGTCCTGATGGACCCCTGTCCATCACAGCATTTTCCAGGGGGTTTCTCAGGTTGGAGTGCAATAGTAAAGAAATGGTGGTGGAGCTGGAGAGATCTGCTGCATAGTCCCCTCTGCTCATGCTTCCTCTCCCTTCAGCTACACGTGGTGCTCTGATAGCACCTTACCCTTTCTGACCATCAGCAATCTGTCCCTGTCTCCTCAAGCTCCTTGCTCACGGAGGCTGCTGATCTCAGACTCAACCTCTACATTCTTGTAGTTTCTTTATTTTCCTCCACCCCCCTGATGGTTGAGGTTCTCTTCCTCAAAGTCCTCAGTGGCTGCTGTAGTCTAGAACAGTTCAAGTCCTGCTTTACAACAAAGGAATCACAGTATTTTCTGTGTCCTGGAAAAGTAATAAAAGAAAAAACCTTTCCATAATCTTTCCTACAGCAAGATCACAGCTAAATACCTGTGACAGTTCACTAAGCCTTTATTTCTTCTTTCAGTGTGTGTCTATCAGAAGCGTTTGACACCTAAGTTATTTGACAGCAAATACAATAGCAATGGCTTAGGATTTCAGTTATATTTATAAAAATTAGGAAAATAATTTTTAGCTTGGCAGAAGGCCTGTGCAAAATTCAGTCATAATGCTTTCACACAATTTTAGGTCTATTTTCCCACACAGCATCCCTCTGCTTTGCCACCCTTCTAGGCCTACCACGCCCGTGCTGTCAGGTGCAAGGGCTCTGAGGAGAATTTGTTTTGTGGGGAGTAAAAGACACCAGCAGAGCTCCTCACATCATATATGTGCACAAATGCCTCCGGTCCCACAGGAGGGAGGAACAAGGTGCCTACTTAGTCACGCACAAATATAATTAAATCACTGACCGCAGGAAAAAAGACCTCTTTCTCAATGGGGCATGGGGAGCAGTGACAGTTTTAAGGAACTCAAACTGATAGGAGCTTATTGTAGGATACATAAGCATCAATCTGATCATAGCCCATGGGGCATGCTTTGTCCTAGGACACCAAGGGCAGCCTTGGAATGCCACGGTAACACCACTTGGATTTATGAGTTTTCATTAAGGCAGAGGGGGAACACGACTGCTCATATGGATGAGTCGAGTCTGATTCCCTTCTCCCTCCCTAAACTTAGGTAAGAACCCGTTCTTTGGGAGAGAAAACAGGATTGCATTAGTACATGTGAGAACTTAAGAATCAGACTTGTCAGTCAGGGCTTTCACTGCATGGGTAGTACACTGGTACAGTCAGTAACGGATATAAGCTGGCACATGACCAGAGTTTCTCAGTTTGTCTAGGAGAATTTCTTCATTGCCATTTTTGACCAGAATGTATCACTGCAATGCTGTTAAGTGTGCCAGCCATAGCTCTGTGCATGGCTTAGCATTCCTGACTAAAACTGACTCTGCTTCTGTACAATGAGTATATTTCCCTGAACAATTTACACTTAAGCATGGAAAATCAAGAAAAGTGGTAACAATAGTATTTTTCTGGCTGGTTGTAGCTAATGCCTTCTCTGCTTTTCACTGATGGCCTGGCAAGAATGGTTTGGCTACCATTGAACCATGAGGGGAAGACAGGAAAGGTACAGAACAGCTGGGTTTAATGAGCTGGAACAGATGTAGGTATTAAAGCAGTGTGTACACTTGTCATGCAAAGAGGAGGTACATGTATATAAATGACAAGCAATTTAAATCAAGACTTCAGTTACAGAGTTTATAACTGACATTATACCCTGAAAAAACTCAAAATTTGGTTGCCTTAAATTCTGTCATTTAAAACAAATCCAAAGCAATTTAAGTTATGGGTGCATAAACTATTGATCTATATTTTAATACGTGGTGATCTTTTAATTTTGGACTATGTCATGGTTTACTTTTACAGCTATCTGTTCCTCTTCTCTTGAATTTTGCATTAGGCTATCTGGGTGCTTCCAGGGCAAATTCCTAGAGTGCCAATTGAGCAAGTATTTATTCTTTCAAAGACTACTCCAGAGGTGATGCATCAAGATTTTTGAGTCTTTGTGTAGCATTTATGTACAGCTGGAAAGGAAAAAATCTTAAATCCATTGAAGAGAAATGTGATAGTTTTATAATTTCAGTGAAAGCATTAAAAATAAATCATATGTTAAGAGGATCTCCGTACTTTAACACTAATGCAATCTTAAATGACAGGATCTGGTATTGGGAATATGGATTTTTCTCTGTGGGATTAAAAATGTCAATTTGTATTTATGCAAATAAATTAAACTGCTTAATTTTAGACTGAGATTAACTATTTTTCATGCTGGTAGCTTGACAGTTTCCAGTATTTAAATGAGATTGGGATGAAATCATGATGGAAAAAATTTAAATCTGTTATTTATTCTTTAAATCAATGCAAACAGTTAGTCCTAGGCTAGAAATTTAATAAGACATAATGATTATTAAAGTGGCTTAGAGGAAATTAAATGTCCCCAAAAGGTGTTGCTTTTGCAATGATGACAATATCTGTGTTTAAAATTTGAAAGAGCTTTTCCTAATTACCCATGAAAAATTACTATTTCACTTTTATGGATTCAGTCCATAAAAGTCTCCCCCTACCATCAGACAGCCGCCTGGAGGCAGGTGGGCAGCAAGCATCACTAGCAACTGTCCCCAGGCCAGTGAAATCACATTTCTCCTGAGAGGATTCAGCCTCAGAGAACTAGGCTGGTCCATTTTGTTGAGTGGCTGGTGCCTGACTGGTGTTTGTAAGGTGTCTCCTGCCAAAAACTCCTCCCAGCAGATGGTAACAGCTGGGTCATGCCTGACTTTGGAAAACTACAGAAGGAACCCTTGTGAAGGGCCTACTGTGTGATCCCAATGGCTTTTCCTTGTGAGAGGGCTTTTGTTGTCTGTCCAAGGCATAATTTACTCAGGGTGTTTGGGAGGACACGGGTTGAGATACCTGCCTTGGTACAGCAGAATATTGGTCTGCATCTTGTGATACAGGATATATCCCAGTGATTCAAATGGAATCTGACCTTTGTGAATGTGAAATATATTCCTGCAAATAAATGAAATCTCTTCTTACTGCTGATGTTAAAAATATTTGTGACACTGCTGTAAGAGAGGCCACTCAGACACTGTAAGGCTACATAAGGAAAAGCAGAGGAGTGCCTGGACTCTCTGTGGTAGTCTTTTTATTAATGGGTGGACCTATGCCACACAATGCTCCATACAACAGATGACTATGTAAATTACTTATCTCACTCCATATGTACATTGCAAGTGATCAGTTTAAGCTAAAATCGTACAAAAATATGTTTTGATTGGGTGTATAAATAAATCACATTTCCTTTTTCTTAGCTTTTCTAGCAATAGTCTTATTTTACTCACATTATGCTGTCAATTAATTTTTGAAGGTTCTCTGGAGTAACCAGGAGCATAATTATCAAGTCTCTACTGGCTCATTGAGCTGTATTTCCAAGTCCTGGTTGACATCCAATACTTAAGAATCCAAATTTCATTCAAAGAGTATTTTCCTGATTGCACCTCGAGCACAAATTAGAGCTGTAGCATGTGCCAGTTTCTGCACACTTTAAAAAATTCTAGTTAAAAGGAGTTGACTGCAACTTTTCATCTTTATTCAGAGATAAATTACCACACACTAAATCACAGTTGTTTAAAGCAGATAAGGAAGTAGAAGCTTCTGCAGGCACAGAGATTTGTGCTATCTCATGTAAGCATCAAAATAGGGAGTCAGATCCTGAATTTTTGGGGCAGTTCTGATGCTTACATACAATAGTCAAAATGCAGTTCTTATGTGACATTTTAAATTCACTTTCATTTAGAAATGAGATTCTGGTGTTCCTGTTGTCTTCATGTGGGGCCTGTCTGCCTGTAATCCCCATCTTTTTATATTGAATGCAGTGCCCAGTTGGAAGCACACAGCACAGATAATGATTTAAATCCATATGAGTTTAATGGAGATGAGCAGCAGGATGGGAGGTACAAGCTGCTCTTAGCCTTAATACAGGAATGACTTGACCACAAAGAGTGTAACTGTATTACACAAATAATAGAAGAGTCCACACAAAGACATGTTACATCTGCCTCAAGTGCAGAAAATACTTAGATAGTTATTTTTCTATCTTCTTAAACATAAGGAAGTTAATACCATTAGCTCTGCTCCTCAAGGAAATATTTATTTAGTTGTGCTTCATACCAAAGATCCACCAATCCCACCAAGCAATGACTAAGACAGATGGATGTAAAACAACAGGCAAAGACCTCTCTCTAAACCCAGGACCTTCGAGTGTCAGAGCGAGACCTGATTTTCACAGTTCAGGCTGAGAACAATATTGTCACATCTTGGAGAAGGACACAGCTTTTTCCCAGAAATAAGTCTCTTGCTAAAAACCTCATATCAAAATGCATATAGGTAACTAGAGGGAAAAAACAGATGCAGATTTTGCTGTAGCTTATATGACTGTAAATCAGGAGGAACATATTTTGCACGCAGTGGGATCAAAATAGATTTACAGTAGTGCTACCAGAAGGATACAGGCTTGGGGTCTTGAGGTTCCCTGACACAGTGATTTATTTATGTGGGCATTTTCTTCAGGTAATTGCACAACAGACTGGTGGTGGCTGCACAGAGGAGTGACATTATCATCTTGACTTTATTACTGCCTCACTAATATCAACATCTACCAATTAATGCCAGATCCCAAATGATTTCTGCCCAGTACATCCCTGCTGTGATTCCAGCAATTCCCAAATTCAGCTGTGGCCAGGCAGCCACACCAGGCAAAGGACTGGGAAGTCTTTCATATGAGGAAAAGCAGAATTGGGTTTGTTCAGCCTTGAGAACAGATGGCATCCAGTAATTAAAAGGTGGCTACAAAAAAGATAGAGACTCCATTCTTTTACAATGAGTCACATGCTAAAGATGAGGGTCCTACTACTAGGGAGCTTTTTACTGGAAATAAAACTTTTCACAATGAGAACAATTAGCCGTTGGAATAATCTCTATGGGGAAGCTGTGGATACCCCAACACTGGACACTTTTAAGATCCAGCCAGACAGGGTACTGGGCCATCTTGTCTAGACCGTGCTTTTGTCAAGCAAGGTTGGTTAAGATGGTCCTTGACGTCCTTCCCAACATGGTAATCTACAAGTTTATTAAATACAGAAAAATCACAAATATTGAGGGATCCCTCTTGTGCACTTGTTCATTCCAGGAGTCAAGAGTTAAGGGAGCAGAGCTGAAGTAAAGCTGTTGTGCTTAACAGAACCTGATAAACCTATTCTTCATATTTTTTCCTAATCCTGTTTCTAAGTAGTTTATAATTTTAAGCCCACTTTTATGGCTCCATCCTGTGAAACTTGAAAAGAGCCCCACACATTTCTACCTGCCTGCAGAGAGATTTGGAGAGTGTATTTCAAAGCTGCTGTTTCACAAGCATTTATGTAATTGAAATACTGCATACATACCTAAGTCACCCAGCTGGAGAATACCTTGGGAAAAATCTGATCAATTATTACAAAATGTCATCACTCAAATTTCAACAGTCCAGCATTACAGAACTTGTCACTTAAATTTAAGGTAATATGAACATTCCATGAACAGAAAATAGACAATTACATTCAGCTAAAGTCACATGGGTTTCTTTAGATGTGGTCCATCCAAATATGGATCAATCTGTTGAAATTTTTCTTGCGGGAGCTGGAAAGATTTAAACTGTGTATTTTTACCTTTGTCTACAGAAACATTCTTCTCCTGACAGTACCAGTACACTGCCACTGCCATTCTCATTTTAAATACTGACATGGAACAAATAAACACTACTCCTGTTCTGTGTGTCCCTTGCAGCACAAATTTCTATTTTGTATCATCTAAAGTCTTCCGGATCTGTTTCAGTGTTCCAACTTTACCTTTTTGTTGAACCTAGTAGTCTTGCAGTGTGCAGGAAATGATAAATTGCTCTACTTTCAAGTGGAGAACATCTGTGTTTGTTTCCTGGGGGATAGCAAAGCTGATATTATTTCCCTCTCTGTGTGAAGCTGCTGTGTGCTTCTTCCAAATGGCTGAAGTAGCCACTGGAGTGATCTACATTTAAGTAGCCCGGGAGTCTAATTATCTAAGGAAAATTCATTTGAGAAAATTAAAGGAAGAAAGAAAAAATATCAGACAAATTAAAATATTATTATTAGTATTAATAATAATTGCTATTATTATTATTATTATTATTATTATTATTATTATTATTAAGCACTGTGCAGTGGGAAAAAACCATACTGTTTCCACCTACAGTGCTTCATCAAATTATCTGATTGTTTAGCTAAATCCAAAGAGTACAAAAGCCCTTTGTTATAACAACAACAAAAACCTGCTGGATAAAAGCTGAATGAAGAAGGCTGTGAACAGTGAAGCTGTAAATGTGGACACATTTTAGGACAGGAGCTGCTCCACTCTGGTTATGGACTGCAATCCCAGGGCAGGGCAGTACCTCCCAGGCACATCAGGACATTTCTGCACCTTTGCCCCAAGATTACCTCTCATGGTGGCAACGAACAACACTGAGGTCTTCTGGGGAGTAGTCCAATGGGGAAAGATGGGTTTCTTCTCTCTGTGTCCTTCAAGCCTGTTCAGTACTACCCCTGCATTGAATCTATCTTATTGCTGGACATGAAAAGGTCAAAGGAGTCTGAAGTGTGTTTCTTATGATGGGGTAGTTAAATGCCATTATTCTTTCTGTTGAATCTGTATCATGATTTCTTTCCCAACACCCATGTTATTGCGTCATATCTCCCAGCTGTGTGTTTTTGATGCCACATTATAATGAAACACCATGCAGTTGAAGTTCTCCTCCAAAAAGTTTTTAAACCGGCTTGAATTGAAATATTCATAGCTTTTATTCAGCAGAACAAAACCATACCTTGCACAGTACAGCCCAGTAGTAACTCTCTGGGCATGTCACAAGAGAGCCTTTGGCTAGGAGTTGTCTTGCAGGTGAAGCTCACACTGCTCCAGAGCTTCACTCTTACCTTAGTGAGTTATTTGTGCACAGCAATGGCCACAATGGAGAAAAAAACCAAAACAGGTTAAAGATGGGTTCCTGTTGGAGCTAGAAAGATCTTACTTTTTCATAACAAAGCATGACGTTTACCCAGGCAGGCAAGAAGGAACTAATAGGTTTTATGTCTAACTGGGGAGGCCTGGCAGGCAAGTGGTAAACTGAGGTAATTTGACAGCAAGTTCAGCCATTCTGACATCAGCTAGCAGCTAAATTCTAGCAATACTGCTAGGATGACTTGTCAACAACTGACTTCACTAAAATCTGGCTCATGGGCTGATGCCATTTGTTTACTTTCGTTCTGCTCCGTCGGTTGGAGCAGGAGAAAGTAAATCATATGGCCAGAAAATCAGCCAAATCTAGTTGCATTCCTCACTTGAAATTATTTATTCCTGATCTTTCTTTCTCCCATATGAAAGAAGATTTCACAAGCAAACTATCCATTATTTTCTGACTTTTCACAACAGTAACGACATTAAAACATATTCTATCTCCCTTTATTATTGAGTATGCTGATCTCTACTCAGAAAAAAGGCCACACACTCCAAAGAAAAATTTTAAAATATGCCAGAAAAGAGTAAAAAATTCTTTCATTTCCTCTTTTGCAGATCTTGGCAGATAGATATTTAATGAGGCTGAATTCTGTTTGGTTTCCTAATACCAGAATCTTGAAGACCTTACTGAAGAGAGCCATGATTTTTTTGATATTAGTCCAACTTTATTCCTACATCCAATGAATTAAACTAAAATATTTGCTATGCTTACAGAATCCAGGGATGCAAGTGCACTTCTTGAGACATCCTTTGGAGGTACTTTGGGATATCCAAGTCATTTGCATGGGCTGGCAGATATGACATTGGACTTAGGAGAAAAGCTGGACATTTCCGTAAGGTGGGCAGCTGGAGAACAGGCAGGATACACCCCTCCCTTAAATAACAGTAAGCACACATGGAAAGACAACTGAATCCTGTCCGTGAGTACAAAACTCTACCAGTTCCTTTTTCAGTTGGATCCTTTAGAATCTCTGGGTGAGTTCAGCAGAAAGAGAAATGAACCCATTCATAAAAATGAAGACAGAGAGAGAGAGATGTCACTGTGATCAGCGAGTTTTCTCCTGCCGTCATTCTTCATATTCCACCAAAGAAATCCAAAGGCAGCAGTCTAGACAAGAATGTTTCCAGGCTGCCTGTGTCTGTAAGAAACAGGAAAGTCAGGAGGCAGCAGGGAAGTCCTGCATGCTTGTAACACACAGCACTGGCTGTAGTTTAAGTCATAGAAGACTTTCCGGAGTTCTGCAGGCCAGTGCTCCCCAAAGCAAAACAGCCAGCACACAGTAGAAGAAGCAAGAAATACTGCAAAGAAACAGAATGTGGGGTCCTTTTACCTTACATTTTCTCATCATTGTCATACATGCTTAGGAAAGTAGGAAAAGACACCAGGGTAGCACAAGTCTTACAAACAGGATGATAATGTAGAAAAAAGCAGAGACACTTGGACAGACAGGACCAATTAAGCAATCTATACCTGCCAGGAAAAAGATATCCTTAAAACTGCAATGACTGCAATGAAAGCACACAAAAGACTGATTCTTTCTTCTTCAAATGCAAATAAGACTTGGAGCACATTGTGGCATGTGGCACACACGTCTGGGAAATGAAAGGCATCTGATATTTGCTTAGCTTCCAACAAGAGAGTAGCATTTTGGCACAGACTAAGTGGCATAGAAAAGCAGGTGTGAGGTATGAATTTCACATTACCTGCTTCTATTGCCAACATTACTAGCTCTGTTACTTTAGTTGCAGTCTCACATTTAGAAGACCAAAAAATGACATTGTGAAACATCCAAGAGAAGAATTACACAAGCTCTGGTTGTTAAGTTGTGCACCACTTTGAGAAAATGCTTTCTGGGAAAATCCAATAAAAGCAAATCTGATATGACTTGCCTGACTATAACATGCAAGTGAGCTCCACATAGTGTTGGCACAATTAGACACAGTCACCATTTCTTTGGCACTCAGCTTTTGTAAAGGACTTCATACTAAATTCATATTAGTTAGAAGGTTATTCTGGCATTAAAGAGAGTTTATTTAGTTGTATTCAGAAATTTCAACAAGAATTTTGAACCAATGTCACCTGGATAAATTTAATGGCAACAAACCTTTGATTCTGAGCACAGGTTTTGTAGCTGGTCAGCACCATCCCAGAAACAAGCACAGAGACAGGTTAATATGCCTAAACATTTAATATGCACAGAATATTTTTGGGGGAGGTTTTGGATTAATCTCTTCTCCCTTATTAGCACAGAAAAATCACTCCCTGAGCACTGGAAAGCAGAAGGGGAATGGACCCAAATGCTCTTGCTGAACAACATGGTGACCCTATGAAGTCAGCTCCCACGGATTCAGAGGCTCATCCAGGGAGTCACCTCCCCATGGGGCTCCTCAGGCAGGACTACATTTTGTCACACAACACCAATGGTTTCAATGGATGCATCCTTGCATAAGCCTGGATCCCTGTTGCCATGAATATTAGCAGTGGAAAGCATCAGTTCCTTCTGCACAAGCGCTGATGGAAAATACAGGTAGGTGCTCAGAGCCAAATGATGCATTTGCAAAGCACCATCAGTCTCATGTATTTCCAAGTATGTTGTGGTTACTTATCTTTCCTTATAAAACTGATGAAAATTATATAACATGAGTATTATTTTGGGGGGCTTTTTTTTTTTTTTTGTTTCCTACTTTATCATTATTGCTTATGTGACTTCAACAGTTTCTAGATCACAAGATAAAAATTAGGTTGGCAGTTTATCACTTGCTTCTCTTTTCTGCACCAGTATTAACTTTTACAATTAATCAGGAGTTTTCAAGCAACATCTTCATTTTGTTTCTCTGATTGATACAATACATAAAGGCTTTAAAGTGCACTGATTTAACAGAGACATCTCTTTATTGAATGTCACCTGAGTGAGCTGAATTAAATTGAATGAACTGAAAAATAACTTTTTCAGCTCACTGCATCCATTGTTTCTCTGGAATGGTTACCAAAAAGCCAAAGCACGAGTCTTTTCATCCAAGATTTCAAGCACTGGCTGACCAGTGCTGCTCAGACCACACCAAGCTCCTAAAGGGGCAGAGTAATCCCTTTATGGATTGATCCCAACCAAAGGGTTTGATATCCCTTTTCTGTTTCATCTAGGTGTTATATATTTTCATGCATACTCTTGTGCTGTGAAAATTCTATGGAAAAGCAGACTAAGACTGCTTCATGTTTGACTACTTTTCCTGATGGAAAATTTTTTAAATACATACAACATTGTCATTCCCATGGCATTTTGCTTTATGGCGTTTCCTGATTTTTGCTCCAAGATCTTGATCATTCCCAAGTCACGTGGAGTCAGCTATGCAAATATTCAAACGGGATGTCAATAGAAAGAGCATTTTCATGCAAGAGTGTGCACTGTCACTCAAATTTTAGTATTTTAGTAAAGCTATTGATCGCTTCATCGAATTTCTGGTGAGGATCAGAATCCTAATCAGACACTTCTCTCTGTAAAATAAAATTTAGCAACACAGAGAGGAGAATGGTGAATGGTTTAGACTTACATTTCTTTGAGTACAGCTTCTTTCTGACCCCATTTGTCTTTTTGAGCCTCCTTTTAGCATAGTCTCCTCCTCTAACTTGTCGTCCCCACATTTCTAGGATGAAAAGGCAGCAGCCTAATTTCTTTAGATGGAGAAAAGGATGAATGTTTATAGTTACTAGCTGCAACAATTTACAACAAATTTGAAAACTGCTGGCTGCTGTTAGATTGTGGGTGGTAGTTTGGGGACTCTTTAGCCACCTGCAGCTCTCAAGCTGTTCAAGTGTAATTTGTCATGCTGGGGCTGCATTCGTGAGCAGAGGGAGGCTGTGCTACCATGGGGCCAACTTGAATATTTAGAAGCAGGGGATCCATGGGAGACTTCTGAAGACAGCACTGCTGGCTTGCAAAGGAACAACAGGATGTCCTGGGAAACTACTGTCATCACATGCCCACAATCCTTGGACATTTTTAAGTATGTGGACTCTGTAGGGTTAGAAAGCTGAGTAACTGCTCCTTCACTTGTATGTTTATTTTGTGACTCACTTTAAGCCTCCTGGAGGTGCACTAAGAGGGAGAAAGAGATTGAGTCATAACCCAGTTTCCAGAAACCTTAGCAACATGACACAATCAGAACTTCAGGTATGATAAGCAAAATGGAAAAAAAAAAAACCTGACAGTTATGATATTCCTAAATATAATTGTTTTTTACTGAGGAATTGTAGCATTAAAGAGTAAAAAATTGCATTATTGACATAGGTGCAGTGAAAAATCTGGTAGAGAAGCAATATCTGAAAGCAATATAAGTAATTTTCCCAGAACCTGGTCTTCTAGAAGAATTATTTTACCCATTGAGCTATTGCACAATCTATAAACAGATGAGAATACTCTGATAGGGGAGAAGGAAGCTGTATAACATAAAGCAAAAACCCGCTAGTAAGTCCTGTGATGTACTTGAGAACATTCCCTAGGGGCACACAATGTATTAGTGACAGAACACCGATAGTAAAGGTCAGAAATTGTGGACACAAATCACAAGAAGGAATAGAGAAATCTCCACTCATGGAACACTTAATGAGATGAAACCTCCCTTCACATCTTTAGAGTTTATAGATATTGACTATGTCCCGAAAGCCCCCAGAGAGGGGGAGACAGGAGCAGCTTATTTAGACAATGAGAAGCACAGAGGATTTAAAACTTAAACGTGTCACTACCAAAGAGAACAAATCAGTAACTGAAATATATTATGTATTTTTTGTCTAAGACTGGGACAAGAAACCTGCTTGATTACAGGCATTCAGGTGGGAGCCCCACAAAAGGCAGAGCAGTGCTGTTGGCTACTGCGGGCAGCGCAGGGTGCGGCAGCAGAGACCTCTGGCTCATCACCACCGCTCCACGGGAGCTGTCTGCTGTCGTAAATGTATTTTGTGAGAAGCCACAGGCAGTTGCCTCTTTGCTGTGTGCTGCTGCCTTTCTCAAATGGTGCGCTCCTCTCTGTGCAGCCACAGCAAAAGCATCACCCTTATTAGTTTGGACAACAGAGTGTCTGAGGAGACAAACCTGCTCTGTGCCTGTAGCATGGGAGGGGGCTCAGAATGGTCAGACAGCACCTGAATTTCAGTACTGCTAATAAACTCAGCTGCTGCTGTACAAGGGACACATACAGAAGGAACCTTGTGTCCCCCAAACCTCACATTGTTTCAGTATCTGTACAGAACTGATGTATTTTGCCAGAAAAAGCTGCCTTGGCAACTGATGTTTTATCCTTTGTTTGATTATATGGATTTGCTGGGAGGGACTACAGTAAATGAATGTACTCTCTCATTCAGTCATGATGGAGATTGAATAAAATAGCTAAATTCACAGCTTCTCTACCTTACTTTTGAAGTGGTTATCCCTTAAATATCTGGTTGTATCTCTGTAGAGCTCTAGAGTTTAGCATGGTCACACCAGTCAAAAATATTTGATTTCCACTAAGTTTCTCAACGGGGCATTGATAAGATGAGACAAATCTTCTTACTGCTAGAAATGATCTTCGGAAAATAAATTACATTTTATATATTTTTCTATATCTCATATATTAAATATCCTTTATAACTTATATATTTATATATAAGTTATAATAATTATAGTTATTAATCTATTATATTTATACACTGCTCATTCATCAAGAAAAAGGGAAAACAGCATAAAAACAAATGTATTGGAAATATTTCTAGTTTAGTAGTTTTCATTCATCAGAATAATTTTTACCCATCAGTACTACAGAGAGAAATGTGACTGACTTTAGTGAAATTTGATCCAGCAGTTTCAATATGTGGAACAAAAGTATTATATGCACAAAACTAAACACAAGTGTTTGAAATCTCTGACTTGCACATCCTCTGTTTAATATGTCACACAAGAAATTGGATAAAGGTAAGAACTGAATTGGCTATCCTAAGGGCCCTGAGATGTTTAAGTTAATTAATGTAGTTCAAGAGGGATGAAATGTGAATATACTGTCAGTAATTCAAGTCTGGGCAAAAACTGATGATTTCTTCTGGTTTGAGTGATACAGAGAAGAATCTCTGATATTTTTAAAACATTAAGAATCTCTGTCTGGAAAATCTGACCATTTGGAACTAGCCTAGTAACCAATACTCTGCTATCTCTTATTGCCAGGGCTGAACAACAACCACTTACACTGTGGTGATCAACCTTTTATGATCTGTAAAGATCAGTAACACTGTGGACCCTCACAGTGCTCAAGGGGAGATTGAGGCTCCTTGACCCTGACTGGAAGTCTGCCAAGAGTAACAATTATTTAAAAAAAATAATCCTTCATGAACCCATAGGCCACAGAAGACTAATGGTACATAGATTGAAAATCACTGCTTTGAGAAAGGATACTTGCTTCATTCCTGTATTAACTGGTAATATATGCTTAAATAAAATTCACCAGTTTTGCTATTTATATGGCATTTCATACTCCTAATTTCATCTGTGTAACACAAATTTCCTGGAAGTATCTATCTAAATTATCATCTCCGCCTACTGTCTGTATAATATAGCTTCTGTATGTATAACAAACAAATCTTGCATTACCTTATTTGTTCTCCTCTATCTTCTGACATGTTGCTTCAATTAGTACACGATAATGTAATTATTACACTGCTATTGTAATCACAGAAGGAGATAGCTGACAAAAACTTCAGAGTGGTTCAGATCTTCATTATATTTATTTCTGCAGTAAGTCAGTGCAGATCACTGACCCCACTGCACCTGGAATTCTTGCGTGGCACCACCTGAATTGTACTCTTTCTATGCTATGCAGGCTTTAACAAAACTTACCTCTTTTATTCTAGTACAAAGTAAGACCAACAGATTTGTGATCCAGTTGCTAGCGTGTTTGGCGTGTGTTTTTTGTAACTGAGCACAGGACTGCAAATGTAGAATGAGCTTCACATGAAGGATGTTGTGGCATATTTAAATTTACGACTAAAAATATTTTTATCATGGCCTCTCAGTAAGTCAAACTACCTTTACATTGGAATTACAATACTAAATTTAGTAGCATGTCACTGACATTGATACGTGTTTAAAGAAATATGGTTTCTAGTCATATAGGTGGTAAGAATTTCTTACAGTGACTCTCTTGAGGAAACACCTTTTATTTATGCTAATAAATAGATAAAATTATATGAAAATTGTTACAGCAAATGGTTGCATCAAAATGCCGTTTTGATATCTAGTTCCTTTATGTCTGAATGTCTAGACTCTTTATGTTTCAGCTTTTATCTGTGTTAAGTAGGTATTCTGTGGCTTCCATGTAGGCCATGCCTGGATACATTCTTGAAATCTATAAAATAGAAGTGCAAACTGGTGCCTAAATAAGCTTGTAGAATATAAAGTGAAAGTTCTTGACATGGAAAAAATAAAAGCATACAGAGAGACTATCTTGGCTGGTCACCGTGTTCAATTGAGCAGTGTTGTTACACTTTGCTGACAATACTAATAACTTAAACCATCAATCTATAGGCACAGCTATTCTTAGCAGAACGCAGTGAAAACAAACTGCTTTGCTTATGGTATTCACAGCACTGAAGCATGCCCTTAGCAAAGCGGTACAAACGTCAATATGCTGCTGAGCTCCTCAAAACCTCTGCCTAACAAGTTATTTGAAGCACAGACAAACCTTCAGGAAGTCTTTGAAAATATAGATCAAATTCTAATACAACTGTTTTCCCCAAATTCTGCACTTGTGAAAAATCTGTTCCCCCTCAAACTGTGATAATGATTCTGTTAGAGTCAGATCTGTCAAATGGGACTGTGCCTGTGACCTGTGAGCCACTGTGTGCAAGGACCTTTAAAGTAAAAATACACACATTAAATCTACCTGGAGCTTCAAGAACAGATTCCAGACCTCAAGGACTCAGGTGCTAACCTTGGGTTGTTACCATGCACTTCAGCTCACCTTTGTGCCTTTTGCTGTTATGATAATGAACTTTCTTTGCTGGAAGCAAATGACTATTTTAAATCAACATAAAAATCCAAAGGATAACTGCAGATATCTAATGTAGTATTTATTAGACAGGGAAGAAAATGTACAAAATAAAGCTTTTGGTATTATCCTCAAGAAATTAAGTTACAAGTCAGGAAGTGGCACAGTATGTTCTCAGTCAGTTAAATGCTGCATAATATTTCAGCAAACATTTCTGCTGGCAGTTGTTAACCTCAGGCAATAGAAATACATGTTTGCAGAGGAGTAAAGAGCAACTAGGGAATCTGTTTATTCACTCCCATAAGAGCTTTTCTGAACTGATACGCCAGAGTTATTATTTCAGAATTAATTATAAAGCAGGCTCATTGTAAGTGGCCCCTTTGCTGGTTGATTTTTATTTTTTGTTTTTATTTTTGTAAACCACATTAACAGTATGCAACTATTAGTTGGTTTATAAATAAAATGCAAAATTGGTAGTACAATTAGTAAAAAACTACTCTTGATTTCCACAATTTTAGAGAATAAAGGACCTTTCCCAGATCTTCTCTTTGGGCAAATATTTTTAAAATTCAGTAACTGACATATGGTGTAAAATATTCAGTTCAAAGGAAGAAACAAAGCCAGACAGAAAACACAGACTGGTTTATATTTTTATGACTATAAGCAGTGTTCCTCCAGTATGGTAGGGAATTCGTTCCAACATGTCCTTCAATGTGACACTAGTATTTTATAACGAATTGCTGCAAGTCCTTTGTGATCTTGACTGTCTCTGTCCGTTGCTCTTTCGAAGATATGCTCCATGATACCGCACTTGTCAGAGTGGTTTTCTGTTTCCATAAATAATTTGCTTCTCCTGTCAGGCCCAGCACACAGTCTTTCTCAAAGAGCCTCTTCTGGGTGGCCATCTGGAAGCATCACCTCGGTGCAGAACAGGCAGGCTGCTGGCTTTGTGTTGGTTCACTTCTCCTCAGCACTGCCTACTGCCCTGAAGGCAGCATTAAATTTTATTCCTGGACTACACAGCATTATAACTAGATGTGCAGACATGACATTTTGATTACTAAATTCCAGGTCTATTGACATTTGTGACAAGGCTCAGAGAAAGACTCAGCAGAAAAAGGATAAAGATACAGAGGAGGGAATCAGCCGAGGACAGTCAGAGATAACAATCTAAGTCTCCAGAACCTAATAAACACACAGAGGTGTTACACCACACCTGAAATACAGCATTGAGAAGCCTCTCACATGCAGTGTTTGAAGAGTAATCAAAAGAGCCAATGTGCTAAAAACAGGCATGCCCAAACCACGGAGAAATTAGATTTCAGGAGTTCTGAACTGTGGGCCTTTCCATAGTCAGAAAACATAACAGAAAATGAAAGCAGTTAAGTAAGAAACAGGAAGAAAAACAGAAGAATCTCCTCAGGATCTAAAAGATCTGGAATGATAAATGAGAAAATAGAAAAATTTACATAGTATAATTAATACTGCAGAGCTTTTTCTGCATAACTCTTTTCTGCAACTTTTTTCTGCATAACTACAGTGTAAAAGGCACGGCTGCAGTTTTCCCTTGCTGTATATGGTACTTAGATACAAATCATCTATGGGCTTGTGGCTACACTTCAGTGAAACTGATGACATGAAAGTCTGTAGACTTGGGATGAGGCAGCATTTACAATAAAAAAGATCCACCTAGTGAAAGGAATACTAAAATTGTTTCCGTTATAATAATGTATCTTTTGATGATTCTTCATGTCACTATGCTTTAGGAATGTGTGTGATTATCACTAGGTATGAGAATCATGAATCCTTCAGACTCCTAAGGATGTCCTTGGAGAACAAGCTCAAATGCAGACACTTGAGAGTTCCCAGATTACCTGCTGGAGTTGGAGAGACTGATTCAAGGTCTTACATGGATAAATCAACAGTTTTCCTGAAATAGCAGAGGTCAGTTGGAGTCACTCTGGTATAAACTGAGGGTTGTCCAATGTACTGTGATTAACCACCACCTGGTTTGAATGGCAGATGAGGAAATACTTGGGTTTGTTCAGGTTTTTTTTTTTTTTTTTTTTTTCTGTTTTGTTTTTGTTTTTTAATAGCTGTGTCACTTTGCTGCTCATTTATCTAATTTAGTAGCTGTAAAAGTTCACATTCTCACCAGAATTATCATCAGCTAAAAGTATTGCATTTAGAGTAAGTGTTGAGAAAGACTTAGTTGTCAACAAGCAGGGGTAGCATCCAAGCAAGAGACAGTCCTATTCATAGGGATGAGTAGGAATTTCATATCACAGATACAGACTATTATTTGAAGGGAGAAATAGAACACAGAGCCTTTCAGTTAACCTGTTGTATGGTGTTGCTGCGAATCTCTCAGACTTCAAAAAATTAAAAATTTCTTTGAAAAATCAGAGTTAGTTTTCAACTACTCCAAACAGATGGCATAAGGGGAAAGATGCAAATTTTACTGCTGATAATAAAAGTAAAAAAATTACCTGATCCGAGCATGGAAAGGTGTAAACAAAATTTTCTCTTCATTTAATTGTGCTATTTAAGCTAAACATTCTTCTTAAATTACTATCAAAATCCAATAAGAGCAAATACAAAACTGTCATGCATATTTTTAAGTCAGTGAGTGCCACAGCACCAACAGTGTGAAGAATGGAGCCCTCAGAAAAATCAGTGATCATTCTTTCTTCCCCTGTCCTTTACTGGTATTATTCCTTCAGTGTTACCGTAGAAGCCAATGGAAATTTTGCCACAGATTTAAAATGGAATACACTGAGCTCTTTGTGTTATAACGAAGAAAGAGATTTTGAAATTTCATAAGTTAGTTTTGCCTTCCAAATGTAAAATACTCTATTTACCTGGCCCTGTGTCTAAGCCTACTATATAGGAAAAAGTCCTATTTAAACCACCTATTTATTGGTTACAGCAAAGTCTTTTAGAAGGTTTCTCACAATAATGTATTTTTCCCATTTTTTTTTCCGTAAGGGAAGACCATTATATATAACATATATAAATATATACATACTAATTTTTTATTAGAGAGAGAGAGAATAAAAACTTCAAACATTACAACTATATTGACTCCATTGTGCTTAGTTTTGCTAGTTAATGCCTTGTCTAAATCTCAGTGAAGATGATGGTTTTACCAAAAGACTGTATGAGTTTTTTAGGGAATAGGACCTGGAATAAACAAAGACAAGATTCTAAAACTAGGTTACCCATTCCAAGAGATGCTAGATATTTAATGCAGTTCCCGCAGGTCGGGAGCGAGGGTCTGTATTGATTATTGCACAGGAATTCACACCGTGTGGCTGAACGCCGCTGCCGCCGTGCCCAGCCCTCACCAGGATGCCGGTGCTGCGGAGCCATTGCCAGGGGGGTGTGTGCCATCTAGTGGCACCCGGACACACGGCCACACCGCCACCCAGAGCCACAGCATCCATCAGGGGTGAGAACACCTCCGAGATCATCGAGTCCGACCTACGGCCAAACACCGCCTTGTCAACCACAACACGGCACCAAGTGCCACGTCCCGTCTTTCCTTAAACATCTCCAGGGACGGTGACTCCACCGCCTCTCTTGACAGCCCATTCCAATTCAATTTCTTGAAGAATTTCTTTCTAATGCTCAACCTGAACCTTCTGTGGTGCAGCTTAAAGCTGTCTTCTTGTCCTGTCACTTGCTGCCTGGGAGAAGAGGCCAGTCCTCACCTGGCTGCACCCTCCTTCCAGGGAGCTGTAGCGATGATCACCCCCGAGCCTCCTCTTCTCCAAGCTTAACTAAAGGGCTGGGAAGCAGCTGCTGGACATAACCCACCATGAGCAAAAAACCAAATGTGTTCACTTCCAGCAGCAGTGCCTCTTGCAAATCTCTCTCCTCCCTGATGTATTGAAAAATTTTACCTCTGATTTATCTTTAGCTGTATTGGCAGCTCCTCACTGATCCTTATCTTCCCCCTCTTCTCCAACTCTTGTGAAAACCCACCTGGACTGCAGCATCCAGCTCTGGGGTTCCCAGTACACAAAGGACCTGTTGGAGCAGGTCCAGAGAAGGACCACGAATGTGATCAGAGGGATGGAGTAGCCCTCCTACGAGGAAAGGCTGAGAGCAGCACAGTCATTCAGCCTGGAGGAGGTTAAGTCTCACTACTGAAGGGAGCCTACAAGAAAGCTGAAGAGGGACTTTCCACAAGAGCATGGACAAGGGGGAATGGCTTCGAAACGGCAGAAAGTGAGTTTAGATTTGATTATTAGGAAGAAATTCTTTGCAGTGAGGGTGGTGAAGCACGGGAACAGATTGTCCAGAGAAACTGAGGATTCTTCATCCTTGGAGGTGTTCAAGGCCAGGCTGGATGGAGCTTTGAGCAACCTGGTCTAGTGAAGGGTGTCCCTGCACAGGGAGGGCGGTCGGAACTAGATGAAATTTCAGGTCCCTTCCAGCCCGAACCAGTCTACGATTCTGTGACACAGGCAGGTCAGCTAGTCCCTCTCCCTCCCCAGCCGGGAAGGAGCCTGGCCCCGAGCGCCCCGGGTCACTGTTCGCGGTTCGTGGGGCCGGCAGCCGCCCCAGCGAAGGCAGCGCACCCGCGGGCCTGCCGCCCCACGGCCGCGGCACGGACTACAGCTCCCAGGTACCCGCGGGGCAGGCCGGCGCGCCCTCCGCTGCCGACTGCCCCCCGCGCGGGGGACTGCTGGGAGTTGTAGTAGAGGGCGGGGAGAAGATGGCGGCCAGGCTGAACCTGGTGCTCCGGCCCGTGAAGAGTATCGTGGTGCGGTTCTGCCCCTTCGAGCCCAACGTGGAGAGCACGAGGTGAGGGGGCTGCGGGGGCGGCCTCGGCCCTGGCCCTGGTCCCGCTCTGTCCGGGCTCCCTGTCTGTAGACGCGCCATGCCCTCCGCACGCCCTTGCTGCGGCCTCCCGGGTGGCGGGCTCTGCGCGGGGTCCGCGCGTGTCCCGGCCGGCGCGGGGGCTTCGGCACCCAGGGCTCGTTCCGTGCTCTGTTCCGAGGGTCTGTGCCCAGGCACAGCCCCTTTTTATAGGCGTGAGCACTGAGCCTCACCAAAGTACTCCGTGGGGTACCCCGCAGAGGCTGATCCTGGAGGGACGCTGTGTGTGACCGCCCCAGGTGCTGCTCACGGGGAAGCGGGGCAGCAGCAGCTCCTCTGGCCCAGTAATTAATTGCTGGAGAAATTTAAGGGGTTGTGCTTCTCCAGCGATGTAGGTTCTGCACCCAACAATAGCAAAATGTCGTCTTGCAATGACTTTACGGGCACACCTATTTTTTAAATGAATTTAGTAACAGAGCTTAACTGAGATTGTCATTAAACTGCCAGAATAGCAGCTTAAAGTAGCTGTCATGCATTTCAGAAATCTACAGGAGACCAAAGATGTCATATAAATAAATGCTGTCTCAAACCCAAACAAGAAAACATTGGCAGGCAAACGATGCGTAAAGAAAAATGAAAATGACTTTGCTGTTTATTTTTGTGTTATTGTGACTAACCCAGCTGAGAGAAACACAGAAAGTGTATGCAGTGAAGTTTTACACAGTTCTTTGGTACGCTTTTTACATGGTAGTATTTAAGGAATATCCATTTAGGTTTTTAAGAGTGATTCTCCCATAAGAAGTACCTGTTTTGTTTATACTTTGTTGCCCAGCAATATCAAGATATGCAGGTTTGTTTTAGAAATATGCTTTAATTTCTGTCTGCAACATACTTAATATATTTTTAATATATTTTCAGGAAATTTCTCCAATGTATTTACCATAAAAAAGTCCAGGCTACTAATACAAACTGTGAAGTGACTACTGATGTGAGACATGATGGATCTGAACCAGTTATAGATGTTTTATTTGGTAAGAAGCTTATTTTTAAACAAACAAAAAACCCTGGGTTTGTGTTGTTATGATATCATTGTATTCTGTGTTCTATTTCTTTTAACTGATTTTTTTTTTTGGCTCTGGTCCACAGCTGGGTGTGTGCAGCTGGGAGGAAAAAAGAAAGAGTATCACTAACAGCCTGATGTCTAGAGAAATGTATATATATGTCTCTGCTGTTGTTAGATCTAAGGGATCTTAAATCCAACAACTGACAGCTTTGGAGCTGAGTGTACTTTTGTGGTGATGTACTTACGTGACCTTGCAGTCAGGTGCAATTCCAGGAAAGTAAATGTAGCTCTGTTTTTATATAATAATCTGTTTGCTTTCTGTAATTTTTTATGTTACCTGTGGCAGAGGCATCTCAGTCTTGAGAAGAGAAGGCTGAATTCCTTTAGTTGCTTATGCAACTGAGTAACTGGAATTTGAAGGAACTGCTCAGATGGCCGAGGCAATGCATGTGCAGATGGACCTGCAGAATGAGTTCAACTATGTACAGCCAATTTCTTGGTTTCCTTTGAGGTTGTAGGGAGTGGGCAGGGAATTGGTGGTGGAAATTTCATCATTTCTGGAAGCATCCCAGCTTCTAGGCTATGAACAGATGGCTCTAATCTGCTGTTGTCCTTTTCTCTGGCTGCATCTTCTTTCCTGCTGTGCTGTAATGGACCAATATGCCCTGTAGCCCATTAAAGTTTGCATTATTATTGATTGGTGCTACCCCCTTATCTTTAAACTTCCATATTTTTAGTGAATTGGTGGACATGTCAAAAGTGTTGAATGTTCTTTGTTTTGCTTAGGAAAGTCTACCCATTTCAGTGTTAACATTGCTTGTGTCTCTCCCCCCCATGCCTCTGTCTTTCCCATCCTTGTGATGTATTATGGCTAAAGCAGTAAAGCTCTATGTTTTTTCACAGTGTAAACCCAAACCAGTTTATCTCATTGATGCCAAGACACCTCTAAACTCTTCATTTTTTAAGAGCTGATTTTTCTCTAGTGAAGTGTTTGTAGCCCTTGTAGTTGGCAAAGATGAGGCTGGAATGTGGATGCCAGGCATGGTATTTCAATATATGGGTTTGGGTATTGGTTTTGTGTTTGCAAATCTGCAAAATAATTAACTTGAGTACAATACTCAATTTCTACTGCTTCCTGCCTGTTTTAAAATAAATCCTTTCAGAATTCTAGAAATCCTAGTGCTATTTTTTTTATATTATAACCACCAGATTGTGTGAACTGATTTGTTGTTTTGGCTGAAGAAGTATGTTAAATGGACCACAGACCACAGGCTACTAAAATGCTTAGCCATGTGTGGAAATTATGCCTTCCAGTGCCTTCTTTGCCTTCTGTGAGATGACTTGGAGGGCATAGGATGAGCCATTCTTATCAAATGTGTTCTTACTATAGGCATACCTAGACAAATGTTTCAGATTCTTCAATAAGACAATGCAGAAGTGAAAATTAAATGCATATTGTGTGCAGTTTGATATGTTTGTTTGGCAGTGGTGCATAGTCAGGTTCCTTGGTAGCTGGAGTACTTTCTAATCAGACAAGATGAGCAGGTTATTTGGATTTATATGTACCAAACAACTGCACACTAGAGTAGCTGTCACTTTGTGACTTCTTAAGATTTTCTTCATTTACAGCTGATGGAGATCGACTGATAATGAAGGGAGCCCACTTGACAACAGGGGAAATGTTAACAGCTTTGGAGTCCAGGTGTAATGCAAAAGACCTTAAGGAAGAACAGAAAACCAAGAAGAAGAATCCCTGAAGAATGGAAAAACATGTGTTTGCATCTACATGTGTTAGAAACAGCAGGCTGCACAGAAGGCTTTTTCCTATGCAGCAAAATCTGAGAGATGGCCGAAAGCCTTTAAATGTTCCCTGCCTTCCCTTGAAGGAGAACATACTTGATCAGCAGACCTTCTTACACTAGAGGGTCAGAGTGGCATAACATGCATCAATGCATCTTTTTAAGCAGCTGCATGTTGGACTAACATCACATGTATTTGCATATCAATGTGAATAAAGCACATTAGCTATTAAATTAATACTGCAGTGAAGCCAGATCTCTTTGGACATTATTTCCTACAAAGTTTCTATAAGTGTAATGCAAAACATTTTTAGAGTGGTGGTTATTATTATTATTATTATTATTATTATTATTATTATTATTTGAAAGCTATTAAACTATTAAACTTACTAAAAATTTGAAGAAAACTTTTAAAAGTATTCATCATTGACTGAAGGACAGCAGGCTGCAAATGTAGAGTAGTTTTTGTAATACTATGTTTATAATATATCTGTTGTTAAGTCCCTACCACTTTCTTCCTCTTTCTTTGAAGGAAGTGGGAAATTTGCTAAATGTAAATTTAGCTCAGCTATTATAGTAACAAGGTTATGGGACTGTCAACACACAGTAGAGCTGCTCATCCTGCATAAAAGTAACTAAGTTTAGCTCAAGTTAGTTTTGGAGAAAAGAACTGTCTTTGAAGTTCAGTTTTATAATGGTTTTGTCACTCACTTTTTGGATATTTCATTAAATATCATATAAAGATCAAAGGGAGAGCTTTATTTGGTGTTCACAGTCCCATGTCCAACCCTGTTATTTGTTGAAGTAACTGCTTAGGTGTCTCATCTGTATTGCAAAGTTCTGTGGGTTTGGAAGGGTTGCTCTCTCCTCAGGCTGTGCAGGTGAAGGTGTCAGCTGCACATGTGTTTCATGTGCATCAGTTTTGTTCATAACAAAAATGTAGATCCAGTTTTGAGACTTGCAGGAGTGGTACTCCTGAGAGTCTTTAGTTCTACCTGTTGTTACTCATTGCCTCATTTCTCTAAAACTAGTACATATATTCCCAAAGCTGGCAGCAGATTCAGGACACAAATCTGAAACTGGTTTTACCTTACTCTTGCCAAGATTATTAAATGGACACTGTCCGTTCTGAAAGCAAGATGGTTTTAAATGGCACTGTCAGTGTAATTCTTTGCAAGTTCTTCCTTAGAATGTTGAAGTCAAGGTGTCTTACATTGAAGAAGCTAAAGGCTTTAGCTCTGCTAAAGGCATTGGGTATTTCCCATGTGTTTGCAGCAAACAGAAGAGCGTGAGAGAAGATGATTCAGTGAAATTTGGAGATGGGAACAATAGATGTGAACAACTTTGTCTGGGATAAACACCTCTGCACTGCAACCCTTTTTTTCATAAGGCCACCAGCTCTTCAGAGTGGTTTGAAGTGCTGAGCTACTAAACCTGCTACTGAGCTCCCTTACAGCAGAGGGGTTATGACAACACCTGAAATTGAGAGGATTTTAAATCCTGTCAAGCTAGAAGAGTACTGTAGAAGAGGACCAAGTAGAAATGAGGACAGGTTGTTTTATTGTTTTATTTTATTTTGTTTTTCCCACAATTTAGAATAACATCATATACCATGACTTCACCTGAGAAAGCTTTGTGGAAAGAGTGAGGATTGTTCAAGTGGAGGATCCATGCACAATTATTGTTCCCCTGGTTAATCATGTATTCATATGCTCAAAAACCCTCTTACTGTAACATACCAATGATTTTTGTGATTTTTTTTTCTTTCTTTGACATCAGTCTATGTATCAGTGTACAAAAGTTGTTTTTTAAGGTGAAGTGCCTACATCCATCTTAAATAATTAGCCATCTATAAGTGCTTAAAGAGTAAAACAGGAGTTAGGTAATTAATAATTATTAAAAATAATTAAGTTTCTGTAGTATTTATTTTGGCCCAAGATTGGGGCTTATATTTATGAATAGAAAAGGGAGAAAAATGAAGGTCCTAGCCAGTTTTTTTATCACCAAAATAAATCCTTTCTGTTGTCAAAGAAAGGTAGTTTATTTTTTTGCTTTAATAGCATGGACAGGCGTCCTGCTCAGTAAACACATGCTTTTGCTAGGTGCTTTCATTTTAATCCACACACACGCAAACTTCCTGCTGAGATTAGGCCAAAGGCTGCAACATCTCCATTGAGAGATCACCAACAATTCAGTGGATGAGGTGTAAGCTGGTGCTGCTTTTGCTCTGGGTGCTGGGAGGTGCAGTTTGCAGTGATAAAGCTCTGATATGTTTTGTGCATGAAAGAGAAGTAATAGCTGGGTTTTTAATATGCAATGTATAAAGCAAAACCTACAGGACAGAAAAATCAAGCTAAAAATGTGCATCCTTGAGACTACAAGATACTGGAGTGCTATAAACAAACAGGATGGGCAAGAAGGCACTCCTCTGATGATTATTATGCTAATATGTAGAAAATTGCTCTCCCTGTACCTTGGAGATAAAGATACGAATTTATTTTTCAAGTACTTTAAAGATAATCTGTAATGACTTTCTTCCCTGAGTGTTCAGATAGCTTTGCTGCAAGCTGCTCCTGCACTCAGCTCCTGCTCTGATTGCCCGAAACAAAGCTCTGACAGCTTCCTGACATGCACAGGCCAGCGCTGGGGATGTACAGGGTATTAAGGTCACTCATGCAGAACAAAGCGTGTCTGGGTGAGCATTGACTTTGCATGTTGTTATTCTTTAGCCCACTAATCTTGATTACTGTATCCCACCAAAAATGTGGGCACTTGCCCAACTATAAAAGGAACTGGAACAGACCCTAAACTAGGATTGCCTAAATGCAAACACCGTGGCCACGTAGGGTGTCTGATAGTAGGTGATGACATTAAAATGGCTAAACCTCTAATACCTGGAGATTTAGCAATTATTAGAATCATCTTAGATCTCTTCATTGTACAAATACCTATTTATTTAGAAGTTCTTATCAGTGCAAAGGGAAAATAATCTTGAAATGGATGAATATGCCATTCAGATAACACAGCCTGGCTGAGGTACTCCCTTTTTAAGTATCTGCAGCACTTTTATTTAGAAAAAGATGATGGTATTTTTATTAAAGATTTCAACTAGGAGCAGCAGTGTTAAGTGAACATTGCAAGTTCTTCACCTCTGCTTGTTTGCATTTTAAATGACCAAGGAGTTTATATGGTATAAGGAAGCCAGAAAAACCCCTCAGAAGTTGAATATCCTGTGACTGTATTTAACAGTTCTCAAGATGCTTGCTTTCAGATGTATCTCCTACACCTGTATACACTCCTTGCAGTTTTAAGAATTGCTGGCTCACTGCCCACCTCACCAACTCCATGTGCAACCAGTTTCCCTGGATGCAAGCCCTGCTTTTCCACTGGGTGGCTTGGGGTCATGTAAGGCTGACATTTTGCCTATCAGTGATGCCTCTTCCAGATGCACTTCTTTGCCTTCTCCATCTCCTGGCCTAATAGTCTTTTTCCTTACTAGTACTGTTTGACCTCATGCAGTCTCCCCTTTTCCCCTTGGAAGGCCTGATTCACTCTTCTGAGCCTTTTTTAGTGTTTGCCAAGAGCATGCAGTAACTTCCAGCAGCCAAGGTACTCTGCTGCTGGTAGACCACTCCATGTCCTCTGCTTCCTGCTCATCCTTGCTCTGAAAGCTGGTACATGTTGGGATGGAGCAGCATGAACAGGTAGAGGTGGTAATTTACTTCTGATTAACTTAATGAAAAGTGGTCTTTAATTTGAGCTAGTGTTCCCAGGATTTTACAAAACTAAGGCTGCGCCCAGGGAGTGATGTTAGGAGTGTGAAGGCATAGGAGCTGCTGACCTGTTTTGATCATGACAAGTTCCAAAGTGGTACTTGAAAGCAGAGTTAAGGCAAGCCTAGAGATTCTGCTTGACTTCAAGCGATCTCCTATGTACTGTCAGTGTTAATAGCAGAGGTTAATAACACATCAAAGGAGATCTTTGCACTGTGCTTCACTGGAAGATGTGAATTTGACTTGTTTCCATATGAAGATTTCTTCTAAGGCAAAATAGCTGGAAAAGTGGACCAGCAGACCTGTTTGTGTAGGGAATGCTTGGTCAATAGGAGCAAAGCCTGGGAAAGACATCCTAAGTAGTCAGATTTTCATAATTCAGACTGACAATCCCTGCAGGAAGTTCAGAGGACAAGTGGGAGGCAAAGCAGCACTCAGACACTACTCTGTTTCTTTGGAACCCTCCACCCTTTTTCAACAAGGAGTCAAAGACCAACCTGACTGTAAAAATAGCATGGTCAGCATGGAAAGCCAGCAAGTTTGTCCTCTCTAACACAGTTCATGCATGGATGCACAGAATTGTCTTTTCACTGTTGGGGAATCTGAGTGGTTCAAGTGACTTACATGAATAAAAGAAACAATAAATATTTTCATGGAGTTTTTAAAGTATCTTTTTATAGATGAAGATTAATAGAATTTGACTTCAAAATCCACTGCTCAGATGAATTCCAGAGTATTTACTGGGAATGAGAAATTTAAGAACTAGATGATTACTTCTTTCCTTCAAATACCTAGATCGGTATCAAGTTCAGCTGCACATAGAAGGTGGCAGGATCGGTACCAACAACTTTTGGCAGAAGCATAGGAAAAAATCAAGGAACTGCAATGTAATTTCCTACTTCCTTACAGATTTTCTCTGGTCTGGTTGTTAGATATGAAATATCATAATAGAAGCAGGGATGTGAACGCAAATACTGTGAGACTTTTCAAGTCTAGAAGAACAAGCTGGAGAATACCTGCTTGTCCTGCATGGTTGCTTGAGATGCCAGAGGCAAGAATTTTCTTAGAGGACTTTTGAACATGAGTGATGTAGTCAACGCTCCTGGCAAACTTCACACGCTGGCAATGGGAATGGGATAATAGTAAAAACTAACTTTAGCTTCCAAAGGGTTTTTTTCCAGTATTTTTCTACAGTCCCTGAAGAAGGAGGTCTTGAAAGGTGAGTCAGAACTGGAAGCTAATACAGTGAACAGCAGCCTGGAGAGCCTCTCTCTTCCTGCTATGTACAGGTGTGAGGAGGCTTGTGCTGTTTGATGAAAAGGAATCCCCCATCAGCAGTGCCCCAGGAGTTTCACACCCAAGCCCTTGTCACCCCAGGATGAAGTCCTTTGGGAGCCCTGGTCAGGTAGACAGCCTATGCATATTCCTAGCACCCTACTACCCAATTTTGGTCAACAGGAGGAGGAACAATTGCAGCCCCTCTCCAGCTTTCCTGGGAAAGGTGTTTGTATCCACATGACAATGAGAGGACCCTTCCTCTGTAGAGTATGAGTGTCAGGCTCTGCTCTGCAAATTTCTGTACTGTGATGTTTTTCTTTGTGACATCCTAAAAATGGAAAGTATGGTTATAACTATAAACTAAACCTTGTTTTTTTCCCTGAAGTTCCCTTCACAAAGGTTGATCAATATCCTTAGTAATGGTACTCTATTTATGATATGCAATCAAAGAAAGAAGCTAAAGCTTTATATACCCTTTTAAAGTCCCGTGGATACATCTGTCCTTTATTGATTCCAAATTTCATAATCTAATTATTCATCATTGGTAGAAATATTTGTTTTATCATTATCTATTGCAAATATTTTTTACATTCCTTGTCCTTGCCCTTATGTCCTTATTGTTCCAGACCACACAGAAAGGACAAAGTTGGGGTTTTATTTGTCTTTATTTAGAGAGACATCACTTGAGATGGTATATTTTGTACATCTTAGGTTTCTAAAAGCCATGCCAGAGTTTTGGCTTTCTGAAAGTCTCTTCTGTGAGCAGGTATTTCTTGCTAATGAATTTTTATTTTACGTGGATCAAAGGCTTTTTCAGTGCTAAAACTATAGCTGTGGAAGATTTGTTATCACCCTGATCTCTTTTTTAGCATTGTAATAACTATGCTGATTATAAAATTCTGAAGATAAATAAAAGTATTTTTATTCTAATGTGTGGATGTTTGCTATTCAGGGTAGATACTGCTGCTAAATAAAAAGGGCTTTTCAAAGCTTCCTAAGTTAGGCACAAGTTCATGTATCTGCAGTCACTGTGACCTGGGCTGGATCTGACATCAGATCATTTTTTGTATGGAATGAGGAAAATGAAACCTTCAAGTCACTGTGGGCTTCTGGAGCTTTCTCTCTCATCACTGAGGCAGGCTACCATCAGTGAGCCGTGACACCATTGCCACAGTAAACTTTTCCCTAGAAGCATTTCCCTTTAACCTTGCTTTGAACGTGCTGCTGCCAACGTGCAGGAGCTGGGCTGGGGCTGCTGGTGCACTAATTGCATTATAGTAAAGCTGTGTGGCATGAGCAGCACCGGGCGCTGGTTGGCTCAGCGCTGAGCCCCAGCACACGTGAGCCTGTCTACCGTGACAGCCAGGCTCAGGGCAGATGCAGTATCTCCAGATTCACAGCAAGGATTCCTTGGCTCCATGCTGGAGAGCAACATGACTTTGTTTTGACTCAAAAACAGGTGCATTGCACAAAGCTCATTGATAAAACACAAGCTATGCCCAGCTCTTCTTGCTCAGAGGTAACAACATGCTGATATGCTGGTAGATCTCGTGGATATTGACATAAAATGGAAAACTTGCAGGTTCGTGTGTTGTTGCTTCATAATCCCTCATCTAGTATTGCCCAAGCAAACATCTCTTGAGTGGCAAAGCTTCCTTAGGCCAGCTAGGCAACTGTAGCACGTGCTTCATCATGCCTGCCCAGTGATGACACAGCTGGGAAGGGAAAACCACACTTGTACAACAAGGAAACAGAAACAAAACTCTGCTACCTATGCAATTTTTCCCATCCATGCCTTGGGGGTGAGTGACTATTATTCATAGACTGCTTTAACTTTTTTCCACAGCTAGGGATAGGCCAAGAAGTGAAATTTGGGCAGTGATGTCCAATTTTCTGACAACTTTTTGAGGCTTTCTCAAGAGGTAACCTTATCTAAAAGAAGCCTACCACTTAGAAAGGGCAGTCTATATACACAGTATGTCTGTATACTAGAAGGAAAGCGAGATCCTTCCTTACACAGTAGAGCATGGTGCTATCAGATCGGGTTCCCTCCAAGTTAAACATATGGGCAGTTTAATGAGTAAAGGTCTAGGGAAAAAGTTACACCTCCTATGGAACCTGACTAGTGATATGTTGCAGATGAGGAGGTGGTGCTCTGCCCTGCCCAAGCAGCAGGTATTGTGACTCCAAAAGACAAAATAGCTTGCTTAGCTTGCATGTAGTAGGTGATTCTATGGCTACGTGAAGAGAAACCTCAAACACTGCTGGCCACAGCTTCCCAGCTCCCACGTCAGAGGAAGCATCCCTGCACGATGCACACCTGCCCGAAGGAGTAGAACGAAGGTCTCTGTGCACTCTTGCCTTGCACTTGGTAATGAAGAACTGTAATATCCTCTCCTCCTACAAGGTGCAAGGGTTTGACTACCTCAGGAAAGCATCCACCCTGGTTAGGCTCAAGCTGCCAAGGTGGTGGTTGCTCCTAAATGTGGCTACGTGCTTGCCGTGCAGCTCGTTTCCTCAGAAAAATTTACACTTCTCATTGTAAGTTTGATTCTCCTTTTCTTGGACAATATATAGTCCAATGTGGAAATGAGAAAAACTTCAGAGAATTTATTCTGTCTGAAACAGTAATATGTGGCAAAGGAATTCAACGCCGTCCATAGGTATGCATGTATTTGCTGCTTCTCTTTTTGTATATCTAAAGAGGGGACTACACAAACAGGAGAGGTCTGATTGTGATGTCAGCCTCAAACCAGGCAGGAATTGAGATTTACAGGCATGAATCCCTGTGGCTCAAGCACCTCTGCATATCTGAACATTTTAGTTTGCCTCCCTAAGTAGGAGCTGTATTGTACAAATATATACTGTACTGTCAAGGTAAGAAACAATGTCTATTTTGTAGCCCAGGCCACTTGTACTTTACCCAGGATGACACATCTCTGGTCCCTATAGTTACTTTATTTGCTACACGGACAGTTTCAGCACTATTCTGTTTCAAAGAAGTTTTGAGATGTGGCATTGATGATATCACAGCCAGTAATCCATATCATTGTATTGATTAATTTGTAAACCATTAGAACTTTGTAAGAATTGAGTGAGATTTTTCACTGTATACCAACAATCTGCATTTCAGAAAACAGAGATGAGTCTCTTCCTACGTCTTGCATGAACTTACATGCCTAGACCTGAAAAATCTGTAAGGAGAATAAATCAGACCAAATGACTTGTGGGAGGATTCAAAACTATAGCAATGTTGTGTGCAGTTAGGTAACTGGATCTTCAGGTACTTCACATCTAGGAATATTGTCTCACCACTAGATGGAAATAGCGGATTTTACATCTTCTGCTGCATTATCAGCACTTATACCTGACTACTATTTGCATATTGTAAGCCATCTGCAGGCAGCACTGCAGAAATGTGGATCCAAAATTATTTGCAAGCGTACATGGAGGAAAGCCAAGATTTTTATTTCTAGAAATTGTCCCCACTTTACAAGACTGAAGGCTTCCTAATTCCTGAAGGATGATTCTGTTTGATCCCTAATCTAATGGCTTTTCATTTATCCTTTCTGTAATCAACTGGAGAACTGCAGGATGGACACCAGGTTCAACTATCATGAATTAGTCAGGAAATGTCACCCTAATTTAACATTTACTCTGAAATCTCTTACACAAGACAAACACATACACGAGATTTAAAAAAAAAAACAAAAGTGAAAGGATGTTGAAAGTCTTGTGTTTCAATGTATCTACATAATAACACAAAAAAGAAGCAGTATGACTTGCTGTTTATGAGAAGACGCTATAATGTTGTCTGCATATTAAAAGCAAGCATATAGTCAGAGAAGCAGAAACTAATTAAAGACAGCTCTGTAGGGAAGGATAGGTAGGGGATTTTTAAAAATAAAATCAGTTCAGAAATTATATGTTTATTTTGTGCATTACAAATCTGACTTTTTACAAAGACTTGAAACTTGCAGCTGCTGTGTGAAGTTGTATCACAGCAAACTGTCCAGGAAAAAGTCCCCCTTGCTCCAAAACATTTGGCTTTATGGCACCGTCTCATATTGTGAAATGTTGGAACCAGCACAGGACCTACATTGCTGTCTTCTCTGGTTTCGATACCTT
The DNA here is from genome assembly GCA_034509425.1 of Eopsaltria australis. Classification (NCBI taxonomy): domain Eukaryota; kingdom Metazoa; phylum Chordata; class Aves; order Passeriformes; family Petroicidae; genus Eopsaltria; species Eopsaltria australis. Next base: position 1,496,763 of record JAVTVJ010000056.1, read on the forward strand.
CATCTCAGACTCCGTCATGGAAGTACTAGCAGAGAAGTGTAGTAACTGTTATTCCATTAAAAAAACTCCAAATACCAGATGTATCTTCACATTTCTATTTTTCCAGACAGGAGAAAGTAGCTGTGGGTTTCATCCAGTGTGATACAAGGCCAAAAGAGGCAGAGATTGGCATAACCCTGATGTTGGAAACAAAATGTGGGGGTACATTGGAATTGGGATTTTTGTTGTGACTTAGAAATATCAGCTTCCTCACAGAATATGAAAGTAAATCTCTCCACTCACCTGACAGAATTTGACAAAAGATTGGTCAAAACCTCACAGGGCCTGTTGACAGAGAATATTTCATGATGTCACTTCTGTGCCCGTGTACAGTAATGGCAGCTGCAGTATTTTCCTTTAAGAAGTAGGAATTGCAGTTCAGTATGGACTAAAACAAAAATATCTCCATTTTTCCAATGCTAAGGCATGAGGTTGCATTCAGGCTTTGATTTTTCCCGAGTACTGCAAGCACCCACATTAATTCTGTATTTTGATTGATTTTGTTTGCTAAACTGACCACTCTGTGTATGCAGCAGGTCTGTTCCCGGGTTACAGTAACTATGGATTGCTGTAGTTCAATAATATGTGATGTACCAGTGGGATTTTGGGGAGTTGATGGGAAGGTTGGCAATCAAACCAAATAAACTGCTTTGGGATGCTGATGCCTTATTGTTCTGTCTCTGTGCCACATGATGATTTTTTGAATTAGCCTTCAAAAACATGACATGTAATAAACAGTATAATTTAGCATTCAGAGTCTAGCTCGGAGCCCATGGGTACAGGCACTCAGCACGCCGAACTCGGTAGGTGCCGGATCGAGTTTGTGGTCGAAAGAGCGTTGAGGCCTCAACATCCCTCGGTGGGACAGCTCTGGCAGTGTCCCACCGCTCCTGGGCGTTCCCGTGCTGGGGTGCAAAGAGGGCTTGTGAGTGTGTGCGAGTGTGTGTGTGTGTGTGTGGGTGTGTGTGTGTGTGTCTATCTTTGTGAGTGTGTCGGTCTGTATGTGTGTCTCTGAGTGTGTGTGTGAGTGTGTCTGTGTGTGTGTGTCTCTGTGTCTGTGTGTGTGTGTGTGTGTGTGTGTCTGTCTGTCTGCGTGTGTCTGTGTGTGTGTGTGTGTGTGTCTGTGTGTGTGTCTGTGTGTGTCTGTCTGTCTGTGTGTGTCTGCCTGTCTGTGTGTGTCTGTGTGTGTGTCTGTGTGTGTGCGTGTGTGTGTGTCTGTCTGTCTGTCTGTCTGCGTGTGTGTGTGTCTGTGTGTGTGTGTGTGTGTCTGTCTGTCTGTGTGTGTCTGTGTGTGCGTGTGTCTGTGTGTGTGTGTGTGTGTCTGTCTGTCTGTGTGTGTCTGCGTGTGTGTGTGTCTGTCTGTGTGTGTGCGTGTGTGTGTGTGCGTGGTGTGTGTGCGGGCGGAGGCCGGGCAGTGCCGCGGCGTGCCCGCTCTTGCCGCCGCCGCCGCGGGCGGGACTCGCCGGGCGGGGGCTCGGCGGGGAAGGGGCCGGGGCGCGGCGGGAGCCCCATTGGCTCTTGCCGGCAGCACATGTTGCCGGCCCGGCTATAAAGGCGGCCACGGCCTCGCCGCAGCCCGTCCTTCTGCCTTCACGTTTCTACAGGGACGCCGCCAGCTCCAGTGCCGCCGCCATGGCCATCGACGCGTTTTTGGGCAAATGGTGCCTCATCTCCAGCGAAGGCTTCGATGAGTACATGAAGGAGCTGGGTAAGGAGCCGGCGGCTCCCCGCCCCCGGGAGGGAGGGATGGATGCTGGGATGCCGCCCCGGCGATGTGCTGCCGCTGCCGGCCGGCGAGGCTCTGTCCAAGGTCCGCGGAGAACGCGGTCCCGGAGACGGGCCCGAGGGTGGGATGCAGCTCGGCCGTGAGCCATGGATGGGCGGCGGCTGCGGGGGTGGTGCCGGGATTCTCCGGGATGCAGCGCCGGGGGCTCTGCGCCCTCTTGGCCGCGGGAAGGGAGCGCTGGCCCTCAGCAGACCTTTCCTGGCGGGAGAGCTGCCGCCTCCGGCTCCGCATCCTAAAGATGTCAGCGACCCTTTTTGCTCAGTAATTGCCGTGAGGCAGGTGCCGGCACCAGCAGGCACCTTCCCGCCGCACAGCGCTGCGCCCTCCCCGCCGCCGCCTCCCTCCGCAGCAGCCGGGATTACCGGCCGGAGCCGGAGCCGGAGCCCGGCTGCGATTAGGCCGGTTCGCCCCTCCCTCCCCGGTACTGCCCGGGGCGGGGAGCAGGCACTGCCCGGGCGGGGGCTGCGGGAGCTCGGCGCTGCCCTGGCCGGGAGGGTGGTGATGCCGCTCGGCAGCGCTGTGCCGGGGCCAGGCTGGCTCACCCCGCCCGGGGCGGCCGCACACAGACCTGCTGAGCCGGGGCTGCTTCCCCGTGGAGTCACCTTGGGTGGCTCCTGCCGAGAAAGCCAAACGGGATCAGCTGCCTGTGGGTAACCGGCAGCCGGCTGCCCTGCCGGAGGCTATTTGCCTGCTTTCCTCTGTGGATAGTAGCACCCTTATCTCAGGGGGATGGTCCTGGCTTGTTATCCCTGCGTCCAGGTTGCCCTACATTTTGTAACACCAAGTTACCGGACGAAGAACACACCTAACAGACTTGGAGCCTCATCTGCAAGCTCAGATTTACCACCTTCCTGTGAGCATCCTGGCTGACAGGTGATGGATACCTGGCAGTGCTTGTACAGCCCAGGAGCTATTATTTTCTGCATTTTATTCCCTGATGAAAGCCATGATATTTCCTCAAGAGGCAGAAGGTGTAGCCTTGTCTTTAGAGGGAGGAGAAGAAGGAATTTAGGTCTTGTGCTCTTCATGCAAAATACAAAAAGCATCACTGCATTTACATTCTGCAGACAGTGGTGCCTGTAACTACATTTTGGAAGGCTGTCAGTATGTGATAGGTATGATATGAGAAAGCCTTTTGGACTGAACTCTTTGGGAGACTTTGAATGAAATTCAAGAATTTTAAGCTCAGCTTGGTTGTGCCATGGATTAGGATGCCTTGTTGCTTGTGTCCAATGGCCAGATCTAGGCGTGTGCCAAGTTGCAACTTCAAAGTAGAAATTAAATGCTGCAACTGCAGAGCACCTCCCATGTGTAGGCAGCAACTGTTGTTTGGTTTTAGATTGAAAAAATAAACCAGTCACTTTTACATCTACAATTTAGGCAATTAAATTCATACCAAGTCATACTTTAGGAGCCAGTAATTTACTGGATTTCACCCTTGCTGGCTACTTGTGAAACTCTCTGCCTTTGATCCTATTGATGCACCATAAATAAGACTATGCAGATTCTGCTCGTTCTGTGTAAAAGAACATTTGAGGACAAAGAAGTTGGAATTTCACTTCTTGCCATATGGAAGACGCGCAGCTCATCTCTGTTTAGCTGGATCCCAAGCTGTAGCTGATCAAATAACTGTTTCCTCTGGCCTGGATGACAGCAACAGAATGTGTGTGGATGCTACTGTGGCAATAATTTCCAGTTCTGATCAGAAAAGCTGAACTGAGGATAACTGGTTTTTTTTCTCTATGAATTCAAGCTTAAGACTCAGTCCTGGAATCTCGTTTGAGTCTGGGAAAGCAGTGTCTGGAAAGTACTTTATTTCCCTCTCAAGGACTCAACCCTTACCTGCACATACCAGGGGAGTGCTGTGCTGATCCCTGAGAACATTTTTTTAACTACACCAGTTGCAGAACTCGGGCACTCACTGACTTGGTGGCACTTTTTGCCTCATTTGGTTGCATATCAATTCATGGTTCAGATCTGCACTTACTGGTTTGATGGATTCACGTTCGCTGCTCGCGACCCTCTTATTTGTATTTTCATCCTTCAGATCAGAAAGATTCAAGCCCCCAAATAGTGCATGCAGGGGCTAAAGCAGGGTGAATCTGGAGAGTTTTGAGGGCTGCTGTCTCCAGATCATGAATTTTCAGCCATTTGCAAATTGCTCATGTTGCTCATTTCTCCATTTCTGTGTCTTTCGCATGTGTGTGTAAGCACTACTTTTTATGATAGTGATTTTCTAATTCACAACTCTATACTTTGTAAACAGGATGTAAAATATGAAATTTAACTAAAAATGGCATGTTTGCAATGGTGTACAAACTAATGGAAGGGCATTTATTAAGTTTAAATAAAATCGATTAATCTGTCAATTAAAAATAATTTGTAGAATTTTTAAAGTGTTTGAGATTTCAAGAGCATAGTTTTATTTCAGTTTAAGCTTTTGTTTGTTTTCCTGTTTGCTATTTATTTCTGTTTGAAAAAAAAATCAATGCTGACTTTTGGGATATCTACCAATCCTCTAGAGGGCAAAATAAATTTAACTTTAGCTCTCTGAGGAAACAAAAGAGTAACTCTGCAAATAAGCTTTTTTCCTTCCTTGTCTGTGGAAAATTTAAAACATCCTCTTTCTTTGTGGCTCTTGAGCTTTGATTCTCAAGTGTACTTAAGTGCCTAATTAAATGGGAATTAGGTTTTCGAATTCTTGTGTGGCCCTAAGCCTCGGGGTTTAACTGACTTTGTGACACTCTGTGCCTCTCGCTTTGCAGGTGTGGGTATGGCTATGAGAAAAATGGGAAGCATGGCCAAACCAGACGTTTACATTATTAAGGATGGGGACACAATCACCATAAAAACAGAAAGCACTTTCAAAACTTCACAGTTCAGCTTCAAGCTTGGTGAGAAATTTGAGGAAAGTACATTAGATGGCAGGAAAACTCAGGTCAGTATACTAGACTTTCTGTTGAAAAAAAGCAATTCTTTGGGTGTTTTACAGAGGGAGATGCTGTTTTAAAATCAGTTTTGACATCCACACGAACAATGCTTTATTTGATGAGCAGTTGTCTCTGTAAGTCTCATTGAATTTTTTTTAACGTGGATTAAGCAAATTCCAAAGAGGGAAAATGCTGAAATCAATAGTCTTGTGTATTTTGCTGTTTTCATTTTGTAGCAGAAGCATTTTTTTTAGTAAAACTAACAGACCTCTAAATCCCTGTTAAAGCCAAATGCCACTTCATCTGAAGCCTGTGGAAAAAAATGCCATTGATGTTTAATCAGAGGCAATTCAGCCCTAGGGTTAACCTTTCTGCTCTGTCTCATATTTGCATAACAAGAGAGCCTGGTTCAGTATGGGGTGGGATCACAGACAGCAAGGCAAACATGTGAATTACACTCGCTAAGCTCCAGTTTTAGAAGGCAAAGCGTTTCTCCTTGCACTGAGTAGGGAGAACATTTATCCCAAAGGAGGTAAAACACAAAGGATACATCTCATTTCCTCATGTGAGTGCTCTCTGTTTATCACCCCCCTCCCTCCAGCCACAAACTTTCAATTTATCTACTATTGCAAGATCAGATAAATGCTACACAAAAGCTCAAAGCCCATGTAACAAAGAGATGAACAGAGAACATCTTCTGCTCCTGTTAATTGAAATTGTGGATGCTGTCAAAGATCTGTCTGATGCAGGAATGTGTCAGAGCAGTGAGTGAATGAGGAGTTAGTTACTGTAAGAAGAGCATCAATAAAATGTTTAAGATAATTTCTGGTTTTGTAGTTGTCAACAGTAAAATTATTATTGAGTGAGCTGGGGTGGGAATCTTTCATTTGGAATAAGGTGTTGGAAAGCCTCAGTGCTGACCAAATGTCATGGGGAAAATATTGATGCTCAGGTTCTTCTTTCAGACCCTTTTCAGCTTAAAAGATGATGGGTCATTGATTCAAGAGCAGGAATGGGATGGCAAGAAGACCACAATTACAAGGAAGCTCGTGGATGGACAACTGGTGGTGGTGAGTTCAGTCCCACTTTCTGATCCCCAAGTGCTGCTGGTTGGTAGCCTGAAATGTAACTCTAACAGGTGTTTTTCTTCCCTGTTGGTCTGCACTGAGAGGTAAATTAATAAATCAAGCTCTTTTATCTTCTAGGAATGTGACATGAATGGTGTCAAGTGTGTTAGAGTCTACCAGAAAGCATGAGGACATCTTCAGGTTCAGTAGGAACTTGCTGCAAACAACTCAGTTCAGTGGACAGAGCTCCTTTTCACTCCGTATTTTCCTTTTCCCTGTTTTCTAGTATTTCAATGGACTAAGTAGCTGAGTGCAATTCTTTTTAAAGGCCGTGATGTAACTATTATGTAACTATTCTGAACTTAGGTATTAAATAAAATTGTCGAATATATGAAGTGGAAACGTTGTTACTATAGTGGAATTTTAAGTGAGGTTTTATAAAACACTGATTTGGTTTTAGGCTCTACAACAATCTGCCTTCAGCACAAGCCAAAACAATATATGACAAAGAACAATTAATAGAAATCTGAATTTTGACCAACATCCCTACTTTCTAAGATAGTAAAATCTGAAATTGGAACAACTCCACAGCCCAAACTTTGAATGTTTTTTCTAACTTCCTTGTTACAAATCAAATAGAATTGGGTGGATAGAAATATGAGATAAGCTAAATTGGTGTTTAAGTAGTAGAGGAATGGATTTTCAGGGTTAGTTCGGGTTTTTTTGTGTTACAAACACACAGTTTTCTTAATCGCAGTATATATACACCAGTAAGCCAATGAACATGATAAATCTAAGCAAGCACATGCACACTTTTTGAAATGAAGACTTATTTTAAGAAGACTTTTCCTAGCAAAACTCTTATTCCACATCTAGTAACATTCTAAAAGTTCTGAACCAAAATCTATGAAATACTCCCTAAAACTTAGAGCCTCATTTTATTTTATTTTATTTTTTTAAACTTGTTTGAAACACCTAGCAATGGAGTTTATATGCTTTGAAGTGCCATAATAAATAATCAGAAATATCAGTGTCTTGAGTATTACTTTTACACTGGTTGGGAAACAGAGCCTATAATGCCACTATTCTGCCAAAGAGATGTCAAATTACACAAAAATAAAAAGGTTTAGGTGAATTTCTGTGATACCAGACAAGCATGTCCTAAAGGTGCAACCATTTGGTTACAGGAAGGTTCCATGAATTCAGGAGCCTGGGGGATCGTGCAGTTGCACAGGTCCTGTTGGCTGCATCCATCACTGCAGAATCTGTTGCTGCTTCTGATATGTTAGCTGCTCAGTGTATGTATCATATTACTGAGCTTCTTCAAATAGAAAAATCTGTTATTTTGTGTTCATTCTGCTAACCATGGAAAGTGACTTTTTCCATAATTTTGGACCATTTAGCCTTTTCATAATTTTATGACTGCTTATGTCAGCCCCTTTACCTCTGTCATCTGAAAGCATTTCTTGCCAGAGAATATTTCTTGCAATTTCTTTCCATGGCTCCTTTTTGAGTTGTCATTTTTCACATTATTTTCTAGTAGCATTTTTCCTCATTTTAATATGAACCCTAGAGATAGAGGGTATCTTCCTATACAGACATTAGAAATAGATGGAATCTACCCATAGAAGTAATATGAAAAACAAAATGATCTGATAAGGGACCTATTAAGTTTCAGATCAGAAATACACTAAACAGCATCAGGCATAATATGAAAATCCTGCCTCCCTTCCTAAAGAGAGTGCTACTGCTTTCAACTGGGCAGTAAGCCTTCTGTGGGGTCACTGGTCTATCACTTACCCCTGCTTGTTTACTCCTGATCCTGGGTAGTGTCAACTGTTTATCTTTCATTTGAATGGAAAAACAGCTCAATGTCTTTTATAGGACATCCGTTTTGATTACAATGGGATCACTTCTTGTAAAACAAAAGGCAGAGGAGTATCTTTTTAGAGTGATTTCCTTTGGAAACAAGGCTTATAAAGTTTGCATATCTGTGCTGTCCAAATTCAGCTACACATGAAGTAGAGGCTAGAGATCCCAAACATAACTATTCTTCCACAAATGTCATTAAAATACATGGCCTGATGAAGGAGATGGACCATTAAAGTACCTTGATGATGGAAAGACTGCACATGGAAGTGACACTTTGACATTAAAGAAAAACATAACAAGCTCTCTTGGCACAGAAGCTGACCAATGGTAAGAGGCAGATCAAGAGGAAACTGGAATTCTTTGGAGCTAATTCTCCAGAACTATTTAGGCTCACATATTTATTTGCTTTATTTTGATGTCAGCTTCAGCCTCAGTTGCCAGTAACTTCAATGTCTGCGTATTGCGACCCAGAACTACCATATATGCAACCTGTTTGTGTAAGACACTACACTTAAAATGACAATTGTTTTATAGTACAGCAAGCCAAGATTTATAATGCTCAAGACTTGAAAATATATTTAGTTCCCAGTTTCCTCCTATTATTTATTATGCTAGAAAAAAGCTTCACTCTTCATGAGTGTACATGCACAATACTCTCATCAGTGCAAAATAACCAATTGTCCTGACATTTGAATGACTGTAGTTCACTGTATCACATAAGAAGGCAGAAAATAAGACTTCTGAGTAGAACTGAAAAAGAAGAAGTTGTGCCTTATCCAGCCAGGACTGCTTTCTAATGCTAAAGAAATAAATAAGGAGACAAGTTTTTTGTGACATTTTAGTGCTCGTTTTTTGGAATACTTTGGAGCAATGAAAGAATCATGTTCAGCAAATGACGCAGCAAGTAGAACTGGCTCAAAGAGAAGCAGTTTCCATATCCAACACACGTTCACTTAAAGTCAGGAGCAGTGTCCAATTTATATCTTTAAATCTCACTGTCTTCTCAAATTGGTGTAGTTCTGCTGTTTACATGGAAGAGGCTGCTGTTAATGTGTTTGTTTGTTTGTTGGTGAGTGGGTGAGTAGGTGGAGTTTTTTTAGTAGTGAAGTGGGATAAAGGAGTAGAAAATGAAGTTGTTTAGTAATTTAGATCTGATATTCTACCACATTAGGGAAGTCTCTTGTTTGAGCTTTCCAGGAACACAAATGAAATGGCATCGTGCTTTGTGGAGAGTGTACTGGCATTGTATAATGCTCAGACTATTAAGGATTTTCCTGTTATGGTTTGGTTTTATGATTTATTTCAAAATTGTTATTCTACTCTGCCTGCATTCTCTGCAATTAACACTGGCTTTTCCTTTTCCTCTCCGCTTCCTACCTCACGCATGCCCTCCAGATCAAAGTTTTTTAAAAAACAAAGTCAATGCTAGGAAACATCTCAGTTTTCTGAGGTTATGGTCCCACTGATAGCTGCCAGCTGTCCAGAAAAAAAGCAGTGCTTATTTCTTCAAGTGTGAAGATCAAGTGTAGAAAGACAGTTTTGCTCTGCCATTGGCCACTTGGGCTATATTAACGGGAACTCAAACATCTGAAAAGCAAATTAATCTCATTGAATAGGCACTCTTCTTTTTCTTTTTCTTTTTAGGTTAAGGCTTAAAAATCTTGTATTGTATAAACCACCTTATATATTCTACATAATATTATGTCCTATGAATTCTGTTGCTTCATAAAGCAGTGCATTCAAAGTAACTCTTATTAAGGTCAGATGCTGAAAATAAGTGCCCTGTAAATATTACTTAGGGTTCTGAGAGACCTGGATCCCTGCCCAGAAGCCCCATTTCAGCTCAGCCTGGGGTGTCAGTCTGTGCCTGAGCTGGTTATCAGAGGAGTCAGTCTCCAGCTTTGGTATCTTCAGATTTTACACAAAAATTCATGCTTAAAACTAATTACTCTGAAGGAACTGCCATACAGTTTATATTCTACATAAAATGTTTTAACAAAAATAAAAGCAGTAATGCAGATCAGTTCTACTCAGACCTTTGCTGGTGACCCTGCCTGAGTATGTGCTGACACAATGAATGGATTAGAAATCTTTGCACTATGTTGATTATTTGTGACTGTAGGGGAAAAATCCCAGGGTGAGAGTGGGTGGGAGCAAGTTAACATATATTAATTATTCTTTGATGCCTAATTTCAGTTCCATTGTTCAGCCCTGAGAGGATTTAGTACTATTTTCTTAGGTTTTGGAGAAAATCCAGCATCTGTGTAAACACATTTTTGTCCCATGGCTCTTCTAGCTTTGCCTTTTCAGCCCTTGTACATCAAATTAAGGTTTTGTTGACACTTCCCAGAATGGTTTTACTTCATACTATTATTTCAGAGGAAAAGGAAACACTATGAGGGACCCTGCTCCCAAGAGTGAATTTGGCTTCCTTTCCAGCAAAAATGTTTTCAAAAATCAATTCCCTCTACCATGTGGACTTAATTATATTCTGAATCTATTTACATGTGAAGTTCATTATAGTTTCAGAAGAAATGTAAAGTTTCTGCAACACATGCAACCTAGAACCAGTTCCAGATAATGTCCTACAAAAATCTGCTGAATCCCAAATAGTATTGTTGACACTTTAAAATAAATAGCATGCTTGTCATTAACCACAGATGTGCACTCTGAAATTAAATACCAGAAGACAAATATTCCAGTCTGAGGACCATGCATACCACTTACCTAGGACTGGACTTTTGTTCCTCCAAGCAGAGCATCTGGTACCCTTGGGAATTCCTGCTTGAACCCATTGAGTCTACCTTCAGAAAGGGCATTAGCTAAGGGTGAGCTCAACTCATTGTGCAGTGCAAATGTCCAAAGGATGACTAAGGGTCTGAGTGCAGTTTTGAAGCTGGGAAGGCAGTGAGTTGCTGCTGCATACCCCAGGGGCATTCTTGTTCTGTGGCTTGGATGTCTGTGGCATGATCTTCTGAAGCCGTGTGATATAGTCCTGCATGGTGATCAGCAAATTCAAAAGCATCAAGAATAGGATACCCTGCATGGCTTGACCTCAAGGGAAACCTTGAACTGAGATCAGAGAGTCCTTGACAGGGAGTTTCTGGCTCCTTGGGTACATGGTAAGTTGAACTGAAGGCAACTCATACTGACTCTTCACTCTAGAAATTACGGCCTTGTTATGGCAATTTAATTCTCTAAGTAGCAGTAGAGTATGCCAGTAGGAATTATTCCTATTTTATTGCATAGTGTAATTAAGGCAAAATATCATTAATACTATCTCTTAAACTGTAAAGCAGTATCTGGTACTGGGATTTGCTCTGAGTGCTTTCTGTTGTCTCACCCCATTCTCCCAAACTGCCTTGCTGTGTACAGATTGCAAACAAATAAAGTTCAGAAAATGAGATGTTTCCATTCTTTTACGTTTACATTTTCTATTGGTGAGATGCAGAATGAAAATGCATGGTGCATTTTTCTGCTGGGGGTATTGTTTGAATAATTGTGTTCTCATTGCCCACTTCATGGAATATGGAATTTCTGTAAAGGACTAGCTTAAGTGCTGGCTGCTTTTCTGAAACTGTGACACAGGAAAGGAAGCCAGTCAAATAGAACAGAAATCACAGATGCCTCAGTGCCTTAACATACTCACTTCTCTTTCCCCTTGCTGTTAGCACAACACAGTCCATGCTTATCTGAGCATTATCCTTCTATATGCTCACTTTTTTCATAAAGATTATTATTTTTTCCTATTTCTTTTAAAGATTATCAGGTCTCTTGGGTTCAGATTCTGAACATCCAGCTGTTGTGGTAAACTGGAACAGGGATTAAGAAAGATAAGAATGAATACGTGTATCTTGTCCAGTCTCTACCTTTTTATTTTTTTAAGCTTGTTTCTTCACTCTGTTTTTCAGAACCAAGAGAACAACGAAAACTAAGTGCACAACTTTCCACTCCAACTACATGCAATGTTATCCATTTCAGCCATCTTGAAAGTCTGATTTTAAAGCACTAAATGTCTAAGCAGTGTTAGCCAAAGATTTAATTGTTTCCATATGCTCTTTGTTCTTATGCTTGTGGTGAAACGGTTTCAAGCAGAATTTTCTTCAGTATTTAATCAGTATAATCCTGACGTAAGAAAATAGATAGATATGTGTTTACCCAGAAAGCAAATCTCTGCTGAATTTATTTTTTAAAATAGCGACAGTGTTACTAATTTCTGAATGTAATTTGTGATAATCAAATGAAGTTAACAACTTAATCTGAAAAGATCTGTTTCCTTTATTAATCTGTCAGCTAAAGCTCCACAGACCTGGAAAAATTTCATCATATCCTGATGGAATTGGAACTCAAGTTTCAAGTTGGAATGCAAAAATTAATAGCTTAATTTTTGATTTCTGACTTGTTATCTTAATTGACAGGGTTCTGAGATTATCCCTCATGTTTTGGATCTGCTCCTGGTTAGTTTTATCAATCAAATATACATTACTTTGGGAAGTTACTCAATTATATCCTTACCCTGTGATGAATGTCCAAGACACAGTCATAGGTCTGCAGAGGAGAAGGAAGGAACGATTCAAATTAAATATGCTTTGATACAAAATGACCAAAATAATAAGTCTGTGAAGAAACATCTCCCCTGAGATTTTTCTGTTACAGAAAACACAAATCTGAAAAATTACCTGTCCTTGGAAACTAAAGTGTACCAAACCTTTAGGAATGTTTAAAACATCATAGATAAAGCTGTGAAAACTCAGGTCATCAGCCATAACTCCAATTCATGTAGATATTGACTTATTTGGGAGTGGCTAAATATCCCTCCTTGTGATTAAAAACATTGTCTATGTGAGAGGTTGTCCAGGCATCTACTGGAATTTCCCTGTCCCCCAGCTGATAATCCTGTTGGTCTGCTGTGTCTTTGTTCCACTGTAATTGACTATTTTCTTAGAGATAACATCAAATTTTCTCCTCTATTTAGTGAGATTTCTCTGGTCATGTTGTACTCCTGTCTTTCAATTTCAGGAGATGCTTTGCACTTTTCCGTAATTTCTTCTATAGATTTTACTAGAGAGTTACCTTCTGCTTTGAGGCTGAATCATACTGAAGTGGATTTCTGAGCTGGATTCCTGCTAAAATCAAGAGCTAAGTGCATTTATTACAGACACTGAGAGCATCTTGTGAAGCAACAGCCTTTGATATCAATGGAAAGCCTTGCATTACTACAGTATGACTGGATTAGGCTTTAGTAATGAAAACTAATATTAGAAATTAAGAATTAATAATTTTAAGAAACATTACTGAATCTTTAAATTATGAAATTTTATCATCTTCTTGATGTTTGTAATACTTATGATGGGAATGGAGTTCACTGGGAACACAATTCAAGCGGCACAAAATGTTTGATAGATTCATATATTCACATTTATTTTGATGAGCCTAATGCTTACAGCAGAAAGGAGAGATCACTGTTGCTGTTATGGTTTTATTATGCTCTCACTGTCTTATTCTTGGAATAAAGAGTAGCATGTGGAATCGAGTAGAGAATGAAATGTAATTGATTCTCTTGGTGTTATTCTTATTTAATTACCTTTTTATAGAGAAAATATTTCTCTTACTTGCCTTCAATAGTATCAACAGATTTTAGTAGGAAGACGATGCAGTTGCATCAGAATATTCAGTTAACATTTCACTGTTAACTTTGATCTATTTTTTTCTTTAATTTAATGCTTATTGGGACATCTTTTGAAGAGAACACCAATAAAGCATGTTGTAGAATATCATGCCTGTTACTTCATGTCACAGAAAAGAAACCTGTGATTAATTTTTTACTACCTTATACAATGGACTGTTATCCTTGCAAGTCTTGAAATTAACTTTATGTAATAAAATGTCAGTTATTTAATAAGCAGAGCAACTTTCTTTGCATGTTAAGTTGCATATAGATGCATCAAGGTGAAAAAGGAAAACATTATGCTATGTTATAATTGTGAATCCAATGGATTTAGAAAAGCCAGATTAATTTAGTGTATAGGTGTCATTACCAGCAAAATTATGCTACATGAGATATCTCTTGTGACTCCAATTGTTCTTTGAAAGATACACTTGAATGTAATTTGATGTAATTTCAGATGTTATTTGAGAATAATAGGTTGCATGAATGAAAGCATGATTTTATTAACAAATTACTCTTAATGCTGAACCAGAGCAAATTTTCTCATGTGATGTGCACTTCAGGGGTGCATTTTACAGGTGCACTTCTTGTAGGGCAACCACAGCATATCTTCTGTCCCCTTTTTATCCTTCGGTGAGGCTAGGTTTACCATTTTACGTAGTAAAAGGCCTCTTCAAAAAATAAGTTTGAACATTTTACTGATATTGCTCATCTTTATATTAGGAGGTTTAAAAGGCTTTTGCTTATTCCTGTTCTGTGACAAGATGGATTTAGTGTAATTAATGCAACTTTTCTTTTTTATGGGTTCTTTAGTTGCTAATATTCCCACTTTAGTAAAAGAAGAATTTCCAAAGGATTCCTTATGAGTGTTTAATGTTCTACTGCTGTATACTGGATTTATTTTTAAAATTAAGGAATATTTAAGCTGAAAGGACTCAGATGCTAAGCTCAAGTATAACTGTGCAAATGAAGTTTTATTCTACTGAAGCCAAATACATAATTTTATTTTTTATGGAATGACTGAATTTAACAGTCTCCTAGTTTCTTGAATGTTTTGCAATAGTTTGCTTTCCCTTCCCTTCCCTTCCCTTCCCTTCCCTTCCCTTCCCTTCCCTTCCCTTCTCTTCCCTTCCCCTCCTTTCTCTTCCCTTCTTGCAAGGGAGAGCACTGTTCTTCATTCCTATTCCAATTATATCCCAAAGAAATGCATTATACAAAAAACAATAAAAAGCAGGGAAGGATCTTTTACAGAATGTTTAAGTTCTTCTTCCACCCCCAAGCTGAATCAATGATGTCTATGTTGTCCCTGAGCAGTAAGATTCGAGCTATTTGTAAAACATTTCACACATGTGGAGATCCCACATTCTTCCGTAGTAATATTATCCAACTATTTCTAAGGAAAATGACAGGTCCCTCTTGCAAAGTTTGACCCTGCCCCCTCTTTCATGAATTGATGTGGGTGCCGACATCCTGATTAAGGTCTTTTCCTTCTCATCATTCTTCACAATTAGACAAATGCTTTCTTGGCAACTCCCTCTCAAGATTTTTTGCTCCATGGTTTTTCTTCTGTCTTTCTTACAGGCTTTGCCTGTGCATGCAGGACAACACTGGTATTCTGCTATTTGCATTGTTGACAAGGAGCAGGGACTGATAAGGCCCTACTATCAAACTGATTGTTTCTGCAGGTTCTGTTTACTCTGGGTTTACGTAATGCAGAGTCCATTCAGACTTGGGATGTACCACAGCCGCATGCTGAGGCTGCCCCTGTCACTGGTGGTGCTGTGCCCTGCACAGTGACTCTGCTTCTCTGCTGACCCAGTGGGTCACAATTTCTTGGCTCCCCTGCAAGCCTCAGGATTAATGTGGGAAAATGGAAGTGTGGTGCTGAGTGGAATGAATCAATCCAGTTTCCATTTTTAACTGCAGTTATGCTGTTTAGGTTGGGATGAAGAAACAGATGGTCCTTTAGAAAATCCTGAAGAGTTTCACCTTCAGCATCTGATGTATTACTTTTTCCATATGAGAAGAATTTGCTTTTATCTCTGATGGCATACAGCTTGTACCTTGATTACTAGGCAAGATGAGTTTTCTTCCTGCCTTTACACCAGTGATCTAGGAAAATAAATTTATTTCTCTTAGTGCGATCTACAAGGGTCACCTAACAAAGTTCCCTTGGACAAGTGCCTAGAACTAAGCAGTCCAAGAAAAATTTTCATTTGCCAAGTCTGAAAACAGCCTAGGGACTGATGTAGGATCTTTTGTTCATGTTCTTCTAGACAATGCAGTTACTGTAGTTTGAGTTTTATTCCTTTATAGACAAACCTAGCAATAGCATTTGACAGGAGTTATAACAACTGTGGAGTCGGACTCATCTCACCTCAACTGGAGGACCAAGCTGAGGTGCTTTTCTCCTGGCACAGCAGTGATGAAGGGCAGACATGACCTGGAAAAGCCAGGTGGCAATCTGAGGAGTAAACTGCCAAGCCCACTGCAAACACCCTTTGGTGTCTGCCAGAGACATTCATGGTACACTCTAGCACTAGAAGCCATGTCACAGTAGGAGGAACAGAGCCTACCCCTCACCCCACAAACCTGCCAGGAGTCGTGTGAATCACACTCCGTGCTCCAGTTCATGAGTCACACTAAGTATATACAAGCTGTGCATATGTATTTGGCTGGAACCGCATGCTTGCAAGCTGTGTTTTAGTAGATCTGCTGTCTAGCTGTGCAAAAATTGTTTAGTTATGAAGTCAATTGTTTTTGGTTTTTTTATCCCTGTTAAAGATCTTTAAATGAATATTTTGTGTTTACAGACAGTGGCACAGAAATAGGCACTGTTACTAATCAACTGAATGCCTGTCTCTGAGGAGTTTTGTGTTATGTTGGACTCCATTGTTTTGATTTCTTTTACATACTTCTAAAAGTCACTGGATGTTGTTGTGCCTACCACCAAAAGCAGTTTTCTTCTAGAAATCTCCAGCATAGGAGATTGTGTCCGCTTGGGTCAATAGCTTGGGTAGCTGATGAAGAGTTCTGCCCTGCAACAGCAAGCACGTTGTGCCTCTCTAGGTGCCAGCCCCCAGTCAGCCCATTCATGCTGACACATTCATGCTGTGCTGTCCCTGCATCTGACCATGACACCCAGCTGACCTCTGTGCATCAGCTGGATGTGTGCTCTTGATCTGGTCTCTTTGTGAAGTTCATAAATTCAAGGGGTTTTGTTAAGGTATTGACACAGACTTCTCCATGGTCCATCTAAGTTCTGAGCCCATGCCTTGGGAAACACTCACATTTTTCTGTTGAATATACAGAATATCTTACATGATGTAATAGTGCTAAGTGTCACATTTAAAGGATGATTTTGTAAAGAGACAAAAATGAACTGGCTACACTACTTTCCTTGGTTTTCTCCATGGTCTTGAAGAATCAACAGTTTTGCCCTACCCCAGTTGTTGTTCTTTTGATGCCATCACCCACAGCTCCCACACTCACCTCCTGTTTCATGAAAAGGACTTGGGTAATTGCCTGATCACCTTACTCAAACATGTATAATCACCTAGTGCCACCCCACCTCAGAAATGTTTCATACAGCTGAATTTTCCCATTGTTTACATGATGGGTTCCAAAGGGTGGTTGCCTCAGACAGGTGTGCTTCATCCCCAGGGAGAGAATTTGTTCAGCTGTGTCTTTTCTCAGATTACTGCAGTAACTATCTTCCAGTAGGAATACTAAACCCTTTCCTCCTTTGACTGACCCACCCCCTACTTCCTCTTCCTCTACAATATTTGCATTTTTGTGCCAGGACCACTAGGTGTCACAAGTACTCACAACTAAAGTATGAAATCCTCCAAAATATTACTCAAGACATCTTGAAATTTTCCTAATCAAAGGGTCCAAGAAATTTGGTATAGACCTGATATGTATGTGAGAGCTGCTGGATGTAATAAAAAAGTCAGATACTTCAAGCTGGTGCTTACAGAGCAGATCTGTGTTGTTCCATAGCAAACCATTTAGCATTCAAGGGATCTATACCTGTTGTGGAAGGTCCTTAATTCAGATAACCAGAGAAAACTTAAAAATTGGATATGAATTGAAAGATCAGCAGACTGTGTCTAACACAGAGAAATATGCTGGTGAAACAGGGTGTGTAGAAGTAGAATACAGAAAGAGTGCCATCCTGAAAAGAGGTTATGGTTAAGAAACAGAACAATCCTTTGGTTATATTTAGATGATTTTCAAACTAAAACTGAGTTTTACATGCCAATAATGAGACATCTCTCTTTTCTTCCCCCTTCCCCCCCTATTTCCAGCCTATCTGTTTATAAACTAACCAATCATTCTTGCCTAGCAGTATGAATTTTACATTAGCTGGGAGGATGTATTCTCAAGCTTCCTAGTGGGAACCACACTACACCACTAGTTGACTTCGTGGGACCCCAAGACACTGATCTTTTCTGAAGAGGGTATTTCAGTGGTTTCAGATGTCACAAAGCGTTAACCCTGTAAACCCACATTTCATTTATTTATTTATTTATTTATTTCATTTATTTATTTATTTCATTTATTTAAATTATAGGCAGGTATTTTCTTTTCAGAGTGTACTTTTCTACCTAAAAACAAGCTTTCAGCACTCCCCCAGCACACAGCACATCCACCCACACAGGCACTACCTGTCCTTTTGCTGCTTTTGGAGGTGTGGCTCAGTGCACCATTATACTCTGCACTGAACAAGCAGAACAATTTCATTTTATATTTTCTATGTAAATGCAGGGAAACCCAAATCTTTCCATCCAGGGCCTCGATTCAGCTGAGTCCTGTGGAAGCCACAGGCATTTGCAGCTTCCCAGTGACACCTGCTTACATCAGTTAGGTCTGAAGCTGGAGCAAGGCACAGGAGTGGAAGGAGGTGAGCACAGATGATGAAAACTCCTTTGCAAAGGGAGTATGTATGAATATTAGTCTAATGATAGTTCTGCTTCTGGAATTATAATCTACAAGATCACCCTACATCTTGCAACAGGATTCTGAAGACACTGCAGTCGGGACTGGATTCCCTGTGTTTCTTACCTCTCCAATTCCTGTAAGACCCTTTCCATGCATTTCAAAAATTCTCTATAAACTGCATGCCAAAGGCTCTGTATCCTGTTATCTGCCACATCACTTAACTAATTTATTCTAGCATTTTTAACTTGTTAGATAGTATAAAGAGAGATGCATGGGAAACAGGATTGATGAAAGGTTTTAATGCTGCCATGGATCTGTTCTGAGCATATTCAGAAATACATCTTTCCTCCTTTTGCCATATTTTAAAAACTATTTTCCTCAAAATTAAAACAGTTTTATACACAGTAATTAAAAATATTGCACACAGTTAGGGGCTTGATCAAATGTGGTATTATTGCATGACATCCAAACAGACAGACAGTATTATCACTCTGGAGTGGCCTATTATACTGTCATTTTAAGCTGGCAAGATGAGAGCATAATGGCTTGGGGCTACACCAGATGGTGAATTTAGGCACTGAAAAGTACTCCAGATCTCCTGGAATAGAATGAATCACCTGGAAAGAAGCAAAGACCATTCACTCCTTTTCTAAAATAGTATTTCAAAGATAAAGATTGACATCATCATGTAGCTGTGAGTTATTTCTTACTAAAGCTGCGTAATACCTACTAGTCATGCTGTACAGTTCACTATCAGTCAAATTAATCATTCATTCAAGACAGCTAATTTGGTTCTAAATGCACTATTGAATGAATGCTGAATATTACTAACTATTACTAAGTAGCCACCTGATGCACCTTTATGACATTATGTTTGGTATATTGCTGCAATAATCTAAACTGTGCTTAAAGGTAGAGTTCAGTTAGAGATAATATTTTGTTAATAACCTACCCTGTAAACAAATACAATCAATTATGGCAGGAGGTAATTGCAGTGTTGAATCATTTTCTTACGACACTTAAATAAGTAATCAGATTGATTCAGAAAGATTTTGAACTTTACTTGTATTTGAATGAAGGTGTGTCCTGGACCATAATAGGTGCAATGACAAAGATAAGATTAGGGAGGTGCCAGCTTTCTGCTGGATTTACATAGGTTTAAGGTACCTTTGTAATAAGGAAAGACTTTTGTTGCCCAGTGCTTCATGAAGAACAGGCATTTCCCAGGCAGAAATCTATCTGTGTATCTCCACTTGTGGGGCCTGGCCTTTTTAAGAATGTTTCCTCTATTTGCCAGCCAGAAACAATAATAGAAAAAAAGAAGAATGATACATTCTGCTACCACTGGGGTGTGCCACTTAAAAGGATTATAATTTCTGCCCAGTAATTCATTCTCCTGCGGCTTCGTGCTGGACCAGCGCCCTTTCCATTCACATGGAACTTTTTGTGTGTGAAAAATCAAACCACTTGGCAAAATGCTGAAATCAGTCATCACTCTGTTCTTCTAAGAGAGAGGAAACAAAGAATGAAGAGGTGCAGTTTCTTGGCCAGTGCCACACAGACATAGCAGTCAAAGACCAGAGGAGAGTCCGTGTGCCTACTGGCAAGATTCATCACTCCTGAAATTTGCCATTTGGATAGTCCTTTGCTGTTAGATAAATAATTAGTCTCTTTGTCTTATCAGCAGGAAATCTCCAACATTTGCAGAGACAAGTTCATCCTACCTCCCTTGCACGCCTGTTTTGTAAGAGGATATCCCCTCAAGAACATATCTCTTTCTTCCTTCACTGGTGAGGTGAAGACAAGACAAAAACCTGTCTGAGATACCCAAGTTTTAGAGGATGAGTTTTAAAAGTGAGTTGAATCCCACAGCTAGTGCATTTCATAACCCTCTGAAGCATGTTTAGACTGGAGAAGAGAAGGCTTAGGGAGCAGCAAAATGCACCCTTACAGTATTTTTGAGGAGATTACCTAGAAAAGGGAGTCAATCTCAATACTAACTTGCATGGTGGGATAATGAAATGCAATTATCACAATCTGAAATAGGGCACTATCTGACTGGATAAAAAGAGAAGTGTTTCCCCTCTGAGAACAGCCATGAAGTGCAAGAAATTGCTCTGAGATCTCTGAGCCTGGAGGTTTTGATGTCAAGATGGATCAAGGCCCTCAGCTGCCTGGTCTGAAGACAAAGGTGCTCCTGTTTTGAGAAGGGGATTGAATGGTGACCTCCCAGAGTCTCTTCAGGCCTAAGTGAGCAGGGAGGCTGTGTTGTCTTTCATGCTGGAACATCACACGAGAGATATGCCCATATATTGGGACAGACTGTGAAGGTAATGCAGGATCTAGGCAAGGTTTAACACAGACGATTGTATCAGATGGTGATAAGACACCAGGATCAAATTTAGGTTCAGCTGGCACCTCCAGTAACAGAGTTTCTGGAAGCATGTCTGTTCTGATGAGAACTTGACATGGCACATGTGTGATGGCTTTTGCCTTGGTGCGTGGGGAGAATGTAAGAAGTAAAATCTGTTTTGGAATATGAGTGAGAATGAAATTTAAAAAATAGCACAGAAAAAAGGTAGTATGCACACGGAAACATAACTTAAAGAGACTCAGAGAATGGCTGATTGATGAGTATATAAATTAGGTAAATGGACTACGCTTCATTAGGTTTAAATATTTCCTCTGAAGACAGTTATTAAGTGAGATTTTTTTAAAGACTTGATTTGAAAAAAAGTAAATCAATATTTGCAATCAAGAATGAAAATTAAATTATACTGTAGGTGGAAAACTAAAACATGTTTTAGTAACAGAGGCCAGTCAGGGAAATGTCACACAGGCAAATGCTTGAGCCTGCTGAAAATTGGTGATATAAACTGGTATAAAGAGAATATAAATGATAGGTCACTCAAATTCTGTGCAATTTGAGAAATATTTAGTCTGTGCCCTAAATTCTGCAGAGTTACAATCTGGAGCACTCTTGGCTTTTGCCTTGGGGGCACAATGTAAAGTTTGTGCACAGATTTCCCAGTGGCTTTTAGAGCAGACTCGCACAACAAAAAGGAGCCAAGTCAAGGTTAGATTTTGATTTCTCAATGCATTGCTAGCATATTTCCTATTGCAAGTAAATTGCACAAAAATGTCTATAAATAGAACAACTCAGTATACAGACATTGCAATGAGCAAGTGCTTTTAACTGTTGAGGGTCACCTAATTATGTTCTTTTGCTGAGCAATAAATAAGAGAAGAATGCTGCAAAGTGATTAGTGAGCAAGACTAGAAGGCACTGACACTAATATTCTGTATTACTTTCAGCAAATAGAATTACTTACACTTAGACATTTAAAACCATGTGCTTATGTGTCTTTTAACATGTGCTTTTATCCTCTGTGCATTTCTTTCTTATCTGAGAGCTATAATGAGAATACTTCTCTACCTCACAAGCATTTATCGAAATGCTCAGCAGTAAAAAAATGGGGTCATAGAAGTAGTTGAGGGAAAAGGCTGTAAGAAGGAGACCAACTTGGTAATGTGTTTAAAAAACTATGCTAATCACGTCCTTGCAGTAATTTTATTTAAAATTATGTAACCCGCCTGGCTTTGATTAGCCCCACCTTAAATGATACTCTTTGCCCCTATACTCGCTGAAGTATTAATGTGGCATGCCCAGAAACAGACATTGTCTGCTTTTTTGTCCTCAGATTTAGATCTGAAAAACAAGGAAGGTTTTATATTTATAATTTTCCCCTTTAGCTTTCCTGGAAGTTTCCATTGCTCAGTACTGCCTCCAGGTACTGCCAGCACAACGCCCTCAGGGAACAAGGCCTGAACCAAAACTACCCTGCAGGTGCCCAACATGAAAAGGATCTTGACTTTACCATTTTTCCCTTTCAGTCCTGCTCAGGCTGATGCCATTGTTAACACTTCAGAGGAAATGATACCTCAATAATCAAAACATAATGGGGGCATTAGAATATTTACAGACTTCAAAGCATTTTCATCCAATGGAATAAAGTAGGCTACTTAACCAGTATTTAGAATTTATTTTGCTCTCTTCTGTGCTGTTTGCAAGGTATTGGAAGCTCCTCCTCCAGTCTCCACCCACTGCCAGAAGCACCTGTGATGCCATGGCCCCCTGTTTTCAGGTCAGGCCACTGACTGAAGTTAATTACATCCTTCTTGCATGGGAGGAACCATATTAAGTTGTTGATGTTTCATTTTCCTGTTTTGAAATCAAAAGACCTCTGCAATCCATGGAATGCATAGGCAAGCTACAAAAGTATGATGTGCAACAGTGTATATGATCAGAAGTCCTAAATGCACTGTTGGAATAGCACAAGGTTCTTGGTTCAGTTGCAAAACAGTTGCAATTCAAATTCAAAACTATCATGTTGTAAATGTCTAAGGCTTTTATACACATCTCATAGCATAATATAAGCAGTGGATGCCCTTCTGGAGGTCATTTAGTGCAACCTGCTGCTTGAAGTAGGACTACCACTGTCAAGGTGCTGCATTACTGGTGTCAAGTCAGGCATAGATTTGTTTTAGCTGGGTCTTGAAAAGTCCAAGGTGTTGACTCCATTTGAATACACCCAGACTGATTTGGTTTTTTGCTGGCCAGCAGCCAGAATGCTGTATAAGAAACATCTTCAGTTGCAGTGGCAAGGCAAGGGCCAAACCCAGAAGCAAGAGCTTCTCACTATTTCCAGCGGAGCCCATTTTACCCAAAGAGGAGTGAAGGTTTGGTAGTTACTGATAAATATTGTGAAAATGATATGCCACTGGGGATTGTCAAGTATAATCTGCCCAATGTTGTGATAGGCAAAATAAAGCTCAATGGCATTTTGTAGTGAGGGTCTGTGCAAGAGGTGCAGCTGCCCCCAGGTCACCTGATTATTGCAGCAATTGCTCTCTGGTAAGTACTATTAAAAGCTCTTTTTCCACTGGAGAACAGTATAAATAAATGATTATCACCATCCCCAAAGCTGTACTAATTGCCATTAAGTGGGCTCAGAAGGAAACAGCTTACTATTATCATCCAGCCAGCCCACTGGAAACCCAGTTTCTGAGACTGTGCACTTTTGGATGAATGGACAAGCAGTGCTGGCTTCTAATGCCTTATGGTGGAGGGGGCTGAATTACTGAATTGTGTGTTCCTCTGTGAAGGAAAAATGTCATTTATAATGTAGGTGTGTCACATGTAAAACTTCCAGTAGGTTTCTTCAAACTCCAACTTTTGCCTTGCTGAATGCTTCTCTTGTTCCTAATGACTTTCATCTTCCTTCACAAATTCCACAAAAATTGGGCAGGAGAGATTTCTTCCAGTCAGAAAGTGGCATATTCCTTAACACATTACCTTCCATAACAAAGACAAAGTTTATTTTAAAGGTGATATTGAAAAATGATACAGCCCCAGCAGTGGATCCTCTGTCTACACAGAGTGAGTAAAACTGCCCGTGTTGCTTTCCCAGCCACTGCCATTTGGCTGTCAGCTGCAAAGGAAACTTTTCAAATTTGCTCTCCATACTTCAGGTTATTGCCAGTTTTCTGAATCAGTACCAAATGTAGTGAAGATTTTTTGTTGTCTCATTCCTAATAGATAAAGGAGTCAAAAGTAAGAAGGTCATCTAAGGGAGGAAAGAAGAGTTGCCATCATATAGTTATAACTTTTCCACACAGCTGTCCTGTGCCTGACATGTACCACTAAACTGAGGCTGTAAGACTGGAAGTAATTTCACAGAATCACAGAGCTGTTAGGGTTTGAAGGGACCTCTGGAGATCCAGTCCAAACCCCCTGACAAGGCAGTGTTACCTAGAACTGGTGACACAGAAACGTGTCCAGGTGGGTTTTTTAATGTCTCCAGAGGAGCAAACTCCATGACCTCCCTGGGCAGCCTGTTCAGTGCTCTACCTCCCTCAATGTAATGTTCTTCCAATGAAAGGAGGTGACATTTCTTTTGTTTTAATTTTTAGCCATTGCTCCTCATCCTGTTGCTGGACATCACTGAAAACACTCTGGCACCATCCTCTTGACACCCACCTTTGATGTATTTACATGTATTGATGAGATTCCTCTCAGTCTTGCCCTCTTTGAGGATGGGGATAAAGTTGCTCAGTTTATCCATTAAGTATTCTTCATTACTTTTTTACTTTTTGAAATGGCTATATCCAGGAATAGGTATTTCTCATTTCTTATTAGAAAAAATTGTAATGCTTACTCTGTTTTCCCATGATACTCATTCCTCTGCGTAAAATTAATTTGATCTTTTGAAGTCAAACAACACTTCATTTTTAATTGGCCTGTGGAAGTTAGAAAATTAGGAATTTGATGATATGAAAATGAGGTTTGCCTCCTTCACAAAAACACTTCAAAGCCTCAGAAATCAATCCTTCACATTTTTTCATTAACATTGCATTTTATGGCACAGGCAGGTAAAACTTGAATGAAGCTGAAATTTCAACCAGATTTCTGTCTCTGAGAAATAAATAGCATTAATTTTCCACTTGCTTTCTACAAGCAAGTCTGTGAACTATTTCCTGTGATTGCAATGAAAGTAAAGACACCTGGGCTTATTCAGTTGTTTTGTTTGTGGGGTTTTTTGGTCAAAATTTATGATAATGCCAGAATCTCAGTCTTTATTTTTTAAAAAAGGCAATTACTGTCTAGAAAGGAACATTTTGTCTCTCTGGAGATGCACTTTTGTTGAACTCATTCAAACTGAGAGCTGTCCTTGAAAAAGGCTATTTGAGTTTAGCTCCTTTTTCTCCTGCCTATATGAGTGGAATAGCATTTTTTTGTTTTACTCAGATTTTTAACTGTGTTGTCCTTTTGTTCAAAGTAAATTCTACTTAAATATCCATAACTTAAATGGTGAATGCCTAGTTATGTGTGTGTAGCCATGGCATCCAAGGAAGCAAGAGGTGTTTTCTCTTGATGGCATGCTGGCCTGGAAATAAGCAACAGCAGGAGGGTCAAGAGCCCTTCACCCGCTGCTGGGTGGTCTCCAGAGCCTGGAGCAATAGCTGCCATTGCACAAGCTCCACTGAATAGCCATGGGAACTCTGGAAACCTCCCTCTTGGTCCAGCAGCCCCAGCACACACAAAGAGCATTTTAGCTGATTTCCAGACTGTGGTGGCTTCTCTGTGCCAGTGGGTGCTGGAGGTGTCTCTGGCTGCAGCTGATGGATGGTCCATAGTGGGAGGGCTCTGTGGGCCTGGCACTGCCTGAGTCCCTGGCTCACAGCAGGCACTGCCATGGGCTGGCACACGTGGGGAGGGAGAGGGACAAGCCCTGGCTCCTGCAGGATGGAGGTGGCTGGGGGCCTGGTGGCACCCGCTGCTCTGGCTCCAGGCAGCTACGCTGGATCAAGGCCTGTGCCCTCGCTGCTGTGTCCAAGGACATGAACCCCCTGGCTCCAGGGGTCTGGGACATCCACTCTGCCTCCTGTGTCCTGAGTGCTAGACAAGCCAGCCTTGCCTCCTCCCTCCAGCAAGGTCACGTGTCAGTCTTGGAGGAGTTGTGTTCTGAATTATCTGCATGTTCATTTGACAAAATTTCTTTTTCCTAAAGAAACCAGAACAAAGAGAAAAACCACTTGCAATTACACAACTTATTTCCAAAAGTAGTTATTTTGTATTATCATCTGTTCTCTAGCCAAAAAATGGAAATATCTTTCCAAGCCGCTGTTGTCTTCCAGTTTAGCACCTGGCCTATTCAGCCATATCTTTTAACAAAATCTTTTCTTTTAATCTTTTGGTTAACTCTCATGTACGAAGAAACTCTGCCTTGATGAGGAGCATGTTTCTGTGTAGTTAGCCATCTGCAACTGCCTGTAAACTCTCTGATGGTGAAAGTGAGGACGACAGATCAGACACGCCTCAGAACTACAAGAAAGGCTGAAAGCTGTTTGGTGCTGTTAAAATCAATGACAGGTTTAAATGGATTTCATTGTAAACTGAGCTGTGTGCCTTTTGGAATGTTTCAAAAGCATCCCTTGCTATAATACTGGATATCAAGGTAGAAAACAAAAATGGTGTTCATCATATGGCAGGGGAATGGATGATATCATAGGCAGTAGCTTAAAAAGTTAAATACTTACTTCATAATAGTTTTGAGAAAAAGCTTGGCAATTTTCAGCAAGTGAAAATGGGTCATTGAAATGTATTTAAAATGCATTCCAAATTTACGGTAAAGTTTCTGGAATGGGATTTTATACTGCTTTGTATGGCTGGAGCATTTAGATACTCTTGAAGGAAATTTTCCCTAGGACATTGAATAGATAATTTTGTTTTTTGCTAACTCAATTTTTACAAGACTGAATACAATTTCTGGAAAATTTCAGAGAAATTGCTGAAGTTCTGTGGACTACTGGAGGCAGCTGGAGGCCAGGTAGGTACCCAAGGTACCAGTGGTGGCACTGAATGCCTGTTTTAGGCAGCTGAAATGAGCCTCAAGTCAACCCAGCCAGTGGAGCATGCTGTTCCATCTCACCCTAAAGCAGACCCCTGCTAAACAGCAGCACGGGCTCTACAAACTGTACCAGGAAGATATCTGCTGAACATGAAGGGATTTATACATCCAGAGCACAGTTAGACTTCCATTACACAATCATCTCAATCTTTTCCGAATGAAAAATTGCAGTGATATAATTAGATTATATAACGAATAAGTATTTTTTCAATTAAAAAAAAATCTTTCATTTTTTCCTGAATCAAATCTTTTGAGTGTAATACAAGTAAATGGATTGCTCATGGAAACTCAGATGTTAATTTTAGGTGACAAAATAGTAGATTTTTACCTCTACTAATAGAAATGCTTTCTTTTATTCAATCTTTTATTTCAGTAGTTTAATGTTAATCAAACATTTTGTTTCTCATCCCTTTCATGCTTATCAAAATGGGCTGGAGACATAGCTCTAGGCATTGGCATATTATCGAAGATAGATTATTTCTAAAACAGCCTTACTGATGAGTAGTTTGCACATGTATTATACATGTACTTGGAAGGAATGTTAGAACCGATGTATGAACTGACAGCTTGGAGAATTGTGTGTTATTCAGCAGGAAAGTCAATAAATATCTCATGCATGCTACATGCATGTTCTTGTGGATAAAATAACATGTTTTTTTTTCTCAAGAATGTTGGTTTTTTGGAAAGAGAAAAACAGGATGTGTATGTAGTGTGCTCTCTGTGGATCAGCAAGAAATCTACCAGCAAAGTATATATACTTCTTCTATAATCAGTTTTTCTTCAGTAATAATACATGTTACTGGAAGCTGACAAATTTATCTAAAAGGAACATGCATACTCGAAGTTTCATTTTACACATGTGCACACAAACCTGTCTAGCTTTACTGGAATGCAATTGGAGCACCAGTAACTCCTGGGGTTGCTTACACATTTCCATTCCATGCTTCTGTTTTCATGAGGGGAACAATTAATACTTCTCAAAAATATTCATATTTCTATTTTCAATTGCCTTGAATTTGGACTTCCAAACAAGCAAACAAAAGAATTACTTGTATGAGTACTTCTTGTGTGAGTTTTATGGGTAGAATGAGAAAATAACTTCCCCATGTTCACACTTGTTTTTTAGCAAATTTGGCTCCAAAAAACCAAAAATCATGGAGTGAGCCAAACATAAGATCCATTGAAGTGGAATATCTTATGCTCTGCCAGTGAAAACTGGACTTGATTTCAGTAGTTAAAAGTCTCTGAAAATCTGCTGCTTGGCAGGCCCATGGGGCTTTGGCAGTGTGGCACTGAGTGCACAGTGAGCTGGGGAGCTGGCAGGGCAGGTGACTGTCCCTCAGTGCATGGGCCACCAGGTCATTGGTGACACTCTTCCTGCTGTAGGGTCATTTAGTGTCAGAATGTGATGCCAAAATTTTCCTTTTCATATAGGTATTTTTAGACTGACTAATTGAACTCTGACACTTACAAAGGCCCCACAAACGTGGGCCAGAGGCCAAGTCCCTCACCAGAATAAGGAACTGATGCCTGCTGGGGCCAGACTAGTGCTCTCACTCTGACTAAGGTTTCCTGTAATTTTTTTTCTCCTCCATCAGTAAGCTTCCTTCTATCCTCTTGCAGATCCATTGTCTCAACTTTTTCCACATTGGAGTTAGACTTACATTCCTCAGGATGGACTCACTGTACAACATCTGAACAGCTCTCTGACCTGCAGATCTGGAGGATATCCTTTGTAGGCATTGTAGATGCTGTAATTGTGGAATGAGAGCTATGTGCAGCTGGAACAGTATCTATAGTCTGTTCTGGATTGATTCTATGTAATGAGTGTTTGCACAGTAGCTTGTACTGAGGCACTGTGGTGGCTGTCATTCCAGCAACCTCATTCATAATTGTGTCCTACTCATTTCAGTGATCCCTGTAGAGAATTGAGATGGCAATCTCTGTCTTGGCTTGAAGTGTCCACTGGGTTTTTTCTTCAGACCCACTCTATGCCTTCTTTGTGCCCTCAAAATGAATGTCTACGACAGATCCCACTACTTGCATCTAGTGCTACTTTGGTGAAGCTGAACAAGAAGCATTTTGAACTGTGAAAATAATTTAAATGGCAATGTAAATGACACACTGAAATGACACCTAGAAGAAGTACAGTAGTGCAAGAGTGATATTAGAGCAAGTTGTCTAGGGTTAAGCACAGGCTGAAACCCTCAGAAGGAAGAGACCCAAAGAGCTGTCCCAGAAAACAGTTGAATACAGCAACTAGGAATCCAGCAGGTACCATGAGTGGAGAATATTTGACATCAGAACAGGATGCAACCTTGAAGTTAAAAACAGAGTGATGCTTCACTTTGTATCTGACACTTCAGCTCTTTGCCAGGAAGGTGTTATGTTAAATTTGCTTTCATCTTCCTAGTGAAACATTGCAGTTTTTAATGTTTTAAAGTGTTCTTTAAAAAAAAACAAAACAAAAAAAAAACAACCCTCAAAGTCTGTCTGCATTCTCTGACTCATATCCTCCATAGGCAGGAAAAACAAGCAGGGAGATATAGAAGAGGTAACAGAAGAGATCAGGGGACCCAAAAGGCAGAAGGAATGCCACATCTCAAGGCGTTTTGATGACACTGAAAAGTTTGTATGTCACTTGTTTTTCCTACTAAGTCCATTTGTTTTTCTGGAAGAATTACTTGATCTTTTGAGAATGTGGTAACTAAAGACTTCATCTTGCATTGTGACCATATTTATGATGGCAATATTATGATGAAGTTACTGCTTTCAAAGCCTGTTTAAAATTGGCTTGGTATAAATGGAGATTGCTAGGCCTATGAAATGAGACTATAACTGCATTTTAAAATAGGTCAGCCTGCAATATACTTGAGGTGTATTTTCCAGGCATATAAGTTAACTCTATTCAAAACAGCCCTCATTATGGAAGTGTGATTCAGATATACTTGCAGACATGCTTTCACTTCTTACTGCAGTGAAATAGTGAGGCTTAAAGTGGATTTATCATTGCACAATACCCAGCATTTCACAATCTGAAATAAAATTACCCAAGGCCCTCATAGTTCACTCTCTATGTTGCATGTATCTCCCAGGTGAAAGGCAGGTGGTTGAAGTGATTTGAAAGCACAGTGTGATTGCATCAGCCAGGTGAGAGGCTGCTGGAGAAGAGCCCCAGCCCTGAGTCAGCAGAGCGTGGTGAGATACCGGCTGTGCTGGAAGTGGTGCAGAGCCTCCCGGTCTCAGCAGCAGCCTTGGGAAAGGTTTTGGCTGAGAAAGCTCTCCTAACACCTACTCCCTCTGCAGCTGTTTTCACATTTTCACAGAAGATGCAGCTGTCTCCCATTGGGGGAATGTTCCCTAGGATGCCCTGAGAATGATAGGCATGCGGTCTTGCCCAGCATTTGCAGGGACCATACAATATGAACATGGGAAGACAGTGGGAAAACTGAGATGGGTATGCCCTTATTCCAAACGTGTGGATTAAGGCACCTAATGTGACAAATGAATGTTCTGGAAGGACTAAAGTCCTTAAAAATTACAGTGTTGGAGACTGTACAAATGCTATACTCATCAAGGAGGACTGTAGCATGACACAGCTTTTGTATTTTGCAAAGCAGTTTTCTCTGAATTGCTTAGCACATCTGCTTGGTGGATTATAGGATAAATAGGCAAGGGAGAAGCAGCCATAATTTTTGCTCATGAGACCACAAGGGATTGAAACCAACTACTCTTACAGTAGTGTGAACAAAGCTGTAATCCTCAGCTCTGTGCCCTTTACTGCCCTGAATGGGAGTATCCACGTCAGCATGGTTGATCCTTTCACAGCAGTGAAAGGGTATCCTGCATCAAAGAGCAAAACTCTCTATCTAGCAAGTCTGGTACAGTATATGCTGATGGAAAGAAGACAGCTGCTGTGTGCTCATTGCTCCAAGGGGAATGTAATCTATGAAGCAAGAACATGCATCTGGGGATCTCAGCATTTCAAAGGGCATAATAGTCAAGAACTCTGAGTGGTACCCTCTTAGAAAAAGCATAATACCTCCTCACTGACTCATCATTCCTTTCATTCTCTCCTTCTATCTCACAGGACAGGGACATGCCTAGTTAATACAACTTACTTAAATGAATGCATGTGAAAATTCAACCCTCTTAGGAATTTCATTTCTTCAGAACCCCAAGCAGCTGTTCACACTAGTAATGAGTTATTGAACACTTCTTTCTTTTGTTCAGCCTTTCACTGATTTTACTAGATGTGCTGCAATAGCCTAGGCCTCTGACTATGTGAGGTAGCAAAAGAGGTGATGACAGGGCTGGATTGTGAATAGTGAAGTCCAGTCACAATGTCACCAATGTACAGAATGCAGTCTTCAATAGAGGCATGAAAGATGCTTTGTGAACCAATAGAAAAGCTGAGAAGGAGCTGGATGGGTACAAAAGCTAACCCTAGCTATATATTCCAGTGCTGCCTACATGGGGAGATGTCATCACACAGCATTACAGTCTTAAATAATTCCTTAAACCACAAAGACTGCAACTGCTCATTTTCTGCATATTTCTCCCACATCAGTGGAAAATTTATATCAAGGCGTACAAATACCATTTAAACTGAAAATGTTAATACAAATATTTTTTTTTAGCTGCTTGAATGGTTAGAGCATGCTTTAAGTGGTGGTTACATCCACCCTATTTTTTTATGCTTAAACTCCTTTGTCTCCTCTCTGCATTCAGAGACCTGCAAATTTTCTGGTATTGGTTTGCATATGTTAGTGGTATAATTTGTACCATTCCTGGACTAAGTGCTGAAATTGTGTCTTGTTACTCCTAATGGGTATGCTGCTTTTAATTAAAAAATAAATGCAATGAAAACCACAATAATAAAATAGATTATGGACTAAGTCCATAGTCCATGATCTTCATACACACAAGCACAAGCACACAGTCATTCACCTCATCTCCTCCTCTTGTTGCAATGTCCCAAAGGCTTGAGTTTATGCAATATAACTCTTAAAACACATGAACATTTCTTGGTTTGTCTGACTTTTTGGCCACCTCTGGGAAACCCTAGGAAAAGATCAAGGAGAAAGCTGCTATTTTCTGAGCAATTAATTTAGCCAGATATCACCCTTCAATGGGAAGGATCATGGATCCTCATAGTGGAAGGCTGGTGCTGGGCTGGTTTGGACAGACCAGTTGGACTATGGAGCAGTCCCCTCCTATCATTGTGGGAGCTTTGGGACAGAGAGCAGGAAGAGCTGGTCCAGAATAATCAGCTTGTCAAGCCAGATGTAGTTGATTGGTTTGAGGTTTGACAACTCTGTACTAAGTAAATTTTTGGACTTAAATGACCTTAGGAACAATATCGATGGAGATGTTTTATTAAACTCTAGTGCTTAACTGATAGATATTTTTCACTTTATGGTGAATTTTTAGTACCAATAAATTTATCCCAATCCTTATCCTGCCTTTGTGATCCCTATCACAACAAGTCTCACAAAAACTGTCCTCCTTTTTTACAAGTCTTGGTCTGAAAGAAAAAATTCAAGCCATGCTACACTGTTGGAAGTCCTGATATCTTTCTGCAAGTTATATAGATAATTCTGTAGCAATACCTTGCTGTTGTTTTGAGTAGTTCTTCTTTGGTCTTTAGTGGCATATTCGATTTTCATCACTGTCACTATTTTATAGGTGAGGAAGTTGTATAGGGAATATTAGTTAAGGTCACATTCCCAGGAAGCTGCTTGCAGTGCTATAAATAGAGGGTAGGTTTTTATAGAGTTCTTAATTCACTAGTGCCACCACTTCAATTAGCGCAGAACTTATGAGCTTGATGTTGAATCACAGAATATCCCGAGCTGGAAGGGACTCACAAGGATCATTGTGTCCAACTCCTGGCCCTGCCCAGGACCATCCCCAGGGGTCACACCATGTACCTGACAGCATTGTCCAAGCACTTCTTGGACTCTATCAGGCTTAGTGTTATGACCACTTCCCTGGGGAGCCTCTTCCAGTGCCCAACCACCCTCTGGGTGAAAATCCTTTCTCTAATACCCAACCTAAACCTTCCCTGACACAGCTTCAGGCCATTCCCTTGGGTGCTGTCCCTGGTCACCAGATAGGAGAGATCAGTGTCCCTCCTTTTTCTCTCACAAGGAAGTTGTAGATGGTGGTGAGGTCTCTTCTCATAACTTTACCAGTCACCAAAGTGCATCTTACAGGCCTGTAGCTTTCAGGGTGTTCCTCAGGTTTTCCCTTCTTGAAAATCAGCCTCCTGAAAACTTCCAGTCAACTGGGAACTCTCTGGATTCCCAAGACAGCCCAAAAATCATCAAGAAATGTTTTTTGATGACATCAGCCAGATCTTCAAGGATTCTTGGATGAATCCAATCAGGCCCCATATATTTTTAGGGATCTAGCTGGAGCAGCAGATCTCACACAATTTCAGGATGAACTGGGAGTTGATCATTCTTGCAAGGTCATCACAGTCCTCCAGGTCAGGGCTCTTAAACCCCTTTAGTCTGTCATCCACGTTGAAGACAGAGGCAAAGTTACAGCAGGAATGATAGATAATATGTGTTGTGCAAGTTAGATCAGAAACAAGATGCTTTTTGGCTTCAGAAAATTAGGAATTTATGAAAACTGCTATTGCAAGCCCTTTAAAAAGTACTGTTCGATCAGAACTTGCAAAAGGTGTGTTTGACTTGTGATGAAACTGATGGTGCTCAAGGAAGGTGCACCTGTGTCTAAGTCCCTTTGTCTAAACACCAATTGTAGCTGTGGACAGCCCTGATGCCAAAAAAGATACTGTCAGCCCAGGTCACAGAATATAAAGAGAAAAAGAAAGTCTTGTCTTGGAAAAATTTGATGAACATTTTGTTTTGCAGCTGGTTGATCAACAGTTTTTCTGAGATTACTTAGGATTTCAAAACATTAACAGCAGCTCTCCAGAGATGGTTTAAGGGACAGAACTGGAACATGGCACTATGCAGATGCCACCTTCTATTTTTAGAGAAGAAAAAGTTTCTTCTTTTCTCTTCAATATATTCAGAAGAATGTCACTTGAATGCAGCTTTTCCGGCAGATCAGGACAAATCCACTAGTACACTTGGTTGTCTGCAGTATAGCGGAAGTAAAATGTACACTACGCAAATGTACTAGTGCAAAATTCTAAAAATGGAATATAATACTAGTGAACTAGAGGGGAGAGGGAAAGAATCAGCAGATGAACTTGGGAGTGATTTCTCCCATGATGTTTATGAAAACTCATTTTAATCCTCAAAGCTTAGGCTGAGAAACTCTGAGAATGGTTTTGTTTGGGTGAACTGATATTTCCAGAGGTTTTGGTAATGGGTTTCACAGGTTTCATTTAATTGCTCTCTGTCTGGGAAAACAGCCATGAATTTGTGGCTGATTGGAAATCCAGATGTAAAGTTGAGCCATTTTTTGCAGCTGGACTCCAGTGGACGTAGTGAACAGTTAAGGGAAAGTACAAAGCGTTCCTGAGGGAACATTTGGGGAGGGAGGAGTGTGGACTGTCTCCCTTTTGGCAAGAAAGACTACCACTAGCAGTTTAAAAAAATTACTGACAAGGGAATGTAGAATTGTTTCTGAAGGAGATTGGCCATGTTCCTTTTTATTAAAAAAAAAAAAAAAAAAAAAAAAAAAAAAAATTTGTCTGAGGAAAGGAAATCAATGAGTGCACATTTATGATCATGTTATTAGTTGCCTTTCTTGATTTCAAAGAGCTATAACCCCTCCAGAAAGAGATATCTTTTTGGACATCCTGCATGAAGAGCTACTCTGACAACCTTGTGTGCTGAACAGAGCAGAGTATGGCACTGAAGCAAAGAAAGAACAAAAGGTGGCAGCCTGCTTCCTCTGCCTGTTAACAGGTCAGACCTGCCTCGTTGATCCTCTTCTACAGCTAAGTAAGCTTTTAATGTATAAGGACAAAGGACTCCCAAGTAACAAAATAGAGCCTAGAAAATGACGTTGTTATTATAATAATGGCCATCTTAAATATAAAAGCCATTTTATTGTTTATATTGTGTAATAACAATTTAGATTGATATTTTTTTCTTGCCAATTTGTATCTTTTACTTCTAGAGGCTCTTCTTCACTGACCAATTTCTTTGACCTTAACAGAAAACTGGGCTGCACCACATGCTGATCCTTTAATCAATTGTCAGAGACACACCCTAGGAGCTTCATGTCTGTTCATAAGGACTAGTTTAAAGATTATGGGCTGCTGTAATCGTATAGGAGAAACACTCTGAAACATTCTTTACCATGACCACAAACCTAATTTGGCACTCTGGTTGTGCTGGGAGCAATGCTGAGCTTTGACTCTGTCTGTGTGGTTAAGGAGCTTCAGGCAGGCTGGGGCAATGTCCCACCACTCCTAATGGGAAAGCAGAAGGCAATCATCTCTCTCAGCACTTCTGTTGCTTCTTGGAGTACGTGAAGCTGCTCCAGGTGTGCACTGTCTGTAGCCGCACTTGTGAAATTATTTGGAGCCGTTGAACCGTCAGTTGTAAAGCAAAAAATTAAGTTCTGTGGAGATACAGTTATGAATGGTATGATCTCCTTATCGAGTTATCATGCAAGTAAATAGCCTCAGTTTGTGGTAGAAATATTAAAGGAGTTAATTTGTTTAAATTTTGCCTGTCATATGAAGCCTGTAATCAGAGTAACTACCAGGTCCTTCGATATTCCCTGTGGAGTACAGAGATTGTTGTCCAAATACTGACCGGGCAAAACTTTCTCTCCTATAAGACAACAAACAAGATATAACTCAGAAGTTAATTTTGCTTATGTAAAGTA
Source organism: Eopsaltria australis (assembly GCA_034509425.1). NCBI lineage: Eukaryota > Metazoa > Chordata > Aves > Passeriformes > Petroicidae > Eopsaltria > Eopsaltria australis. The sequence continues at coordinate 1,532,363 of JAVTVJ010000056.1, forward strand.
GTTCCAGCTATGTTGTGTTCCTCTTGCTTTTGCCTTGACCCATTAGCTAGCAAATCCTCACAAAATCACACCAAGGACAAATTTCTTCACCAAGTACCTCATCATGAGCCAAAGGGTATATGGATGCTTCTCTGAAAGGCTGACATCAAGGAGGAGGTCCCTACTACAACAGAATAATAACTGTGACATTTGGCTACTTTGCAAAATGCAGTTACAGTATGGCAAGGTTTTATTGCAGGAAAAGAGATGGAGTCAGAAATAGTTGCTGTGTTTTGTTAACAAAAAGGAGTCTTCATTTCTGAGTTTAGCATTGCTATAGTTGGTAAGAAATCTGAAAATAGATTTAAATCGTAATAGAATTTAATTTATAATTACATATTTTTACTGTAGCAGAAGAGAAAATATTATGAATTGAGATCCACTACCAACAAGAGCTGTCATAGGCATTAACCTTTGTAATTGATTTTAGTCATCTGTGACCTGATTATGAAAATGCTAGACTTTTGCAATGACTTGGAAATAGCAGGCTGGGCATGTGAATCCTGCTATAAGCTGATGATTGTATTTTATCCTATCTCTTGTGACCCTTGGCCTATTTAAAACAAATATCAGATGACCTTTTGTGTTTTGTGTCATCAGCAAAGAAGACTGGATGTTTTAACAGGCCTTTAATAAGCAGCTTTATGCAGCAACTGTGATGCACGAGGGTGGATCAAAATTATGTATTTAATTTATTTATATTACGTATTTCATTTAACTACAGAAACAGAAAAGTCCAGCACAGCCACTGAGGACAGGGAATGGACAGGGATCCTAGCAACCCTAAGCAAGCATTTAAAGATGAGGTCAGTTGTCCCCTAGTAATTTTTGTTTTTTTGTCTGGTACAGTGAGTGCACAAATGACTAGATTATACCTAGAAAATTTCCACCAAGACTAACAAAATTAGGGCAAAATAATTCCACTAGGAAAAGAACAATGATAAGCTGAGCTCTAACAGGGTGCGACCTCTGTATGGGGTACTGAGCAGTGCCACTTAAATGGCCTGTCAGAATATTTCACTGATGAAAAGTAGTCTAAATCCAGTCTGAGAATCAAATGAAAGTGGAACTAAGCAGAAGCCAAGAACTTGAAGCAGAGAGCTCAGTCTTGGACAACCCTTTGACAGGGGGCAAATATCCCAAAAGAGGGTGACTAAATAATGCTACTCTTTAGTAACCGAGCTTTGATGACCCTTGATTGAAACTGATAAATAGGTATGACACCTATTATTTATTCAACATATGTATTTCTGGGGGTTTTTGTTTTGTTGTATTTTGGGCTTTTTTGCTGGTGTGTTTTGTTTTGTTTTGTTTTTTGTTGTGAATGTACATCACCCTTTGCCTGTATGATAAAGAATGGCCTGGCTTTTGGGTTGGTTCTTTTTTTGGTTGTTTGTTGTTGTTGTTTTGTTGGTTTTTTTTTTAAGAGATATAATGTTTCATGTATTCACACTGGTGTTCAGGAAGTAAAAGGTGATCAGTTCCTGATGTATTTCCCAGGCATGTCCATGCAGTCCTGTTCCCTATTCCAGGGCACCTACCAAGATTCTCACCACTCTTGTGCTGCTAGATAGGAGTATTTAATCCTTGGTATGTTTTCATTTTGAGGAGCATTGCGTCTTTCCACATTTCATACCACCACACCCACCCGGCTTTCACTAAAGTCTTCTCAAGGTGATTATCAATGCAGCACAATACTCCTGAGCAGTGGAATGGCCTAATGGAGAATAAGGGGAAATCATTAAGATTATGTCACATTTCCAAGCCATCAGAATCGTGCAAATCTGGAAAGCAAATGTTGAACTCAGGAAAACCTTCATGCCGCCCATTGTTAAGTGAAAGCCGGGGAGAAAAATGAACAAATACATTGCATGTTTTTCTAAATATTGCTGGACTGCTCAGAATAAATGTTCTAAAAATGCTCTCATGAAAGAATAGTGAATATAATAGACACATATTTGTTGGGACATATTCATTAACTTGAGGAACTATCCGTTTCCTGATGACTTCCTCTCTTATTAGTACATATTAGATCTTTCCAAGCATGTTTGCCTTGTTGCCATCTAATCTGTTCAAAGAGGAGAGGTGATTTAAATTTCATGTTTGTTGGGCATGTGAGAAGGCTTACACCAATGAATCACTGCAGGTAGAAGTGTCAGCTGAATGGAATAGTTTTGGGACTTTTGGTAACACCTTGCTGAAGGCATTGCTGCTGTTGGACACAAACAAAGCAGATGAAACTTTGTTCAGAGGGAAATGATGTCATACACCATGGTGGCCAGAACGTATCATTCTTTGTCTTCATAATAAATTAAAACACGGAACTATTAATTTCCTAGGTAATGACGGTCATATTCCTTTTTAGGTTTGCGCTTGATCTTGTACTATACATCAAAACAAATAATTTGTCTTCTATATTTAACATCCAGAATTTTTTTGTTGCACAGAAGTTCGAAGAGGATTTCAGTAAGAACTGAAAATCCTGACATTTTCACCAGTAAAGGATTTTTTCAGGTGCTTTTCTTCTCAGCTGGAATCTGAGAATCTGGCCCCATGCTTGCTGCTGGGCAGGGCACATCAAGCTGTATCTTCTGCAACTTTCCTGCTGACCATTGCTCTTATTTTTCAAAGGTGGCACCTGTGAATCAGTGCTCCAGGCATGTCACAGTCAGCTCTCCCATCATGACCAAGATAAAAAAGTCCCACAGGCAACTCTCCTTCTAGCTCACCTCAGCTACTCAGTGGTTCTTTCACTCCCTGCCTCATGTCCTGGTTTGCTCCTTAACCTCCACCCATGAGTTTTCTCCTTTTATACTTTTTTGGAGACTGTGCCTATTGGTTCTACTGTTCTCCTGAAACCATGTATATCTATTTTGCAAGCTGGCCAATTGTTTTTTCTGGTTAACAGGAATTCAATATAGTCCAATATCCAGTCTGCAGAGATACTCTTATAATGATATTTTACCTACCTCCAGGAATCATTCAATGTCAAAATGCAACTGTCTTGTACTGCATCCTCAAGCTGTTCATCTGATATAGTGTGCGTTGCCAATGAATAGCTCAAAAATTTTATTAAATATTTAGTTTGAGAGACAGTAATGTGACAAGAAAGTTTTCTTTTTAAGAACTGCATTTGCTTTCAGGTAAAATTGTTTCATCATTTTTCTTCATTGCTTTTCTTTTTCTTGATTTTTTCCAAAGCCTATCATCCATCCAGTATAAATGAGCTGTTTCCAGCAATGAATTTCTCTTGCTCCACATTTCAGGGTGAGGTTATAGCTCTAAAATGTTTCTTCCAAGTCATTTCTCATGAAAAATATTTTCTCTTCTAGCTATAAAATGCATGATCCTGTTATTCTCACTGACAATTTAGAAGTGTGGACACCTTCTTCTCAGAGATTTTTAAGAACATAACAAGGAAGATTTCACAGGAAGAGATGGGCTAGGTGCTCATTACTATTCCTACTTGTCTACAGTATCACTGTAAGCCAAGAGTGAAAGTGGTTTCATTTTGCCCCTAAGAAACAGAGCAGGCTATTACCAGAATAACTGGTGACACCCGTGTCACTCTGGCTCGAGATGATCTGGTGCATTAAGTGTACATCATCATCAGGCACTTGTTCAGTACTTTCCTTTTGACTGCTGAGTGCTGTGAAGCCACTCCAAAAAACTCCAGGGGTGTCTGTGGTGGAAATCCTTGTGCATAAATTGATCCTTCCCTGCATTCCAGTGTTCCTGCTTTGATATCTGTTTCTCCTTACCTGCAGATATGCTGCACCATTGCTGTCAACTTCAAGTTTACTGATCTCACTGTGCATCAGTGTTACTCAGAACTTCCTCCTACCCGGGAAAACTTCCCAGCCACTTTCAGAGTGCCTGTGCTGTAACTTTGAAGTTACACTAACCCGGACAAGGCTGCCAGCAGGGAAATCTCACTCTGCATTTCCTTTTCCTCTGTATGAAGTGTTGGATTTGCACCTTTTGCAAATCAACACAAGGCTGCTGAGGGCAGAGAAATGGTCTGTTCAAATTCAGGTGAGTTCTTGTTCCTGAGGGCAACTGGTCATAGGAAAAGACATCTGAGCTTGTGTTTTATCTGTCTACATCTGTATTTTCACCATCCTGCCTTACCATAAGTAAAGAAAATTAGCTTATTAAAAGTTAAAATAATACTCGATCATCTTCTGTTACTTACCTTTCTGCCCTTTCTGGACAGCTTTGAAAATTTGTCTAAAATTTAAAATCAAAATAGGCATCTTCACCTAACAAGAGCAGGTCCCCTGAATAGTGAGAATGTTTCCATAGCTATCATACTGTGTGGGTATAAGAAAGCAGAATTGGCAGGGAAAGCTTTGCTCTTTATTAAACAAGCTGATGAAGGTGAAAAAATCAAGTGAAAAAGTTCAGGCTCAGAATTCCTTCTTAAGTTCAACCAAAGCCATTCTGTTCCACCTGTAAATATGATTTTCTGTTGTTTGGTTCAGCCCTCTTACTGATGGATGAGGCTGTATGAGCCTGAGCTCTGGAAGGAAAGAGAACATAACTCCTGTTGATCATTCAAGCTGTCAGCTTTGATCACTAATCTGGGAAGGACTGTGACTCTGCATAAAAAGTCTCTATGTCTCAGTTTGTGCCTCATTCAGGGATCTCAGTTTTACCCCAAAAATGTGTTTGAGACAAACACATTTCCAAAGCTGAGCACTGGGATGCATGTGACACAGTCAAGTCTCCCAAGACTGTTTTTTGAAGGAATCCATATGCTTGCTACTGTCAACACTTTGCTTAATAGCTGTAAAGTTGCACTGATTTTCTCAGTACTGTAATGTCCCAATGACATTAGGCAAGAATGCCTGCACAAGTCCATTACCACATACTCAGCAAGTATTACCAGACAAGAAAGAAGCACGACTCTTCAAGTACTGGGAGAAAGGTTGTCCTAGTTCTTTGGAAATATTCTTTGCTTCTTCTTTGACCTAGCAAAGACCTAAAACTGCCCAGTGGTTTCTTCGAGGTTTTGTAATCACGAGGCAGAGCCCAGCAGCTTTCTGAATTCACTTGATAAAAGTGTTTGGAAAAGAGGTATCAAAAGAAGTGAATCCAGACTAGCTATATTCACTCCTGGTAAAAAAAAAAGAAGGATCAGGACTGTGGCCCTCAGTGAGAAGCTGAGCTCACTGTTCTGTGAGGCAGAGGCAAGGTTGTGATGGGGCAGATCGAGGCACATCTGGAGTTTCAAGCAGAGAAGAAAAAGTGCAACAAAGGGTAGAGCATTATTGTGATATTACTGGCTCCTTTTTGCAGCACATGACGCAGAATGGCACAAGGAAAATGCTTCAGCTCTGGTACTGTATGTCTTCTCTAGTATGTGGAGCTGGCAAGGGATCTCTCAGTTGTCCTTGCACAAAATTGTGTCTTTCCTGTGCTTTTGCCATATAAAGACACGCCTGTCAATGATCCACATTGGCCCAGTCCTGTCAAATGAACACTGTCTGGTACTGATACACAGAAATCTCAAACTGAGGGATTTTTTACAAAGGCTTGTGAGGGGGATATCCTGTACTCCATTTTTTTTCTCTACAGCTCCTCTGGCCCCCTCCTCCCACTTCCACACCCTGAGCTCAAGTTTGTAAGCCTTTTGAACTATTTTAAAAAATGTACAGCTTGTCCTCTAAGACATAGGAAATTACATTTGATGGTCTATTGTATAAGAATTTCCATATTTAGACAAAAATCAACAGATACAATCTCTGATTTCCTTTCCCCTATACTCCTCATATTTGCCTCTTCTTGCGTTGCTTGGTTTGGCTGCTGCCATGGTGTAGCAGAGGCAGATGTCATCAACTAGAAGATGGATTAATGAGAGATATATTCAAACTAGTGAGAGATATATTCAGAGTCTGCTCATCCAGATACTGTGTACTCACCCTGGTCTGGGTTGTCTGCCCCAGCTCATATCTACAGTTTTTGATGCTTTTAAAGGTACTTCAAAGATAAGTGTCTGCTCAGTCTGAGCAAAATATGTGTCACATACAAGAAAATTTTGGCTCCCTGGTCTACAAATTCTGAAGCAGTCTTTCTAAGGATTTGTAAAACAGAGTTCCATAATATTAGACTGGAGTAATTATATAGCTAAACTCCAAAAGGGATTTCTAATAATAAATTTTGGGTTTCTCGTAGTTAACTATTTGGTATAATTATGGTGTAAATTTTCTCAGTGACAGTCAACTTAGCAAGAATACTGATTGATGAAGGAACTCAGTAACAGGAGCTCAATAACTTTGTAGTAGTTAAACCCATTAGTAGACATGCTGGAGAACAATATTATCAAACAGAACAAAGTCAGAATAATATGTTAAAATATCAGTACAATAAAAATTAAGCTTTCCAATTTAAAATTAAATTCCTCAAGACGTTTAAAAATATGATTCTGGCTAATTTTAAAGCCAAGAAAATGACTGATGAATTCAGCAAATAAGTTTAAAAAACTCCAAAAACCCTCCAAAAAACCAAAACCCCTGAGAAATTATGGGGACAATTACAATTTATCATTTGCACTTGAGACAGGACTTTGGCCTTTGTCAATTTAGACAAGAAGGGTCATTCTTATACTCAGTTTCCAAACTGTGGGATGGACTTCCTTTGAAACAAAAGACACTTGCTAAAATCCAGTTTCTACTCCGACAACAGCATAGATATTAACCTTTCCTTTCCCAAAACAAGCACACATTTCTCTATTTGTTGCATACATAGATTTGTTCCTTGTGTGGCTTTTTATGAGAAGATACACCGAGCACAGCAGAAGCTGGCCACCTCTTGCAGTACAAATTAAAAGCTCTTGCACTTTGATACCCAAAGTGATCCAGGTGCCCATCTCTGACTGGCAAGGATTCCAGTGTAGTTAAAACTAGTCTTTCATGAAATGTTGTTTAAAAAATCTGAGGGCTTGAGTTCAAAGCAAAAAAACAAGTTGTTTTGTTCTGTTGCATTGGAATTTTATTGCAAAATCAGGCAGATCATTATAAATGAAAATGAATGCTTTTTACTTTTAACTTTTCAACCTTTCTAAGTATTTAGGATAGCCTTCATTGTTTAGAAAGCACATGTAAGGCTTGAAAACTGGCCAATTTTTATGCAATAGATCACTTTATAAAATATAGGTTCATCTGACTTACCCATATTTTCCATTGTCAGCCTTCTGTCTTTTTTATTAGTCTACAAAGAGTGTTTTGCACTGTGAAATACCCATGTAACTACAATGTTTGTATTCACATGGAGAAAATTATAAGCACATGAAAGTGAAGCACATTCCTCATGATCTTTATGCTGCTTGAAGATTAAGAATACAATAGATTAAAAGAATCCAGGAATAAGTTGGTCTCTGGGGAGCGGTCACAATATTTGTGTAAGTCTATGCTGCTTTAATATATGAATTACAAATAAAGACCTAATAGAAATGTTTGAAATTTTTTGGAACACACCAACTATATGGCCTCACACTCCTTTGTTTTTTGTGGTTCAGAAGTAAAGTTGGTCAAAAAAGTTTGTGCCATGCATTTAAAAAAAAAAAAATCAAAGTCCAGTCTGTGTACAGTGAGGCTCTTCAAGATATGTAGTTTTACAAAACCTAAAAAAGCATTACCAGAAAGACAGTGTTTCCAAATAAATGGATGCCCTTAGTAAATATTTAGTCCTTATTTGCAGTATTTATGAAGTTTGACTTGTAGATGATCTCAAGACTCTAATAAATCCTTGGGGCTAGAGGAAGTTCAGTGCAGTTACATTGATTGACAAGATCTGAAAAGCTTGACCTTTATCTGCTTCCATCAAGAAATCACAACCACCTTGTGACTTGAAGCAAAAGTTGTTATTAAAAGATGAACAAAGTTAAAATAAAATATTAAATTGACACTTTAGATCTTTTTAAAATACTGTGAAGAATAATAGATATTAAAAACTCATCTAGTAGGTGCCACGTGGAAAGCAATAGAAGTGACACTGCCACAAAATCACAGATGACACACTTCAGAAAGAGTTCTTAATTTGTGACTCTTTTCCTATTGTACCAGCTTGAAAGCTGTCTTTATTCTTATGCCATTAAACAATATTTCAGAAACAAATAAGTGAAAATAGGCATTTGCTTCTTTTTGATGGGTCGTGAAACTTTATCTTGCTCTGACTGTATGTCTTTATTCTTACTCAGTTTCAATAGCAACCACCTAAGTTCAAGTTGTATTTGACAAATACTACCAGTCTTCCAGTTATCAGTACGCAGCCAAAAGCCCTAGAGCTGACTGTAAATCTATACCCAGCAGGACCTGACTGTCATGCATGCACTGCAACATCTGCTGTTTTCTGTCGAGTTAAATTATTTGGAATGACACAAATAAGCTTTTAAGGATATTTTGCTATGTGTGACTGAAACCTGTAAATTAATTTTCATGATATCGAGAAAACAAAGCTTATCTGGGGTGTTCAAGAGTGCAGGAAATATTTGCCCTGAAAGAAAATTCCCAGTTTGTTCATGCCTACTTGGCCCTGCAAGAGTATTGTGAGATTATGTGTTCTCCTGTCTCACTTTTAAAATCTTTTGAATGATTTTAAGTCATCTTCTCTCAGAACTCAGGCAATGCCAAGTGACCTAAGGTCCAAATGTTGTTATTCACAGTGAAAGTTAAGAAACTAATTAGTTCCTGTGACCACAAGTTTGGGAAGAGTGTTCGCCTTGGCCACAGTACTGGTGCCTTCAACCTGACCCAAAAGCTTCTTTCATAATTAGACTTCATGGCCTGTTAACATCAGTGGGCATAACTGAGTCACAGCTCTCTGGTTTTTGAATGCTCATGCATAAATTCAGTTTTTGGTCAGTGCCACTTTGATTTCTTCATCAAGCTCTGTTTTGTGGTGTTGGCATCCCCGTGTTAGCTAACCCAGCGAGAGCTTGCAAAACAGCCATTGTGAAATGCAGACAGTGTTATAACCAGAAGTTGTTAGCAATAAAGGCCTAATTAGACTCTGGTCCCATGCATGGTGCCAAACCCAAATGGTCTCTTATGCATGCACTTTTATTGTGTGGCATATTTAATTGAGTCCTTGGAAGCAATCTAGGATTCTCATCGCCAACCTCCTTAAGGGTTAAATCCTCAAATGCTGTGGCCAGGAGGAAACTTCAAAGCAGAACTGCTGTCAGCTTTACCTCCTGTGCATGCTCCGGGAGCAGAAGATGTGCAATCCCAGTGAGATGTTGCTGGGGAGCTACCTCAGCGTGTCAGGGAGCACGGTGTGTACACCTTGGCAAATGCTTCCCTCCATGCAGCCTCAGACAGACACAGTCCTGCAGCATCCTCACATTCCTGGCAAATATTACTCCCTGGGAGTGCAGTAATGCTGCTGTGAGCAAACAGAAAAGGTGTGCACATCACTGTTACACTTGCAACATTCTACATACACCTAATTTATTCTTCTTGCATTCAAGAATAAAGACCCAGGTCTTGGACTGCTGTTTTTCTTCAAGTATCCAAATGAGACTTCTGCAAAAAAATTGCTCACAAGAATTCTTTATTTGCAGAGCAAGGACATACAGACCCGTATCTAATGCCTAAACAAACCATTTAAAGTGATGTACCTAAATATCAATCTGAGGAATAAATAAATTAGGTAGAAATAATCCCAGATTTTGCAAGGGAATTTGAAATGAGGCAGAGGTCCTGAAATGGCTGCTTTCACACATGAGGAAGGCCATGGTTGCTCTGACCTGAACTGTTTCTTGGGCATCCTGACCTCAGTAGAGGGAAACATAAGCAGGTTTGATTGTCCTGTCTTCTGGTACAAGTCAAGTACCTTCATACTGCTTTGGGCAAAGATTTCCTTTGTTACTGGGCAAATGCTTCCTGCTTGAATAGGCAAAATGTCATTTTCTAGTAATTGCAGCCAGCTTAAATTTCACTGAAGTACAGGGGCAGGGCTGTTTGGTGCATTTTTATGAGTTTGAAGAAATGTAGCAAACAAGTAATGTTAAACAGAAGTTCATTGAAAGGTGAGAGCAAGATATCTTTTAATTTTTTTTTTTCAGAGACTTGTGCCCCTTGCATTAAAAAGCAAACGATTTTGTTTCACATCTGGTTCTGGATGGGCAGAAGTTTTAGTCAGCCTGACTAGGCAGTCTGGTAGCATATTAGAGAAGGTTCTTGTGTGGAAGTGGAATTTCAGAAATCAAAATAGTTTTGCTAAAGTCTACAGGGAATTTGAAAGATGACCTTCCAAAAGCTACAACCACACCCCTCTTTTAAAGACGGTTTGCCCATTAAGATTCATAAAGTGTTCTGGGAATTTAGCTAGGAATTTTGCCTCTGATTTTAGAAGACAGGAGCACATTCCCAGTGATTAGCTCACTAAGCTCATCACAGGCCATTTTCATTCCTTTGTTGCACATGGCTGGTATGGTCATGTCTAACACAGGTGTTCCTGATCATTTGTGCTTTGTGTTTTGCAGATACACAAGCTGCAAAAAGTAAATGAGGTGATCTCTGTGCAGCTTTTTCTACTATTTAAGTGAACAGTCTTTTTTCAGTCAGGTTTTTATTTCTCCCTAACATATCTATCAAGTTTCTTGCATGACAACTGAGTTAACAGTAGCTTTTGCTGTACAACACTGCTGTGTTCAGTGCAGTTGAGGATCCTGTAGTCTTCATTAACTTTGCAATATCAGGAAGTTTACTAAAATATCAGGAAGAGCTCAAACCATTGTGTTAGGTGAGCTTTCCTTGACGTTGGGGTAGAGGGGGCAATAAAATTTTAGAAATGTGCCTAACATCAGAAACCTCATTTTATGACTGGAGAAAATGACGTATAGAAGGATTGACTAATCATTTGAACTTTCAAGATAAAATCCATCTTTAACTTATGAAAAAATAATCAAGGTCAGATGAGATACAGACCTTCAAAATCATCTGGGGAAGATAAAGTGTGAATGGTTTTTTTCCTCCCTTCAGCTTTGGCAGAATTCAAGAACTTTAGGCAGCTAACAGGCAAACAGCAAAAAAGAAGCAAATTACTATGATTTTCATGTAGTGACTCAAATTTTTTGTATGGTGGAAATGGAGGTCCCAGAATGGTGGGGAGGTTAAATGTATAGATTAATTTGTGGTGCGAAGCAGTCAGACTCTTCAATGTAAGAATGTTCATGTGAGCTCCAGCAGTGCCTCATCTGAGGGTATCTGAAGTCTGGGGGGATGTATGAGGGGAAAGGAGCACTTGGTGCATGCCCTGCTTACTCTTGTGTACTCTTCTCATCACCACAGCCACTGCAAGAGATCAGGCCTTAGAAGCACTTTCAGTCTGATCCAGTACAGCAATTCCCATCTTGTTATCTCTGGGTAAGCAATGCTTAGACACAGATTTATTTTAATGCATCTTTATCTCAAAAGTGCTGTCAGGCAATTTCTAAATAATTTGAATAATTCCTTCTCACATCCCTAGTAAGTGATGCCAGGGAGCATTTGCTGTTCAGCATTTGTAAAAATGCTGATCTATAATCAGATAGTAATCTGTTCCTTTGCTGCCTGGAAAGAAAAAAATTGCCATAAATTCATAGCTGTCTCATGAGAGCTGCAAGGATCAAATGCTTTTTGTTTCTCTCTTTCATCCACAATAGCTTCCTTCACAAATGAGCTGCAGTAAGCAGTGGCACAGCAAGTGAATTCCAAATCACTCCAGGCTTTGTTTGACTTTGAAGTCAATATAAGACAGGGACACAACTGCATTATAGCTTCCTTCCCACAACACAACATTGTTTGGAAGCTGCCCAAAGACTATTACACCACGGACTACATTCTTAGCCTAGTGGGTATCAGTAGCCCAGAAAATTGGTTCCCTCATTTGTTAGTTAGAGAACTTCCCATTTTTGCCCAGTCCCTGAAACTCTGTTCTCTATGTAGTACCATCAGAATCAGCAACTACAGAGATACCCTTAAAACAAACAAATTTTATGTCAGAGAATAAAAATGTTCTCAATAGGAACTTGATAACATTTTAATATGACTGTTGATGAAACAGCAGACTCTGCTTTAAATGTGTGCTTATTTAATGTTCTCTTCCTCCTCCCTTCCCCTGCACCCATGCTTGTCCTCAAATTCAGTATATTTAGTCTTGTTATCTTTCAAGCAGTAAGACCAAAAGGAGTACACGGTCACTAGAAATAGGCATCTACCATGAGTATGCATGTTAGTGAAAGGTTGTATGTTGTAATTAATACTGTGTCAGTGAAAACCATTGTTCATAGTGGCAAGTGCATTACAAACTCTTCCTGTTCTCTAAAATAGGAACAAGGGCACAGATTCCAGGGTACTAATTGCATTTTAAAGGTTAGGCACATGCTTCACTGTTTCAGAGCTTAAGACTGCAAGACAATATTTAAACCTAGCTATCAGGGAAGACAATTTGGGATAATTAATGAAATTTTAATTGTGCAATTAATCTGGCTACTACACAGATTAAGTATTATAGTCTTGACATAAACCTCTCTTTATCTAATGCTGAACAGTCTTTGGCCCTGTTCCAAAGCCCACTGAGGACAGCAGAAGTCTTCCCAGCGGTTTCAATAGGCTTCCAACCAGGCTGTTTGGTGTTATCTATTTATAAATTATGTGTTTTGAATTTTCTTACATTTTTACATTACCTGAACAGTTGCTAATTAACCTCATAGGGGTATCATGGAGAACATTTAGCCGGAGAGTGAAACGTCACTGGTGTGGCTTGGGACAAAAAAGCCCAAGCCTGGCTCTGACAGCAGCTTCCCCGGGGCAAGGCGCCAGACTCACTTCAGCAGGTCCAGATCCCTGTGAAAGGAGAGAGGAGGGAGGCCCTGTCCTTCTGGAACAGGCTGTCAAACTGCTCAGGAAATGGCTTTCAGTCCTGGCCCCACTTACTAAGGGTTTCTGTGAAGATGTCCAACTTTAATGTCCAGCCCAGAGAATGGTCCTGAGAGAGTGGGTGGTGGGCTCATTGTCTTCCTTTGCTTTCCAGAGCTGCTGCTTGGACCCCGCCCTATGCAAAATATAGCCTGGAAAGTGGGCTCATAATATCCCAGTGTCCTTGCTGTAGGCTTCCTTGCCTTTCCCCTCACCCTTGTGAGGCATCACAACAATCGGTGGTGCCCTGGGTTTGTGCTGGGCACGGGGGCCTGCAGTGCCATGTGGGACAGGCCTGGGCTGACTGGTCCCTGGAACACTGCAGCCACCGGGCTGGGCACAGGGAGCATGGGCTGCTGCTGCTCCCAGGGACACTGGCAGCTCAGGCAAGGACTGTCACAGCCTGTGGCCGGGCTGGGTAAATGTGCAATGGTGGGGTATCCCTGTGTGAAGTGCATTTTGAGTTGTGGAGAAGATGCAGAGATATAGAGGGGCTCCCTATGCTATGAAAGGTGAAATTGTTCCACAACACTCCAGATGGGAGATGAGAGGTACCTTTTGCAAACTGAAATATCACTTAACTTAATAAAAACCCTGAAATTACAGGAGTGTCTTAATGAAGATATGGCATCTTTGGTGACTGCAGTAATTCTTGCTTTGCAACTCAAAAGTGACATGAGCCTGTACAAGTACACTGCCATCAGTATCAGATTTGGAGGATTGTTTTTACTTCCTCTGACTAGGCTTTATGGAAGACCATAAAAGCGTATCACAAATAGAGATCAGTTTCTGTCCATGAAGATTTATTAACCCAGTTTGAAAAAAACCCAGACATTTAATAGACAGCATTGTAGATATGAAATTTTACTGGGTATCTCCTACCTATATGCACAGTAGTTTCTCTTCCTCACTTGAGGATGGAGGAACAGATTTAACAGGTCTGTCAGGAGAACAGATTTAGATGCTGGCATTTACCCAACGTGCACTTTAATGATGTTTCATTGCCTGGGAAATCACAGCTTCCATGACTGACATTTTTAGGATCATCTGAGCACGCGGCAGCACAGTTTCCTAGGGACTAGAGAAAAGGTGAGACTGTGACCTTGTGGATGTTTGAATGGAGCATAAAGTGATGATTCAGGGCTCTCTGATTTTAAAAGGTGTTCTGCCTATCAGTGAGTTGGCAACTGTGGTAAAGAAAGCAGGTATTTCACTTTTCCTATGTTGTCACAGTTTGGTTGTTTTGTCTAGAGAATTCAGCTCTGAAGAGGAATTGTACTGAAAGGATGATTGTATGCATGAATTTCAGACTTCTTCGAACTGCATAAGTCAAATACATTGCATTTTGGAAGAGGTGATGTCTGAGAGAGAGTGAAAATATTCCTTTTGAAAGTTACTGATTGGCCTTAGGCCAATGTCTCCTGCAGGAAAGGAGGTTTTCTAACCACCTTTCTTCCATTGCCATTTTGATGTCACAATTTTGGGACTGTTTCTTACATTTTCTTTGAGCAAAGTCTCATGTCCTGACACAGGCAGACCAAGAAATCAGCTTTCCAAGGTCTGTCTGGTGAGACCTGGCTCTAGAGCACCCATCCCAACTTCAGCCACAGAGTCTGTGCTGTGCCTGGAGCTCCCTACCTGTGGTGGTACTTTTAATAGCGGATCACAGCATGTTCTTACAGCTCAAAAACCTCACTGCCCCAGACCACTTCCTTCTTACCATTCTTTTTAACACTGTCTGGATAACCAACACATTCCTCTCCTAATAAAGCCTAGATGAGTCAAGGCACAGACAGTAAGCTGTAGGCTTTGCACTTCAGGACTGCCAGCTGGAATCCAACACAGATGAGTTGTTATCATCAGCTCTCACAAGGAGGGTGAGCTGAGGGCCATTTTCTATTTCCCATATGAGTTACTAGAGTGCCAGCTTTTGCATGATCTGCTATGTCTTTCCAAGGGGGGTAACAGAGATTAGGTGTCTCATTAGGCATATGCATCCTAAGAATAGGCCAGGGGTGACTTATGCTTACATAAAACGTATACGGGGAAATCTGTCCCACTCTGCACTGATTAGGTCAGGCTGTCACAGAGATAACTAAGAATAGCAGTGCCATGCAGTCAGTGAGAGTGATGACTCAGAAGGTGTTTTCTTAGCTGAAAAATGTTCCTCAGAGTTGTCACTGAGGATGATAGATGCTTGAGGAATATAGCACTAAAATCCAGCCTTTTCATTTTTCTTTTAGTTATTTGTCAACTTACACATTTCTTCATGCTCATCTACTACACATTTATTTTTAGAAGCAATTTCAGTGCCCTCTTGCCCTTGAAAATCATTTAACATAAAAAGATGTGGAGGAAGGAAATAAAGCTACGCACTAGCATTGCTTTATGGGCTACTCATGTACTTTGAAACTTTCAAGAATACATAAACAAAATCCTACTCCTTCCTTTCCCATCAAACTACCTGTTTCATATAACAGGTTTTTCACTTGCCTCTATTGCAGCTGGCAGGGTGGAAATGAATAGTATATCTCAAGACAGCAAATATTGTTGCAGGTTCAGGTAGCTTCAGAGTAGAGGCTAAAAAGCAAATGTTTTAGAAGTCTAGGGTCATGTAGGGTCAGAAAGTGTCTGCCTGTCTGATTACAGGTAGTAACTGTGGGGTGCTGAACTGTAAACTTGCTCTGAACGTGGAAATTTCTCCTATTTTTTACTACCATGCTGAGTTCTCTGTGTGGTAAGATATGGTAAGTCATATCATTAATGTTGGAAAGCACTAATTCTTAATGAATATAAGTTTCTCTAATCAGCCACCAACACAAATTCAATAGAAATATGCTGTAATGCAGTTTATTGACTTCAAAAGCTTTGTGAGCCATATTTGGTTAACTGCATCTTCCCCCAAACAGCTTTAAAATAAAAGAATAAGATCAACAGAGTCCCTGGCTTAGGGTGCATGTGATTTTTTAACATAGACCTTAATCCTGGGCACTGAAGCACTCACATGATTATTTAATACATATTTAAAATACCAAGAAAAGTACATGACTCTGTAATCACTGATTTACTATTTTTCTCTCTTGTTCAAGTAAAAAGCCAGCATTTATACATGCTGCTGCTTTGTTTGATCTTCTGGGACATTGTTCACTGCTGGATAGGAAATTAATTTTATAATCTGGGATTTATTTTCTGCCAATTTTTTTTTCTGTTTTCACCCAATACCCATCCTTCCAGTATATATTAAACTGGAGAGTACAAACCAGCTGAAAGCTTTCCTAGAGAACCAGCTATAAAATAATGGATATATAAAGACAGAATATTGAACATGCTGGTCTATATTAGCACATGAATCACATTGAGGTTTTTAACATGCTTTGTGACATTGCTTCTGTTCACAGACCCAAGTACTTGAAGGGGTAGCAGCAGTGGAGGTGAAGGGAGGTGCCAGTGGCTTCCACACCGTGAAAGGACAGTGACACTACACACCCAGGAGGCCCTGCAGACAGCCTTGCTAGCTGCAAGTGCCATCTTCCTGGGCACCTGGGGCAAGGGAATAACACAAAAAATGTCTGTAAATGCAGGAGTTGCCTTGCAAAACAGACCAAACTCCTGTGCTGACAGATAAGGATAGTGTAGCCTCCAAAGACTGTTTTTAGGGTCAGTGTGTCTGTGTAACTTTTCACTTGGGTCTGATCTGAGGAGATCTTTATGCCAGAGAGGTATTAAGAGGAACAGTGATATAGGCATGTCTATTGGACACCCAGCTTTGCAAATTCTTGTCTTTTCTTGGCAAACTACCTCAGAGGTGTTCAGTCTCTTTGCCCCAGGAGAGTTTGGGAACAAGCACTGTGTGTGTGCAGTATGTTCAGAAAACACGTGGGCTGTTCATGGCTTTTTAAATGTTCTTCTGCATCCAAAAGCTACTGTTGATTTTTACATTTCAATCAATTTCTTTCATTTCCTTTCCCAGAGTCTTCTGTGAGACTTTGTGAATCTCTATCGCATATTGGTGGACCTTTCAAATACACTCTCAATGAATACTGTTACAAAATGCACAAGCACACACAGTAAACAGTAGAGAAACAAAGAATGAGAATTCCTAGACTTGTCATACTGGTAGGCATAGTTGATCTTTCAATACACACAGTGGATTCAGAAGGCTGGGAAAGACTTGGCTAGAAATAATAGACAAAATATTAAATGTCAGGGTTCTTTTTATAATAGAGTTTTCAGTACAATGAAGCTCATACAGCCCATTAATGCTGTCACATAACACTCTATTTATATGTATGTAAAAGTATAGTTTGTCTAGCTTTTGTGTTTATGGAGTCAATCAGCTTTCTTTGTACATCTTTTTTTAACTTTATTTAAACTTGTTTATTACTTTGCTTCTCTGTTCTTAAAACTGCCTCCCCCAGAACACTATTAATATCTTAGAGCCTCAGTTCCATAAAAAAACTCCAAAACAACCAGTAAAATACAACAAAATAACCATTAATCTATTAGCAGAGAAAGCTTGAAAATGTGGTTGCTGGCAATGTAAGGACCAGATCTAATGAAAGGGCAGTGAAGTACTGTGGTTTTGGGCAGTTTCTTAGGGATACATATGTTTAGGGCTGATGACAATGAAGTAATGAATGCTACTTAAACATTTCTGAAAGCTGGGATTTCTGTGCAATGGCATGCAACGTGTGCTAGACCTGCACTTCTGGAAATCTTCCTTCCCCTAAGGTGGCATCAGGTCTGTCGTTAACCTCCTCTGCCTCTGTACTACATAAAAGGCAGCTGGCTGTGTTAAAACATCCTGCTGGAGAACAATATTCCAGTTTCCTCCAACAACAGGTTGTCTCAGAAGTCTTTTAAGATAGTTTATAAAATTTCCAATAGACACAGCAAAACAGTAAGATGATAACTTCAGAAAATCATCAAAAGCAAACTAGGAAATGAGGCTTTTAAAAAAAATGTGGGGTATGAATGAAGGCTGTCTATGCACTTTTTTGTGTAAAGAGAATGAAAACATTTTGTAGTTGGATAAGGTGGAGCTATACTGGGACCCTGTCAAGTTACCACTAGAGTTGCCTGCTTTTAGTAAGAGCAGCTCCATGTCCAACAACTGATGTGTCATATATATTGTCTTAATTTTTCCTAAAAGTGATAGCAAAGGTTTGTCACAGAATTTTACCTTCATCACCTCCTGAATACATTCTGATGGTGTTTGTCTATGGATAATATTGTACAAAGCAGCCCTCATTGTCCTGTCCTGACATGCCAGCATTCAGAGATACCAACAGCAGGTCACCATGGCCAAGAGACCACATAACTCTGGTGACATCTTACCTGAAATTCATTGCACCAGTCTCTGGATTTTATACTGAATAGGCTTGAAGAAAGGGATGCCATACAGAGAGACTGGGACGAGCTTCAGGAGCGAGAGCACAAGAACCTCATGAGGTTTAACAAAGCCAAGTGCAAGGTGCTGCACGTGGGTCAGGGCAACCCCCAGTATCAGCACAGGCTGTGGATGAACAGCTTGAGAGCAGCCCTGCTGAGAAGGACTTTGGGGTGCTGGTGGATGAGAGGCTGGATATGACCCAGCCAAAGGTCTTTTACAAGTATTGTTTTTATTTTCATCAAAGCGTTTTTACGTTTCCAATTATCAGTAGTGTAAGTTTCTTTCATTATTTCACTGAACTTTATCTTCAAGCTGCCGTAATCTGGAGTTTGTGGCCTCTCCATTTTAATTGAAAGCTACTTTCTTCCAGGAAAATGTGGTAATAAGGAATCATCTTATTCACTCAATTCTCTCCAAAGTTCACAGGGCTTTGTTATATATTTATGTCTATAAGCTACCACATAATAAATTCCACACTCTCAAAAAGGCCTGCACAAAAATGCAGGCAAATCTATATTCACAGGAAGCCATCCCAGCTGTTGGATCATATTTCTGTCTACTACCTAAGAGCTCTGTGGGAAAATTCACAAGAAGATACAACATAAAACACCAAGTCCCATCCAAGTGAAATCCCTGAAATCCTTAGCAGAAGATGCCCAAACTTGTCATCTTCAGAGTCTGTGAGAGGGAAACTTGAAACAAGGAATGACCTGCAGCCAATAAGGCAGTGCACAAATGAAGAAAAGGGCTTAGGCACATTACCTGGACAGAGGAGGGACTGGCATGAAACTCTACAGTGAAGTATGTTTGAAACAGTAAAACCAGTGCTTCTGTAAGTGGAATCTCTGGAAGGATTCTTTTCTGCCTTTTCCTGTTCAATAAGAGTATTTTTAAATGACTTATTAATGATTTTTTCCTCTGAGCATTTTCAGTCTGAACTTTAATACTTTCTAACAAATGGAGCCATAATTTTTATTATTATTTTTCTTTTTCTAATTGGAGAACATTCACAGAACAAAACCAGTATTTCACCAGTCAGAAACTTTATTGTTGAACAAAAGAAAGTGTTCTTATTGAGCATTTATAAATAGCTTTTATTTCCTGCCTATAAACATTGCATGGAGTTACTCTTCCACCATTCATCCATCTTGGGTTTCATACCTAATGTAGAAATAAATAATACATGTGTTGGATTTTATATGTTGGAGCCTTCCGTTGCCTGAGGGCTGGATTTCCTGCTATTGTTTGCCACAGGTGACTGTGTACACTCAATTACCATGCTGAAGACCAGTGTTGTCTGAGGTGCTTTTTGGCCCAGTACCTACAGAGCCAGACTCCAGAGCACGCCCTTTTGTTTGGATTAATAGTGGAAAAATAGAAAAGAATCTTTTCTTTTCCTTGAAAGGGTTTTCTTCCTTCACTTTGAAATCAATGTCAGCTCTTTTATGTGATTAAGAGCTAATTCCTTAAGTGTCTTGGGAGACAGATTGTCATACTGACTGAAGTGGAAAAGAAAAGCAGTGAGCCTTCTGTGTGTTCACACAACAAACAAGTCAGTGCAAGGTGCTGTGGTTATGGGTTTTCTACAAAATGACATACGAAACAATTTCCCCCACTGCATCTTGACACACCATCCTTTTCACCTGTCTGCCACAGCTACCATTCACTTGTGGTGACCATATTGTTGTGTTCTATTTCCACCTCCATGAATATGACTCGATTGTCCTCAGTGAGTCTGGTTGTGAAAATGGCACAGTAAAAAGCAGTTTGCCTTGCTGTGGATACACAAATCAGATCAGATCTGCTCAAGATGACAGAACAGCAAATGTTGTGCTGATGGTGGGGGAGAGGACATGCTGCCTGCCAAATCTAGTCTGCTTTTTTTCAAAATGAACATCACTTCCCAGATTCTGTGAGTAGCAGTTACCAGTGGTTGCTTGTTACATTTTTGGATATTCACCCACTTATATGTTGTAGTTTGGCTGTGCCAGCAAGGGAGTGGACCCCACTGTTGGACAAACCCCAACAGAAATAAGTTCCAAAAAGATGAAAGGAAAAAGTTTTGCAAGAACAAGTGTGCAGCCTGACTTTTGTGAATATTCTCCAGCCCATGGAAATTGCTTATATTTACTTCAGAATTTCTCTCGGTTACAACCAGTGATTCCAAAAGGAGCAACTTTTTCTCCATTACTGTGTAGTTGCCACACAGCAGTAAATGCCTTCTTAGAGACATGAATGATACTCTAATTCCTTGTACCAGATATGCCTTGGAACAGAAACTGTTCTCTCTGTCAGTACAGTTTAGTTCAAGGGGTGCTAGTCCTGGTTTCATCGTATTGTTGCAGCTGGATTACAAATGCCCTTCACATTTAGCCAGAAGGTCTGATAACAAATTATTCTGCTTTCATATTGCTAGCAACAAGATAACTCCATCAGATAATGCATCCTTTTCAGGGTGTTTGTTTACATTGTCATCCTGTACTTTTTGTTTTATTAGTGTAGGGGCTATTCACATCCAAGAGAGAAAATTAGGAATATATTTAGAGAAAAAAAATCACACATTTTGATGGAAAAGAACATCTTTTCTACAGAAATTGTATATTAAGTTCCCAAAAGGATGAAGAACTGTTTTACAGTCTATGGACAGATAGCAAACACACAAGAAAAAGAAAACCAAGTGTTATTTTCAATTAATATTGTAGGCTATAAGAATTAACAATATATATTGTTGCATCTTTTTACTTTTCCACAAACTCTTAGTGAGCTCACTTTTTTGAGTGTTCTTAGGGTTTTTCTAAGACCAAAGACCAGGCAGATGTCATAGAAAAGCCTCAGAAGGAAAGACTAAAGATGTGTAGTGATATAGTCTTGCTAAGCCTTCAGGATCACCTCTTCCCCATCAATCATTGCACAGGAGTCAATCACACTAATTACTGCATTTTAAGCTCATGGATTTCTTAGGCTAAGTAAGGAAAACTAATGGATTGCTTGGGTTAACTGAGGAAAGCAGATTTATGCTCTCTTTCTACAACACATTTAGACTTTAAAGAAGATACTTCAGATTTTCTGTCTTTCAGCCATGTCCTCTCTTCATCACAGTTTGAGAGACTGGGTTTGTAAACAGTAGGAGTACATCAACTCTGCGTGTGTGTTTGTTTGTGTGTTATGAGAAGGATGTGTGTGGAAGGCCATGAGAATTGCAAAGGGTAGTGTCATCATTTGCAAGTTATTTCCTTTAACGAGTACTTCTATTCAAATCCAGATGGTGCTTGGAGAATTTTCTGCTATTGAAAAAAGACTTCCTTTCCTCTTGGCTGTGGTACATCCTTGCACCACACCTGGGAGTGACGCTGGTCACATTTCCATTGCCTGGCTTTGGATCTGAATGTTCCACCATGTGATCACAATGGGGATGCTCAACTCAAGTCCCTGAGGGGATGTTCCCCTTTTCTCTGGGACATAAACATCATGCTGCTGTTGAACTCTAACATCATTTCCATGTTTCACCCTTTCCCTGTCTGCTGAAAGTTCTCTCCACAGACTTACCAAGAGAAGAGAAACTCATTGCAAAGACTGCTCTGGAGAGTCCTGAGTAATTTCCTGATGAAAGGTCTGAAATGAAACTTAAGAATCTTGTTTCTATATTTTCTTACTGCTTTGTGAGTAGAAAAACTGCAGTATTTTTAGAAACAAATGAGGAACAAAGATTCAAAGTTAGTTTTGCTTCCAGTATTTTGAGTGTTTTTCAGATTCATGAGAGTCTCCTGGGAGCCCAAACTAGGTTATGACAATACAACAGCATATTTCATTTAGTCAAGAAGGACCTTCTAGCTCCCCAGATTCCCACACATTTTCCTAACACTACAATTGAAAACAAAATTAAGGTACTTTTGAGTTAGGATAGGAAATTAGCTGGAAAGCAGCCATTGGTACTGCCCAACCACTTAGCCCAAGAAGCAGCACAGGCTGTAAAATCCATTGCAGGAGCAGGAAGCGAGGCAGCAGCAAACAAGACAGCACAGGCATGCAGAGGCAAAAAACCAGCACCACGTTTAACCATGTATGCCTGTATATGATCAGGACCAAGCTTTCGTAGCTGAGTAGAAGGAAACAGGTCATCTTCTCTACTCATCTCAGTAGATGATCTTCAGTAATAGTAAGAGAATTAATCTTGTTTAGAGAACATGGATTGAATTACCCAGATGGATTTTGTGGTGTGTCACTGGCACACTGTCAGAAATGTTGTGAGGGTTCTCATTGCATCACCAGCACACCTCCACTCTCCAGTTGTATGATCCTTGGAGCTCTGACACTAAAGAGAGCTCAGCCACAGACCTGTCAGCCAAAATAGTGGTGAGAGCCAAAAACCTTCAGCTCAGTGAGCTGTTTCATCAAGTATCAGACAGTAACATAAATCCTTTTTCAGGCAGTGAAAAAAAAGCACATTTTTGAGCTGTTATTAATTTCCAAAAGAAGATAATTAAAATAGGTCAGCTAAAGTATTTCCTGAAGGTGTTTGTCATTCTCCAAGAACTGTAGTAGGGATGTATTTCAAATGTTTATGTCCATGGTGGGTTAGGGGAAAGTGTCTACACTGCATTAAGAAGATCAGAGACCAGGATTCAAGAGGAGAGGAGTGTTAAATTAAACAATTCACTTAGCTCCAGATCAAGTAGAATACGTGTTGTATACTCATTATGAAACCAGGGCTTGACTGAGGGATGGCAACATACAGGAAGACATGGCTGAGTCACAGGAGGCAGAACAGGGATATCTGTCTGGGTTTACTGAATTCAGTGACCCCCACAAAGGTGAGGCTGATGCAGATCTCTGCCTCAGGTACAGTCAGCAGCAATGTGTATGAATAGGTAGTTCTCTGTGTGTGTAGATCTACATTTATTGCACATCTTACTTATCCAAGGAATTTGGTGTGTCAATAAAAGCCTTCTGTGTCCTTGACCAGTCTCACTTCCCTGAATCCCTTCTCTCTAGTGATTTAACCTTTCTATTTAAAGAATGTTTTTTGGGCCTCATTGTTTTTCTCTGGATTGTCTTCATTGAGCCATTCATTTTTCACGGCATTGCCCAGAACTCAGAATGCATCCCAGGAGCTTTAGTAGTGACAAGCAGAGCATGTGGATGACTGCAGCTTGCTGGCTGTCCTCTGGACTCTGCATCCCAATAGGATGGTAAGGCCACATTCACCACTCACGTTCAGTCTGTGATCTGCTGTAAAGCCACAGTATTTGCTCTAGTTCTTGCTTGTTCTCCATCTGGTATTTGTGCTTTTGCTTTTATTGCCTAGTGTATTTATTCCCTATTAAATGTCCCTCTGGCTTTTCAAACTATTACCTGGATTTGTTGAGATCATTTGAATTTGAACCCTGCCCTCTGTTATGCTTGCATTTTCTCTCAGCTCTGTACACTCCACAGATAGTAGCATGGTTATTACTGAGGAGATTGGACAGGATTGGACCAGTACAAATGCACGAGGTACATCCTTCCACTTTGAACCATTGGCTGGTGAAGTGTAATTTTTGCATCATTGTGTACCCTGACTGTAGCAGCAGTTTTATCTGGTCTAATTTGTAGCATGTTTATGAACATAGAATCATAGAATGGTTTGGTTTTGAAGGGACCCTGAAGATCAGTTCCAACCCCCTTGCCATGGGCATGGACCCTTCCACTTGGCCAGGTTACCCAAAGCCCCATCCTACCTGACCTTGAACATTTCCAGGGATGGGTCATCCACAACTTCTTTGGACAGCCTGTTCCAGTGCATCACCACCCTCACAGTAAAGAAATTCTTCCTTATGTTCAATCTAAACCTGTTCTCTTTTATTTTAAGGCCACGTCCCCTTGTTCTGTCACTACATGCCCTTGCAAAAAGTCCCTTTCCAATTTTCTTGTAGGCCTCAAATGTCTTTGGTCATATTGTTAAAACCAGGTGACTACTGTTCTTCTTCCATCCACAAGACTTGTCACCCTGTGAGAGGAAAATGAGATTGGTTTGAAATGCCTTATCCAAATAGGTCTCCATGCTTTAAAAAAATCTTCTTCCTTGACACTACTTTTCCAAAGTCATTAACTTAGACCATAGTGATTGCCTCTGTGTTTCACAACATGCTCTCTGCCCAACTGGAGAGAGAGCCAGGATAAACTGTTATGATGCTTCTTGATTACACCAAAATCCCCAGAAAAAGGAAGCACCAGGGAGAGCCTTAACCTTGGTTCCTGTGCTCCTGGCCAGAGGGCTCAGTTCCTATCTGGAAAGCACAGACATTTATGCACCTAACCTTTCATAATCTGACTGCTCTGTCTCTTGCTAAATTTAATGAAAACATTTGTGTTGACTGAGAAATTAGGGGCCTTGAATGTTATGTCTTAGAGTGTCAAATTGCTTTGTAATCTTTTCCCACTGTTCATATGGAGAGGAGGTTTTTGAAGGAATTACAATGCACTTACCTGTGCAGATCCATAGGAGTCAGTAGGCTATAAAACTCTGAATGCAATGTGGTACAAGAAGGTGGCACAATGACTTAGAAAGCTGTGAATCTCTGCTAGGAGATTATACAAGAAAATTGAGAGCCCCACCTTCACTGTCTTGCAGATTTTTTCATATCAAATGTACAGATCTTCCAAGTAAAACTTATATATATATATATATTTTAGATTGGAAAATTCGTACAAGGATCTGAGATAAATGAGACTGCTGTTGGCATGTATAAGTATTGTACAGTATCTGGACACATTACATATCTCCCCTTTCCCATAATTATGTCTACAGATTTCCAAAGCAAACTTCCAAAGTTCTGTCAAACTTGTAGCAGCCATGTCTCACAGCTCCACTACAAGTGTCTCCTGATGCAGTTTTAGCTGTGACACCATGTCTATGAGCTTGAAAGACAAGATGAATCCTTGCAAAGTTTTTGACCACACTGCTGACACAGGTGCCTCTTGTAGGAAGTCTTATCCACACGGGAGTGTGACAGGGAGAGTGTTTACTTTGAATTAAATAGAAAACCCTTTCTTCCTCCCTCATCTTCTCACAAATAGTATGATTGATACTGGTGATCACATTATAGCAAATATAAAAAAGTCTTTAAAAGTATTTTTATTAATTATCCGGTGAGGAACTGGAAACAAATCCAGCTGTAATGCATTCACCCCACCCTTCCTAATCCCTGAATGACTGCATTTCTTCTAATTTTAGTTTTAAAATTTTTCATAACCTCTGAGGAAAGTATTATTTAAATGTTGATTTGCTTCTTCAAAATATAAGAAAAGCACACTTTCCTTTGAAAACACTGTATGAATGCTGTCTAACGCAGCTTTCCCTCTCTGTGGTGTCTCAGGCATTGTATTATTCCCCATGTTGTTGTGCCCTTTAGTCCAAATAACATTTTCTTGTGTTTCTCATCTGCAGCAGATGGCCAATAGCCAACCACAACGTTTTTCATTGAAATAGCAAGGATATGCTCTAATTGCCTCCCTAACAAAGACCGTGATTACATCTAAATTCCAGGATTTCTGAAGGCAATTTTTTCATGGTATCAGCCTATTTGTTTCTGACTGATTATCCCTTCAGAGCTAAACTTTTACTCCTTTGTATCTGTGTGGCAACAGAACTTCTTTCATCCAGAATGAAAATTAGGCAAGGTAGCAATGTCTTAAAAGGCACAGTTGAGCAATTTATAAACAGCACAGTATTTATCAGCATAACAAATTGCTTCTTGGAAAAAATAAGTGGTGAGGACTTCTTATGAAGAACAATTACTTTAATAATAATCAATGCCCCTCCCCAAATCTTTACTATTTCTACAACTGCCCAGCCTCATGTTTGCTTTCCAATCAAACTGTCCCAGCAGGCGACAAGGTTTCTGTGTAAAACAACAGGAAATCTGTATGTTGGGCACCTGGATGTGTGTGAATTCATTTTACAGGTATACAGTTGCTCCCAAAATGAACTTGAGGAAATGGACAAGGGAAGTTTAAAGCTGTAGGAGAGTCTATATTCTATGCTCCACTCCATGTGGAAAAGACTGGGATACAGGGTCCAGTATTCTGGGTTTAGCTGTACATCACCAGGAGATGTCTTCTATCACAAATTGCCAAATTTTGCTCAGTCCAAGGAAACAGCTTTGGTACACAGAGTCCAGATGCAGCTTTTATTTGATTTCAGTGCTCCCTGTGGGACCACAGGGGCTGAGAGGGGCTCTTGCCATGGTAGCTTGCTTCTCCTTCCCCAGCAGATGTCAGAGAGGGCAGAGGCAGGGACTGCTGCCAGACCTGCAGCAACTGGAGGATGAACACCCCATGCAGGCGATTTCCACCGTCTCAGGAGATGCAGGTGTGACAGAGGTGCGAAAGAACCTTACAAAACTTACAGAAAGAGTGACCGATAGGAGAGGAGTCTGAGTGTGGTACTCTCAACTCAGCCAGGATTTCATTGCCTGGGGTGGGTGCTAGATCAAGCTGATTGCTTTAAATAATGCTATTTATACACCAGCATCAGACTGCCAATATTTCTAGGCTAAGTCCATACACAAGCTAGGAAAATAGCCAATGGACTTGTTTGTCAATGTGAAAGTACAGCTCAAGACACAGACATTGTACCTCAGCCTAAATGTTCATTCCAGAAGAATCTGGCCTGTATAAAAAGTATAAGAAAGAAGAAAAACTAATTTACAGTAAGACATGAAGAAAATTTTGAGACTTAAAATTTTGTATTCCCCCTAAATTCTTCTGGAGACCCAAAGGACTGCTGTACAGAGAGGAGTATCCCAAAGTGCTCCATTTCTATGCTGATTTGTACCACCTGTCCTATTGTTTTTGCCTTCAACACTATCAGTGCTGCTGCACTTTTCCTGTTTTGGAAAGTCTCCAGCTCTCATGACATTTTTAAGTGACCTTTGTATAGAGTGAAAGTGCCAAATACTAGGCTCCTAAACAGCATATCTGTATTTAGTTAGGAACTTAAAACCCCAGAGATACCATTATTTTAATCCCAAATCTCTGGAAAAATAAATGTGACTGAAAGTTTTTTAAGAAGAGGAAGAGAGAGATGGGTTATGTCACAGAAAGGGAGAGGACAGTAAATAAATAAATGAAGACTAGGTGAGCAGTCCTTTGTTTTTATTCCATTACTGTTTCCAGATCCGGAAAAACTATAGTTTGTACTGAAGTAAATGTTTATTTCCTTTGCCTAAGGAAATAAAAAGCTGAAAACTAATACTCTATTGGAGAAGAGATTTTGCATTTAAGAAGAATTTAAAGGTTGCATCAGGAAAGGCCAAGAAAATACAGAGCTTGTTTGCAGCAGTATCTTCTCCCTTGTCTGTGGCTCAGGGGTGGGAAGCGAGCTCTGCTTAAAAGGCTCTGGACAAGTTCCAGCTTCCCAGAGCCAGGCTGGGGTGAGCTGCTCCAGCAGCCTCACCGGGACTGTGTTGTGCTGTGAGGGAAGGGAATGAAGAAACTGCAGAGCAAAAATTCAGATTAACAAGTCCATTTCATGCAGATTCTGAGCTGTAAGAAATGTCTCTTGGCTCTCTGTTAAGAGACTAGGAGAATAATCTGGAGGGCCCTAGATAAGAATTCACACTATATGATTGTTCTTACAGAAGCCTTCCCTCTAAATAAGTGATTACACTCTGTTCACAGAAGATGATACAAGAGACATCTCTCTGCCTCCATTCCATGTTACAGTCACTGAGGACTTGGAGTCACAGAAACTCTGACATTCACAGAGGTGAATTTTAATGGTAAGGTTAAAGATGGGGCATTTGTCCTTCCATCGAGGTTAGAGACCAGGATCGATTTTTCGTTAAAACTCACAGCTTTCTCCCACTGCTCCTATTTTTTAGGATTCATCCTGTTTGCTTTCTGGCAGCTGCCTCCAGTTAGACTGCATCTATGTAAATATGTATCCAAAGCTGGGCCCAGATTCTGGCTTTTCCAGTGGTGGGGAGAGAAGAAAGGTGACCTTTATATCTTTCATTTGCATATGATAGCCATCTTTTCACTCTCTGCTTGGCTAAACCAGTTTAGATTCTGACTTTCAGGATCTGCCTTAACCTTGAGAATTTGAGTTCTTGGCTGTAAAACCAATAAGCAAAGGTTCATATCAGCTCTGCTGTTCCTAATGAGCCAAAATAAACACGTGAGCCTCTCACAGCTGCTTTAACCCCACGGAGGAGGCAGGAGTTCTGTGTGATAGCACGGAGGCAGTGACAGAGGATGAAATAATGTGCTTAGTGTGAATGTGGCAGTGATGCTGAACTCTGGCCAATGGAGGCAAATATTAATAACCTGCCACACTACTTTTTGGTTAAATGGATTTCCAGAAGTTTAGGTTTGCTTTTTCTGTTTTTTTCCTTAGATAAAAGCAGAGTAAACACAGTGAAAGGAATGAACTCTTTAGCTCCTCAGTTAGGCTTGGCAATCAACTCTACCCAATGCAATTCCTCTGTGTGCTTAATATTAAGCATACACTTAAATATTGGGCTGGAAGTAGGCTTGATTGCTGAGCACTTTTAAAATGAAGCCCTCTAGCCTTAAGACTTCTGGAGTTCATTCACACCTGCTCCACACTTTGTTTCCTGGGTTTATCTGCTCTTTTGGCACAAAAATATGGAATACATTCCAATATTTTCTCCCTGCAGTATCTGGAGTTTCTTCCAAATAAATGCCAGAACATAAATCCAGTATATAGATGCCAGTATATAAATCCTGGTACTAAAAGAAGTATAAACTTTTTGGGATGAGTATGAAACAATGATGTGCTAAGACTATAAGGCTACAATGATATATCATACTGAAAGTCAAAAATTCTGGTGGTAAAGATAATTTTCCCTATAGGAGGTATTCAGCAATAAAAACTTTTGTAGGAAAAGGACATTGAGTCCAGGAGATGATATTTTTTAGTCATATCAAAGAAGCGGTGTTAGCCCTCTCCCAGATATGGATTACTTGTGTCTCACCATTTTACTCAGAAATAGTCTCACCTTTTGTACAGACACAATCAACAGAAAAGATAGCGCCAGTCAAGAAAGTAAATGCAAATCATTCATGTGGAGCCAAACACTCTATTTTCTGTGTTGAGAAGCTTTTATTGGATCACCACAATATTTTGGATTAGTTACACTATGGGTCTGAAATATCAAATTAAGGTGTTGTCATTTTCCCAATAAAAGGAAATAAAATAAAGAAGCACAGTGCATGAGGCTTTGGTCACTGAACTAAGCCAAGGTTTTAGAGCCAGTGCTGGTCCAGTGCAGAGAGGGAACTTCTTCACACTCTTTCATAAACTCTAGTGCAGACAACCCCTTTCATGGCACATTCCTAAGGCATAAAGGAAAATATTAATATAAACCTTTTGCTGACAGCAGTTGTATCTCCTGCAGTAACCTCTGAAGTAAATGAAAATCCAGATGTCATGTTTTACATCTCTACAGATTTGCAGAACTTTTAGAGCAATCAGCAAAGCTATTTTTATATTGCAAATAGAATTTTTTCTATTTTAACAGGTTTAAACTTCATTAAGTGGCATTTAATGACAAAGAGATTGCAAAATTCAGCTCAACTTCCACAAACAAATTTACTTCCCTTGGTATTATTGGTGGCTTGTCATAAATATTAGCCCCACCTAGTTTTTATATTATAGCCCATCAACACTTTCAAATTTGCAAAGTAGTGGGGGTTTCTTGTGCAGAAACAGAAGTAGCCTGGGTATTTCAAAGGTCAGGCTTCTGGCCTAAAAAACTTTACTCTTCTGAGTCACAAAATATTTCTCTTGACCCTCTCACCCCAGTGGCCTTCAGTGGCTGCTGGTGACTCACAGCCGCAGGATGCATGCGACAAAGGCGACAGGATGTTAAAAAAACACTTCCTTGGTATGCAAAAAATGAGGAGTTCTCTACAACCCTGTATGAGGCAAGGGGCAGACAGCAGGACAGAAGGCAGAAGAGGGACCTTACGTCTCTGCTTTACGAAGAATGTTTAATAATTAGAAAAACTTTCACAGAAATGCAGTCATGAGGAGAAGCAAAAACGCATCAACTTTCCTACCTAAATGGAGGCTTCAAGAGAGCTGGAGATGGACTTTTTACAGGGGTGTGTAGTGACAGGACAAGGGGAATGGCTTTAAACTGAGAGAGGGGAAGTTTGGATTAGATATTAGGAAGAAATTCTTTACTGTGAGAGTGGTGAGGCACTGGAACAGGTTGTCCAGGGAAGTTGTGGATGCCCCATCCCTGGAAGTGATCAAGGCCAGACTGGATGGGGATTTGGGTAACCTGATCTAGTGGAAGGTGTCCTTGTTCAAGACAGTGGGTTGGAACTGGATGATCTCTAAGGTTCCTTTCAATCCAAACCATTCTATTATTCTACGGGTGAGAACTTACAACAAAATACAGTTAGAACAAGCTAACATGTAAATGTGTATTGCTGCTGACTTTAAAAAATTGCCAAAATTTCTCCAATCTTTAAAAACTTTAATGAACAAAGTGAAATCTTAATTTTAATAGCAGCTCTTACAATTAGGGTCCCTAAAATGGGTTATCTCCCTGGCTTGACCAAGATAGGGGAAAGGAAAGAGCTGTTTCAGGGACAGCAGTACCCTGCTTGTAAACTTTTGTTTCCATTTCACAGGTTTCTGTTATTTTAAAATGTTATTCCTTTTAAGAACAATAACGTTGAGAGCAGTAAGTGTGCTGTCAATTTATGGCAGCTCTGCCAAAATAGTGACTTTAAAGACAAGTTTCTGTATGGAACAACATTTATTTCCTTCTAGCTGTTTTCTAAGCTTGATTCCCTTTTTCTCCCCTTTAATTTGTCTCATAATTCAAAGAGTAAACCAAAATTGATAGTCTGCTTAGATAGAAACGTACTGAAGGCTGCATCCTTCTGACCTTTAGCAGCATACAGGGAACATGAACTTACCACCACCATCTTCCCATCAACAAGTCTTCTTTTTATCGTGGTCTCTTTCCCATTCCACTTCTGCACTTGCACCAATGACCCTTTCTCCAAGGTTACAACACTCTGCAAAGTTCAAGAGAAGAGTTTCAAACTGCAGGCTGAGCTTTGCAGATTAGAGTAGCAATTCACCTTACGTTCAGCAAGATATGCACTCTGGGATAATGGCATGCTCAGTAACATTATATTCAGCACTATACTGATTCTTCTTTCAGTGCTTTATTTGAATAGTTTGGAAAACTCAAGATGCACTAAGGGAGTAGGTAAAATTTCCCCTGGTGTTCTTCCAGATGTTCAGACCACTCAGATCATCAGTCCCCTTACCTTGACTTTCCGGTCATCTGCTGTTGTTTCATCGAACTGCTGGCCCAGTTTGAAAGAGATGGTTGTATTTTTGAAGGTGCTTTCAGTTCTGATGGTCACTATGTCCCCTTTCATACTGATGATCACATCAGGCCTTGCCAGGCCACCTAGTTTCCGGGTAGCTAAGCCCACACCTAGAAATCAGAAACAAAACTATCATTATATTCTAGAAGAAAGAAACTCAGTATCCTCTTATGATTCTTCAGTGAAGAATAAGGAAGAGTTTCTTCTTGAATATTTTAATACTTTAGATGAAACACTATTGTTTAGATGAGATGCTGCTGAGACAGATGTAGGAATGGGAACCTCAGCATTCAGGGGCTGAGGCAGCCCCAGCTGATAGAGTGCACCTTCAGCAAGAAGTAAAGATATACACAATTACAGAGCTGTGCACATTTAGCTAAGAAGGAACATGGTTGGTTACAAATCTGCATTAAATTTTTAGAGATAGAATAGGTAGAAAAATTCAGGGGAAAAGTCTGGTTCTCATAAAAAAATTGTAAAAATCCATTCAAAAAAATCCTTGACAAATCTGAAAATTTGTACCTTTGTTAATAGCTTCAAGGAAGAAACTGGACTCTGAATTGCCAGTATGCTGGTGCTTGTTCATTAAAACATACTGAAGACTGGGTAATTCCCAAGTTTCTATTAACACCCCTTAAAGATCCTTGCATCTAAACCTCGGTGAAAAGTACAAGTATAAAATATAAAAAATGTCAAGGTATAAGAGCTGCAAGAGCTTCCAGGAAAATCCCATACTAAAAGCCTTTTGTATTTCTTAGTCCTTTCCAGTTCAGTTCATTGTCTACAGGCTGTGAGGCTTGGGGCAAGTAGAAATGAAGCCAGCCAATGTATTGCTGCTTCATAAAAGCAGAAAGGGGATAGCTGCAGTTAGTGCCTTTGTTAATGCTATGCCATGCTCAGATGAAAACATCTGTAAAAAAGAATATAAAGTTATCTGCAAAGTATTACACTATTTGCAGGAATTATTCCGTACTAAGCAGTTCTGTTCAGATGTTCAGAAAAATATCTGCAGCTGGACTTTCCTCCCACATTCACCCTGGCTAATTAATTAACTGCAATTCTTTTGTTATTCAGTCTAACATTTCAAATAAAGGGAATCAGTGATTCATTTACACAGCAAAAGCAATGCAGTAGTTGACTGTCCGTGCACTTGGCATATAGGAATGAAGCCAGCATTAAAATGAAAAACAATGCTTAATTTGTTACATTCCTGGCATTCTTCAGTAACAGATAGATTCATTCATAGTATTTAGATGTCTGAAACTACAGTGTCATGAGACATCAGCTCCATTATACATTGTAAATTATCATAAGTCACAAGTTTAATAGTGCAATCAAGAGGAACATAAAACAATCTGTATCTCCATAGATTACTGTTGTGACAAAAAAATAAATTAGATCAGTTCATATCACTTAGACAGAAGTAAATTTATAATAGTAATTCATCACCTTACCTTTTCCAATTTACATACTAAAGAAAAGAAATTCAATTATGTTAGAAGAATAATTAAATACTTTTTTGGACAGAAAGAAGGCACCATCTCTGAGCAGAACCTTCCCAAGTGAAACTTTTTAACAAAAAAAAAAGCAAACCCAGAATTTTCTCACCCAATTCTTTCATATAGTCATCAAAGTTTTCACTGGAGATGAGTTTCCAGGTTCCCACAAATCGGTTACACATCGTACAGGCTTTGTGAGGCGCTGGTCCTGCAGAGAGAGGCAGTGGCCACAGCAGCTCTTGGTGGCAGTCAGAGAGATTGTGTGCCCAACTCGGATTCAGTGGTCTCCCTTTAAAGAGGTCTGGTGCCTGTGGCAGTCGGGATGGGCCAATAGGGGAGGCAGTGCCAGGGCAGGACAATGTGCACCTTGTCCAAGGCAGCCGTGCCAGTACCAAGGCTCTGGGTGACGCTGCCTTGGCTTCCTTCACTGAATACACCAGGACACGAGGGGCACGTGGGGACGGGGAGGGGAAGGGACGTCACCACTGCACCCACAGAGCGGCCAGGGCACGCTGCAGTGGGGTGTCAGCAACACTGAGACACACAGGAGCACTGCCTCCCTGTGAAACCCAGCTCCGACTGTCCTCCCAGTGTCTTTCTCCTGCTATCACCATATGAATAGAAATCCATAACAACCATCTCATCCAACTGCCTGACCAGTGCAGGGCTGACCAAAACTTACAGCACGTTCTTAAGCCATTGTCCAAATGCCTCCTAAACACTGACAGGCCTGGGGCTTTGACCACCTCTCTAGGAAGCCTGTTTCAGTGTATGACCACTCTCTCACTAAACAAGTGCTTCCTAATGACAAATCTGAACCTCCCTTGACACAACTTTGAACCATTCCCACACATCCTATCCCTGGATAGCAGGGAGAAGAGATCAGCACCTTCCTCTCCCCTTCCCATCTTCAGGAAGCTGTAGAGTGTTACCACTATTGTCACCTCTGTGCTAGTTAGTTGAACCAAAACTATGTGGATTTTGTGAAGAAACTGTAAAGAAGATGATCTACAAAGCGGCTTGTTGGGGTTTTTTTAACTTTCATGATCCATCCTGGAAGGGGTCTGTATTTTTTATCATTTACAGGCAGAACTGAGTTACACTGTTCTGTTTTCTCCCTTTGCATCAGAGAAATTATCCCAAGCTCTGGGCTCTTCCCTGCATGTATCCCAGAGAGGATCACAAAAAGAAAAGACAGAAAATATTCACTGGCTCCCTTTTGCAACCTGGCTTATTCAGAAGATCAGGGTATCAGTGGACATCACCTCTTGTGCTTGACAGTTGGATGGTATGAAAAGAGGCTGAGTCATTAAAGTGCTTATTCTCAGTTCAAAGTCCCTTGGTGAGAGGCAAGAAGCTTTGCTGACCTGAGAGGGAAGCATATTCTGTTCTCTTTTTGTCTTTCTGCATATGGATAGTTGGTCTGCCATAAGGTAAAGGGAAGATTTAAGCCAGCACAATCATATATGGGACTGCATTTTCAGATTTCCTCAGGTTTCCCTGCTTCCATGAAGAGATGCCATGACCTCCTTGGGTCTGTGTCTTGCTTGTACTGGGGAGCCCTGACCTGGACCCAGCACTCCAGCTGTGACCTGATCAGTGCTGAATAGAGGGGAAGGTCCTTCAAACTCCAATACTCCTAATGCAGCCCAGGACCTCACTCACCCTTTGCTGCTGATGCATGCTCCTGGTTCATATTCAGCTTGGTGTATGCCAGGGCCCCCAGAAAATTTTCTGCCAAGTCAAAATTGAAAGATTGAAAAATTAGAATTTCCAACATTCAATACTGTTGGGTTTTGGGTTTTTGTTTTTTTGCTTTTTGTCCACATTTAGGACTATTGTCTTATGGTTAGTAAAAGACACAAAGAACAAATCCATAAACCATATGTGTATGTGACAGGCAGGAATTTAAAGTGTTGTAATTCAAGACACCTCAAACTATCTAAAACTATGTAGTGCAAGAACACATAGGATGTAATTCTGTCCTTTCCCTTCCTAAACCATCTTCCTGGAGAAAATTGTTGTGTGGTACATGTAAAGGTAAGAGGCTTCTTTCCTACTTGGGTGAGCAATAGTTACCTCTTCACCTTTTTTGTCTGATTCTAATTTCTGAGTTATGAACACCTATAAAGACTCTTCAGGTCTGCATTTTAAGGGCAGAGATTATAGATTATGGCAGGGATTATGGCAGCGATTATGGATTGTGGGAGGAAATTTCTTGTGTTTAGACTTGTAAGAATGAAATGGAAATGGTGGTGTGCCTAGGAGAGTCAGATCTGGGTCCTGAGTTGAAAGCTGTCATAAGGAAGAAGGGGAACACACTGGAACAGGTACGTAATAGAGTCTGAAGAGTGAAATTGTTGTAGTCTTTGGTTTATATGGTGGTTGTAGGAAATAAGAAATTCAGTCACATATTTTGATGGCATATGCAAAATGTGTTTAAACCCCTCAATCCTAACATCAGCAGAGGAAGTTGAACAGAACTTCCCTTGCTGCACAGGTCTAATGACAGTTCAGTGTGGGGAGCAAAAGTCTGGAGTGGCTGAAAATAAAAACAAGGCAAAGAACTCTTTCTCCCCCACAGGAGGAAGCAGATGCTGTATCTGTAATACGTGAGTAAATGTCAGTCTTTGAAGATGTCCACACAAAACTCTTCTAAAGCAGAGATGCATCATATCACATTTTGTATAAAGAATAGCTATCTCTTTTATCCCATCTCTGGAAATGAGAAAACTACTCGTAAATGAAACTATCCATTATTGCTCAAGAAACAATATGAAAAGATTCTACCGTTGCTCCTCAGGCATTCTTTGTTCTTTTATTTAATTGTCTTATCCACATAAAGGCACTTTAACAAGACAAGACTGTGCCTTTGGGAAATAAAAGATGATTGGGGTGTTGTAAAATCAGGCTCAAAGAGGTTCAAGAAAAGCAAATTAGTCAGAATAGAACAGCTACACTGCAGTACCAGTAACCTTAAGAACAAAAGTAACAGAGAATTATTTATTTAGACAAAACCCCAGTCTTAAGCAGTCTCAAACAATGTTGACATTGCTACCATCTATCTCTTTGTCACTAAGAAAAATCAGTACTTTCATTAAAGGACTTACAGTTTAGAAAGAACAAAAGCAGGGAATTATATCTCAGTAGAAATAATTGTGGAAACCCAATTTTTCTTCAAGTTTAAATGGGAAAAAAGTGTCAAGGATTGTGAGTACATATGGTAAGGGAGAGCCTTGATTCCCAT
Source organism: Eopsaltria australis (assembly GCA_034509425.1). NCBI lineage: Eukaryota > Metazoa > Chordata > Aves > Passeriformes > Petroicidae > Eopsaltria > Eopsaltria australis. The sequence goes on from JAVTVJ010000056.1 coordinate 1,568,807, forward strand.
TTGTTTATGGTTGATTTAAACCAGGATTTGAAATCACTGAACTTGGAGGTTGTGAAGCAGCACAAGAGATAAAGGTAAAACTGGATAGAAATAGAGAACTAAAAATTCAGTGATTATTTAGACACAAATATACTATTTAAAGAAATACAGAAAATAAATTTATGTGAATTTCTTTAAAGGAAATATGATCTGGGCAAATTCAAGGCCAAAAAAAGTCTAAATAAATTCCCAGGAGAGCAGTGAAGAAAACAGAAATAGAAGGGGAGAACAGAGGTCAAAGAGGGATTTGCTGTGAGGACACTGAGGATATTTTAGCATTGACTCTATGCAGCTGAAGATCAACTCTGAACATGGGGCCAGCAGCCTCCCTTTTCCCAATAGCTACATTGGAGGGTGCAAACAGCTTCTTTTCCCCTTAGCTGGAACATCCTGCAAGACCAGACCAGGACAGCTGGGCTGGGGGAAGGGGTCCAGCCTGCACCGCACACATGGGGCATTACTGGCCAGGACACAAAAGTCCTTCAAGTTGTTTCCAGTGGAAACAAATAATTAAAAGAAGAAGAGAAAAATAACTGAAAGGCCAATGCTTAGAATAAGCCTTTCTTCATCTTTCTCCTGAACTGCTAAAAATCTGTGGGTCTGAGTTGCCTTTCCCTCTTTTCATCCAAGAAACCTGTGAAGGAGTAGTGAGTGAATATGGTGAGGGGCAGAGATTTCCTCCTGTCAGCATTCAAGGTGCCTGCTGCTGTAAGTGTGCTGCCCATGGGTTTGTAGGGGTTTAGTGAGATCCTTCTTCAGCAGAAAGGAATGCTCTGGGGCCATTACTGACTTTTGGAGAATAGTTCAGCATGTCAGAAGAGAGAGGGAGTCCTGTGCTGCTCTGTAGGTAAGGACAAGACACTGATCTGACTTTAGCCCTTAGAAATGTGTGCTCTCACCTCCATCCAGGTCTGAGAGCACACACATTTTCTTGACAGAGTGGAATCACCTCCATTTATTCAAGCAGTCACTAGACTGCTGCCTTTTTTAAACAATAAATTTTGGCTATCTTCAGAGAATAAATTCCAAACACGTTCATATGCTAAGAAAAGCATCACTAATACTTCCTTATGGTGCTGTCACTGTTCAAGTTTACAGAAAGAATGTCATTTTATTGAAATTTCCAAAAATTGAAGTTTTAGGTGTCTTGATTCATTCACTAAGTTTGAAATCATTCACCAGGAACCAAACTAAATGCTGATGTTTTTGAAGAGATTACCCTTTTCTGAAATATTAGACTGTGAATGTAACAATTGTAGCTGCTGACTGCATTAAGAATGCAAGTTTTCTGGAAAATAAAATTTGCTGTATGAATATCGGAGTATTGGAAATTTTACCTCAGATAGAGTATTTCCAAATATGTGATGATATAATCACTATATATATATATATATATTCACTATATATATATAATCAGCCCATATAACTATGGGCTGATATTAATGTAGTTTATTTAAGTGAATGTTCCTGCCTCTTACAACCATCACTCTCATGTAAATTTTCTACCACTAAACTGTAGTTGTATCCTAACTCTCATAAATAATTTTGGTTTTGTGAAGTGTTAAGTAGATTTACAACAGTATATATGGGGTACTCTGAAGCATTCTTCCTTCCCATATGCAACTGCTGTTCTCCAAGTCAGTGAGATTTCACAAGCCATGAAGCCACGGTTAAAACATAGGAGCTTTTGTTCATGGCTCATGTACAATGTAAAAGTCCTTCCATTTCCCTCTCTGGTTGTATAAATAGTGCAAAAACTTGGCAACAATCTGAGTTATGCAGAGGAAAGTTCAAGTGTATGAGAAGTCTCTGCTGCTAGCAGTAGGGACTCAGCACCATCACCTGTGACCAGCTGACTTCAGGAATGTCAGGAATATGTGGAATTTGGTTCACAGATCTTGATCTCCAGAACCGTCTTTTCCCCATTCAGTGGTTAAGGCACACATTTTTGTACTTATTGTCCAGGTTTTCCCTAGAAATCTCGATATTTTTTGTCCTCAGTTTAAGCCCTCCCAGTTGTAGAAATCATGGCTTCTGTAGATGCAAAGTTTTGAAATAGGGGACCAGGCCTATGGGCACTAGAAGACAGCAGGTCAAAAATAAGCAGAGTTGAAGAGCATGGTGTCCAAAGAGCTTTGCATCTAGAAAGGCTCATATTCCCAAGACTGATCAAGCCTACTGAGCTAGTAGAAAATGCATGTAGGTAATAAAGGAGGTTGGACCACTAGCAAACTTGTACAGGCTTTTAGTAAATCTGAGTATATTTTAGGCTGTGATTCTTAATTCAGAGCTTTTTGCCTATCTAGGACAAAATGAGATGTTCAAGACAGGCTCATCAACAAAATAATCACAGGTGAAAGCTACAACAGCTTTAATTTCACACTTGAGGAGAAAAGGACAAGATCAGGCTGCTTCAAATGGTCCCTGGGTTTAAAATTGTGTGTATTTGTGCACAGAGGAGGTGCCTCATACCCTGCTCATGTTTGAAAGCCCAAACTGGGCATCCACTGATCATCCTCCTCCCTTCCCCAGGATCAACCACCTCTGCTGGAAGCCGAGAAGAGCAGCCCCATTATTCCCCTGGCTGTGCACAGACTCCTTGCAGAGGATAGCCCACACGCTGCTCTCACCAGATGATGTGTCTGTGTTCAGGTGTCCATCTGCCACTGTGACACCAGTGCCACTCACTGAGCTGGCTCCAGTGCTCTTTCCTCGGGGGAATGGGTCACATGGCTGAGTGTGGTACTGGCTCTCACACATAGCCTTCCTGCACAGCATCCCTTCCCACACTGCATTGTCCCCAAGCCCCTTCTGACAAACTCCAGCATAAGCACACATTGTAGAAAGCAGAACATTTTATTGAATAGGCACAACAAATTAGACTAACTGCATGTAACTGCTTTGGGATATATCTGAAAAAAAGTACAGTTCTCTTTAAAACAGACTTGTGGGGCTTTTCTCCTTTGGTTAAGTTGTTTTACTCCAGCTTTAAGCATTAGATCTCTGTGAATGTGGCTTCTTCATGCTTTTTCATAAACTCTTTTGCAGGCAACGTTATTCATGGTGCATTCCTGGAAAGAAAAGATAATTCAATAAGCTTTTAACTCTTACTAAATGTTTGTTAGTCAGAAAGTAGAGAATTACTTATCTATTGGGAACCAGTTTAAGAAAAATTTGCTTTTCTCCTTCTCTAAAGGCAATTCCTAAGAGTGAAACTCAGTTTTGAGAGCTTCAGCAGCAGAAGACTGAAAGACAAGCACAGGAGTGAAAGAATTTTCAAGAACTGTTCTACTGACCCCCAGGAGATTTCTAATCTTTTCTTTAAAATCTCTAAAGAAGGCTCCTAGAACTTCTGTGGAGGCTGACTGGACCCTGGAGTTGGGCATTAACCTTTTTTCCTTTCACCTTTTGCAACTATGGATTGTCTTCTTCACACATATGAGCACAACACATGCACACACAGAGAGCTTTCAGACTTGCAGCTGCTAGTGTCAGCCTCTGCATGTTAGGCTCTGTCCTCATCTATTTTTCTGTTAGATCAAACTCTGTTTTGTTCAATCTTTCTTAATGAAGTTGTTATTAAAAACTACTTCTATTTCTTCTCCTCTGGTCTCTATCCAAAGAAATTTAAATATTGAATTTATGGACATATTATTTTTCCCTAAGGGAGGGCAGATCTCTTCAGGAATTTTGTGTACGTGTATTGTTTTGCAGCATGTAGGAATCTCAGCTGCCTTTTATGAACATAGATTTAGTCCTGTCCCAGATTCTTCAAAGTGTGTTTTCTAAAACTGTACAGCAGAACTGGGAAGCCCCAGACTGTAGGAGGGCCTTACTGGCACCAAGTCAAGGACAATAGTTTCTGACCAGATAAAAACAACCAACAGAGCTTGGACACATGTTTCCTTGCTCTAACATCATATTATTAACACAGTTGTTGGTGATGCATAGCAGTGTTCCCACAGATGGCTCTAAGCCTCTGCTGCAGATGAACAGTATTCTGCATCAGCCTAGACTGGATGTATTTAATGTGGCCTTTGCTAATTCTTCCTCTATGCTGTCCAGGACTTACAGATTCTGATATATAAAATTTCCTGCATAGGGTTGTTGAGTTTTTCTTCCTACACTTTTCTAACCGTGTCTTGCAATGGAGAACAGGCACCTCCATACAATTCTGTAAGTTTAACAGGTTTTCAGTTTTAACCTACACTCTAGACTCAATCAGAAAGACTTCTCACTAAGTGCACAGAGCCACTTCAGATGCTTTCCCTCCCTGTGTTTGAATCCAAAGTCATACATCAGCCAAACATTAATTCTGCACATGGAAATCAGTGATTAAGTAACAAAAATTAACTTACCACCACCAGGTTCCCATCCACCACTTTTCTCTTTATGATAGTCTCTTTTCCATCCCACTTCTGCACCTGGTTCAGCACGCCATTTTCTAGGGTTATGACATTCTACCAAAGTGAAAAAACAAAGTGTGGCTGTTTCATCAGGGTGTTCTGGTCTCAGGAGAAGATTCTTCAGGTCCAAACAGCACTAAGCACAAAGCAGCCGTAACAGTCTTACCTGTGGAGGCAGCATTTCTGCACTGGATGTCAAAATCACAACTCTGCCCTGCTGCTCCCACATCTCTTTTGAGAGATGCATTTGCAAAGTGCTGTTTCAGGACTCACCTTTGTTTTTCTGTCATCTGCTGTGGTCTCATCAAACTCTTCACCCAGCTTGAAAGAGACCTCTGTATTTTTAAAGGTACTTTCTGTTTTGATGGTTATCACATCACCATTGGTGCTGATAGTTACATTAGGCTTGGCCACACCAGCCATCTTCCTGGTAGCAAACCCCACACCTGCAGATAAGATAGGGCACCATGAAATTTTTATCTTTCCTCAATCTTTTTCTCTTATACGTCAAAAAAAACAAAAAAACCCAAACCCTCAGTGCTTTTTCGCCTATTCCTTTCTGAGTGTTATTAATTCTGTTATAAAGATTTTTTTGTAAAATCTCACTTGGTACTGCTATAGACCCACCCAACCATGGGTGCGTTGATGTAAGGAAATTCTCTATCCTGTCATTGTCAAAATAGTAACAGCAATATTTTGAAGGCTGAGATATTTGCACATAGACTTGTTCAGAATAGCTTTCATAGCTTGTACTCTAACTTGTATGCTAATTGTATGTAAATGTAAATAAGCAAAAACATATGATAATTTCTGAGCCACAAAAGCAACAAAACAAACAAACAAGGAAAAAAAGTAAGCACTTTTTATATTTACAAGTGGGTAGGTTGAATATAAGGAAATGATTAAGAAATAGCTGGCAATGGTTATGTCCTGAGTAAAATCTGGAGTAAAGATTAAAAGTGCAAGAGTCTCACTCACTGAAAGCTGTCAGGATAAGTCACAGTAAGTATTTTACCCCTAAACTACAAATAACCCCCCAGCTTTTTAAGGTGTAATAACTGAATCAGTGCAAGTTACCCCCAGCTTCCTCCACACTAACAGAATGTTGAAACCATTTAAATACCAATTTTAAATGTGAGAGAGAATTAGAGAAATTTAGAGAAAAGTGTTAGACATCAAATCTTTGCAAGTATCTGCATGAATCCATGCAATTGTCTTTGTTAAAATTCACTGGAGGCAGCTACAGAGCTTCATTCAATATAACAGCCATGGCAATTAACTGGTGTCCTAATCCAGTAGCATTTTAAAGCTGTTTAGGTGTGTTGCTTACAGACATCAGAAAACTTGCTGCTTTCTAGCATCACACCAATTTGCATGTCCAAGGATAAAAGCTAACTCACACAAAATAATCCAGCGATGTGTTTTACTTCCACTTACAACACTACTAATAAGGCATGCATAGACTTGGCTTACCTGAAATTATTCCTATCAAAGTTTTTCTGCTTTATACGAATTTAACACCACTTATTGAAACAGATGAATTCTCCAGTTTAAGACTACCTGATCAAAATAGTGGATTAAACCCCCACTTGATAAACAGCACAGGCAGAGAAAGCAAGTAAAGAGTAAAGTTCAAAACTGGTACTCCTTCCCTCTTCCAGATACAAGAAGTTGAAATAACAATTCTCACCGAGTTCTTTCATATAGTCCTCGAAGTTTTCACTAGAAAGGAGCTTCCAGGTGCCCACAAACTGGTCACACATTTTGTCAGGCTGGAGAGATGTCTTCCACAGGTTCCAACAGAAATGCTGGACACGAGAATATTATGAGCTCCAGGAGAAGAGTACTTATCTTTAAAAAGGAGCTGTGGCCACATGATGCTCTGGGATGACCAATGAAGAGGGAGTCCCGGTGCCCAGTGTTTTGCTTCCTCCCCTACCCCTCCTTTGCCAGTAGGTCATAGTGCTATTATTCATATGCCCTTACTAGCACAAAGATCACTGTCTTGTTTTTATTTAATTATTTTTGTCATTCAAGAACACTCTACCTTAAAGGCAAATAATTAAATCAAATTACCTTTCAGAATAAAAAGGTAGGCTCGAGCTCAATCCACAAAAATTAATGTTCTCTCCCATACTCTTTCATTTCAGTCCACCAAATCAAATGGACACAGCTCACTTTGGACTTTTGGATCCAAAAGGCTCATTTGGATTATTTAGCTTGCTTTCAGCACCCCTGCAATCAGAAATTTCCTCTAGAGAAATACAGAATTACAGGAAGAAGTAGATTTGGAGCACAAAGAGAGAATGCTGGGGTTATAGAAAGCTAAGGCAATAAAATTGCTTCCTTGATTGGGATCTCCTTGTCCTTGCACCACCTGAATTAATTGAATAGGTCTGTATAATGCTTTTATGTAATGGAGAAGGGTTATGGGGTTCTGTGAGAAGAAAAGTTACAAAACAGAGGACTTTTCTCCCTTTCACATAGAAGAACTATGTCCCAATGACTAGCATGTTGAGTAGCTATGGTGTAAAGCTAGGCTCTAATAACAACTCACTGAAGGTCCCTGGACACTTCATTTCTTTTCAGTTTGTGCTGTTCAGACATCAATTTGTTTGAGGCAAGCTGTGCACAGGCCTGACATAATGGATCCATCTTGACTGATCCTCTAAGCCCTGTCATACTTCAGTTCACAAAAAACTATCGGAAAGCAGTCAAGCAAGTTCTTAGACCTTCCTTTGTCTGTAACGTGCTACTCCAAAGGCAAAAGGCAGCTCATAAGTGCATAGTCCAGCCCCTGCAATTCTATTTATATGGATTTCCAGTAATTACTCTGCTGGTTGCTAGGCATCTATATTGTAGATCACATATTTTACTACTTATTGTTTTTGTAAGTAACAATGCCATAGAAAAGTTATTTATATAGGATTATAAGATCATAGGAATATTTGTAAGGGTCTCATCTTCTCTCTGAACCTCTCTACTTTCAGCTTTTATTCATAATTTCTCTAAGGGCCTTTTCTGCAGGGCTTCTCCCTAGGCAGTGTGTCCCTGGCCTGCATTGCTCTGAGGGCTGAGCATGTTTGTACATGTATAATTAGTAACCCCCTCGTGCCTTTAAGATGTCAGTCTATGGGGACTAGGATAGCTAATCTTAGATTTGGCCTATTCTTTTAAAATTTTTTTGCATATTCACTGACTTTGGCCTAATCTCAAAATAAATAAAACTATATTCTAATTATGAAGCAGCTGATGTCTTTCCTGGTTGGTTTTTGTGGAGCGTCACGTGTTCAAGCATTCTTTAAAAGGAAATTCTGAGGTCCCTCAAGTTTCTGTCATTATCTTGAGGTATTTTTACTTCAGATTATTGGCTTGAGAAACCCTGTATTGTGGGTAAGCAGATGGTAGAAACATGAAAACTCAAATCCAGCACGTAAATAATGAGAACTGAAAGTACCAGGATTGTTGCAGTGGCCCAGACAGAAAGGCTGTGATGTGGATGAAATCAATTCCTGTTTGGACTTTCCTTGCCTTTTGGGAGCTATTCTCTGTGTGGCTTACTACAAGCAGCATTCATTTCTTTGGAGGGGAAATAGGGCTCTTATACTCAAAACTACAATCTGGGAGAGGCAACTGGCTTTCCTTTGGTGTTAACAGCTCTCTGCAATGCTCGTGACATTGGAAGAGTTTTTGACAAGACTCAAAGCACCTTTCCATGCAAATCAATCTGAAGCAGACCAAGTGCATCCTCCCCAGGCAGTCAATTACTTGCTCTAGTTTAAAGTGAATCTGAGCTATTTGTAGATATCTTGCAAACATGATGACTCAAAAATGCAAGAAGAAAGCCAGCTTGTGGGTTTACTTGCATGTTTACTTCAAAGCAAGCAGCTATCTGGGAGCACACTTATGGCTGTCTCTTGGAAAGTGTCTCACCAATGGTATCCTTTCCCTCAGGAGAGACTTCCAGTAACAAGAGAAACTTGTGGCACTGATGTCATCTAATACAAATCATGCCTGCTCTCTGGGCCAAAGGCATGCAGCCTGCTGATAAAGACTGGAGTTTTTAATGGTCATGAAGAAATCAGTGAGGCTTTTGAGCCTGGAAGTTTAAGCAAATGATTCATGTCACTTGCAGGAGTGTCTTCAGAGCAAGAGCTGGGCAATCTGGATAAACAGCCCCGTGGTTATTGACACCGATGTGATCTAATACCATCAAAAACAAGGACATCCTCAAAAATGTAGAAACCTCCTTCAAAATAAGCAGAAATTTTGAAGAAACCACAGCAGGTAAGAGGTAAACCAAGAAAAGGAAGCTGGTGAGGGTCCAGCACAGGAAATGCTGACAAAGAAAATTAATCTCTTAATCCTGATATGAACAGATGCAGTTCAAGTCTGCAAATAACAATGATTCACTGTCAGCAGTGTGGTCTTGGGGTGCTGTGACACTTGAGGATAGCTCCTGACACAGGATATGCAGAAGGGATCACAGAATTCTGTGGTTCTATGAAGTGCAACAGCAAACAGCAGGTGTGCAGGGGAAATCAGTAGATGGGAAGATAGCAATAATGGGTAAAATCTTACTCTGTGAGTCAGACCAAAGGTAGAGATCTACTTGAGATAAACTGCTTTTTACAAAAATAAGCACAATAGTAACCTCCCTTCGGCCCTTTCAGGCTTGCAGAAGCGATGATGCTCTTCCACTTGAGTATGAGAAAAAGAGGATGTTTATTTCTCTAGTAAAGATCTGCCACTTAGGAGACCTTTCAATTGAGCATTGTGCTAAACCTTCCATGGTACCTCATCTAAGTATGGAATTGTCAGAGTAAAGACACATCTTACTCTCAAATGTGAAAACATAAGTTAACAGTTATGACTGCTTAAATGGAGGCTGCTTTCTCGAGTTCCTCCTTGCCCCAGAAGGGCAGCAGAGTAAAACTCCTTTGAGTTCTCTAGATGTGGAACTGGTGACTATCAATGAGCAGCAGTGTATTGTGCTTATGCACTTGTCTCACTCTTTGAATCAAAGTGGCATGAAAAGACATCCATGCTCAATTCCACACCTGATGACACTGACAATGACTTCCATTGAACACATCCTTAAAAGGAATGTGGCCTCTATATGGGGTTATTACTGGCACAAGTGGCAATATTCATAGTAAGAAGAAATATTCATGGCAAAGGAAGGCAAAGCTATAAAAATGGAGATTTTTCCTTATGCAGGGAGGGAACTGTGGTTTTGATGCAAGCTTCTTGCTCAGGCACAATAACACCTATTGAGAAGATGGGCTATAAAAGCGCTCCTGTTATGAAGGAGGGACCATATCACACTGTCTGGTACTACTGTAACTTAGACAAAGCAAAAACCTTTCTTAATGCTTGTCTGGCTGGGTACCAGACTGGGAGTTTGTTCTAAGGCCCCAGGGTAGCTACAAGCAAGGTAGTCTAATGCTGGAGCAGACAGGAATAGGTAAAGGAATGCCATTTCTGCTCACAAAGTTGCTACTTTCATTTCTGATTAGCATTTGAAACAGGTGAATTGCCTTGGACTTCTGCTTAGTCAGGAAAAGATCTAACTAAAGCCTCAGTACTCGTAATGTGACACTCTGACTTTACAAAATACTGACTTCAGTCGGTTTGAAAGTTCAAGAGGCTAATTGGTTTTCAGTGGTATTTTTCTCTATCTTGGGGAAGGAGGTGAGCAGAAGAAAAAGCAGTGCTTTTTCCTGTGCTCAGTCCCCAGCACCAAACTGATGCTCCCCCACTTGTGACTGTGGCTTCAGACCTCACTCAGAACTGAGGGTACTGCTGCAAATGGTCACTTTGTTGAGGGAGTCAGATTTGCCAGCAACAACAGATCTGCTGTTTCCTTGAGTGGTAATTGGCAGCACTCAACCCAGTCACACTGTGGGGCTGTGACATTTGGAGACCTCAGGCTGGTGTGCCCCAGGACCTGCTTTTTTACTTTTCATGATTTTGTGTGCTTTTATTTCCTGCTGAACTTTAGCCCAACCAGTGAGTCTCCACACCATTAAATAGATTTCCAATATCTGAAAGCAGGACCACGAACATTAAAACATTTAAAAGGTGTTTCTGAAACACTAAACTAAGCTTGTGGTAAAGTTTTAAGAACAGAAATGAAATCTCATAACTCTGAGGCATAGCACGATCAAGCCCCAAACAAAACCTCGTGGTTGACTCCATTAACTTGCAATTAAAATATGCATAATTATGTTTTCTGAACTTCTTTAAAGATGAAGAAAAACACAGATATGTCTGGAGGGAACAGCAAGCCTCTGGACCCTTGCCTTTTCCTGAGAGACGGCCGAGATTCTGGCTTTTCACAGCAGATGGCATGGCAATAATATACGCTCTCAAACATCTGTGGCTCAAAGCAGGTGACTGCTATTCCTGAGAAAAACCTGGACTTCTCATACTCTCCTCTAACACGTATGTGCCTCATTCCTGGAGCATGGCAGTTGGCTGTGTGAATGCTATGAATTGCAGGTAGTGTGTTAAAAGGAATATCAGAATATCAGAGGAGTAAGAAAGGAGGAGTATTTGCATACAGGGTTTGTTGTTTTATTTCACTGCAATGAGAAGAAATTCAGGTACACCAGCTCCTACAGGCATGCAGGTGATGGGCTTCCAGAACATAATGTGGACATTTCTGTAAAAGAATATTTGAAATGTCAGAGGTCCATCACATATATCCTATATTCAGCAAATGCCATAATGGGACAGTGATAAATCCAGCTTCATGACTATGAAGGTTTGTATGAGAGAAGATCTTGATTTGCTGGTTATAACGTAGGCATTGCAGATGCTTCATGTTTCTACCTACCTACGGATTTCCCTGATCTAAAAAACAAGTTTAAGGTTGTCTAAGGTTTCTGATATTCAAATCTGTCCAACTTTTTTGTATGTATAGCACAAGACTAGCATATAAGATCAGGGCTTCTCCTCTTGAGGGTGTATAATGAAAGTCAGCCTTTTTCTGAATCCTGCTTTGTCTTGTCCGTGGACTTACCTCAGAGCACATAAATCCTTGCTGTTCTTCCCCTCTACCTTCCCCTCATCCCAACTGTCCCATCTGTCTTGTTACTGCAGCTCATACAGTACCACCTGTCTTATTTCCATACGGACTGTATTTAGAAACCTTCCACTGTTTTGTTTGTTTATTTCTTGTTAAACATTTTTTATCAAGCAGAGGAAAAAAAATCTTCAGATAGGGATGAGAGAGTAGTGCATATTGCTAACATGTAATAACTTGTAAATTTAAACTATTCCTATCAGTGGTTGTCCTTATCCTAACAGCTGCATTCTTATGAAGCAACAGCACTTCCACAATTTCACTTGTTTCTAACCCAGCAAAGAAAGAACAAAGTACAAGAGCAATATTTCAACAAAAGACCCTGTACAAAACACTTAAGCTCTGCTGAATCTGTACTCTGAGTAAAATAGACATGGATTTGGCAGCCTTGTTTATGCATATCTTCTTTCTGGACGATGCAGTTTCTGCTTCCCATGCTTTCAATCTGACTGTTTACTCTGAAACTTTCAGTGAACTCCTCCTTGTATTTGCCAGAAAGCTATCTATTATTACAGACAAATTTGGATCACATCCAAAGACCTAGTGCTCTATGTAAAGGAAAGTAAAAAAAGTCCAAGTATGAAATGTCCTTCAGAGCTAAAGCCTTCTGGAGCCCTCTCCCTGCAGCATGGTGAGGAGCTGGTGGGTGTGAAGGCTGGCAGCTTTCTGGCTCTCCACAGCAGATCTGTAATCCTCTACTGCCCCTGGGCACTGCCAGCTGAGGCAGGGAGAAGAAGCCAGCAGCTCCTGCCCAGCCACTGACCTCGCCTGGGCCAGTGGCCTCTTGCAGCTGCCTCTACTGCAGCCTCGCTGCTGGATTTCATTGTCACAATTTGGGATAGTACTGAAGCTACTATGGTCTTGCAGACCATACCAACATAACTAAGGAAGCTCCTCCCATCTCTCTGATTCTGTAAGGTAAGTGGTGGTACACATCTGTCATGTGCTTGGAAGTGCTTAGCTACAACTAAATCCAGACTAGTCCATGTCAACATACTGGCTCATTCTCGGGCGAGCATAGCTCTCTGTAACCAAACAACTCAAGGTGGTTAGCACCACAAAACCACTATGTGCCTAATATGATCTAATCTAGCTGCATAACATCTTCTGCTCTGGGAAGCAGAAAATATTGGAGACTGCTTTCTCAACTGGTACAGCAAATTACCCATATGTTTCCTGAGCACTTGCTGGTACAGAACCTAACTACAGTAACTGTTTTAAAAAAATCTTTCTGTTTGGTAGCCAGTTCTAGGATCAAAGTGGAAGATGCTTAACCCAGTATCTGCACTGGCGCTTGAAAGTGCTGTTCACAGAATCACAGAATCATAGAATATCCTGCGTTGGAAGGTACCCATAAGGATCATTGAGTCCAGCTCCTGGCCCTGCACAGCACCATCCCCAAGAGTCACACCCTGTGCCTGAGACTGTTATCCAAACACTTTTTGAAATTTGTCAGGCTTGGTGCTGTGACCACTTCCCTGGGGAGCCTGTCCCAGTGTCAAACAACCCTTGAGTGCCAACTTAAACCTCCCCTGACACAACTTCAGGCCATTCCCTTGGGTCCTGTCACTGGTCACCAGAGAGAAGAGATCAGTGCCTGCCCCTCCTCTTCCCCTCACAAGGAACTTGAAGACTGCAATGAGGTCTCCCCTCAGTCTCCTCCAGCCTGAAAAGACCACGTGACCTCAGCCACTCCTGATTTGGCTTCCCCTTTAGACCCTTCACCATCTTTGTTGCTCTCCTTTGGATGCTCTCTAATACCATAATGTGTTTTTTAATATTGTGGTGCCCAAAACTGCCCCCCGCACTTGAGGTGAGGTCACCCCAGTGCAGAGCAGGACAGTCCCCTCCCTTGACCAGCTGGCCATGCTGTGCCTGATGTCCCCCAGGACATGGCTGACCCTCCTGCTTCAAAGTTATTGGGATGAGGCTGTAAGTAAAGTCTTATCCAGAGGGGACCTGTATCTTTCATACACAGCTGGGGAAGTGTGGAACCTAGATTAAAATTCATACGTTCATAGTCAACCTGAATACGTCAGAAGAGGTGGCCTTTGTATTCACATTTACTTTAGTTGAAATTTGTAGGATTCCCTCACTTCCTGGTGCATATGACAAAAACCAGTGTGTTAAAGGTATCAGTCCTTTAGGTTAGCAGAACATTATTTCAAAGTTATATAATTAACACTATTCTGATTAGTTTCTACTTATATGTTCAAGCAAAAATGAAGATGTGGCACTTGGGGATATGATTTAGTTGTGAACATGGTGATACTGAGTTACCACTTGGTCTTGAGGATCTTACATGTCTTTTCCAGCCTTAACGATTCTGTGATTCTATGATTCTACTTGTACCATATTTCTATTATGAAAATAAATGCAAGATTATTAACATTGCATACTAAGAGAACAATTCAATTCTGAAAAGGTAATTTAATGTCATATTGGAGATAAAAGGAGTTCAGGTCTGCAAGCACACACACCAGGCTTTGCTTGCTTAAAAGTTTGCTTAACATGTAAGAAGAGACAATGACTTCTAGTTACTTGAGTCTGCAGTGATGTCAGCCACCTGAAGTCTCAAAATGGAATATTGTTTGAATGACTGAAATAATCTGTGGAAACACCTTATTGAGTGCTCTTGTGCAACAATCACCAAGAGCTGTTACCAACTATGTAATTTAGTCTTCATACTGAAATGGCAACTTTCCTATTTATTCTGGGAGAGTGTCAAGCGCAACCAGAATACTTCAATCTCCAATTTCTCTCTAGTGCATTTCAGAGGCAAGCTGACCTGCTTCCTGCCTCACTTTTCCTTCTAACTTCAAATTTGATTGTATTGTTCAAAGGAACATATTTGAACAAGAAAAGTTATGTTATGCACATTGATAGAAAACATTTATTCTGAAGACTGAAATAAATCTCTTTGGATTGTTTGGATTAGTACTATTCAAAGTCACAATGACTCAAGTCTCTGTTACTGGATGGCCAAAGTTTCAATCTGTTTTTAGGCAAGAGGGTGGTGTGTGTTTGAGCAACCTAGGCTAAATTAACACCAAACACAATTTCTGCAGGAAGCATGTCCCTCACACTTCAAAACCTAGTTTCTGCTGCCTGTCATGCTAGACTACTAATGAGCCTCTTTGGAGAGCAGAAAGTACACAAGATTCTTTCTCTTCTCCTTTTCTTTCCTCTATTCCACAAAGCAGGTAGACAAAACCTTTCTCTTCTGAAAAAAAAAAGCAGTTGTTGAGCTTGAGATGTGCCTGTCTGTGGCCATCTGCAAGCTGTTTTACGGTGTGAACCAAAATGCTTAGAGAGGAAAGTGCCTCTCTCTCTCCTAAATTAAGGCTTGTTAATGCCATCAAGATGAGTAGAAAGGCAGGCACTGACTCCAGAGAGCTACATCAATGAGATCGATGAAAACTGAGTTAATTGTTTCCCAATCAAGCTTGTGAAAAGGCAAACCAGAGGAGAATCATTGCATTAATTATTCCTCTCTGTGTATATTAGTAACTTTTGCGTGCTATAAAGTTGCTCGTACTTTTTAAAGTTGCTTACACTTTCCAGTCTCCAAACTCAAGCCCTTGCATTTTGGAGCCTTTGTCTTTGCTGCCTCTCCTCAGGCCCAGATATTCACATCTCTCTTTCAAGTCTTGGTGACTTTTTTCTCCTTTCATGTGCCTATCAAATGAGGAACCTAACTGGGTGAACATATGAAGGTGGATAAAGGCAAGGCGAGGCTCCTGAATGTTCTTTTTCTTTTTTCTTCACAGAATGTTAAAATTAAGCCTTTTACAAATTTGGTATAAGATTTCCTTTAAAATCAAATAACTTTATTCCTTTTCCTGACTCTATAGAATTCTTTCAGTATAGGTGAGGAAGCAGCAACTTCCCTTCTCAGGAAAAATCTGAAAATCAAGTCAGTTTTCTGGGGCATGCGAGTGAAAGGAATGTCACAAATTTGTTCACCTCACCAAGGAATGAAGGAAGTACGTGGTGGAAGGTGTTTCCAGCTCTAGGGATCAAGCAACTCGCTCACACCTTTTTCCCTTCCCTGAAAAACTTTCTACACAAGGAAGAATGTTCTTACTTCTTACATTTTATAATACAATGATTTTTGGGGATTATCCAGGGATTTACTTCAAAGCAGTGCTTAGTTTCTGGCATCTGGAAAAGATGAGCTACTTGCTTGTGTCTAACATTCTTTCTGGAAGCTCTGTGCTGTGATATTGCTGCAATAAACCAGGATGTATAAAAGAGTCTCATGATCAGATTAAACTCTAAAATCAATCCCCAAGAATATTTGGACTTTTTAAGTAATCCATTTCTCAAAACACTGAAATAAATGTCACTGTAAGTCTGCATGTCCCAGTATCAGAGTAGTAACCTGTACCTGCAAACCAGAAGGAGTTGAAGGTTGGATCTCCAGCTTCAGCTGTGATAATTAAAGGCAGATAACCTTAATTCAGTCATAAAGTTGTAATTTGCTTAGCTGCAGTACAGGCAATCCACCATCTGTTCTGTGGCCACCAAGAGAACAATCTTTACTTGGACTATGTCCTTGTGGCCCCAGACGATGTCAAATACAGGATTAACCCTAAATGTTGGTAAAGGAAAGCTTAATAATTTCATATTTTATGACTAGTATGATTTGGCTGATATCCTGGATAAATGTGGATGTCTAGAAAATGGGTATCTATAATAAAGCAAGTCACCTTGGATTCTTCTTTATACACAACAGAAGTCCAATGGTGCCTTACAGAGTACAAATGCTCTGATTTTTAGGTCATTGCCTATGCTAGAAGAATACTTTGTCAATTGTGTTAATATATTGTAGAAATAAGGAAGAGTGCTCCTATGTGAAGCTCTGAAACTTCATTTCAAAACCTAAGATCAGGTACTTTCCACATGATGACAACAATGATGAGAGTTGGATGCACTCCAGGTTTTCATCCATTTGCATTAATGGAACTTGAACAGTTGAGGATTATAAAATTATGGTTGTCCCTGTCCCTAGTAATTAGAGTTTTTCTCTTGAATTAGAATCTACATGACCACTAAGGGTAATTTTCCAATCATACTTTGAAACACTGGTCAGCGTTCAATCTTCTGTGTGTAAAGCCATAAATCATTTCCTTTACCTTCAATATCTTTTGTCTTTGTAATTCTAATATCCAGATGACATCTTGGTCCTAAGTGACTGCTGCTTTGCATCCCTGTAATCATCAGGGAGCTAATAAAATACAGCAGATTAAATAATCTCAGCAATGTAACATTTAAGTCAACAATTAATAACAACTGCATTGCAAAGACTGATAATCCTGATTGCAATAATTTTGTATACTTTTGGGAAAGAAGCACTATTCCTAATAGAAGAATGTTGTTTTTAACACTCCCCTGCCTCACTTTTATTTCTTAACAAAAGTTGATCATATTCTTCTGATGAATTGAAAAACAGCCTTCAAATGGGTAGCAAATATGCTGTGTCTCTCTTTGGTGGAAGTAGAAGGTTTAATTTGGCACATCATTTCCACAATTTTGGGCAAGTGCTGTAGTATTTAATAAATAATGTCTATTGACTGAAGAAAAAAGCACCATAGCCCTCAGCCACGCAGTCAGATGTAGAGGCAGTGGAAGAGGGGGAAGGCAGTCACAGGAACCTCCCTGTCTTTTCTAGAATTCCAGGAAGTGTCTAAGAAGCGTCAATTCCAAGAAACTCAAGTAGTCTCCTCCTGCTTCAGACCTTGATATGATTTATACATTGCCTGCAGCTTCCTTTGAATTTTCTTCACCTAAGAGGGAAGGATCTGCAACAGCTCCAGAAAAGATTACTTCAGTTATTCTATCATGTCAGTAAGGCACACACTGAGCCACTTTCTCACTGGATTGGAGGCAGAAAGAAGGTATCTGATCCCTCTGTTGTTTGCCTCTTGATTATGTACTTTGTGTTGTCCCATTTCTGGACCTAGTTGGGTGACCTGCTCTCCACAGCCACATTGCTCTGAGGAAATGCGAAGGTAATCACAAGCCTCCTGTTCATGCTACAGTGATGCTTGTGATTACAGTGGTATTTTAGTTTGCTTCTTAGGATGGTGTTTCTCTTCTACTGAATCACAGAAGCATAGAGGTCTGGGTTCATATCACTTAATTTCAGGCATTCCACAGTTAATTGGTCAACTTAGCCAAGTTAGCCCACTAAGCTCCAGCTACAAATAAGGTGCAGTGAGACAATCAGATCAGGCCACATACAAACAGGGTATATTTTATGGCAGGATGCATGTGGAAGTAAATTTATCTTTCCATTGGCTACAGAGGGAACATGAATAAGTATCTTAATATTAAACTCTTGCCTGCACAGATTTTGGTCTTGCAGAATGGAGTGATTATCCAACACTTAAAAATGCTTGCATGCTATCTGTATGCTGCAAATCAATCGCTTAACTGGTTTTGTGTGAAACTGCTGGGCAGCAGTCAGTACTGGCTCAATCTAATACTTTCATTAAAAATGGAAATAGATATACAATCCTTGCCAATGCACCCTGTGAATGACACCAATATTGGCAGAATGATAAATTATGACAGGTGAAGGGCTGGTAGTGCAGCATGAGCTGGATTTGGTAACAAACAAAATGTGCTGCAGTATGCATAAAAAATGGAATACTGGAAAATGGAACATTTGTGAAGGATCTTGACCAGACCACCAAGTGTTGACATCAGTGTGGCAACGCATGGCTAATATGATTATTGCAGGTGTTAAGAAGAGTATGATACTTTTATAATATAAAGACTGCTGGATGCAGAATGAGCTGCACAGATTTTCTGAGGGATAGAAAGCGTCTCTGTCTCTCTGTGAGGATCACACATGGCTTGAGTTGCATATGGAAACAAAGACAGAGAAGGAAGCTGAAAGCAGGACAGTCATCTTGCCCTCTGTGCAAGCACATAGCAAGAGGTTACTGTTATGTTGATACAGCTCCTCACCCTAAGGCGTGACAATAGCCTGTGTCTCTGAGCAGAAACTGGACAAATTAAAAATAGAATTGAGGTACACTCCCTAAGCAATTGAGATTAATAAAACCTGGAAGATTTTCTCTTTATCTTGTTTACAAGTCAGTACCAGTTATTTTCATCATCATCATGTCTCTGAAAGGTATTTTCTAATCAAATTCAAATTATCAATTCCACTTGCAGTAGCTACTGTGTGAAGTTGAATAATTTAGGAAATACAGAAGTCTGGCCAGATGAATACCTTGACTTCTATGAATCTAATGCAGAAAACACACCCCTCATGGTTTTATTAATATCCTTGGTCATGTCTGCTCCTCAGTATGGAATAACTATTTCCATTTCAGTATTTTTTCCAAAAGCAGTTGGGGCTTACAAATGTTCTTGCTGATAAGCTGCATGTCTTTTCTCACTTTTCTGGAAATATGGACAATCTAGTCGAAATGTTTCATTTTTACTTCAGTTTTACAGTCGTGTGGTGTGGTTTGTTTGTTTGTGTGAAGAAGATTGTGTTGTTTTAAAGGCATTTTTTGTTTTGATGGTGATCATATGCCTTTTAGCACTGATTGTCATGCTGTGTTTGCTAGCCTGACTGGTTTCCTTGAGGATAAAACCACTACCAAAAAAAAAAAAAAAAATTCAAATTGTGTAATCTCTGCCAGAAAAATTAGAAATTAGCAAACTCCTGTGGAATTGAATGTCTTGTAAATAGAAAAGTGGCACTGATGGGAAATGCAAACATTTTACAGCATGTGGTCTTGAAGAGCTCTTAGCATCTGAAATATTTAATTTCCTACTGAGGATAGGATGTGATTTATCATTTATTCCAGTCAATGATTCTTACTTGCTAAGTAGGAAAGACATTTTCCAACACTGCAGTCCACTGCTGTCTTTTACAACTGCCTTAGAAGTGCTTTGCAGGATATTCTGTACAGGTGTTGAATGTGACCCCGTCCCTGCAGTTGTGATCAGAATGCACTTCATGAGGTGAGGGTAAAGGCATAGATTAAAATCATCTTCATAATGTGAAATATTGCTAAGGGCAATGGTGCATTCTTCTTTTCAGCTTTCCTAGTGGGATAAAATAGTGCTAAAAACTGGTCACTAAATGAAGAAGTGAACACAAATAAGAGTACTTGCTTTTGGCACACGTACTGACTCTGTAAAGAAAACCACGTGCATAATAACACTTAGAGCTGTAAAGATTCTGCCCATCAGCTCCATTTACTGCCAAAGTTGCTCATGACCAGACAAGCTGAAATAGAAGACTTAAACATCCAACGAGGATTAGACCTGAAAAAAAACCAAGGAGAGAGGCAGAGTGACTCATTTCTCTAGCAGTACTCTTTCAGAGTCTGGAGAGAACCGAAGGATGAAGACCACGTGATATTCCAATTGATTGAATCTTGTTATCTGAGATGCTGCTTACATGAAAAATGAGCCTGTGAACATACTGTTGCTGTACAGTATTCACCTGCAGCTTACAAACAACCCATCCCATTTCATCCTGAAACAAGAAAGGATCACAAAATTCAGGTGGGCAAATCATGTCCTGGGGGGCATCAGGCACAGCATCGCCAGCCAGGCAAGGGAGGGGATTGTCCTGCTCTGCTCTGCACTGGGGCGGCCTCACCGCGAGTGCTGGGGCCAGTTTTGGGTGCCACAATCTAAGAAAGACATTAAGTCACCAGAGAGCATCCAAAGGAGAGCCACAAGGATGATGAAGGGCCTTGAGGAGAAGCTGAATGAGGAGTGGCTGAGGTCACTTGGTCTGTTCATCCTGGAGAAGAGGAGACTGAGGGGAGATATCATTGTAGTCTGCAACTTCCTCCTGAGGGGAAGAGGAGGGGCAGGCACTGATCACTTCTCTGTTGGTGTCCAGTGACAGAACCCAGGGGCCTGAAGATGTGTCAGAGGTTTGGGTTGCATATCAGGATAAGGTTTTTCACTCAGAGGGTGGTTGGGAACTGGAACAGGGAAGTGGTCACAGCACCAAGCCTGACAGAGTTCAAGAAGCAGTTGTACAATGGTCTTGGGCACATGGTGTGACTGTGCAGGGCTGGGAGTTGGATTCAATGGTCTTTGTGGGTCTCTTCTAACTCGGCTTATTCTGTGATTCTGTGATCTTGCGTCACGGAAGTCAGAGTCTCACAGAGACCTGGTGCTCAGAAAAAATAGACAGTGGCTGTAGAACCCATAAAGTTCTGAGAAAGAGCAAAATGCAGCGTACTGCTAATTCTGGGGGTTGATACCAGCTGAGTCACTGCCAGGTTGCCTGATGTTAAAAGACACAGAAGACTTTATCCTGAACTTGCATCCAAGGTGCCTGGGTGGTCCAAAGCTGAAAACAGCCAAAGTCATCACACACATTGCATGCTGTGGACACAGATGTGTGAATGTTCCCTGAAAAGGAGGCTGTGACAGCTCTGCTGCAGACTGGAGGCTGTTCACACCTGCAGAGATGTCCCCGCCAGTCAGCATCCATTGTGCAAACAGCTGCATCTGCCTGACCATGCACCTGCACAATCAAAACCTCTCCCAAGCAGATTGAGGATGAACCACAAGCCTGAAGGAAAAATCCAGGATTTCCCAGAACTGCTAATTAGACAGAGCAAGCTGAAACAACTCCAACTGATCAATCTCAAGAAAAATATTTGCAACACTTATAGCTCTGTGCTCTTTGCGGAAAGCTATTAGGAACCTACTCCAGAGACTGACCTATCACAGCTGCCTTTTATTTATTTCCAGCATGAGTTTCTCAAAAGTGGGAGATGGGCAAAAATAAAATATATAATGTATAATTCCGCTATGACAAGTGCCATTGTGTCTGTTGTTTGATGATGTTTTCTCCTGAGCATTGCTAGCATGTTCTGAACTCTATCACTCTGGCTTGCTCCATGCTGGAGAAAGATATTTTACAGAGAATAGTTTTCCAAGTATTTTTTTCCTGCAAATATCACTGATTTCAGAGTTCATAAAAACTGAAACAGAGTAGTCTCCTCAAACTTCATGCCTTACAAAGACAAGTCTGAATGAAGGACCAACACAGGCAAATCTTGCTTGCAATCCCCTAGGGATATTCTGTTACACCTCTAGGAGAGAAAAATTTTTCAAGAATGAAAAGCAGTTTTGTTCTTAAACCGGGGCAGCTCGGTGTTCAGGGAATATCTCCCAGAACCAGATGGATGTGGAAAATTATTATTGAACAGACATATCTCAGGGTAGAAAAGATGTCTGAGATTAGTTGTAAATGTCTCTATATCAGATCGCAGGAATGTTGCAAAAGAGATTAAACAAATAAACCCACCAGTCCCCCACCCCTTTCCCTGAGTAATTTACTTATTTCTAGCAAATGAAGAACAAGTGTCTCTGCTCTTATCTTTTATGTTCTTCTTCAAATGTTGGCTCTTTTTAAAATGTTCTTGGTATTTAAAAGGATTTTCATTAAAACATTGTTTCTTTGCCTTCTAGATGCAAAATTTCATCCTTTTGATTGAGGTTTTGATGTTTCCCATCAAAAATATTTCCCCTTTTTTTTCATAAAAATGATCCTTAAGATATTAAAACTTAGCTTAGTTTTTAACACTATTTCTGTGATAAACAAACAATTTTTTACCAAAACTGCATGTGTCAGAAGACTGACATGCGGGCCATTAGTAAGTGGATGCAATAGCAGAGAGCTGACATTCTCTTCCAAGTGGAGCAGATTACACAGCCTGTGTAAACCTCACAAAATAGGTTACTCCCTGCAGTTTCATTTCCAGCCTTTGCCGAATCTATTATTACTTCTTTCCCTACAAGATATTCAATGGATATTCCTCTGTCATCATAGTTATTGCAAACTTATTCTTGCAAATAAGACAGTAAAATATTTCTTCCTTTCTCTTCTATCCCTATTTCTCTTATTTCTATTTTTAAATGGTGTCAATAAGAGGTTTTTTTAAGATAACATATATACACTCACATATATTCTATACTTACATATGTAGACATATATGTGTGTGTGAATATAAAAATATACATTAAAATATGTCTTATTAAGTTCTTTCATATATTGCAATATTTTTTTGCAGGAGGTTGATCTCAGGTTTCCAAAAGATGATCAATGACCTTTCTGGATATGGTGAAGGATAAAAAGAAACAACTGTTTCACTATCGTGATCCAAAGGAGACTCATTTGCACCCTGTCCCTACGTGCCCCCATCTGTGTGACACATACAACTCAGAATTTTTTAGTGAATGATGACACTTAGGCAGAACTGATGTGAAAAAGTGTCTCAGAAGCCAATCCAACAGCCCTTCACTTTTGTATCTCAGTCTTCACCCCACAGTATTTCACTTTTCCCATTAACAATTCAGCTGAGTCTGAATTCCCATTGACAATCATCATCTGCTTCCCAGACCTCTGCTCCATTCTCAAAGGCAGAAGAGGGCAAGACTAGACAGGTGACTTGGCAGTTTTGCAGGGAGGCTGATGATGGCTTCCCAGAGGCAAAGGATGTTCAGTGCTCTGCTCTTTGGCTGAGCATCAGCAATAGGCAGGAAATATCAGAGGGAGGGAGTGGGGAATATCAGGAGACATAGAGATACTTAGTAAATCTGGGTTTAAGATGTGGCAGATGATGGCTTAAGGCTAGTGTACAGTGATGCTGAAGAAAAGAGCAGAGGAACAAATGAGAATTCAAAAGAAAAGAATTTGTGGGTTTGAGAACTTGATTATACAATGACAAAAGACTTTATTTGGAAGCTGAAAGACAAAGCAGGGGTGAAATGTCTGGGGACACTGGAGAGGAAATGATTGCCATTGAAAAAGAGATGAGGAGATCCAGGGATCTGCCACAAGTAGAGAAACGCTGAAGTAATTTCTGTTTGTTGTCACCAAACAGAAAAGAAAATAAGATAAGCATTAAGAGCTCTACTCAAATAGTCTGAGTGGCTGGGGGAAAACCTGCCATACAGCTTCAAATATCCAGAGAAGGAACATGAGTTGGGAGTTATCCAGACATTATTCAAGGACTTCTCTGTGTAGTTGATGGAGATGCTGTTGTCAAGGGCTGAAAGCTGTAAACATGTTTAAATATTAACTAAATAACTGCCCTTGCCTTCTGCTGGTGCTACGTGTTTAGGTCCTGCTTCTCTGTTGCAGCATACTAGGGCTGGTGCTGGGAGACAGCAGCTCCCATCAGGCTGTCTGGCCATACCACACATTTTGTACCACAGTGCTTGTCAGTGTTGCTTTTTTTTGCAATAGCCATTGAGAAGGAGAATGATTTAACCTCTGAGTAAGATCCCAGTAGAGGAACAGAAGGAAAAACAAGTTTGCTGGGTAGAGAGATGTGCTGAAATTCTCATTTGTGCTTTCTATTGCTTAGGTCCTTCCTTGGTAGAAGCAGCAGCTCATTCTGTGACCTTTTACTATCAGAGCTATTAGAGCTCCTAAGATTAATATTTCCTGCTGAAAATCTGTTTTTTCATGACTCTCTGTGAAAGGACCTGGGAAACTCATGTGCATCAAAGCTTAATCCCATTGAGATGCATCCCACTGCAGCTAATGCTGACCAATTTTTCAAGCTACCACTGTGTTATTTCTGATGGCCAGCTCTCCATGCTCTTACAATTTCCCTAAGCTTCTTTTCACTAAATCCTTTTCTAAATAATCACTTAAGACAGAAAGTAGTACCAGGTAAAGCAGGATTAAAATACTGATCTTCTCAATGAAGTGAGACTCAGAAAAATGAAGGTATCTCACAAATATGAAAGCCACTAAGATTTAGTTTACTTTTGCTAAATAGGATTAAAAGGAATTCGACAACCTGCTGGTATTTCCCCTAAGGCTCTCCTACCCAACACTAACACACAACTCGAGACAATCATGTAATGTAGGGAACTGTAGAAACCTATTGAGGAAACTGAAGAGTACTCTGAGTTGGAAGTTTTAAAATAAATCCTTAACTGGGGAGCGAGTGAGTCATAGACTTTGCTTATAAAAAACACCGTATGATGTTCAAAACCCAGTGATGTATAAATCTTTGTGATGTGGTGAAAACTTGTTATTAAAGAAGGGACTCTTTAAACAGTGGTTTTACCACCATTAGGGCATAACAGTCCAAATACTCCTCCCACACCTTCACAAGACATGTGCAGTTTGCCCTTGGGAACATATCTGGAAAAATGCACGCACCCTCCAGTACCTGATGGGAGCCTTACATGTGCCGGCAGGGCTGGCTGATAGAAGTCTCAGATGTACAAGCAAGGCTGGCAGACTGCTGCCACAGCATTTTCTTTCTGGAGAAATTAGATTTTGTTTGTTTGTTTGTTTTTTAAATCAGCAGGTGCCTTGCTAAGAAAAGGAATCCAAGCTGTGCCAAAGTCCTGACAGGAACTGATGATGGAAAGAGCTGTGTGGCTTCATCTTTGGTGAGCATAACTGTGCTCTGGAAGCCTTGTCACTGCTAAGATTGACCAGCTGGGAATTTAAAAAAAAAGAAAGTAAACAAAAATAGGGGGGAAAAAAAATGGAAAAAAAAAGTACCTTGCCATTTATCTTCCTAGCAAAACAGGATATATTATGCTGTGTACAACAACAGAGCATTTCTTGCCTTCACAGAAGGAGACTTGACATTCTTTTATAACACAGATATTGATGCTTTCTGCTATTCACCTTATTTTTCTCAATTTGAGTTATTCTGTGCTATTATCAAGTGGTTTTGAAAAGCATCTAAAATCAGTCAAAGCACTATAATAGATTTGACCTTTTTTGTAGCTTTATTTAGACAACTTTTTTCCTCAGAAATGTGACCATTTTCTGATTCCATCAATTTTGGAGTTATTCTCCACACTATCTGCACAGAATATCTCTACTCTGCTATCAATGTTTCCAGCTGATGGTTTTACTTGCATTTCTCAACATTCATAGCTTCCTTCAAGTTCTGAGCGAGACAGACTTCTATTTAAAATTTGAGTTTATAGCTTTGCTGACTACAAAAAAACCCCAAACCAAAAACCCACTAAATATATGTACCTGAAAAGAAATAGCACCTACTTTATCAATTTAATATATATATATTTAAAATTAGCCATATGAAGTCACCATTGTTTGTTGGGTTTTTTAATGTTGGGGACTGACTACACTGAGTTTCCTTACATATATATATATATGTTTATTTATAGTGTGGCTAGTCAGATCTTGGTGTTGAAGGGCTGACTGACTATGTCTTTGCTAATGTCACATGTGAGCTAGTCTCCTCTGGCTTGTACCATCAAGGGACTCTAAATTTCTGCTCACCCAAACCCATGAAGATGT
Organism: Eopsaltria australis; assembly: GCA_034509425.1. Classification (NCBI taxonomy): domain Eukaryota; kingdom Metazoa; phylum Chordata; class Aves; order Passeriformes; family Petroicidae; genus Eopsaltria; species Eopsaltria australis. Next base: position 1,594,647 of record JAVTVJ010000056.1, read on the forward strand.
GTAAGAGAGTGGTGGGGTTTGTAAGGATAATAACAGTGTTTACAGAAAACCTGATCTGTAGAAAAAGAAAAAGTGGATTAACTTCTGAGCCCACCACTCAGCTGATTTTCAGTCTTTCATGTACACAGAACTGCAGGTACATCAGCCCTGTAGGCTACTGCCCACGAGGCAAAAGGCCCTCTGCTGAAAATCACACAAACTCTAATAGAAGCTCCAAAACTTGGAGATTTGTCGGTGTGTCCACGAGTTCTGCAAGCTGTAGCAAGATCCTGGTGAGCTGGGCTGCTCACTTCTATTCTAAGGGTATCTCACCAGGCATTAGGGTGGACATGGCTCATCCAAAGGAAATTAGGTGTCAGCTCCCAGACCTGGACGGGTTCCCAGCCATGGGCAGTGTGGTCATCCTGAACAATTACAGTCCCCAACAGTACCAGAAGCACTGGCCACCTGTTTCATTGTCATGGCAGTCATGACTCTGGACTTTGTCCCCTCCTGGCTCTCCCAGGTCACACTGGCAGTGTGAGCTGTGCATGGCACCTCCCTTCACCCATCACTGGTGGCATTGCAGCCTCTGCTGCAGAATGACTTCTCCCGAGGACAGGTCCCAGATCCAGAGGCAGATGCAGTGAGTTGGTAATGGGAAGATTGTGAGCAGACCAGATAAGCTATACCTGTAGCACCTGTAATCTTATGGACCCATCATCCAAAAAACAGAGTTACTGGTGATAAAGCAATACTTTTCTGATATCATCATCATGAGAGATTCAAAAGGGTTTCTCACCTTCATACATTGTGCATGTATACACAGATAGCTGAGTGGGTTATTTGAAAACAGATTCCCAGGCTCTTTAAACTTTGCCTTCTGTTTGTTACTACATGAAAAATAAAACTACAGGGCCCAACCTACTGCTCTCTAATTTTGTCCAGTAAGGGGAGGCATTTTTGCATTTTGGAGACAAACTGTGACAGGGCACTCAGCAAACAGAAAAAAATAAACCCCAAACCAGCCCCTTGCCTTCTTGCTTCTCTCACCATGCCCTAAAATGAAATTACCCTAAAATAAACTCAATTTTCATCACATAGTTTGGTTTAGTTCCATTTACTTCTGTGTCTTCAGAGTATTCTGAATTTCTCTGCATCTAGGAGACTGAGAAACACATTCTTCAGACAGAAGTTGTAAGTGCAATTTTTTGGCTTCTGACTGGGTTTTGAGAAGAAAAACTCCTCAAAACCAAGAAAGAAAGTGCAGAATTTATGAAACATTCTTCAGCTTGAGATAAGCTTAGTACAGTTAGCAATACAGTTGGCATAGCTGTACTGCAGCCATAAAAAGAAGGCAACAGATTTTTATGAAGCCAAATGATGCTATCTGCCAAACTGATGGTTTAGGCAGGAAAAAAGGGGTTTACTTTATCTTGATAAACAAAACATATTATTGTCAAATATATTATTGTCTGGTAATCAGAAACAAGGAGAAAAAACAAAAGAAAGGGTCTGGCTCACTGAGGATGAATTATAAAATACCTGGACAGGGAAAGGCCTCTAAGAACACTGTGAATAACACCCATCACACTGAGTGAGGGCTGCCAGGCAGAGAACACACGTGTAAAAGTGAAATTTGGTGTGATTTCCTTTGGAAATTACTGATTTTGGTTCATTTTAAAAGCACTGAAAATTGAAGGATCTAAACTCAGGGGACTCCTATAAATCTGCATCTCTCCCTTCATCTTACACACTGATTCTACCGAGCATCCATCATACGCAGTATCACCCATTTATAATTAAAAAGTTTGTAGCTAGGAGCAACAGATTTTAACAGTATTTTTAGGAAGAAAATTTTTTCTAAAAATAGCAGAGGCCCAAAGATCTTAACCAGTAAATTTTAGCTCTCCTTTTTCGCTCCAAAATGTGGTTCATACACAGCAGAACAGCATCACAGAGGTGGGCTGAGATAGCTGGCTTCCACAATGTCCTACAGCTTTTCAGCTAGGTCATCAGTCTTAAAAGGAAGATTTGGTGTGCCAAATTAGGGCTAGAAACTATTTTAGCCTGTGTTTCCCATTTCAAACTATGCCAGATATGGACATCCAAGATTCCTCACCAGCTGTTTTCTGGCATGAGAAAGAAATTATCTGACTCCAAGAAAAGAACTGGTCTTTAACTGGATGGATGAGCTTATCCCTGACTTGGGTAAAAACCAGGTAAATCTGAGCTGTGTGGGGATTCTTCCACTGCTTGCCTACTTGTAGTTGCTTCCAACCATGCTCAGTTACTCTCATCTCTAGGCTTTTGTGGATGCCACCTCTATGACCTTACCTTTCCCTCCTGTTGTTTGTTCTGCCATCTCCACTGACTTCTAAAGGAAGGAGACCTGAGACAAGACACTGTGTGTTGCAGGCAGCTGGAGCCAGGGTCCCTGGAGCCTGCTGGGACACACCTTGGTCACCTTGTGTGCTGATTTTAGCTGGCATAGAGCTAATTTTCTTCACAGTGGCTGGTATGGGACTGTGTTTTAAATTTATGCTGGACACAGGGGTGATAATACAGAGATGATTTTGTTACTGCTGAGTGGGGCTTGCACAGAGCAAAGGCCTTTTCTATTTTTCATACAGGCACACTGGTGAGGAAACTGGGGGTGCCTGGGAGGTTGGGAGGAGACATGGCCAAGACAGGTGACCTAAACTGACCAAAGGGATATTCCAGACCACAGGACATCATGCTCAGTAAATAAAGTGGAGGGAAGAAGAAGGAAAGGTGGGGGTATGTTTGGAGTGATGTCTTTTGTCTTCCCAAGTCACTGTTATGCGTGGTGGGGCCCTGCTCTCCCAGAGATGGCTGGGCACCTGCCTGCCCATGGGTAGCAGTGAATTAAGTTCTTGTTTTGCCTTGCTTGTGTGCATGGCTTTTGGCTTTTTCTGTCTTTATGTCAACCCCGGGGTTTTCTACCTTTTACCCTCCTGATCCTGTCCCTGATCCCTGGTGTGAGTGAGTGGCTGTGTGTGGCTTGGCTGCTGGCTGGGGTTAAACCACAGCATCCAACCCAGATGTGCCTGTATTTCTGTGTGTGGCAGTTCCTGCTTTGCAACTTGGGTCCTATTTCTCCAGTTGCCAAGTGAGCACCTGTGAGCCCTTTTAGATCAGTCCAGCTGTTCCAGAGTACTTGCAAAATTAGCTTCAAATATTTTTCAGGTCAGCATGACTCTGGACAATTTTCTTTTTTACACAGGACCATCTCTTTATATTTTTCCAGCATTGTATAACAGGTAGAGAATTTGGTTGTATTACGAAATGCCTGGGCTGAGCTGCTTGCATTTTGCTGCAAATGTAGCTGAGAGTAGAGAGAGAATGTCTAAAAACCTGAGATCAGAAATCAGCAGGTCTTGTTTTAACAAGCCAGTTGAATCCACTACAGGTTTTTTGCTGAGTGTGCAAACAGCAACAAAGAAGAATAGACTTCAGTGCCCAGGTGGTGTAACTGCTCCATTGTCTTCCCAGTGGCTCACATCTGACAGCTTGATGAGCTAAGACGCAGAAACAAATGGGACACCTTTCACTGCCTTCATGAATGTCTTAACAATTTTTTCCACTTTCATCAGGACAAAACCCAAGTCACCGCATTTGGTGGAACACGCCTCTTCAAGCTCAGGATTTTCTGTATGTGACCTCAATTCTACCACTTTATCAAAGGTTTAACTAATTCTATAACGAATAGCTAGGGTCCGGATGGTGCTGCCATAATAGATGTTGGAATCTTGACTGCTGTAGTAGTGGTGCACACGGATGATTAGAGAACCTCTCCATTCCCTCCCGGTGCCACTGCAGATGAGAAGCCTACTATTATTTGTTACTATTACTTGTTACTATAAATATTTATACATCTTCCAACTCTGAAGCAAGCCTAAGAGGAATGAAAGTAGATCCTGTTTCCAACCTCTAAGTGTCTTTACACTTATCTTATAAGCAGAAGTTTTGATTTCTGCTTCCATGATTGCTTTTTATAGTCAGACGTTGTCCCAGGAACTTTCAGTTTTCCTGAGGCAAAGAAGCAAAGCAGAACCAGCTTCTAAAGTTTTTCGCTCAATTTTCCTCCAGTTACTAACTTCTCCTGTCAAATCTGCATCTGTTTGTATCTTACCATAGAAGTCAGGCAATATGGCTGGAAAGGATCGTGAGAGGTCTTTGGCCATGAAGGGTTGAGCACTAACACTGCATTTCTGGTGGATATCTGCATAACTTGTTCTTGACAACTTGCAAGTAGATATTTCCTACTCTCTCCAAGTTTTTTTTTCTTACGAGAATTAATCTTTCTTGCTGCAGTTTAAATCTTGTTCTGTCTTCACTGTATATTCATTCTTTTACTTTTAGCAGAAGCTGGCTGAACATTTCAGGTAATACTAAATATGCCCTCAGTTTTCTCATTTCTGTTTAACAACTTTACTTCTTCACAGTCCAAGTCTTTCAGGTGCCTGATCCTTCTTGTTGATTTTTTCTAACCTCCTCTGACAAACACAGGAAGATGGCTTTTTTTAACTTGCTCCTTCTTTATTGCTGTCAATGCTAAGCACACTTTTCAGTAATGACTAGCGAAAAAACTTCAGTATGACTCTGTGGCTGGGCCCTCTGCAGAAACCAGTTTAAAATATACTTTTATTCTGAGATGTATAAAACCAGATTATAAGGATAGTTACAGTCTTTGGCTTTGTTTTCTTAGTCATCCTTCTGGCAGAAATACAACAACATTTATGCAGAAAGAGCTCTAAAAGTTTTCCATGTACAGACTTGCAAGTAGGAGGAAAGGCAATTAGTGACCTATTTATGTGTAGACAGAGAGGCAGGTTCTTTGTGAGGAAAATGAGCAGAATTTGGAGAAATTAGTTTCCAAATGAGGAATTAATGTTCCTAACCAGAGAGATTTGATTCTAACCAGAGAGATTTGGGGGTTGCAGCATGCAAACAAACAAGGTGATGCTTTGAAACTGTATGAACAGTGTACTGAATGCTCAGTTTAAACTCAGATGGTCAAAAGTACTCAAACACTACCTGGAACATTTTCTCCATCATCAGAATATTTTCCTTTTGACACCAGAAAGCAAAGCTGGAGCTTCTGCTGGTTCCATGCCTGTGCTCCTGACACATGCAATCCCTTGGTGATGGCTGAGGCAGATTGAGCCCCAGCTAAATCAACCACTTGGGAGAAATGCTAAGAGCACCCCTAGGATTTGCATCATGTTGTCTCTTCCATGTAAACATTTATTGCCTGCATTCCTCTGCCTACACTGACAATTCAGCAGGCAGTTGAGAACTCAGCAGATGTATTCATTTTTCCCAGTGCAACTTATCTGCTGCCTGGACACAGGGCTAACTTCCTTGTGCTGGAAAGGTTTTAGATGCTGTTTTCACTAAATAAAGTTTTATGAAGTGTGAAGCTGTAAATTACATAAGTTTGGATATAGTGCTGTTATCAAGATCAAGAGGCTTTTATATACACACGGTGTGAAGCAATCTTTACAGTCAGAGGTGTTTGAATCATAGAAAATTATGGCTGGAAAGAGCTTCCACAGATCAGCCATTCTACCTCCTACCCAGACACTGGATAAACTCTACCTACAACTTTCCTGGCAGATATTTGTCTTATGTCCTGGTAAAAGTCTTCTATGATAAAGCTTTTCACAGATTTCCTCAGGCAATTTATTCCAGTGCTTAACTATACTCAGTCATTTTCCTAATGTGTAATTTAGACAGAATTATCTCTAGAGAAGAACGCAGTATGATCAGAGAAAGGTAATATTTCTATTTATCACTGGAACGACTGCAATGAGAGAGTGACACACACATATACCTTGAAAGCACTAACCCAGAGAGACCTGTGTATGAACGTACGTGGACCTGAGCAGGCAGCAGCAAAAGTGGCAGGGAGTTATGCAAACTAGGTGTCTGGAAGTGCTGAGCTCTGACATTTTACTAAAGTTCCTCCCTCTCTGGGCCATCAATGGCTCAGCCAGTGCTATGAAGTGATGCTTCCCTCCATGCAGATTTCACAGCTCTGAGCCTTCACCTGGGGCACCTCCTTTGGCAGCAAATGTAGAAGTCACTCCCATTCATCAACACAGATTGGCAGGAGGAACAAACTCTTTATAAATCACTCTGTTGTGGAGCATTCATGTGAGATGAGGAACTGGGTTCAATGCCCTCTTTTGCCTAGTGACTCATAATTTGCACTCAGGTGCCTTGTCTTCAGATTGCTCACGCTTTTCCCCTTTTGCAATGCCCTCCTTGACATGGAAAAAAGTTCAATTGCACTGGAAAGCAGGAGTGTGACTTCTAGTATTGCAATTACATTCTTACAGTGAAGCTTGGAACAGTCAGTTTGGGTCTGGCCACAAGGATTGCATCAGTATTTTATGCAATATTTGTTTCATGTAAAATGCAAACACTAACTTTGGCTGAAAGAGCATCACCCTCCAGTCCAACCGCTTGTCTCAGGAATCATGCTTACTTTCTGTGACTCACTCAGCATTTAACTTTTCCACGCAGTGGAACAAGTTCAGCAGCTGAAGCAGAGCCTCCCCTGCCCTTGGTTACACACCCTTTGGAAGGTGAGCAGTGGTGGTTTTAATCCTTTCCCACAAAGAGAAGAACAAACCCTGTGCCCTGTCCTTGATGATTGTTGCAGAGCATTTAAAATATTTTCTATTTATGTACATTTTGAAGGAAAACAGCAGCTTCCATTAGGCTTCATGTGGATACAAGGTTGAGAGCCCAGCCTGACCTGGCTTGCCTAGAAGGCAGGAAGAATAGTGTCTGGGGGGATACAGACAGGCAAGGGTTGGGGCTGAGCTGTGCATGGCTATCCCAATGGGCCCAGAAATGGAGCTGCAGAATGGAGACCACGGCAGAAACCCCCCTTTCTTCATGGTGAAGTACTAACGAACACAGATCTCGAGAGTTAAACAACTGGACTTAAATTTACTACAAACAACTGGAGTTAAATTTAAATTGTCTTCCTAAGAACGTGAAAGGAAAGTTTAAATCTCAAAACTTTTCATGTCCTGGTGAATGAAACAGCCTTATAATACCACTAATGTGTTAAGGGATGTTGACTGCTTTTTAAATTATTATCCTGCATTTTAGAGATCAGGGCACCAATTAATTAATGTAACCTTCTTACTGCTCTTCATCAAAGAAATTTCATCTAATTATAGTAGTTTACTACAAACTTTTCCCCAGGGAGTTTCAGACTGTGGTATTGCTAGGTGTGCTGAATTAATTAAGGATGCATGTTTCTAATTCAGCCATTCAGGAGTATTTTAGAGCCTAGTTCTCACAGAATTTCTTATCTCTGTTGGTTTGATTTCTGTTTTCATATACTTAATTCTGGAAATTATTTAAAAACCAGTAGAGAAAATCTGATATTGAAATTGTCTTGCATAAACGCGGACAAAAGAAAGAGAATTCACAAGAGGTGAGGAAAAAGGCAGACTAGGAAAGCAAAACAACAGACCTCAAAAAGGTAGATTTGACTAAATTTAGGTAGCACATCACAAAAATTTCATGGGAAGTTGACAGGAGGGAAGGTTAGGCTAAGAAGAATGTCTGACACTCAGGATTAATAGGAAGGACAGATACAGAAACAATCAAACAGAACACAGAGGCAGCTTCCCTCTGTCATTTCATCACTGCCCTCAAATTCAAGAGGAAAAAGAAATGAAAAGGAGGTCATGTTAATAGTTACAGGAAAAGAAGAATGAGTTTGAACAATTACAGACAGGATCTGAAAGACCAAGGCATAAAAGATGTCAAGTAACAAGAAATTCAGCTTTAAACAGCCTTAGTAAGGGAAGAACCAGCAAAGAGGAAGAACCTGCTTCACTTGCAAATCAGTTTGATGTGGAGAAGGCCAAAAGATTCAGTTCATTCTTTTGCTTTGCTTTCCATAAAATATTCAATGATGAGCAAGTCTATAATAATTAATATCAGTCCAAAAAGTATAAGATTTCAGCCTAGGTGAAGGATGGGATAGGGAGATCTTGGTAGATAAAGTTCTTATATGCTTGATGCTTCAGCATGGCTGATAAATTGTTCATTAGGATATTTAAAGACAGGCTGAAGCAACCTCAGTGAAGAACATACAGGAGGGGAACAAAAGTTTAGTGAAAACACCTGCGCTTAGGAGAAAGGGAGAGAACTGAAGGGGAGGTAGGGAATAATAGGCCTTACTAGCAACAATGGAAAAATTAATTGTAAGTATCTGGGTGCTGAAAAAAAATTCCATTACTTGCCAAACTAGATGTCAAGAGCAAATGATGTCATTTAAACATTTTCTTCTTCAAAAGGACGATTGTGCTTACAGTTCAGGAAGGAGTAATATGCCTGATGATGCCTCAGTGTCCTGACTTTAATAATTAGAGACTTTTGACACTCCCTTTCAATGTTCCTACAGGGGTATTAAGGAGGCACAGGTAGGATGAAACCAGAAGAAAAGCGCAAGAAAAAGTGTAATTCTCCATGATTCATTGTCATAATGGAAGGACTAGTTTTTCTACAAGGTCGTCACTTAGGTTAAATTCAGCTTTCTACTTGATATAAGAATAATTTTTGTTTTCCATGCTCACATGGAACGGAACAAGAAGTAATGAGCTTAAGTTTTAGAAAGATTAATTTTAGACATTAGTAGAAACATTTCCAACTGTGTCACAAAGAGAAGGAAACAACTTCACAGTCTCTGTCACTGGAGGTCTGTAATAATATTTTAAACAAACATAAAATCATGGAATGGTTTAGATTGTAAGGGACCTTGAAGACCATCTGGTTCCAACACCCCTTTCATGGGCAGGGACACCTTCCTCTAGACCTAGGTTGCTCAAAGCTGGCCTTGAACATTTTCAGAGGTGGGGAATCTACAACTTCTCTGGACAACCTGTCCCAGTGCCTCACCACCATCACACTAAACAATGTCTTCCTTTAGCTAATCTAAACCTACCCTCTTTCAGACTGAAGCCACTACATTTGTCAGGATGAACAATTATAGTTGACTCTGACTCTTCTCTCCCTTCCTTTTTGCTTAGAATGCTTTTGATTAGAAGCATTCAAAGAAAAAAATTGAGTGCAAATGCAATAAAAATAATTTTTCCTAACTCTAGAAAGAGAAGAACCCTCCCATTAATTCATGAGTCATGCACTTGCACAGCTTTGAGAATCAAAGCCTCTATCATATAAAATATCAGTGATGTATGTGAAGATCACTATTCATCTGTATTTTTTATCTTTGTTTCCAGCAGTTGCAATCGTAATTAAATTCCAGCATTGCTGTTGTGGTTCATGGTAAAGCTTCTTGCTTTGCTGTGGCATAACTGAGACACCTATTAGTCTCTGGTGATGTTAATTAAAGAATGAACATTGATGGCAGAGAATATGAAAAAGGGTTTGTTGTGGGAAAAAAAGAGCAATATAGAAATGCAGGCATGTATCAAGAGAAGCAGTAGGAACATGGAGAAAATCATTCCAATGAGTGAACATAACAAAGAGAGCTTCAGCAGAACCAGTTATTGAAAAGAAACGTCAGCGTTGCCTCCTTGAACTCAGCATGTGCACTGCTGCCTGCTGGGATGGAGGGCTCTGCTCCAGCACCACCCTTAAATCTCTGCATGTCCTGATATGAACAGCCATAAAAGCAGCAGGACAAAAATTGCTGAGCAAAAGAAAGTGTTCTGTTGAAAAACACTGGCAGAGAAAAGCCTGCCAGCCTAGAACAATGATAACAGGGTACTTGGCTTGGGAAAGAGAAACATGCTTGAGAAATGCACCTGACATTTTTGAAGTACAGCTGGGTACCTGGAAACCAGAGACATCCTGAGACACCAGTGAGAGGCCCCAAAATTAGTAGCTGTATCAGCAACTTATTGTCTGAAAAACTGGACAGTCTGGGAAAATAAAACGGATCTAAAGGAACAGCAAACAGCATCATCTGTTGGTTGTTACATGTGAAAGAATAGAAATTCACAGCATCTATTGGCTGCTTGAAGTGATGATGTCCTACACCTCCTTATGCCTCTATGATCTGAAAGGCATTTTCGTCCAAAGTGAGGCCACTCTCTCTGAGTACTTCCTATATTTCACCATTTTTTTTCTTTCCCCAACAGATTAATTCCCACAGAAACTTTCAGACAGCACTTGGATGCTCACCAGGGATGTCTGGCCAACTCCAGGCTCAGTGAAACAGATCATCTACAAAGTGAGAACTTTGCATAATTATTTTACTGTACTCCCTTTGGGCACAGTTTTGGGGGATTGTCCTACCACCTCTAGGACGGTTGGGTACCCATCTGGGGTCAGTTTGTCCTGTCCTTGGGATGGTTTGGTGCCTTCTGAAATCTGTCTAATTAACTTGATACTGGCCAGTATTATATACCCATAGAAATAATCTATTGTAATCTATTCACTAATTATGTTTGTAATAACCTGTAATAACGTATACCCCCTTTGTTGCTACTACACAACTGGCTGCTGATATTATCTGCCATACTAATGATTGATACTGTGTTATTGATTGCTTATCATCATTTTAATACATGTATATATTATACATATATATGTATATAACTTGATATATGTATCATATCAATATATGTATTAATCATATCAACTTGCTATTGTTGATTTTTGTGCTATTAGTGCTAACCTGTAATAAGATAGAGAAATTTAGAGAGTAAAAGTCTCCATGTCTTTGAGTATTATGAATCCCTACAAACCACAGCCATGATCCCTACCCACCCACAAGCCAGGTAGCCCATTAGGTTGTGACATACTCCCAGGCATGTGCTTAGCTTCCCTAAGCACACTCCATGGTGCCATTGGGAATACAAGTAAACCTACAGGTAAGGATGTGACAAAATGTTTTGCTGGATGTACACGAAGCTGCAAAAATCAGTAACATCCCACTGCAGACGGGACCACAGAAGAGGTTCAAGATAGGGAAAACACAGCTGCATCAATCAAATGGCTTGTCACCCACTGAAGATGTTGGAGAAGAAGCTGCTCTCTTCCTTCAGATCTGTGGTGTTGCAGGGTTTGGCTGCTGAGTACCGAGCTGCTCACAAGGCCAGAAGCAGTGGCTGGGGTGAACACTTGTTCCCCCAGAAGCTGGGGAAAAGGGACTGTTTAGCAGAACCACCTCCTCCTCTCTGGCACAGTGTTGGTTTGCTGCTGAAAGCGGAGGCTCAGGGATGTAAAGCATTTTGGTGGTCATGAGCTGAAAATATTTGGCACAATTTCTCCTAGCCTAGCCATGAAAAAAGCAAACTGATAGGTACAAGTTTATGTATGTGGATAATGGCTAGGTAATAAATATGTATAATATAGATGTATTGAATTTGGTAGATTGACATAACATTTTCTCCTCTTGCCACTGGGAGTCATTTCTGTGGCTCCTGAATATGGCAGCATGAAATCAGTGGAGTTACACTTGAGCTACCTTGCCCATCTAGGTTTCCTCCCCTGCCTTCAGCCACCTAATTAGTTCAAATTGCATCAACTACAATCTGGTTTAATGTGACAAAGTACCTGCTGTATGTCTCTTCAGGCCCACCTACGTACCTGCTGTGAATATGTTTGCTTTAAAAAGCCAGTGAACTAAGAGCCAAAATTAAACCAAAGCAAGCAAGTTGCATGAATCTTCTGTTTACCCAAATATCTTCCTTCTAGTGGAAAGCTATTGCAAATTGTCCTTTCTATCATTAGCTTGCAAGATCTTTGTCACCATAATACAGCTTCCCCAGCCCCCCCCACATGCCCTTTTCAAAACCAAATACATCCTGTCAATGGTGCCACTGTCTGAGTTCATTAAGTTCATGCTGACTCAAGTCATTGATAGAAGACATTGCAACAGGCAGGGTGGGAGTCGATTTACCATTCCTGCACTGCGTTTGGAAATGCTAGGGATAAATTTTCACAGACTGTAATGGAAGAGTCACACATCTGAGACATTGCCTCCATGTGTCATCGTGCATATGTTGGAAGATATGAAGTAAGTGGGGAGAAAAAAGACTTCAAATGAAATGAATTTTTAATGAGTATGCTCAGGTAAAGATGAATAGAGCACAAAAAATTGTCCTCTTTTATTTGATTTGTTGTCTACATTATCTCAATAGCTGTAATTTCATTTGGGGGTTTTTATTGTAACTGATGCCACTTTTAGAAAATCATTAGTCTCTTTATAGGTTAAATCGTAACTGAGTTTTTCCCTCTTTCTTATCTTCTGTTCCAACTTCTATGCAGATGGTGCCTTTTCTTGTAAGAGTTAAGCCAATTAAATAGCTTTAAATATTTGTGAAATTCTGATTATTTATTTTCCTAGATATTCTGCGAAAATAAAATTATTTCTTAAAGAGATGCAAATATCTGTTTTCCAGAAAGCTCACTCTAAAAGCTTTACTATGGATTACATCAGATCCACAAGGCTCTATGTAGCTACAGAACCTTCTGGAGCCGTGTGTGGAGTTGGAAGTAACTGCATTTAGTGCTCATTTCAAGTAAATTAAGAGATGTATTTTTGTGGTCTTTTTTCCCCCCCCCCCACTTCTTGACATTGTGTCATTCTGAAAGGGAAGACAGGAGAGTATCGTATCCCAAAGAACTCTAGTGAAGAAAATGCTTACCTGAGAGCGGGAATGGTGTTATTTCTCTCTCTGCTTCCCATCCATTGAATATTTTGTCTGTAATTCTTTCATTTAAATTAAAAAAAAAATACAACCTAGACAATCAACTCTCTATTGTGTATTAACAAGGAGACATAATCCACTTGACTTCAGTTGAGATGCACTGAAGATTGCAATGAAAACTTTGGGAAGAAGAAATAAACACTAGTAACAGAGTCTGCTGGAGGAACTAACTTGAGGGTTGGGGTGGCATTTCCTAGAATCTCAAATATTTGGCTTAACAGTTGGCAGGTACAACAGGCAGAAAGAAATGCTTCTGACAGAGTCTATCAGTTATTACTTTTCCATGATATTTAAATAAAAGATCGGAGAAATTAACTGAACTGGAATGTGTGCTAGTGGAAAACACATTTTCTCTATTAATTGATTCATCTGACTGAATAGCAGTGTTTTTTCAGTGTCAGCCACACAAATGACTGTTGATGGGAATCATTATGTCCAGGTTTGCACTTCCTTTCAGTGGAAACTGCTATTAACATCTAAGTGCCTACAGAAGCAAAGCTTTTAACCTCCCCCTGCTCTGACAGTTTGTCATTACGAATTCCATTTCAACACAGTGAGCTGAACAAGGTGCACAGATGAAGTGGGGTACAATTTACTTTTACACAGCTAATACATTGCTAATTACAACTAAATAAATATTGAAACAAGAATTTCTAATAACATCAACCATTACTCTCTTTTAAATGTGTTTTGCTGGAGGACTGTCGAGAACTGTAACCACAATTCCAAGTACAATGAAGCAGAAATAAAGGGTGTTTTCATTATTTTTAGCTTTCAGTAGTGAGGTGATTGTTTGCCTACAATAGGCCAAAGCAAATATGCAGTAAAGTGGAGGTTTATGCTGATGAACTTTTACACCTGAACTTACTTGTTTTAATTCTGGAGAAACTACAGGAAATTGAAAATCCCTACAGAGGTTTTCTATACACCTCTATAAATGTCATCATATCTGTTTGTCATGAGAGCTGGAAAACAATGGCAATTCTAAAACTAGAAACATTCCCTGCAAGCATTAATATAAGGTGGTACCAAACTAGAAAATCCTGCCCTGCTGTTGTTGGCCTCTGGCCAAGTCTCTCTCCTACCTTCCCCAAGACCCCACACTGCAGCAATCCCCAGGACAACACATCTCAGCTGGGACCCTCTTTCCACAGCTATTTGTCCTCAGCCAAGAAGCCCACTGCCAGAAACAGCATTAGGAGCTCTTCCCTTGTCCAAAAGGAAATTTGCAACCAGGAAGGAAGGACAGTATAGCTGTCTTGCAACACTACAGAGAAGCAATAGTAGAAAAGAGATATACCATGCTGATCCCCACTAGAGTAACTTGTTTGAATTCACCCTGACCTGTATTAAAGGGCATTGCAGACAGTACAGGACATATCTCTCCTTTCACTACTTGCTTTTAGGAAGCAGAGTACCTTGGGGCCTCCCCAACAGCCTGTGGAGATGTGCTGGGCAGTGTCCGTATGCTGGGCATGTTCTGTGTGGTGTACCCTGGCAGGGCACCTCCAGATGTGTTACAGGGAGGGCAGGAAAGTCTTTTCCTGAGAAAAGTCTTTTCCTGAGAAAAGTCTTCTCCTGGGAAGTAATACCTCTCAACACACACCGATATAAAGAGTGAACCTTTTATCAGTAATGTATTGGCACTTAACCTCTAGGCCACTGCCTTCGTAGGCCAGGTCATAAATACAAATAAACTTTTTACAGGATGCAGCAGAGAGACCTATGAAACCTTGAAATAAGCAGATTCGTTACCTGTCCATGCTTGAGCAGATCCTGAAAAATATAGTCTCAATATAGCATTGTACAGGGACAATGCAGACCCTTTGCATCAATGCATAGCTCCTTTACATCCACAGAACACATTTGGAGGCAAATTATTGAGCTTGTGTTCTCTTTGGAAAATAAAACATTTGTATCTCAAAAATCATAAAGACCTGCTTATTTGTGTCTCGGTTTGTTGTCCCAGGGCTGTATCTACATACAGATTAATACATGCATGCTCAGAAGATTATCTGGTAGGCTTAAAGAAAGGCTTTTAAAAAGCCATGCCCTAATTTATGACAGCAAAAAATACAGGGGAAATTACTACAGCCTTAAATGCAATATAATCTAATGACTTGTATAGTTTTTATCTTAGAGTTCAGATTTGTGATCTTTTGTGATAGATACCACAATCTTCAACATACATTAAAAAGTAGGGAACATTAATTCTGCTGGCACAAGTACTGTTTCACACTCCTCAAGACGCAGGAAAACAGAGCCAAAGTCCTCAAAAAATTTTGGCATAATTCTTCTGACTAGTTCTCAGTTATTGTATCCAACAATAACTGCAGGGAGTAGAAGGAGGGTGGAAGGGAGGCGTGAGAAAGAGAATGTTCGCTAAAGCAAAGGAGCCCTGGGGCTCCCCGTGTTTCCCTGGCTCCGGCTGCCATCTAGCGTTGTGCCGGGAGCGGCGAGGGGCGCGGCTCTTCGGGGCTTTGTGCGTCCTTCCCGAGACCGCCCTCCGCCTGCGACCACGGGCAGGATAAAAAATAGCGCGGAACCACCTCTCCCGGGACAGCTGCAGAGGAAGATGGAACCCAGAAAGCTGAGGAAGAGCTCCTGTGAAATGATTTCTCAAGTATTCGCAGTACAACCACTTCTAGATTGAGTGCTTCACATGGTTGTAAAAGTAGTCTCTGCTGAGCTACGAAGAGAATAACAAAATGTAAACCTTAATCTTCCACTGCCTGAAAAGGGGAGGTTGGCTTACCTATTGCTGTGGCACAGCCATTGCTATTGCATTTTCTTCCTCTTTTCTTTCCACTTTAATGGGAGTACAGAAGGCCCAATTCCCAACTAAAGCGACTTTTGTATAGAGAGAATCCCCTCAGTGCAAAAGTCATCACTGGGATTGTGCAAACCAAGAGTAAGTGTGACACAGTGTATGCAGGCAATGTACCAGTCATCAAGAGAGGCTATAAGCCTCTGGAACAGGATGTACACTCACCATTATTTTTAGCATCTTAATAGCTTGAATTGTACTAGAAATTTCGTTCTGCTTTGCTCTGGAAGAGAGCATTCCATTCTTTAATCCATTCTCCTCCTCAAACAGGCAGGAGTTTGTAGCTCTTTCATACAGTGCCATAATGTGCTCTCGGCTGAGCGCAGTCCTCCAGTTTGTTTGTTCCAAATGCTACACACGGCTTTGAAGTGTGTCAGATTTTCTTTGCCCTGTTGTTTCAGCAGGCAGACAGCAGATAGTGGGCACAGAGGGCATTTCAGAAGCTCCTGCTATTCTTTAAGAAGCTGCTGATCTTTATGTGAAGATTGTACAAACTGGAGAGTGATGTGACAGTCTACATTCACTGTTGCTCTTGGTGCTGGACAAGCAGTAATCCAGAGGGGGAATGGATTTTGCCATCCAGGAGACCTGGCAGACACTCTTGAGCTGTCACATCATTGACATCCTTGTGATGCTTGGAGTTTGTGCAAATAAAGGCAGCCGTGCCAGCTGCTTTAGATCCAAAACCAATGTGCTGTTGGAGAGTTGCCTGCCAGCAGTTCAGCAACAGGATCAGACTTGTGAAGGAAGCAATTACCTCCCTCACAGGTAATGAGTAGAACTGAATCAGCAGCTGGCTTTGAGAGGATGGGAAGAAGCTCAGGAAAATAAAGAGATGTTCCTTATTTAAAATGCTTCATTACCAAGGCCACAGGATGACATTTTCTCTCTAGTCAGAATGTCTAGTTCACACCGAAAATAGACTAATAGCAGAATTAAACCACAGCTTTAGGTCACAGATATCATGAGGGATGGTCCATATTCCATAAAGGAAGAGGGGCCAGAGAAGGGATTTTCTGCTGTTTAAGAGGGCTGGGCAAGAGCCTGAAGCCTTTTGTGACTTTAGCAATATTTCATGCTGGGAAAAGCTCTGCAGGATTGCATCTACTGGAATACTCTGCAGCTAGAGCAAATTTTGTAGGAGTAATTGCTTTAGTATCAGGCTACAAATCAGTCCCCTACTCTGAAGACCTTTGTTAAGACAAGCAGTAGGGTCAGGAGTAACAATAGTGACAATGCTGACCATTTAAATTGTCGAAGTAAAAGAGAAGGGACTGGTTAAATTTGCTTGTGTGGTCCTTTAATTTCCAGTAGTATTTTTTTTCATTTTTTTCACTTGCTCCAGTTTCTGACTCTGTCCACTTGATCTTCTTGCACCTCAAAGTTTTGAGTGCTCTTCGCTCAGAGCTGAGGTTCAAACTACAGTGGAATTTGCCAGCTGAAGTCCTGTGTTATTCACTGAAAAGCTATGTAAGGAAGTTTCCTGTATATTTGATTGTTGATGTCTTCATAAGGAATATTCATGACCTTTATTTGATGGTTTGTCTGTTCAATCTGTGGTAACTGGCCTTCCTTTCCAATTGTCTCATTGCCCAGCAACAGCTATCTTGTAAATATATAATTTTACCTTAAATTATTAAAAATCTAAGAGGATTAATTCTGCCACTCTATCTTTCAAAGCAACAAAACCATACTTTTTACAGTTTTGAACATTCAGGGACTACCTCATATATAAACTCTCAAAAGCATTTTGAATACATAGCAATCTTGACTTCTGTTTTATTACAAAAACTTGTCAAAATTGCAGGCCAGAATAGAAAGAAAATGTCTTTAAACTTAATTATTACATTTCAGTATTCTTTCACGTGACAAAAGAAGTGGGCACATATTAGAGGTATCTGAGAAGAATGCTTAGCAAAGTGGCAAACTAAGACTTCTGATCTTCCTGAAAAGGTGGCTGAAATGAAAAAGAAAGAAGACAGTTGATAAAAAGTGCTTTAGACAGTAAAAAAAAATTACTCCAGTTCCCAACACAAATAGAGTGAAGAGGGCCAAGATAAGAAAATCATAGTTTTTTTTCCTCAGATAACACTATTAGGAAAGCTAACAATGAAAAAGCTACATGCTTCAACCAGCTGATAGACCTCCAACACAAATGACAGGCAAGATAATCCATAAAGTTTGAGTCTGAGGTTGGAGATGATTAATGAACCATGATCTCATTGGAACAAGTTGAAATGTTCGCTTCAAAACCCAACTGCAGGGGCATACATAATCCCACAGCTGAAGGCACAACAGTTTATGACCTATGCACATCAGAGGCCAAGAAGAAAAAGTGTTCAACTCAGTTTGAGGCCTACAGATCCAGCCTGATGGGTCACAGCACTGCAGCCTGAATGCTAAAAAAGGAAGCACAGTTGAAGCCACTGCTGCTGAAGTTATTTATTTCTAACATGTTCTCCCACCTTAAGTACTTTTTAGACATGATCTCCATTTCACAAATAAAGTTATGCAGATTCCGTTATACAAATGCCACAGAAATGGTACAGAAGACATCTCAAAAATAACAATGATCTCACACACATTGTTTACGGCAATACAGTTAATGTAAAATGCTCAAAAGGTATCCATCCTTGTCAATAGGAATTTACAAAGTAATTTTAAGTCTGGCTTTTTGGCAAGACGTTTAAATAGCAAGCTGACCTTGTTAACATTAATCATCTGGCATTAGATACATCTTAGAATTAAGTATTTCTGAAAAATCTGCAAAAATCAAGTGATATAAAAACCTGACATTATAGTATGCAATCTGTTGAAACTTCAACATACCATTTTTCAAAGTAAAAATAGTGGGACAGCAGTACAAAAAGTCAGGTTTTCCAAAGCATTGCTGTGTCTTAACTGAACAACCAATGAGACAACTTTCTTTTCAACACACAAAAAAATCAGCCTAAAAACCGATCTGACATCAAGT
Organism: Eopsaltria australis; assembly: GCA_034509425.1. Lineage (NCBI taxonomy): Eukaryota > Metazoa > Chordata > Aves > Passeriformes > Petroicidae > Eopsaltria > Eopsaltria australis. The sequence continues at coordinate 1,613,164 of JAVTVJ010000056.1, forward strand.
TTTTAAAGTGCAATAATTATTTGAACAGTGCACTGATGCTTTCAACAATCTTAAATACAGAAATGCAGAGAACCAGCATAATTTTCTAAGTTTACAGCAACTGAAAAGCAGAATTAAATCACTACTATTTCTTACTTCATAAACCCTTTAGGTATGTATCTTCTGTGTACACTCTGTAAATCACAATGGAAACCTGGTCCTGGTTAGTCACTGCTTTCACAACTTATGAAAAATTAGAAAATTATGTAAAAAATATGGACTATAGTCTTATTTTTTTGCCAGCTGAAGTACTGAAAACTTTCTTGGATTTAATGATTCCTTAGACTTCGAAACACATTCATCCATGAAGAAACCCAACCAAAATTAACAAAATGCAAATCATACCACATCTTAATTTCAAGTAAGTACATTTGGTGACAGGTGTGCTCAGAACTTAATTTTGGGAGATGCACAAATTTTCTGGCACAGTAACTATTACTTCTGAAATGGTAATGGCTTTGCAAGTGTACTGGCCATATACAAGGCTAAAGAAGAGATTGTTTCTATCTACCATCAGAAAGGTAGAATGATGACTACAAAACCAATGACAGATAAATAATAAAGGCTTTAAATTGTAGCCAAAACTACAAGCAACTAACAAGTTTGGAAATGTGTGAACTACCTCTACAAAAACTACAATGAGGTAAGGAAATGAATACACTGGAGACCAGATAGAGAAAGACTGGATAAACAGTAATGCCTTCATTTTTTCGGGTTCAGGATCAGATGTGACGATGTGGTGTTAGGACAGTGGGTTTTGTTTTTGTCACTTACAGAACTACAGACATCTTTATTTATCTATATATCAGAGAGTTTCTTGCTATGTGTTCCAGTGTAGTATAAAATTTGAAAATACTAGTTGCATATATTTGCTTATTTTTCTAGCTTTTTATCTAATTGTGATGTTAAATAAAATACTGAACAGTTAAAGCTTACTTATAGTGTTGTTCAATCTCAAAGCTCTACTTAGCAGCCACACCAGTACTGAAAGACTACCATCTATTCAAGGTGCAGAACAGCCACCATGTGGGAATACGAGACAACATCAGATAAGGACATTCACAGGGTAGCTTTGGCATTCAGTTGGCTTCATCATCTCTTCTCAGAGGAATTACTTGAAGTGCTTTGGCCATTCTCTCTCCGATAGCTCGACTACTTGCTGCAATTATTCTTCGAGACATCAAATCAAACGGTCCACCTAGAAAGCAAAGCAAACAAAGCAACCAGTTTATATATGAAAAAAATTAAAAGTTGGTATGAAAATAAGCACTGAAAAAATTGAGTGTAAATTATACGTTACTATTTAGGACCAAGTTTTGCCTCTGCACAAAAAGGCATTTAACAAAACAGGTATCTCATATGAGCTGCATTTAAATTCTCTTCAATGTGTTTTTTCACTTTTCCAGTAGTCCAGCCAAGGGAGTAAAGGTTGTTTTGTTGCTTAAGAACATACAATTAACCCACTCTTCATCTATTAATGGGTTGGGAACTGTTCAGTAGTGATAGCTTGGAAAGAGGACTGAAAAGAACTTCTTGACTTCTCATTTCCATTTTGCTCCCTATTAGCCATTTAAAAGGACACAAGAGTATTATGCAGACCCCTGTATTTACCTGTTACATCCAGCAGCACTCCACCAGCTTCAGTAATAATGATTCCAGCTCCTGCCATATCCCAGCAGTGAATCCCCATCTCGTAATAGGCATCAGCTCCACCCGTTGCCACAAGGCACATGTTCACAGCTGCTGTACCAACAGCTCTAATCCTAAAGGGGATACAAGATGCTATTTTAACTGAGTTTACAAAAATGTTCCATTGTCTGTGTACACTGCACAGAGAACACAGAAATGTCATCATGGAAGAGAACTGAGCTAGAGCAAGCATGATGAATAGCTGCAGTGAAACATAAAAATATGGAAGGAAGTGTTGCTTAAGTAGCTTGAAGAGTTTTCAACATACAGCAAATTTCCAGAAATTACATTTACAAATTCTGTTACTCAATTTTGGTTTAAACACATCTTAAATGATTTCTTAAACTAAAACATATTATGGAAGATAATTTCCCATGAAACAGTAACAGATAGTCTATTTTGCTCTTTGAATACAAGAATTCTAGGAGAGTGTTCACTTTTCAGTGCTGAAAAACCGTTTTTTTTCAGTTTCTCTGGTGATGCTCAGTAAACATCTCTGACCAGCCAAACCCTCTAATGGTGACCACAAAGAATAAATTACACAGCATAAATTTGGTCTGGAAAACTTCACCAAAACACTGGGTGTCACAAATTCCAATTTATTTTGAAAATGTCAGTGCACTTAGCAAGTAAGTGTGACTTGTACAAATAACTGCAGTTTTTTCAATTAACAGTAAACTGTACATTAAATTGTAACTGATAGCAGCTAAACTATTGCAAGAAGCAACTTAAATCAGCTCCAGTCTCAAATTTTTGTTTACAAATAAAATGCCAAAGTTGAATTCACAACACACCTAAAATATATTTCCTATTTACATCTGAGCATATATTCTTCAACATCATCAGAAGACTTTTTGGAACTAGAAAAAAAATCTACATGTTAAGTGTCAAAACAAGAATCCTGAGAATCTCATCATAAAACTTGTTAGATCAGAAGCATGAATATGGTTGAATAGCAAAAAACTGTCTACTGTAACCAGCTTTATACAAAATGGTTTGTGGAAATGTAGACTTTGGCTTATCTGGAGGAGAGGAAGCAGGGAATGCAACCAAAGTAAGAGCAGTTTACGGACAATTTAAACTACTAAGAAAAATTAAAATTATATGGTTTTGAAAGAGGAAAGGGAGATCTACTTTTTTCATATATATATATGAAACAGTTTTCAGTACTACAAGGAAAGGAAAATAAGAAATGTAATATAGTTTCTGTTCATCCAGTTTTATCTAGAGGGGAAAGAAAGCATAAAATTCTATTTAATTTTTTTTAACTAGTAAATATAACACCTTGTAGTCCTACAAGCCCAAACATGCTTTGCTTCTCAATATTGATTGTTAGGGTTCTCGTCTGTATGTCTAAGCTTGAAAAAGTTAAAGACAGTTTCTCTGTGGAAGCTACTAGACAGAAATATTTAAATCATATTTCACATTTAAGGTGTCAAATATAATGCAACCAAAGCTTTCTAAAAATTATCATATTTATAATATTAACCACTGTCAGTATATATAAATACATAAAAATAGGAAGTATCTTACCCATGAATAGGAATACTGAGAAGTCTTTCCATATTAGAAAGAATTATTTTTATAGCCTCTGGATCACGATTTGACCCCAATTCTGTTACTAAAAGGGATTTTGTAATGTCTGGAAAAGAAAGAAAACCTCACTCTTCCAACAGCACAACTTAAAGAGTCACAGTAACTAGCAGAGTTTACTTCATTGCTTTCTATAAAAGTGAGGTACCTTAATAAAACACTACATCTATCAAACATATAAAAATCTGTTATTACTTGGAAAATGGTAGAAAAAAAATAAAATACAATGAAAGAAGAATGATCTGCTCCAGCTGTGCCTATACATTAATTGATGTCAGTATTAAATAAAATTCTATTGCTATAAAAATTAAAACAGTCTTGAGATACTTGAAGATCCCATTTGAAGCACAGACTTTACTTGATGTAGAGTTGTAAGCATGGGAAGAGTGCTACTGTCTTAAACCAATAGATCACACCTGGGAGAAGCTGAATTGTCTGGCAAATTTGTTACACTCTGAAGAACAATCTCAAACAGATTGCAGATGTACAGGGAATTAAAAACCAAGCAACAAACTAACAAAACTACAATACATGGGGAATAAAATCTTCAATTGCTGAGTCCTGATTTTGCACAGATCATATCATATGCATCAAAGAGAACATAAAAGGTGTTTCTCAAAACTAAACAGCCCATGGCCAAAGAAAGTATTGCAAAACAAAAGTATGAACTGAGAAATACCGATATATCCAGACCTGAAATTTCTGCTGTCTCATTTGCCATCTGGCAGTTACCAGAAAGAAGCTACTCAGTTCAGCTTACCTTCCTGGCCTGATACTTGAAGTTTCTGACCGTTGCAAAATGCACCTTTTCCTTTTCTGGCAGTATACATCTTGTCTTCTATACAACTGTACACAATTCCAAACTCTATCTGCAAGAAAAAGGAAAAATACCTTGAAGGGTTTTTCCCTTTCTTCCTATTTACTGTGAAATAGGAAATTACAGAACTTATTTGTAACTATAAACAAGCAATTAATTTGGATTTGATTAGATATTAAGTAATAAAAAGTATACCTTTTTGTTTACAACAAAGCCAATTGACACTGCCACAAATGGAAACCTACAAAACAAAACATTTCACTAATTTATAGTGAGATACTAAATTTCTTTCATTATCACTCTTACTCTTAATAAAGACAGTGTTCAGTTAAATGTAATGTGTATTTCAAAAACAAACTTGGACTGTATATGACAGAGTTTTCTGGAATTTGCACAATTTAGCTGAAAATAGAGCCAACAGCACCAATTACCATTTAAAACAGGAACTTTTCTACCCACTAGGAGGGGCTGTCATTCCTCTTATAGCTGTTCCTAGCGTAGGGACTGTTTTTTACAGCCAAATAATGCAAACAAGCCTCTATGCTACTAATCTTCCTCAGAAGGAACAAGCTGGTCAAAATGGTCTCGTAAAAAAAACAAGTTACCTCTGCCCCCACCTCCCCTTTCTCCACCAAAGCCATGACAAGGACAGATACTGAAGAATGCAGGAAGAGAGAAAACAGTGGGACCATGTGAGACATGGTGGATTGCATCTCCATCTAAGTTTGAAATAATCAACCAATTAATTATTTTTTACTTTTTGTTTTTCAATTCCCAGACATTTGGTTTTATTCTTTCTGCAAAAAACACCAACTTCTAAGCCTTTAGATTTAGTAGAATGGGTTCTTTTGTTATAGCTTTCTGAACATGTTATTTAGCAGGATTCAGAAGGTGTTTAAAAGCCACTGTGCACTTAGCAGCAGTAATTTCAAAACTGAAATCAAGCAGACTCAAAAGCTCACTGGGGCCAAAATCTATCACATTCAAAAGACAAGGAATAGGCTGTCAGCCTTGCACTGAAAGTCCCCTCCTCATCTTGGTGCGAAATACCACTGATAATTACTGGTGATATCCTGCTTTCTTTCATAGTTGGGGCTCCTAGATCTCAATGGATTTGAAATTTCTTAGAAATCAGCACCTGATGCTGTTATTCCCTTTCTGAAGATGCTGCAACTTTTTATTCTGACTCCTGTTCCCATTAAAATCTGCCCAATCTTTGGAATCCACGCCAAAGGCTGCTGACCCATGCTATATAATACACGCTTCTTAGGGAACAACTGATGTAGGTAACAGAGCAGGACTATTATAATACTCACAAGAACATTAAAATGCTTACAAAAACTGCCCAATGGCTCTCAATAAGTAGCAATCTGTAACTATGAACAAGTTCATAGCACCTCTTTTAAAGCAATTTAAAAATTAAAAACAACCTTACTTTCATGGAGCTAGAGAAAGAAAAAGGGTAATCAGTTGAGGTTGCTAACATTAAGAAAATGAAAGGTGGACCTGTGTACAAAGTTGGTAGTTCCATCAATAGGGTCTATAATCCATGTGGGGTTATCTGTCAGAATGCTGCCCTCTCCAGCTGCAACAGATTCTTCTCCAATAAAGCTACAGCAGAAACACATTAAGAAGACACAAATTGTTTAAAGTGTCTGAATTACACCATTGTCCTTGACACTGAAATTCTTAAAAGTGAGATGAAGCTCTGAGTACCACCATACACAAAAAGCTGAGAAATATGTTATTTATCTGGAAAGCACCAACCACATCTGACCAAGCTTGCATCAATATTTATGCTGTCAAAGAAAAGCACAACATGTAGAGAAAATAATTTCATGTTTCAACATAGAAATAATACCACAATTTAGCACTCTGAACATTGATCTTTTTACAATATTTTTCCGGTAACAGCATCATCAAATTTTGTTCAAAATATCTATAGCTATTTACACCTTTCAGCTTATTTGTGCTATACAACACTATTTTGAAGCTTATGTTTTCAGTGAAGAAAGCCTCTGTGATCTTATGTATCTGGTTAGAACACTGCAGCAACTGTATTAAATTTGAAGACAGATTTCAACCCAAATATGACAAAAAGTTGTTAATCTCAAAACTTTAGTTTACAAGCATGACAAAATGGTAACATGGTAAAGGGATGAAATTCAAACCAGAGATCCTGAAGATGGGTGGATAAGTGCATGCTCAGCCACACTACTAAACCACAGGGACACAGAAGGCACAGTGCCACAGCGCCCCAAATTTCACAATTTTTGCTGCTCATGAAAGCGTTTGTTTTAGACTGCAAAATTATTAGAATGAGTCTAAGTGGGTGGAATTCTCTTTGAGGCCTTTTGCAGCCTGTCACAATTTATCATACATTACTCAACCTATGAAAAGTTTGCAGCAAACACATGCTTTCCTCCACAAACATGTAAAACAACTGCTGAGAGGAAACAAATGAGGTCTCTTTAATATCGATTGGGAGTTTTATGATTAACTGCAGAAGTGAAGATGACTAATCAGAAAGAAACAGCATGTTTCCAAAAAGCAGCAGACCTTCAGAAAAATGAGACTGAATATAGGTGGATGAGTAATTCACAAGGAAGAGACGTTCAGAACCATTATGTCTAATGCGACACTGGTTACCTAAAATAAAACTATGCTAAAATATTCTAAAATGCTTAGCAATGTCACAGAAACTGTTATTTCAAGGTCATTCCACAAGTCTGTATGCTTATACTAACTTGGTAACTGAACTTTTGCACCACCTCAGTTGTTCCAGTTCTACACAGATATCTTACATTTCACATATACAGCTACAATAACAAAATCTGCAAGAAAATGAAAGAAAAAAACAGCAAACTGACTTTAAGGAAACTGTATTGAACTTCTGCCATTACGTCAAAAGGCTAAAGACAGACCCATATAAGCAAAATACATATAGATCACCCTTCAAAAATACGTTTTTCAGGGAGTGGGTGATAGGGATATAGAGAGGGGCAGGAGAAAGGGAAAAGCAGGGAAGAGCAATTAAGAAAACCTGTATTTTGTATGACTGCCTTTCTGTTATGCAGAACAAGAAGATCCTGTCTTCTTTTAAGGATGTTTTATGTTTGCCAAAGGCACACTCAGTTCCACACAACCCATCCAACACAGACAGCAAAGGCACACAGTTTCAGAAGCAGACAAGAAATTTGAGTTCCAGGTCTCCTGGGGCCACCTTTGATTTTCCAATGCAATAACCAAGACATTGATTACAGCTGGCTCAAGTGGAAGTGACTTTCAGCCTAAGCTTTGTCTCATGTCAGTAGACCTGGTGACACGTTTCGTTGCTACAGCCCTGGGAAAAACTTCAACCCACTACTACCCTAAAATACTTAACTTATTGAAGGTAAAGGAGAATGCTACAACTTTCCAGCATGCCACTTGTAATAAAACTTTACCAAACAAAATCATAAACTTCCCATTTTTCTTCTGTCGAAAGCATACTGGTAACAAGACATACCTGTGAGAAGGATACTTTTCTTTTATCAAAGAAATAATGAAGTTTTCTACTTTTTGATCAGTTTCTGTCACTAGATCTACAGGTGAACTTTTAGTCATAACAGATATTTCTTCTTTGAGGGCTCCACGGATTATCTGTTAAAACAAAAACAAAAAAATCTTTCACTGTTAACAATATGGAAAACACTAGTTTTCCAAAAAAACTTAAGCATCGTTTTTACAATCGTTTTCTATACTGCACACAAGAAACACAAACAAGGTGACATAACCTGGATTTAACTGCAGGAGCTGGGACTTGCATCTCTAGTCCCTACTCAGAACGAAGTTTCACATGGTGTTAAATCTAAGTACTACAGGAAAGTTTCCAGGTAGACGAACCTTGGGTCCATTTTGGTAGGACAAGTTTTAGATTTACAAATTTAAATACCAGAATTGAATAAAACACCTCACACTGAGCTCAAATCAGCTATTTTTAGCCAGACCCTGCATTTTTGGTCTTAAAACCGTCAGTATCAGCTTAGGCAAGAATCCATGCCTCAGAGCCCACAGAATTATTTTACTGTAACTCAGAAAGATTTTCTGAAGAAGACTTTAATGAGGTCGTTGCAGAGACAGTGTACTACAGATTTTGCAGCTCCAGGGGACAGAATTAGTATGTGTGTCATCCTGTGTGGCTGCCACAGCCTTCAAGGATGGAGAGAACACAATATGGTACTGTGGGCCATTAACAAGCCGCTGTATAAAGCTGATTGAGGTGTTCACAAGAAAGACTGTCACCGGCTTTCGGGTAGTAAGATAATAAGGTAGCCAGCAGTAGTTTAAGAGGGAAAATCGAGATGCTCTTTATTTACCACAATTCTGAATTTAATTTTCTTTTTTAAATCAAACTCAAGGAACAAAAGTTACTCCTTAGTAAATCGGACTCCAGGCCAAGGAAAAGCACAAAGTTGTTTTCTTAAGTTAATCAAGTCGCAAACACAAGACACTTTAATCTTGCACTTGAACATCACAAACTATTCTGCCTATTTAGGTTTTTGACAAAACACTCTTCAGAAAAAATTCCAATATCAACCTCCTTCAAAAGCTATATACGTATTAGACTTAGAAAATCACGTTATTGTTTATAAAGAGCTTATACATACCTCCCCAGCTTTCCTTGCTAAACCAACTGCATAATCCATACATTCTTGCCAGGGATCTGCCATCTTTCCAGAGATAAAGAGCCTAGCAGAAGGAGAGATTAATGCAAAAAATTACTACGGCTTCTTAGTTTTCTTTCTTTTTTTAACAAACTCGAAGCCTTTTGCTTCCCCGGGTTTATTCTTAAGCCCTGTTCAAATGAGGAAGTTGGCCGAGCGCACGCCCCGCCCCGGGGCTGCAGGCGTTCCCTTGCGCGGGCAGCACGCGCAGCCCCCTCACGGCGCCCGAAATGGCGGCCGGGCCGGGCCCGCCCCTCCGCCGCCGCTCGCTGCCGGCCGCGCCTGCGTGTGAGGGACCGCGGGGCCCGGCGCGCCCGCCTCGGCGCCGGCGCTTTCAAAGTCTACGGGGAAAGTGTTGAAGTCAGACTTTGATGCCGACTTATTGTTAATAAGTGGACGTGGTAGGGCGGAGATACCGTAAATGCTCTCCCGTGGAGCGCGCGATTGAAGTTGATCATAGAACTGAAAGGATGGTTTGGGTTGGAAGGAGCTTTAAAGATCATAAGCAAGCCCCCTGCCGTGGCCAGGGACACCTGCCGCTAGTCCAGGTTGTTCAGAGCCCCGTCCAACCGGGCTTTGTTCCCTTCCAGGGGTGAGGCATCCACATCATCTCTGGGAAACCTGTGTCCGTGCCTCAGAGCCCTCATGGAGGGCGAGAGCACGGAGTTCAAGGGGCTTTGAAAGCAATTTGCAGTACAACTGATGCATTTTCAATATTAATTAAAATCATACAGACGAAAAAAACTTTCCAAGCCTAACTGATAACAGTTTCAATTTTTTCCCGTGATCTTTTGAGCCTGTTGTCTGTCATCAAGTAACGGCAAAACACTGAAGGCTTGTTTTGTCCTCACAAATTCCAATTGATGTAACTTACTGTCCTATGTAAAATCGTGATCTGGGTAAACAGCGCAAGGGTTGCAATTTGCTTGATGCTTAAAATAACCATAAAATGTCTACAACAGCAAAAGAAGCAGTCATATCCCTTTGCCCTAATGCCAACCCAAGGCACAGCTAGGCCACAGGGGTTAGTTTTATCCTTTCCTCATCAGAAGATACAGTTTCCACTCTTACCTACCCTGTTGTGTGGGAAAAGTCACTGTGTCACGTTTCCTCCTTTCCATTGCATAAACAGGAATAAGCCTGCTTTTTAAAGTATTCACAGCCACTAAAGAACTACAGAGATGATAAGTTGTGTTTTTTTTTATTATCTTACAAGTCGCTCTTTGCAAGGTTGTACCAAAAGGATACAACCCATTGAAAGAGGCACTTTGGCTCAGATTCAGTTTTTGTTGAGGCAAGCAGCTGAACGTGTCTTGGTACAACCTAGATAGGACTGCACGAGTGTTAAGAAAAATGGCTTTTTTAGCATAATTAATGAATACTTACCATTACAGCAAGGGTTATACAGGAGATTTCAAATTCTGCGTTCACCTTAAAATTAGCAGAAGTAAAACAGGAATGCCTGAAGTTCTCTCCTAACAAGTACAAAAATTTTCCTAATCCAAACCACAATTTCTATTCTACCTGAAATGAAATTCTGTATTTTATGTACAAGGCTACTAGGAGGCGAACTAAGCTGCAAGGTGGATTGTTATGTGTCACCTAATAAACCAGATGAACAATAGAGACTTATTAATAAAAAGTCTGCAAAGCATACCCCAGGGTGCATACTTTTCTAAAACAGACTCAGAAACAGAAAATGGATAAAATAAAAATGTGGGAGATTACTGCCTGCTTTCCTGGTGTGATATATTATTTTTTCTTTACTACAGCACTGCCCAGCCGATCTAACACGTCACATATCCAAGCAGAATTGAACTCTTGTGTTAATACAACCCTTTCTAAACTGTTGCATATATTACAAACCACACGCCAGGCAACTTTGTAGCAATGTTTGAACTGAAGCAAGGCCCGGAACTGCTACCACAGCATCTCATAAAATGTTTGTAAAGCCTTGACCTTGTGTATTCTCTATAATTACATCTAGAACAATCAAATGCTTGATTTTCACCTATTTTTGTAGTTTGACTGAATGCACTGTTTATTATAAAATCAGAAGTATTTGTTTTGATAATTTCTTCTTCTCACTTGCATAACTTTACATACATTGTTTTTGCATCTGTTAGAAGTTAAAGTTTTATTTATTTACTTTGAAGTGAAACAGTTCAGCACCTTCTAAGCACAGGCCTGTAAAATTAACAGTGGTTTCAAATGCCAAATGACTCCTCCAAAGTATTTTTGTTTTTTTTTCAAATGTAGTTGTTAAACTTTCCTTATGTTTAAATGTGCTAAGATAATCAGTTTTTAAAAAGACCCAAAAAATGCTAAGTAAAGATATGTTTGAATCTAAACAGGTAAAATGAGAGCAATTCTAGCCTAGGCAAGATACTGAAGATCTGGAAAAGTTTCTGCTTTTGTTCCTAGTATCATTGATTCGGGTGGGGTTCTCACCTCTCCTCAATTATTTATCTGTCAGACTAGCTTAATTTGGTTTTGCTTCTCAGTTTCTGAAAACTATGTAGAATGAGCTTCAGTGTACAATCCTAGACACATTCCTGGAATAAGATGATAGTGAAAACTTTTTGGAGTCCTATCAACTGTGACTTGCTATGTTTGTACTGTCATTTACAGGCTGATAGCCCTCAGCCATTACTGGCGATCGATGAAAGCAACCCCCCTGGTAAAACCTTTGAGGTCTCCCCAAAGATTTACTTCCTGCATCCCAAGTCTATCTCCTCTTTATCCACAAAAAAGTGTTATTGCAATTGTTTTGCCTGCAACTGGTAGGGCAGAAAAATCAGGGGCAGGAGGAAAGGTGTAAGTAGAGAACGAAGATTTTCTGCTAAGGAGAAATGACCCAGTTGCACAGTAGCATTTTTCACTTGCTTTTGTAACAACAGTGTGGGGAACGAGCTCTGTTTAGGGTGATTCCCAACTCAATGGTTCCACAATGCTGGTTGGCCTCTTACTGCACATTCTGTACCACAGCAGCCTAAGAGAAAAAGAAAGATGAATAGACAATTACTGAGGAAAGGGAGGAAAATATGTAACAAGGGAAAAGGGAACTGTTCCTCTTGTACTGGAAAGCAAGATAACAACTGGAGAGACAGGCAGGGGAAAGCAAGAAAAATGCTTCTATACTTTCTGCCAGGAGACAAAGATTTCCAAAACATCCAGCCACTGAAAACCCCTTCCTTAATGGAAACCAAAACCACTTTCCTTTGCGTGACATCTACACCACATCCAGTAAAGCAATTTATCCATACCTAAGTCATGTTAAAACTACAGTAAAGAGTACTGTAAAGCAAAATAAATGACAGGCTTACCGAGATCTTTTATCCTCCACCTAATCAAACAAAGAGATTTACAAACAGGAAGACGCCTGAGTGAATTTACTTCTGCTTCATTAAGCTTTCCTTCTAAATGTCATTAAACTATTACAAGAAGAAAATGTGGACCTGGTGTATGGATCGTGCTGGTTTCCAAATGCAATGAAGTCTGTTCTTGTAGATGTAGAAAAGATGCTCCAATAGTGTAATATTGTTTCTTTCCTTCAGAAAACAGACACACTCGAAGTTTACATTTTCATTTTTTATTAGGACATACTGTCCCCACCATCTACACAAAAATAAATACAAAGTTTAGGAAAATATTCTTAATGTTATACAGCTCAATAGAGCAAGAACTTATTCTAGAATGTGAATATCTGTAATATTAGTTATTACAATTTTTCTTTCAGGACATAGTTCTTCTCTCAGTCAAGAAACTAAGAAATTGATGGGAATTGTGACTTTACAATGGAAGACAGATTCTGACCTACCAGTGATTTTAAAAGAAAACCGGACTTGCTTGAATACCATGGTTCTAAAAAATACTGGATTTGTTTGTGAAAATTTATTGACTAACTAAAGTAGGACTCTGTATCTTCTATAAACAGAACATTGTTATCAAGATACTCCAGAATTATATTCCCTCCATTGTACAGTGGGTAGTCTTTATCAGATAGCCATGTTTCCAATGTGTGTTCAAACGGCAAGGCTTCTCCAGAGGCAGCATGGCATAGTCTCAATTTCTGTAAGACAAATAGTACAGGAATTAACATCAAGATTTGCCTACCCAAGACGAAAGAAGTGGAGTGGGAGAGGGACAAAAGGCTAAAGAAAAACTGAAACCAAAATCCAACAACCTGGAAAATGTTTGTTATTGCTGACTTACCTGGGATGTTGATTTGTTGTTGTCATTTTTAAGGCCTGCTAATGAAGCTGCAAAATCTACTACTTTGCCAATACTCCACTTACTGCAAAAGAACATAGGTTTGCTTTTCTCTTTATTCCCTTTTGGTAAAAATACTTGAAAGTAAATCCTTTCTGTCTAGAAAAACATGAAAAATAAAACAAATTATCCACAGAAGAAACACATCATTACAGTCATACACATCTAGTAAGATTTTTACATAAAACTTAAAACTTTAAGTTTTTCAGTAAAAAACTTAAAGCTTCCGCCCCAAAATTACCAACTGAAATTTGTTTTATTCCATCAGGACAGTTTTACTGCAAAACATAATAACCAAGATCATCAAATCCAATCCTCTCCAGCCACAGGCATATATAGGACGGACAGTAAGTTCTTAGAAGTGGAGAGAACATCTTTTCCCACCAGTCCCACACTGTTACATATAGACAGACATGAAAAGGTATCTGCCCTCGTGAGAAAAAGGTGAGTTTGAATAAGCAGTACTTGTTTTTGGTAGCAGTATAGGGTCACAAATTGGAATGCAAAAGCTGTTAGAGCAGTTCACTGTACTAGAAATGCCTGCTTCACAAACCAACATTCAGATCATGACCAGCTAATCCTTTATCCTGTAGTGTATCCTTCTTTTATGTAATGAACAGTCTTTCTACTAGACTGAAAGATTTGTTTAAGACATGTCAAGAGTAATCTGTGAGGGAAAGATTCTGAATGGGATTGCAGTAAAATACAGCAAGCATGACTGCTATATATTTATCATTTAGGATCATCCTTGCTTAGTCAAAATCAGATACTATCAAATAAGACAAAAGTCTTCTTTTTAAAGGATTTATTTATGCATTCCCTAGGAACATATGGAACTACCTCAAACATGTTCATAAAACTGATTCTGAATTTCAATCTGTACATTTTCCTCGAAATTTGAGTGCTCTCCACACAGAAGAAAAGAGAATCATGTCCTGGAGCTATCCCTCTGAAACATCAGAAAATATTAGTAACTGGAGTAAATGGAGCAGTGGTTTCTTATTGAATTGTTAAGGTAAAATTGGAACTCCCTTTTGTCTCCTTGCATCCTCTGAAACCAGCAAATGCAACCAGGAAACCTAAATACACTCAGTATGGATATTCTGTGAGCTGCATTTGGGGGGAACAGCAACTGGGCTATTAAAACAATTGCTGAAGAAACAATGCCAGGGCCCCAGAGAGGAGGTCACCTTTTCTGGGGACCAAATGGATTGTGGGCAGGAAATAAGCCCTCTGGTGCACTTGGCAAATTAATGATGTTGAACTTTTCCTTTGAACACCCGAGGGGTGGTGTTACACCCTTACTGGAGATAAAAAAGGAAGGCTTAGGGAAAGCTTTTTCTTGTGGTAAAGCTTTTGGTCTTACCACTCTGGCAGGATTTAATCAATGGTTTGCTGACACTCCCATGCCCTCTGCTGTGCAGTCTGACAATGACATTCATTAAAAAGAAAAAAAAGTCCATGAATAGTATGAAGACCATGGACTAGTCTGGGTGTTCCACCTGTCCTACAGATCTCAAAGTAATGGTGCAGTCAAGAAGTGGAATGGTCCACTAAAATGAGTTCTAGGGCAAAGTTTCCATATGGGAAAATGGGGTGAAGCCCTACTTAAAGCTGTTTGATGTTTAGAATAACCAGCAGATACCCTCCAGACACCCAGTGGAAGAAGCTCATTTTCCTGCTCTCCAACCAGTAAAATGCGTAGTAAATCCCCCACTGTCTGCCCTTCTCATTTCTCAGGGTGACAATGTTCTTATTAACTACCCTTATGAAGCTTAAAATACCTGTCCCTTTACTAACTCCCAAAGTAAAGGGCACATGAAAAACTGTTTCTAAATGGGGACTCGCTTTAACTTTCACTAAAGTTTGGATAATTCCCAAGAATGAGTAATTTCTTATCATTTCAGGAAATGAGTGAAACGTGGACAGATTTTTTGGCCCGAACAAACCTGGAGTGTGTCCAAGGAATCATCACTTTACCTTCCTACAAACCTCAGCTGTAAAAAGATGATCACAACACCCACTGTATTGTACTGCCCCTTATTTGTACCTCCTTCTTCCCTTTTTTACAAACAGGATGATAATTGCGTCATTCAGTTTATGAAAATAATTTCTCAAATGGGTTTTTTACACATACAAATAGCGTTGTATATACAACACCCTCAATCTTCAGATGCTAATTCTGGGTGAGTAGCTGAATCTGCACCTGAAATATCTTGTTACCAATCTAGGTTGGCATACTCATCCCTCTACATTCTCAAAATTATCAAGCTCCAACTTTAAAGGCACATTCTTATGAAAAGACTGTGTTGTCTACTGCAATGTCCCAACATATGAATTCAATCTGGGTGGGAAAACCAAGCAATTTTATTTCAGGGCTAGATGATCTGAAATACTGATATTGCAAGCCAAGTATTAAGACTTGACACAATCTGCGGAGGGTCCAGATGATAAGGAAGCACAAGGTAAGATGTGCTATAAAATTCTGACCTGCGCTACTTACAAAATTGTCCTACAGTGATTCTAAGAATCCTATTCTAGTCTAATAATAAAATTCTATGCTTTGCTGATCATCAAATTCTACTAAAATAATAAGCTTTAATACAACTTAGTGCTGTCATCTTTCTGCCAAGAATCCCCAAAAGACCCCTTTTTTCCCTGCACTGCTATGTGACAGCCATGAGGCAGGAAAATACATTTCTGCTATAAAATAATAGAATTTGACTGGATTGCTCCTAACTCCACACAGACATCTTATAACAGACTTATATAAGACTAGTGAGATTGCTTTTGGGTACCAGGCTGAAATATACATTTAAATGATTGTGGTCTTGAAAAATTAAATCTAAAACCAAGCTGAGGGAACTGGATGAAGAATTTAGAAAACTTTCCATTTCCTTTTAGAATTCAATTATTGAAAACAAACATCACTGACCTGAGGCAAGGACTTGTCCCCAGATGCGTGCATTTTCAGTTTCATTAATGCCACTTTTGCTGCTGTCTCACTGTTTTTTGCTCCTTTACGTTTTTTGCTTTTTGCTTCGTCACTTTTCTTAGAATCTGAGAACAATATTATTCCTGTTAGTGTGATCATTCTGACTGTTTCATGCGCATATCATATGATATATACCCACTTAGCCTGTTGGGTCTTATTGTATTGCCAAGGATCCCATCCCTTTTCGTCTCTATTCATATCCTCCCAAAATCATATATCAGAATTTTTACAGTTCTAGCAGAATTCATTTACATTGAAAGGTAAATGAACATTATCACCACGTAAACACAGACTGCAAAAGCCAAATAGACACAAATTCTTAAGTTTCTACACCTGTGGCCATCACAGTATTCGTAGGGCAACAATTTCAGATCCTCCTTTCTACATGTAACCCTGCTGTCCAGCTGGGCAGTGCTGTTTATTCTCTTTCCCATCCTAAAGCTTATTTAAAATCTGCAAAATATTACATTGTAGAATCAGACTTTTCTGGCCATCTTGATTGTGTAGGTGTGATCCCAGCAGATTGACATGCACATTCAACACAACTGCATTATTTACACAAGAATTAATATGTAAATAATATTGGCTAGGTACAAATCATTATATTATAGTACATGTAGAATGATAACAAGACAATAATTCTGAAAGAAACCTGTACCCTATTTATTCTTCAGAGATTCTCCTTGTACTGTTGTTTTGTCTCAGTTTAGATGAACAGTATTAAATGCTGACATTTAAGTTTACGGCTATTTAACCAAGGAACCCCCATCCTTTCTTCTTATTTAGTAAAACCTGACCCCTCAAAGGAGGTCAGAAGCCCAAATAGCGTTCTGAAAAAAATATAAAAAATATAATATATATCCCTCTGTACTTGCCTATAATCTCCTGGACGAGTTGCTGGGTGGCAGCCATTCGAGGTTTCGGGGTGTCCAGCTTCTCACATTCATGGTCGGATTGATGACGATGTCTGTAAACAATAACGTGAAACTTTTATTGCCTTTTCCATACATTAGTGAATGAATATTGACGTTTAGACACTCTGTTCCACTCACCTGAGACAAAAATGTTTTTCACAGTAAGGACATAACACTGGCAAAAGCTCCTTTCCATTGCAGTCTTTGTATGAGCATGGGTAAGATCTGTGCAGATCAGGTTTTACAGAATTGTTTCTTATATTCACCTAGGAATAAGTACAAAATATTTTGTGTAAATAAACAGATACTACAGATGTAAGTTACCATCCCAGCTTTCTCAAAGATCTGTGCCAGCTCTCCATTCTATGGGCAAACCTGATCCAGCTATTCTCTCCTACTTTTGCCCTGGTTATGTTTAGCTCAGAGGTAGGAAAAAAACCATGATCCTTCTCAAAGTTGATTTACTTTTGAGAGGCAGAAAAAGAGTAGATTCATTTTCTTAAGCTTTCCACATTCCCAGTTAAATAATTAATTCTTATATACCATATGCATTCATGTAGTCTGAAAACACACAGCTAAGTTGCATGGAATTTTAATTTAAGACTGTCATATATTATTAGATTACCTCAGAACACCCATGAGCATCCCGGCTCCTGTGCTGAAGGCTTTGTGGAAAAAGAAGAAAATATCACATTGTTATCAACATTCCAGGAAAAACAAGCATGTGAAAACATTTAAGTGTTTAAAAAGTAATCTGGCAAGTTTATCATGGGAAAACTTCAATTAGATAATGAATCTTCTCCAAAGTTTGTTCTATCCTGTTTCACTTCTTGAATGGATAGATCATATTCTTTCTCAGTATGTAAAGCATTTAGCATTTGGAACCTATGCCTCAGGATAAACAAACCATTTCAAGAGAATGAACACATTGGCATGCTTAAGAGCTCAGTTCAAAGTAACCAGAGTTTGTCTGTTTTAATGGATTGTCAATCACCTTCCATAATGGTAGAAATCCCTTGATGGCTTCTGATATGTTAGTAGTGAAATCCGCCCCCAATCTCTTTGAGTTTCTCTCAGCTGCCCTCTGCTAATCTGAAGTGTATATCAAAGTGCAGGCCCTGATTTGAAATTTGCAAGAAACCTCAAAACATTTTCATGAAGAAAAAATAACCAGCCACCTCCTTTTGTGACAAAGTCACCCATTTAGTTGACATTGGGAAGCCAGCAGATGTGTTTTGCATTTTAGCAAAGCTTTTGACACTGTCTCTCAGAGTGTCCTTCTGGACAAAAGGTCCAGCACACAGCTAGACAAGTCCACAGTATGATGGGTGAGCAACCGGCTGATGGTTTGGGCTCAGAGTCACCATTAATGTGACTGCTTCAGGCCAGTTGAGTTCCCCAGGGTTCAATTCTAATGCTAGTACTCTTTAATATTTTTATAAATGATCTGGATGGGTGCTATAGTTGCCAACCCTACTAAACCAGGAAAAGCTGTGAACTTCCTTGAGGGTGGAGAAGTCACAAAGAGAGATTCTGGATAGACTAGAGAGCTGGGCAGTCACCAACTGTATGAAATTTAACGAGAGCAAGTGCAGGATTCTTCACCCGGGATGGGAAAATCCTGGTGACCAGCACACAACATGAGGAAAGAAGCTGTCATGTGAAGTTCAGGCTGAACATTAGGAAAAGGTTCCTCCCCCAGAGGATGGCTGGGCACTGGGATGGGCACCCCAAGAAGTGGTCGTGGCACCAAGCCTGCTGGAGTTCAAGTACTGTCTGAATGACACTTAGTCATATGCTTTAGTTTTAGTCCTGTGAGGAGAAGGGAGTTGGACTTGTTGACCCTTGTGGGACCCTTTTAACTTGAGATACTCTGTGATTCTATGAACTTACCAAAAGACACCTGAGCAGCCATCACATACAAAGGGAAGAAAATCTGAAACAAAGAGATTTGTTTTCAGTTAAGACAACATGGTTGTTGTTTTGTTAATTTTCACATTATTAACTTTTGCTAACCAGTATCACAGGGTAGGTATCTTTATAGGAATACTTAGCAACTGCACCTACACTTTAGCCAGAGTGGTTTTTGTTAATTCCCCTAATTAGTATTACAGAAAAACATTTGAACGAGTAAATTATACTTATATACATTCCAGAAGTTGGAATTAGGCTATAAATTCAATTTTTTTTTTCAATATCAAGCTATGACACCAGAACATTTTGCTAGCCATCAAAATTACTAATTATGTTAAAAATTTAATTTATTGCAGGACCACTCAGAACACTATTTACTGACAGCAGACAATTTACATTTTATTTTATGGGTTGCCAAGCGAAGGAGATGCTGGCTCTTTGGAAGGGAGGGCATCTTCTCTATTGGACAGTCATAATGATCCTGCCCCGTCTTCACATCATATCGTATATACTGTCCTTGGGTGATTTAAATTGTACACACTTCCTAAGCCTCTGTACACATTCCCTGCCTACCACATAAATTCTTCCAGATAAAATCACTTCATTGTCTGCCGAACTCCACCAAATCACCACCTGGCAGCAAATGCCAGGTGCAGCCCATTACTCCGCTTCTCTATCCTTCAATTTTATGTTAACAGACCATCACGCAACTGGACCACGGAGCATGATCATCTCGATCCCTTCATCTCTGAGTGGTCCCTCAGAAAGCTTTCGGTACAGGCAGTTCTGCTGCTTCTTTCTGAGAGGTTACATTTCCAGTCACGCTTTCCGAGATCACTGAAGGCAAGCAAGTCTGAGGAAGGGGCAAGCGGGCTATTAACCACCCAGTGACACAACCGAAGTGACAGGCGCTGGCACTAGACCGTGCAGGGCTGCAGCAGCACGGAGGACTCCACGAGCGGAGGGGCACCCCTCGCAACCCCCGCACCGTTCCCGGCCCCGGCTCCCCGGCCCCGCGTCCGCCGCGCCCCGCCGCGCTCTCCCTTACCGAGCTGGCGGCAGTCGGGCACCCCGCAGTGCTGCCCCACCTCCAGCTCCGCCATGGCCGCGGCACGGAGGAGGCGGAGGAGCGGCGGGGCTGGGCGGGGCCGCGCTGCGGAGGGGCCGGCGGGGCCCGCCCCGGGCTGGGCGGGGCCGGTGCGGACCCGCCCGTGCCAGGCTGAGCCTGAGCCTGAGCCTGAGCCCGCCCCGCCGGCTCAGAGCTGCCGGGCTGCCGGCGGGACCGGCTGAATCACTGGGATCAGGGCAACCTGCGCTGAGCAGCCTGTGTCGGCCCAAGCGACGCCTCAGTCCTCAGTGGGCCCAGAGCCGTGGCTGGTGCTCCTCGGGCTGTGCCAGGGGATAAAAAAGGCATGTTTTGTGTCTTACTTGTGTCGCTATATCCGTCGTCCCTTGGGGCAGAGCCTGTTCCCGGAGGCAGAGCGGAGGTAGCCCTGCTTCCCGGAGCACTCCGTGCGCCCTGTAAGCTGTGGGTGCCACTGAGGTTTCCTTAGCGGCGCACTTTTGTAAAAATCACGTTCCTTCAGAATTCAGTGTTATTTTCCCAGCCCTGACCCGCGTGCACGCCTGTGCCCGAGGGTGATGCTCTTCCAAAACACCTTCCTGCGGTATATCTCCAATTCTGGGCTCCGCAGTACGAGAGAGACATGGAGCTCCTGGAGCGGATCCAGCAGAGAGCTACAGAATTTATCAAGGGACTGGAGCATCTCCCTTCGGAGAAAAGACTGAGAGAGTTGAGCCTCTTCAGCCTTGAGAAGAAGCGACTGAGAGGGTACCTCGCCAATGTCTATAAGCATCTCACGGGAGGGTGCAAAGAGGCTGGGGCTAGGCTCTTCTCAGTGGTGCCAAGCAATAGGACGAGGCAACAGGCAGAAACTGATGCACAGGAATTTCCACCTGAACATAAGGAATAACTTTTTTATTGTGTGAGTGACCACACAATCGGACAGGTTGCCCAGAGAGGTTGTGAAACCTCCCTTTCTGGAGATTCTGAGCCGCCTGGATGCAATCCTGTGCCATGTGCTCTAGGATGAGCCTGCGTGACAGCAGGGAAGTTGGACCAAATGACCCACTGTGCATTCTGCGCTTCTGTGACATGGGAAAAAACTAGGGGGGAAGCACAAACTCAGCAGCCGCCTCCGCAGGCCCGGCCCGGGACCCTGCGGCTGCTCCTCCCGCCGCTCTGCCGGCGCTGGCTGAGGGCAGCGGCAGCTCGGCCTCCCCGGAGCCGCCCCCTGGCCCGCCCCGCCGCCAGGTGCGGTGCCGCCGCCGCCCGTGGGCTCGGGAAGTGCTGTCACGGCGTGTGACAGCGGGGAGGCTCCTGAGGACCGGGCTGGCCAGACTTTTCCGTCGGCGGCTGCCGAGTCGGGATCGCCGCCATGAGCAAGATCTCCAAGTTTTTCAAGGGGGGCGGCTCGGCCGCCAAGGGCCGCGGGGGTCCCTCGCCGCAGGAGGCGCTGGCCCGGCTGCGAGAGACGGAGGAGATGCTCAGCAAGAAGCAGGAGTACCTGGAGACGCGGATCGAGCGGGAGCTGGCGATAGCCCGACAGCACGGCACCAAGAACAAACGAGGTAAGTGCGGGCCGGGCCCGTGCGATTAAATCCCGGGGCTGGAGCGCCCTGGGTACTGGGGAGAGTCGGGTCTCGCCGGGGCTGTGGCTGGGCCGGGTCACCTGGCTCCGCAGGTGTGCAGTGTGATTCGGCTGTGGCTCCGAGCAAGCATCGGCGGAATGGCGGTTTTGGATCTTTGGCATCTATTAGTGTTTAATGAACTGTGGATTCATATAGCGGGATGGGAATTGCTTATTCCTCACAAATTTGCTGTCTGTGGTTTCCTGTGCGATTCTCCCGTTCGTGCTTTGCATCACAGTTGATGCAGGTACTGGTTGGGTACACGGAGGGCAAAGTACTGCTGTTCAGCGAGGGGAGGGAATCGCTGTTCGGGGGCTCAGCATTGGCTGGGTAGGTGGCAAAGGAGGTGAATGATGTGAGGATCTCCTGTATATTCATGCATAAATGCACGTTATCCCCATTGCTGACAGCTGAGGAAAAAAGTGATGCAATGTTTTGTCCAAATCATGTAAGAAGTGTATGTGCAATCAAAAGAACAATTATAGCTTAGAGCATTAGTGACTACTGCTCTGCGACGCTGTTAGCTACAAAGGAGAGGATGCTAAGGGGTTAGAAGATCTGGCTCTGGTGTATACTAATGTCATCCCTGGGAACCAAATGATGGTACTCAGTGTCTTGGGGATATACAGGCCTCAGAGAAACAAGTTAATTACTTCCTGAAGTCACATGAAGCCTATTTGTCTACTCTGAGCTGTATTTTAATTTGGATGCTTCAAAACAGAAGAAGAACATTTTGAATTAAAGATTAATGATGTAACAAGAAAGTAGGCCTTTTGCCTGCTCCTTCTGTTAGTCAATAATTTAAAAAATAAATTTATATTTATTTAACTGTGAGGAGCTGTGTGTTAGAGGTGTTTTGGTTAGCCCTCTAATGTATTTGTAATACTTTAGCATTTAATAATTATTAGCAAAAGGCAGTTTAACTAAACTAACTTTTAGTTAGAATGGATTTAAAGTTGTGGGTCAAGATGGGACAGATTTGAACGCATTGTCAGGAGTAGGAAAGTCACTTGAGAGCTCAACTGAGCCAGCTGCTCAAGAGCATGGGAGCTGTCATAGCTGTCCAATTCTCACACTTTCTACTCCCCTGGCTTCAGCTGGAATGTCTCTTGGTCCCTTGTCCTGGTAGTGGCACCTCTGTACTGTCACAGCAAGCTAGTTCAGGAAGGTGATCCAGCTGGAAGCTAATTTGTTATGGGACAAAGTCACCAGGTGGCTCTTGGGGCTGAATTCACTGTGCAGAAGCCTGAGCTGCAGGGCTGGTGCAAGAAAACAGGCTGGTTCCTATGTAGCAATTCCTGGTTAAATCCAGACACGCTGCTCTGGAACTTCATCCCAAACCTGGACTATAATCTGGCACATTTGCTGAAATAAGAAGCATTTCCTGCCTCACTCCTGCCCTTGTGCTGCTCCCTTCCTGTCCCTTAGCAGAGCTCCCTGAAGGGTGTGTTTCAGAAAGCTGGATATTGTAAAATATTTTGGTTTTCTTTGTCTGGGCTAATTTTTTTTACCCAGGATAATTTAAGTTCCACTTATCCAGTTGACCTGGTAGCTACAAGAGTGTTGTGCACCTGTGAAGGACAGGGTGGGGCACAGACAGGAATGAGAACTTGTTGAGAAAATGTGGGTCTACCTCTTCTTTAATTCAGCTGGTTGATGGTGGTTTCAGGTGTGTTGGCCTTTTGCTTCAGGCATGCAGCATTTGACATCTGAAGTTTTTCTCCCAGATCGTTGTTTCCACTGCAGTGCTCAATATGCAATTGCCCTAATTTTTTATCTATGAAATTGTTCATGGAGTCATACTGCAAACTGGAGTGTTGAGCTGATCGTGGTTAAAAATAACTGCCTTTTTTTTGTCATTTGCTCAGGGACCAACAGTTAAGGACATTAAGGAGGCAAGAGTAGGGCAAAAAGTGCAGTGTGGCATTTTTATTCATGCCAAAAATGGTTCTAAAACCAAAATGGGATAATGTAAGTGCAGTCAGAGGAAAAACAATATGAACTATATATTGTTTAAAATATAACCTTGCTGTGTCAAAGTGCTTAAATTTAGCAGGATAGTCAGTGAACTTAAATCCCCAGTAATATTTGTCATTTGATATGTCAATTGCTTTACAGTTTAATTACAGTTGATTTACATAAGACAGCATTTTAGCTGGTGTACGGTACTGTATAGCTCAGAGAAAATCTGTGCTAATCAGCATCAATTGTAACATTATGTAAACATGCACACAAATGAGAGAATAAAGGTTTTAATCTTTATTGCCTTGTTGAAGTGAGATTTTCAGAGGGACATCACTGGCAATTTTTAATGTGGTTTTTTTTCTTAATTGCATCTGTGTAGAAGCCTATGGAAACTAAAATGGGGCTGACTGCAACTGGAGCAAGATGCACCAGATTAGCATGATCCCACTTGAGTTTTAGGTGCATGAGTCTGAGTCAGTTACACCAACACAAGAGAGAGCAGATTCAAGCACCAGCAATTTCTCATGACTTCATATGACTCTTGAATGGGTTTCATGTGACATCAGTAGGCCTAACTTCATTTAAAAGCTGTAATGCCTTAGCTATGCAATAGATGTGAAACATCACTGAAATACTCCTGGCTTTTCCTTTATGAAGTATCTCTGCTGTTCCTGTACCTAATCTGAAATTAGCTGTTCTTTTGAGGTGATGCATTTCCAGCATTCCCCATTAATATCTGATTGTAGCTAGACCACTTCAGGGTTTTTTGTTTGCTGATACTCCTCCTGCAGAGGTTATGTCATGAGGAGCAATATTTTTTTCACAGTTAGCACTGACTTCTAATCTCTGTCCATTCTAGGCACAAACTTTTTTATATCTCTCACTGTCCTTTTTGGGGGTTTCTCAGTTTCAGCCAGTGCATAGCTGCCAACTCCATCTAGAAACTGGGCTTTCTTCTCCATTATTTTGAAGGATATAGAAGTAAATTTAAAGAGCAGGAAGTGATATTGAATATTTGAGAACTTTTTTTAAAAGGAAATGTGTTTTTTGAAGCATGCCTGTAATTGTGAAAATAACATACAAGTGAATGTGTGTTGTTTCAACCTGGTGTCTTTCACAGATCCTAAAATAACAAAAGAAGTTAATGAAAAGAATAAAGTTAAAATAAGCCATCCAGAAAAGGATTAACTCTTAACCATAAAGAACCACATAGTACTACTGAGGACAAAACCTGTGAAGAAAGTTGGAACAGCAGGGAGGGTTTCAAAAGTAGGTGCTGCTAAATGTGTTGTGTGTTATGTTTGGGCAGGGCTTATGTAGCCATGTAGCATTCCTTTTCAATGAGTTAGGTGTAACCAGGAGGCTGTTGAAGCCAAACAACAATGTGGTAGTTGTGTGTTATGATGGACAGGACAGTCATGCCTATGGCAGGCTGTGGACAGGTTGGGATTGAGGGTTTCTGGCAGGGACATAAAGGAAAGCCCTTAGTGTGTCTTTGCTCTGTGAGTTACAGTGATTGTTCTCTGACTTTCATGATCACATTTCAAGTGTCTTGCCATGAACTGGAATACTTATAACTGGTCCAGCTCATTATCATTCTTGATTTAGCTCCTCTGTTGTAACTGCATGTGGCTTCCTTCACAAGGCTATAAGGACTATGAGTGCTGATAATGACCCTATGATAAGGGTCCTATGATTTTTATGGCCTTTTTATTACCTTTGATTGTCCCTAGAGTGAGGAAGATGAGAAGCTGCAGTCCATCAATCCCTTGCAGGCCTGAGGTGGAAGTTTGTGCACTGTATCCAAGAACGAGATCACAGTGGTGTCACATCTTCTGAAGAAACACACTTTTCCTACTTCAGCAGTTTCCTCAT
The DNA here is from genome assembly GCA_034509425.1 of Eopsaltria australis. Taxonomy (NCBI): domain Eukaryota; kingdom Metazoa; phylum Chordata; class Aves; order Passeriformes; family Petroicidae; genus Eopsaltria; species Eopsaltria australis. The sequence continues at coordinate 1,638,634 of JAVTVJ010000056.1, forward strand.
GCGAATTATAAGAATTATTAGGCAATTGCTTTATTTCTGCTTCAAAAGATGATGAGGTTGTTGGTGCTTTCAGTACTGATGGGTGTTGGCAGTGGGCTTGACAGGTAAAGGTGGTATTACTGCACTGTTGGTTTTCAATCTGATCTTGAGAAGGGTGCCACAACTCTTCCTATGTCATTACTTCTGCTTTTCCTTTTGAAATCTGGATATTCAGTGTGGCCAAGATTCCTATTGCCCAGCTGGCCATTTCTGCTTCCTTAATAAAGTGTCAGCATTGTAGTGATATTGGAAAAGTGTCCTTCTGTATCTTAATAAAAGTAGTTCATTAATATGCAAACTTGAACTGACAGCATAGTCTTCTTTTGTTCCAGATACCTTGACTATAAAATAAAACCTCATATTAAAAGCAGTAGTTCCTAATCTATGAGCTGTATCCTGCTTACTGGACTCAGGAGTACAGGAAATGTGCTAAAGCCCAGCCAACTGCTGACCATGATAAAATTCAGGAGTTGAACTGGCTTCTTTGGAGCACAAGAGAAAAAGTGTGTGAGGTCGCTTTTGGGTTTTTTTTGTTTTTGTGGAGAAGCCCTCCACCTCTTCCTGAATGAATTTGTGTTAATTGCGCTTGCATCCTCAGACTCCACCTCTGCTCAATCTCATCCTCTCCAGGCTGTCTTCCTTCTTTGAGATCTTTGGAATGGGGAACACCATTTTTCCATGCCATTCTTAGACCTTCAGTGAAGTGAGTTTGTGTTCTCTGCTCAATTTCATTATATTTTAATAGATACGTTCTTCTTCAGTTTGGTAATTAGAGCGCAATAGCATTATAAAGCAGAAGCATTTCACTCCTGTAAGAGCTGCACATAAATTTAAAAATGCTTATAATATTCAGTAGAAAAGCATGAAAAATTCTTCATACTCTGTAAAACATAGAAAAATAGATTTCAGATAATAAGGAAATTCTCATAAATTAGCGACAGGAGCTACTATAACAAAATACTCTGCAATAAAGGGCATAAATTTAATACAAATCAGGAAAATCATATAGCATGGTATGAGAATTTATAATGCTTTGGTTGATATGGAAGGAGTATGAATTAATTTCCTATGAAATTTCTGTAATTGCTTTGTTCTGTAAGTCACTGGTAAAACTAAGAGAAGGAAGATGATATGTTGCACCACAATAATTAGGAAAAGCTGTAGGTGAACTCACGGAGAGTTTAGCTTCTCCTGGGTTTTTTTGATTTGGGTGTGGTTAAATTAAATGATCTTCAGGATTTTGAAAACAACTGCTTTGTGTGTAACTGAGGAAATCCATTTCCAGCCAATAATAACAGCACCATTGCAGAGTCCCATTTCTGAATAACACTGACTAGCAAGACTGCCCCATGGTAGATGCTTGCTCCAGCTGAAGCCTCTCTGCATCAGCTCGTTAGTGCTCCTCAGCCCACAGGGCCTCAGTGTCCTATCTGGCACAGCTGGTGTTATGCACAGTTTCAGACCGTTGTATTTGTCTGGAACCTCTTGCTTCCTAACCTAAGAATCCAGGATCAAATTTGATCCAATGGCAGTTAAGAAAGGAAGTGGCTGGTGTCTTAACTCTACCGATACTAAGCATAAATAAGTAGGAAAATAATAAGTAGGTAAAGATTGCTTGGGATTAAATATGAATTAAATATTTTAGAATTGCCAGTGAGAATTTTGCAATTCTTACGTTTGCTGTGTGCATGACATAATTTCGTGTTTGTGCAACTTCTTCAGAATATGCATGACCTTTGAACCATCCCCCAAAACCTGGGAAAATCTTGGACTTGAATACCATGATTAATCCACTGTGATTGCAGTTTGCTGTCCTGAAATATCTCACTGCAGGTGGTGGAAGGCATCTCAGCCTGTGTGAATGCCTATCCTTGTGCAGTTCATGATGAGCAATTTTGATCATGTTGATTCAAACATTTGTCAACAAAGCATTAATTATTTTAGTGTGTTGTTACACCCCATAAATATTTGTGTCCTCCTTGGGGGAATCCTAATTTCAGTGAGAAGTTGTGTACCCCAGTGTCAAGGTTCTGTGTTATTGCACATGGGCAGTTATTTGAAGAGGATGGCAAAGATAGCTGCTGCTGTTGTTTGAGTTTGGGGGGCTGCAGGGCTGCTGGGGCTTGCAGGCTCTAAATCTGTTTAAAAAATAAAATGTTGGAGACAAGGGAAGGAATTGAGGGTGTTAATAGCATTGAAAGAAACCAAACAATCGGTTAACTCAGTCTTTTGGTTTTGTTTGGTGGGGGTCTTTTGCTTGGCACATGTGTAGTTTGGAAAGGCCTGCCATCAGGAAATGCTTGTGGCAAATTGTGTGTGTTCCACACCCTGAGGCCAAGAGAAAGTTCTTTTCTCCTCCTGCTTGTCATGTGCATTTATTCTGGTAATGATTTACTCTGTGCAAAGTACACTGCTCGTAACTTAGTGAATATAAAAGACTAATCTCGACAATTTGCAAAGATAATGGGGTGTAGCTGGATTTGACTGTGCCTGTGTCTACAGAGTTCTCTATGTTTTCAAAATCTAAGGTTTAAAGATCATGTTCCTAAGTGAATGTAAGAAATAGATGAGCTAAAAGCTGGAGAAATGCAAATCCTCCTCTGATCTAACCCATCTGCCTGGCTGGGCCATTTGGGCCAGTTATTGCTGCTGAGACAAAGTTTGGGAAGCACCATTGGTGGAATTGTGGTTGTCATGACTGATCTTCTTACACTGTCTTCCTTAGGTTTTACTTAAGTTTTGCAGCTTCTTTTCTTCTTTCTTCTCTTTCCTCCTTTCTGACTTTTCTCTGATGTTTTTCTTTTTCCTTCCCATCTTCCTTGCTTTGCCTTTGTGCACAGGATGGAGTTCAAGATCTCCCACAGTGGAGGAAGAAGCTGTTTTTCCTTGTGGAGCTAAAAGGAGTTAATCTAAAAGAGGCTTCCCAGCATGTTCATGCAACAGCATGTTGGTGATTAACAGGCTGCTGATCTGGTGTGGTCAAAGTTTGTCTCCCTAATAGTAAGGTAGGAGGGTGAGAATTATAAATTCTGCAGGTCAGCTTGCTGCTGAACTACTTGTCCTTGCATTTGCTATGAAAACACACAGTGCACTTTGCCTCTTCCCATTCCAGCTGCCTTACAAGCACTGAAGAGAAAAAAGAGATATGAGAAACAGTTGAATCAAATTGATGGGACACTTTCGACCATTGAGTTCCAGAGAGAGGCATTGGAAAATTCTCACACCAACACAGAAGTGCTCAAGAATATGGGTTATGCTGCACAAGCTATGAAAAAAGTACATGAAAATATGTAAGTGTTTTCTAGTAGCTTCCAAGTTGAATTTACTAACCACTTTCAAATTATTCCATTGCTACAGACTGTTGTATCAAGTTAGATCTGACTTCATTTTTGGTTCGGGCGTCCAGTGTCAGGAATGCTGTTAGTGCTGTAGTGTTGTATTTGGCAGAAAACATATCTTCTCTTAACAATACATCTGGAAGGAAGTTCACTTAACTAGTGAGATCTTAAGTCTTAAGTCTGTCTTGGCAATGGACAGTGGCCTCTGCCCTTGGTTTGTCTAGAAGAAAATCTAGTCGTAGAAACTAGGTGGATTCTTTTCCTCAGAATCCATAAGCTGGACTGTGGGATTCAAAGTACGAATTAGATCTGCCCTCACCCTCCCCTTCCCACCCTCTACCCCCTGCATAAAAAAGAATTAACTCTTTTTTTTTTTTTTCATACGTCCTATATTGTTTCAAGGGGTGTTTTTCTGCCTGAATAAACAGAGCTAAATCAGAAGGGTTGTTCTGGGAGAAATAAACAGGAATTGAAACAATAATGAAGTTAACAATAAGAGGAAACCTTTAAATGGGGTACAATTCTGTTAAGTTCCCCCCAGTTCTGGTGAAAGCTTAAAATTAAAAAAGATCCAAAAATTACAGAATAGTTTGGGTTCAGAGGGACTTATAAAGATAATCTTGTCCATACACCCTGCAGTGAATAGGAACATCTTCAGCTGATCAGGTTGCTTAGAGTCCATCCAACCTGACCTTGGATGTGCCTGGTGTTAGGTCATCCCCCATTTCTGGGCAACCTGTACCAGTGCTTCACCTCATTGTAAAAAACTTCTTCCTTATATTAAATCTAAATAGACCCTGTTTTAAGATTCTTTAAAGCTGTTACCCTCTGCCCTTCACAACAAGCCATGTACATGTTTATCCCCATCTTTCTTATAAACCCCCCTTAAGTACCAAAAGTCCTGTAAAGATATTGACCTTGAGGATCTGCCCATGGGCTGTGTCTGGCTGGCAGAGGTATGAGGAGCACAGAGAGGGTGAGACACACTCTGCTGCAGTTTGGCTTTTGTTATAAATCAAATGTGGAAGTAGCTGGACTGGGTGTAGGTGAGGAAAATTATTCTCTGTGAATTCTGATGTTTATAGAGTCATGGGCATAAAAAGAAAATAGGGTCTGTTCAAGTGAGTCTGTTCTGTAGGATTTGAATGATATATCTCTAAAAAAATGTTTCCATGTTACCTTGCCAGGGATTTGAACAAAATAGATGATTTGATGCAAGATATCACTGAACAGCAAGATGTTGCCCAGGAAATTTCAGATGCTATCTCAAACCGAGCTGCCTTTGGTGATGAGTTTGATGAGGTTAGTACTTCAGGCCTGTAAGCTTTAACTCCGTAGTTATTTTGCTGTGCACTGGTTTGCTTCTCAAGAAGGGTGGATGAGAAATTCCTTGGTTCTAGCTTACCCTATCTGGAACAATTGTATAATAAAAATAAAAATAAATAACACTATTAATATACAGTAGATATAATGTACTAAATAAAAATCTGTATATGGAAAAATATAAAAATTATTTTTATTTTGGTACAAATTTTAAGAAAAATATTTTTAACTGCACTCCTGTAGTTACTTTTCTCATTTGAACCACGGAAGAAGGAGGTCACTCAAACATGTAATTTGTACTACTCCAAGTGGGCACTGAAACATACAATTTTTTGTTGCTCCAAATAGACATCCATTTGACTTAAGTGCATGTCCCTATGTCATGGACAGGCTGCTGTTCATAATTCTGAATATTTGGACCATTTTTTAAGGTTGTTTTTGGTGCTTGGAGATCCAGGTCCTTTCCCTGTTGCCCAGACCACAGAAGTAGATCCATTCAGTGGAAATAAAACCTGTTGGAGGCAATAAGGTTTCATCCTAGAGTTCTAAATGCCACAAGGCATTTAGGACCTTCTCAAAATTTGTTGCAGTAGCTTTCATCCAGTGCCCCCAGGTTTGATTTTGTACATCTAAACAGCATATAACTTATTGCTGATCCAGCAATGGTTGAGGCCTCAGGGGTCAAGGATACTCAAAATTCTTGTAATCTGTGAAATACAGAGACGGGTATCAAGCTCAGTATCACAACCAGTTTGATTTTGTTTTTCAATTTTGTTTCAAAATGGCCAAGCACTCAGAATCATTTGAAGAATGTCCTGAATACTCACACCATTCACTCTATTCCCAACTAATTTGTTCCTATGTGCCTAAATGGACAACAAAGAAAAATATAGATGCTATATCGCACATACTTCATTGGGAGGAAGAAGAAGTTTCATTCAACAGTTCTAATTTGTTGAAAATAAGAATGATACTTTGTATTTTGTTCCCATTACCTGCTTTCCTGTGTTTCCACTTCGAATGTAAATAGACTTTCCAAGAAAGATTTAGTCATTACTGGCACAAGGAATGGGATTTGGCCTGAACTTCAAACAACTGAAAAACATACTGCCATCCCAAACAGCTGTACAGTGTCTTACTTTTCATCTGTGCTTAACTTTTTGGAGTCTGTGCTTAGTAAGCATGTAAGTAAGATTGACCTGGAGGTTCCTAAGAGATAACAGTTGAAGCTGATGTGCATTGTTCCTGTTTGGGAAATAAGCCACTGTCACTTGGAGCATTGTTGTACCAGCTTTTGCATGGGAGCCTAATACTTACAGCACTTGGTAGTAACTGGGAAACCTGGTTTGCAGGCTACTGCACCTTAAGAGTGGTAGAATCAATGACTTAATTGACGGGATATAAGGTGGTTTGTGTTTTTTGAAGGATGTTTTTTCCATACACTTGGATGTATTTTTCTCTTCACATCTGTGCCATGGCTCTAAGGAGAGGCATGGGATTTCTCCTGGTCCAGCCAGGCACAGAAACATAAGGCTTCTTTCTCCTCCATGGATTGACACAGTGTATATTTGCCTTAAATTATAAAGCCATGAGAAAGTAAATCTAAGTATGAAGTCCTGTGGTGGCTATGCAACTATCATTTTAACTTCCACATTGGAGATAAAATATAAATGTGTAGGCAAAGCCCATTTCAATACCTAGTAGCTCCTACTTCACTACTTCTTTGACACTTCCCCTGCCCCTCTCCAGTTGTTTTTGCCCATTGTTTCCTTTAAACCATTTTATCACTGTGGCAAAGGTGCATTTCTCTACGAATATGTGACATTTAGCTTTCTTTCTTTGGGAAACCTAAGCCAAGGAATAAGTTCCTTGCTTTTTTAAAAAGCATGCAGCCTTTTTATTTTTAACATTGTATGAGTCGATTGGATTATCTGTCCAAATCAGCCTCTGCACCTAAAAGTCCATGAGAGCCGCATGCTTCAAGAGTGAATAGCAGGACCCAGGAGGACAGTTTTGGTTCCAGTGCTGTTTGAAATCACATACAATCCTGGATTTATGTGATAGGGCTGGAGCATAATGTTTAATGACAGTCTGCCTTATAACCAGTGGAAGGTGTTTGCCATTTAAAATGGGAGAAATGGCACATTAAAGTTAGAATCCATTGAAGAGTACAGGCTCTAGATTTGGAACAAATCTGAGGACAACAGAGAGGCTTTTTGCTCCCATATTTGCTTTTTTGACATGTTTTGTACTGCTGTTAGTTTTGTTTCTGATTTTATTCCTTGTCCTATTTTCCGGGTTCAGTTAAGGTTTGCTTAATTGCCTGTATTTAGTAAAAATTATGCTTTTAATATGCTGTTTCCTGATATTGTCCTTTCAGGTGTAAACTGTTTTTTCTGTAGTGCTTTGCTTCACGGTGGTTAAATGTGGCCTTGTGTGTGATCACTGTCAGTATTTGTAAATAATATTTTCCTTGAATTTAGGATGAGTTGATGGCAGAATTAGAAGAACTGGAGCAAGAAGAGCTGAACAAGGGAATGAGAGATGTCAGGTTGCCAAGTGTTCCGTCCACATCGCTGCCTTCTCGCCCTGGTAAAATGCCTGTTGCCATTTTACATTTCTCATGATTAAGCCATGCTGTGAAAAAGGGGAGAGGAAGTGAGGGTTTCAGATATGCCTTTAACTCTGGTATAACTTTTAAAATGTTACAAACTCCTTTTCCTATTTTTGTATCTGCTTAACAAAAAAAGCAGAGCGGGATTCCATTTTGCTCTGTGAAAGCATTTAGGGTTTCAGGCGACAAACTCGTGGAACTTGACCTTGCACGTATACTGATGAATCTCCTACTGAAATGTAGTAAGATCATTGAGGAATAGTCTTCTTTTGCTTTTTTTTTTTTCTTTTTGGCAATTAAATCTTTAGTCTCTTTCAGTTAGAGTCTGACCTAGATTCCAAATGTTTATGTCATAAAGATCGAGCTTTGCAGGGTAGTGGTTTGATATTTTCCACTGGTATTTTAATTAGAAATGAAGGAGGCATCAGGAAGTACATATTTAAAGACATATTTTCATTCCTTTGCTTTCTTTCTACTGAACAGGCTTATTCCTGGTATTAAGCTGTAGTTTTATTTTTCTGTAATCCTCCTTGTTCATTTTGAATTCAGCCAGAGGCAGTCAACTTTTACTACACTTTCCACTTTCAGTTGAAAGACTTGCTGTGTACTGACATTAGTAAAAGAATATAAATACTTGATGGTGTGACACGTGACACAAGTTGTTTATGGTTTCTGCTGCAGAACAGGTTACCTAGACCAGCTCGACTCAGATACTATGATGTGTTTTGGCAGATGGCACTTAAATCCTGGGAAGCAGTTTAAAATGTTCAAGCTGAGACTGTGGCCTCATCTACAGAAGTCAATTGCAGAACAGCTAGTAAAAAAACAAAGGATTTAGAAAAACAGTGAAAATTCAGTCTGGCCATTTATGATTTGTTCATACATTGTCTCCCAGATCCAGCTGTGCCACTTGGCATTTTTATTAAACCCAGACCATCTCCATGTGCTTCTCACTATTTGAATTTTCTACTTCATCCATCTGTATGGCTGCTTCAGGCAACATGAGCTGGTTACAATTCTGTAGTTCAAGGCTGTGAAAAACTGGCTTATGTTTTCTGAAACTTGATGCTTATTGTTACACAGCAACAACAAAGTCAGACCAGTTGATGGATCTATAGTGCTCTAACTGGAGATGCATGTTGCCCTCCTGATTTTGAAGATAAGGGAATAGCAATGGAGTGAGGCATAGTGACCTTCCCCAGTCTCCCAGTGAACCAGTGACACTTGCAGAATAGGGGGTGAACCTGTGGTCCCCCATGTGCTTCTCCCACCCTCAGTCCCCTGAAGGCGGTGGTTGCAGTTCCCCCCCAAGACAGGAGCTCCTGGCCCTGTGGCTGCTCTAAAGGTGCACATGCAGGTGTTGCACCAGTAACTGTCCCACTGGTGCCTGGAGAGATGCCAGTCCTGATGTGCACAGCCCACAGATGAAGGGAGGCAGCCTGAGGCTGAACCTGGGCTGTTTGGCATCTGGTTTGCAGGTCAGCCAGCAAATGAGACAATTTGGGTGAGGTTTTAGTTCAGTGAGTTCAGATCATACGTGATAGGAGATTTGGGTACAAAGGGAAGAAGTGTGTGTGGGACCTGATAGAGAGCTGGGAATTGCTGTTGCTGTGAGCACAGCAGTTAACTGATGTCACCTGAGCAAAGTAAGTTCAGGAATTTCTTTATCTGTTTAATAAATTACACCACCCATTAAAATGGAGTGAATTCTTTCAGAGACTGGACTTGCATGTGCAGAGCCTATCAGCATTATTTGGAAAGGTAGCTGGATGTGCAGTTGGCCAGGGCAGGTCGCTTTTACCCATTTACATGGTGGTGAGAGAACTGACAGCATTCTTGTGGGCCTTTTCTGGCTGTGACAACCTTCAGAAGTTAAATGTTTTTTCTGTGGGAGTCTTTCAGTAGGAATTGCATCAGACCTATATTGTGAACTTCAGGGTTCTGCAGGAAATAATGATGGGACAATATAGTCACTTCTCTCATGAGCTTCATTCCTGCATTACTTATGTTCAGCTGGCTACTCAGTAAATTGGCCTGAGATCTTCAAACTGAAGAGCACTATGCAAATCCTCATGCTAACAGGTAGAATGATTCTGACTGTTACATTAATTGATGGTTATTGTCTCTTTATCTGCAGCATCCACCAGGAAAAGAGCAGAGGATGAAGATGAAATGAAGCAGCTGGCTGCCTGGGCTTCATAAGAGCATGGTCTTTTTGTAACACCAAACATTGTAGTGCAGATGTGAAGAGCTGTACTGCTGTTTTATAACCACACTGATTTAGTGTGGTTGCATTTCATACGGGCTGGGGTTTTTTATGGCACATCTTGCTGAGACTAGTGTTACTGCCATATTATAAAACTAGCTTAAAAAACAGCAAACAAAAGAATTAAGTAGTTGCCTAAACCTTCAGGCATAATTTTTCTTTTCAGACTCAAGAGATTTGTTTTATTATTAGTATCAGTTTTTATTAGGCACTATCTTACCATATTTGTTGGTTTGTAAAACCTGTGTGCCTCACTCATGCTCAAAGCTGGATTCATTTTTGAAATGAGAAAGTTAAGTAAGTCATCAGGGCCCTATAACTAGAGGGTTATTTGTTTCAGACTATTTGAAAATTAGCAAAACAGCTTAATACATGTCCTGACTTGCAAGTTCTTTGAGCCCAAGAGCTAGTAACTATTCATTTGGACATGAAGATTCAAACAGTCTGCCTGGAGCAACGTATGGTGTCCTAGTTTTTAAGAGGAAGCTCCTCTGTAGGCTTTTTGAAGTGGGATATGTTATTTGTTTTATTTTAACTGAGCAAAATGTCCCGTGCACTTCTATAGGTCAATTTGAATTGTGTTTTGGACTATTTCTGACTCAGTTGCAGAATTACAGTGTTCGAGGAAAGTGAAATGTCTAAGTTCTTACAGATTCCTGCCAAACACTACTGATTTTCATTAATCCAGTCAAAAATCCAGAAGAGATTTGACCTTCCTGTGTTCTTCTCATCTACCTTCTCTTTCTAGGGGCAAGTCTTCACTTTTATGATAATACTCATCCTCAAATGAATTAGCAACACATTTTTAATTATACAATTTCAAAATAGTTTCCAATTTCTGAGCAATTGGTTCTTTTCTCTTACTCAGTTTGTGAACAGAAATAATACCACTGTGTTGCATTTGCAGTGGTAAAATCTGGTTAAAAGCTGATTCTGGGTTACTTGTAAAGTTGGTGTGTTACTGTCCAACTGGCAGCTTTTTAGCCTAAGGAACAAATGCCACTCTTGAGTGCTAAAATACTACATATATGGAGAAATCGCTGTGCAAATACAAACCAAAAATTAAATGGGCTGCTTTGTACTAACAAAGTATTAAATAAGTCTTAAGCTTTATGCTAGTAGCCTGCTGTCAATCACAAGGAAATAGTAAAACACTGTGGAGTTCCTAGGGGTGTAGGAAGCAGTTTCTTGTTTTCAAATTAATTTAAATTTAGTGGACTGAACCACCTGGGGAATAGCGGTGGACTTGGTTTCTGGAGATCTTCAGTAACAGAAGTCTGACCCCTTCTCATGCAGGCTTTAGCCTGTGATTTGCTGGGTGCTCTGCTTCAAGAGGCTTCAACAGCCTTCAGTTTAGTAGATTTTAGGTTAAGTATAAGCAAATATGTGTTTCTAGACATGGCCTGCTCAGACCCTTTCAACTTGAGCCCCATGGATGAAACCCAAAATGTATAAACCCTGTGGAGGGATTGACTTTTTCAGAACTTTCATTCTCTGTGGAAGAATTTATTTTGGCTTGTATCTGTATGAGAGCTGAATCAAGCCTTGCCACTTTACTTCAGATAATTTTCTTTCTGGAAAAAACTGGGTATGTTAATCCTGTTCTAAAATTTGGAGGTACCAAGAAAATTGTCCCTTTTTGTTGAGATTAGAGGAAGTTGGGAAGTATTTAATTTTTGTTTTAAATACAAAATAAAAGAGGAAAAAAAAAGAAAGAGCTGTCTTAAATTTAAAAATACATTTTGAATTCTCAAGGAGTAGGAAACCAAATACTAACAAAATGCTACTTGATTTTAATGCTTGCTGAAATTCAGCATGAGATGGTAGCTGAAAGCAGGAATATTTAGTAAAATAGCAAATATTTTTATGTTATTTTGAATCTGTTTGCTAACCCTTCTAGCTTGAATGTTGTGTGCAGTTTATGCAGGTCTCTAAATTGGGTACAGAGCATATTAACACACACTGGGTGTGTGACTGTGCAAGACTGGCAGTGTGCTTGTGGACACTTCTGGTATTTCTAAATATGAGGCCATGCCAACATAGCCCCATAGTTAGCTTGGAAAAGCTGGCTTCCAGCCTCTGTTCCTGGTTGAATTAGTAGTTTAACAAAGCTTGGCTTTTATGTAGCACTTGGCATATTTGAAGTGCTCTACAACCTAATGGGTCTCTAAGCTTCCATTTTGAAACTGAAGTGACTTTCAGTCTGCTTTGGAAAATCTGGGCCTGCTGTTTTTGTGTAAGAACTTTCCATGTGAACACCCCTCATGGGAGAGGAGAAAGATCCTATAGAAGATCTTTTCCTTTGAAAACTAGCATTTGACTGCTGACCTCCAGCAATGTTTTGGCCAAGTGTTGATCCTGAAGAAGCTTCAGGTGTGTTCAGTTTATTAATCTCAGACCAAGCACTTTAAATTTTTGAAAGGTGAAGAAATGAAACTGGATATTTGGGTGAACTGCTCTGAAAGCTGGGGTGATCCTGAAGGACAGACTCGTACACCATTTCACAGGCCAGGACGTGAGGTTGGTGAAGTTGTGCTCAGAAATGCTACAATGATGCACAGAAACCAAAATGCACCATGGACCTCAATAATTGGAGTGTTTGTTGCCATATTTTTTTGGGACACCAGTTTTCTTCAAAGGCAAAGGGGGTGTAGGGATTTAATTCAGCTGAGGGAGTGGCTCTTTCCTGTGTAAATTCAGATAACAGTGGGACAAATGGCTCTTTCTTTTTTGAACATATGCCTCTCTTCATGCCAAGATGGTATTTGTTTAGTGTGTAAGCAGTCGAGAGTGAACAGTGCCAATGTGTTATTGTAAATGTACCCTATTAACTGGAACATATTTTACAGGAGGACGGTGGCAGCAGATGGTGTACTGTAACTGACTTCCTTTCTTGTTGCTTATTTATTCTGAGATTTTTTTTGTCCTAACAGGCTTAGACATTTTAACCTGGATAACTTTAAAAAGGAGAAAATATATTAATAAAAAGTAAAAACAATTAATGTATGTATATATATATATATACACACACTGTAAATAAATATTTTAGTGTCATGTTTGTGTTACATGATTTTATTAAATTTCTTTTCCTATCAACCAGAAATGTTAAGTACCCTCCTTACACTGTCATTAGGATATAGTGCTCTTTTAAAGGATGTGAAAATATTTTGAAACTTTCTTTTATGTATTAGTCTTTCAGCAGCAAGAATTCGTTGAAGTTGATTTGGTTTAAAAAAACAACCAACAAAAAACCCCACCCCAGTGTAAGCTGTGGTGTTTGAGCTGCAGGCCTTCACACTTAACTGTTGTGTTGCAAGAAATTATTTTATTTTAATATATTCAAAATACCTCCCTCTCCTGCCCTCTGACCCAAAGATGTCATCATTGTTTCAGAAATATGTTTCTTTCACTTTCCAGGCCTTATTTGAAAGGAAGAATGATCAGGTCTTTTAAAAATGAAAAAAATACAAGGATTAAGTGAGACAAACACAAAAGGCATTTTTTTCATTTGTCTTATTAGAATCTCTTTAAAGTCTGTGTGTGTGTATAGTGTCTCACACTTTATGTACACACACACATATATACTTATATAAATGTATGAAATGCTGCAGCAGTGATTTAGGACCACCATTCATTATCTGGTGTGGAAAGGTTTCAATTGCTTGGGCAGCTTCTCTTTTCCTCTTTGCATATCCTAAGGGCTTTGTCACAAAATGCCAAGGGACTGCTGTGGAACAAGCATGGCTGTCTGTCTACAGCTGTGGGGGGTGGAAGGACAGGATGAGTGTGCAGGGGGAATATTTATAAAATCTCACCACCTTTCATGATGTAGAGCTTATATTATCTTAATTACGTCATTTTTTTAGAAACAGAAAACTTTAGCCTCAAAAATTATTTAGCAGCAGGGCTTAGCTCGAACATCTTAAGAATGATGAGTAGTATAATCTCACATAGCTGTCATGTTTTCTTGCATCTGTCCCCATTGTGGAGACTGTGGCAAGACCCACCTTCATAGCACTGTTGAGTCAGGTGTATGTTGTAGGAAAAGTACAGCTGGGCTATGTGACATTGATAATAGTTTAAGTGGTTTGTTTTGTTACCAGCATGTAATTACCTGGTCACCACTGAACTATACACTTAGGATCAATATCTGCAATATTTGCAGATAAAACTAGATTATATAGTTATGAAATGCTAATATGTGCCTAGAAGTTCCTGAACAACCCCGTATGCCTGAGATGGCTGTGTCTGGCAGGGTCACACTGGCCCCTCTGCTGCCCTGCTCCCCTCCTCTCCTGCACACTACACTTGTATTTTCGTGCTTTGCTAGTATGTCTGCTTAGCTGACTTTCCCCATGCAATTGGAAGTCTTCTGATAACTCCCTGGTTGCTGTTTACTACAGTTGGTTGTGAAAATCCTCTTTACCAAGACAAACTTTGGGCAAATGCCATCTTGGGGAGTTCGGGCTTGACCCTCACCCAGCCCCTTTTACAGCCTGTGCTGTGTCAGCAGCCACTGCTACCCAGGCTGTTTTTAGGGCAGCAGGGCAGTGTAGGTAGCCCTCGGCTGGCTTTCTCAAAAGACAGGCATCTGATTCTCCTTGGATTGAAAGGTGAGTTGAGGATCTGTGATTTGAGCTAAATTTAATAAAGTAAGTGGTAGGCCAATTGTCTGGTGGTCTGCTCCCATGGAGGTGATGTGTTGATATCTCCCATTCCCATTGCTGTGACATCAGCTTTCACCATGTAAGCCTTTGGGGCAGGGAGTGTTTTGTGGGTTCAAACAGGATTTACATGGACACCCCAACTCTACCCTGAGTTTAGCACCCTTTCCTCAAAAAATTAAACATGCACTTTAGAAGTAAAGTGAATGTCCAGATGCATTTAATTTATAAATATATACAGGTATCTTAGCTTTACTTTTGTACTCAGCTTACTAAACGGACCTCGGTGCAGCTGCTGAACAAACTAAACTCAGCTGGGACTGCAGATGCCGGGTGTGACTCTGTTCCTACCTATTGTCTGTACCCTGGGTGTAAATGGGGTGTTGGAGTGCCCGGTGTGGCTGCTGTGCTGCCCAGCAGCAGTGGTGAGTTCCATCAGCGGCAGCGCTGGGACACTGCAGACCTCCAGGAGGAGCTCTGGGTTCAGCATTCAGCAAGAAGCTCCAGCAGGCTGGAAAGGCTGCAGTTTTCTCACACAGGACCTGATTTCAGTCTTGCTGCTCGTGCTGAAGGAAAAGGCCTGCCGGGAGGTGCTGCTCAAAAACCAGGGGTGAAACCCTCCCACTCTTCCCACTCCTCCCACAAATCCCCACTCTTTCAGAGCTAAAATGCTCTTTTAAATACTAACCCACCTTCATGGCTGCTTCTGTGGCTTCTGTCTCTTTCCTTCCCTTCCCCTGTCTGTGGCCACCGTGGCACCCAGCTTTGTTCCCTGCTCTGGACTGATACAGCAGCTCACCAGCTTCCTCTCTACACACTCATGCCAGGGCAAAGAGCTAAGACCAATCTCAAAGCTTTAAATCAGTTAAAAGTACCCATTTTCAAGAAGTTTAATACTGGGTCAGTGATCTGTGCCTTGCAGTGACCAGCTGCAAGCTGGATGTCGTTGGAACACACTGAGGACACAACTGCTAGAGGGATTTCTTGGTCAAGTCTGTCTCTCAGGCCCTGTGAGGGTTCAGAGCATGTGAGGTAATGTCAGCACTACCTTGGGTTAGGTGGGAGCATGTGGGACATGCCTATAGGGAGGTATTGCAGCTGCTGTTTTCGAGGCTGTTGATGTTCATTTGTAAAATTAATCCCTTTGATTTATTGAGGATTTGGATCTTAAAAGGTGTCTTTACCAAGGAGAGGGTTTATTTGGCACAGGAAGTTCCATCTGAACTGACACCTTCGTATGGCTGTAATGCAGTTTCAGAAGTTCATAGATAAACGTAAGCTGGAGATACCACCTTGTGCTGTTCAGGTTAAAACCTTCAGCTCCCAATGCTTTGCAAGCTGTCAGCAAAATATTTTAGTCAATTCAGTTTACTGAGCTAGGGGGAAAAAATCCCTCTGTACAACCAAGTAGTTCTGGAAAAGGTTTGTAACAGCACTAACCTGAGAACAGATCCTATCTGTATTGTAGCAGACACTTGTGGTTGAACACAAAGAATTTTATTTTATAAAGAAGACAATAGGAGGGAAAAATGATGGGGGAAATGATAACAAGTTGAGACATTAATTTATGTAGCCTGAGAATCTGTCTAGAGCACATATTGTGTCTGAATAAACTGAAATCTGAGTCAACAGCTGCTTCACCAAAGCAGAACATAGAAGCCTCTTTGTTGAGAGAAGAGATCTTGTCCTGTGACCTTTGGATAATCATGAGTCTTGTGTAAGTCATGTCATTTGAAAAGTGAAAGATGTTGGTCTTTCCGTGGTTTTCTAGATTCAGATGTGAAAGTTGTCTCACAGAGGATGCCAGTACTGAACTACAGCATGCTGACAGCAAAAATAGATAAAACTAATTATTTGCACGTGTTGTTTCTCATGTTAACAGCAAAGCTGAGCTGAATTGTTTAATGCTCTTTCATAATAGATTACTTTGCACATTAAGTTTTCTGCATTCTTAACTTATTTTTTAATTGCCTGTTTAGGTAGGAACAACTAAGTCAGATCTGACTGGCATTCTCTGCAGTTACCTCTACAAGAAACTAATTTTTGGGCTGCTTTTGTACACCTAAGCAGGAGCAATGTCTCTATAGGCACACAAACATCTCACTGAATCTTACTAATTGTTTTGCAAAAGATTACACAGAGTGAGAAAGTTTTCTCATCTGCTTTTTCCAATGCAAGTTATTATCCCCTTGCCAAATTCAAATCTAAGAGGAAGCTCCTGATGTTTTTATTAGGTTTACAATTATCTTACAAGCTATGCTGCAAGATTTGTAAATTCATGCCGCAGATCTACACTCAAAAAATAAATTTCTCAGGGCAAGGCTTTTTCTAAATGTACAAAGCAGGTGCCATAATTGGGTAGAGCTCTTGCCTGTTGCCTCTGCTAGTCCCTGTAACAGGTGTATTTATCGTGCAGAATGAGGGGGAAACTGAGACTCCGTCTCACAACAATCCACCCCATAACCTGGTTACCAGATACATCTAGAAAAGAACCACAGGAAATCTGGGAGGAGAGATCCTGTAGTTTTGCCACAGGTTGCAACTGCTTCCTAAGCTACATCCATGTCTGTCTATCTATCTATCATCTATCTATCTGTCTTTCAGACATGCAAAGCAATAATGAGATCTTGAAAGGTTCACGTGCAACCTTCTCCCAGCAGGTGCTTGGCAGATGAGCAATGCTTGACAAACCCACATTTACTGTGAAACAACCAAGCAACATTTCATAGTCATCCTCAACATTTCCACAGAACAGCTGTGGCAGCTGTGGTTTCTTCTAGATGAAAAGAATTAATCCACATGGGATTGAGAGAGCAGAGGCTTGTTTCTCTACCACATGGAAGCATCTTACTGTGTTCAATTTGAACTAGTAGAAGAAAAATATTATAAACCTAGAAGCAGCAAATAATTTGTAAGCAAGGATATATAAACCTTGAAATCCAGTTGAGATATCTCAAGACAAAGTTCTTGTATTGTACAGGCAAGAGTCTCACTGGATCAGCAAATCAACTAATTTTAACCTGCTGACAAGTCAAGGGGATCAGCAGTAACCCTAGGACTGCACCAACAGACTCACTGTGCAATTCAGGTGAATCATGTAATTGCTTTCTTCCTCAGGTTCCTTGTTTGCACACCAGAGGGAAATACAATACCTATCTCTCAGATACAAAGTGGGGACAAACACTGTTTGGCGAGCACTCTGGTGATCATCAAGCCAAAGTGCTGAGTATGAATCAGCAAGCCTTTAGGGTCTCCATGAAGAGCTTAAAAGGGCTAAAAAGGGCAAAGGTCTCAATGAAGATTGTGTAGAAAACCAGGAAAACATAGGTTGGACTGCTTTTGAAGGCTTAGCAAAGGGTTAAGATGCAGAACCTGGTAACTTTCCCTAAAACAGATGGGACTTGGCCACTGCTGAGAGTTGATCCCAGAATCCCATTTATTAGGCCAATGCTTTAATCAGCCTGTGCTAGAAGGAAGACCTGTGCAGAGGGTTTCTGCACTGTGAGGAGTGATCTCTTCTCTGACAGGTGATACATGTCCCTGCCTCCCAAAGCCAAAGTTTCTGGCTAGCAGTGACTTCTGAGGACTGAAATAATTACTCCACATTCAACACTCCCACATTCACGCTCCTCTTTCTCCAGAGCCATGCTGCCCTGCTTTGCAGTTTGTGATCTTCGCAAGCCATACCCCAATTCCAGCCTGGGCTGGATGCTCTGATACCCTTAATGAGACAGAAAAAGGCACAAGTCATACAAATAGGGACAGGGAAACAGTGAGGATTTGGGTTATACACAAGAGAAATGCATTGAAGACCACTTTTCTCAATGTCAGGTGGAGGTTAAAGGTATAAAAGGACAAAGAGCAGCTTTGCCAGTTGAGTTAGAACATCACTAGTTTTCCTGAATTTTAATTTCACTGTCAGGTGCTGTTCTGCTGCAGAAAGACTTCATGTAAAAAATTCTCATTCTCTTAAGAATAGCCGACACATCATGCTTTCTGATTTATCCAGCTAAGCAGAGTTAAGTTTGAGAACTCAGCCAATTACAGAGCTCTTCAGCCTTCCTGTTACATGACAGTGAAAAATGCTTGTCTTGGAAACATCCTGCTTGTGCACATCCTGTGCTCTGGGCAGCATCAGTGTAACTGCCTGACCCTTGTTAAACAGGATTCTTCAATCCTAGTATCACTTTGTTTTCATGATGCTGGATAAACCTGCAGTTTGGGGCTTTTAAATATGCCCACCAGAAGAAAAAAGATGTTTTATATGTGACGTGGGGTCATGCTTAGACATGTCTCATGACAGCCTTTTCCTGACTCTAGAAAACCATCAGAATGGTTCTGAACTCATCAACCCAAGGAGAAATTTCAAGAGAGACATTTTGTATTCCAGTGTAACACTCACGATACCCAGTTGGAGAATAATCTGTAAACTGACCAACAGTCTCTATTACTCTGAGGATGACATAAATTTGTCATTTATATATATTACACGATACGGATACAATGATCTTTTATTGTTCAGCATAAAGGACTGCATTTTCCCTATTTTTCCACTCTTCTGAATGCACAAAGCTGCATCAGAAACAAAAGGTAAGTAAAATCTCGGTAGATCAAAATGACTGAACAAAAGCCCTGGGCTCAACATTTTCTTTGCAATGCACAGCCTGAGAAGGACCAAACATAAAAGGTTGTACTTTGAAACAAGACTGGGACAAAGGTTAGCACAGTGAGGCTGGAAAAAGAAATGCCAGTGCTATGGGAGAAGGTGTTCCTCAATGGGTCATGATTAACACAGAACCTAAAGCACTCACAACACAGAAACTAACATTTAGTGGAGAAGCAGTTCTGGTCAACAAATGAGTGAACAAATTTTTACTTTCAAAGTGGAAGAATGCTCAAGTGTAAACTATGGACAAGGCAATCCCCTCTTTCCCTTCTTTCTTTTCCATTCTGTCATCTTTCCTCTAGGAGGTTAAGATCCTATGCATTAACAATGTGTTGAAGATCATAAAAATGTAAAACAACCAACACCATTGGTCAGTAAATTGACTGCTCAGCCAGAGTACAAACTCTTTTTTAAAAGAGACCTCTTTTGGAGACAGCTGCATTACCAGTTCCTAGATTCCTTACTAGACTCAGACAAACATGGATGTGAGGATACAGTTCAGTTACCCAAGCATCCCTTAAAGCAAGTTCTGTATTTGATAGGAAAAATATGTATCTAGTTTGGAGTGTTGGACCTGTCTAGTAATCTGAATGTTCTGATCTCTTGCACAATGACTTGATTGAAATATAGAGAAAGGAGTGATAGGAAGAAAGACCCCTAAGACCTGGCATGCCATAGGGATTCCTACAGGATTCTTCCCTTCCTTGGTAATTTGTGACCTTGGTCTATTTATTTTTCTGACATTTCTAAAAATGCTGCTGATTGCAGCAGCAACTTAAGAACATAACTTCTTTGCCCACACCACCCCCCAGCCTGCATCAGAGCCTGCCATAGCATAGGAAAAACTCCTCCACAAACTGACCACATGAAATTTCCTACAGAAAGTTCTACTCAAAACTAAGTATTTTCTAGTAGAATAAATGCTGCTCCTTCATAGCTACATTTCAAAAAAAAGAAACTGCAGAGAAAAAAAAAACAAATTACTTCATGTTCTAATGAGATGCAGAGAGTAAAAACCATCAGGGCCAGACATACCATCTAGAACAAGAGCTTTCCTGGTCCTTTTTCACTTCATCTGCAAGACCCCAATCCCTTCCCCTAAGAACAAAGATGCTTAACACAAAGAGGAGAGCACAACAGCCCACTGGAAGTGCACCATGAAGGCTCCTCTTTCCTACCACTGTCAGGTGCTGTTTAGTGAATTCAATTCATCCCCTCCTTGAGCTGGTTCAATTGGGACTATTGTACTCACAGCTCAAGTTGTGTTGTGTGTTCTACACCCACCTAATGGTTGTCACAGTGGGAAAGCTATGGAGTGGGAGTTTATGGGGGCTCATTCTTGATTCAGTACTAGTCAGCATTTTAATTGATTTAGCAGTACACAAATCAAAAGCAGAGAAGAAGTGTGGGCAGACTGCATGTGCTTTGGAGGATAAAAAATCCTGCAGGATTAAAAGACGTAGTATTAAAGAAAAGCAAGCCCTCAGTAAAATTAAGCTATGCACTACATAGTAAAATCTAAAACTAAGGGGGAAAACCCTATTGTAAATCAGTGGCTGAACTATTAAGACGATCACCTACAGCAGAACAGAACAATGGCTGCAATTCTTTGAACTAGCTCACTCAGCTACAATTTCAGCTTGAATATTCCTCTGCACTTTGGGCAGGACACAGAACTCCACTGACAATTCTTACAAATGAAGTATTGGAAACTTGAATTCTTCTGCACTAAAATTGCAGCAGTGAATGAAAAAAGAAGGAAACACATGGAAAATAGTGCCAGAATGGATGCAAGTGTGTCAGAAAAAAATTCAGTATGGACTTGGCTTGGAATACACCTTGATCGAGATGTTCAAAGCCATGATGGGCTCTGCATCTCAAATTCTGCAAGTCCTTTAGGGGGGATAACCATTCATTAACCAGTAACATAGCTGAAGTGATGCCACACTGCTGCTGAACAAATTCACTTTCTCCAGCTCAGTTTAGTCAGAACAAGGTCCTCCTAAACAAAAATGTCTACTCATATGATACTAAATACTTCGGGTTAGCAAAATATCCTTTAAATCTTGAAGTTTTCATTCCCTTGCCCTCTCATGACTAAACTGTGAATCATATTAATGCTTTTTTTGGGGCCTATATTTGCAGATTTACCTGCTGTACTTTAGAAATCCCTGGCATGCATGACCCAAGCACCTTTACAAAATTTTTAAAATGTTTATAGTTGTAAACCTAACAATATTTTAATAGACAAAGTTTGATATTTTTAAATATATAAGTAACATCTGACACAAGATTTCATGCATTTTCAATAATGTGCCAAAACTTTATTGAGTTCACTCAACATCTATGAGGATTTACATAGGATATTAAAAAAAAAATCAGTTCCTTTTTTACTTTCACCTTCAACAAAAGTACAGTAAGGTTTCTGGCGTCACAGCATTCATGCAGACAATTTTTGGTACAAATAAGACTCAGACCAAAAGCTGGGTAAGTGCAGGAAATCTCTGAGGTAAGAAATGTCTCATTCTAGCAGTATTTTATCCTTCTACTAGATACAGCATTAAATGTTTGTTGTTTTTCTACAATGCAAAAAAGAAGACAGGTGTTTTGTCCATAGTTTTATTTCACCAGGAAGGTTTATACAGTTCTGCATAAAGGTCATTGTATGCACAGCCTGAAGTACAAAGCTCCCTTTGAAAACTCCAGCACAAAGACACTGCATATTGACAACATTAAACAACGATGTGGGTGGTATAGGGCAAAAAAATTAAAACAAAACAGCATTCTTCCTATTGGAAAAGCATAATAAAACAAGGCACTTTCAGTAAATAAGTGAAGAACAGAAACATGCTGTATCAAAGATTCCACAGAACTGACCCAGAGCACTGTAACAAAATTCTGCAGTAATGAACAAGTAAAATACAAAAAGGCACTACATAATCCTCTCCCTGCAACTCCCATTTCTCAACCAATTAGCCAACTGAACTTGGCACAATGGAGTCTTAATTATAAAGTGCATCTCCTGTCTTAATACATTTTGAAAAATAGGCTATACAACATAGGTACCAACATCCCCATGTGTACAATATATTGAAACAAAAATACACTGCAACTAGACTCAATCTAGTTATGAACTGTGCAGGAAAAAATATGGCTTCTTTACAAGTCTTTCAACAACCTCCATAGACTCTGGAATATTTTTAAACAAACATGAATGCATTAGCAAGGTGATAAGAGGTAGTGTTCCGAGTAAAAGGCAAACTTACAGATTTTATTGTTACATGGGTATATAACAAAGGTATCCCAGATTTTCAAAGCAGCATTACTGAACAAAAAGTATTACAGCATGCTATCTTGGGACAAAAATACACAGTGTTTTGGGGGTCTCAGATCAGTTCTTTCAGCAAAAATGACCATTTTACAATGTCCAACTATGATCCCATTTTGTAACTACTTTTCTCTTGTTACTGGAAGTTTTCCTATTGCATTGCATTAAAATTTCCAGAGAAACTTTCTTCAACTTTTGAATATAAAACAAACACATTCTCCATTCTTAAACACAGACGAGTCCATTTTTACTTCAGCAAGCATTATTTTATGGCTATAAGAATATGAAAACACAAATACCAAACAGATGAACACACCAAATATGTCACAACAGTGGCAACGTATGACATATGAGTTAGATGTGTTCCATGATTTAATGTGAAACTTTTGTCATTCTGCTAGGAAAGTCAGCCAAATTGTGTATGTACACTATCTAAACTTTAGCTGATTTTAGCCCTTATTAGACTTCAATATATTAAATATATAAAGGCTAGATAAAAACTGAAATCAAAGCAGCACTGGGTACATTTCTTACATTAATAATTTGTAAGGATTTATGTAAACATTCAATATGTGCATTCTTGCTCTTTGCTGTAAATTCTTCACAGCTACTCTATGCTCCTGCCCAGGGATACACCCCAAGCATGAACCTTTCCCAGGTAACAGCTGCTGCTGCTCAGCTATTCCTCATCCGCAGTATAGGCTACTTCAGCAACTTCAATTTCTGGGACAGAGCTTCCAGCCAAAGAGCCACTCCAGCATGGCTCATGGTTCTCTTTGTCTGAGCTGCAACGACAGATCAATAAGTGGAAACTGGTATGATTTTCTATAGCCATTTTAAGCAGGCAATCCACAAAACACTGACAAAGCTTTTTTAACTTATTGCTTATTCCAGATCTAAAATTATCTACCCTGAGGGCCTTTATGTAGCAGAAAGGTGCAGTAAAATGCTGAATTTCTCAGCTGTGCAGAATTAATGCAAGACCAAACATTGCAAAAAACATACTTTACGAATAACTAAAATACAAGTAAAATAATAGTATTTACCAGCTGTCCTCACCCATGGTACCCTGGTCTGCTTCTACTGCAGAAGACTCCACCTCACCACTGCACTCACTTTCTTCTCCTGACATTTGACGAGTCATTTTTCCTAAAGATAAGTCCCTACAACAGATAAGAACAGAGTACCACCAATCCATACAGCAAATGTTTGTCACTGAAGAACTGTTTGTTTCATTTTCACCTCGGCAGTTTCTGCAAAAAGACTGAAAGGTACCTTTCAATCTCACTCCTGTATGCCCCATTTCTTTCATTGGTACAGAGATGGCAGGGCTTGCACTGGGTAGATATTTAACAGTTTATTTGCTCCAGCTGCTTATTCCTAAACTAAATTCAGTCCTCTAAATCTCTGGGCCACCAAGATGATTAGAGGGATGGAGCACCTTTCCTGTGAGTAAAGGCTCAGAGAATTGGGATTGTTCAGCCTGGAAAAAGTTTGGGGTGACGTAACTGTGGCCTTCCAGTACCTGAAGGGGACCTAAAAGAAAGAGGCAGAGAGACTTTTTACAAGAGCCTGTAGTGACAGGACTGTATCCCAAGGGAAAACGGCTTCATATGGAAAGAGAATAGGTTTAGATTGGATATTAGAAAAGAATCTTTATTGTGATGGTGCTGAGGCACGGGAACAGGTTGCCCAGAGAAGTTGTGGATGCCCCATCCCTGGAAGTGATCAAGGCCACGGTGGATGGAGCTCTGAGCAACCTGGTCTGGTGGAAGGTGTCCTTGTTCATGGCAGGGGGTTTGGAATTAGATGATCTTTCAGGTCCCTTCCAACCCAGGCCATTTTATCATTCTCTGGTTGCATGACAATTTAGTAGCTTCACAAAATTCAAGTCCCAGAGGAGTGTGTATGACTTGAGGTAAAAAATTACAATCAGACTAAGCTACACACATCTTGGCTAAATGGCAGAAGGATTATAACAAAAATATAGTCAGAAGGAAGACAGGCTGGATGATAAAAAGACGTCTTCAATAGTTTCTCAAGTTTCTCACTGTAACTTTACTAAACCACACACTAAGTTTCAGAGCAATTTTTCCATTAGTGATAGAGACAATTTTTTTTCTTAATGGCAGCACAAGATAATGGTCCGGCTAGCTTGGCTACATATGGGAATATGGTCATGCAAATTGACCAAAGAAATCCTTTCTTCCAAACCATTTCTTTATGTGGAAAACTTACATCAATTTAGCATTGAAAGCTGTGACTTGAATTAGAAACAAAAGCTTGTGATTCATTTTGTGTTTAAAGTGATACTACTATATTTATTTCCCTTTAAAAATTGCTCTAACTGCTGTTTCTATGGTTTTATTTGAATGCATGCATTTTAGGTACAGACTACTGGCCTATGTTGGAGCCAAATCCAGCAATGTGTAAAGGCCTGCAAGTCTCAGGACTTGTCCAACTGTCCCCTCCTACCTCACATCCCTTGTAGGTACTCGGCCTTTACAGTGTGTAGGCACAAGATGCTTAGTTCTTGTTGGGCCATCAAATAAAAGTTCTACTTCAATAAAGCCAAAGACAGACACAGTTCTTTTGTGTTCATTTCCCATCAGACAAGCTGAAGGTCTTAAACATGATCACAAGTTTACTTTTACAGCTAAAAAACAAAATAACAAATAACAAAAATAACAGAAGTTATTTTCCATCAAGACTTCAGATGCTACGTGGCTGACTTTCAATAACTTTATATGTCTGGGAAACTAGAAGAATGTTTGTCTATTTAAAAAACATTATCTGTCTTCAGGGAAAACACTAAAATATCAAGTCCCTTTTTGCTATTCACGCCTTTTTATTCTTAGTCACACGGAATTTCCTATCATGATGTTTTAGCCAAATCCAAGTTACTTAATTTTTCTTGACTATTTCACTATTTAAGCCAGCAGCATGTTATAACTTTCTCACCAAAGAAGGGAAGCATCTTCTAAATGTAATTACTTGCCTTCAGGAGTAAGCAACAAACTGAATATGGTATTCTGACCAGAATTTTCAGTCAGCCACAATAATTCCATTTAAAGCCTATTCCAAAAGTAGTTCACTAGAACATTTTAAAGTGTGATTTGTTAGTCAGTCTGGATATGCTGGACTCAGCAACCCATTCAGTATTAAAATAAAATTTATTTTAAATTTTTTAAAAAATTTCTCCACTACCCCTGGTCTGACACACACAGAGATGGGATGTTTTTTCCTCTGATCTCATGTTAATGAGATAATCCTGTGATTCTATGAAATTCTAATGGGACCATAGGAATTTACTCTTTTACTAAGGAAATGCTGCAATACTGACTCAGCAGCTCTAATGGGACACTGGATAGCACAACATCAATTCCTCAGCTCCTGTTACGGAATTTAGCAGACAGGCACCATTTTCCCTTGGGTTTAAGTGGACAATCTCCCATGCTTTTTAAATGGTACTTGAAGCATCTCATTCCAAGCAATTCAGAACAAAGTTAAAGAAATTATTGCAGACATATAGCTGCTTGATCACTGTGTTCTGTCAAAGCTTTGAGTACAGATAGAATTTTGTAACTCAAAGCACTTTTTCCACTCATCTCTGGCAGGGCATTTTATATTTTCAACATTTCAAAAGCAGAACAGAATCTTGCTCTATCTTTACAGGACTTAAAGGATTAGGAAACAATCACAGTTGCTTTAGAGGGAAAAGATAGGACAAGTTTTTCAGTCATTTGTACTAAATAGCTTTTAGCCAGCATATGACAAAGAGCTTACTGAAAATATTACTTTGTATGTGGTTATGTAGGGAAAATGGTTTCCAAGGTACAGCTAAAGGTGGTGCTTGTGACTAGACAGAGAAAATGGAGATAAACTCCTAAAACCCTTAAAATTTCTACATACCTAATTCTTCTTTCAACAGCATCGATATGAAGTTGCTTTTCAGTTAATAATTTCTTCAGTGATTCAACCTCCCTTTGTTTTTCAAGCAGTTCTTTTTGTAGGCGATAATTTGTTTCCTCCAGAGTTTCACAGAAAGCCTGAAAGACAAATTTAAGAGCATCTTCAATTTAACTTCAGTGGACTGCCATAGTTGACTTTTCTCTTAGAAATATCAACCTGTAATATAGTGTTATAGCTGCTAGTCTTCAGATTGGTTACTATAAAAAGCTATGTAAATTTTAAACAAAATTCTTATCTTAATAATGCTATTTTGCTTTGAATGATGAATTTATTATGCTAAACTGCAATGCAAATACTTTAATCACATAGTTTGTCTCATAACAAGAGAGACTTCAGAAAAGTAGTCCCTGATTTTGAACCTTTTTGACTATATGGAACATAAACTGAACTCCCTGCTCCCTCTTCTCATAAAGTTTTGTTTCCACATGACTTGAGAGTCAGTTTCAAAGTATGTACATATTCCCACAATGTGAGGAATATCTGGATTAAGTACATGCTCTTTCCTTACCCAGGACAGAGAAAGCCGTACAGTTCTGTACCAAACATCTGCTACACATATGAAACCATGACAATCAGAAGACCAGTACAAAATTATTTTGAAAAAGTTTAATGGGATGCTGTGAACACTAACTACTCAGCCATGACAAATATGCTGTGCTCCTCTGCTGAGCACGACATGTATGTATCACACCCCCTGATGGATCTGACAGTGAGCAATCTCAGAACCCAACATGAAGAGCCCGTGTCTAACGCAACACCCACTGAATGCAGGAAGTGATAGAAGTGTTGGCACAGAGCCTTCTCATCTATTACTGGAAAGCACAAGTCGTACAACGGTAATGTGCAATTGATTTAATAATTTACATGTTCTCTATAAATAAGAACCACACATGGCAGGCTTTCTTGGCTTAATATTATCTGTAAGTAACCACTAACTCAGAGTCTGCTGAATATAAACATTTTATACGAGCTCAGTTAAGAACAAGGCTTTTAAGACACTGTTTGCCTGAAGTTTTAAAACAGGCTACAAACCTTGAGAATATACTATCATTTGCTTTAACTGAAGCAGTCGTGATCTTTAAAATGTTATGTTTTCCTGTAATTATACAATACAAACAAACGAGGACTTTTCAATTCAATAACTCTATTTTTTTTTCCCTGGAATTTTAATTTATTTTACTGACTCAGATAGCAAATTTATCTTTGTTGACAGACACTTGAAGACCAGTCATGAGTTAAAGCCCTAGCTTTATTCATGTCTACTAGAGCCAAGAGCATGTGTGATGCAATTGATTCTTCACACAGCATTTGTAGTGATTGCTTTAGCTACCACTCTGGTTATGCAGTCATCTCATTTCAGCCAAGCCAATTAAGTAAATTTTTCTGCTCTTCATAAAAATGTTCAAGGTTGTTGGTACCCTAACTGAAAACTGGACATAATTTCCTTAAGGATATAATTAAGTTCATTATTTTTCAACCTTCAGATGTATGCGCATGGAAATTTCCCTATACACAAAATAGATAAAAATATTGCACAAGTGTTGAAAAGTGTTTCATTGTTCTGTATGAGAACTGAATAAAGCCCTTGGAAAAACTCATCTCTATCTGCAATGTGGGTATGAGCTGCCCAATCAAACACAGTCACTGTTCACAACTGAGTAAGAAAACTGCAATACATTCTGAAGGATGCTGTAATAGCAGGAAAGTGAACCAAAGCTGAGAAAGGGAACACTGTGTAATGAGATATCTTGTTCTTTAGACAGCTGCACACCTGGAGTCTGGAACAATTTTAATACCCAGGTTGGACTAATTTTCTCTGTAATTCTGAAAGGACAACTGGGAGACAGCTTTGCTTCCTTCTTCGGTGGATCATGAAACTGAGATGTCTGGGAAAAGATCTGTGGAAACAACTACCAAGGATGTGATAAAAAAAAAAGATTTAGTGAATATTTTGCCTACATTTCTGTGATTAAATTTCTAGGCCTAATCAGTTTCTAATGGAGCAGGTACCTGTATCCCTCCCCCAGAAAAGATAAATGTGTTGTGTCAAGTCCTTGGAATAACAGAATAAACATAAAACAAATAGAAGGCATCCATATTTCTCTTTATCAGGAAAACAGATTTTTTCTGCAATGCTTTGGATGGTAATAGAAAGGCAAAACAGAAGTAAGTTTTGAGATATCTTTAAAAATGAACTCCAGGAATAAATACATGAACCTTGATGCTTTTCCTGTATAAGGCAGTTCAGGGGAAAAAAAAAAAAAAAGCAACACACAGCAAGGGATGGATACAGATGCTTTTTGTATGTAAGAGTTTAGGTTCCTAACAATCAGAAGCAAGACAAAAAGCATGACCACAATCATGGATTTCAGGTTGAGCAGACTTCAAATCTCTTCAGAAACCTGCTTGGAAGAAAGAATCCATGGGAAAACACCTTGGAGCAAAGAGCAGTCCAGGAGAGCTAGTTGATATTTAAGAATCACCACCTGCATGGTCAGTAAATGAAGCTCAACAAGTAGAAAGTCAAGCAAAGGTTGCAGGAGGCCTGTGTGAGGGAGCAAGGATCTCCTGAGCTCAGACATAAAAAAGAAATTCTGCTACAGGTGAAAGCATGAAGGGGTGACACAGGAGGAATGTAAGACTGCTCTCTAATCTTACAGGGACAGGAATATGAAAGTGAAGGACAACCTGGACCTGAATCTCACAAGGCACGTGCAAAGAATGGTCTTTTTAAAAAATTTTCATCAGTTTAAATACCAATGATGCAAAGTGATTGTACAGAAATTAAATATGAGCTTGTGACACAAAAAACATATCAACTCTTTCACATGCACATATTAATGTAACAAGAGCCAAGACACTCCTATATACATGCAAAACTGGCAAATATAAATTTAGTTGAAGGAGCATCATTTAACATCCATAATTTCTGCAAGACTAACAATGTATGTACAATTCTAAAACAGAGCTGTTCTATACAGTAAGAAAACCAAGATAATTTGCTCTAGACAGCCTTCATACAGCTCTGCATGCCAGTGAAACTTACTTCTAATAAAACTGGTTGCAGCACACAGTATTATTTGTTCAGCGTGCTCGCATGCACGTTGAAAGGCTGCTGGTTTACAACACTAAACACTACTTAGTTTTCTGCAAGAATACTATTTTTGGGGGTGAGAATTAACCCTTTAACTACATTCATTACATGAGAAGCCATCCCTTCCATGACAGGGATACTGGAAGTAGATGATCTTTAAGGTTCCTTCCAACCCAAACCATTCCATGATTCTATGAATCTGTGATTTTACAGCAAGAAATGTCTCCCTGCAAGACCTGAAGTCTAAGGTATAAACACTGAAACAATGTGCTGAATGTAGATATAAAATCTCTCCTTATATTCAGTAGGTGCCTTATATAAGTAGTTGCTTTAAAAAACAAACTTCATCCATGGCTCATAAAAGGCAAAAAAGAAGATGTATTTTGGGTCAGGGATGAAGTACAGCAGTCAAAGGTGATCAGTGTGCACCAATTATCAGACTATGCCCATTCTAGAAACACATCCTTTTGTGATTTTTGTAAAAAACAGAAACAGAAGTGTTTCATTCCATATCATTACACAGATCTTACAATATTGTAACAACACCTGCCTTTTGCATTCTGTTTCTATCCTGCTACTTAGCACTTACCCTGCTCTCTTCTAGACTGTCAAAAGGACCCGGAGGATCATCCAGACAAAGAAATTCTCTCACTGCAAGGCTTTACCAAATAAAAGAGAGTCAATTACAAAATCAGCAACAACACTTAAAAATTATCACAAAATGGAGGTATTTCTTTAAGTGACACAAAAGTTTACATCCTCAAATTTACTCCCAAAAACCAATTTTCAAAACAATGTTAACAAGCTATTAAGTTCACCTGTCTCCATTTTGCTAAGATCATAATCCAGTGACATATACACATGATATAATTTTTATATATACAGTATATATTTTTATATAAATAATAAGTTATAAAATAATAGAAGACAAAGTTATTGTGCCATGGATCTCTAAACACACATTTCAAGCTAATGCATTCTACCTAGACTTGTGTAAAAGTCATACCACTCTATGTTGTTTTGCAAAGGCCAGAAGAAGGAAGTAGGTGTAATCTTGTGGTTTACTACAGAGTATTTCAAGCATCTGTCTCATTCTACCTTCCAAATTTAGATTACTTTTCACAGAACTCCTGAACACCTCCAAACATGTCCCTTCAGCCACCTTTTTAAGACCTTCCTGCTCAGTTGTATTCATTCTTCTCCAAATAACCTCAAATCAGAACACTGTATTGGAAATTAATTAGCAAGTAGTAACTTAGGAACAATGCTATACTTGCACCCACTGCTGTAAATCTTTAAATCATCTCCTACTGCAATGAGGGCACAAAAATGAAAAATGTGAATCCAAATTTAATTCTCTGTCTCTTCCTCCCACATGGTCCCATGGAAAGGTGAGGGCAAAAGGCAGTAATTTTTTGTCTTCCATTCATTTCCTGCATTTAAGGTATTCACAAAGTACAAACTCAAGAAGGGAAACTTCCACCCAGCTACCAACCAGCTTCAGGTCTGGCAAGCAAAATGAGGAGAAATTTCTTCAAACACTAATCATTCATTAGATTATCACTTTAAAAAATACTCTAAAGAATATTTATCTAAAATACAGTGAATATTTACTTTGTTGTTTCTTTACCTAAAATAGGTACCTGATAGCATGAACAGTTACTTGCAGCCTAGCTTTGCTGTGATCCTGCTGTCCCCTCCATGTGCTACACCTTTTCATTTAAGAAATAGAAGATAGTGTCTTAAAAGTACCACAGGGATCTTTTCTGTCCTGTGACAGAGCCTGCTGTACCCATGTTCTGGCTGACATTCCTGTCCAGGGAGGAGCAGTGTCAGCATTAGGGAGGGCAGCAAGGGGCAGTGCAGTACTTGGATCCCTGAGTCCAAGCTGACCGAGTTCCTCCCTTCCAAGCTTCTTAAACAGGGTGGAGACAGGACAGCTCTGTCATCTATATAAAGCCAGATGATGCTTCTGTTTAGCAGGTTAAACTTCTTTCTCCCACTTCACAAGTTATATGAAATTTTCCTGAACACAGTTTAACTCTGTAGGTGGATTTCAATTTGATCTTTCACTGCATCTTCAACACAACACAAAACATGAGAAGAAGTCTGTAAAACACAAACTCTAAATTTAGCCACTTGCATATATTATCCTCCATTTTATCTTTAAAATACTTTGTGAATCTAGTTTTATTAAAAATTAGGTAAACCAAATGAGGTCTCCTATTCCTGAAGGGCAAATTTCCCACTGTCAATACAGTACGTAAAGCATAAAGAGAAATAAAACAGACTTCTCTACAAAGAGAAAAGGCTTTTTTGGTTTGGGTCTGAACCAAGCAGTTTGACTTATCTGCAAAACTGGAGGAGTAAATGGTGAGCTTTAAAGAAGAAAACAGGGTCAAATGTTCACCACTGCTCATGTGAGGTACAAGTATTAATTCCTGTTAATAGTACATTTATCCTCTGATAAGTGGGTAAAAATATCAGAAGGATCAAATCTCCCTCATTCTAATCACTTCTTGAGGAATTCAGACCTTCCACAGATCCAAATACTAGAACCATATCAATAGGCTATAAAGTTTATTAAAAAAATTTGTCTTCATGCAGAGCCCTACATGGACAGAAGTTCTACAAACCACATTTCAGCTAACCATCTCTTCATTATCCAAAATACAAACTGATTCCACGAACATTTCATCTTCATTCTTTTTTGTATCTGATAACCAATGCAGTCTAAAACTTACAGTTTGGGCGTTTTTGCTTTAAATTATGACAAACACTATTTTGTCCAATATGGTCCATCACCAAGATACAAACAAGCCAGCTGAAATGCTGAACTAGCTGCAGTAATATGAAGCATAAAGACTTCAGATCTATTTAAGCAAGTCCATTCCATTCAGTAGTGTGTCTCTAACAGCATAACAGAAGTCACATTTAGGGAATATTAGAGACTGATTCCTTTTCTTTTTGGCACACCTATTATTGTGTAATTTAATTATTAGGAAGTTTTTAAACTTTGCAGCTGCATACCTCACCCATATAATCATATTTAATAGCCACTGACAAAAGAAACTCACAGGTTAAGCTCCATTTCTTTTTGAAACCATTTAAGCTTTGTCTCTGACATCTCACAACAAAGCTTTGCCACTCAGCATGACATACTCCAGGATGACTATGAATCATCAAAACATTAACATTCTTTACTCACCTTCCCTCTTTCCTTTGATCATTTCACACGCCCTGTTTAGCCAGCCCTTACCCAAGAAACAGACTAAAGAGAACTCTTCTTGCAGGAAAGTTTTTCTGCAGCTTCATCTGTTCTTGCTTGCTTTGTCTATACCTCTGACACCTCCTTTGAAACTGAATGCTGTGTTTTACTATTGAACCATGTGGAAGAACAATTCAGATTCCCAGAGCAGTAACTTCTTTTTCCACTTTTAAACTCCTCTAATGATGTTAATGAAACCTTTTGACTATTGCTGACTACTGAACTGATTCAGAAAAGTAGTGGTATCAATACCAATAGTTATTTTCCAGTTGAGTTCACAAATCTGAATGGGTGTGCTTACTGTCATACTGTACAAGACATAAAAATTGATGTTAGTTACTCACTGTCTCAGGACCCTTCTACAATTGTTTGTGATCTCATGCTCATTCCATTTTCCAGATAATTTCAAGATGTTTTGAACATCAGTGTCTGCAACTGTGATCTAACATTCCACAGGTACTACCCCTAAATTTCCATCAATTCTTTTCCCCTTGTCTTTAAACCATTTCATACGAGCTACTTGTTTGTCAGATGTCCCTCTACAGGAGACATTGTATCGTTTTTATTTACCTGCTTACCACTTTGGGTTTTTTTTACTACAAGCAGTACCGAAGTCAGACTTATGTACAAATCCCTATTTTCCAGACTCAGCAGTCAAATTACTTATAAAAACATGTCAAATGTAGTAACAGCCCTTCCACTAAAAAGTAAAGTAGGTATAAGCACTATATGGTCTCATGGTCCCACACCACAGCTTGGTAATTTTACCATTTTTTTCCTTTAAAAGTCTTGAAGGAATGAGGTTTGCTTTAGAAAATTTCTTATTCTTTGTTTTGGATGAAGTTTCAGATGATGACAGGTCCTCAGACTCATTCCTCAAAGAATGTCTCGTACAGCAACCTTAATTTTTTTATTTCTGGTACTGGCAAAGGTTTTAAAACTAACTGCTTTGCCTCTAGCAAGTTTCTTACTTAAATTCTCTTCTGGTCTATAATAAAATTATTTTACATTTCATTTGTCAGAATTACGCTCTAATTATTTTCCTGCTTTAGAAGAATCTCTCCCTTTTTACAAAAAAAGAGTGTTGAAAGGAATCTTTGCACTTTGCTGCTTAAACATATTATGTTTTTTTAAACTATTGAGACTTTCTTGATTTGTGGTTTACATTTACTTATGTACAGGAATCTATAAAGATACTCCTATTACTATTATGACATGTCAATTAAAAACCTGTAGTTTAATACATATTTTAAGAACTAATTGCATAATAGTGTAGGTATTCTCCATTATGAAAACCCAACACTGAATCCTAGTATAAATTAACAATGTATCAATTCTGTATTAAACACAGACTAGTAATGTTTTAGGAGAAAACGTGAGATTATTCTAACATTTTAAATATTACAGCTTTTAGTTAACCCTGTACAATTCAAAACATTACAATTCCACTTTTTTTTTTATGTTAAGATGGGACTAATTTAAAAGGACACTGAATAATTCACATAATGACCAAATGCACAACATGAATGTTACTGAAATCCCTCACCACACTGCCCAAGGATACACAGCTGGAGTTTTATGAGGAATATGGACAGAAAAAAAGCCACAAATACACAAGCAAAGGTTAATCACTTACCAGTTAGCAATATCTTTGTGAGCTACTAGGTTCTGGAGGAATGCCTGCAGCCCCAGCTGCCGATCTTCCAAGAAGTCAGGATTGTAATTATCCTTGAACCAGCGCTTTGGTGGAAGGGCCAGCCGAAAGCCTGGAAACATATCTTTTAACTGAAATTGAAATCCAAGACAAAAAAATTTGTAAATTTGAGAAAAATAATGATTTTGTCACAGGCACTGACTTTACTCAGATTTATGAGATATTTCTGACTTCTGCTAAGTTCAAGCACAAGACAAATCTCAACCATAAGTACAATCCAAACTACAACCTAAATTGTGGACACAGTTCTGTCACTTGCTGTGCTGCCTTATGCAATACAGTGCTTTGTATTTTTCCTCATAAAAGTAGAAATGAAAACCTTTGTTTTGTTGTTTTGAGTCCACTATTGTTGTCTTTGAGTCTGTAAACATATGAAAACTGTAAATAAATAGTACCAGATGAATAATAATTTCAGTGGTATTTCTTTTAAAGTACTCAGGGATAATAAGTACTACATATACATATATTTATAGAATAAATCCCCCTTACAGATCTACTACTCTGCAACTTGTCTTTCTTGGGGGGCTAAAAGAATAAATTACAACACATGCATGAGATACTTTGTATAAAGAGTAGTTCTTTGTCCACCCAGAATAATAAAACTTCAATATGCAAGTATAGCTCAAACCCTAGTAACATGCAAAACTGTATTTCTGAGTTACTTAAATAGCAATGGGGTATAGCTGACATCAGAAACACCCAGAATTTTTCTTTGAATTCAGGAATAACATACACAAGTGAATGAAAGCATGAAAATATACAACAATGAAGGGTGCCAATTGTTTTTCTAATTTGCATGATAATAAAAAACTTTAAGATTTTGATAAAAAACTGATTTTTCAAAGTGATGCTTGACAAAGAAAAATCTGCAAAAGGATTTACAACCAACACAAAAAAGCAAGTAGGTTTTACAAAATCTGATATCTCAGCTGCCACAAGAACGATTTCATCTTTTTTTCTGAATACAGGATCTAGCCAACTTCTGTCAGAGATGCCCTGCATACACCTCTTATATTCATATGAATGTTGCAGTGACAGAAAATGCTAATGGGTAGCTCTTTCCCCAGATTAAATTTTAGGAAAGTTAGAACAGATACTGCATCTCAAACATAATTTCTCTACACACTTTAAGGAAGAACCATATTAATGGATCACCTTTGCTCATATAAGTATCATTTCACAGCATGAGGAGCTTCTTAAACATTGCAAGTATTGTTTATACAAAGAGCCCATGATAACTACTAGCTCCTCATTTACAAAATGGTTTATTATTAAAGCCTTGCTCTTTATCTCTGAATTTAATTATTTAAGTATGTTTTCCTCTTACTGAATTCCATATTTAAATCTTTAAGTTGACCTCTGGTGCTCCTAAGTTCCTTCATCTCTTACCAAGTTGTCATTAATACCATATATGTATAAGAATGTATCTGAATAGAACAGAACCCACAGAATTTAACAAAATTAGTTCCTGTCAGTTGTACAGAAGACCACAGATAACCATTGCTGGGAAAGCTCTTCAACCACACAGATTTCTGGTTAATAGTACTTTTACTTGTCTGGTCACACAGATCATGCAGACCATTCATTCTAAGGAGAGAGCATGCCTACCCACAGATTACTCCTTTTGTAGATGAAGAGTGTAAGAGCCAGCTGCTGTCAGTGGACTAATTTTCAACAGCATAGTCTGGGGGCATTCTTTCTTGAGCACTCCTCAGACACAGCAGGAAACTTCATGGGTCAGACAACTTATTCTGGCCATGATTGCTTGGACCCAGCACCTTTCCTACTCCTTCCTAAATCACCATGTGACACATTACACATGTCACATGAGTCATAGTCTTGGGGAGAAATGGCAAACTTCTTGGTTCTTAAGACTGGCCATTTCATAACATGTTCAAACTATTATTATGTTACTATTTTGTTATTCTCTAACATTTCCTGAATGGTGGTATGTTTAAGCTCCTAGAGCTGACATTTCTGTATTATAAAAAGAATAATGTCTTTCAGACAAAGAGTAAATGGTTTACATGTATACCGGAAGATGAAAAAGCTTCAGGTAGTGAGACAAATTTAAAAAATTGAGATTTTTCCTTCAAACAGAAACACTAATACCTGGAAATAATGCTAGAAGCCAAAGATCTGATGGCAAAGACTCAGGGCTTCACTTGTAAAATTTAAATATTTATTATAATAGATATTTAGGCATTTTAATTTTTCAAACCACTGATAACCACACTAAAAGTCATTAAAATGTTTGTTGCACAGAAAAGGACTAAACAACTACTGGGTCATTCCTGCAAGAGAATACAAACCCCTAGTTCTACTTCCATGCAGGGGATAAATATTCAAGAGTCAATTCCTTTACCATACAAACTAGGAATAAATATCAAGTTTGAAGCACACTAACAGCTTCAGATGAAACTATTACATCTTCTTTACATCAGCTGTAGCTGTTTCATGTATCTTTGAAAAAATGAGGAATCATATTTTTCCAGTCATTAATACAGTATATGTTTTATATACATTAAAACCAGAAAGAATAGAAAAAGCGATAAAAATAAAAGTAATGAAAGAAGTGAGGTAAGATAGCTGAGAATTTACCAGTGTGTAATTCCTACCTTGTCATTAAGCCTGGAGAAATCTGTGTACCGTCTGAAAACCACCCAGCTTTCCTCTGGACTTCTTTTGACCAGTATTTTGTATACCTGTGTGGAAAGACAGGAATATCGGAAAAATGCACAGAACTTCACACTGCATTGTCTGGAAGGCTGAAATGATCCTTTATTTCTTAATTAAACAAAAAACATGGATAAAAAAGATTAATTAGAGTAAAAGAAACCCAAATAACAATTATCAGTACAAAGAGTTTAAAATAATTTCAGAATTTAAGGAACGAGTTTTTGCAATTCCTAAATATATATCATTATTTCGGCCTGTAAGAAAGAATGTATTGCCCAGCAGAACAAAAGTCTTGGCTATCAAAAAAGTAAGGGAAGAGTGTTTTAGTGATCTACCTGAACCTTTGCTAAATTATAGTTTTACTTATTGATCCTTGAGGCCAGTCCATTTTTAGGATGACTGTTAATAATCAGGTACTGAGTGTGATATGGTTTCAAAATGTCTCATCTGGCTTGCTTCACAAGGAAAAATGATGCAGAATAAAATGACATCCTTCTCTGCATTTGTCTTGAACACTAGGGTTTGTCTCTCCAGGTAAAATATTACTCCCCTGGAAAACTGCATCAGAATGATTATACCAGCACTGTGTAACTGAAGTCATGAATTCTTTGAATCAGACTTAGCAAGACAACAGCACAGCAGTACCATACTCCTATTTAAACGCAACCAGATAAAGAAACAAAAAGTATTACTATTAATAATAATAATAATAATAATTTACTTTTTAGGAGGACTGATATTCCAATGCGTGAGCACAATGAATCTAACATCATTGCTTCCAACTGGAAGCCATTAAACATTGTCTAATGTCATAACCTTACTTTCTCCAATGTAAGGAAAGAGAGGTTCTGCAATTGTACTGGGTTCTTTTTTCCACTCTGTACGTAATAAATAGAATACAAGAAAGAAAATGATATTTTTAGAATCACAATGATAAATAATCCCTCATTTAACCAAATTCTGTTTAAAACATTTTCTAATCTGTTACATAGTAAAATCTTTTCCAGTACTTCATGCTGTCACAGCAGGTTGTCTTAGCTGGTAAGCGTATTTTTCTTGTTGCAGTCCCAACACGTGATAACCCCAGTGCTAGCCAACTTCTGTACAAGTCTGAGACTGTTTCTAGCAATTTTGTATTCCAAATTATATTAAGTTGCAGATAGTTACAGAATCTGCAGATAACTATGGTGCAAATTAAAAGCAATTTTTCAGCAAGTACTTATCTATGTTTTAAACACAATTTCACTTTCAAGAAGCATCGTCTGTGGAAGTCATAGATTGTAAGAGAGGAAAAAGCTATGAGCTTTCAAAATCCACGCTGTAGGACATGCTCACAAAACTATTATTAAAATATAATTTTTCTGCCTTGCATTTTATATATAAATGCTTATCCAAATATTACTTTGCTATCATACAAAAAGTATAAAGTTTTATTTTCATAAATAAAATAAAAAAATAAATGTAAAATTGTGAAGATTGCTAGTACACAGTAAAACACAAAACAAGAAACTTTGAAATATGTGTGCGAATTTACTTGCTAATCAATATTCTACTCAAAGTTCTGCAAAAGCATTGTTTAAAAATGTATATGAGAAAAGATGGAATAATTTCCAAGTAAACATTAGATAACATAAAAAAATGTTCACCAATTCCAGTGAACTTTATTGTAACAGAGAGTGCAATCAACTTGTGATTACTGGCCTCAAAATTATGGTCAACCTGAAACAAATGTGTTTGGTTTTCCTGCCAAAGTTAAAAAAAACATGGTTGAGTGTTTTTTGCTTTTAAGGTTTGAAATTGATGAATAAGAACTAGAATATTACAAAACCACTTCCCAGTTCCTTCATACAAGATCTTGGGTAAAAATCACAAATTAATTCAACAAATTCACTTAATTCCACTCAATCATGAATTGCTTTATTCTATAAATAAAAAATCATCAATGAAAATACACCCATATGTGGTAACATTCTCTGTCTGATTCAACATATCATTATCATTTCTACTTGGCTTAAAAAAATACAGAAAAAAGAAAAAAGTGCTAATTAAACATTCCAGGACTATGAATTCACTTAAGACCAAATGTTTACAAGATGTTTTTCAGCCTAGGTTTACTCTCCCATAAGCTTCAGCAACCACATACTCTAACATGCACTAACGCCTAACTCCTGAAGTTTAGACATCATTCAGCTTAATCAGATTCTTATTTTTGGAAACTATGAGATCCTACCCACAGTAAAAAAAGAATTCAGCAATTGAGTCTCCTCTCTTTCACAAGTGATTTTAATTTGATTTCCACTGTCTTCCATCTCATTGATTTAGAATTGCAAAAGGAACCCAAATTTCTAGGACTAATTACTTGCTTGCTTTAATGCACAACAGCAAACTGCATGCACAACATGCAACTGAAAACAAACAGTTAATTATGACCTTTCAGAAACCAACACAGCAACAGAAGTGAAACAGGGAAGAGCAAAAATGCATCCAAGCGTTTTACAATGGAAGAATGTTTCACTTGTACTGTGACCTGGCCTTTCACATACAATAAGGAGATAAAGCTGTCATTGTTATTACAGAAGAACACCTTGCAGGGACACTGGAATGTGTCTTGGCAATGTCTTCAAGAAAGACACAGAAGAGCTGGAACAAGTCCAGACAAGGGCAACAAGCTGGTGAAAGGCCTAGAGGGTATGTCACATGAGGAGTGGCTGAGGGAGCTGGGGATATTTATCCTGGAGAAAAGGAGGCTCAGGAGAGACCTTACAGCTCTCCACAACCACCTGAAAGGAGGCTCTAACCAGATGGGGGTCTGTTTCTTCACCCAGGCAACCAGCGACAGAAGAGAAAATGGCCTCAAGCTGCACCAGGGCAGGTTCAGGCTAGACATCAGGAATAATTCATTCATGGAAAGGGTGGTTGAACATTGCAGTGAGCTGCCCAGGGAGGTGGTGGAGTCACCATCCCTGGAGGTGCTCAAGAAATGACCATATGTGACACTTTGTGCCATGGTCTGGTTGTCAAAGTGGTGATCAAAAGCTGAACTCGATCTTATAGGTCTTTTCCAACTTAAATGATTCTGTGGTATTTTCACAATAATCCTTGTCCATATAACGATACTGATTGTTGGTTTAGTTTTGAAAGTTAATATTTAAAAAAGAAATTAATCTACCTGTTAAAAAAATTTCAGTTCTTCTCTTATGCTGTCACGCACAAAAATGTTAGAAACTGAAAATCTCAGGAGATGAGGGTATCATTCTCAAATAATTTAAAAGCGGCATTATTTAACTTCTTGTGAAAAGAACTTGATTTCATTAGTATTTTAACTGTCATAAAGATTCTGCACTTCTCTCAACTAAAAGAAAATAGGAGGAAAAAAAGTTTGTCTGCTATTTTCTTCTCCTTACCCATTTCTGATTAATGTTGCTCATCTTAAGTAACAAAATTAATAATAAGTAACAAACAGCTTCCATCAGTCCCACAAGCACTGCTGTATTATCTCAAAGAAGTATTTCAACCACACCCACAAAAACAAATGTAGAAGCACATCGATATATTTATGGCATGCAAAAAAAAAAAAGAATTGCCAGCTACAGTGCACTTTGAGAAAAATCAATACAAACCAGTTAGGCTGCTGTTCTGGCACAAGATATGGCATAAGAGACTTCTCAGTCTGTTTGCAGAACAGATTTCCCCTTCCTAGAAACTAAGCAGGGCAAGAAGTAGAAACCCACATGTTTGCACTTTAACAGAAATGTTTTAAGTTACTAATAACTGCAAAGGGCAAACATCAAGGTTTCTTGCCATTCATTTCAAATAAAATATTACATTATATTTAAGAAGTTTACTACACAGAAGTTCAGTTTCACAAGGAACTGTAACTGCAAGGCATTCCTGACTTTTCCAGCAGAAATTAATACATGGAGCAGAACGAATTCCTTCTATTCCACATGCGCAATTACAGGAAAGACTGCTTTCTAGTCCCAGTTTTCCCACCTGTATAACAGAAATGGTATTTTTCTGCCAGGAAGAACATTGAAGCCAAACTGGTAACATCCCTGAACTGCAGGATTAAATACTGAAAGACAATGCAAAGCACATTCAATTGTTATCTTGTCATTACAGGATCAACTGTACTATGCCCAAAACTTACAGTGAATTTTGCCCTTTCCTCCATCACCTCATAGCCCAGAATAGTGGGCGTGGATGGTCGATCTTCCCAGCTTCTGGAATCTTCATTCTGCTCTATTTCTTCTACAGGCTGACTACAGTACTCTATGGACGTATCCAGACCTGTAAATTTAGTCCTAACAAGTGGACTGCTACATGCAGATGACGTGGAACCAATCTGGTCAGGCACGCTCATCTTCTTAAAACTATCAACTGTAGAGTCCTCCAGCTGTCCTTTTGAGGAGCTCGAACTCGTTGAAATGCTCCCGAAGGAGGAACTTCTTTGGTTTCTATTTGTAAAGCTGGATGATGAACTTCCAATAGGAATAGGAACAGGAACATATGGTGTTGCCATCCTTCATGAAAAAAAACCCTCAGTTTTTGGTCCAGGAATTTAAGCTTCATTTGCTGTATAAACCATGTTTTCTCTTGTTATCAGGAACAGTACCTGCAATTAGAGACAGAAAATATTGCTGTCATTTAAAAGTCAAGGCAACACTAAGATCTTTAGAAAAAAAACTTTATTAGTTCTGAGATGGTACACAGCAGTATTGATGGTAAAACACTTTCACAAATAATTTGGCTTCATATAAAATGGTGCTTTTAGGTTGTATCTCAACTGTTTGACAGACAACTTTACAAGCATTCTGTCTTCCACAGCTATTAAAATGGTGAAGAGGTAAAGCAAGATTAGGAAAGAGAAAAATCCTTTTTTCCTTTAAGACTTTAAGTGTTATTTGGTTTTATCCAAAGAGTCAGCAATTTTTTGGCATATAAGTAGGAGTAGTTCTAGTGACTGTTTAATCTAAACAGTACAACAGGTTTTCTCAGAATTGGTTCTGTAAGACATCCACTGCAGACTAAGCGAGCCAAACACACAGGCAACAATACACATGACATGAAGCAAAAGACATGACAGTAAACAACTTAGGTGAAAACATATTTGCATATTACACATTCACTGAAGTATAATGGATCTGTTTTCAATGCAAAATATTTTTTCAAAACAACTCTGTTGTATATAATGCTGCAAACATTTGTCACAATGTTAAATGGGCACATTTTCTGGACTCTGAATGAGAGCAATTAAGTTTTACAAGCATGCACATCAAAAGCAAGGTTGTTACAGCAGGTAGTTTTCCATCCCAGAAGATTAAAATGGAACAAAAAAAAAAGTGCACAGAAAAAAGATAAACAAACAATTTAGTATTTTTTCTTCAACAAAACCATTTCAATGAGTCTTTTGTGTGTATGTATGTACATTTCCAGAAAAAAAGGAAAATAAATTAAGACAGCAGTATCAAACTGCAAAAAAAGCACCATCTCCTCATTTTAACAAAGTACCCAAAGAAAAGCTCTTACAAGATGCAAATTAAATGCCACCTCTTTGGATTAACAGGATTCGAGCCATGATCC
The DNA here is from genome assembly GCA_034509425.1 of Eopsaltria australis. Taxonomy (NCBI): domain Eukaryota; kingdom Metazoa; phylum Chordata; class Aves; order Passeriformes; family Petroicidae; genus Eopsaltria; species Eopsaltria australis. Next base: position 1,681,182 of record JAVTVJ010000056.1, read on the forward strand.
ATTTCACCCAGGAATAAACCAATCAACCAGGAGGCTGCCAGAAGCTGTGAAATGGGAAACCGCCAACCTGATTCACATCAGACAATCAATCACCTACTGCAGCAAAACCAAATGAGATTCCTAATTGTGAGGGTGAAGAGATGCTTTCACACTCTTGCTCTAAATTAATCCTAGAGCACATGAATAAAGAAATAAATTTTAAATGAACCCGCATCAGCAAGACTGAAAAATTCTCTTGAACAAATTCCTCGAGTGAAGGAAACAACAAACTTAGTCATCCTTTCAGCCACATCAGGAAGCCTTCACACACACTCTGTCAGAAAGCTCAGGTAACTTGACAAGGACAAATTCAAACTGGCAGTGATATCTTGGGAACATCTCTGCTTCACTGTGGAATGAAGCTGGACACTCAGCAGCATCTGAAGGAGCTGAAATGTCATTATGATAAACCCCTGCTGACTCACCCAGCTGGTCAGGGATGGGATTTGAAGTATCCAGCAGCTTCTGTTGCAGCACAGTTCTGGGCTTGGTTGTGTGAGTGAAGCCACGTGTCAGACATCTGACCTGCTTCATCCTCACGTAGCATGAGAGAAGCAAGTCACACCTGTCTCCAAGACAAGATGTTCTCCTGCAGCTACACTGGATCTAAATATCTTTTTTCACCCACATCTCAGTAAGAAAATCTATTTTCTGCCTTACATAATAACCTCTAATAGTTTTTCTTTTTTGCAAGGCATGAAGCACTGTCTGATAAATTTTCTCTTGCAATATTCTCTGAACAAATAAATATCAAAATGAAACACTAAAAAAGATAACTCCTTTTTCACCTGCCACTTCAGTGACTCTTCCATGTTACTAGCACAAGGAACTGAAAGCATGCCCTTGAACAATGTCCCACCCAGCTGTGTTCTTGGGAGGTGTAGGATTAAATTCTGGTAAACAGAAGAGCCTACGTGAGTTCAGACTGCAAACAAATTACCCATATGTAAAAAGTGATTACCCTCTGTTGAACTGAGTATCCTCTGTGAACCTGGAGTGGAAAATAAACCCACATCTCAGGAACTACCTGTTGAAGTTAACCAAGGAGTTTGTGGAATTTTAAGACGCAAAAAAAGCTTGTGCTCTTCATCACTATATGAAAAGAACCAAACCCAACCCAAACCAAAATCCTACAATGACATTTTCACCAGTTACAATACTTGTGAACAGTCCTTTGTAGAAGAACTTCTTCCTTTAAAGTGAAATGCCAGTCAAGAACTTACTATTTTGAGCTTGTTTACTTACTACATATTACACTTAAGTGCACGTGAATTTCTGAGCAGCTGCACCAAGTTGGCAAGCAAGAGAGCTCAACACAGACCACCCTGAGGATAATGCCCTCGGTGTTGAGAGGCCAACGCCTGCACTGTACATGCTTCAGCAGCTTTCATTTCAGACCAGTTTTAATTTGGTACCACTGCCTGGATACTTATTAGCAGCTGGACTGCACTAAGCCTGTTCCCAGGGTATGTTTTCTGGTTTAATTTCTTTTGTACTCTGTGAGGCCACCCCAAATTTTGAGTCAATGAATATTAAAGGTGACGATGACACTCTTTTCTTCTAAAGGACATTCTTTACTCAAACTGACACAGCAAACACACCCACAGACAAATAAAAGGGGCTGACACTACCTGTGTCACACACACATTCCTACAACTTTGGAGAGTAACAGGAAAGTATTCTCTGAGTAACAGAAATGTCAGTTCAAGTGAGCAAATGGCACATTGCTTCACTTAACTTGAATATTTTTTTTGCAAAAAAAGTTGAAATAAATATACAAAAATACTACATTATCAGACTCACACATATATGTTCATAAATACATATATAAATCCATCTTCAACTGTAAAAGTATCACAATTTCCTCGCATGTAAAATATTTACATGCTGTGAGTTACAACAGGGCTCAAAATCACATCAATCTGCACTTTATGAAGGCTAATAAATAACAGAAAAAACCACAATGCTCAAACGAGGGTCACAACCCTAGGAACCAAGCCCTATCTACAAATACAGTTTACTGCCAATTCATGCAATAAAAGGAACTGAGAAAAATTTAGTTTAAAAAAAAAATCCTTTTAGACAAACCATGTCACTCCCTACTTACCTCGGTGCAGCAAACAGGGTTTATGTGCTCAGTTTGCTCCAAACCCAGCTGCACAGAACAAGCAGAATCATTGCAGCACACCAACCTTCAGAGCAAACTGCTCATGACACCTATGAGATACCCCAGAAACTGCACTTTCTTGTCTGGCTATTTACTTGACTTTTTCCAAGAAATTTGCTTCCTGTTCGGAACCTGTATTTTGTTTAGTCTGATTCCCAGCTGTGAGGTAAGAACGAAACGAGAAGGAAGAGAACATTTGCTGGAAGCACTGAACTGCGAGACCTGAAACAGGACAGGACAGTCCCGGGAACCTGGGCGTCACATGCTACAGAGCAGCCTGACACCAGCTTACCCTGGTGTTTACAGCAGGCACCTCCCTTTCTGCGGGCGAAGCAAATAGGCTGTAATAAAACCACTTAAAAAGGGTTTGCCTGCAGCTTGCAGCTATCGCAGTTCCAAACCTTTTTAAGCTAATGGCTTGTATATTCAGTGAGAAACATGTAAGCCACACGATTCAAGGATAACAGATTAGAAACAAAACAATCCGCACTTAACAGCTGTAATTGGATTTAGAAGACTTTTAGCTATGCAATACTATTTGTGATCTGGTTACATATATTGTGCCTCTGTTTGGACAACGCAGACAAGCTGATCTCTGGTGTTTAGGGTTTAAGTGCTACTGAGGAATGTCAGCTGAAGAATAAGTGGAATATATAAAGAAAAAACTTCCAGACTTAGGTTTCATGATTTTTTAAAATAATAATTTTGTGCCGATTTCAGACAAGTTACCTAACAACATTTTTTACTTGCTTATGAACACAAAATAGGGGGGCTATTTATCTCACCTCACACACACAGGAGTAATTCCTGCCCCGAAGAGTCTCTTACGGAACCAGAAACAACTGCAGCTGCCTCGCTCCCAAAACCCGCACATCAGGGAGCGCTACTTTTGACTGTGACCTGACTGTTCTGAAACCGGGGAGACCCAAACCAGCCCGGTCGGCAGCGCTGGGGCAGCGCCCGGCCCGGCCCCGCCGCGCTCGGGGCCGCGCTCGGGGAGCGCCGCCGCCGCTTTACATAACTCCAGGGGCGGCCCCGAGCCCGCGGCACCGGCGAGGCCCGGGGAACCCTCCCGGTCCCCGCGCACGGCTCCGAGAACCGGCCTAGGAAACACCTGGAGGCGCGGCGAGGCCCCGCCCCGGGGAACGCGGGGTTCCGTACTCGCCGTCCCGCCCGAGCAGGACCGGACCCCGCGGCGCCACCGCCCGCAGCCGCCTCCGCACGGGTGCGCGGGAGCAGCGACAGCTGCGCGGAGGCGGCGGGGGCCGTCCTCGTCCGGAGCGGGACGGACAGCGGCGATGTTCCACCGCCCGGCCTTCCCACGCGGGCTGCCCGCTGCCTCACTCTCCCCCTGCCTGCCCCCCTGGCTCCCGGCGTTGGCGCTCCCGCCGCCGGTGCCCGCCCTCCGCCGGCCCGCACAGCGCCCCACACAGCGCCCCGCTCACCTGCTCCCGCCGCGCGCGCCCCGCTCCGCCGCGCCACCGCCGCGCCCGCCCCGCCGGGGGGCGGAGCAGCTGGGCGGGGCCTGCCGGAGCGGCGGGGCCCTGCAGGGACTACAAAGACCGGCGTGCCCCGCCAGCAAACGCTACTTCCGTTTTCCGTGCGCAGGCCGTCGTGCATTTTGGGGCTTGTAGTTCTGTATGTGGCGGTGTAGTCCCGCGGGGTGGGGCCGCCCCCTGGGGGTGGCTGTGCCTCCGCGCAGGGAAGGAGGGCCTGAGGGGGCCGGGAGCAGGGAAGCCTCTGCCGAGTTCGGGCTCTTAACGTGGTTTCACCTCGCCCTGCCACGAGCCCCCGCTGAGATGCTTGCGCAGGGCAGCGCAGCGGGAGTGGTTGTGGATCGCCGTGTGAAATTTCACGGATCGAAGTGATCTGGGAATTTCCTGGGGGATGGGAGGTGGAAATCACTGTTCCTAAATAGTGGTGGGAATAAATCAGTATCTCTCTATCTCATAGCGATTTAGGGTACGTAAGCAACAGTGTGATACTCTGGAGGAGATGAACACAGCACAACTTTTGTTTAAAAGTACACTTTCTTCATGCGTTTTACGTTCTTTATACATAATTTAAAAATGCGGTACGTGCTGCCTGAGATCTCTCCTGTGTTCGTGACCCTGGAAAATATTACACCTCTTGTTTGCGCTGATCAACTCTGCTCTTTTATCACAAACTCGACACCTTTCGCAGGGCACGGGCGCTCAAACAGCGTTAGCAAAACTGTGCTTTGAAAGGTGATCCGGGCTGTGGCTGCAAACACGGCAGGCCTGGGGCATTGCCCATCCCAGTGCATACTGCCCCGGGGGCTAATGTTACCACCGCAGTGTAATTCTTTCATTGGGATTATGTTCTTAGGATGTTAGGGATTTTTTTTTGCTATGCTTAGTGGTGTTTTGTTTTTTCCCCTTGCTCTGTCATACTGTTTCAGCAGCACGTTGGACTGTCTGGAATTAATTTTGAACTCAGTGGTTTTTCTGGATGCTAGTGTTTCAAGAAATAGTATCAGATTTGGCAGGGTAGCTCGTATTCATCATGAGTAGAATTAATACCTTCAAAAGGCATTTGTGAATGACTGGTTCAGAAGCCATGCGATGGGAACTTTTTTGGATCCAATTCTGTTTTAAATATGTAGTACTTAGAAGAGGCAATGTACTAGATTTTAAAATGCCCTTTAACAATTATTATATTAAATCTGAGGAAACGGATTAAATTACATTTTGAAAATTGCACTGCCAAACCAGATATGCTAAGTATATAATTATCATAAGCTTTAAACTTTGTTTCACTCAGGATGAAAATATTCCTTAGCACAGACCAGCAAAAAAGAAAAAAAAATTAGAAACAAGGGAATTCTAATTTCTAGATGTTCAGAACACATTTTTATAGTAGCTGATCATGTTGGATCATTACAATAATTTAGTTGCATATTCTATGTTTGAATTTAACTGTAAATAGTTGCTTATAAAGTTTCCTGCCTTATATGAAGCTACTTTTTTTTTTAAATGAGATATTTTTTTCACATCTAGAATAATTTGATAGCTAAAAGTGCATGTTTTTCAGCTTGCTAGTCTGCTTTCTTAACAGTTTGTGACATGATTTTTATTGTTGAGGTTAACAAAATTTTTACCAGCCCCCAGGTGATAGTGAAGTCAGTTTTTGTAATGGCAGTGTCGATTGAAAAGGAGTCCTATCCCGTGTCCTCTGAAGAGAACAAGATGTATTTCGTCACGGGGAGCAGGTATAGGAACAAGGCGTGAGGCTGAATTTCTTGGGTCATTTGGACATTCCGAGGAAGTCAGTGGGATTTTTGGCTGCTGAGGAATGTGGGCTCATTGCCTTCGTGTCACGAGGTTCCGTCCGCCCGCAAAATCATCAGTTGGTTCATTGGCGGGAGGGAAACTATGCAGGGTTAAGGTGAATTAAAACCGGGTCTGTGCTCTTCCTGGTTTTCTCTTTGTAATAGTTCTTCCCTGTGTACCTCGGCTGTGGCAATCCGGCTTTGGGAAAGATCGGCTTTGCTTTGGCTGCTTGTGTAAGCAGGAAGGGCTGGGACTCCCATCGTGGGCGACATGAGCCACCCTGTGGCAATACCCTGCAATTTGCCTTTATTGAGGCGAAAGAACGGTAAAACTAGTTGCTGAATGTGTAAAAGAGTGGAAAGTATTTTCTGGCTTTTTTTTTTTTGCATATATTGATACCAGATGTCACGTATGTTCTGCCTCCATTTCCTAGTTACTTAGTTTTCCAGAGGATTATTATATATTTTGTAGGCCTGATCAAAATCTGTACAGCCATTGCAATCCTGTGTTCCAAAACCATGATTTTTTGCTAATGCTGGCTGCCTCACTAGCTTAATTTAACCTTGTTTAGGGGCTAGGGCTTGCAGAATCAGGAAAGCCTATTAACATAAAAGAACTTTATGCAACCTCTGTGAACTTCCCAGCACTTTCTCCGCTGGGAAGAAGAATGCATGAACTGCTAATTGTGTAACACTAGTGGTTCAGCAATGCCACCTTCTGTTGTAAAAGAATAAAACCCAAGAAAATAATCCTATAGGTGAGAACACTGAGATAATCTTATTGAATTAAATGCAGCTTCTTTTGTGCAAGTTGAGGCATAATGTGATATTTTTTCAAAATCCCACCTGGCCCCATGATCCTTTGAAATACTGAGGGTAGAGTTCAATCAGGTTATGGGATTTAGGTACTCAGATCTAATTGCATTTCAAGTGGATGTAGGCACTTAAATTCCATTGTAGTTTAGAATGCATGCATTTAATCCCATTATATTCCAATGGGATTTGGACCTTTCTCTCTCGGGATACTATGAAATCTGTGACTTGGAAGATATTTGTTTTATGACAAAACAGCCAATTTTCTTTCTCAGCTGTAGAGCCTTCAGTGTTGGAAGTGATGGAGCTTCTTCTAAAGGCAATTCTTTAATTCCTTCCAAATTCTAAAAACTGCACAACTTTACAAATGTACAGCTGGATATTTTGAAAGTAGGCATAAACACTGAAGCTGGGAATTTTGTACTGGTGGGAATTTTGTACTGGCAGGAATTTCACATGGGTATCCAGATCCCAAGTTGTGATCCTTGTAATACTTCCAGCAGTTGTCCTGTCATTCTAACGTCTCCACTTCAGAGGGGCTGTATCATTGTGCATGGACCTTGTATTTTAATACTTCCTGTGCCTGTGTGATGTCAGCACATGTTCAGAAGGAACTTGATTTTGAAAAGCTAAAAAACCATGACCTTTTTCACATATCCTTTGAGAGCTCCTGTTCTTGGGAGGTTGTAATACCCCATTACAGATATCCAGAAAGAACTTGGGGAGAGGTAAGAGGTAGGATTTATATTCTGTTGGGGAAAATGAAATAGGAGAGCCTTATAAATATGATTACCTAGCAAAAGATGTTGAGAATGTAGAAACTATAAGCGAGATTGAAATGAAGACAAGCTTTGAGATACCAAACCCCAGTTACTGAACAACTGGAAAACAATGGCATGGCCACTGCAGGTGATCCCCCTTTGATTAAACAATACCCTCTGCTTGCAGACAGCTCCAAGGGTCAGAGCAGACCCTACCAACTTGGCAGAGGGTCCAAAAAAACAGGTTTTAAGGTTTAAAATATAACACTGTATGGTAATGCAATAGTTCTCATAGGCTGTATGCAAATGTTATAAGATTTGTAGTTTGTTCTAGATTGGTTAATGAAAATTAGAATATTCAGCACAGAAGATGATTTATTGTATTGTAAGCAACAAGCTCTCTCTCTCTCAGCTCTCCTCTCTTAGCTTCCTTAGACTCTCACTCAGCACTCTTAGCTCTTCTCTCTCTCTTCTCTTACCTGGCAGCCCCCAGCAGGTCTCCTAAACTTATGTCTCTTCACAATAAACTTCATGCTCTACAGCCCGACTCCAGAGATCTCTCGTCTGTCCCGGCCATCTGAAACTGACCCACAAACTCTACAAGATTCCATTGTGGGCTGGCTCTTTGCAGGTTTGGTCTGACTCCCTGTGATTCACTGCTCTGTGGCTGACTGTGTTAAAGTTTCCTTTGAAATCATTCTGGGGCACCTTGTGCAGTGTAGGCTCCTGGAAGCCTGCAGTCCTTGTTCAGAGTTTAAAGTAGCATGCTGAAGACTAGGCTTTCCCAAACTCCTTTTTTTTATTAGCTGTAGATCTTTATGGTTTCTTGCTCAGGTTTTGAATTTCAGACTTGATCCCTGACCATGACTTCAGGTGTGGGATGCTGATTACCCCTGTGGCACCTAACTGATTACTCACAGCCTTGTAACATCCATATAGTGTCTTCTGATGCTTGTCATTAACCTTACTCATAATATCCTGTTACACCTAAATTGGTTCCAATGTGCTATAATAATAATGGTTCATTTATGGAATAAAAATAAGACTTGATAGGCTCTTCGGGGAATAACAGGTTCACATGTGGAGTTCAGCTGCTGTGTATTATTCACTGAATTATGAATGGGACTTCACAATTTTCTATTCAGGTATGCCTGTTGTGTTTCTCTCTTAGATGGAAGTCCTCAAGTAAGAAAGCAGAAGCTTCTAAGGAGTTAAAAAATTTCTACCTGCCAGAGGCTAAGTCTATTTTGAATTATAAGGAATATTCCTCTCAGGGATTGCATCTGGGTAGAGAAACTAATGGATGTTATGGCCAAAATTTTCAGATGAATGAACAATAAATGTGAACTTTAAAATGGTTTGAGTTATAACCTTTGCTTCTGTCCAGTACCAGGTTTTGAAATGCCTAGAAAACTGTGTCCTTCCTTCTTCCTTCCTTTTTATCCTCACCATTAGCATTTTCGTCTCCTGTCTTGGCTTGGTATATCTTGCTTCAGCTTTAAAATACACAAGTAGTTATGATCACCAACTGCTAATAATGAAGTGTCATTAATAAATGGAATCATAGAATCATCAATGTTGGAAGAGACCTTCAAGATCATCCAGTCCTACTGTCCACCTAACACTAAACTGTATCACCCAGCACCAGATCCAGACACTTCTTGAACACCTCCAGGGACAGTGACTCCTCCACCTCCCTGGGCAACCTACTCTGGTGTCTATCTTAACAATGAAAGAATTTTTTTCTAGTATCTAATCTGAATGTCCCCATCTCATCCTAAAGCTGTTCCCTCTGCTCCTCTCACTGCAGACTCAGTAGAGGAGACTTGGCCCCCACCTCACCACAACTTCCTTTCTGGAAGTTGTAGAGAGCAATGAGGTGCTTCTTGAGACTGAACAAACCCAGCTCCCTCAGCTACTTCTCATAAGACTCGTTTTCCACACCCTTCATAAGCCTTGCTGCCCTTTGCTGGACACACTCCTGCACTTCAATGTTTTTTTTGAAGTGAGGGGCCCGGAAGTGGACACAACACTTGAGGTGCGGCCTCACCAATGCCAAGTACAGCAGACACTCATCTGCAAATGAGAAGCTGGAATTGTTCAGCCTGGAGAAGAGAATTCTGGTGCCAAGGGTGCCTTGCCCATGTGCAGAAATACCTGATGGGAGTGTGCTAAGAAGTTGGAGGCAGGCTTTTCTTATTGGCTCCCAGAGACAGGAAAAGAGTCAGGGAGCACAAATGGAAATACAGAAAATTCCATCTGAACATAAGAAAGCACATTTTTACCGTGAGGGTGATCAAACACTGGAATAGATTGTCCAGAGAAGTAGTTGCTTGATATTTAAAACCTGACTGGACCCAGCCCTGAGCTACTTGCTCTAGCTGGCCCTTCTTTTAAGCAGGGGCTGAGCTAGATGATTTTGAGAGGTTCCTTGCATCAGCACCCCTTCTGTGATTTTGTGAGCTTGGAGACCCTCCATGCTGCTGTTGCTGCAGAACAAAAAGGTACCAGCACCATTCCTATTTCTGTGTTCCTAAAAGCATCTACTCTTCAAAGAGTATGGGAGCAAAAACTGTTCTCATTTGCTGTTGTGTGATGAAATAAAATTCAACTTGTGGCAAGTTGACAGGTAATCTTTGAATGTGCTTTCTGATACTTTTTCTGAATAACACATTTTTTTCTTGCCTTCTTTTTTCCTCCTGTAATCATTGTGAAAAGAACATTGTAAGGAAAATCCAGGGAGCAGAGAATAAGGAATTATTATTGTTAACTGTGTAGACTACGTGTTTTCTTTTCAATCTAAATAAAAGTATTATGGCAGGATTACAGGCATTTAGATTGAGGGGTTATATTAATGTACAATAATGAGTTCTTTACATGCCTGTGAAGCTACAAGTTTAAAAATAGTTGGTTTACTCTTACCTAAAAGTAGTGGTTTTAAATGGTCTTGGTTTTACATCGTTGAGCCATTTGCTTGCTTTTGCTGCAAGGAAGAGATGGTTATTTCTCAGTAACACCCTGTTGGATGCAATGGTACCCTAGGTTTTAGTGTGACGTGACAAAGCTTCTGGTCCTTTGATACAGCTTTTCTTGAAAGTTCTGTTTTTCCTTCCTGATGCTCTACAGCTTACTGTTTTGTATGGCACAATGTATTTTAGTATTGTTTTGTGAGAGTCTGAAAAGTATTTCTTTTTCTCTGGGGTAAGGAGAAGAAACTAGGTCTTGTTAAAACATGAGCGGACACACAAGTGGAACAGACTGTTGATTGTTTCCAGTGTTTCTCTGAGATCTTGGACAAATCACTTAAATTTCACTTTATTGTCAGTTCTCAGGTTTCTCCATAGGTTCATTCAGCAAGCTAACAAAGTTGCAGTGAATATAATCTTCTAAATGTGAAAGGCACCACTATTACTCGTGCAACTCTGTATTCTGAATTTAAAGTCATGCTTGTCTTTCCTGTACAACACAGTTCTGTTACAATGCGTTCCTTTTCCCCAAAATCACTAATACAGCCCTGCAAAGGACAGCGTTCATTAACTGTGTCCTGTGCACAAAGGATATAAGTTTCATTGTTTTTGAACAATAACACAGAAACCTTTCCATTTATTTTCAAAGTTCAAATAGCAGCAGTGGTGTGAAACAGCTTTGTCTAGGAGAAACATGTGTCGCATTGATATGGAAATGAGCACACCCTGTGCTTCAGTAAGTGCCAGGGTGGCAATGTTCAGTACTGCCACACTTAAGTAAGCTTCTGCATTGTGCTCGAATTTCGTTCAGCCAGCCAAAATTCTAGCAGCTTTTCCTTCCATGTTAGAAGTAGAGTTTGAAATGTTGCTGCTGTACCTGACATCCACAAATGTAAAGTTAGATAGAATCATACTCTTATCTTTTTCTTAGGAAGTAGCAATATAGAGTTAGTCTTAGATGAATATGATAGAATAATGTACTTAATTTATGGTAAAAAACCTGTAGATAATTCGTACTTCTGGCTTTGAAGAAGAACAAAATCTCTTCTTCAGAAGGACTTTATTTTCTGTTGTTTTCTGTTTATTTAGCCTTTTGATATCTTTCTATTTCTAATTTACTTTGTGAATTGCAAGTAAAGGGTATGTTGCACACTGACCTTTTAATTAAGCATTAACATTTGCAGGCTATTCTAGGGCCTGAGGCTATTATCTAGTGGTTATTGTTTTTGCCATATTGCAGAGCCCACAGGTGTGGTAAACATTTGCAGAGACATAGAAAAACATTGTTATTTTCTGGATGGATTTGTAACTTTATACTGAACAGGAAGAAGCAAGTGATGATAAAAAGCATTTCAGACTAGTTGATAAGAGAGAGCAAGGGTTATCACAGGAAGATCAATCACTTACTTACCTGAGGACTTGACTTAAAATTTTATATCAGACAGTATTTATCATGATGGATGATTACCTGAAGCAGACTTTTTTTTTAGGAGAGATGAGATCTAGAGGGAATTCCTTAGCAGATCTCAGTCAATTTTCATTGAGTGAGCATGGTAGGAAACCCCCAAACACAGGAACTGTGAGACAAGGCTGCTGCACAGTGTTTTCTGCACTACTTGTCTTACTGTCATCTGGACATGGTTCCGCGGTCTGGAATGCCAATACCTTCCCTTATGAACTGCCCACAGGCCTAATTTCCAGTGAATGTAAGAGTATGGAAGGGAAGCAGAGCTTGGGGTGGTCACAGCATGCTGGGAGGATACAGCCATGTCTCACACCAAGACTGGGGAAGAGTCGTGGGTGCCACAGTTTAGAGGCAGAAGTGGTAGTTTCACCTAGAAACATAGACACAGCTGATTATTGGCATATTGCAACATTCCCCAAAACTCAATAATTTTAAATGAAGGGGAAAATTAGACAATTGTGTGAGTGAATAATATCCTTTATGTGCTTATGAGGAAGGCAGTCATTAGGATGCCTTTTGAATGAAAACATTGCTGTGGCTGGATGTAATTGGAATGACAGGTGTTGCAAGTGTAGGGTGAGATAGCAAAAAACAAAGGTGGGTATAAGAAAGGCAAGGAGATTTGCTCTTGGAACTGTCACAGGTATTTCAAAGAAGGCATCATATGTGATGGAACAAAGCCAATATTAGAATAGTCAGGTTTTAATCAAAAATCAGTATTGCCTTTCACCACTACAGGCATTAATACCCACATCTCCACAAATGCATACTACTGGCATAATTGAAAAAAAAATCCTTGTTTTTTGATGCTGTTACTTTCATAAGTGTTCCTAAATGGTCTTGTGTTAGTCTGGCTCCCTGTATGGCAATGAAGTTTGGCTTAGTAAGTCCAGAATTGACACTGCAAATTGTTTTAATCTTTTAATAAAGATATGGAAAAAGAGAAGAAGAATAGTTAGAAAATTTGAGGTATAATTTAAGTGGGGTTTTTAAAGATACATTTTAAAATAAAATCTGTTAAAATATGTAACACAATAAAAAGCAAAAAGTTTTCATTTAATCAGCATTAAATGAAATTAATGCCCTAATTGTTTTCCTTTATATATAAAAAGGCTTTAGAAGGGAGTTCCTCTAGTTAAACTGTATTATAAGTAGTATTATAGACTTTATCAAATATCTTTTTTGGAAAAAGAAAAATGTACTTGGAATGAATTCAATTTACTGTTTTCCTTAAGTTTACGCTATGATATCATTTTGCTGGGAACCATACAAGACAAATAGACATAAAAGGGAAGAGAACAACAAAAGCTGATGTTGCACTTTTTATTGTTGATGCTGATTTTTATTTTGCATCTTCATGAATTACAATGTCTCTGCCTCTAGCCCAAAACCCAGGCTAACCTGCATCAACCACCTTTTAGGGCATGGGTTGACAATGAAATAAAAAGAGGTTCTGTCTTGGTTGGCTAAAACAGATTTCCACCAAAAAGGAAGAGTGAAATAGGAAAAAAAAATAAGCCAGAGTAAGAAAATAAAGAAGAAATGTTACATATAGGACCCAAATCCAATGTTCTGGATGGTGTTGCAGATTAATCTAAAGAGCAGTGAACAATTTTGGGACAAAGGGAGCTGGACTTTTCTTACTCTGTACAATGTAGAATACAGGATTTTACACCATGAGGCTCCTTGCCTGGTATTAAATGGAGCTTCTTTGGTGTGAGATGAATTGTGTGCTATAATTTGAATGTAGCAATCTGACTATTGTGCAAGAGAGATGATTGAGAGGAAACATAAATAATAACCTTGCTATTTCTTTCTGACATGTAGATCGTGCTGCACATTAGATGATGAAGAGATTTCTGTCCTTTGATATCCTGTGCTCTCACCACAAATTATTGTACATCAAAGAAATGAGCTCTGAGTCAAAATGATAGTAAAAGTGATGAGCTAGAAAATAATGTAAAGAGCCAGTACCTATGAAATTACTGCAAATGTCTGAAGAAATGGGGTAAAGGAAATTGCTCACAAAGTTGTTCAAATAACTTAAGCTGCTGTCTGAAAAATAAATAATCTGGGAGATGACTGTTAAAAATGAAATGTGATTAGAAGCTGAAGTTTTTGAAGCACTGTATCTGATACTGCATTACAAGCCATCTTTCCTTAACCTCCTTCCCTGATGAAAGTTTTAGAAAGATTGTAGTAGGGGCAAGTAGAGGGCAAAAGGATTGCCAATATCATAAAGCATCTTTCTTATCTAAATCATTAGTCCTTTTCCAGCTATGTCAGTTGTGGTTTGAAGTTGTCATTGCCAGGAGATTATTCAGTGGTCTATTTGGTATGAATTGATCGTTTTGTTCTCATTCCTGTTAGATATTTACATCACAAAATAAGATTGCTTAGAGTGATAGCACCCAACTAATACCAAGGAGTAAGCAGTGGTTGAGGATTCATTGCAGAGAGAAAATTGTAGTTAACATGACAGACAGTCCTTTTAGGAAAAAGGTGAATGAGTGATGTAGAGTGGTCAGGAAACTTGTCCTTTTTGCTGACTAGATTCTTGTGCCATCTGGTCCGGTGTCACATGAGTGGAGTGTCTTTCCTACCCACTCAGGAGCAAGGCTTTTCTGTTTAGCCATCTAAATTTATGTTCGAAGTGGATATCCCTAGTAGCCTACACTAAACAAAAGCATTTTCAGAGGACTTTGGATTTTCTGAGATAACCTTTTTTTGAGATTTTTTTTGGATCATTTTGCATAGGTTGTCCATGTACCTAAATGTTGGACTCTATCCATGGCTGGGTCTCAGTTTTGCTCATATGACCAGAGAGGAAATGCATGCAAGAACTCTCAAGTAAAATGATATATGGGTTAAACTTTTCCATGAGACCTCCAAGATTAAGAGCAGAGATGAACAGAAGATGTATTATGTATTCTGGGGTATACTCTTCCTGTTAAAAAAAGAAAAGCAAAAGAGAATGTGACATTTTAGTGGATGTTAAATATTCATGCTGAAAATGTTAGTGATGAAACTTGCTCTGAAGGCAGAAAGCAGTGTTTCCTGTTACTTAAGAGCATGGACTTTCTGTGACTTCCTGCAGTGAAAGCTTGTCTATAATAACTTTTCTTTCAATGGCCTCAAGTTAGTTATTGAGGTGTCTATTTCAGTTTTGGAGTCAATAAAATGAGAAAAACAGTACTTTCTATCTCCCTCAAAAAATGTTACTTTACAATTCAGTGTTGAATCACAGGTCAGCAGTGGTAGGTATGTGTTGTATGTGTTCAAAAGCCCAGACTAGCACCAAGATCTCTTGAAGTGGGTGTTACAGACTTAGATACCTAAATATCACATTTCTGTCAGCCAAGATAGAAGTTTTTCAGCTGCTGCTCTTGAGCCCTCCCTTGTGCTTCGTTTTTGGCCTTAATTTTTCTCTTTTTTCATTTTCAGAGGGAAAATACAGAAGAGAAGGGTTACTCTAAGCTGTGCTCCTGGTTATATATTTGGATGTTATGGAAAATTGAAAAACAAATTATTGCCATGTTTTATTAAAGATCCATGTGTCTGGACCAGATGTTTGTTCTAGAGCCAGTGCTGCTAATGAGGAAAGAGGTAACTAACTGTAACATGATTGATTTCTGGGTGAAGGTACATCTTTGCCTCTACCCCTAGCAGGTGTATGTACTTTCTGTATTGCAGAGAATTCACATTTTCTGTTTTGAAAATACAAAATTGAAAAGAATATTTTATAGCCTGTTCCCTACCAGGACTTAGGGAAGAAAATATGCTGGTGAAGACCAACAGATCAGCACTCTTTCTTTAGGATCCCATCCATCCTTATTTATTAAATGTACCTAGACAAGTGACAAGTGAGTTTCTTTGATAATACTTATTTTACTGCTTCTATTGCCTTGAAGTGTGAATTGTGATTGCTTAGATAAGTGCACTGAAACACTGTCTGTTCCTACTTTGGCTTCCTGAAATAGCTCATTATGTTTTTCAGTGAGGTAATGTTTTGCAATTTGCAGCATCAGTCTCAATTGTTTGAATCTCTACACATATCTCAGCAACCTCTTCAGGAGTGATGGGTATGGGTACCATTTCCCTCTGCTTTCCAACAGTGAAAGAATAATGCTCTCACAAAGCTATGTGAAATTAGAAGAGTAGTTCTTTCTGTGCTAACTCCCTATTGTTATGTGTGATTTTAGTCACTGTGGTTAA
The DNA here is from genome assembly GCA_034509425.1 of Eopsaltria australis. Taxonomy (NCBI): domain Eukaryota; kingdom Metazoa; phylum Chordata; class Aves; order Passeriformes; family Petroicidae; genus Eopsaltria; species Eopsaltria australis. The sequence continues at coordinate 1,696,900 of JAVTVJ010000056.1, forward strand.
AGAAAAGGATGAGGCATCCCAGCTTTCTGGGTGGTCTGAAAAAATCTGTTAGCTCCCCTCAGGTGTTCCAAAAATGTACTTGAGCTTTCCTTGAAGTTTCATATCTGAATTTGAGAATCCTCATAAAGGAAAGGAAGATTCAAGGAGTCTCTGAATGCAAGCTTTAAAAGCTGGAAATAGGACTAATGGAATGTCAGTGGGTGTCCCTAAAGGATAATGTAGTGGTAGGTGCTGAATAGAGCATGCTGTGTGATTTACTGATGAATGCTGGGATATTTACTTAGACATAGGATCAACCACACCGAGAGCAGATCAATAATTCAAACACTTCTCCTGGGTGACAAAACTGCTGTGTTCCTGTAGCTGAGTTAGTGCTGAAAGGTGCAACAAGCTAACTCATATATTTTCAATAGATTTTTTTTAAAAAAAGGCAATAAGTTTATTAATTCTATGAAGTCGTAAAAAAAAAAAAAGGGACAGTGTGTAATAAATTTCCCATTATTTATTTTCCAGAAGGGTTTCTAATGAAAGATTAGCACTAACTGGATTTAATCACACTGGGAGAAAATTGACAATTTTCCAAAACTTTTAGATCTCATTCATAGTTATTCTACTTTAACATTTTCTTGATTTCTATCTCACCTGCAGTATCTCCACTGTTTTTAAAAATTACTTTTTCCTGAAGACCAGAAACTACTTCTTCCGTTATGAACTGTAGGTGTTTATAGGCAAAATTTTGAATCTTGACTAACTAGTCCCACTTACAGAACACACTTTTCCTTTTTGCTACAAAAAACATGTGGTCATATCAACTGTTAGCAATGTATATTGCTCTCTTTAATCTCTTTCTTCATATTCTCCTATCTTATAATTTTCCTGTTCAACAGAAAAAGTTACGAGGTTTTAGAGAGTTTGGGGTGGTTTTTTTGCTGCTAATCTCATTCTAAATTTATCCCCATTTAATTGCATATGCTGTCTGCTTGCTTAGTTTAAAACTCTTCTGTTCTTGATTGCGTTTGCTGTCGTCTTTGGCTATATTTTCAGTTAAGTGTAATCTGAAAAAATTGCTATTTCTCTTTTTGCCTGCATTCTTTCCTGTTTCTTTTCTAACCCTTAAAACCACAGCGAAGCAAAATTTACCTGATCTTTAGTTAGGTTAACATTCCCAAAAGGAAAAAACGGTGTTAAATAAGTGGGTTCGTATTGGTTCTGAGAAAAGAACCAATGGGTTCATATTGGTTCTGTTTCTACTTAATTTGCTTCAATATGTTTGAGTCCATTAAATTATTTCCGTTGGGAAAAAGCCAAAAATGTGGTTTAATGCAGAGTAAATACACTGACACATATAAGTTTACATTTGATACAATTAAATACCCTTTACTTTTTATCCTCCATGCAAACAGAGGATGCTTTCAAGGACAGTGGCAGTAAAAACTCGGCACCAGTCAAGTACATGAAATTGGCTGGTTTACTTTTAAAAAGTCTTTAAAGATTTCTCTAGACACATCTGTACATGTTGTCTGCAGGCTGAAAAGACTTCTACCCTAAGAAACTCTCTGTAATGGACTGAAACATCACGGCTTTTTAGCACCGATAAAATAACACCCTGTCAAATACTTGATGGTGGAGGGAAGGTGAGTTGATCACTCAGCTGACTGACCAAGTCAGAATCTTAAGATTTCAGAATAGAGGGAAAAATATTACTTTTGTTAGTGCTTTCCTCACCTTAAGGTGCCAAGAAGTCAGGTGATGTGAAGCCATTCTTTTGAGGAGATAGTTTTTTGCCCAAAGTCACTTTTACCTTTCTGCCTTATACTTAATTCACATTTAACTCTTTTAACCTGATCTTGCATATCATTGGTAGAACACGAGCTAATTTCCTTCAGAGTGAGTTCTCTCAGGCAATGCTTTCTTTTCTTCAATGACTTACTGTGTTTTGAGGTATGCTTCTTTGGGCCTCAGTCATGTCTCAATGCTAGTGACAGACTTTTATAAAGTTTGTAATAGAAAGTCTTAGCGAAGCTCATATGGTCTCAGTGACTCCCACTGGTGGTCTGAGGGTTGCAGTTGCTGCTGCTGTTACACAGCGTATTTGTTCCCCTCTTTCTCTGCAAGGATCTACATCTGCACATTCAAACCTCTGATAAAGGAGTGGAGCACTTACTGTTGGATTCCTTTTATTCCTGTTATATGGCCATGCACACGCATTAGTCCCATGTTGTCTGTTTGCTGTGCACAGGAACACCACTTGCATCCATCACTCACACTCTGTACCTTGCTAATGACTGCAGTATGCATGCACAGGGCTGGTTTTGATCTGACATTTGCATTTGCACCCATTTCAAGGTTCTTTTATGCTGCCAGAGCAGTGCAAATGGGCAGTGGTGGCGTGTACCTACAGATTAAGCCGCCTTTAAACAGGATTTTTTTTTTTCTGTTACCCTGCTCCATTTCAGGTAATACTTTGCTCTAAAAGTGCTTGTAGGTTCAGTGCATCTGTTTATGTGACAAAGTGCTGTTTGTGTGAGAAAGGGTGACAAAATCAGGGTGTTTGCGCTTGAGCCCAGTGTTAGGATATTAACTCACTGTTACGAAAGGAGAGCTGTCACGAAAGAAATGTTTGATTCTGGGAGAGAAAGAACAAGTCAGCAGGATAACGCAAGTCAGCAGGATAATCACAAGCAGTGATTATACTTCGTTATTTGTCAATATTCCCCTTCTGTAATCTCAAGCTGTGTTGGCGAAATTGGCTGCAGAGCTCAAGATTAACTCTAGTGGATTGCTGGCATTCAGGTAAACTGGGTGGCTTAACTAATGCGAACTGAGTGTGAGTGGTAGCAGGCAAACAGAGGGCAATTTGGTCAAAATGCCTTCTATTATATTTTCAAGGATGCTCCCCATAGAAGAAAACATTGCTTTGAAATGTATTTGTTTAGAAGCAGTTGCATCCACAGGGCTCATACTACCTCTGAAAATTCAAGACTAAAAGTTTGAGAGGAATCTCTGTGCCTAACAGACTCTAAACTTAAGAGCCACATTTTCCCAGCATGCATAATTCTAAATATTAAATGATGGCAATTACTAAGGGCATTTGAAGAGTGAGACATTGAAGAGTGTTGTCATATTATATTAGTTATGGGTAATAGCTGCTGACTTTGGAACAGTGATGTGAAAATCAGACCACTTCAGAAGCTCAATTTGGAAGCTGGGAGAGTCATGCAAGGTGACAGATCTGTACCGATGTAGGAAATGTCTTGGAGGCAGATAACTGCTGTTTCATGCATAAGTAGTCAGAGTCCCAATATTTTTTCTATGCAAATCAATGTCAAAATTCAGGTTAACCTGATTAGGATCATCTCCTTGCAGGAAAGGATTTTGCTGTTGCTGCATCAGAGATAAGAGTTATAATTACATTTTAGATGGAGAAAAGTTATGAATTTCATCATTTACATAATATGTTGAATCTAGCAGTCCTAGGAAAGTTCATAATATTGGTTATTGTCAGTATGGAACAATTCTTGTTCAGAGAAACAAATGAGGAAGATGCTCTTCTGTGAATTTAGGAAGGCAATTTGAATTGGTATGCATGGTGTGCGTTTGTGCTGATCCTGCATTATGCATTTCTCATAGATATATCACTAACTCACCTTACATTTGGTGAGAATACTTTGAACATTCCAGCAAACTGCTTGCTCATCTTTGGTAGTTTGCCTAAAACAGTGTGATCTCCATAGCTAATGATGCTTAAGGTTTTTTGTTGCATCTCATCCCTCATCTACATGGGGTCACCTTTGCTATTTTTGAAGAAAGACTCCCACAAAAGAAGAGTGTTCAGAAGGCATTGACAGAGACTTGCAATATGTCTTGGAGAGGAAGGAAGATTCTCTCTAATCTGTACTATAAGTAATAAAATGTGGCCAGGCAAATAATTTTTCTTCTCTGGAAAAGTTCAAATAAACCATAAGGGAGGTATTATGAACTCATCCAGCATATAAAAATCCTCATGTTGTCATTCATTCACAAGGCAACAATAAAGAATTTATTTTGTATCTTGCATATTTATCATTTATGGATGTCAGAAGTATTGCTTTCTGTTATCACTTTAAAAGATTTTCTGGTAAACCTCTCATGTCTTCCAAGGAAGATGTCTGTTATACCAGGAAAAGAATTCTTTTGCTATCATAATATAATCTGTATTTTAGAATGGAATTAACTGCATTCACAAGTAACTGTTTTTAACATCTGGTTATCTAGATTAGGAGTGTTGCCAATGTAAACAAAATTTTCAAATGGGAAAATTTTATAGATACGGAATTGTCCTGGACTGTAGTGGCTTCCTGAACACAATAAAGTATGTCAGTGCTGAGATTTGCATAAGCTGTGTCTAGTTAGGAAGAAGTATATGTTGCAGTGAGGCTGCTTTAGTAGGTTGTTTTGCTCAATATAGAACACTCAATGGTCTTGGCAAATATAGAATTTCAAAGTTACTTCCCCTGATTTGTCTCAGTTTGTTACCTCATTCTGCCTTTCCAAACAGTTAGACTTCTATTTCAAGAATGGATCTAGTGTTATCACCAAAATTTGTCCTTAGCTGATAAATCCAAACATTAATACAATTTTTTGACAATTGAAAGTTATAGAAATGCTTTTCTGGATGTGCTCTTTCAAAGTAATTTCATTGCTTCTTTGTTCCAGTGCTACTTTTTGCTTTTGTAAAACCTGATTTTCTTTAGATGATCTGAGAGAAAAATATATGGGCTGCTGTTTAGATTATTGCTCACATTATTTTAGGATTAAAATGGGACTGTTGTGATTTAGTGTGCTGTCAGGTATTTGCAGTGATATGCATCTTTGACTATTAGCCTTTTTTAAGAGTGCAAAAGGAAGGAAAAGCAGAAAAATGAGCAAACTTTGAATACATGAATTCCTATTGTTATGTCTTGTATACAGTTCCATTCTCTAAGTAGTAATGGTCATGCTGCTTGTAACTGCACAAGGACTGTGCAATTTTAAGTGCTTAAAGTAAGGTTTGATTTTGTGTCTTTAAACAGCTCTGGCCCCTATTTCTTTACATTTCAAGCAAAGTAAAATATACCTAGAATTCAGAAATAAAAACACATCATTATATGCACTGAAACTGTATCCATTATATGATGGTAGGTGTTGCTTTTCGCAAGATTGATTGTATTATTACCTGGCCTACTTTTTGTGTAATTTCTGTATTAATTTCCAAAATCTTTCCCTTTCTGAGTATTTGTCTAAAATGAGTTTTAGAGATGAAATGGTGGAGAGAATTTTTTCTTTTCAAAGCAAAGATTTGGCTTTTCTCCTAGAAAGTGCTACTCATATATTTATCTTTGTCTTTTGATAACTCTGAGGTAGAAGGATTAAACTGCAGTAGATCTTTAGTGTATACTGTGTATTGCACATTTAATTATGTCTGTTCCCTGATAGACAAGTAAGAACCTTAACATTACCAGTTCTGCAGTCTAAAGCTATTTATTGCATTTTTTCCCATAAGTGAATGTGACAATAGTACAATGAAGCTTCTTTTCTGGAATCAAGTTGTTGATTTTTTCCCACCATTTGAGAAACTTGAAAACAATAGGAAACTCTAGAATTTGGTACATTTGCATGTACTTTGAGAAAATACTTTTAAATAGGGTAGCACTGTATCATTTTAAAGCACTGAAGAGTAAGTAATACAAAATCAACCAAGAGGATAATCTCTGACATTTACAAATATTTATAATGGTATTAGTTCCAAATAAGTTAGCTGAGGCAATTTGAACTTGTAGACCTGAACAAATAAATAAGCATGGCTTGCCATCAGCTTTTTCAGATATGTACCCATATTGCTGTGGATCTTTGTGCATCCAAATGAGTAAGGAGATATACCAGATTTCTCTGGGGCTCCCTTCAGTCAAGACATTTTCTGCTTTATTAGGAAGCGTTTCACAAACAGGTAAAAATGTTGTGTCACAGAATTTCTGGGCTTTCTGGAATTTGTGCTGCAATGTTTTAGAGCTGGTCCAAAACTAATGGGCTTACAAAAGGCTTGGAGACAAGGCTTAAGGCTGAAATTAGTTTTAGTGAAATGTCCCAGATTGGCAGGTGTGGCAATAGTTTCCCTTGCTTGCCCATGAAATGGCTCTGTTCTTTATGTAACTCAGTGCAGTGGTTAGAATGTGTTGTCAGTGTGGGTCAGACCTCGCACTCGATCCCAAACTGACTTTGCCGAATTCACTGAACCCAAGCCAATGCTGAAGCAGTTTTTCACAAGCTCAGAGGAGTGCAGGAGAATACTAACTGAGTCTGTGTAAATTTGTAGAGTGAACAGTGTTCACTTAGGAAGGAGAGCTAAGCATGGGCGTACCTGCTTTTGCTTAGCATCTGTCCCCTGCCAGAAGGCCCATGGAATCCTGGCCTGTATCAGGAATAGTGTGGCCAGCAGGACCAGAGAAGTGATTCTTCCACTCTACTCAGCAGTGGTGAGGCTGCACCTTGAGTTCTGTGTCCAGTTCTGGGCCCCTAAATTTAGGGAGGATGTTGAGGTGCTGGAGCATGTCCAGAGAAGGATGATGAAGCTGGTGAAGGGTCTGGAACACAAGTCCTGTGAGGAGTGGCTGAGGGAGCTGGGGTCTTCAGTCCGAAGAAGAGGAGGCTCAGGGGAGACCTTTTATGACTCTCTACAACTGTGTGAAAGGAGGTTGTAGCCCTGTTGGGGTCAGTTTCTCCTCCCTGGCAACCAGCAATAGGACAAGAGTACATAGTCTTATGCTACACCAGAAGTTTATCTTGGACTTTAGGAAAAAGTTGTTCACGGAAGGAGTGTTTGGGCATTGGAATGGGCTGCTCAGGGAGACGGTGGAGTCACTGTCCCTGGAGGTGTTTAAGCAAAGACTGGATGTGGCTCTTAGTTCTACAGTCTCGTTGACATGGTGGTAGGTCACAGGTTGGAATTTATGATCTCAGAGGTCTTTTCCAAACTAGTTGATTCTGTGATTCCGTGTGAGTCAGCAGTCTGAGGGCCCAAGGAGTTGGAAGACTAAAAAAGCAGACATTGGAACAAGTCATGCTCAGAGACTCAAGTGTGCAGAGTGGGGCTGGCCACCAGCAGAAGACCCTTCATAGGACAATATGCATCAGGGTCCCAAGCCCCTGCACCAACAGTACTCCTATAACCTCTAGCCCTCCAAACTCAACTCCAAAACCTAAATATTTGCCCTGAGAACGATTTAAGATTTGAATTAACCTGATGTAGTGTTCAAAACTAAAAGCTTGATTTAAAAGTAGAGAATTTACAGAAGCACAACTGAATTAAATTTGTCTTGTGAAGCCTTTATTTCTGGTAGTAATGTTTAAGATGGAAAAACCCAGCTTGACTTCCTGTGCCCCAGAGTGAATTTGTAGGCCTGAGATTTAGAAGAAAAAGTAATTTTGCTGGTATATTGAGACACTTAACCTGCAAATCTATAAGAAAAGGCAAAAATGGAATTCTCACAATGCTTTGGTTGCATTTATTTAGAGGAAAACCACATTTAGAAACTAGAAACAGTTCTAAATGCCAATTGTAAGATGCATGCTTTAATGCTGATTTCCTGCTACCATCTGTTCTGTAACAAAAAGGCAGTCTTAGTTTCTGGGTCAGAAACAAGGCTCTGGTAGTAACTTTGTACTTGGAGGATGTCATGGGCTTTAAACCAATTCACTCCTGTGGTGCTATGCAGTAGGAGGTCATCTGAGAAATTTAAGATAACCAGGACAATTTAAATCACAGTTTTTGCAAGGGTCTGTTAGTTTTAAGCACTAGTACAATTTGGCTGAGGACTATGTGTAGATTGATTCTTCAAAGCTTAGTGCATATCTCCGTAGGACCTGGAGGCTTGCTGGAAATGGCTTTATGTTTATTCTTTTTCAAGACTTCCTTATAAAAGTTTCTGACTGGGTGATACTTTCTAGTTTATACTTAACTTTTGTAATGGTGAAATTTAGAGTACAGAATGATCATCCATCCTGTCTGTAACTGCAGCTATAGCCTCTTGAATTATAAATCTGTTGTCCCATTCTCTATATTATTGTTCTAATGAATAACAGCTTTTTGTAAAAGATGTCACACAAATAATCTTCTGAGTTAACAACAAACTATATATTCAAAATTTTCATAATCGAGTTTTTAGGGGTACTTGAAAGGGCAAATAATTCCATTGCCACAGTGTGTGATCTAATGGTTTTGTGTGTATGGAGTTTTGTGGGAGCTGAAAGACTTGCTTTTTGTTACCAATTTTCAGAAATTGCTCTTCTGACCTACTTTTTTGTCCTGTTTTTGTTCTTTTTCCAAATGAAGTCCATATATTCTTCATGAAAAAACATAAAAATACCAGCTGTTAAACATTTTCTTTTGCTGCAGTACTGCTTTATCAGGTTTAGCTTGGGTTGTTTAGAAGAAACCCAGGAGATCAATATTTACAAATATCACCACTTTGGAAATGAATTTTGAATATTCTAAGTAAGGGTGAAAATGTCTTGAAATGTGCATAAGGAAAGCCACGAGCATTGAATGAGGATCTAGTCTTCCTAATGCAAAGTCTTCCTTCCTCTATCTGCTGGCAGCCTAGAAAATGGAGCATCCCCAGTGTGTGTTGGAATGCACTTGCACTGGAAGTTTCATCTGAGAACACAGGACACACAGGGTAGTCCTAATTGCCAGTCTGGTGTTGGAATTGTCACCCATCTTCTACAAGAGTCAGGGAACACTGAAAGTCAGCATCTTCTACACAAGAATCAAGGGAAACTGAGATTATAGCCCCTGTTCCTGGGGAATGGCATGTGCTTTGCACGACTGGATCACCAGATAAGCACAGGCATTCTTCCCAGGGAATGGACTTCACTGACCCCTGTTTCCCTTCATCTGTGGAATGAGTGAGCTTCTTGGAATCGCCGCTACCTGTCACTACCTGTCAAGGTTCCTGGGATGGTGTCCTGTGGGCTGGCCCACCATCCTGATTGATGCAGGGTAGTGGGCCTGTATTCTTCCTTCCTATGCCAATGTCAGTAAATCACTTGTAACTTTTTCAGGGACTGGAGTCCTTATGGTTGTCTGCCTTGTCTTGTCTTGATCTGGATCTTCACTTTCAGGTTCAGTGGTGGCTTCCCAGTGCATTTAGCAGCCTGTAATGTTGATAGGTGGGCTTAGTCATGTTATGCTAGAAAGTAACTGCTTGGATTGTGATCTTTGACATTCAGTGCATTTTCTGGAGCTTTATGAGTAATCTTCTGTCTTCTCTTTTTTTCTCCTATTATCCTTTGAATGCTAGTAATCGAATCCTGTCTTTATTCAGAGAAACATGGTCGGTGGCTCAGCAAGGCTGCACATATCACAAACACTTGTGAATTTGCCTTGCTGTAATGGAAGCTGAGGACAGAATCCAAATGGAGAGATTAGAGTTAATCCTTGAAAGTAAATTGAAGTTCACAAATTGTTTCTTTGACAATTTAGTTTATTTGTCTAGCTGCTGCCATTCTCTATAGTCCACCTGTTACATCTTGATAAAGTGATCATTAATCGTTCAGAAACATGCCTCTGTTTTTTTCTGTGCTGGTGCACACAACTAATGCATGTTATTAATGCCATCCAGAGGGAGCAGTTTGGAAGATGAGAGGATAATTTACTCACCATGTGCTTTTAGTCCTTGGCCTCCTTGCTGAGATACCCCTGCTGGTTTGGATTCTGTTTTCTTATATAAACCTGCCCTACCTGTGATAACCAGAAATGTAGTGAGTCTAGTAGTTTAATTCAAGGATAGGATGGTACAAATTCTGGTTTCAGTTTTGGAAATCAGAAAACTCTGTTTTGTTTTAATCTGCAGACAGATGCCTAATTCTGGCATTGCTACCTCAGTAGGAGTTGAGAGCTACATTAGCAAAGACTGTGAGATAAATACAATCACTAAAATATGAATAGACTTTAATTTATATTAAAGAAATGAAACACTTTGTACAACAAGTAGATAATAGTAATCCAAATGCTCAGTAAACATTATCTAATAATATAAGTGGAAAAAAGCTTAAAAATCAGTTGATGTACAGTTGCTTGCATCTTATTAGTGTACTCTGATCTGTGCTAACACCATGATAAGCAGTAGCAGTCCATAGGGAATTTGAGTGTGTTTCAGTGAAACATTTAGGATGAGGGGAAAACTCCTTCTCCTTCATCATCACTGGATACACTGTCCAGAGGATGAGGCTCACCTGGGACCCCACAGCTGCCCTTACTGACTGGCCTCCAGGGAGTTTTTTCTCCCCCTCTCTGCATTTTCCTCTCTCCTGTTCTCTTTTCTGTGCCCTTCTCTGCTTTTGTTTTTGATTTTTTCCTTCAAGATTACTTTGTTTATTAGAGTCGATGTGTGTCATCAGCAGTGGATCTTGCTAATAAATCTTTGTGCACATTATCCTGCCTCAGCATCCTTTGTGCAGCAGGGAAATTGACAATCAAGGCTGAAGGAAAAAGCTGTTAGAGAAAGTGAAAGACAGGTGAAAGCTGAAGAGGAAAGAGGGGCCAAGGTGCAGGACTTCAGGCCAGACATAGTGCTGGTGTGGATATGTTGGTGTGGTTGTGCTGATCTCTGCTATCAGTGCTCTTGCTGAGGGTACGGTTTGTAACAGGAAAATTATGGGATGCTTTCAGCATTCTCTTCAAAATTGCAGTTTTTCTGGGATAAATGCATCTGGGCAAGGACTCCGGGGCACTGGTATGTCAGGCACAAGGATTCTTAGTGCCAGCAAATGTTTGTAGGGAACCAGAGTGTGTCTGTGCATGTTGAAGAGAGGAGGATGCACACAGAGGCACAGACTTGCATCCTCAGCAGGGTCCAGCATGTTTCCTCTGACAAAATAGGATGCAGAATATATCAAAGTTCCTTTTCAGTCCCTGAATCACTCTGGCCTTCCTAGTTTGCTTAAGTGTACATTAAATTGTTTCTCCTCCTTCCTGCTACACAGGGTTACGGACACTATGTTATCATAGAATCATAGAATTGTTAAGGTTGGGAAAGACCTGCAAGAGTATCAAATCCACCATTAACACACGCAGAGGGTCAAGCATCCCAGCCAGTGAGCACTCCTGTGCTAGCCCAAAGGCTGGCTCATGAGCAGGTGCCACAGGACTGAAAACCCCACTATGGGGTGGGGTGGGCATTGCAGCACACCAGCAATCCCTGCCTCTGCCTGTCACTCCCAGCACCCATCAGAAGCCTGTCTGCAAATCTGTAGGACCAGGAGACTCTGTAGAATGACCTCTTTCTACATTTGCTACTCCTTTGATTTAGAAAAGCAGACCTAGCTCGATCCTTATTTTTAGTTTTGTTTCTCTTGTGTGCATGCTAATTGTATATTCCATGGAAAAATATAACTGGGTGGCATTCACAAAGAGATACAATATCAAATATAGTGTTATTTTTTCTATTCATAAGTATTTGATAGAAAACAGGAGGTGTTATATTTTATCTTGGTGCAGATAACATTCAAAGAAGAAGAAAGGAAAATCTCTGCTTTTCTCATGGGTATGGGACTGATAAATTATTCCTATGATGGAAAAGGGTAGAACTCACCCAGGTAACAAAGCTTTGGGAAAGAAAATCATATAACAGTAATAGTGGTAGTAATAATAGCAATAATAAAAGATGAATGTATGCTTTCACTGCTAAAACCTTGTTTGGATGTAGAGCTCCAAAGCTTTGCATGTTATTCATTCTGAAAGAAAACTTTTTATTGCCCTTAAATTAAAAGAACCTATCTACTTTACAAATGGAGTGGATTTGAGGCTTTGACTGACAGTAGATGTCCCAAAGTCTTTCATTTTTACTTGCTTTTCTACATGTGTGGCACAAAATTGAAATCCCAGTATATAAGAAGAATTTTCAACTCCAGCTGTCTTTTCATCTATCAAATATGGAGAATAAATATCCAAATACTTTTAAGACCCAAGAATCTTCTCAGGGGAGGAAGTTGAAATAAGAGAAAAGGAGCCACATGCATCTCCCTTTTGTTACCATTGGCTTGCTCTTGATCATGAGGAATATTCCTTCAGTATGTTTTTCCCACTGCTCTTATTATCTAATGAATACCTCAGTGAGTTGTCGAGATTCATTCAAGGTTCCTGGTACATTACACGACATCTCTAGGCACATTCTCAGAGTACCTGGGAACAGCAACACAGTCTCCACCCAATTTTCTGGTCACTCTGAACTCTCCTTTTTTTTTTTTGGTGCTCCTCGGTCCATTCTTGGTGACCTGCTGGCTGCTTTTGCCAGGGTCTGTTTTGCCAGAAGCTGTGTGCCAGGTCTGGGTCTGCTCTGCAATCTGCTGTCCTGTGCCTGGGATCTGCCATGTTGCTGGGGTTGCTCTCATGGGCTGGGGGATGGTGAGAAAAATTCGTGTGGAGAGGTTCGCTAGTGAAATCCACACTTAGACCCTGGCCAAGACAAAATTTATCAGATGGTCTGTCATTGGAATAATTCTGTCAAGAACAGTAAAAAAAAAAAAAAAAAAATATCACTGCTTTTTATGAACTAGATCATGGGCTCTGTGCACAGACTTACACTATTTTAAAAGTTTTGTCTTGTTCACTTCACCCAATCAATCAATATGAGAAAAATAAATGATTGGAAGTTGTTTGTAATGAAACACAAGAGAATTAACTCAGAAAAGGGCTCCATATTCTTGTATATTCATGCAGTCCCTTGCTGATTATATCTTTTTTTGATATCCGTCTGAATTGGTGATGAATCTTCTGTGTATTCTTCACTCCTTACCTACCTCAGGTGTATTTAGATAACTAGCTGGCTGTGGTGCTGTGCAATTGATTTTAAATTAATGCTGGATAGTAGAATAGTTCCTTGTGGTACAAAATAATAAATAGAAGCAGAGCTGAGGTCTGCTCAAGAGCATTTAAGAGATCATTGTTTAATCAGACCCTGAGGAACCGGGCACAAATCTGTGTAAGTCAATTGAATTTCTTATGCAGAGCTGAGTGTGGTATAGTGAGCTACAAGCTGGGTTTGCAAAGCTTATGAGTGCACAGAACACCATTTGAAATAAACCTTTCTTGTTGGCCTTGGTTGAATATAGGGAAAACTTTAAATACTTTGAAATTTGCTAGAAAATAATGAATGCAAAGGTGAAAACCTGCTATAATGGAACAGAAACTATTCAGGTATTTAGGACACTAACAGTACATCGTGGTAAATAAAAGTCTGAATTCTGCTTTCCTTGGCCTGAAACAAAGACTTAAACATAGTTGTCCCTCTTTTCTGAGTTCAACACAACATAATTTGCCATTTGGCTCTTCCGTTATGTCATTGTCCATCTGTCCTCTGACATGGCAAACACATCTAAGACATGTCCAACACAAAAGCACAAATGATTCTGGAAATCTCTGCATGTAATGGAGTTTTGTTAGAAATCCGGTTAAGCTTAATATTTTTTTCACCTAGCTTGCTAGTACATCTCCTTACCCGGGTAAGGCCTCTAACCTGTGTCCTCAAAGCAACTGAATTTTATGTTAGGCATCTGCTGACTCTTTGGAGTAAAAATGAGTGATAACTTGTCATTTTAAAAGTTGGAAGTTTTAATATGGATGTCAACGTAGATGTTTAGTCTTGATGATATAGTATGTAGAAGCTCATTGCAGCTTCACTAGTTTTTAAAAATAACTCCATTGTATTTACCCTGGGAAAATGATGCCTCTCTGCTAATGTCTGTATATTAAATACAAGGATGGGCTTATTTTGAGTTTAGCTTTTTAGCAAAAAACCCAGGATCTACTCTCTTTCTTGGACTGATGGATTGTAAATAGGCTCAGAACTGAATCAGGGATTTTGCATTGTGTTGCCATTCATTAAATAGACTGAAGTTAAAAGAAAGGGCTGAAGGTCTGACTTGCTTGGCAGGCAGCAAGGGAGAAATCCTGAGCTTGCAACTCTGCCATTCAGTTTAAAAATGTTTAATGCATCTGACAAAATGGAACATTATTCCTGCCTGTTTTTATTATCTCTAAAACTTCTGTAGTCTGACTTTCCTCAACAAAATGTGAAGTTTTCTCCTCTTCTCTGGGCATGTCCTGGAAGATATATATTGTTCCCCACTGCCTTTGCACTAACTAAGCTGCAGCTCAGTTAAAAAGACTCAGTTTTGGTAGTTGTATGATTTGAATTGGTCAAGCAGGTGAGAAGAGAAATTAAAATAACTGAGCCAGAATTACATTTTTGTGGCAAAGTTTGACTTAAGGAAAATGTCCTTTTATGGGTTCTAGCTGAAGGGGAAGATATATTTTACAAATGCAAAGAAATTTTTGTTGAACCACTCTTGATAATTTTCCTTGAAATGAAAGGAGACAAGTTCTGAAGCAATTTATTTTCAAATTAAAAACTGACTAACAGGTTGCAACGAATAAAAAGTAATAAATGTACGTCTGTGAACTAATTAGTGTTCTTGGAAGGTTTTGTCAGTTTTTGACTTTCCTTTGATGTCATCCTCTGTTTACCTGAGAAACTATATGGATAAGAATGTTTCATTTTCTTGACACACAAGAGTACAGATATTAAATATCATCATTCAGTAATATCATAATTCAGAATTTTAAAAATAGTAATATTTTAGTAATATTTTACAGAACCTAATGATGATTTTGAATTCTTACAGTCTTAGTCTGTTGATAGCATTTTTTCTTTCTGATTAGTGGTCCAAACGTTGTGAAATGGGGATGCTATATTAAAACAGTTTACATTGGCTTTCACATTTTTTCAATGATGGAGGCATGCTCTCTTATTATTTTGATGTTAAAATTATTAAACTTACTAACAATCAGACTAGTGCTAGTACCAAGCTCTGCCACAGATGTTTTGACTGGTCCTGAGCCTCCTTCCCTGTCTGTTAAAAGGAAAGAGGAGTGTTGATAATTCATCCTTTCTTCTGTTCTTCTTACAGAAGAAACGTATTTTGCAGAGTGTTTAAACATTTCCTAGATGCCATGATATCAGAAATTTAAGTATGTGTTTCCAGCTTTGCTTAAGACAGCATACATATATGCCATTAAATCCTTTCCTGAACCGGATCATGGACTGAAGGTAATTCAAGGTTAGAAGCACCCTGAGAGTGTGCCTGTGCTTGTACCCTATATAGGGGCACCAGCAAGGAAAGAGATTTCAGAAGGCTTGAGTGGTACAAATGGTTGTGAAGGGTGTTTAGTACAAGGCCACTTGGATAATTACCGCATAGCAAGAGCATTTTGTTTTGTCTTGGGCTCTCTTCAGAGAAAGGACTTTTCTTTACATCTGCACAAATGCTTTCACACACTGGTGTCACTCTTCAGGCTGTTCCTGGTGCTCTGGACATACTTCAGTTCTGCTACCACAGCATGTCTGGAGGTTGGGCTGAGGTTTCTATTTATCACACTGAAGGATTCATTTATGGTCTGTTTATTTGATTTCGTCATTATTGTACCAAGGTTGCATGTGAAACTGCTCTGCAATCCTATTAAATTGGGAATGACTTTGGCCCACTGTCCTGCAAAAGAGTCAGCAGCTACTCTGAGAAAGTACTGAGAAATGGAGACAGTGAGTTCTTCCCTGTTTCTGTCTTGCCAAACTAATGGTGAACCAAACAGCCCAGCTAGGAGTCAGGTCTGGTCTGGTCTCTTTACCAGTCAATGCTGACTGTGAACATGGTATAAAGAACAACCTGAGATGCAGTCCTGGCAAACACTGGCTTTATTGGCAATCAGTATGAAAGGAGGATACTTGTTCCTTTGCAGAACTGGGCTGTTTATGATTGGAGTTGGTGGAACAGAGGTTAGACTGTAATTTTACTTACTTAACCCCATGCTTGAACATTAATTTAAAACTTCTTTTTTCTTCCCTGGGGAGAAGATTATGTGTTTGATTTAACATTCAGTGGCGTTTACACTATGTCTGGATGGTTCACATAATTTCATTTTAAAGTCTGAAGCTAATTTTGCATTTTGAATCCCCTTTCTTCCCCCACTCAGAAGGGAGCTGAAGTTTGTTTTAGCTGTCTCATCACCTATAAGCAGTTGCATTTAGTTGTAATCAAGTTTTGTATAAAAAAAATGCTTGCTCTTAGGCATTTCTCCTGAACATTGAGGAGCTAGGATTCATATTATTCTGCAGGAAATATGAATTAATAAACACACATTTTTTCTCAGTATGTGATGAGTAGGAGCCATGTGAGGGTAGTGGGGATTAGAACTATCCAAACAGCAAAAGAATTAAAAATAAAAATTTGCTAATATTTTAGTTATACAGGGAAGAGACTATAACAAGCTGTCTATCTCTTCTGAAAAGATCTAATTTGTATTTTTAAAAATCTGAATTATATTTGGTACAGCTGAGTGTTTCCTTCAGGGACTGTGTATGTTGAATCTGATTTGGATCAACTCTCTGTGTGGAGCAAGGCATCCTTCTGGAAGACAGTAAACACACTTATGTTTATCTTTCTCATGGGGAATCACCCCTCTACCCCAAACTGCTTAAAAAGGTACTGGTGCTTTCTTTTACTTCTTTTTGGTTATATAATTTTTAACCCGTGTTCCTTGGTTTTTATTTTCCAGTATAAACTATGTGTGATTGACACTGTAGAGTGACTAAAAATTAAAGCATGATGTAACTAACTCTAATTGCACTTTCATTTGTAGCTCAAGCTGTTGTCTCCTTATGTCCCATGAGATCAAGATCTGTCATTAACTCTGAAGTCAATTTCCATCAGATATTTTAAACAAGTCAGAGAGAGTAATGTGTGCAAATCTGTAAATTAAAAACAAAAAAAGAGTTCCTCTCAGAGTTGGAGTAAATTTCTTCTTGTTTATTTTCCCCAGTCTTGTGTACCATGGTGAAAGTGTTTAATTCTAGATGAATGGGTATGTTGTCCCTTTAGACAACTTGGTTCAGTTTTGAGTGTAGATGAAAGCATGCCTGACATTTATTTCCAAGACTGTATTAGCAGACAGGGCTACTCTATTCAGTGGCTGAGTTTTGTTTGTGCTGGCAGTCAGAGCATGCTGATATACCTCAAAACCCTTTCTTACAGGTCCTAAATAAACTGCACTTGTATTTCATTGACATAGTGTATCAGGCTTCAGCAGGGTAAATTTTGTTAAAGACTTATGCATATTCGGTAGTGGATGTCAGTGAGTGCTCTAGTATATTTATTGTGACAGTGAAAATGGAAGCTTTCAGAATGTGTTGTGGAATTACTGTGCTCAGAAACCCATGGAACAATACTGGTTCTTTTTCATATCATACCAAATCATCTTTGGAATACAGAATTCAAAGGTAGTTTTATTGCACAGATATAACTTCAGTGAACCATAAAAAGCCCACATCTACCTCTAGCAAATTTTGTTATTGTTCCAAATGAACAAAGGATCAAATCTTTCTGGTATGGGTTCTCTTCTGCTGTATGGAAAAGGAAAAAAGGATTTCTCAGCTGCCATTATTGATGGTGGGACAATATGAAGCTTGAAGCTGAGTGTTTTATGAGTTTGCAGTAGCTTCTATACTACCTGGAGACTGCCAGGAAACACTGTGTTCCTGTCAGTCCCCATCACTGTTTTTAGAGCTTTGTGTAAAGGTGATGCTGAGGGTCTGTTTCTTCTGAGAGTGCCCTTTTCCTGGGGGATTATGAGAAGGAGGAATGTACAGCTCATTTCTGCACACCGTGAACATGACTGTGGAAGTAGAGCATTTGGCCTTATGTACTGTAGATGTATTAAGCTGCTTCTTGCCCTCAGAAACTGAGAAAAAAAATATGTCAAAGTTAAGATCCATGTAATTTTGATGTCTGCTCATGAATACCCTGAAAATGTCATGGTTTAACACCAGCCAACAAGAAATCCCCACACGGGCTCTTGGCTCACTCACCGCTGGTGGGGTGGGGGAGGGAATCAAAAGGGTACAAGTGAGAAAACATGTGGGTTGAGATAAAGACAGTGTAACAGGTAAAGCAAAAACCATGTGCACAAGAAAGGCAAACCAAGGAATTAATTCATCACTTCCCATAGGCAGGCAGGTGTTCAGTCATCTCCAGGAAAGCAGGGCTCCATCGCACGTAGTGGTGACTTGGGAAGACAAGCACCAGAACTCTGAATATCCCCCCACTTTCTGCTTCCTTTTCCCAGATTTTTATGCTGAGCATGATGCCATGTGGTATCAGATATCCCTTTGGTCAGTTGGGGTCAGCTGTCCTGGCTATTTCCCCTCCCAACTCCTCATGCACCCCCAGCCTGCCCACTGCTGGGAGATGCAGAAAAAGCCTTGACACTGTATAAGCACTGATCATCAACAAAAAAACATCGCCTGAATTATCAACGCTGTTAACATAGTCCCACACTCTGAAGGAATTTAACTCTACCCCAGCCAAAACCAGCAAAAAAGTCATTGCACTGTTGACTTTCAGTGTATTGTGAGCCAGAAGTCTTCTTTCCCAAAAAACGTGCAGGCTAAATCCAAAAAAAAGAAAGAGATGATATGTGGGAAACACATACAGCATATATTCCATCACTGTGCACTGAATTCACTGACTTTCAGATGAGACCCTAGGTAAGTTTACTATTTATACCACTTTTTGGAAGAAATCAAGCTGTGCAGGGTGGGACTGGTTCTGGTGACTGAGCCCATGCCTCAGCTATCCCAGACTGAAGTGTGGAGCTCTGTCATTGCTGGAGATCACAAAGGGACCGCCCTCTCAAAACCTCTTCAGTGAAAAAATAGATCAAAAAGGACAAACTTTTGTGTAATACCTGGTTGTAACACGTGATTGAAATTTTTAGCACTCAAAAACTTTGAAGGAATAGAAAGAGGCATTTGTTTTCCACCTCTACTTTATAAGCTTATCTGAGCCTATAAGCACTGGGAGCAGGTTGACCCTGGAGTTGTGGAGGTTCCTGAATATGGAAATATCTTCTCTTGTGTTTTGGTAGACTCTCTCTAGCCCTGTAGTTTATGGCTTGTCCTTGTACTGGTCTCCTCCCTTATCTTCCCTGAGCCTGAACTATGCTCCAGAAAGTAAATTTTCATGTGGGGAAATTGTGTTTCCAATCCTTTAGTTGCAGAGGCAACTTTAAAGTATAAGCAAGTTAAATCTGTGTGAGTTCCCAGGCATTCTGGCTAAATCTAAAATGAAGATATAGCCAAGCTGTCTTTGAACTGTGTGGAGCCCATATAACAAGGATAGTGTGCTGAATTAAAGAAGCTAATTAGCTGTGATGAAAAGCTGATACACAGGGCTGGGTCAAGGCAGCTGCCATGCTTCTGGACTGGCTTGTTCCAAGGAGCCTCAGGGCTCTCTCTGCAGCACTGCACCACTCTGAGCAGGCACACCTCCAGCAGTGAAAGGTTGTACAGCTGTATGCTGCCATTGCTTATCTTATTGAGGGGCTGTCAGAGCCTGCATCCTGGCTCCTGGGCAGGCTGTGACCCTGGAGTGCACAAGGCTGATTCCTCCTTTCATCTCATTGCTCTGATTTCTGCAGAAAGGAAAACCAAGCAAAGTCCAGGATCTCAGATTAGCAATCAAAATCCTGGAGTATGCCCTGTTTTTTTCTTAGTAATTAGGCACAGCTTGAGGCAGTCAGGGTGGGAGTAATCTCATTTAACTGAAGGTGTTGGAGGTTAGCTATCAGTTCTGGACTAGTTGGTCGCCTCAAAAGGAGAGAGGCAGGTACTTCCAGTGAATGCTTTATCTCTCCTGGAACAGAAGAGATGAATCATGCTCTGGAGGTGTCTGTCTTTCTCCATTGACTGCAGAGAAGAAGCCTCAATGGTAACATTGAGCTTGATGCTGGTCTTTGCGACAGCTGGAGTTCAGTGAGGTGCATCTTCTGGTATTTGAACTGTCACCTCAGCCATGTGCTGGAACATTTGATGTTCAGGGTATTGTAAAAAAAGAGGCATATTCCTAGTCTGAAGAGCTGTACTATCTACTATAAATAGCAGCTAGTTTATTGAAGTGATGAGAAGGTGATATGTGGGAATAAACCATCTGAGACCATTTAAGAAAAAAAACAAACTCAAAGATCCTACAAAGCCTTGGAGTTCAGACAAATCAGTCTGAGAATCCAGCTGAAGCAATTGCACAAGTACCTAAAACTATTTTCTAATTACATCAAGTCAGCAAGGCACATATTATGGGTAGTATTGTAGGGAGTATGCTGGTTTATTTTCCTTGGTTTGACTCTTATTCTAGCTATTTATAAACCAAATGCCTTTCTATTCAATTTCCAGCAGATAGCAGCAGTTCACAGAGAGTATTTTTTCTCTTTTTTTTCTTTTTTTTTTTTTTTCAGTGAAGGTGCATGTGATTCTATGAGAACCTTAAAATGTTTCCTTTCCCCTCAGAAAGTTCGGTAACATTTTAATGCGTGCGATATGTACTGGTTTTGTCACCACAGCTAATTTCTGAGGAGTATTGTTGAAGTATTGAATTTATCTTGGGACTGAGTCAGTTAGAAACACTTTTATTCACAACACCATGGAATAAAAGAAGTCAGTTTTTCTAGGTTAAAATTCCATTAAATTCTTTAGTTGAAAGAGAGTGTATTTTCCTCAGAAACTTGATTAAACTCACATTTTGTTTTAGGAGCAAGAATCATCAATGATTTGAAATGTCCTGACAGGTCACATCTGACTCATTGAACCCAATTCTTCAGAGTTCCTGAGTTTGGTGCACCCTGGCTATGGCAGAGGGATGGTTTCAGGATACTAAGTTGGAGTGACTATGTCATCATGCATCCGCAAGGTATCTCTTCAAGTGATTGTATGGACCAGGTGAGAACACAGAGGTGTGCTCTCACAGGAGTTGGTTTAGTTTGGCTTCAGCCACCAAATAGACCCTTTCTGAACGTCTTTTAGTAGATCAAGAGCTCATTTTGGGGAAATGATGACAAAAATGACATGTTACTAGATCAGATCTGTAATCAGATCCCTAGAAAGGAGGAAAAATAGGTTATGAAACTGGAAAGTGAGTCATTATCATTCTTATGTCACACTGTACATTTATTCCACCTAAACTGCTAATTATACTTAACACATTTTGAGTTGAATAATTTCTTTAGTCTTACCATTTGAATAGGTAATTCTATCTACTGTAGGTTTTTCAATATGTTCAGAATTAAAATCCCTACTCACTTGTAATTGTCTGAAACTCCTGCATAACATTTTTCCTCAGTAAAATTGGTTGCAGCTGGGCTTGGCAGAGGCAGAATGCTGTGTACAAGCACCTCACTTCCAATAAACAAAGGCACTTGCATAGAAGTCAGTTTTCCTTCATACCTGCAGAAAAATTTTGGAATCCTAATATGAGTCTGTTCTAAAAGCATGCAAGATCTTTATTCAACAGAATAGTACAAGATGAAAAGTTTTAAAATGAAGGTCAATTCCTTCACTTTTTTTTTTTTTTTTTAATCTAGTACATTTAGCTATTGCAGTTGCTGTTATGTATTTATTGCAGCACTGAGTTGAAAGCTGAGATGTTATATAATGGCTTAACTGTTAACGATTTTTTTTTATCTTCAGACCCTACATGAGTTGTGAGGAGAAGGAGGTTCTGTGTATGGTGGAGTCCTTTACTGGGCAGGCAGTTTTCCTGACATAAAGGATGACAAAATCTGGAGTGGAAATAAGATTGAGTTATTTTTGGATTGTGCTAAATTCACAATTTATGAAGTTCAATACAAGAATCTGATGAATGACAGAAATCTGCATTTCTGGTACATGGCCTAAAAATATCTGAAGGCCAAAGCAAACAGCTTAATTTGCTGCATGCTCAGGACTCAGCCTGGACTGAGATTTGCTTTATGATGATCTGACCTGCCTCTCTGGCCTATCCTTATTCCAGTTACCAAGCAAATGGATTAATTATTTGGGCTTACTTGTTGGATGCTTTTGAAAATACTGAATACATGACTTAGCTTATTGGCATTAATCAGCTATATTAAACTTTAGGAAAATGTGAGCTACTTCTTTCTTGTACGGTAATCAAACACTGATTTCATCACTGTTTGAAGCTTGGTTGGAGAGCTACTACTGAGCTCTGCCTCAACCACTTCCTGTGCAGGGACCCCACCATCTTTGGATTAGTGTGTAGAGCTCTAGTTTTAAGCAGAGCAGAACAGAAGCCGCTTAAACATTTAAAATAATTGCAAAAAAGTGAAGAACAATTGAAAAAGCTTCGAATTGATGTGTCTTTTTTGCTGTGTTTATCAGAGCTTAATTACACATGATTAATAGAAATTTTTGCTCAAAAATAAAATGGTAGTCAACTGCACCTCCAAGAATTGAAAATCCTAAATGGGTCAAATTTGGTCCATTAACTAGATCTTATTCCATTATTTTTAATAGAGTGACTGAACCTGCCTCATTGTTCCTTTTTTGCAAATAGTTAAGCACTTAACTCCACACATAAGCAGTGAATAAAATACACGAAAAACTTATATATAGTAGCTTGAAGAATTCTTCCATACGTTTCTATAACACCTGTGGGATTTGTTTATTCTCATTAAAAATATATTGTTGATATAAATTGATTTATTCTCAAGCTCCACAGATACATTAATAAGCAGATTTCTGTGTGGCACAGTAGAGCATACATTTAGGTGGCAGCAGCAGTACATTTTAAGTGATTATTATTTATTTTAAGTATATTTAATTACAGGAACACATTAATACATAAGTAGTATCAAGCTAGACTGGGAGACGTAGACTGGTGAAAATCCATCCTACTGGTTGCATTCTGCTATTGTGGAGTAAATTGATTAAAAGAAGAAAATTAAGAATAAAGTAAAACTAGAGAAAAAGTGAAATTAAATTTTACATTAAAATAGTAAATTTGATGGCATATAGCTATCAATTCAAAATTCAGTGCGTATGGAACATGGGGCCCTGAGAATTTAAAAGATTATAAATATTTACTAGTGATTTCTTTTCTTATTGTCATCAACCCTGTCCCTGAAGATAGCTAAATGCTTCTCATGAAAGAGACTTGAGCCACAAGTTTTCACTGAGCATTTATATTTGCATGTAGTATTGACTAGTGATTTTTAGAATTTGTGTACACCCCTCTCAGAATGAAATATAAATCTCTGTTATTAGCAGAGGCAGCTTCCATGTATTTAAATGTCTGGAGTTCCTCACAGATAAACTTTTCATGATTATTTTTGTGAGCAGCAGCCACCACATTTAGTGAGATGGCTCAGTGATATGGGTAATTCAGCACTTATTCACTGAAAGGGGAAAAAATAAAGTTCCTAGGCATAATGGTTAATGAATGTGTCTGACTTCAGTGACTACAAGGGGCGGATGGTGAATCATCTTCCTGCAAGACTGAATATAGCTTTTTTCTTCAATACTTTCTGACATCTTTCATACTAGAGAATGCATAAATCTTTTTTTTCATGCGGCTTGGGTTTAACAGCATCAAGCAAGTTATGCTGAACAAATCAGTCCTACTTGATGTCTGTTGTTAAAGAGTTTATTATTCTTTCAGATTATTATACAAACTATTAATTGTTACAATTCCAAGTGCACAGTTTCGTCTATATTCACAGTTTTGTCTGTATTCACTTAGGCAGTTATTTTGCATTGTTTTAAGGAAGTGATTGGTTGTAAATGACATAATACATCAGGCCCTCGATATTACTTTGGAAGCTGCAGTTTTCCCTTCTTGTTTTAGAATGGAGGCTCATAACTTCTCTCCTAACAGCTTCAGAATTCTTTCAATGTACACGGTGCTAATTTCTTCTGTTGCAGACTGTTGGTTTTGCTTTCCAGGTCCAGATGAGTTGATCTATCCCTCAGCAGAATACAGTCTGTTCACTTACACCAGGCAATTTTGTATCAAAAATATACCTTCGAGTTCTGACAAAATTTTTAGGACTTGTCATGCAGTAAAACAGTACCTTGGTCCATGTTCTTGCTCTCTCCCAGTCTTACCCTCTCCCTGTCTTGAGCAGATGTTCCTTTTCAATCTCTTTCTATGTACTTCCAGCACTCTTCAACATAGTTTTTAGTCTGTGACTGACTCTGCTGATGAGCAACGTGGCTAACACTGTGCTGCTTGGCTCTGGGCAGGACTGCAATGTGGACTGTGTCACACATCCAATGACAGCGTTTATAAAGTGTTTTCTTGTACAATAATGTAAAACTTATTGTAATTGTTTCAGTCTCACTGTTTGGCCCAGACAGTTGCATAATTGGCGTTATTACTTATTAATCTTATTTATCTGGGATAGTCTTTTTAGTCTAATGAATCATAGTCCCCGATGAGGTCCCACAAAACAAAATAAAAGCAAAGGGAATCAGGTCTTACTTTTCTCTCCCACAACACTTCTGTTTTTCAGTGCCAAATACTGTCAACCTGCCAAAAAAAAGCATATATATATTACATTTATTCATCTGCTCCTCCTGATTATCTCAAAAGACATGTCAATCTCAAACTCTGAGCTGGAATCTTACCTGCTGACAAGCTGATGTGGGAGTCATCTGGGT
Organism: Eopsaltria australis; assembly: GCA_034509425.1. Taxonomy (NCBI): domain Eukaryota; kingdom Metazoa; phylum Chordata; class Aves; order Passeriformes; family Petroicidae; genus Eopsaltria; species Eopsaltria australis. The sequence continues at coordinate 1,721,457 of JAVTVJ010000056.1, forward strand.
TAAGAGAACAGATAAGGTCTTGATGCATCATCTCAGTAAAGGCCTGGGGTAGGAGCTCATGGGAGCCATCCAAGCTGCAGGATCTAACTGGCCATGTGAGCCTTTATTACCAACTTAAATCCCTTCAATGCCAGTCCTAGGTGCAATTTGTAGGTGAGAGATCACTTGACTTTGAAAGTGTTCCTGAAGGACACAGCTATCACCAAAATGCAGTTTAATGCTCTGCTTTGGGACTCTAAAAAGGGGCTGTCAACTTGGTGAGAAATTGCTTATAGACAGTGAATTTTTCTTAAAGCAAATTGATATTTATTGATCATTCCTTCTGCAGGAAGAAAAATGCTTTGTGTAGAGTCTTCACAAAAGGCCCTTCAACGCAAGACCAAGTGAAGTAGCTTTGTTCCTCTCTGGAATGTAAGCTGACTTTATCTTTTTTCTTCTTTATCTAAAATCAGTTTTTCTCCATGTGATTTCATTTTCAGGGTCAGAGCTTAATAGGAATTTGTGGCTGAGATTTATTCTTCTTGTTTCCACTTTAGAACTAAGTTATATTATTGTGATTGTATAATGAATTGGTCAGCTAATGAGCTCATTAGCAGGTACTAAAAATATAAGTTAGAACCTTACAGAACTTACTAAATGACACTAAAAGATCTGATTTAAAGGAAAGATTGTTTTCTTTATCATTTAAATTTCAAAACCGAGCTTGATGTTTGATAGCAGATCTGAGTGCCTAGAGAATGACAAAAAATGTTTATGCTAGTGTTTGTTGAGTTTGTCTTTTTAGCTAAGGAAAAACTAAATATAATGAAGGGCAATATGAATTCAAACTAGCCCAGAAATGACATCAGGATTTTGTTAATTTGGAACTGAGTATGAAACAAATAGGATCAGAGTGTTCAGTCCTTGTTCTCTGACCTCCTTCACAAATCTGCATTCGGAATCACTCATGAAAAAAACTTCTCAACCAAAAGCTTATTACAACCAAATATATAGACTAAAACATTTGAACAAATGGAATTTTAGATCCAGAAGGCTGGAGTCGTATGGAGACTCGATCTTACATTAGGAAGATCTTGGCTGATAACCTTCTAAACATCTCAAAGTCCTAGCTGTGATTGTAATAAGGCATTGTATGTGTTGATGCTGAGTCAGCCACACTCTGTGGAGATTACAGATCTATTATCATCTGCAGAGAGTTAATCTAGCAGTGGTCAAGGCTATAGGAGTTTAGCTTTTTCTTGTCACTCTAAAATACTGATCTGGAAAAGAGTAATTTGGTCTTAGTCCTTTGCAATGCAGCTTTCCATTTTAGCTACCCACTTGAAAATGTAGACCAAAGGATTCTATGCACTACTATTAGCTGTGATGAGATCATTGGACATATTACTGGTGGTTTTATAATTTTTGCATAATCTATTCCGTTGACTTATATTATGAGAAATGATTGTTTGGAGTGCTGGAATTTAGAGAGTGAAGCCTTTTTTCTGTCCTCCTTCTACTACCCAGGACATGATTGGTTTCTCTTTGATTCTTTCTTGGCATTCACACTCATATTATTCCTCTTCCCTTAATGTTGATACATGCTTTTTGTTTCTTTTTGACCTTCAGAAAAACTCTTTTAAGATGATTGAGCTTAAGGCAAACCAAGCGTGAGGATGTGTCTTGAATGAATTCTGCCCAAGGGAGTGGGGAGGGTGGAGGGGCAAGGCAGCCTAGCAGAAACATTCACTGTATTTCTTGATTATCTTTTCACAAATTGTTTTAAAAATTGTTCAAACGAAGAGCAAATACTTTGGGCAGAGAGCACTACTTTATTAATTTTCCTTTTTTTTTTTTTAAATTTTCCCTTGAATGACCTCCCTGGGTTATTTCTTTGGTTGTGTATATACAACATTTTCTCCTTGAAATCTTAAAGATAATTTCTTTACATAAAGAACATAATGAATTCACAGTGTATTTTTAGCCACATTTGGCCATATAGCCAGGCATGCCTGCAGCAAAATAACATTGGTGTTGGCAAAAAACAGGTAGTTAAACAGGTAGGTGGTAAATATCTACAGTCATTGCTTGAAAGCTATCAATTATTTGTGTTCCCAAGTTTAACTGTTAAACTGAATATTTACCCTGCAAACTAAGAAATGGCAGCCAATCTAAGCCAGTCATTTGCTTTTCAGTATTAATTTTGCTTCTTGTGCCAGGCTCTGTAAATGTTTCCTCGTGTATCATTGTGACGGTGCCATACATTTGAAATGTCAAATTATGCAGTGTCTGGTGTCATAAGAATAATATTAGCAGCAGGGAGAGACAAAAAATACCATGCAGAGAATAAATACTTGTTTTCAGTATCTGCCTTGCCTGGTGTTGCAGTGTTATGGACAGAGTAATCTAAGGGTTGTTTGGATGTGTAGAAAATACATCCTTTGGGTATTTTAGCCACCCCTTGAGGAGCCTTTTTCTTGTACTGAAAACAAATGGTTTGTGCAGTTCGGCTGCAGTATTTCTGTCTTACCCTATGCTTTTGCATCCAAAGTGAGCATACCAGAAAGGGCAGAAAAATGCTATTCTTTTTAGTACTTATTTTCCAATTATTGTTAATTCACTAGCCTTTTGTGAGATATTATAATGCTAAAGCAAAGTAAGAGGTGAACTTTCAGATGACTACAGTTTACATGCAGAGCTTTATTCTGTTCTCCTGCCACCCCATTTACCATCAGATTTATACCACACTAGCACAGCAACTGAAGATTAAGCAGGGATTAACCTTTTTGATTAACCACAATTTCTCACGCTATTTGTAGAATTAATATAATTTACCACTGTGTTATTACTGTACTGGTGGAGTAATACTTCTGATACTTCTATGAAGGTTAGAGAAGTCAGGGCTGTGTAACAATCTATTTATAATAATAAGAAAAAAATGATCATGTTATTATTCTCAAGAGGCTTCACAGGAGGAGGGCCATGTTATGTTGTGTTTTGTTATTCAGACTGTGTATTTCTACCTAAAGTAAGAGATTCTGTGCTGTATGTCCCTGGAGCCAAGCAATGCCAACTTGCTTCCACCATCCCTGACCCCTTTACATGCCTCTTCCCACTCCGTCAGAAGATTTAAGAAGGAGGTACAGAGCTATTTCTGTCAGCATTTTCTCTTATGGTTTGAACATTTCAGGCTGGTGGATAAGTTGGAAGGGCTGAAATCCAGATTTAGTGTCCTTGGGCTTCATTAATTTGCTCATGCTTGAACATCCCGTGGTGTCTGAGCTATTGAGAATATCCAGTAGTCTCTAGAAGCAAATGTGAAATATATACCAGCTCTTCAGGGATTTGTCAGATACTCTGGTGCATCTCAAGTGACACTGAGGCATTCAAGAATGCTTCACCACACCTGACCCTAAATAATCAGTTTGCAAATTGGAAGTGTATCTTCCATTTTCTGAATATCCAGTTCTGTAGGAAAGCAGTGAAGAGGCTGTGATGTTCCTGAAGGGAAGATGATTGCCTGGCAAGATGTCTAAATGCCCCACACTATTGGTCAGGTCCAGGAAACAAACACACAGGAAATTTTAGGCATCACAACCGCTTGTGTAGGTGCAGGGATGAAGTGGAGCTGAATCCCTGTCCTCATGGTGCTTCTATAACCTTATACATCTTACACAACCTTGTAGATAAACTCAGGAAATGTGGGCTGGATGAGTGGAGGTGATGTGAAATGAGAACTGGCTGAATGGCACAGCTCACAGGAGGGTGATCAGTGGTCTAGAGTCTGACTGGGGACCTGTAGTTAGCAGTGTTCTCCAGAGATCAGGACTGGATCCAGTCATGTTCAGCCTGAAGGAAGGGACAGAGTGTACCCTCAGCAAGTTCACTGATGCTACAAAACTGGGAGAGTGGCCAATATCCCAGAGTGCTGTGCTGCCATTTGGTGAGACCTGGAGAGACTGGAGAGTTGGCTGGAGGGGAACATAGTGAAGTTCAACAAGGGCAAATGCAAGATCCTGCACCTGGGGAAGAATAACCTCGTACACTAGTACAGAATGGGGGCTTACCTGCTGGAAAACAGCTCTGTGGAGAAGACTTGGGGGTCCTGGTGGACAACAAGCTGTCCATGAGCGAGCAGTGTGTCCTTGTGGCCAAGAAGGGCAGTGGTATCCTGGGGTGTGTATTAGGAAGAGCATTTCCAGCAGCTTGAGGGAGGTGATCCTGCCCCTGTACTCAGTGAGGTCACATCTGGAATGCTGTCTCCAGTTTTGGGCTCCCCAGTTCAAGAGAAACAAGGAACGAGTGGAGAGAGTCTGGCAGAAGACAATGAAGATGATAAGGTGACTGGAGTGTCTCTCTTATGAGGAAAGACTGAGGCCTGTTCAGCCTCAAGAAGAGACGACTCAGAGGAGCTCTCATTGATGTGTACAAATATCTGAAGGGAGGGTGTCCAGACGATGGGCCAAGACCCTTTTCGGTGGTGCCCAGTGACAGGACAAGGGGCAAGAGGCACAAACTGAAACACAGGATGTTTCATCTGAATGTGAGGGAAAACTTCTTTACTTTGAGGATGACAGAGCACTAGAACAGATTGCTCAGGGAGGCTGTGGAATCTCCTTGGCAGGAGACATTCACAACCCACTTGGATGTGCAATCCTGTGCAACCTGCTCCAGACGAACCTGCTTTAGCAGGAGAGTTGGACTACATGATCTCCAGAGGTCCCTTCCAATCCCAACCGTTCTGTGATTATGTTCATATCCACACAATTTCTAGTATCTTTACAATATGCTGAAGCCCAGTGCCTGAGATTTCCAAACAGCACAAAGTGCTGCATTTCATTATTTTAACATGTGGCACATCTGTTTTCTATAGTCATATGAAACTTAAGGCCTGCAATGCAGAAGACATCTGTAAGCTGCTGTACACAATTCAGAATGAATACTGATGTGTTGAGTTCCTATTTTTGGTACCTTCACTGGTTCCTATTGTTTCATCTTGTGATCAATCTTTCATTTTCTATAAAACAGTCTATTTCAAGAAATATGATAGTATTATATTGTCTATATCTAGTTCTCTGGATATTTTTGAGAATTTATAAAAGCACATTATTGTGTTGCTCAGGTTTTAAATATACAGATCTAAAAATACTACACATACTGAACAGTGAATATGTCTTTGTGTCATGTATGTTTACCTATTAAAAAAAAGATGATTGAGCATTTCTTGTTGTTTTATCTTTACTACTTGTTTTGATTCCAGTGTGGTTATTCTCTCAGTGTTAAAAGTTATGAATCAAACTGGAAGTTGTGGAAATATCTTAGGCTTCGTGAAATATGAAAAAGAAATAATGTGCATGTATTCTACTTCTGTATTCATATTAATAAATTTGTATGTGTCATATTACAGATGCATTATGGTCATGGCTTTTTAATCTGCCCATGACTAAAGAGATATTGATAGGAAAGAATCAAGAGAAATCTGGAATATCATTGAATCTTTTGAATTGACACTGTAAGAAATTCAAGTGGCAGGAGTCCAAATAGTGCTGCATATTTTCTTAAAAATCTCTTGACACAAGAATTTCTTAACTTCCCCACTTCAGTGTTTAAGCACTTAGCTCTCCTTATAAACAGATTTTTCTTACACCTTACAGAAGTCTCCTTCTTTGCCAACATTGCTGGTTCTTGTATAGATGATACACAGAAAGCAATTAATCACTGACATGTTTATGACAGTATTTCCCATAATCTCATTATGCCTCTCCTCTGAAACTAAGTCAATCCTATTGCTCTATACTCTCTCCTCATATACTCTGTTTATCAGTCTTGTTGATTTCTGCTGAACCTAATTTCCTGAATTGTCACCTCTGTGTCTGATGAACCACAACCACATGTCCCAGATTTGCATTTGCCTTTTTGTGCCAGCATTGTACAAGTGCTCCAGTGCAGTTTGTAGCTAGAGGGTTTGGGTTTTTTTTCCAATTCTTGATGATGATGGTGTATGTGAGGTACCTCAAGAAGAGGCAAGCACAGGACCCAACCATGTGAGGTGTTTTATGAGCAGAGCACATCAGACAGCTCTGCCTCCAGGCAGATCCTGTTGCCTCCTTGCACACCCCAGTGCTGTTCTTCCCAGGAAAGTGAGGTATTTCTTTGCTGTGCACTGCTTGTTGTCGCTCAGCTGACGCTCTGTCTCACATCTACTACTTGAAGTTTGTTTCAATGGATTGATTGTATAAAAACCTCCTTCTGTTTCCAGTAGTTAGTTATAGTTAGCTGAAAGGACCAGTTCTGTGGAGAATGTGTGCAGGTAGTTTTTCTTTGTAGCACAGACACTGCTGCTGTTTTTAATTCAAGATGTCCTCAGAGAGCAGCACGTTTCAACCTGTCTACAGCATCAAACTGTTGGAGTTGCTCTCTGCAACATTCATTTTTGCCCTTGACATTTATAAAGCCTCAACTAGGAAAAATCTCACACAGTCATTATATCCAAACTGTGGATACAGCAGAACAGTCATATGGATTGGTGAAAGCTTTGCCTTGGTGATCAGTACAGCCAAGAATCCACATGGCATAGCATAAAGCACATTTTTGTATTCCTTGATTCTCCTTCCCCCTGTCTTAAAGAAGCACTGAAAAGATATCCGGTGTCTTCATCTGATATCCAGCCGGTTGGCAGAGTTAGTTAAATCATCCTGGAGAATTAGACTCTTTGAAAGCCTACGAATACAGTATTTCCTCTAAATCCTGTAGCTCCTGTATCCATCTTTAGTTACAAAGATCTCTTCTTCCACAGTCATTAAACAAAACTGAGAAAGTTAATTCCTAAAGCGGTTTATGTGTCTGGTGTTGTCTGGGACCTGCCAACATCATGGGCAGAGACATTTATTGAACGTGAGTGTTTACCCTCTGTGGCTCGTTCTGCTGGGAGGTAGCAGTCCTGCCTCTTCTCAGCAGTATAAGTACAGTTTTGTCATAGAATCATGAGGATTGGAAAGCACTTTAAAGATTATCTAGTCCCAACCTGCCCAACCATGGGCTGGGGCACCTGGCACTAGACCAGGTTGCTCAGGGCGCCGTCCGTTCTGGCTTTGAACACTGCCAGTGCTGGGGCATCCACAACCTCTCTGGGGAGCTTGTTCCTGTATCTCACTACCCTCACAGTAAAGAATTTCTTTCCAATATCTAGCTTAGATTTTCCCTCTTTCAGTTTGTACCAATTACTCCTTGTTTTATCACTGACAAAAAATCCCTCTCCAGCTCCTCTGTAGGCCCTTTTCAGATACTGGAAGTTTGTTGCGTGGTCTCCACACCACCTTCCCTTCTCCAGGCTGAACAGTCCAAATTTTCTCAGCCTTTTTTCTTGGGTGAGGTGCTGCAGCCCTCTTTCCAACTTTATGGCCCACCTCTGGACTTGCTCCAGCAGTTCTATGTCCTTCTTATGTTGGAGGCATCAGAACAGCAGCACTGGGTGCAGCATTCCAGTTGAGGTCCACAAGGGCAGGGTAGAGGAATAGAATCTCCTCTCTTGACCCGCTGGCCACGCTGCTTTGGATGCAGCCCAGGACACTGTCGGCTTTCTGGGCTGTGAGCACACTCTGATCACAGATGGTTTTTCATCGAACATCACGCCCAAGTCCTTCTCCGCAGGGTTTGTGGCCACAGAAAGGTCCGTGCCCTTGGTTTCCCGGCTGGAGCAGCCGCGGCGGCGGGCGCAGGGGGAGCAGCGCTGTGGCGGGGCTGTCCCGCAGGTGGCGGTGCGCGGCCGGGAGACGCCGCGACAGCGACACGGAGCGTCCCCAGCGCTGGCACCATCGCTGCCCTGCACTGCCAGTGCCCGCCTGTGCTGCCGCTCGGCTCCGTAGGAAAGGGGCGTTTGTGGTCCTGCTTTCCTCCCTTGTTCCGTCCGTCATCTTTTCTGCCTTTGTTTGTCCTACGTACAGAATGGTTGGTGTAAGGGGAAGGCTGTAAAATACCTGCCAGCCAGACTACAGTTTCTTTCGTAGGTGCATCAGTGGGTTTTTTTCCTCCTGCGAGCCTTCTGGCTGGTTCTGGCTCTTTGTTGCCAAAAGAGTCCAATCTGTTTCACTACAAGCTCGAATACTGGCCACGCTTTCCAGCCTTGTTACCATAGTATTTGATATTTGGATGTCCCCTTCACCATTGACTTGGAGCTTATACTTATGTTTTCAGTACATTTAGAATGTTCTGCAGTGCACTTCCTTTGTAAAATATGAGTATCTTCAGCTTTTAACACTCAATTTTTTCCTGACAGAAAATTTCTTTTCCTAATTAAGCTACTTTTGCAGCTAATAGTGACATTTACAAAAGAAAAGCTCGAGAAGCTGAAGCAGACCACTCACTGAAATCTAGCAATCATTATAGACTTCATTACTCTTCGTGTAATTTTATTCTGTTCTTGCTTGATTTTTTTAGAAATGTGAATCAGGTTGCAATATTTGAAGTGCTTGATCTTCTTTAAGCTTTCTTCAGTGCTTCAGTACTTAAGTAAATATAGAAAAACCTTGGATTTTTTTTTTTTGCCTGTATTGTTTTCTGCTGTTTTTTTGTTGGTAGATTTCAGAAATCTTTGTAAGGCAAGCAGCAGCTCTGAGTATAGACCTTGGCAATGGATACACATGGCTCTGGTAGTACAAAGTCTCTAAAATATGCCTTGTACAATACTATTTCTGTACACAAATGCAAAGTCCACAAGGTTATTATTTCCAAAGAGAAACAAATGCAAATAAGGCAGGTTTGCCACTATAAATATTGTAATTTGCATGTCTGGATGAAAAGCTAGATGTTTGACTTAAATTTTGCAGATACAAGTAGAAGGTTCAAATGCTTTCTGATGTTGTTGCTAACATATCTGATTTATTGATTTTGATTTTGGATTTATTATTTTTTATTTTTCTCCAAATATATGTTCCCATTATTGGCTTTAAAGTATCTAACACAGGCTGTAATGTAAACTGTAGTGAGTTATCTTAAACAGAATTTTACATTATACTATACTTAGGATGGTGAATTCCAGATTTTGAGGCAAATTACGTGGGGTTTGTATAATTTTATGTCTTTCCTTTTATTTCTTTGTACAAAGCTTTGTTTGGTGACTTTTACTTTTGCAAAGTCACATATTTTAGCCAGTGCCAACTTTCTTTGCCACATTTGAATTTGATTTGTGCTTTTCTTTCAAGATCATATGAGGTGATTAATGAATTGACTAAACTATGTATCTCTTTTCCATGTTTGCTTTTAAAGTAGTGGAAAGAAGTTAAAATTAATCATCAGTAGTTGATAAAGAATTTAACCAAGTAACTCTTCATCCTGCAGTATGTTTTTATCACCTGTATCAAAATGCGTCCTTCTCAAATGTGTGTTCTTCTGCTCTCCTACTACAATTTATTAATCTGACAAATATGATGAACGTTCATGGCAGCATTGAGGAAGGGCATTCAGCAAGGTTCACTCAATCTCCCTGATTTTACAACGGCAAAGTTCCACAGGAGAACTGCATCTGTGGTGATTTATTATATTGTAGCACTGATTCTGTGACCCATTTCTGCTGTTGTGATCTGTCTTGGGTTCCCAGGCATTGCAGGGCACACCTTCTTGCAGTTTTACCATTGGAAAAACAGGGATGTAAAGATGAGCAACTTAGTTCGACCCTGAGTTTCATGGGTCTGTGCCCTGGGGCAAGGCACTGGATGAGGAGGTTACTGCATTTCAAGGAGAGGAGCATTTCTCATCCTTGAGTGGCACCCAAGCATCCGATAATGTTGTGAGAAGGCAGAAAAGAGCTGGGAAATTCAGGAGACAAATTTGATTCAGTGCTCTGGCCAAAGCCAGAAACAGCCTATTGTGTCCCCAGACTGATGGCATCTAGCTGTAGTGGGAATCTCAGAGATGGTGGTGATGCAAAGACTGCTTCTGTCTGGTGACATCCATTAGACTGCAATAGCCTCAAACAGCCATTTCGGCATAATTTCCCCCATTAATTTATGATTATAACTGCAATTATATTGTTTTAATTTTAACTTTAATTTTAATTTTTATGCCAGATTGTCTTTGAAATTTTGTCTGTATTTCTCACTCCCCTTGCTGAATTAAGCTATATTCGTAACTCTTCTAGTGGAGTACTTCTACCATCTGCTCTGTGTAGCAATTATTCAAATTATTTGCAACCCTCTGTTCCAGCAGGGGTGAATCTAGCACAGATTTCCTGACTGACATATTTTTGCCCTGCAATATGCCACAACTGGTACAGATCTGTAATTCTGTGGCGTTGGGTGGGGGTGGAGGGCTATGCTTACATCTCCAATTATTTCAGTGTCTGGCTCATAGGAAATCATCATCTCTCAGATTTTACAGAATGAATAAAAAGAGTGGTTTTGAAGGTTCTCCTTCCTTTACAATCTCAGCCTGTGCTAGAATCCTCCAAATCCTGAATACTCTAAATTCAGGATTTAGAGCTGAATTCACAGCTCTGAACAAAGCTCATCACATGCCTGCACTGGCTGTTCTATCTGTTACTGAGAATACAGGCCCCTTCTTTTTTGCTATGATTAGGGTGCTGCAGTAGTCTGCCCTGCCTCTGGTGATATTCACCTGATATAACAAGAAGAATGATTTTCCTACTTCTTGTTCTGTGTCACTTTTTCCTAGGAAATCAGGGTTTTTGAAATGCAAACCCTAGTTACTCAAAGCATCAATGGATCCGCATAGACACTTTGTAGTTTAAATTTTGTGAAAAATTAAAAGGAAGTCAGAAAAGGTAATGTGCATATTACTGTGAAAAGAGGACCCTTAAACTTCATTAGAAAGTGCCATAATACTATAAAGAGATAACTAAACACCCTCCATGCTGATGGGCATACATGTCAGCTGAGAGCTAAAGGCAGTTCTGGTCCATTTGTGGCCTCCTCAATTAAGGAGACTTTAAGAACAGTATCAAAGTAACTCCACAGCCAGCAGAAATCTTCTTAACTTTCAGCAAGTATTTACTCATTTTATAGACAGACATACTTCCAAAGCAACATGAGAGGACTGTGCAGCCTCCACCTGTCCCCAAGTTTCCAAAGCTGTGTGGGGACCACTAACACAATGTCCAGGCACCACAGATGGAGAAAATGATGAAAGATTTTAAATACAGAAATGCACTTCATGCCGTGTGCTATGAGAAGGGCTATGAGTCACCACTGTTGCTCTTCCTTTTCTTATGGTTATTATTTGTTTTAGATTTATAGAAATTTTTAAAATTATTGCTAGGAGCTGGGCTTTGTTTATCTGATAGAGTTCTGACTTCTTTGTATGTTGTGTAATGCTATGTCTGTGATGAAAACGGATGAAACATCTGTCATAAGTGCCAGGAGTGCACAAGTGACACTACTGCTGCTTTGATAGACATTTCAACTGCAGGATAGTTTTATTTCACTCACTGGGCTGATAACCTCCAATCCTGCATATTGTCTCAGTTTTGTGGAACTCAACTGCTTTTTTGACATTTGGACTTCTGGAGAATTAAAATCTATTAAGGTGGCATCATCAAAGAGTTACAAGACAAAGGGAGCTGGAGATTGGCCTCATATAAGGGTCTTAATCCCCAGAACAGAAAGCCAGCCTGAAGATATGTGGAAGTAATGAAAGCTCTTCCTTTTTAGTACAAGGTCAACTTCAGCAAAGGTGTTTCATGGATGAGTGCAAAAAGCTGGTAATTCACATTTGTGTGGTTGTAACTTCTGTGAGACCCATTGCAAATCTCCTTCTGGGAAGACCATGTGCTACCTGGAGGAGTATGAGGTCTGGCTCCATCTTCAAATAGCCTAGAGGCTGAGGCTGTGCCTAAGGCTTCCAGTTACTGCCCATCATGAGGCCACTAACAGATTTAGGAGCTTTGAATGTAGTTCTGAAAGTAATAAAAACTGATTCAACCCAGAGAAAAATGCAGGAGAAGGATGAAGTTAAAACTCAGCATAATTGGAACAGCATCTGTGGGTTATCTAAATATTTTGATTAGGTGATCTAATGGTAAATTTTATGAATCTTTGCAAAAAATACTTCCTTAAGTTTATTGCTGCATAAAATCGTCTGTAGTCATATAATGAAGTGGGAAAGTTTCCGCTTTAAGAAGTTTCCACTTGAGAATATTGGTAAAATCATTGTCTTTGCAGTCCTTATAAAAACATTTAAAACAAGGTCACTGCTCACTGGAGTCTTCCTTAGTGGAGCACTAAACTCAGTATGTGTAAATGCAGTTTGTCTCAGGGCTCAGCTTCAATTAGAGTGAATTTTCTTATCACACAGAATCTTCTGAGTTTATCTTAGAATATTTTTTACATCACATCAGGGTGAGTCAGAGGATTTTCAAGGTGGTGTAGGGGGAAAAAAATTCTGCAGTTTAATAAACAGCTTGTTGATCAGGACAGCTATGTCAGAGACCAAAGATTAAGTTCCCATCATGATTTGTAATAGCAGTTAATTCTGGATTTCAGATAGACCAAAGGAGTCTTTGGTTATTTGTGGTTGAAATGTTCACTGTCTTATTTTTAGCAAATATTTAGTACAGAAGCAGAGAAGCCTTCTTTTTTCTTTTTTCACCTAAATCTTTGCTTTGGTCTAACAACACATATACATCTCTACCTCTTTTTCTTATGGTGTACATTTATAGTATATTTTTTCTCTTTCAATTTGTCCTGTTTCTTGCACCTCCTCCCTTGCACTTTCCAGGTGTCTCCTTTCATGATCTGAAAGTGCTGCTGAATAAAGATGAGTCAATAGTTAGTCCAATCCCAGACAGTCTTTTTCTCGGGTAATTGCTCGGAACCAAGCAGCTCTTAAGTGCCCTGACTTCCCTGACTGAGATTGACTGATGGAAAGATTAAGTAAGGCAGAGATTTATAGCCAACCTAGTAAGAAGAAAGCAAAAATGTAGACTCATTTAAATAGGGTGGTTTTGGTTTGTTTTGGTTTTTTGTTTTTCCTCTCTCCCCCCACGGTATTGAGGACACATCCTGAATGTTATCCAAAGTCATATGGATCAGAGCCAAGCTCCTTTGGCTGGAGAAGTGAGCACCCTTCCAGCCACTCCTGAGGGGTGCTGGAGCTGTGCTGGTAGTGCTCCTACAGCTGATATAACACCCCACAGGAGAGCTAAAGAAGAAATTTTACCAAGTCTCTCTGACAACATAATATAATTATTAAAATAAAGCTAAAAATGTAGATATATACCTGTTTTATTTGCCTTGGTTTCTCACTTGCTGAAGATATTTTCTAGTATATATCAGATGACACAATCCTTTTAAAACAAATGAAATTGGCCTTGAAACCCCATCTTATCAGTATGACCACAGCAGATTCTGGGTAATTAATAGTAACATTATGCAAAAAACCCCAAACCCCACCATAACCTCATTTATATATGGAAACACTCATTCTAATCCTTGCTAAAAATTATTTAATAATTAATATTTAAATTTAGCAGTCTATATCTAAGAGACATATTAATGAGAAAATACATAAAAATATATCCATAAATATGAAAAACTGTCCTGGGGCTCAACAGTGAATCTGAGTAAATGCATTTGCAATATTGCCAGCAGGTTTTTAAAGAAATCTTTTTAATGAAGCACTGAATAAGGGAGAAACAATTCTATGTGTTAGCCTCTTTCTTAAAAGATTAGAATCTATGAAATGATGGACATTTCTACATAGTTTGGAGTCATAATTAGATCATTTAATGTAAATTGCAGTATCACAGTCTCTCCTGAGTTATAGTCAGTATTACAATTGTAAGCTCCTGGGTCAAACACAGTTTAGATGACTACCTCTGGTGCAGACCAGCTCTTTTTCTCTCATCCTACTCATCATCTATATTAATTTATGGGTGGGAAGTGGGGCCAAAGCACATCCCTTTTCTTCCCTTTTGACATTATGTGTCAAAGAGAGCAAGAGAGAGAGAAGAACCATGCTTAGAGGTGCTTGCTTTTTCTTATGGCTTCCATGGGGACATTGGGGGAAGCAGCCTGTAAAATTCACCCCATCTATAATTCATAGTGTGGGACCTACAGGTTGTGCCTTTTCTAACATGGCTGTTCACTGGCTAGAACAAGCCCTTTGTGTTGACAGTCCAGACACATTTTGGCTTGAGAAGTAAAAGAGAAAAAGAAAAAAAAGTAGTATATTTCAGTACAAAGATTTTCATATCTGTGTTATATGGCATTAATCTTTGGGCTCTAATGTGAGTAAGATTTGCCCTCTTATTTTTAAAACTCTGCATTATAATTTAATCTCTGGTCCTCAGACTACTAATATTTGTGAAGGATATTCCCTTCGTAAGCTGTTTGGTAATGATTCTGATGTACAAACAAACACAAATATTATGAATTAAATATTGAAGGGATGGAAAGATAAGGAATGCAGAAAACATAAAAGTTCTTAGATTGATGTACGTAGACGATTCTATTACTTGTTTCAAGAGCTATCCAGCATGCTTTATAATTCCTATTAAAAATATCAAAACTGTCTGGACTGTATCTAAGCCAGTGAATATACCTCAATCTTTGTTTCACGTCATTCTAAGAAAAACAGCACATGTTTACCCATGCACTTCACCCTCTAGTCTTCGCTCAAAGCACAGCTTTAGCTACAATAACAAAGAGGAAATCAATCTTTCTTGAATCCCTAATTTCCCATGGAATTAAATGCCTCTTTCTCTTGAGAGAAATGTTTCAGCTTGTGGGTTGCGTAATCTCTCACTTTTCACTCTTTAACCATGTTGAAAAAAAAAAAGCATACAATACTAATCTTCATTCCCTTCTATGACTTTGTCCTCTCAGCCCTATGTAAAGCACATCTATTCTCTAAGAGTAATTTACAGTAAGATTTTTACTTCAAGCAAATGTGGGGTAAGAAGTTCACTGACAACCTACTGTATAACCATTGCACTTTAATAATATACATATCAAAGTAAAAATAAATTCTTTGTCACTGGCTATATTTAGAAAATATTTTTATCAGGTAGTCTCTGGGAACAATGGAGTGAATTTCAAGGCCTAATCCAACAAGGTAGAATATTACCCTACTCTCTGAACAAACCTTAAGTAGGAATAAATATGAAATATCTTTGCTTCCAAAAACTAGAGAGTTTAAAGTACAAGAATGAATTATACTAACTTTTAAAATATTTGGTCCAAGATATTAATCATCTAAAAAAATATTATTTGTTGTGATATTAGAATGTTTCCCAGTCTCTGCTTTGTCAGCTGAATATTGCAGATGTCTCCATAATAGTTTTCACTCCTTCTTTAAACCATAAAAAGTGTTAAAGACCACATGGAAAAACTGATTTTGAAGGAAAATTTGGGGTCCAAAATATTGATTTGGCTCTATAAGGAAGGGTCAGGCAGGCCCCTGTTTTATGAACATGTTCTCAGTTCTGTCTGTACATGTAGAAGTCTGGAGAGAAATTTGAGGGTAGTCCCACGTCTGCCAGTATGTCATTAAATTAATTTTGTGGTGAATCTACCCTGGTCTCAGGAAAGGAAAATATCTACCAGACTCAAATTGCTAATGGAATAAAAAAACGTGGAAATGGGAATAAGTAGGTAGTATTTTTTACTCATGTGATGTGTCCTTTGCAGGAATGGAACAGGATTTATAGTCTTATAGTGCTATTTAAAGCTGAAAGCCTGTTTTTCCAAGCAGACATGTGTATCTGCATTTGCAGCATGCCACTGGCAAGGTAAATGGGATCAGCAGTAAGCTGAAACTGAAAGCTGCAGCTGGCTGACAGTTGCAATTTAAAAAAACTCCTTTTTTCCTCTTCAGAGTCTATGCAGATATGAGTTTCAGCAATTCTTGCCTCTAGCCTCTTTTAACTTTCTTTTTAATTAAAAAGCTTAATTGGGAGTAATAAAAATTCCAATTAAGCTTTTTAAATAAAACCCAAAAGCTCCAAGTGGCTGTGGTTGCAGATAACTGCTACTGCAACCCGTGACTAGCACTGCTATTTGAACGAGGCATTTGTTTCACCATAATTAATATAGTGCTTCATGATTGTACCTCCACATCTTTCAAAAGTACTGTACCTTTAAGTCTCACAGAGTTATTGTTTGCATGTGAAATACGGGCATCCTTGTGAGTTTTGCTAAGTGCAGCACAGGCACTCAAGTCTCTGTGGGTTGCTCTGCATCTATTCCCCTCAGCATCATGCTACATGTCATGTCTGTAAGCAGAAATAGAAACGGTAACAAGTCCTGATCAGCCAATTTCCCAGTGAATTCATGCAGTCTTGTAGGCTGTCTAAAATTCCCAAGACTGTTTACTGCTCTTCCTACAGCTTCATAGGGGTTTTCTTTTTCTTTTTTTTTTTTATTACTTTTCCCTCTTTACTATTGACTGATTCCTAGCTCTTGTTTTGAAAGCCAGCTTGTGTTGGCTCCAGGTACCACTGGCATTAGGTTCACAGGCTTTTCTCATCAGCTTGATGGACCCAGGTGGCCTTATCTTTCACTGCTGTTTTTGCTTTCATTTTCTCAGCCATCTGTTTCTGACGAGAATGAATTATGGCCTTGTTTTCCAAGAAGTACATTGATAGTTGTAGCTCAAATGATTACACTAAAAAAAACCCCAGGATGGCTTGAAAAGCAAAATATTCACATATAAAACATAAATGCACGTAAACACTCCAAGAACTTTAAAGAAAATAAAAATGTTAGTCTTCTGCTCAGCTGGTATTTAATTTATTAATAATGTTGAACATATTGAGGTAAATGATGGATAGGGTTGGTTAAAGAATGGCTGCATTATAACACAAAATATACCTTTTTCCCCAAATTAGAAGCTTAGTATAGAAATTTAAATGAAGGTTTTTTACTTACATTTTGCCTCCAAATTTTGAAAAATAAAAGTATTTCCTCCAAAAAAACCCCATTGGCTATCATTAGAAGGGATCACTCTTTTTTCTACCCCAGCCTGTTGCACTGGAAAATATTCCTCCAACCCAATGCTCTTGTGCAGTAATAATGTGGTACATAAACTGAATTATGTGCTTCTGACAGATATAATGCCCTGTGTCACCAAGTTGCATCTCTGTCCAGGAAAAGTACATTTGCTGTACATTACGAGAATTGAGAGAGACCTACTGTAGTTTGGGCTTGCTTGACTCACTTCCTCTCAGTCAGGGTTTCTTCTGCTGGATCTGGGCTCTGACTAACAGCTTTATACAGGAGAAATTGGCAGCTTGAATTACAGGAAGGCAGGAAAGATTATGTATCAAAAATAGAAATTATTTTTTTGGTTTTTTTTCCCCCCTGATCCTTCTTTGAAAGCATTTTTTGGAATAGATCACAATATCTAATAAGTCAATGAGTCTTTTAAAGTGGAGTTTTAAGAGTGTAGCAAGGTCTTATTGAATAATGTTATCTAGCATTCCAAATCCTCTTGAAGTTGGTTACAAAGAATAATAACTATATGTTCACTCTGAAGAGTTTTAAGATTTTAGTGACTTTGGATTAACAGCAAGATTTCAAACTATCAGTGTTTAAGCTTCACCTTTCTGTCAGTCATTCCTGACAAGGCCAGAATAAGGTAGTAACTGCAGTGACTTTAGAGAGGGTGGTTTTCCATTAGTTTAAGCAAAATGTCAATTAAAAAGGAATTGAGATAAAGAACCAGCAACTAGATTAAGTTTACACTTCTTCAAGAATGATAAGAAAAATCCATTTGCAGGTTCTATTTCAGACTGAATATATTTTCTAAGGAAAAGGCCCCTTATATTATAGCTTTAAAAGTCTACTGGTAATTTCTGAAAAGATTTAATAACTATTGTGTCTGAAACGTTGAAGAATTTTTTAACTGCTGGAAATAATTATTTCTTACCTGAAATGAATATACTAAAATTAATTTAAATTTAATTTCACACATTTTATGACAGAATGTTATCATCTTCCATCATTTCTTCTCCTTCTGCCTGACTACTATTTGCATTCTCTAAGAACTGACAAAGCCTGTTTAAAATGAGAAGAGAAATTTATCATTCTGTAATCTCTGAATGGGGGAGGACTGCCTGGTGCTGATTTACAGCTAAGGTGTATGGGACACAATGGAAACCTACATGCACTAATTTTTTTACTATTTCTGTGATCCATTTGCAAGCTTTTGAGCAACTTAGTAGGAGTTATGAACTCAGAATTTAGAAGCCTGCATTCGAATGAGGCAACATTTTCCTTTAGCTAGGTTTAAGGCAAAAGAGGCTCCTACAGGGATTCACCCTTCCATATATCCTTGTCTCTCCTTGTGACAACACTGGACTTTAGGGTTCATATGAAAATTATTGTTTTGGGCGGGATCACATAGGTATTTATTACCTTTGACTCACATATTCAATATTTTTTTTGCCTTCTTGCAGGCTCGAAATGTTTTCTCTAAAGGAAACTGAAACTGTGATTTGTTACTGTGTTCAGGGCTGGGTTAGTCATGGTTTTCTACTTTGCACAGAAATGCAGACTAATCCAGAAGAGAAGAGTATTTTGAGGGATGCTTCCCAGTAAGACGTACAGTATGGGCCACAGTTTATCACAAAGGATAGGAGGGGAAGTTCAAACAGTTTGGGACTGTTGAGCACAATCAGTAGATCTTATAAACACCAGCAGGAGATCTATAATCCACTTCTGCATGCTTTACAAAGGCAGCTTTTCTACCTTATAATTGTAAACTGAATGGATTGCAGTTTCAGAGCTAATGACACATAAAAGCTTGCACATACACTTGAAGTTGGGTGAATCATTAATTCCTAGTATTATATGAGGGATTTAGTCCTCTTTGCTGTTCCTGTGACTAAACCCTTAGCAGACAAGTCAGGTGTGGGGTTTTTCAGTAGTGAAACAGCTTTCCATTTTGGTCTCTTTGTCATGAAATAGTAAAATACTGGTTGAAAGAACCAAAACTTTCTATCATTAACAAAATAACAGATATTTCTCTTATAGGTAATCAAGTTTTCTCTTATAGGTAACTAAAGAATAGGAAGCAGGACACTCACCCAATTTGGAGGGGAAAAGAACTACCCTTCAGAGACATCCAAAGCCAGGAGAGATGCTGACAAGCTCTGATTCTCCTACACTGTTTATACTGCCTGACAGAATGAGTCACATTATGCTACTTTTTAATAGCTTTCTCACCTTCCTGAATGAATTACATGCTTGCAGAGCAGTGATGGTAAACTAGGAGTCATAGCTATCATTATTAGCTTTGCAGCAGCCTTAGCATTCAGTACTCATGAATCAGCTGTAATGTATTGTGATAAATAATCAGTCCACAGGGACATCAGTATTGCATCTGAAGTACAGCCCAGGCTAATCCTGTGAAATCAGCTTTGATACAGTCTGTAAAGTTAGGTCTTGCTATATCCCTTTGAATCAGGGCAAGATTTGGCTGATTCCTCCTGATAAAGGAACTATTGAGCAGCTTTTTCAGAAGTACTTCAGTGCCTTGGTGTTAGTGTTTTAAAACTGATGTTTTTCCCACTTTTTCTATCAGCTACATACATTTCATTCCATCAAAACCTCACCTAAAGCATGGCCATGAGGGAGAGTATTCTTTTGAACACAATATTCCAAGATTTCTTCATGGCTTTGAAGGTTTCAGCTGTATTAATTTTTTTGTCACCAAGTTATGCAGTAGGTTTTGTTTCCATTACAAAAGCTGTGGCATTAAAAGACCATGAGATGATGTGAGCAGCTTATGGCAGCAGTAAACTGAATCTGTAAGGTAACAGCCTGAAACAACCACAGGTTACAGAAAACAGCCCCAGAAGGGGCTTGGAGAAGTTATCTACATAGTGTGCACACTGAAGCTCAGTTAGCACTCTGATTTATTCTGAGTAATGCTCATTTAACCTCTTACAAACTTCCCATAGAACTGGGGAAAGTTATAGATTAACACCTTTCACCTACCAGTGTAAACCAGAAGTGATAAAGGCTGAAAATAGTGGTGCTGGCTGAACAGCAGCTGTTGGATGGACCTTCAAATCTGTATAGAAGGGAGCCAAATTTAATGTGCATAAGAAGTCCTTTACCTTTCACATATTAATGACAGAGCTGTTGTGTTTCACTCACACAGAGATTTGAGAATGCTCTAAAAACCTTATATGAAAACCTCATATGATCATCTGGTTAATGCAACCTTTTTCCAACCAAACCTCTATAGTTCACCTACCAATGAAGAAAGAACTACAAAAAAGAAGGCTTATACCTGTCAAACACAAGTTTCATAAAACAGCTTTTATATTTAAGGTACATTAATGTTTCTTGCTGTAGTAGTACAAATGATGATGATGATGTGATTTAATGGGCTGTTAGCACAATAATGCTCTGTGCCTTAAAAGTGACACAGATTTCTATCCTCCATTTGGAAGTCATCAATGTCTTTACAGGCAATGGGATGTGTTCTTCAAATACGTATTTACCTATTGTCTGATGGTGAGCTTAGGATTTTATGGATTTCAAAAACATTTTTTCTGACAGCTTTAATTGTTTACTTCCTTTAGGTTGCACCTGATAAATATATACCAGCAGCTGATATAGCTATCTTGTACAGTTGAAAGTAGCATTTAGCATTTTGTGGCAAACAGTTACATATGTTCAGAACTTGAACTTTCTTTTACAGGCAATATCATGCTGATAAACTGTGTGTGCCTTCCACAAATGGGCCATTACATGGGTCGAAGTATGAAAACCAAATCTCTCCACATTGGTGCTAAGGAGTGAGGGGTAAGTGTAAGGTGTGGGAACACCTGGTTGAATACAGATGGGCTGTTATCTTGGTGAAATCAACACAGACTTTGCAGTACTTTCAAACAAAGCCTTGTGGTTTGGTTCAAAACAGGGGGTTTCTTTACAAGAGGAAGCAGATCTCCTAACATGCAGGGAGAAGTTTGTGTCACTCTATAGTATTATGTACAGATGAATTTCATCAACTTGTATTCTATTTTGGAGTCAGATCAATATACAACTACATTTAGTGCCTTGCATCTGTTGCATGTCTTCTCAGGGGTTAGATGCAGCCTCGGGAGAGCCATGATTGAGCTGCTTCTGCATGTCCTGAGTACTGCATCTCTTGTGGGATGTGAGATGCTCATGCTGGGCCTAGGGAAAAGGACTTCAGAATCCCATTTCTCCTGTCCCAGAGGAGAGCCAGCTGTGCTGCCTGACCAGGAAGTCTGGTTTGGATGGCTAAACCAGGACAGTTCAGGAATTACTCAGAAGAATGATATCAAGATACTGAAGAAAAATAGTTTTGAAGTAAGATTGACAGACACAGGTCTCTCCCTGGCAAACACTGCATCAGCCCCTTTCTGCAGGTTTGGGCAGAGGACTGGTGAATTCATTTGCTTTGGGATGGTTTGGCAAAGAATCTGTTGCTTTCATTCAGCCAAGGCAGTACTTTCCACCACCAGGATGTGGCATTAGTGGTGTATACTATTCTGTCAGGGAACAGGCTGAAGCTATCTAAATATTTGTTACAAAAGGTAAACTACAGCTCCAGGAGAACTGTTAATAGCCTTTCAGTTTCAGAAGCTAAAGCAGTATATTTATGATGTTTATGGACTGCTGGTTTCAGCTGGGGTAGAGTTATCTTTCTTCACAGTGACCGATATGGAGCTGTGTTTTGGTTTTGTGTGGAACACAGAGCTGATAATACAGAGATGCTTTTGTTATTGCTGAGCAGGGCTTGCCCAGAGCCAAGGCCTTTTCTGCTTTCCATACTGCCATGCTGGCAAGGAGGCTGGGGAAGTTGGAAGGAGACACAGACAGGACAGGTGACCCAACCTGACCAAAGGGATATTCCAGACCACGTAGCATCACGCTCAGTGTATAAAGTGGAGGGAAGAAGGAGGATGGGAGAAATGTTTGCAGTGATGGTATTTGTCTTCCTAGGTGCATGTTCCATAGGATGGGGCCCTGCTTTCTTGGAGATGGCTGAACACCTGCCTGCCCATAGGAAGCAGTGAATTAAGCCCTTGTTTTGCTTTGCATGTGTGCATGGCTTTCTCTTTCCCTATTAAACTGTCTTTATCTCAACCCATGTGTTTTTTAGGTTTTACCTTTCTGATTCTCTCCACAGTCCTTTTGTGGTGGAGTGGGTGAGTGGTTATGTGGGTCTTGGTTGCTGGCTGGGGTTAAACCACAACAGTCCTTTTTGGTGGCCAGTGTGGGTTGCAAAGGGTTTGAGATAATGACAGGTTTGATTGGGATGTGCTAGACTGAATATTGATCTGTTAGAGGTTAATTAGTGATGAGCAGGGTTCTGTGCTTGCTATGGGGCTAACTTTCCTGTCTGTATATTAGAATCTTGTGCTCATTAGTGTCCACTTTTTGCTTTAGCTTTTTGCTAGGTTTAGCAAAACCTAGCAGAACCTGTGTCCCCATGTGTCTCTGCCACCTGGCACTGTTAGTGAGGCAATGAAATAAATCTACTCTTTGCATTTCAGCCGTGGTTTGGTGGTCACCCTGGTTACCTGTGTGTGTTGATTCACATATAGCTAAACTCACTGTCGTGGGAATTTCACATATACATTCCCATTAAATTCAGCAGGAGGTGAGTTGATGTGTCCTGGAGCCAGGCTGTGGAAAACCCCACAAGAGACAGCCTGTGTACCCAACCTGTCACAAAAGACTGATTCACAACATTTAAATTAAAAGCTTAATTTTCAAGTTATGTATATGGAGTCAATTATTTAAATAATACCCTAACAAAATTAATACTGTAAGTATTTATAATTACAGCCACCTTTTATAAATTTTGAAGGCAGAGAGACACTGAGAAAATATTCATAATGTTTCTGCACTTCACTGGTTTACAAAGAATGTTGCTAGTAGGCAGATCAGTGGGGCAAGGAAACACAATTGCTTACAACAGCCAAGCAGGTATGCTTAATTTTTAAGCCTGCCAGCCCTGACATAAATTCCTTTAATTTTTTCTGAAATCCTCTTGTATGTCTTAATTATCTTGTGTAGTCTCATAGGATGGATTTGATAAGGAAAAACATGAACTATTAATTTTCATCTTGGGGTCTTAAAATAGCCAATTAAGCTTGTACTAAGAGAAAAATGATATAAATCTTCTGTGTTAGAATACAATGCTCTGTGTCTCATTAGCATTCAGTTTATATATTCCCTCCAACCATAGCCATTCTATGATTCTATGATTCTATATACTGTGACCTCTGGCAACCTTTCAGTTTTCAAACCAAGAGGACACTGACCTTTACAGGAGTACAAGGCATACAAAAATGCCAGGGATAACTGATCTCCTTATCAGCAATTTGCTATTAGCTTTTGAAAGGTATGTTTAAAATGTATTTATCTGTAAAATTATGTACTTTCAACAATTTAGAGAGGAACAGATGACATGGTACACGAGAGAAACAATGCAGCTGGTTAATCTAAGGGGTGTGAGAGTAGTTTGTAGGTTGAAAAATACACCAGCCTTTGTAACACAGTTCTTTTGAGATGCACCACAAGCCAAGGTTATATGGTTAGAAGATCTATTTTCTTCCAAAGTGCTTATAGCAAAAAAATAAAAGCAACAACATAACCCTAAGGAAATCATGCCTCTTATGATTGTCTACCTAATTCTGGCAATCAGATAAACCTCTAGGTGGAACAAGATATGGGTTTTTTTGTTTATTTAGTGCTGCAAGTCATATCAGTTAGTCATTGCTAATTTGCATCAAGACCTAACTGATAAAAGAAGTTTCATTATGACAATACTTTAAAATATTAAAAAGTGTCCAGTTTTGTCCAGTTTTGTTGCTAAAATACTGATTTCACTGTGTTGGTCAAATGCAATCTGAAGCTTCCAGTTACCCCATCGGCTGACCTAGGGTGAAACAAGACCTGATCATCTTCAATAGCCACCATGTAGATGGCAAAAATGCAATCAGCCTCAGGGAAAAAACTCTGTTATCATAGGAATTAAACTTTTCTATTCTATAACAATAACTGTGAAATTTCTTTATAAAAATCTGGGATTTGTTTTTGGTGGGTTTTTTTTCTACTTTATCATGAATTGTGAACTATACATTTATGAATTCTAGTAATGGCAGTCATTTCAGAGGCAGGAAGAAAGGATGTTTAAAGGAAGCAATAAATTCTGAGGAATTAGTGAAGAAATCAGCAGAAACAAAGATGAAAAAGATTGGGTGGGTGGTGGGGAAAGTACTGCACCATGGGTCTTGGGTAGAGGAAAGTGAAATTGGTCATGACGGCACAATGGCAGAAAAAAGTGACATGAATTAGCAGTAAGAGAAATCTGTGATATCGCCAGAATCAGGAAATGAAAAAATATGTGAAATTTAAATGAGAGGTGGTGGGATGTCTGGTCTTCTCTGAGTCAGAAGATTTATCATGTAGTACAGCCAATGTTTTGTCAAATGTTCCCTCCACAGAGTGCCTGGGTAGTTGAGAGTAATAACAGGCAGGAATTTGTGTGTCAGGAAATGAGTTTTAAGGGAAGAGTGGGATCTTAATTTGACTGATTTGGTTGCCTGGACCTACCTCTTTCTCCCTTCTGTGGAACTAGAAAGTGTCCTCCCTGGACAGAGGTAATTTATAAAACAATGCTTTATGTCCCTTCCTACTTTGTGTAAATCAAAAGAAATTTTAAAAAAGACTGATAGGATGGGAGGATGGATCTGAGTTAGAGCCAGAAGAATGTGTATTTGCAGGAGTATAGTTATATAAATATAGATATAATTTGGCTAGAAATTTGGAAATATTGGTTGTAGTTGCAGAACAAAGTTGCATTGATCTAACAGTTACGTAGCTCTCTGGAATATTCTTGGAGTTAAGAAGTTCACAGAGATTTATTGTTTTTGTGTGGTCAAAGCAATAAACTAAGCATCCTTTATGACTCCTTTTCCCACTTAGTGGATCAATGTAATGCAGAAGTACCAGTGAATCCAGTCTGTACCTTTTCAATAAGTTGCAAATCAAGCAGGTTCTTCTATATGAAATGAATATTTAATAATAAAAATACGGTTTTGTTCAAAGTTCTAGCAAGAAAAGATCACATTTTTAGGGAATTTTATCAATTGTTTGGATCAGGGAACAAACCAATTACTTAAGAGCTTTATTTTTATTTTCTTTCAAACGTGTGTTTCTAAAAGAAAACAGTAGGAAAAACAGCTGGTTTGATTTAAACAAAGCAAAGAAGCTTTCTCTGTAGGTTTTCTCTTTATACTATGTATGTTTCCTTCAAGAGCCTGAAATCAGCATTGCTTATTTGTGCAAATTGGAGCCAAAATCCCAGCTTAGTTTACAGAATCACAGAATCATCAAGATTGGAAGAGGTTTTCAAGGTCATCTTGTCCAACAGTCAACCTAGTTCCACTATAATCACTCCTAAACCACATACCCAAGCACCACATCCAGACACCTCTTGAACAGTTCCAGAGCCAGTGACTCCACCATTTCCCTGTGCAACTTATTCCAATGCCTGACCACTCCTGCAGTGAAGAAAAAGGAAAAGGGACTGACAACTCTTAAGTAGCCATGGAATGTGTTATATGTACCAGTGAGAATATACAGGGAGATAAAAGATATTTGTATAATCCAATGTTGGAAACTTTGCTCAGTCAAAAGGGGGATGCATTTGCATAATGTTTAGAATTTAGAAATATAGCAAACCACTAAAACATACCTAAATTAAATGGATTCTTCATATTCATAGGCTCCCTGCATGAGGTTGGATTGTTTAGTTTTCATGGTTAATTTTGTTACTTTTAATGGTGCTATTAATCATATTTTCTAATTTTCCTTCACTGCCAGGATTTGACAAGGATGTTCTTTCACCTTGAAAAGCGCCTGTTCTGAGGAGTTTCTTCTCAGCACTCCTGTGCACTCAGCACACCCTGCTGAGTGAAGGCAGCTTGTCTTCTGCACTGCATTTCTCTCTGAAAGATGGTTTCAGAACTGTGGGTTTGATTTCTCTCTTGGTAGCGAAAGATCATAAACAAATATGTCTTTCAAATTGTTTTTCCACTTGAAGCCTTTATGATTCCATCAAAGAGGAAACTGAGCTAACTCAATAAGCAATGGACTGTAAGGCAGTAAATGGATACATTGTTAATTTTTATTGCTGAAGTTTCTTCTTCCGACTCTGGTTCAAAACGCTATTCATATTTTATTATTATGATGATTTCTTTTTTTATTTTTGCAAAGGCAAATCCTTCTAATATTCTACTTAATATTTTTTGTTGAGATGTGTTGGACACAGCAATGTCTCTATCTGAATGAATGGAGACCAAACAAGTTACAAATGGAGCTGCAAGTCCTTGGCCAGGGCTAACAGAGCACCTGGCTGGCTGCTCCAGGAGCCTGCTCTAGAAAAGCCTTGGAAGAACAGATTTAGGGGCCTAATAAAGAAGGATGCAAGGGTATGAAAGCAGTAAGAAATTTTTCTGTGATAATAACAGTGCTCAATAACTGCTAAGCTTTGTTGATCTTGTGTCCCATAGCATTTTAGTGTGTTGCAATTGTGGATTGAGAGCCCACTGAGGGGGCCTCAGAGGCTGAGCTCTGGAGGCAAAGCTTCTCATTAGGTGGCAGAGGTGGCTGCTCTGGTTCAAGCTGTACAGATATTTTCTTTCTGCTTGTTCAGGTGCTTCTGCACTTTGTTTGACAGCACGCTGTAATTGCCATGTTTTTTTTCCCTCCAAGCCCTAATTTCTCATGTTTGTTGATTACCTAGCTGAACAACACCCGAGTCTTGACTAGGCCCTGCCATGATCCATCTGGCCAATATAAAATCCTGATTAAAGGTTATCAAGGTACTGATTTTGCAGACTCCATTCACAATATGGTTTGTTAAATAGCTCTGAATTCAAAAACACAATCTGCTTCACCAGATTGGGTTTTTGGTCCTTCAGGTCCATCATTCTACTTCCAGCAGTCGCTCTGTCTAATGCTTCAGCAGAAGGGAGAAGACAGACATAGCATATCTTGCCTACAGTATGAGGGTTTCTATAAGAGGAAAATTCTGTTTTTCATCAGCTCCTGCCCATTATACACATTTGTCCTATCAGAAAAACATCTTTTTCCAGAAAATGATATTTTCCTTTCAAAGTCCAACATAAAACTCTGTAATCCTTGCAGAAAAAACCATCACTGACCATCAGCAAACTGCCTGGAGAAATCTCTCTTTTCCTTCAAAATTATATGCAGTGTTCTACTTCCTATAGATAATGTGTATTTGAGGTTAACACAGATATTGTGGAAATCCAAACATCCTTTGAGGATACCATTGTAAATGAGAGAGAACTCTGTTTATCCCTAAGCTTAGCTCAGATTGATTTAGTCCCTTTTATTCTGATTTGGTTCCTGACTTGCAGACTTTGCTGTGTACTGGATAATGTTCCTCAATTCAATTATTGTATGAAGTTAAAATAGGCAGATCTATGCTGCATTTTCTTTTGACTCTGGAAGACTATTTTGAAAGGTGTTCATCCAGGTAGTCAACATTACAGATTTTTAGGATTTTCAGTCCATAAACTTCCTACTTGGCTCACTACCAGTGACAGATCTAATGAGGGATAAACAGAGATTTAATATTTGTATGCTACAATGATCATTGTAGTCTCACAGCTAGGTCTTTAAAAGCCTTGGCCAGTCATTGCCTAACACACAGAGCATTTATGGTCTCTGGCTACATTCCTGCCAGCATTGTTCCCTGGCAACCTAAATCACAAGTTTGTACCATGGTGGCTCAATATTGGAGTTCACTAACCATGTATCTGCTTTCCTGTCTTGTTGGTGTGACAATATGATAGTTTGCAGTGTGGCTTTTCAGCCTAAAGAAGGAAGAAGTGGAGTTTTCCTTCCCTCACCCCACAGCCTTACACTTTGAGAAGCTGCATGGGATGCATTACACAGTTAAAATGCTATCTGGTCTGTGGAGACTTAGATCTTCTGACAGCTGGGGCCCTCTGTCACATCCCTGGATGAAAATATTCATAAATTCTGGGCATCAGCCTTTTTCTCCCCATCTTGTAGGCTTCTGTGTTGAACAGGTTGCTCAGGTGCCCTGCATGAGTCTGTAACATGTGAAAGCCGAGAGTATAACAAAGCTGAGTTTGAGGCACTCAGATTCCTATGTGTGTCTTGTCTTAAGAAGGAAACTTTTAAGGAGGTCACAGAAATTTACACTGAGTGCACCTCATCTGACTTTTCAAAGGTTTACTTAAGTCATAAGACAGCAGTAGGGTAGTACTGGACCTCAAGACAATCATTCACCATTGCTTATTTGTATATCTGAGACTGGAAGACAATGCAGTTTAAGTTCTGTTTAGACTCAGATTTCCTTTTGATCCCTGCTTATGATGCTGAATTGATTTTTTGCCTTTTTTTCTTTTTCATATCCTCCACATTCTTTACACATATATTTGTAAATCTGTTACTGTATTCTGGCTAGCTTCAGTGCTTGTCCTTACCCTACCTGATAGGCATAAAGACAAAACACGTTCCAAAAGGTTCCAAGCTGGGGGTTTGAGGCTCCTATCCTATCTTGGTTTTTTTCTGGCAACCAAGATTGAGACCAGCTCTCTGAGATATGTTCTTATAAGCAATGTTTAGTTTGCATCTGAGGGGGGAGGATTTAGAAGGGCTTGAACTGGGGAGGAATTACCTCACCAATTATAATTTCAATTGTTGATTCTTGTCAAATATGTTAATTTGCAAAACCTATAAAAATTGTATACACGTTATGCTGTGTGTGCATGTTTGTCATTTTCCACCTGGCAAACTGTGCGCCTAAGGTTCCTTATAAAGGTAACCCCTTTTTATCACCCTAATTGTGTCTGGCTCCTAATTTTAGGACCAGCAAAAAAAGCATCACTTCATTTAGACTGGCAAATGTGTGATCGGTAACAGCATGGTCATAACACCTCAACTTCTAGATGAATAACTTCTGTTATTCACTGAATTCAGCATAGTGTTTTGCCAAATTCCTGATGGAAAGTTTCCAAGGCTCGGTTGGTTTTTTTCGGAGCAAACACTGGGATTCTGACATTCTAATATCCTCCTCACTGTATAATTTTACAAACACTGATATAGATTGATACAAAAAAAATTATTAAAGCTGCAGTTCAAATGAGAAGACTGCAAAGTTGTTTCTGCAGTGTTTATAATTTAATTTTTATTTGCCAGGTGTACAGATGCAGTGAAATTATTGCTTAAAATTTAAAATGTGCTTCTTATATTTTATGACAGTTTACTGAGCTTGTGCATTAAGAATACTTCTTCAGAAAGTATTTAAAATTGCATTTAACCAGTTTAATAGATACTTGTTTTCTGCTAAAATAGCTGGTTTTTATAAAGGCATACATGTGCTGGTTTGCTCTCCCAGTCATTTTATGATTAGAAGTGTGCAAACAACAAGCATTAATGTCAGTTTAAATGTTCTTGGCAGTGAGAATCTAGATATTTTTATTCTATTATGATGATAAAGCTGTGAAAATATAAAAAATACAATGAACTGTCAAATCAAGAACTATTGAAATAGTACCATAAAAGCTGGAATTCAGGTGAAACAGTGTTCATAGTTACCAGATGTTTTTATTCACTACTGATGCTCACAGAAGGGAGTCCACTTGCAAAAGATGGAGGATGTCAGCTTAATTTGTGTGAGGAAAAAAGGCTCATCCATACCAATTTTGTTCTGATGACCTTAAAAAGAGATGCTTCAGTATTCCATTACCATTTTTTTCCCTGAACCACCTAAATGCAAAAGTTTTAAGATTTTCTAACGTATTTTAAAATGATAAATATGAATGAAGACAGTGCAACAAAAAAGATGAATAAAATCAGGACCTATTCTGCATCTGACAGGATGAACTCAATAGCTCCTTGTCTTCAGTACTTAACTAGCTGGAACCATTGTTCAGCTTTTGTGCAAAACGAGACTATGCAATTCAAAAGCTTTACTTTCAAGACTTAGTGAAAATTAACTTCAGAAGCAGTGGAAACATATTAAAACCACATCAATAAATCTACACATACATGCTGAACCCAGCCATCTGTCAATTTACACGGAATTCAGGCTATCCTTTCTCCCACAGAGAGGCAGATTTTGTCTATGTCCATTTCCAAAGACAAAGAAATAGAATAATTATCTGTCAAGGGATAACTCTCTTTATAAAATATTCTATTTCAATATTTTAAAGCTCTCTGCAAGACTGAATCCAATTTTTTTTCCTGATCCTTCCACTATGGTGCATGTTTCTCTTCCCACATTTCTTTGATGCCCACATGATTCAGGAAGAAGAGAGGGGCTGCCAAAATGACCCATACTCTCTGACTCTCTAACTCTGTTACATTGCAGTAAATGAGGGAGTTGCTCAGATTTTATGAAATAATGCTTCAGCAGCTGAGACTTGGAAAGAGTAGCTTAAGTTCAGATAATACTATCTATATACCTTGTCATCAAAGCAGGTAAGATCCTTCTTCCTTAGAAAAGGAAGCTGCTGTTTGTTTTCAGTGCGTGCTGTTCAGCTAAAAAACAAAACATCCAATTTTCTCAAAGGTTCAAAAAGTTCAAACCACAAAATGCTTTTGCCCTTGAACATAAAGGTACTTAATAATTTCAGGGCACTCTCAACACTCAGGTAAAAGAACATTTTGAGAACATACAAACAAAAGTGTGGTAATGATAGGTGGTGTAAAATGAGTTATTTTGTGTCTCTAGGGTTATAAACATTAATGACTTTATATATATTCTATCTGCAGACAGTTAAATTAATCCTCTCAGCAGAAGCAATATAAATTTAGACTATATTTTCCTGATGATTTTGCTTACTTCTGATCTCCTTTAGTACATAATGTGCTGTAGATCTAAGAAAATGAATGCTTACAAGTGTAGATATTTATATGAGTCAGCAAAGCTGGCATAAAGTTGATGACACCTTGTGTGCCCAAAGGAGCTAACATTCACTGCTTAATGAAAAAAATGAAAATCTGATCTTCAGGCTGATTATAATGCTATAGATTGATGTGCCAATGAGCCTATTTCAAAACATTATCTTGTGCTTGCATAGCAATTTGTGTAACTCAGATTGCAATAAAGAACAAATATGAATATTACCCATTAAAGACACAAGTCAAAGATAACCCAACTGAAGTCAAAATATTCCTGTTCTAGCTAGTATTTGCTAATCTGCTTTAATCTTTGCTGGGTCTCTTAGGCAGCAGCTCCCTCATGCTGAACTTGGTCTTCAGTTGGATGCTGGTTGCAATTTCTACAACGAGTCTACAAGGAATGCTCCCATTGTCCCCATCATTTTACTTCTCCTTGAAAATTTCCAGTTATTATATAGGAGTCACAGTCTGTGACTTCATACCATGCCTGTATATTGCACCTCTCCGCATTATTTTGCTTTTCTTTCATCTGAGAATTAACAGAACCCAAAAGAGAAATTAAGGCATCATAATGAACAAGGAAAAAAAATCGCCTCATTGCAGAGCTATATTGTTAGAGGTATTCCTTCCATGATTGCCAGTGGGATTTCAGCATTTTACTCGTGGTGCAGATATTGAGACATGAAAGTTTCAAATTAAAGGTATTTATCAAATCAAGCCATTATTTTAGCAATGAGCGTAATTAAGGAATAGCTCTGGAAACCACTGTGTTCTGGGTAACTGTCTCAGCATGGTAAAGAGTAAAGATGAATCCTAAATGTTTCTAAGGTAAAAGCAGCAGCAATCAGTAAGTATGATGAAAGGAATGAGAAACTATCCATAGACGCAGGGATAGGGAGATGAATGATATCTAAGCAAAACTGCAGAGCGCTGTGTATTGGGGTGAGCAATTTTTCATATGGTGTTAGCAACAAACATTTGTTCTCTTTTCATTCAGTAGATTTTTTCAGGGTAAAAATCATACTTAGTAATGTCATATTTAGTAAAACAAGCTTAGAAATCCTATCAAGTTAGAAAACACATGTGAATGCTTTTAGCAGATGTATTTCATCTGGAAACATCTAGATTAACAAATGTTTTTATATTTCAAGAAAATTGCATTTTTAAATTCCCAAGTAGACAGCCTCCTTTTGGTTTGCCTCGATATTCAAACAGTCCTCTAATGGTTTACTGAAACTCATACAGAGTCTCTTACTCATTTGCTTTTTGGGGAGAGGCTAGGTCAGATTTCACATCAGATTTCACATTGTGTGAGAAGACAGTGAAGATGAGGGCTGTGCTCCCACACAGATGAGGCTGTCCTGCCAGGCAGCTTGGGTGACAGAGAATTTTGGAGGTTTCCTGAGACATAGTAGAAAAAAAAGTGTGAACTGTGAACTCTCTTATAATTGAAAGTGTATATTTGGCTAAATGATATAAGGAAGTTCAGTTTGGCTTGATTGAAAACTGTTGTATTCAGCTTTACAAGGGAAAAAAAAATCTGATTTTGGGCAAAAAATTAATCCTCAAGTAGTAGGCTATGAGGTTTCTAGTTTTAAAATTAAATCTTTCAGAAGTGCTGTTTTTCTATTGTCAACAGCTCAAAATGCAACATTTATTAAAAATATAAAAGGTTTCATAAACAAAGGCATAATCTTAGCTGGACTTGATAATTTCCTCTAGCCATGGTAGTCTATGGACAAAAGCCAGAGCCAGAATGTAGAAAGAGGTAGTTTAGTTTATTACTCACTCATGTAGCCAGTAAGATTTAAAAAGCTTTGGGCACACCACTGCTTTCTCAGATCTTCAAGGGAAAGCAGAGAGAGGATGCAAGAGTAATTGGAGTTTTGGCGTAAAAGCAAGTGTTGACAACGATGAAGTTGATGACGGACTATTTTACAAGGCAAAAGCAGTTAAATGTGAAACCCTGTCAAACTGCAGGTAGCAGGTTGCTCCTGCTGCTGTTGTGCATGGGTACTAGAAAATGGCTTTTGTCATTTTTTTGACTTTTTCTGCAAAAACCTCTGAACTTTTGAATTCGCAGCTTCTTCCTGTGTTGCTAAATAAAAGGGAGATGGGATGTAACTTCAAGCAGTGGTCTGCCTACCATTCAGACTGGCTATGCCCCATGCATGCATGCCTAAAAATTTTGTTTTGTGATGGCTGGCCCTTTCTGAGATGTTTTTAGGGCATGGCTCAGAAGACAGATGACACCATGCCCAACATCAGTATTGGGTTAACTTTTCTTTTTCAGTGTTTTGTGTTCCCTGCTGAAGTTATCTTTTACTTACATTCTCTTTGATGAAAGACAAGAAAATCTGGAATAAATACTTCTACAATCAAGTTTTGAAGAATACTCTTGTAGAAAATAATGACTTCCCCCCGCCCTCCCCCCCAGTTATTATTCTCAAATGTGATCACATATAACCTTATCTTTGAGATTTCAAATATGAATATATATGTCAGGTCTTTACCATTCAACAAGGTTTAAAAAACTTGCTATTTAAGTCAGGTAGCTTCCACTACAGACTTAGATACGCAATGAAATACAAGCTTGTAAGTCTGAAAGATCACAATAAACATCTTACTCTCATCAACAAAACCCAACCTACTTAGCTTTAGTTTAAACCTGGTCTAAAATGCAAATGGTGTTTATCTCCTTCAAGGGCCAGAGAAACTAGCTGTTTCCAGTCAGATGCACAGCTTTGAAAGGCATAGAGTACATGGCTAGTCTGTCAAAGGTACAGAGAATTTTAAGTAGTTTGGCATTATCATGGCTGTATTAAGCTGTGTTTGGTTTTATCACGTCGTGTTCTTTGACATCCTGCTTGGTGTGTGTGTGCTGCCTGTCAATCAGAGAGTCAGCATGTCATGAGGGAACTTCACTGCAGGAATTGTGCCGCTTGGAGAATTCAGATGAGCACAAGGAAGAGGAGCAAGGAATGCTTGCCAGTGGTAAGGAAAATTTTTGAGGTGAATCTCAATCTCATTAGGTGGATGGTCAAGATCATAAATAGTGATGGCATGGCAGAGAAAAAAGCTCTGGCATACTACAAAATTCTTTGAATTGGAAATGTTTTCTTTTTAAAAACTCTCTACAGTTTTTTACTAGTGAGGAGCTTAGTGAAATGAGTGAGCAGCTAAGCACAACAGTATCTTTCTAAAATAAAAAAGGTAGTTCCTGAATCATTTAAAGGATGTATACATAGCTATGTAATATATACTGAACATGGGGAATTCAGCTAAACTTCCTTTTGTGGACAACTTGTGACAAATTTGTCCTGTGCTGTGACTTGGCTGAGCATATGCAACAGCCTAATGGTTCTAGAACTTGCTTGCTATTGCATTTTGCTGAACATTTTGTCAAAACCTGTGCCTGTCTGCCTTCTTGCCTGTATGAAATTCTCCCTGCCTTGTTGGATGTTGCTATCACTCCATACGAGTAAATCAAGTGGTGGCAGGGAGTGTTCCTGGCACCTGGAAGCTGCCCAGCTACATTGGTGACACATCATGGTGGTCCATAGGATGGTTTTGCCCTTGCCAGCTGTTTCTCAGCCCATAATGGGGTCTTGTTCAGGTGTTAGCAAAAAGAAAGGAGGGACAAGTCCTAGCAAGCAATCTCAGTACAGCAATCCTGTCTGGGAGGTGAGAGGAATTTAGTCCATGGCATTCAGTTTCAGCATCATAGAGTGGTACTGCCATATTTAATTTACTTTTCCCTAGATACCAAGTTTTTCTATACCTACTACTAAGTTGCTGCTTCAATTTCTTGTCCTCAGCTTTGGAGATCAGAGTGTGACTCTTGTTCACCTTCAGAGGAACAAAGAAGAGAAATACAAGATACAGGCCACATTTGATAGTTATCTATAGTGCAAGTGATGGTAGTTTCTGCTGCACAGTTTCTCACACAATCTGGAAGATAAGAAGCACTTAAAATGTACTCAGGATTGGAGTGGACCTTTGCCTCAGTCCTTCCTCCAACTTCACAGTGATCACAGCAATAGCGACGTCGCTCTGTCCTGATGTAAATGGTTACTGTAAGTTACTTCTTCTCCAGGGCTCTGAAAAGGAGAGATGGAAATGGGAGTGTGACTGTAAAATACATACGGAGTTATTTTCAAGGTTAGTGCTAGAGGCAAGTCCAAAATCTGACACATTTTATCCAGTAATAGAAAAAATATGATTTATCTTCAAAATTGCACTAAAGCTGGGTGGTAAATTCCTTAATGGAAACTTATTTGTGGAAAAACAAAACTGGCAAGTTAAAAAGCTCTGTGGAGGACACTAGATTCCCAGATTTTTGGCTTGGGAAAATGCTAACAAATATACATGCAGCGTTGTAGTGTTCTCCCTTTGCTCTTTATGGAATTAATGTTTTGATTTACTTTTTACAATTTTGACGTGATTTTTATGGCAACTTCTTTTGAAATTTTGTTATTAAATTACCACTTAAATGTGGTAATTTAAACCAGACAGATTGAAATCTCTGAATCCCCCAAATCATCTTCAGTATGACATTATCAAACTCCAAAGAAAGACTGAAAGAAAGATTTGTCTCCTAGGTGCTGCAAGTTCTTCAATTTCCCTCATCTTATAGAGATTAGGAACAGTGAAGCTTTGTTGATGAAAAATACTGTTCTTATTTCTTCTGTCTCAGGACCCAAGGAATACTGCAAAGACTATTCCTGTTCCATTTGAAATCCAGATGCAAATAGGCAGTTTTGTACTCCCAGCTTGGAGCAGACTCAGCTCCTTTCTTGGAAAAACTGGTTGGGTGATATATCTGGGAGCTTTCAGGAAAAGGAAGAAATTTTATTGGTGATGAGAGACAACTGGATACAGAAGAGTTACTTCAGGAAAGTGAAAGCATAACTGAGCTCAAGAATTATTCATTTTAATCAGACTAGTGTTGCTTCAACAAAACATACCAAGTCTTTTCTGGTTTTGTGATATTTAATTAAATTTGGAAGGTTAGAGAGTAAAGGTATGTTTCCCAATTAACCTTTACCTCATTAAAATTTCATTCTAAGTTTTAAACTGTTCTTGAGAGTACATGCTTTAAAGCACTATCTGGTCATTTTATTTCCTGGTATAGTTGCTACTCATCAGAACTTAAAACCAAGGTATCTTTATTTTAAATACTTTGGGAATTCATACTGTTCTACATATATCACCAGTGATAGGTGTCATATTGTATATTTTACATATGCAGAATAATTATCTGATTGAGTGTGATTTTTGCTTGATGTAAAGAAGACTTTCCTTTGTATCTTAACAGAAGTTGTAGCAGGGCATGATATGACTTATAAAGAGCTAACATTTCAGAAAAGAAGGCTTTTGAAGAACACAGCCACAAAGATAAAATACTGACACTGCTTTTCTTCTACCTGGGAGAAATCTGGCCCAGAACTCAATTTCCCTCTGAGATCTTGGGTATGGTTTTCTTGAACATCTGTTGGGTTGAAGTTGCTAAAATTGAAGGGAGAATAGGAGCATGTTTTAGTGTAGTTTGAAACTTCTATGGTTTGTGGGGCTTTTTTCTGTAAGTGGAATTATTTTTTAAGCTATTGGCAGAAGTAATTATGAGAAAGGCAGATGTCATTTAAACAGGATGAGAGTTACGTGTCACCAACATGATTATGAACTTTGAGCACCTGTTGTTTCACCAACTGCAGAAAATCTGACCAGAATTACGAGTGCTATGGTAACAAAGAGAACTCAGACCAAGATGTTGCAAAGCCATTAGTGAAGGGCAGAGGCCTATTGAATCTACAGGTCTGGAGGTGATGCAACATGTGAAATGCAAGATGATGCTTCAGGCCAATGTCACAAGACCAATGTGATTAGTCTTTACAAAATGATGGTGTATTACCTTCTAAAATAACCTTGTTCATTCAAATTTTGTGTTGTTTTAGACCAAAATCTTTTGAAAACAGATTTGGAAGCTTACTATCTTCTTATGTAGAACCAAATCTATGCTATAATATTATTCTGAGTATTATGCTGGAACAAGGAGAAACCATTCACAAATATTTGATTTGGAAAAAAAGATTGCAAAGGAGAGGAACTAGTGGATTTTGCACAAGGACAAGGTAGCCATCTTCACCCTAAGAGAGATTTTGGCAATCTTCATCCTTCATCCTAAAATCATCTTCCTGGATTGAGAGGTATAAAATTAACTTCTTTAAATTTACTTGTATTCTGAGCATAACTCCTGTTAATGCTGATGAGAAATGTACTGAACTTACTGGGGATGAAGTTACTTAATTCTCCAAAGCAGCTTATATTTCTTTTTCATAGCTGTGATCATTTCCTTCCTCTACCGTAATTATATTCCATGCTATATAGATCTCAGCATTTTATCTCAGAGTTATCCTACAGAATAAAATTCTCAATAATTTTTTTCCAGCAGTATTTCTGTAATCACATCAGAAAATTTCTATTCATTTCAAACATCAGAAAG
Source organism: Eopsaltria australis (assembly GCA_034509425.1). Lineage (NCBI taxonomy): Eukaryota > Metazoa > Chordata > Aves > Passeriformes > Petroicidae > Eopsaltria > Eopsaltria australis. The sequence continues at coordinate 1,758,849 of JAVTVJ010000056.1, forward strand.
AAAGAAAAAATAGTTTTAATTATTTTTTAAACAATTCTATATTTTTTTTCCTGTTGACATTAATAATCTATGTGAAAAATTTGAAAAATACAATTTTGCATTGATAGCTGACTCTGTTATGATCTCAGTTTGTTATCATACGTAAGTTTAACATTTTTTGAAAGTATTTCTCAGACAGGAGTTTAACAATAAGATGTTTTAAACAAAACAATAGTAAAACCAGGCAATTGCAAAACATAAACCACATTTATGTTCACTTGAGCTGAAGATACTTAAAGTCAACCTACTACTGAGCTTCTTGTAATGCAATAAAAAATTTAGCGTTATACATGCATGATTTTCTTCTTACTGTTTTTATGTCTAAGAACCTTTGCAATTTTAATCTGCTTAAAATTATACAAGAGTTCATAAAAACATTTATTTACTTTATACTTTTTGTGTCATGTAGGCAATATCTAGGTCCTTTTTGAATACATGGGAGTTTATGGAAAATAAAGCTGTACACCAGCCCTTGTGAGACATGCACAACTGGGTTTGCAGAGGGCTGGCACTGGGCAACCTCCTGGCACTGGCTCATGCTGTGAATTGCCTGGTGAGAAATGAAAAGGGGAAAAAAAACCCCCTTGGTTTCTTAAGTTAGTTTTCCTTTAGGTTACAGTGTGAAGAGAAACTTCAAATTTATCTGGCCTTGAGTTTATTTCCTTAGGCTAGCCTTGGTGCAGGTGCACAGTTGCCTGCTCCTCTGAAACCCCTTTGGGCTTAAAAAATGTCTTCACTGCAGCAAACCAAAGTCTCCCAGAAAACTGAAAGGACACCTTAGTTCAAAAATCTTTGCTTTTGAGTCTTTCTTCTCTAGAACTGTAAATGGATACAGAAAACTCCTCTACAGAGGACTTTTTCACAGGAACTATCTGGGAGGATCTTGATTGTCCCATAGCTACACTGGCAACAACATGGTGCAGCCTTCAGTGCTACCACTTCTCCCTGTATAGAAAACATCACAGAAAAAATTATTTCATGCCAGGTAAGGTTTAGCCATCTTGCTTTTCTTCCTTGCTGTTCACTCTGTAACACTGGTAACCTTCACGACTTCCACAGCACTTTAAAATGTCTGCCATTTTTACCTGGAAATGTATCTCATGGTATCCTGTGATATGAAAGAAATCAAGTTTCTACTAAAGAGCCTTGAAACTGGGGAGAAAAAGACAACAAAACTTTGCATACATTTAGCTTTTTGAGGCAGAGAAACATGCAAATATGCCAGTTCCATAGGTTAATAATCCAGTGCACAAATTAACTGAGGCTCAATATGTGGTTTTAAGACCCAGAGGTTATTAAGCCAATCAATGAAAATTTTAGAATTCACTATTCCTCTCTGAAAGATCACTGTTGAAAGGTATTAAAATAACAGGACTACTACAACAGTATGCAAAGCAAGGGTTTACAAAGTCTGTTGTGCTCACAGAGAATGTTTTCTCAATGATTTCCTCAGCCTGAGCCAGCGTTCTCGATGTTTCTGAAAGATACAGCAGGATACAAAAAGCTTAGAAAGAGCTTAAGTTCCTAATACATTTTTGTCAAATAAATCTAGATAAAGTCTGAGCAGCAAAGCAATGACTCAGGACCATTTCTAGACTCCTAGGGCCAAAGGCAGCACCCCAGACAACTTGTGGATATGTGAATCCCTACAGCAGATTTCAGCGTGTTGGCAGCAGGCAGAGGGTGGCTGGACTGCCAAATGCATCTCAAATGGAAAGGCAGCTCCCTTGTCAGAGTAACACATGCACTGCCAAGAGGGAAGATGTTTTATAGCTAGGGGTGGACCTAGCTGTTCCAGAGAAGGTTGTTCCTGTGGAGATGGGATTGCTAAGCTATCCACAAGTATTGTTACTTCTTTCACTATGTAGTCATCAGGCCAAGAAGAAAAGCTGTGTAGAGATTTCTGCTTCATGAATCCTCTCTGCTTGTTTGTTTCCTTTCTACATAAATCCATCAAGGACTCTTTTTTTTTTTTTTTTTTTTTTTTGCTTTGCTTTTCTTTAAATGTTGATACTTTTCAGTCACATGGGGCCCTGATTTTGCCTCAAGTCACTGAAAGCTGCAATAATGTAAATGCAGATGTTTTTAGCAGTATTTCTATTCACTAGAGACTAAAAGATCTGTAAACCCACATAATGTATTGTTTTAAATCAAAATTATACCAGAGGATTCCAGTTTTGTCTAAAGCTACTAGAAAGCACAGAAATTTGTATTTTCTTATATTTAGTAGTCTAATGGGATTCCTTGAATGTTTGAAGTCAAATTGGTTTGGGATGATTTCTTAAGTAAACACAGACTTTACTTCAAGATTGAAATTAGTTTTTTGGAAACTATAGTACTAGAACTATGGCATTGACACTGACAATTAAGATAAGAGATATCCTTTGCACAGAAATTTAATGAAAAGAATTGCTATAATGTATTTCAAAATTACAGTATGATCATTTGTTTTCATTCTTTATAACCATCACATGGCATATTTTTCCAGAGGTGCTACCTAATTATGTTGTAATTAAATGTGATTCATCAAATAGAACTGAAGACAAAACTGGCAATCAGTGAGTCTTTTTCATTCCCAGAATCTGTAAAATAGGTGTATCTTGTAATTAGTTTACAGATGTTTACTTTTGAACAAGTAAATCAAAATTATAATAATTTTCTCCTCATCATCTGGTAGAATATTTTAGCATATATATGCAGCACATAACAATGGCTTCTATGGGTGGGACTACCAGAAATTATCACAGTAGCCACAATAATCATAATTATTCAGAGGATTTCAAAATATAATCTCTTTCTGAAGGTAATGAATAAGACTAGGTTAAGTCTAGAGGCAGTATAAGAAGCTTATTTCTGTTCGTGCACACTAACTATAGCTGAAACGTCATAGAATCATAGAATGTTTTGGGTGGGAAGGGACTTTAAAGATCATCCAGTTCCAACTCCTCTTCTGCGGGCAGGGAACCTTTCAGTAGGCCAGGTTGCTCAGAGTGCTGTCCAGCCTGGCCTTGAAGATTGCAGCTGCAATCAAATATTTTTTAAAATTATTTTTAATGCTGATTGAGTTTACTTTCCTATGTAAAGTTAAGGTAATACTATTGGCAAACCATACTCAGTATATTGATTAAAGTGCACTTCCTTGGGAGTATTTGTGGGCTTCAGTTGTCCTTCTGCTAGAAGGGTTTGACTGTGCTTTAATTTCACTGGCTGTAATTGCACAGGTTTTGGGTAACTGAGAGAAATGGGTTGGTTTGTTCCCTGGGCTGCTCAGCTGCAAAAATCTGAACAGACTTAATGTCTGTGTGCTGTGTACACCAAGCTGTAGTTTCGGCCCAGTGCTCTGCTCATGTACAGAAGGAAGAGGCTCTGCCTGTCACCGCTGTTTTGGGGATGTCCCAAGCATGTGGGAATCTGCCATACACACACTAACACTGGTGGGCTGTGGGTCTGCTTGCTCCTTCTACAGGGACCAAAAAAAGGCAGGATCTGATGGCAGAATAACCCTTGGGATTAGGGCACTTGTGGAAATAGCTATCACATTTGTCTCCCCAAGACAAGACCAAAGACAGACTGAATGTCAGTGTGGCAGCTGGCCCCTGGCCCCTCCCGTCCTCCTGCCTGACACCAACTGAAGGCAGGAGAGCCTTCTCAGAGAAAAGGAAAACTTAGATATTTTTTTTGTTTTGATTGCTGGAAGTATATTTAGCCCAATCAAGCTTAAAGCAGGCAATGATGAGCTATCCTATTTATTTATTTCTTTCTGCTAGAAAATAAATTTGTTTTCTTTCTAAATACAGACCCAAACCAATCCTATTCCTGTCACTCACTGTGCTTTCCTATATTTACCCACCCACACAATCTATTTGAAGGTACAACCACCTGTAGGACTCTACTGATTTTCCCAGACTTTGCAAAGGCTGACTGGCAAAAAAAAAGCCATCTTAAGTAATCACTGTTTAGGGTTTTCTTTCTTTTTCCTCTTCATTTGTTTAAAGATCATTTGTCTGAAATCTAACTTTTGTAATTTCACAGCTATTCCTGCTCTTTCAGTAGCAACAAATTGTTCATTTTTGTGACAAACTATTTCCAGGACAACCTGCTATGATTTGACAGAAAATTACAGCTGAAGAGAGGATGAAAGAGAAGGAGCAGATGATAACTCACAACCCCACAAACAATCCTGTTGTCATGAAAAGTATGCCTATTAATAGCTATAAAGATGAAGGAAAACAGGTACCATTTACAATTTTAAAAGGATGGTTGCAAAGCTGAAGATTTTCCTAAGGACATTGAGCTGCTTTTTGATAGTGATAAGGCACTATCAGTTCTGAAAAACACCTGGCAATAGGCACTGAAGCAGGAGATACACCACAGGCAGACAGGGAACACTCTTGAAGCTTAATCACATGCAAATTGGAGATTAAGAGATTACAACTGACTGCAGTGAACGTGAGGAATATGGTGTAACGCCTTCATGTATCTTCACTATTAATTCCGTATTAATCTTAGTGTGAATCATTCAGAATTGGGAAGAAAAACCAAAGAAGCCTCGACTTCTCTGCTGCTGAGATCCACAGAGCCATTTACAAAGTTAAGGGTTTTGTTACAAACACATCTGTGTGTGCTGGAGGAGGTTAAAATGTATTTCCAAAGGTGGCTTGCACGGTAGAAGAGCTTGCAGGATTTTGGGGGCCGTGACTGAGGTGGGGTGTACCACACATCCAGCTACCCAGGCCATAAGGGTCTGAAACTCTGATGCTCTTGCTCTGTCTGGGACTGGATGATCATGCCCTTGCCAAGAACACACACAATCTTTAGTGATGACCTGTGCCTCCCTGAAATCTATTCTGAAATTTGTTTAAGACAGAATAAAATGTGCATTTGCAAGGAATCAACTTCCTTTATTTTATGACACAGAAGACAGCCGATGATTACTAGTACAAGAATAGACTGCAGGTGTGCATGTGGATTGTCCTTTATAATATTATCTCTGTCATGGATTCACAGGGATACAGACCTGTAACCAGGAAGGACCATGATGATAAATGATCTGTTGTACTATTTTGAAAAAAAAAATGCTTCATTTCTTTGTGCCCTCTCTGCTCATCTGTGACATCATGGTAATCAGAGGCTAAGTTCAACTTAATATTTCTCAAGGAAACTGCTGGAGCTAGTCCAGAGGAGGCCACAAAGATGATCAGAGGGCTTGAATGCCTCTCCTTTGAGGAAAGGCTATGAGACTTGGGATTGTTCAGCCTGGAGAAGAGAAGGGTTCAGGGTGACCTAGCAGCCTTCCAGTACCTAAGGAGGGCCAACAAGAAGTCTGGAGAGGGACTTTTCCCAAGGGCGTGTAGTGATAGGACAAGGGGAGTGGATTCCAGCTAAAACAGGGTAGGTTTAGGTGAGATATTAGAAAGAAATTCTTTATTGTGAGGGTGGTGAGGCACTGGAACAGCTTGCCCAGAGAAGTGGGTGCCCCATTCCTGGAAGTGTTCAAGGTCAGCTTAAATGGGGCTTTGAAGGCTCACAGCAGGGGGATTGGAACTAGATGGTCTTTAAGATTCCTTCCAACACAAAATGATCTATGATTTTCTGATTCATTTATGGTGAGATGGATTTCTTTCATTTTCTCTTTCTGTGCATGTAAAATAATTAGTAGGATGTATGTACTTACTAGTTGTACTAAGACATTAATCCTTGGTGCCTAGTTCAAGGTCATCCTACTTTGAAATTTTGAGTATGGTTACTTTGACAAGGGATATAGTGTTATAGAGACAAACTGCAGACAGCCTTGGCCTGGATACATAATTTTTGTGGAACCTTGGCCAAATTATTTAACACTCTCCCCTACCATGCCCCACCATGATTTCAATTTGTGAAATGAGTTCAGATATTGTTTCTTTCTTGTATGAGGATGAAAAACACTTCTAGGTCATAATAGAACATATGGGTTATATTCTTAGCTCAGGGTAATGAGGGATGTGGCATTGTTTATTTGTGCTAACTGAACATCTTTTTCCTGAGGTAGAAAATATTTATCCATAAAAATACTTTCTTCATCACTGCTAAATATATTAAAGGATTTTTCCACTCCAGTTTGTTCTTCCTTTTCAACCATCATATATAGGTAATAGTGTAAGTTCATTTTAAAATTTTTATAAATTATTTTCTTCTAGTTCCAGAAATACAAAATTTCTGAATTCAGAAAAAAAACATATTGTCGTAAAAAATAAAAATGAAGATTAATTTAGGCCAACTGATCATCATTTAGTGGCCAAAAGGAAAGGGTCTTATTTATACAGTAGCATTTCATTCATGCTTATCAGTAAATTGTTTTTAGACAATGTGACTAGAACTGGCAGCCAAGTGATCACAAATAAGAGAATTGTAATTATTCTGTCTTTTATACAAGAATGAATGCAATGAAGGGATTATGTCCATATTCTTTCATAGCAAGAATAGCCAATAAATTACCAGCCCCAGGAATCTCTCAGCTGGATGCAGGAAGCAGTATTGTGTTTTTGTAAACAATTCACCTGTATACCAACTGCCAGCCTGACACTGAGGGAAATGAAAAACATTTTCATCAAAAACTTTATTCCCTTGAATGAAATTCTGGGAAAAAGTGTTGTGTGAGACTTGTATTAGTAGGGAAGAAAGATAACCCCCTAAAATAAACTACTCACAGGCATTATTTACAACCAGAAGCTACTCTGGCAGAAAATTTCTATTGAAAGCCCAAATGATACCACGGTTATTACAACAGGCATTTCATTCAGTGTAGAAAAGGATTGCTTTAAAGACATCTTGTAAAATATTCTTCCTTGGCAAAGAAATGAGTGTGTAGAGTTAAACAGACCTGCATTTTCCTCCAATGTTGTAGATAGAAATGGTGAATATATGCAATTATCTTCATATTGCAAGCACAGGTTCAGCATGGGTGAGGAGCTAAAAAGCTCAAAAATGACACAGTACTTACATCCATTCGGAAATGACAGGAACATTGAGAAGGAGACAGATAGGACCCAGTCATCTGCTGATGTAACCTGACAGAGCTCCACAGAAATAAGTGGAGCTATTGATTCAGGCCAGCAGAGGAGCTGCTCAATGAGTGCAGTGCTTTGAGACTTGAACTTTTCTAAGATTATGGTAATTGCAAGTGCTGTGGATACTTTATTTTTTTTTTCTTCAGATCTACATATGTATTTATTTCTTCTGAAACCTGCTTGGCATCTCATAAAAATCAGAAAAAAATCTTACAGTTTCTAATCTGTCAGTCCCTTTTTACGGCAAAACTCTCAGCACTCAGGCTTCGGTGAGCTTTCAGCCTCATTACAAACTCACACTCTCTGTTGAAAGGAGCCATTTACTGTACATGTAAATGCATGCTGAAGCTGGTCACTGCTGCTAGTGGGCTGGACTCTTCACAATTTCACTTTCATGACTCAGAAGTGCACTGCAGTCTGCCTAATACCCTATAGCCCACAGACCTGGTAGGTGTGCTTTTAGCAACCTGCTGTACATTAACAGCTTTGGTGCTCCAGGAAGGTGCCTAACTGTATGCAATTTTAAAGTATTCTTGTATCTCAGTTGGAAGTACTTGATTTCCTTTTGATCTTGCCTCTTTTCAACAAAAAGAGTGCAGAAAAGTATCTGGGGCCAAAAGGTTTCACACAGTGCCTTATCAATGACAACTATCAATGACAAGACATAATGGTTCTTTATGCCAGTATCCTAATATTGTCTCAGTCAACCATATTCCAGTGAAGTGTAAGGCTGTGTTGGGGAAGATTTTAAAAAAAAGTTTACATGTGCTGCTTATATGCTATACATGCTTCTAAAATTCATAGAGTGTCAAAGAATCAGAATTACTGAAATCCTAAGTAACTTAGATTTTGAACACTTCATAATGGATAAGGAACACTTCTGATTAGGCTTTTGTGCCTCTGGATGTCACTGTTGTTTTGCAATAATATAAACAATGTTATTTGACAAAGCAACAAATGGAAATAGTATAATCGTCACCATCTTATGTTTGTTAGAAAGTACAAGGCTGATCACACTGGCAGTTTGAGATCTACCATTAATTCAGTGTAAGGGATGAACAACTGAATATGTAAAATAGTGCTTTCTTCAGTTTAATATTAGGTGAAAAGTAAAAACCCCTATCAACTTCTCTGATGTCCCAAAATGCATTTCTTTGGAAGCATTTAAAATGGAAAATGAGCCTTCACTGCCCTGATGGGGTCCTGTCAGAATGTGTCCAGGATAAATATTGGCTTATGCAAGTCAGAACAAATGGTGATACGTGTGAGGAGGAGGTAAGTGTCAAGAACCATTCACTACTGCTGCTGCTCACGGCTGCTTGAGAGGGGTGGAACTTACTTTTCCCAAGTAAAGCTGTTATGCATTTGTTACAAAATTGGGAGCAAAAAGAAGGGAGGGAAAAATAATACCTTTCTCTTTTATAGACCCTTGCAGAGCAAACTGTTCTACTGTGTGAAATTGCATACACAGTTAAAGGAGATTTAGTGATTAGGAAGGTTATTTTTCAGATTCATTAATGGCTGCAATTGCCTCAGTTATTTACAATAAAATAGGATGCACTATGTGCAAAAAGCCTTCCTTGTAACAAAGCAGATTCATCAAAAGTTTGTAGGGCAAGTGGAGAGGGACAGGTAAATAAATAAAGGAGTGTAGATTTTTTAAATGTCTCTGATCTTTAGTTTTTGTTGTCAATTTAATAAATGAGAGTGGCTGTCTTTTGTTGGGAAATATCAAATATTAAATATAAATAGAACTAGAGTATTTCCATAAAAATAGGGACATCATTTTTTTAGAATCCTTGAATTTCATTTGATCTAAATCTGAATAGGAAATTTTGCCTCAAAGAGGTCTAGGACATAGCGGTCAGGAAACGTACTGGCGTTCTCTGTTTTGAAATCAGTAGCCACTGGCTTCAGTTTGGATAGAATTTCTTCTTTACAAATGGATCCCATGGGATCCCACTCAGTCAGGGTCACACTTACTTCCATGAGCAATTGTTGTGGTTTAACCCTATCTGGTAATGAAGTACAAAGCAGCAGCTTGCTCACTTCCCTCTGCCCTGGCCCCCCTGGTGAGGAGAAAATAAGGAAGAAAGGCATGGGTTGAGGTAAGGACAGATGAATAACTGAAATAAATGAAATAAAATGCTGATATTATTATTAATAATAGCAATAATAATACTAATGAAGAGATACAGAAGACTAAACCCCACGAAACTCAAGTGATGCACATTAGTTTCTCAGCACCCACTGACTGATGTCCAGCCCATCCTCAAACAGCGACTGGTGCCTCCCAGCCAACCCCCCACAGTTTGTATACTGAATGTGCCATTTTGTTATATGGAATATCCCTTTGGCCAGTTCAGCTCAGCTGCCCTGGCTGTGCCCCCTCCCATCTGCTTGTGCCCCTACTCACTGGAAGAGCATGGGAAACTGAAAAGTTCTTGACTTAGAGTAAGCACTGCTCAGCAACAGCTGAAACACCAGTGTGTTATCAACACTCTTCTCATCCTAAATCCAAGAGACTGCTCTGTACCAGATACCAGGGAGAAAATTAACTGTATCCCAGCCAAAACCAGGACAGCAATGAATTAAAGTAAATCCAAAGTACTTTTTGCTATCACACCTCAGCTAGACTTGAGCAAATGTATTAAATCACTCACATACTGTAAAGAAGATGCTATTTTTAGACCGTAAATTCCTTTTCCCCATAGCAGGGTGCTAATGTCACATCATGTTATGAGGGTGGGTTTTCATTGTTTTATCTTCTTTAAAGCTTGCAGACAAATATCTTACACATTTCTTTTATGGTTTTAAGCTGCTGCCATTACAAGGCTGATTAATAAGGCTTTATGAGCTAATTAATATGCTTTTATCTATATGAGCTTTTATCTTTATGTGACTAGCAGTTCTATAACATTACAGGAAGCTATTTATTTTCAAATTAGCAATGTCATCAAGACCTTTTACCACACAGCTAAGTCAAGGTTCTGGCCTGCCAGGTACATAGAGGGTAGCTCAAACTGTTCAGTGCTTGCTGTACATGTTATGCTGATGAGTGAGTGTGATGATCTCTGTTCCTTGATGTGAATGCAGCAGTTTATTCTCCCAAGCATAAGTGATGATGGAATTCTTGAACATTGAAATGTAGGATGAAACAGTCAGTTTTTAAAGTAGTGATGGCAGTAGGAGTATTAATGAATGTGCTTATTGGGCAAAGTGTTGGTGTGCCTGGGCCAGTCCCTTCTGATACCTGTGTCTGGACCTGGGTCCTGGCCACCCAGGAACATCTTCAGTACATCCAGTTGCTCTGCCCAAGATTCTGTGCAGGGCGTGTTTTGGGAGGTCACAGCACCAGGCTGATGTGGATCTCCATTTTTGATTTGTGTTTTGTCCAAATCCAGTATCAGTGCTGAATTACTGGGCAAAACACTGAAAGCTCCCTGTGAAAAGGAACAAGGCACAAATATTTATATTACTGTGGTATATGAGACCTCCACAGGGTATGGGTTAGTCTCAGCCCTTGGTAGGGGACTAACCTGTAGAAGGAATTTCTTCCTTCACTTAAAATCTCATCAGTTACAAAAAGAGAGAGGTTATAGCACAGCCATGAAGAACGAGTTCTGTCTTGTTACCACCGTGACTTCAGCATTTATTTGCATTCAAATGTATTTCAGGACATTTACAGGGGGAATTATTTTGAAGTACTAATTTTGTAATCTTTAAACCATCCAATGTCTCAAGTCTGTCTTTCATTTGAAATGACTGGGCATTGTCAATACCAAGATGCCACTACAAATTTTTAGACTTTAACAAAAAGATGTTATTTTGATGAAAATTATATTTAGATTCTCTGGGAAAAAATTGCTTGTACTGATAACTCAGCTAATTTAAATCACAAAAATAATGTTAGTTGCGAAAATAAATATTACTATTATACTACTTGTACCAAAAAACCTTGTTTTTTTACTCTACTGCAGTTACAAAGTTACAGATAAGTAACTTTAAAAATTCCTTAGATTTGCTTTAAAAAGAGTTTTGATTTAGATGCCTGAAAAGTACAAAGAGTGATTTCTTTTAAGGTTAGAACTGATCTGACTTTCTTCCATTAATGTTAAAATATCTAATTCTGGACAATTACACAAAGGGATTAAAAACTGTAATATATCTAGGGGAAAACACTCACAAAAGGATGGGAAGGAATTTATGTGGTATTTGTGCAACTATCATACGAGCTTTTGAAGGATTTCTATTGTAATTCAAAATTAGCTGAGCATAAGTTAATGGACTCTTAAAGTATTATCCAAAGCTTATTGTGATAGACCATACCAGCCTCCTTTTAAAATGTTTTTTAATAATATCAACTACAAGATCCCTGAAGACATGATATTTCTAGGCTTAGTATTTCTTCATCAAATATTAAAATAGGTCAAGCAATTTGGTTTCAGTTCCTTTTCTGTTCATGCTCCTGCTGTAGTGTGCATACCAACTAGAGTGCATTATGTAGATTTACCAACTGTTGAGTTCTCTGCTTTGTTTCATTATGTTGTTTATTTTGCAATCTGTACTGAGAGTGGAAGAGCTGCAATTACACACCCAGGAACCCTGATATTTACTAATTCCATAAAGTTAAGGTCATCTTCTGTAGCAATTAGAGAATAAATTAATTTATCAGAAGTCAATCTTGCAGATGGAGGTAATCCATAATGAAAAGACTGAGATGAGAACAAATGGCTCAACAAGGTTCTTAGTTGCATGATTAAACTACTAATATCTTACAGTATAAGTAGCAATATGTCTCTGTGGATCAAAATATGTGTTTCCCAGGAAATGTTTGCATTTGTCAATTGGAATTTGGCTAAATTGAGGCTCAAAATTTTATTCTTAGAGCCAAGTAGTCAAAGACAATACCCAAAAGGCAAATATTCCTCCCTCACTTTCCAAGTGAACAATTTTCCACACCACTTGTTTTATTTCTGTGGAGAAACAGGGATGAAGCATGTTTAAAGCTTAATTCCATCAATCAGCATTAAGTTATGTACAGAGTTTTATAAATACTAGACAGGATTCAGACCAAACAGGTCCATGTTAGAAACTTAGCTTTAGTTGAGTATAAAGAAACGTGACCCTTCAGACATCTTTTATTTAAAAACTGAATGTACAAAGCAGTGCACAGAAAGGAAATTCTTAAGGTAGATATTTAGAATAGAATAAAAATCTTTTGATGTTTCAAAAATAAAGCTGCACACATCTTTTAGACATAGAAGCTGGCATGAGAAAAGGATTCTTAGAGCATGAGTTGCAGCGAAGACATGAAAGTGTGTGACTTTATATCTGTAGTTCACTGGTAACATTGTTAAGTGTCTTCTAATACCTTTTGTTACAGAGTAGCAAAATGCTACTGTCATTGATTTCATCAAAAGCAAGATCTGGCAGCAGAGCTGCTGCTACGCAGTACACAAGGTTAAGGGATAGTTTGGCATGCTTGGTTTTTATTCTAAGCAATCTAATATTTAGCAACTTAACAACTTAGGAGGCTGTGTCTTTTGTTTTGAGAAATGTTTCAGGAGTTGTACAGAGCAATGTCCTTGATACAGGAGCGGGATCCATGAAAGAGTATGTCAAGTGTAGTTTGGAGTCGGCAGACTAAAATTATCCATGAGTCTTTGATTTAATTTTGATGCCAGAGACAATCTTTGTTCTGATATTTATCACAAAGACTGTCAAGTCCTTGTCAAGTAAAAGTAAAATCATCTGTTTCAGAGTGCCCCTTTGCCAATACTGGCATATTATTATCTCGGCTTACCTTTCTTCTGTGTATTTGCTTTTGTTTCTGGCAATTTAAAATGCTTATCATCATAATTTCAAAGATGCCTTATTGGTAATTATATATTCCAAGATGAGCTGCCAGCTATTCTGATGAAATTTCTGAGTATCACTATGAGTAAACTTAGATTTATTTATTTTACTAGCTCACTGAGGAATAAACGTCATGATTATGTTCTTGTCACTCAAATAAATCTCAGATTTATTTCCATGCCAAGCACTGTGAGACAAAAAGGCACTCATTTTTTGAATGGTGACTATGACCACCAAAATAAAAGAGCCATTCCTTAGGAAAAGACTTGATTCAACATCCCTGCAAGTCTTTTGACTTGCAGATTTTGGATCATGGTGTAAGTGTGCAGATTCAAGGACCCAACTGTTACAACAACTTCGTGTCTTTTTACTGCCTGCCTTATTACATCTTGGTTGCAAATTGTGGCCAAGATTACATACTAAGAGCTTTTGTGGAAGGATTATAGTTTCTCATGTATGTGAAGTATTTTTCAAGTTTCTGTTGGCTCTAAAATAATTAACAATTGTAAGATAGAAAAGTGAATAACCTGAGTACTAATAACTGCAACTTCATTTGTGAATCAAATTTTAAATATTAGAAAATTGCAAAACTACTTATGCAAATGAAATTGCCCCATCTCACTGGCTATAATAATCCTACTCAATTATGTTACTGCTAAGACATATACATTTATTGAATTTAGATAAATGCGTGCAGTTCTTCAAAGGCTTTGTGTAATTGCTTCTAGATTTGCCGTCAGCTGTACTTGTCTTTGTGATTGTATCTGTACTTGGTAGGTTTTCATGTTGTAATTGTATGTTAATTGTTTGTGATTGTATCTATGAGGTTTTTATGCAGTAATTTTGAATGGCAATTGTCTGATTGTACCTTTGATGAAAATGTTACTTTTACCCTGAATGTACTTACTAACAAGCAATTCACATAAACCAATATATGCTGGAATAAAAATCATATAAATAAAATGGGAGGGCATTTCCACAAAGATAACACATTGTGAATTATAAAGGTAACTACTTCAGTAATTTATAACTTTGCACTTCAGTTTATTCTGACAAAGAAAAGATGGTTGAGAGAGGCAGGTAACTACTGTATGACTCAGAAGCTTTGAGGGTTTTCACAACCTTTTTGCTTGTTCCTCTGTGCAAATTCCCATATGCACTCCAGCTAATTATATCAACTTTTACAAGATACTCAGGGGCCACTGTCATTTCTTTCAATGCAAAAACACAGCATGAGAGCAGAGCCAGAGCCAACCCAGCAGGCCGGCAAGCATTTTCCTGGGTACCATCCAGTGGCAAGAGCTTTGGTGTGAGTGGACAGCAGGCACCCTTCTGCTCTTGTTAACCAGGAGAGCCTTGCTATAAGCCTGTTCCGTCCAGGTAATTTTGGTAGTGAGTGTTCTGAATGATTTGTGTTGCCAAAACATCTCAAGGCTCTCAGTACAGCCCTGGAGCCACCAGGTATTTTCAAGACCATATGTAAACATGGTCTGGCTGCAAATAATGACAAATTATAGGCATGTTCCATAAATTCTAGTGTATCGAATATACTTTCACCCAAGAACTCATATATGGAAGACAAAAGCTAGTTTATTGTCAGTAGTAGTAGTTTTAGAATTAGATTTTTTGTTTGCTTATTTAGGCAAAACATCAATACTAAGTTAAAGTAACAAGCCAGGCTCTTCTAATCAAGGTTCTGCTTGAATAGAAATGTCTCAAAAGACTTAATCAAATATATCAGTATTTACAATTCTCCATAGTTTAGAATTTCCTCAAGCCACTGGATATTGTGAAGCTCAGCATCATGATGAATTAGAATGGTTCCCACATTTCACAGATGTCCTGAATCTGGTAAAAGGGAGGGAATTAAATATTTGTGGCTAAGAGGCTTTCAGATTTATTTCTTTAACACTGAAGAAGTTAAAAAACACCACCACATCAAATCTCTGCACCTCATCCATCTGGAAAGGTTTCTGGAGTCTCCTGCAGACTTCATGAGATCATCAAGCAGTGTCTCTGTGAGGCTTTGTCCCTTCCCTGATGCTTTGTAGCCACGACATTGGGCTGTGGGAGTTTTAACAAGACAAATAGGACTGAAAAGAATGAGCAGAAGGAGGAAGTAATCAGTGAATCATAGAGATTGGTGTGCTGCTGTGCTGCCTTCTAGCAAAAGAGAATTCTAAGTTTTAGTCTATTTTTAGAATCACATCTGTGTTTTACCTTCTACTAGCAGACCAGACCAGAAAACCTTTTACAGAAGCAATATGTACCTGTACTTTCTGAGCAAGAGGGATCAATTGCTTGCTACCCCTACATGGTGGGTTACCCAGCTTGTTGCATAGCAAAATATTCTTCTTACAGGTTTTGAACTTTGTATAGTTGAGGAAAGGAACAAAATCAGTGTCTCCATTCATCTAAGACATCTCTAATCATGTGACTTCTGTGCAAAAATATTTGAGGTTTAAAAAAATTATTAACAACAATAGTAGTTTTGCTTCCTTTCGGATCACAAAACCCACAAAAATTTTTTACTGTAATAAGAAGATAAGGGATTGGTGTTTTCCATCTGAACTATTTTTGAAGAATTTATCCCTCCTTTGCCTAATTGGAAGAGTCCTGAAACTGAAACAACAAGCCATGCACAGCATTTCTGTGAGAAAATTATCTCATGCCCACATGTTTAAAGGTCTGGAACTCCAGAGAAGTTTGTATTATGTCAAGTGAAATCCACTTTTTTTCAGGAGATCAGCAAAAGGTTTTCTCATGCTCTGTTATGTACAGATGCCCGAGCCTCCTGCAGTGTTCTGCATTCATAGATCTCAATGTGCTCCTTGGGAAGAGGGCAATTTCAAACCTGAGGGGAACAGCTTCTCCTTTAAACTTCACAGCTGGCTGTGCTAAGAAGCCCATGTTCAAACCAAAAATAAGCATCTGCTTGAAGAGTGTATATGTGAGTGCTAACAAAAAAAGGAAGGGAAAATGTAGGTTAACATCTAAGCCAGTTTGAAACTCAGTGTGAGCATTTGTTTGTGTACATTGGTACAGGCAGATCTTCATCAAGCAATAAACTCTTCCAAGGAAACTCTGCCCTAAATATTAATGTTTGCTTTTAATTGTTTGCACTAATTTACTGAGAATAACAAAAATTTTGCCATTTTAAGTAGCAACAGTAAATTATATATCATAGATTCATAAAATAATCTATGTTCACTGACACTTGATTACTTCATACTAATTGGTTTAGTAAGTACCAATTATATCCCTAAATGGTTTTCTGAATGTTAATATATCAGCTATAGTCCTCATTTTCCTACATATTTTGTAGTTAGAAAATGAAGCAGCAAGATTTCTCTTTCATCCCTATTAGTCATCATTACATTCTTTAGTAAAATGTTATTTCAATGTAATGATATTTGCAAACACATTTAGACTGTAGTTCCCAACATTCCTGTTAAATGTTAACCCAGTATATTACTCTAGGTAGAATCAATGTGGCACAAAACCATGAAGGAGGGAAACCAGCAGATGAAGTTATGAACAGAATGTTCAATTTTTCTGCATATAACTTTGGCTGACTAATTAATGGAAGTATAAAGGGTTTATAATGACCTTAACTATTGATATGGCCTAATTAAAGTCTGGTGCCATTTAGTAATGCATCACATTAGTGATTCCCCAGAATAGAAGTGGTCCCACTGGTGTTAATATAGCTGTTTGGTTGGCTTTGTGTGCTGAAGATTTTTCTGCTGAAGAGTAATATTTTGATGAAACTAAAAGCCTTGCAGGGATACGTAAAATCCAAGGAAAATGTAAGAAGTGTAAAAAATAATTGGGTTTTTAACAGACATTTGGTGATTAAATGGTAATCTTCGTATAGTTTTGCATGAAGCTTTGCTTAATTTAATCTAAAAATAAAGCAAACTAAAACCAATATTTGTGTTGAAATATTGATATGAAATGACAGTGATTAAGTCTGGACTTCTCATGCCCATCTTCCATTTAACTTCAAGTACTAAAATTCCCAATGTCTCCCTTGATTGTTTTGGAAAAAACTATGCATGTTTAACATCCACAAACAGATAAAATGAACAACCTTTAGCTTATGCAAGTACATACTAAAAATACAAATATATATCACAATAACATGTACCTTTTCTGCCCATGATGAGGCAGGTGAGGTGAGCTGTAAGTGAATTTGTTTGCACTCCCATAGGAGTCTAGCTTCAGTAGAACTGAACCCTCTGTGAGTTAATTTATCCTGCTTCCAGGCTGCTTTCCAGCTTTTGGCACTTCTGCTCCTGTATTTATGGCTGGCCTGAGGATGTACATGCTGCATGACAGTGTGCAGCACAGCCATATATCCTTATTCAGTGTTTAAGCATGGGAGTAGTTGTTACTCTGAGTTGTCAGCTGGTTATTTCTTAGAGAAGCTGCTATGGGGATTGCATGCTGTGGAATTTACATTACTGTTTAAAATACTGTGTGTTTTTTCTAGATTAAGGGACCCTGTCAGGTAAAACACAGACCACATTTTGAGTTTTACGTCTTCCCTCTATTCTTAATGTATTTTGAATTAAAATTTTTGAATTTGTGTTACATTTGAATTACTCTGTTTGTTGCCACACTTTGCTTTTGTGTTAGTCTCTGCTCCTTTGCTGGCAAAAACATGACTTCTCTTTGTTTTAAATGACTGTGTTTTAAATTTCTGAATAAACAGTTAACATAAAAATTATGCTAATTGTTTGACAGGAAGAATATAAATTCACTTCCAAGTTTTCCCTTCAGAAAGTCCCATTGCATTTTCTTTTTTCAAGGAAAATGCAAATTTTTCTTTTTACCGTGAGGATGACTAAGCTGCCAATCAGAACTGAGGCACCTGTGGTGCTGGATGCAAACATTTTGATTTTGATTGCTTGTTTCCAGCCCGTGAAGAATGCATGAAACAAGTGAGGCACTAAACACCAGATACATGCTAAAAGGAGTCATTACTCAGACAGACTACCTAAGCCCATCTGTGATATCAAATGGTGTAGAGAGGAAAAAAATCACCTTCCGTATGTACACACACTTTCAGAACATGATATGAGAGTAATAGCAAAGGTACATTTTCAGGTTCTGTTCCCTGAGCTGGAGACCTCAGAGAATTTTTGTATTTAAGACACAGGGCCACACAAAGGGATCTGAAAGGGAGTTTAAAGTGCTGTTACATCTCCTTGCACAGTGTAACTTGGTTCTAGAGATGGTCCAGTCACATCAGCTTTACACTAGAGTCTGGTGGACTAGCTGTGCTAGAGTAAAGCTTTTAGAGTCAGCCTGGATAAATCTACATGGGGCTGAAAAGTAGACCTAATGTATGTTGCTGCTGTATTTAGTGAAGAATTTAACAAAATATTAATGGGGGATGTTCCATGTTGTATTTGCAGCAGAATGGAGATCCTTCAAACTGTTTCACATCCATTTTGTGTTGAATAACTCCAATATTTGAAGCCATAACCAAGTGGAATCCAATGGCAATTAGGTATAAAGACTACCTGTCTTTTCATTTTCAAGTAGCCATGGGATTTCTTGGGTCTATGGTAACTTGTCTTAATATGTCTTACACTACTTAGAAATCCTTTTCTGATTTTTTTTTGGCTTGTCTTTGAAGCTACTGAATCAGGCATCATTGGAGAAATAATCACTTTTCCATTGTTTCCAAAAGATGGAGTAACTGAAAATTAATGGAACTGAAGGGAGAAAAATTGATATCCTCAAAGTAAAAAAAAAAAGGTGCAACAAAGTTGAAAATTAAAATGTACTGAAGCAGATTTAATATAGCACATAGCGAGCTTGAGCTAAATGGAATGCTGCCAAAACCGGGTATAACTTTCCTTAGGAAAAGGAGAGTCTGTTTTGAGTTCATCAACATGGCAAAAGTATTGCTCATCATTATGTGAAAAAAAACCAAACAAGCTTACTGTAAGACAACAGGGAAGCAAGTGGTGATTCTTGTTCACTTTCTCGTGGGAGATATGCTCTGTTTGGTAAACTGGGCATTGAATAAGTACTTCCAAAACCTAAGGTCTGTGATGAATCCTGCTATTTTTTGTCTTTGTGATCTTGGACATGTTATTCCTCTGCTGCTCTTCCTACTTGTTTTTATGTCTTAGTTACAGAGGTAGTAAGCTCGTGGGAGCAGTGCCTGTCTCTTCTTTTCTGGAAAGCTGAGCAACACCCGTGGTTGTTCTCTGTCTCTGTCAAATCAGATTTCAAAATCCCAGCCTGACTTGCCTCTCTGAAAACCTGTTTATGCTTTCCCAGCTCTTTGTGATCCTGTCTGTTCCTCCTATCTGCTCTCCCCTGCTTCAAGAGCTGCAGGGATATTAGAGGACCATGTTTCTGGTCTCGGGGAAAGCTATCATTCTGCACTACTCTGGCTTGTGTCACTGGCAACATATTTTGATGATTCTCTTCAATACATATTTGTTTCCAGAGCTGAATAAGGCAGAGCTTTTCTCAGTTGTATAAACCAACAAGAAATCAGTGAAAGGAAAGTCTGTAAAAACACTCAGGTCTGGCCAGTCTGCATCTAGTTTTCTCAAAATGAATATTTTATGCCTAAATTGTAAAGCCGCACTGATTTATGACAGCTCTGTAACACAACAACCCTTTTCCAAGGAACTTTGTAATTAAATAATGTTTAATTAAGTATGAGGCATTCAAATATTTTTAGATTCAATCAGACTCTAACGTTTCTATTGCATCACAAAGTTACAGAGACACAAAGGATTTCTAACCAATTCTATAGGATTTTTACTTGAAGGGAAGAGTAAATTTCTCTTTCCTACTAAACACCATCTGAAAAAAGATGATTTGCAAGAATTACTTTCTTAATTGAAAAAAAGATCAGTCTATAAACTTATCTTCAAGGATTTTATTGCTTAAGATTCTGTTTTTGAATTAATGTTAAAAAGCATTATTAGAAACCCCCAATACATATTAGCTCTGCCTTTGAAAAAAATAAGCATTTTAGAAGGAAACTGGGGATTGAATAACTTTTTAAAATGAGGCCTGTCATATCTTTACCATATCCCATATCTTTCCCAACATGCTATTTAAATAGAATATAAGCCATAGTGTTTTGTTTGTTTATTTGTTTGGAAAAAGAGGTCATTTTCTGCTGGAATTAATGGTAGATTAATGGTAAGAGTCAGAGAAGAGATAGGGACATTATTTACATGAGACCTCCTTATAAGTGCTGGTACTAGACAACTTATTCTAAAGGATTTGTATTAATGGGATGTCATAGGCAGCAAGGAATAAAACACATACTTAATGTGGGTAAATGCACTGAAATAAAATGGAGAGAGGATTAGATCATGCTTGCAATTACTTTTGTCTGACAATAGCTAATTTTGCAAAGTACTTGGGGAAAACAAGATTGGATCATAAGGATTTAAGCCATCTACAGTTAAATGCTTGCAAAGGAACCTTCTTAGTTTCAATAACTTTTAAAGGATTGATTTGTATTTAATTGACATATGTATACCTATTCATAAATTCACAGATAGATGCGTGATTAAAAACTGAAAAGATAGGCAAGAGAAAATGATGCGCCACTTTACTTAAATGATATAAACTCAATTCCTTTGAAAAAAGATCAAAAATCTGATTTGTAAAAATCTTTAAAAAAGTCTTCTAAGATAATGTAAGTGGGTTTATTTTCCCTGAGAAAATGTAGCCAAGTATTTCTCAGTGAAGCTGAGGGGCAAAATAAGCTTTAGCTAATAATGTTGCTCACTGCAGAGAGCTCTCGAATTCTAGATGTGATTTTAAAACTAAGGCTCAGAAGCTGATTAAGGACCAGAATCCCTGACTGAGTTTCTGATTAACATTTTGAACATGGAGTGAAATATTCAGTCTCTGCATAATTACAAAATAGAGACATCAAAGAAGAAAAATGCCTTTTAGTGATCTATTCTATCTCTTTGTGAAAGCAAGATTATATTTTTAAGCTGGCAGTTACAAGAGTTTTTCCAAATGTAATTTTGAGGGTTTCCATTGATAGAATGCAAACTGTTTCTCTAGGAAAAATATTCCATGACCTAAAGGGTCTTTCTGAAAAATTTTGCTGTTGCATTGACATCCACAAATCTTTCTCCCTTTCTGTCTCAGGTGATCTCTTGTTACACTTATGGTTTGCCTTTACATTCATATTAAAATATTAAGGAAGAGTGAAAAAAGAAAAGGTCTAAAAACATACAGAGTTTAAAAATATTTTAAAAGCCCAAGCCTGCATACAAACAAATGCATTAATTTTTTTAAACATTTGACTCATAGGAAGGGACACATTACATTAGATGTGTAATAATTTCCTTTTATTTAGTGAAAGGCTTTCTTTCTTTCTCTTCCTTCCTTCCTTCCTTCCTTCCTTCCTTCCTTCCTTCCTTCCTTCCTTCCTTCCTTCCTTCCTTCCTTCCTTCCTTCCTTCCTTGCTTCCTTCCTTCCTTCCTTCCTTCCTTCCTTCCTTCCTTCCCTTCCTTCCTTCCTTCCTTTCCTTCCTTCCTTCCTTCCTTCCTTCCTTCCCTTCCTTCCTTCCTTCCTTCCTTCCTTCCTTCCTTCCTTCCTTCCTTCCTTCCTTCCTTCCTTCTTTCTTTCTTTTTCTGTCTTTCTGTCTTTCTTGTCTTGTCTTTCTTGTCTTTCTTTTTTCTTCCTTCTGCAAAGTTCCTGTTTTGGTAGAAGTTACACATTCAAATCAGGGATCAAATTTAAATTATCATATATCTAGACTGATATGAAAACTGTGTCCAATTGCGAAATTTTCTTCTGCTCTGAAATCTCTTCTTAATATTCTGTTAACCAATTTTCTGATGCTTCTTGAATTTAAATGTGTAGAGGAACTGCTTCTTATACCATGAATAAATAATATTTTTAATTATGCAACATTACTGGTTTTCTTATGTAAGGAAAAAATACATATTCTAGCTAAAGTAATTACATTTGGCCTGTATTTATTTCCTTTGGAGTTTAGTAACTGCATTGTTCTCTCTCAATTGCTCTAATGTAATGTATGAAGCCACACAATGTAAAAAGAAGCCAAGCATACATGCCCTTATTTTTTAAAACATATTTTTAAAATAGCTATACATTATGTATTGCTTTTTACTTCTGGGTTTTATTTGCAACCATGCAACAATTGTGACAGCCATGATCTGATTGGCTTGTATATTTAGGTATAACAATCAATGTATCTACTATCTGTTCATATATTTCTATTTTTATTCTGATCTGTCATATAGCTTTGACAGACTTTTTTTATCACATGCCCTCATGGTTTGGTTCTTTGATACTTTTCCAGTTGTCCCTCTTTCCTCACTGAATTTGCTTTTTTTTTTGGAAATTCATTAGGGAGTTCCTTGCTATATTTGCAAGATGTTAAAGAGAATTAGACCTGCAGTTTGGGTCAGAGAGAAGGTGTTGCAAATCTCCTTATGGGACTCCTGATGTGCAGACTCCCAGCTATTTTCTCAGACAATAGTTTTGCCACTTATTTTTGACCTGTTACTTCAAGATTTTCTAAACAGTCTTCTCAAAAAGAAAGCTGAAGATATAAATATCAACTGTTCTCACCGTGTTCTTTTGGTAGACAGGTTTCATAAAGTCTGGTACTTGGCTCTATTTTGTTTTTCATTTGCTGTAGGTGATTGTGTAAATTTGTTGACAAAGACCAGGTAAAAGTGAGATCCTTTGAATGTGCCTTGAAGATGTCATTTGCTTTCCAGTATTTCTGCTGCTATCCAGTAGTGCCAGTGGTCTCTGAGAACAGGATGTGAAAACCAATCCAAAATACAAACGAGTAGGTGTGCTTAGTGGATACTTATACAAAATTTGAATTATTTAGAGTTTAGCAAAGCTGACATACATTAAACGTGCACACTTTTTAATGCTTCTTGGAAAGCATTGATTATATTTCATAGGACAATGACTGTGTTAATTAGACACAGGACTGTCATCAGCCCTATAAAATTAACAGGCATGTAGACATGTTCCACATGAGGTTTACTTGGTGTAAATACCAATATAGCATTCCTTCTGGCAAAAGTGAACCTGGATGTTACATGCTTTACACAGACATAATCACAGAAGCTCCCGTTTCCCTCTGCTCTACCTGGAAGTCATACAGCTGTTAATTGACAGGAGGGAATTCTGCAGCATTAAGCATGAAAGGCTCCTTCAAGAGGAAAGAGACAAACACCAGTAAGTTCTTTTTCAGCTCCATGCACAAGTGCAGTCAGAAGGCAGAATCTGCTCTCCATATCAGTGACTAAAATTACGCTTCATTTTCTAATATTTAATATCATTTCCATAGGATCCAATATCAATTCATCATAAGAGTAGCTCCATCCTAAGCAGGGGATAGTCATCCATATTAACTGGAGAATTTTCAGTGACATGAGATTTTCTAAAATTTAAATGAGAGGCATGCAGTCTTTCAAATAAGGGGAAACAAATGCATATCATCATGATATAGACTGCTGGACTAATCACTCTGGAGAAAACTTACATCAACTCCAGATGATTATTTGCTTCTTGCTTGTATGGGAAAGAGTGATGATATTTTGGAAGCATGAACAATTTTATCTAAATTATGGAGGATATTTTTTATAGTCTTTATTTTTCTAATCATAATGACAGTAGGGTTCCCTTATTCTGCTCATTGGGGAGTAAATGGAAACAATAATCCAGATGATACTCAAATTCTTATATTTCTTCATTCCTCGCTTAATGATCTGTTATGGATGTGAAACATAAGAACTATTGATCTGACTGAGTTCATAGAAATTTTCCTAAAAGAATAATTCATTTCTTGAAGCACTTAGGTTTCATCCAGGAAAAGAATGCCATTCTTTGCAAATATTGCAAGATGACACAGGAAAAATATTTCCTATTCCAGTTTCAGCACCAAGCAATAGGCAGGCTGCTTCTGCTAAAAGAAAATGTAGTTTCTAACCAACAATGGCAAGCCATTTTCACAATTAACATCATTGTTAGTATTTGCTGGAACCTTGATGTATTAAACTTCAGCTTTGCTGTGAGTATATATGATCTGTTACAGAATTTTGGAGATTGGACAAACGCGCTTGTCTGAAAAAAAGGGTTGAAGTAGTTCGTTCTTATATACTACAGAGCTGCATTTCCAGTAGGTATGCTTTGCATTGCTGTTTGTTTTGACAGGGTATGACAATGTGCAAAACAGTAAGGGATCAAAATTGCTACCTGCCTTTCTAATATCTAAATGCATATAAATATTTTGACATGAGGAGCAGAGATTTTAAAATGCTAAGCACTACAGCAAAATGGATTAGCCTTTAGTAAGGGGAGCTTCAAATTGCAAGTGCCAGGGGGTTAATGGAAAGCAGTGTGTCATATTTCCTGATTTACCCTTTCACTATCTTGTCCAAAACACCTGGGTAATGTGTTGCTCATAAATTATAATTCAATAAGCATACTTTGAGTTTCAATCCTTATTCTTTTCAAAAGTTTCAAATAAACAGTACAGAAATTCTGGCTATGTGGAAAAGTGCTCTGATTTGGTTAGTGCTATAGCAATACCCCATG
Source organism: Eopsaltria australis (assembly GCA_034509425.1). Lineage (NCBI taxonomy): Eukaryota > Metazoa > Chordata > Aves > Passeriformes > Petroicidae > Eopsaltria > Eopsaltria australis. Next base: position 1,783,391 of record JAVTVJ010000056.1, read on the forward strand.
GACAGAATGAATATAAGTTAGAATTGATCAGCCTTCTTGGTAACTTCAGAGTAGCTGAATATCTATAGATACTCTAACATTTTCCTAGTGGACTCATGAAGCCAAGTGTATTAATTTTTAATGATTTTTAAATATTTACCTTTTTTAGTCTGATGGGAACACAAACATTTTGTGCGAGACTAATTTTGGAAAACATGGTAGCTTTATTGTTTCCATAAACTGAGTTTACACATATGTGACATAATACCTTGGTGATGTACACTTAACTTGGATTTCACCTTCTCTTCCTGACACTCTCTGGCTGCAGTCTTCAGCTCTGAATAGCAGAGAAGCCATGGAAGATGACTGGCTTGCAAAGGATTTACCATACCTTTTGTCAGCTTTGCAGATGGCTGTGGATACTGTGCTGCCCTGGCTCAAACACCTCAGCCACAGCAGCACATTTTTAGCCCTGTAAAACTGGGATATGATGAGCTGGAATCAAAGGGTTAAAATACATTTCCACATCTTAAGAAATATTTATTAGCTTCCCCCTGCTCTTGGGCAAAGGTAAAGCTCTCTGTCCCTAACAAAAGTGCCAAATCTCAGGGATTTCTAAGGGCACCCCATTTATAAGGGAAAATCAGATTCTGCCTTGTGTCAGCTACTTTCATGTCCTGGTTCCAGACAGGACAAGGTCAATTTTTTGCAGTAGCCCAGAGTGGGCATGGCTAGGATGAGATTGTTATTCTATACCACCTCATGTCATTGCTGGGGGCAGGAAAAAGGGACTCTTTTCTGGGGAGAATGGGTTCCTGCTGGTCAAGAAAATATGATAGAAGGAGCTGTGCAGTGTTTTCTGTTATCAGGGAGTATTAATATTGTAGCTGTTACTGTTTTCTTATCTCATTGCAGTTTCCTTTAAATTTTTCTTAACTCATGGTCTTTGGTGTCTTCAGTTGGAGGGAGAAGAGGGAGTGGTGCATGATTTTAGTGGGATTACTATATTGGACAATACAATTCCTAAACCATCACATCTCCCCATCTTGTTTCCCAGGAATTTTTCTGCCTCTCCACTCATCCCACTTACCTCTCCCTTTGCTAGGGCCCCACTTTGCTTCTCGATAGAGTGGTGTTTTCTTTTCAGCTGTAACACCAAAGAAGGACTGGGAAATGGAGCAAGGGAATGTTTTGATCTATATAAGTTCTCAAGATCAGGTTCCCAGGAACATTCTTGCCAAAGAGACAGATGGTGTTGCTACCACCAAGTGTCTTGTAAATTGTTGAAGAATTACTCTGAGATTACTTGCATTTCCATCTCCACATACTCTATTACTCATATGCTTTAATCCAAGGTTTTTATCTGGCTGTTTGGTATCAGATATAGCATACAGAATTGATATATATTCTTTTGAACTGCTTTTTCACCTTCTTGTATTTTGATTGATTTTAAAAATCAATTCACTCTTTTACTTTCTGATCTTATTTTCATTCTGCTCCTTTCCAAAATGAATATCAGGATATTTTTCTTTGATGTTGCACTTTCTACTCTCTCTCAATTTCCTCTGCAGCTCTTCCAAGAAAAAAAGAAATCAAACTATTTTCTGATGATGAATTCACTAGATCTGCTCTGCCTTTTCAAAGAGCCTTGTAGTACTGAATGTACCTCTCAAAAGAAATGCCAAACAAACCAAGTTTTGTGAAGTGAATTTAATAGTAGACACAAAGAATGCTGACAGACTCAGTCCCAAAGGAATTAATGGGATTTTGGTCATTAATTTTTTATAAGGGCACTATTTTGTGCAGATATACAAGATATATTGATCCAATAACCATCAGTAGATGAAGTTGCATTAATTGTGTTCAAAATGAAACAGCAGTTCAAGGTTTAAGCTGCTACTCACAAAAATATCTAAATCCAAATGTTTTGTTTTACTATGAAATTTTTGTTTCAAAGTGCTCTTTATTTTTGTATTTTATTTTTATACAAAGGCTATGTTGATTTCTTTTTTTTGTTGTGTTTTTTTTTCCAATTATTAATTTATCACATCAGGAAACATCATGTTATTAATGCATTGCAATGTGACAGTGTCCATATCACTATAATAGCTCTTGAGCAGCCCTATCTTATATTTTGATTCTCCTGCTGTAATGTTTTCTCTGGTACACATCACTTGGAGAACTCTGCAGCTCAGTTATACATAGAGATTGCTAAGCTAAGAGAAAAGGACAAAACTTGGGAACATGGCAGCACACATGTTGAAAGGAAAACTAGAATGCCCTCAGGATCAGTACCTCTAAACCTCTCCTGGCCTGTTATATTCAGTAATTTAAAGGTTGCATATTATGATAGCTTTAGTTAATTTACTGAATTTAAATGTGTCTTATCTTGGCTGGACATTAATTCTTTCTCAGTATCTTGCAGCAAACCCTTCCCTGAGTATTTATTGCGTACAAATTTGGTGGCTATTGGCTGTAAATTTCCACCATTAGGTATAGAATAAGACTCCCCTCATCAAAAAACTTCCCCAGATAAATGTTTCTGATTGAATTGAGAGATAAATCCTCTACATTGATGTGGAAAGTGAGAACATATCACCCCATTGACCAATATATGGTCAAGATGCGTAACTGCACCAGGGAGTCAGCCTTGATGAGGGGGCAGATAGCAGGGTGTACTCCAGAAAATTAAAGAAATTAAGCACAACTAGACTGGATTTTGCATTTTTCCTACTTTCAGTAGAGATCTACTTTCTCTACGTTCTCCTACTTTAGCTTATAGAAACTCATAGATAACATTCCTTCTTAGCCTTTACTCTTTCTTTTCAATTTACATTAATGATACTGAAAACTTTATCAGATATCTTTCAAAGTCTTTTATAATATTATCTGTATAATGTTTTTTAAAACATTATTATATCTTTTTTCTTCTCAGGTATCTAGAGAATTTTTGGTAGTACAATTAGCTCTAGTATTTCTGTTTTGTTTTCTTTTTAACTTCATGTTCTTTTATTTTTTCTTTTGTTTGATCTTTTTTTGTGCCTCTGGAACTCTTCATTACATAAAATTTAAAATGCACACTACATGTACTCTCTGGTATATGCCAGCTTTTATTTACTTCTTATACCTTAATATTTTCATGCTACATAGGAAATCTTTGTTTATTTTTTTAAAGCACTTCTAAAGATTTTTCTGTCTAATGCTTCATGGAATTTCAAAGGACTATTTAAATGTAAACAACAGATCTCATATTTAACTTTTTAATTTTTTGTTCACAATTCTGGCCAGCCTGAGGTTACCTTTTAAAGAATGGTGAATAGATTGAGGCTATGATTGAGAAGTTTTCATCCTTACCCTCTGGAGACATACAGAACTTACCAGATCACTCTGATCTTTTTCAGAAGTATTGGAGAAAAGTAATTTTTTTGTAACAAAATTTCTGATCCTACGGAGACATACATGATTCAGTACACAGAGGAAAGAGGTGGTGACCACAGCTTTTTTAAGAGCTGCTGAGGAGCAAGATATACACCAAGATAACTGTTTGAACTTCAGTCTTAAAAGCAAAAGCATCTATTGCATATTATTCTCACAATTTTTAAAAATTTCCTTTCTTTTTGACCAACTGTACTTCTACATTCCTAATGAACAGTAGGTCACTGATTAGATGGAAACCCCTTGGTTTCTGAAGCCTTGAGGAATCTGTGAAAAAAGAGACCAGCTACCACCACTGTGGGTAGGACAGCGCTGTGTCCTCATCTTCCTCATGTACTTTGAAGTGTTCAGGGAGAAAATGAATATTAAAAGATGCTATGAATTGAAGGCAGAAAGCAAACATTTCACATAGATATTTATCAGTGTCTAGAATTATTCTGTGCTTTGTTTTACCCATTTTGATTAGTGCCTCTCAGAACCAGTGCCTTGGATATCTGAGGAAAGACACTTCCTGAACAGCTCAGACATCCGAGGCTGGACGCAAGGTCCAGTAACAGCAAACCCTCAGCTGGTGTAACTGACAGAGATCAGTTGGCTTAAGATAATATGAATAATATTTTTAAGCAAAAGCTGATATTTTCATGAGATCATGGCCTGTGCCAGTGTTTAAAGTGAAGAATAATAGATATTGTGAATAAAGGAAAACAGAAAGAGAAGTGGAATTATGGAATGGTTTCCATTGTGCTCGACCAAGAGAAAATGATAATTCATGTAAACCACAGAAAACATTATTATAATTATCTATTATGATGATGCAAATAGTTTGTGCTGGCCACAGTATTCAGACTTGCACAAAGTTATCTTGTTTCTCACACCCATTTCCCACCACGATGAAAACCTACAGTGTAGACAGAAATTCATAAAATGAGATGCATGTTATAACCCCATGGAGATTAAATTTATCCAGAAAAGTAATCACAGACTAGAACATTATTTATAGGTAGCTTGCCTGAGACCTTAATACAAGAAAATTACACTATAGACAGAACAAAATTTGCTTTAAATTAGAACTCAAAGATAAGCATGACGTCCCAGTTTTAAATGGAGGAGATGGGAAACTGTTACAGTAATTCTGAGGACCTGAATTAAAGACAAATGAAACCAGCACCTCAGGATTTTTACTGAGACTACTAAATTGCACTCACCAGTGACAAAGATTATCCAGTACTTGGTGGCTCTGACTGTAACAGTTTTGAGCAGCATTGGGACTGCACCTATACTAATGAAGGGCATACAAAAGTAAAGTTCAAAATTAGTATTTTTCATGGTATTAAAGTGTGTAGCATCTGTTGAGAGGAGCCACAGTAACAAGGTTTTGTAAGTGCTTTTTTTTCCATATGTTGCCAAATATTGCTGAGATTAAATGGAAAAATCCCTCTTTACATACATTCAGCAGCTGATCACTAGCATCAACAGTGTCTGTCAAGAATCATTTTCTTTTAAACACAGGGGAGCCCTGTTACAGTCATTGTTATATTAAATGCAACATACTTTGTCTAGCAATGCATGTAACTACAAGTTTACTTTAAAAATTCACGCCTTTATTGTACAGAATCAAGGCCTCAATGCACATTTATTCAAAGCTCCTCTGAAATCATGCAGCACTGGCACCTTGATTTGGTAAAAATTTATGTGTGTCAAGGCTCCAGAGCTTCAAGGCATGAGTGTATGGGTTTAAGGTTAAGTTTGCATCGCTCCTGCAGTTCACATGAAAAGCCATCCTAGTGCCATTGGCAAGTACAAGACATCAATCATCTGCTTCACGTGGGTGCACAGGAGTAGGCATGTGTGTATAAAACTCAAACAGCAATTCTTCCCTTTTTGACAGCCCTAGTAAAAGTATAGCTGGAATTCTACATCCATTTTTAACATATTTTTCCACAAGGCATGGGCCATTTAGGCAAGTCACAAAATAATGATCAGAGGCCTAAAAATTGTGTGTAAAGAAATATTAGAAGAAATGGGATTGTTCATTTCAGAGAACACGTCAGGAAGGCAGAGTAACCAATTTCCAAACATTGCTACAGAATAAATGAAAGTGAAAAATAATACTTTCCCTATGTTGGATGTTGCATATATAATAGTAAATTCGACAAAAACAAAATACAGGTTATAAACTAAGAAATTATAACAACAGCTAAATACTAAAATAAATTGACCAAGAAGGTTGTGGAATCTTCTGCCATTTAAGGTTTCAAAAGACAAGCTGGGTAGATGTCCCTCTGGTGTTTATATAGGGAGATAATTATGAATTAGCAATTTGCTTCCCAAAATGTCATGTAAGTTAAGAAGTAGAACTCAAGTTGAAAAGCTGTGTGATTTTGTGCCACACCAAATTTCAGCAGATACAGTTTTGCCTAGTTGGGCTTTTAAGTGATCCTTAAACTTTTAAGCTAAGTTATCCTGCTGGAATATTCGGGGAGAGAGAGGGAGCACAGAGACCATGGTGACCCCAAGGGAAAGGTAGGGACTGGCAATGTGGTTCAGCAATGGAAACAGGCTTAAACTAAGGAAAGAAAACAGCAGCAGTGAGGTTTTGGCTGCAAAAACTGAGGAGCTATTGGACTAGATTTCATCCCATGGTCACATCTAATTGTATGATGCCTGAATATTTTCCATTGTGAAAAGCAAAATATTTGTGAAATTAATTTGTAGCTGTGCAAATAAAACACTAATATTGTGCTTCCTTTAATTTGGAATTGTCAAGAAATATAGCTTTATAGAACACTGCTATTTATTACATTTTTTTCTTTTAATATTTAAGTAAATATTTAAAAGCAAGATACAAGCTGGTAAGCCTTCAAAAAATTACGTATTACATTTCTTAGGTATTTTAGGGTGCCTTTTCATTCCATATTAGTAGAAAATAAATTCTACCAAGAAATAGGATTGCGCAAATAAGGACTTTTGGCAAAACAAATGGGCTTGTTTCATTTTCAAATCTAAGCTGCTGATACCTATAGATACACAAATACTAATAGCAAGGACAAGACACATTAAGTATGTTGCTGGAGTCGTTTCCCAAAGCAATTTTGTTGTAGCCTGGCCCAAAGCCAAATGGAAATTTATCAAATAGATTAAATGGTAAAACTAATGGTAGCATTTCAGACCTCAGCCTTAAGTGGGAAATAGAGGTTTCACAGAAAATTGGAAAGTTCATCCGTAAATGGTGACTACTTAAATATGCAGTATGCCTACAGCAGCCCTTTAATATAGCTATAATTAAGACATATGGAGGAAAATATATTCCCCCTTTCAGCAATAATCAAATTAATATTCAGTTGACATTTTCAATAAACAACACTGGTCAGTGTCAAGGAATAAGCAACAGACAGATTTCTTCAATAAGATGATACACAAAAAGATTGTGAGATCAGATAAGCTCCTTCAAGTTGATTTTTTTTCCCTCACGTTTAAGTCACTTCTAATTTCTTGCCTTTTCTCAAGGGTACCAGATATTTATTTTTATTCTGTTTCTGGTCTGTTCTCCATCATTCTTAGGTGAAGCCATTTTATCAAATTTATTATTTGCTTTGCAGCCATTTCTTTGACCATTAAAAGTTTCCACCAGAAAGTATTGTGGGCATCTTTTGGGAATGATGAACTTAATGAGTTACTTCCAGGAATGTCCTTGAACATAACTCTTTCTCCCTTCCACTTGGCTCTGGACCCCATACTTCCCAAACAGAAGACTCCAGTCCTTGTTGGCCTCTTAGCATCCCCCACATTGTTCTTCCCCATTCCCAGATATGGGTGCTGCTCTTTTGGCAATGCTGAAAATCCTGTCAGGTTTCACTCCTGCAACCCAGAGAATTAAGCTTAATACTCTGCTTAAGTTCCAAATTTCCTCTACCATCATCTTCATCTTTATAAATTTCTTTCACTCTCTACTTTTTTTCTCCTCGTGTCTTTTTGATTCTTTATTGGAGTTGTCTTTTTTGGGTATCTGATTTCCTTTTATTGCATCCTACTAATATTCTGATTTTACCAGCAAGTCTGGGACAGTAAGGATCTTAAAACTGCATCTGATCTTAAAAAAGCAGGGGAAAATAGAACTGATGAAGACAAATCTGATGTATTGAAGTGACTTTAGTACCAGGGTAGTGGAAATACAGAGAAGCGGTGAAAAATTTTGAAACAAAATACTAAAAATATGACTGAGTGATGATGATGTTTATAAGAGATTCTCTGTGGAACTAAGTCAGCTAGTACTGAAATTAATTTTGCTCCAGTGAACACAGGAATAGACTGTTTTCAACCTTCCACAGAAAATTCATTGGAGGTTTGGTGGAAAACTGTATATATTATATTGCAGTTCTTCCAGAATCTTGATAATACTTATAATACTTTCCTGTTTTATGTTATTCTAGCTGGTTTTGGAGGGTTTTGTGGTTTTTTTTGTTTTGTTTTGTTTGTTTTTTGGTTTTTGTGAGTTTTTAAAAGTCCTTTGTTATTTTTAACAGTGATAGCAAAGAAATTTGTCTAAAGCACAGTCATTGTTATTATAGTTGTTGAAAATATTTGCATTTGGAAAACATTATATTGTGTCTCATTTACATGTGTGTAGTGATGTAACTTGAAATGTCTGTGATATATGGATATACACCTTCATTGTCTGCTGACAAATGCACTGCATATAAAATATTTCTTCTCTATCATAAAGGGGCTGATTTCAAAAACTATAAATACCCCATAAACATTTCTATGGTATTATCTCTGAGACGTTGCTTTATTTTTATGGTCTGCCTCATATGAGGCAGAATCTTAGATTTCCTTTGCTCTCTTCTGTTTGTATTGTGATCTGTCATTGATATTCTGTTGTGAATGAAGATGTCTGCTCTATAACACCAGTCAGAATGCAGGGTGTCAATAAAAGAAGTAAAATGCAGGTTTGCCACAGTATCTCTGGATCAGAGACTTGCTGTTGATTCACAAAGGCAGTGAATTCTGAAGGCAAGTTTTGTGGCAAGTTATATGGAGAAACTGCAGGTTATTTGGACATGCTACAAATGCAGACAAATTGTTGCATGGATAGCGCATAAATAAAATAAGAGGATCACTGAGTGTTTAAATGATAGAAGTTAGTTTGATCCATTAAAAAAAGAAAATGAAAAGAATTGAACCTTCAGTTGCTGTGAAATGCCTTTTCTTTACGAGGTCATTTGAAAGGGTTTCCTTTGTATAATGTTTAGTTATAGTTCGGAGAGGTTTTAGTTTCATTGCCATTGTATGTGTGCTTCTGGATCAATACTGGAAATTCAAGCGTTTGAGGATTGAAAAAATGAAAATTGTATCATGTAAAAGCATTTAACATAAGAAATGCTGCACCCCATGCAAAGAGGTGTGCCTCCATGAGAATGCTATAAATTTCATAACAGTCCTGGTCATTTTTGGATGAAGTGTGAAGGTTTATTCAGACATACTGACATGTCTAGTAAGAGAGCAGTGACAAGCGATTGCAAGTGAGGCATTCAGGGGCTTCTCATCTCAGCTGATGTTTGAATATAGCTCCACAATATATTGCCACAAGTTAGAATAGAAGGTGTAACAATTGGTCTGCCAATGAAAAATATATTCTTGATTATCCTGAACTTAATCTAGCCTAGATAATGTGATAGGAATAATTTAGACAGAGCTTAGTGCAGACCAAGATGAAGAGAGGGTCAGAAAGGGGTTTAGAAACCCTTAGGATTTTTTTCTCGGGGAGAGACTTAGAGGATGTTTTCATGCCTTTGAGTGATACACTGTGTACCTCTAGTGCTTATGAACAAGTACTAACAGACAGATGAGGAGTTTTGGAGGATATGTGAAGGGAACATAAATTGAATAGGGAATCAAATACATGCAGAGGATCCAATTACAATTTTTGATTCCCTAAATATACCATTGCTGTTGCAGAAATACAGAGGAATTGGCAAGGTTAATTGGTTCAGAGATTGAACAAAAGGTTTCTGCTTGAAATATGAATCTTTGGATCAGCTGGCTGGATGGCCAGACTGTTAAGTCATAAATTTTAATTACTCTTGCTCCTATGGAGTTTGTAGAGGACCTAATCCCAATTTCTTTATGCACCAAAATGCCTACTGACTTCTGTAAATGTGAGTGTGCAGAGAATGCACAATCAGACCTGGAATGATTATACAGTGTTGGATCTTGCTACTGTTTTCTGTGCTATGAACTGGCTGTTGATTTAATTTAACCTGGAAAAATTATGTGACTGAATTGATTAGCTCCACAATTTGCTGGACTTATACACTGCACTGTCTCATTTCTGTTTCTTTCAGCTTGAATATTACAATACAATTTTGTCAAGGTTTCTTCGGGAGGACTTTTCTCGAGGACTAAGTCATGCTAGCAAAAGAGGGGAAGAGTAATTCTGGTTGTTTAACCATTGTTTACGTGAATATTGTAAGTTTCCCCACCAAAATAAAAACATTTTATATTAATATGACTGTGCTATCACCATTCCTCCTTGGATTGTTTTATCTAGGAACTTTTAGTCACATACAGAGAAATTCTGTGCATTTTTTAGGACCAGAGCAGGTATTGCAGCTAAAACACATAACAGACAGCTGGAGTTAGTAAGCTGCTAGGCTGATCATCATCACCTGCAAAAGGGGCAGGATGCTTACTCCTCCCTGAAATATCTGTGTTGTGTCATCTACAATTCCCTGATTTTTTGCTTTAGAATTTTTTTCATATTCACATCCCTTTTTTACCACTTGATCCCTTGGGCTTGTCATGAGGCTGTAAGGCCCAGTGGCTCTCACCACCCCAGTGAAGAGAAGGGCACCTCCACAGTTCTCCCTCACAGCTTAGCAGTCTCCTCAGAGACCAGAGCCAAGGCTGCGCAGCAGGGCCACCCCAAAACTGGTGTTGGATGGCAGAGAGATGAACACCCAGGAAAGGGGAACATTGCCATGCAAACCTCCAGTTCATCAGCAGGTGACAGCTCTTATCTTCCTCCCTGCCACCTGTCCTTGGAATTTCCTTGTGACAGAACCTATTATTGAAACTGGGGACAATTTAGGGGGCATTATCTAGAGATGGATATTGGATGTCACACCTGGCACCCATGATCTGCAGGCCCCTGTCCATCTGCATTAGAAACACACTCACTGCAGTCACCACATGTGAGTTTTTTCTTTTGTACATCTAATATTGTAAAAGTGGTGTTCATATATTAATGTACAGCAGCTTTCTCTCTGTATTTGTATGACATCTATAGAATTTCTTCTTTATATTTTACATACTCTTTTCTTTCTTTTTCAGGAGCATTCATATTTCAGGCAAAACTGAGTAGCACTGGCTGTTCCTCAGGTTGCCAAGCAATCTCCTTGATACATACCTTTTTTCAGTTACTTATAACTCAGCCAGACTCTCGCTGTTTGTGATGAATTTTTCCATGCCAATTTCTGCCTCCAGCTGAATCTTTGCATCAAAATGTTTCAAGCTTTCCTGAGAATGATGCTAGGGGAAAATAGGTTGTTTTGTTCATATGATTCAGAAGCTTTGCTTTGAAATACTAAAATATCTTTCATTTGGAGGAAGGGGAAGAGATGAGGAAGAAGCAGAAAGACTGCAAAATATGAGATATGTGTCTTTTTTCTTTCCAAAAAAGCTGTTGGACCAAAAGTTAAGAGACCAAGATTTTGGAAGATAGAAACCTGGGAAGGTATATTGGGCAGTCAGGAAAATGTCCAAGGATTGTGTATGTGAAGTTGGACCCAGGAATCAGTAGGGGCATAATGTGACAGACCAGGGAGGGACCCAGAACAAATAGACCTGTTGTCCAAGGGAGAAATTGGAGCCAGTCTGGGGGAAACAGGGTGTTTAGGCAAGGATACAGAGACAGGAACAGCCTCTGGAGTCCTGGGATACTCATGGTGAGGCTGGGAACATGGCAGCTGGGATTTAACAAAAACACTTGCTTGTGAGGTTTCACTGCATGATCACACACTACTTTTCCATAGCACCCCAGTGCCATTCATTGTGCAGAAGGCATCTCTCCATGCTATTCTACCTTCTGTTAAGTAAAGGAGTCTTGTTTGCAGGATGCTAATCTCTTTATTTATGTATTTAATTTCATAAGCTGGAAATAGTCACAAATGCCACACATATTGTGCGGAATGTTGCAGTCCAAATTTTCTGCAGTGAAAACAAGTTAATGGAACAAACAGTGAAAACCAACTCTGCCTTCTAATGTCATCCAGAGCCTGAGGTAGCTTTGGAACTGGTGTTCAAAACGAAGGAGGTGCTAGAAATCAATCTAAAGCAATTGTAAGATTCTAATTAAAATTCACTATAAACAAGAAAAAAAGGGAGGATGTTTTTTTCTCGTCACAATTCTCTTTTGCTTCCTTTGTCTTCTTAGGGATGTTTTCCGCCTTCTTATTTTATTATTTTGCCTCTTATTTAAATACAGAGACTGATTTAGCTAGCTGAGGTTTCATCTTTCATAACAATATCATGACCCGTGACCAGAAGGGCAGCTAACAGCATTGACTTAAAGAACCTGACTCTGGCATCTGCCAGGTCTTGAAGGGGCTGATAAGTCTGTGTGATGTGTTTGTCTTTAATAGTGAGTTTGCAAGTAGGAGTCTACAGCTCCAAGTGAAAATATTTTTTCCTTTTCTTTCATGTTAGATTTCCTGTGCAATATCCTTGTCCTTCCTTATACAAATAATACAATTATTTTACTTTTGTTTCCTAGTAAAGAAAGGTATTTCTGTAAATTGATCAAGCAGAAAATTTTCTTTCTAAATATTCTGTACAGTAAAAATAAGAGGATAAGAGATACTATTAAAAAGAAAACCCGTGGTAAACAAGTACTCTAAATCCTCTATATTCATTACTTGAGCATTACTAAACAATCTAATATTGTCCTATCATATGGCCATTTGACACATTTGACCATTTAGGCCTATTTAGTCCTTCAAAGAAACACAGGAAGAGAAGGAATAGCAATAAGTTAAATCAATTGAACGGTGCTCTAAAAATTAGGGGTTTTGTTCCTAGCTTTGTCAATTGACCCTTTCAATTAATCAAGAGACATAATATCTCCTTTTCATTTACTGTGTAGTCTTTTGTTGCTGAATGTTTTGTTGCTCAATATTCCAAGAGTTGATCTGCACAAGGGCTGAGTGTCTCCACTGCAATTGAAAGTGATGTAAAATGCAGTTTGAACATTTAAACAACCTATATAATATTAAAATGCTTTGAAAAATCATGACCTTTTTCACAATTTGCATTCTGTTCCTCTGTTCTACGTTTTCTCATTTGTGGGAATGAAGCTAATATGATTTCCTGTATCTCAGATTCGTTCATCCTGGAAATGGCTAGTAATGAAGACAATGATTATTCAGAGCCAATTGTAATTTTCTGCAGCACGTGAGATGGATCAGTGGTCCCATCCTTTTCTCAGAGGGTATGTCCTTATTTCAATAACAGTCATCAGCAACACCTTCTTTGATAAACCTGGGCAGGCAAGTGACACATTAAATTGGTCTACAGCAGATATTTTATTTTGTGGATTTGCAGATACCCAAAAATTTTCCACCAGAAATGCAGATATGTGGACTAAACCAAAGCCTTTTGAAAAGAGAAACTTTCTCGCCTTTGCTTACCCTTCATGGATGCATCAAAAACTGTTGACAGCCTTGCAGAGGTCTCTGGGCTGCAAGCTAAAAACAACTTTATAGACACTGAACTTTCTGACTCAGCTCTCTGCAGACATGAGGTTTTCACTGCTGATGTCTGCATTGTACAAGCTCTGGAGATAAAAGGAGAGTTTTATGGAGAGCTCTTCCTCCTGGACATTCAACCTGCTTTAATATCTTTATTTTTAAACCACATTTGGACTACTTTTATATTCATTTTGTTCATCTTATGTTTATTTAGTTGTTCCATTAGAAACAGAAGCATGTAAAATGAATGGTGGGAATTCTACACAATATATAGGATCAACACCATAAATATACCTTGACATAAAAAGAAACAAAAAATCTATTGGTGCTACTAATTTGAGAAAGTATTCAAAAGGCTAGCTAAACAGCTCTATTTTGCAGTCTCATTTTAAATTATTCATTGTGCTGGACCTGCAGAAAGAATGACAACGCACATGGGATATGGTTTAATTAGCCCAAAACTTTATTAACTTCATTCATCTGGGAGTTATCTGGCAGTAATTTGTGCAGTATAGATTATCATGCCATTTTCACTCTATGACCTTTTTAGAGGGGGTTATCTTCAGCCTCATCCCTGTCCACACCCACTGGTACAGGCTCACTACAGCTGCAAGCAAGTTTAGTGGGCTGTTAATCCACATATTTTATTTTTGTCAATCATCTCACACATCATGCTGTCTGCTGCAACCTTAAAAAATCAGTTTCAGATTCTTTATTATGCTCCAGAGAAAGGCACAGGACTTACACTAAAATATGACAGTCTCCTTAGTGTTACTCTAACCTGTTCTGAAGTCTCAGCCCCACAAGGTACAGGTGTCAGATTGTAGAAATGGAATGAAAAGTCTCCTGTACCTCAGCTGGAATTGTTCACTGAAGTTTCTTACCTGTATCCAGTCACCTGTATCCTTTCAAGAAGCCCCAGGTGTCTGAAGAGGGTGCAGATGATAAAATTACTCACTGTGCTTTGTTCTCTTTCCTAATGTTCTGGAGTGTAGACAGGTTCATATATGCTCTGTGCATGCTTGTTTCTCTGCTGTATACAGTGCAATTTTGCCTCAGTCCTAAACCAGACTGCACAAGCAATCCTTGAGACTGCTCAGAGCTAGAAGTAGCAATAAGGAGTGAGTTGCCCAGAACTAGAATTAACCATAAGGAATGAGATGCCCTTTTTCAGCTTCTTTCAGCAAAATATGCTCCCTGAATGCCTCAGCTAGTATAAATAAAAATTAATGGAAGTGTCTTGTAGTACTGTCTTTACCTTCCCTACTTTGTATTTGGTACCTCAATGTCAAAAGACTACTCCATTTCTGTACTTTAAGTCTCCAAACCTCCAGATGTCCAAACCTTGCCAAGGCAGTTACTTTTTTTCTGTTGTAAACAGCCCACAAATGCCACCTGGAATGTGATTGAGTGCAGTGAAAACACATTGTTATTCTGGCATACCTAAACTAACCGGGGACAACAGATGTTCTTTAAAGAATACAAGGATAATTCTTTTGACTTGACTAATTAACTGGCAATTTAAAATGGTTCTGTTTTCCATTTCCATTTCACTGTGCTCATATGCATTTCTGATTGAACCTTTGCTTCACTTGAGGTTTTCTTTATGAGCAAGCAATTTGAAGGATCTGCTTAGCCTAACGTCCTTTAACAAATTTTCCCCTGAAGTTCTGACACAGAATTGTGAAGATTTCTATAGCACACAGCAAAGCTCCTCCAAATAGTCAGTGCTGTACTGAAGGAGCATTGAGAAAATTCATATTCATTGGGGAGATGGAAATCACTCAAAGTGCAGGCAACCTTAAAGCATTAGGCAGCCCAGAAACCTTTTTATTTTTATTCTTAGGTAATAGGTCTGAGATTTTCCTCTAGCTCATTGGACTGAAACTCACAGACAAACCTGGTAAATATGAGGGAACTTGCCTCTCTCCCAGCTGTCAGGGAGCTAATCATAAGTTGTTTGGATTTCCTCCAAACAGATATTTGCTATGTATGTGTTATTCTGTGCATGGAATGGAACACTTGAAGTGCTTGATACTTTATGTTTGGACTCCATGCATTTTGCTTGGCTGTGATGGATTTACCATGAATACTAAGAGTGCTGTTTCTACTTAGTATGCAAGCAAGAAAAATTGTAAACTGGAAAAATACCTGCTAACAAAATATTTTATGAATTGGTAGGTTTTTACTTAGTATAATAGAATAGAATAGACTATTTCTGTTGGAAGGGACTTACAATGATCATCAGCCAATAGGCAGGTTAATTGAGGGCTGACCAAATGTTAAAGCATATTGTTAAGGGCATGGTCCAAACCCCTCTTAAACACAGACAGACCTAGGGCATAGACCACCTCTCTGGGAAGCCCTTTTCTGAATTTGACCTTGGTAAAATAATCCCCTTGGTAAAATAATGCTGCTCACAGTTCAGACTATGTCTCCTTGGCATAGCTGTGAACTATTTCCATGGGTCCTGTCACTGAGAAGAGGCCAGTACCTCCCTCTCTCTGTCCCCTCCTCAGGAAGTTGTAGAGAACAATGAGGTTGCCCCTCAAACTCCCTTTTTACCAGCTAGACAAACCCAAAGTTCTTAGTTGCTCCTTACAACATTCCTTCCAGCCCTGTCAGCAGCTTTGATGACCTCCTCTGGACCTATTCAAGGACCTCCACATCCTTCTTAAACTGTGGGGCCCAGAAGTGCACAGAGCACTCCGGGTGAGGCTGCACCAACACTGATACCGCGGGATGATCTCCTCTTCTGAGCAGCTGGGGATACTGAGTTTGGTGCTCCCCAGGATAGGTTTGCCCTCTGGGCTGCCTGGACTCACACTGCTGACTCCTTCTGAGGCCACTTACTGTCAGCCAGCACCTCCAGATCACCCCAGTGACTCCCCTAAAATATATATCTATGCTCATCATTACTCTGTCTTTGGCACAGGATCCAGCATTTTGCCTGGTTTAATTTCATCCCATTGTTCATTATCCAATGCTCCAAATTATCCAGACTCTTCTATTGTCTCCAGTCCCTCAAGGGGGCCAACACCACCTTCAAGTTTGGCATCATCAGGTACATGAAGGTAAAAATCTAAGGAGTATCTGGCAGGTAAAATTTGAAGAAATAAATCTTGTCACTGTAATAGAACACACACACACAAGAAAGTAGGTGTATGTCACTTTTGATATTTTTTTTCAAACCAGGAGAATATTAGCAATCCAGAGTATTTGAAGTTGCTATGATAATTGCAGGTAACATCTTAATATTGGAGATTCCTTTGAACATCTTGGTTCTAACCACACCAGAAAGCTGTATGTAGGTATCAAATAGAATATTACTGCTCAGCAGACTCTCTCAAAGGACTTCAAATGTCAAAAAGCAAGAGAAAGGATTGTCTCTATATGATGCTTTATAGAAGTTAGCTTCTAACAAATGAGTACTTTAATGAGATAGTAAGACAATTTAGGGATTTTAGACAATTTATTTCTGTAATGAACAGAATAAATCATCAATGATTCATAACTGAATTTTGCCATTTTTCTGGTCAATAGAGTCCCTCAAGGGATTGCCTGGATTTGTCCTCAAACATGGACTCTAAAGTAGTGTCTGGTACTTCTTTCTGAATTACTGAACATAACTGAAATGAGGAAGCAACAAAACTGGTGAATACAAAATAAGAGCAACTTTCGACCACCTAATGAGCCTTAAGCATTTGCCTGTAGGCATTTCAGTATAATCAGTGTTTATGCATCCTTTTTGAATACCACCAGGTTTGACTTACAGCTCACTTGGACAGCAAGTCTATCAAGTCTTGTTTCAAAATGTATTTGTTCTGAGTTTCAAAAAGACTATGGGATGTTGAAAGTCTCCAACAATCACTTGGCTGCATAACAGAGATGCAGATATGTGGTGTCCACGGCATCTTTTTGTCTAGAGCAGCAGTGCCTGATGAAAGTCCTGTTTATGAAATCCTCAGTGTGCAGTAACCAGAAAAACACCAGGTACTTGAATGTATAAGGAAGAAATATTCTGATATAGAAAGACTGACAGACATACCCAAGGAGATATCTTATTTCAAGCACTTGAAGGAAAAAAGAGTAAAATAAAAAGGAAAGTTTAGCACTTAGTATTCATGAGTAGACTTGTGCAAATAATAGATATTTTGGTTCAGTGGCCTTTCAGAAATGTATATAAATAAAACTTCTTGAGATCTACTGAACATATTCAATCCCTGTTTTCTTTCTACAACGCACTTACATATTTCTGTTTGACAAAACTGAAATGAGATATCTTGTTTTTTCAACTTCTAATCCCTTTATTTTCTGCCTGAGACTATTAATCAAATAAAATAAACAACAGTTTTATTGCTCCAAAACTATTTCTTTAGCATTTTTTTCTTCAGAGTACACTTTGAACAGCTCTGCTTATGAATATTTTGTGTATAGGCAAAGAGTGAATATCTAAAACACTGCTTTTATAAGGAAATTCAAAAAAATAAACAACAAAACCTACATGTCCTGTTAAGGTAAGCAATGTATATTCAAACCATATACATGCTAAAGCATGTTTCAGTTTTAAGCATTCTCTAGCATATGTCAAAGTTCATAAGCTAGGACAGAATCAACAACTTTCCAATGAATTAATGGTGCTTGGCTTTGGAAATATGTAGGCATAGACTGACTAGGAATCACAGAGAAGTAAAATATTTTGCAAAAGTTGTTGTAGGAATTGCAGATCTAACAGGAAAAAGTAGATTTTGTAAATGATTGCTGCAAATAATTTTGTTTTCGCATGAAATACCCATCTTATTTAGTAATGATAGAGGATGTTGTTTATATCAGCTAGTAAAAGTGTGTAAATTTCTAGCGTCTGCAGAATAATGACATCTGTCTGTCTTACTTAACAAAAGGTCAATACTGCCTGCCATATCTATTGTTAAACAGTTTGATCTGACAGAAATGCTGGGCAATACAAAAATCAGACTAGCATAGCCACTCATGCAGTAGACTATACAGAGCCTGTTGTCTACAACAAGTACAAATTTGAAATTATTAACTGTAAAGTTAATCAACAATGAAAGCCATTATGGCAAAAAATAAGATATTTGATGATAAGAAAATTCATTCTAAAATTCAGCCTGAAATAATTGGTGATCCTAGAGGCCCCCTTCAACCTTAATGATTCTGTGAGATGTGGAGAGAAAGCACATGCTTGCATAAAGTGAACAAATTCCTCCGAAAAGCTATTTTGTACTGAGTATGCTCATTAACACTGATGACTCACAAACTGGTAGCATTGATATGAAAAATAAATAGGTTAAAAAAAATTAAGTTTAGAAGGGACCTTTAGTGCATAGCTGTCCTCTAGTGAAACCTTCTCAAAACAGGGCCAATTTCAATGGGGGATGAGTTTGCTCAGGGCCCTGTCCAGCTAAGCCTTGGATGGACCACACCAGCTTGTGTCTATTTGTCCCAGATTGGACATGAATCTCCCAAAGATGAGAAAAGGAAGTTATTCAGAATGAAATGACATGAAACAGAACAATGAAATTCCCTTCTTATTCTGAGCATGACTAAGCTGAAGTGATTTGAATTCTTTTTTGAAAGGCAGAGTTTATCAGTGAATGCTCTGGGATGGCATGCTAAGAAACCAAGTCCCAGTGGGGCTGCTTCTGGGCACTGGGATGTCTTAGGCTTGATAACATTGCTTGCAGAGCACTGAGAGGAACTCCCTCTAGCTGTTTCATGGAACAGAAGACACTTCCCCAAACTTTTGTTAACAGTATTGTAGCTCATGAAGAGTGCATCAAATACTTTGCATTTATTACCCTGTAATTCTGTGCCACCACAGTTACAGAAATTTGCACAAAATAGGTCATCACTATAGTTGTAGCTGTTAATTGTGATACCTTTCTGGCTAATTTAATTGTATCTGTGAGAGAGTTTTTGGATAACCGGTATTTGGAGAATCTGTATTTAGTGGCTATATTTTATTTCATATATTTATACAAGACTTATTTTAATGCCAGGTATACAGATGGACTAGAGCTCTTATTCCTTCCTCATTTGCTTAAATAATTGTCTTTTTTGACTTTTCTTTGTACTTTATACCAATCCCCTAGCCTCACACTCATAATAAGAATATCCAAAAAAAGTGGATGAAGAACAAGAATATACAAAGCTTTCAATGGCTAAAAGTCCAGCATTACAATGAGACATTCACATAGCAACTAAGCTTATGTGCAGCTATGAGAAAAAAGGTAGAATCCCAAAATCCCTTGAATATTGTTGGTGGAGGTAGATGTTATGGAAGGTGGGTCAGAGCTTGTAAGTGAGGTATTAGTGGTTGTTCTTTACTCAGTATTAGAATGTCTTCAAAAGTGGGTTGTGGGGACACTTTTCCTGAAATGAATGATACATTATCAATTCCTCCATTAATATACACTGTCACTTCCTTTGTTAGTATTAATTTGTTCCCACACTTAAAACTGTACTAATATTTACTCAGGTATTTTATCTTCCCAGTTCTCTTCACTGGATTCTGTACTCTGTATCACCATCAGTGCTATCAGGAAAGCTCAAAGAGTAAATGTACTTCTGACTTTAAATGTTATTCATTATTTTTGTATGTGGGTGTCTTTGCTCTTTATTTAATGGCAGTCTGAATCCTGTGTTTATCCCCCTTCTGATTAGTACAGAATAAATGGCATAGATAAGTGACAGCATTTGACTTTGCCTGTTGAAACAGTGACACAGGGTGGGACACAGGAATGGATAAACAGCTGTTTGAAATTAGACACTGTGTGTGTGGAAATGGAGATGTGTCAGCCAGGGAATAGAGCATGGTCAGGTCTCAGACCTCTGCTACCTTTAATGGGACCAACTTGCTTGTGGGAAGAAACTTGAGGAATATTAAGTGGCTCATAGAACAAATAAAAGCTTTTGGAGAACCGCTTTGAAAAATGAGTGCTTTCTGGCAAATGAAAGTATACCTCACTTGCATAATACTGCTACATCCAGCAGGCTCAAAGAAACACAATAAAGGCAGCAGTGGTATTGTATAAGGGACAGAAGATAAATGAAGTATTGATTTCAGAACCAGCAGAATGCCACAAAAGGGCCATACAATATTTCTATGGGGCCAGATCCTCACTTGCTGTAATTTGACATTGTGCCATTGAAGTCAAGCTGATTTATGTCAGCTGGAGTTCTGGCCAGGTGTATTTATAACCAGGAGGCATAAATAAAAGTCATGCCCAGAGTATTTGGTAGAAGTTGGTTTCCCAAAACTGGATGATGAATACACAGGCATTACAGTTTCTCTGTTCTTTCAACCTACTGCAGTAGGTACCTTCAGATAATTTCTGATCTGTCTTTAGCATTTCTAAATATCTTCTTTCCCTTGCTTCCTGGAGTCCTGTTTCATTCTGATGTTCTCCAACTTAAGAAATTATTTTCCTGCAGAGGCAGAAAGATGATTGCTAACCTGTCAGCAATTCTTACAAGCTTTCCTGGTTCACGCCATTCTTTCCTTTAACCCCACAAAAATGTTCATTGCATTTGAGTCTGCATTTTGGGGTTCCTTTCTACCTGGTAGAAGGTGCCACCAAAAAGATGAGTAGCCAGTGTTGTAACAGCATAGGTCAATGTCTGCCAGCATTATAGGATGTATCAGTCTGTTCTGCATGCTGAGAAAGAGAGGGATCTTGGAAATAAATCACTTCTTTCTATTAGTTCTAAAAAGGGTAGCCCTGTGTGAATGCCAGCAGTGTGCTAACAGAACATCCCACCATACACTGCTGCCCCATTGTGACAGAATACTGTGGGATGCCCATCAGAAAGCCATTTATCTTTACCTTTAAAAAATTAAAACCAACAGCCTATACATGGTCTGGTCTGTGTGCAGCGTTTCATGTTTGCAGTGTATGGCTTAGCTGAGACAACCTAGACTGCCTGAGAGTCTGCTTTGGTCTGAGCAACCTAAACAAGAACACAGACAATGCTCTCATTTTTATCTAAATGAGATAGATTTAGAAGGGATTGTAAAAATTCAAAGGAATACATCTCTTTGAAATATTTCTATTAAATATTTTCCCTGAGAGAATTTTGGACAATCACTTTGAGGTTTCTTTTTCTAGAAAGCTTGAAAATGACACAAAATGTACCATTTACATGCAATTTCATTTTGACTACACTTAATACTTGATTTTCTCTGATTTACTAATTGTAAGATGAAAATTAAACAGCAGGTGACTAAGTGTTAAAGTGCATTTGTGTCACTGTTCAAAATATTTAGGCATGCTGTATAGAATACTCCAGGTCATATGTGTGTAATAATCTTAGATTACTGGTGAAAGAAATTTTAGAAACTTTTGCAGTAGATAGAGTTGCTTTAAAATTAATTATTGAAATTCCATGATTTTTTTTATCATAACCATTTGTGTTTAGCCAGTTTGTGTTTAACTACATACCAACTTGAATGACACATGCTTCTTGAATAATGCTAACATGTTTTACTCAATCTCTTGATTGAAGGCTATTCACACAAGTCTTCAAATCAGAGAAGATGAAACAAAATCATGAGCCTTTTTATCTATGTATTTTTAAAAAAATCTGTCCTGTTAGTAGACTTTAATGTACAATATGGGGAACCAACAGAGGAAACTACCTAACCCACACATAAAGACTCTATTACTGTGTAAAACAGACTCATAAATCTGAAAGCCTATATTGATTAGTTAGCAAATATTTTCCCATAAAAACTGCAAGTCTTTTCAGTTGTTTATAATCCATGTTGGTATAATTTAGCTATAGGGCCCACTAGGGCATGCTGAGAAGAAAAAAGAAAAAAAAATCTCACTCCACTATTTTAGAGTAAAAAAAGTCCCTCAATTCTGTAGCTGAATTCAGAACAATATTTTATGGTGAACAAGCCGTTACTTGGGATGGGAAACAAACTCATGGACCAAACATTTTCCTTTCTTTTATTTTCCTCCCTATTTTGCACATCAAATGGAAATTTGTCCAGCTAGACTTCCTGATTTTGCTCTGCTTAACCAAATAACTTTTGTGGAGGGCTTTCTTTGTTTTTTTTTTTAAAGTGCAAACAATTTATATCTTCCGAGATCATTTTCATTTTGCTTAAAATAAATCCTTAAAAAAAGTGTGTGATGCAAGAAGACTGAACATGTAAAAGACAGTATTTTCCAGTGTTTCTCTAATTCCTTGCACTATGGAAGAAGGCTCTATACTCACTTGGGCATGATGTATGCATTCTTGGAGAAAAGGGAAAAGTGGATAAATATATACATGGCATGGGACAGACTGTGAGCATGCAAATGAAATCTCACTTTTAAGGAGAGGGCAGGAAAAATAATCTTCTTGTAGCCACTTATTCCAAATAATACATATTCGCTTACTAAAGGAGGAGAAATCTTTCTTACAGAATGAACTGGTTTAGCAGTAGAGGTTGGGAATTTCCACAGAACAGAGCTGACCATGAGCAAGGAATAAATTGGCTCAGCTTTCCCAGCACAGTCTGTATCTGTCTCTCGGCCATTGTTTACCACTGACCAAACAACATCCATTAAAATGAATACTGAAGTTTGTTCAAAAGTCAGTGGCAATAGATATCCCTTAAACAATGGAAATAGTAAAAGCAAGCCAAAGAGTTCACTCTTTCAGTGAGAGTGGTTGTTTTTCAAACTAGTTGTTTAAAGAACCCCAAACATGTGTATGTATTTGGAATAAAGAAAGGAATTTGGGGGTAAGGTGTTTGGGTATTTTTAAAAAGAATTTGTATTAGAAAAACAGGTCCATTTTGAAGAAGCACATCTCAGTACCATGAAACCCATAAAATTTCAGCTTACTGCTTTTAATCATGTCAGTAACTTTCTCAACTGAAAATTATTCCAAGTAATATTTTTATTTATAGATTTCTTACATGATTGTGACTAAACAGTGCAGAATGGAGGTCCTCCTAATATGTCCTGAAGGAAGCACTTACAGTGATAGAAAATTAAACAGCTTGGTATTTTATAAGCATTTTTAACTTATATGATATCAAAGATGTCCATAACATTTTACAAACATGTGGAAAGATCTGTAGATGCTAACAAACTGATCTAAACTGACACAAGAATGTAAGTGAACAAAAATACAGGCAGAGCTGAAAGAGAAGATACTTTAATACTAGTTGATGTATGTGACATGAATCCTCAAATCAAAAAGGTTTCATGGCCTATCCACAGCTAATCCATCATTTCCTGGGCAGCACTGGGAGGTCAGCACTTGCCTTTCACTGACCTAGGATATCAGCTACTGTCATTGGTTAGTTACAATTTCAGGCAGGCATTTTTCTGCTCTCTCTTATTTTACTTGTCATTCAAAAGAATTCCTTATAAATATAGGTAAGGAAGTTCTCTTTCAAATGGCTCTTTAAATGTTTGTTGGCAGTGGTGTCCTGGAAAACATTGTAAAAATGTGTCTGCTTCTGTGTTGGGACTGTGGCTCACAGTGTTGACATCAAATGTCTTGCCTTTTTGGTGTCTCTTGGTTTCTTTCTTTAAAACTTGTAAAACTTGCAGAAGATAGACTCTTGTGTGTTTGCCCAGTATTGTTTTGTTCCATGTCTAGTATTTGGTGAAAAGAAAAATAAAAAAAATACACTCCACCCCCACATATCAATGGGTTTTAAGGATGGAGTAGAAGAAGAAAAAAGAGAGAGAGAGAAAAAAGAAGACAGCAGGGTGCAACAGAGATAAATTTTTGGGCTGCTCAGCATCAAGTTATCCAGAAGAAGAGACAGAGGATGTAAAGGTAGTAAAGTAAGACAGTCATTGTAAGAGAAAAAGGGATGACAATGTTTTGGTCCAAAAGACTCTGTGTTTATCTCAGTTAAATTGCACTGAAGAAAATATATTTTGGTACCACAGAGTTGACAGGTTCCGAGTTACTACTGTGACCTTTGTATTACATATGCCCCTTTAAAATGCCACATCTAAGAAGCAATCCACAGATAATCCTAGTGTGTGGCTTTCCTTACAAAGTGGCTCAGAATATACAAATTTCTCTGCTTGTGCTCCTGGGCCCTTGTCAGTGATGTGGGGATCATGAGATGATGAAAACAGGCAGTTCTTTTCTCAAGTAATGAGAAATTCTGCAAATGAAAAATTTGAAGTAAACTTGTATATATATGCATAATGCTGAATAATAAAAATGTTTTCTTCTGTTCTAATGGAAAATCTGTGAATATCCTTATGAGGAATACTTACTGCTGGGTTAGTAAGAGTCTGAGTAACTGTTATGTCATTGTAAAGTGACTTGAGAAGTTGAGAAATACATCAGTGAGTCACCAGAACAGAAACTGTGGCTGCAGGAAAAGAACTGAAAGAAATGTTAGAATGTCAGCTCTTGAATGTGGTCCTGCCTGCAGCTTGCATCTGACATGCCTAAGGCAGTGCTCCCTAGGAGCTACTGCAGAACTGGCTGTGATGGTTCTGCTTCTGTCAGAAATGTGTGTTCCTTAGTGACAATTGCATGAAAAGCTCATCTATTCTGCTCTGTGATCTTGCTGTGCTGCTGTAGCCTTTGGGAAAGGCTGTGGTACAGTGTGAATCTTGGCCAATAGTTAGTGTAGAGGTTAGCCTGGATTAGGCTGGAACCCATTCAGTTGTGTCACTAGTTTGTCACTGACTGTCACAGAGTCCAGAAGCACAAGAAAGATACTGCTTCAATGTTTTTGCAATTTACTACAAGAAAACTAATCTTTTAATGTGTCTATTTAAAATTCAGAAAGTATATGTGTTTCTCTCTATAAGCACAGCTTGGAGTAATATTAAATTTTTTTTCATTTAACTTGCGTATTTCTCTCTAATTATTTCTTGTTGATCTGCCAGTACTCTGGAGGTTCTCTTACTCTGGAGTCTACAACCTTCTGTCATCCTCTATACATACAACTTCAATGCCTCACAAAAAAGCATCTCATTGAGATGAGAGCCTGGCCATCATTTTCCTATATCTTTGCAGCTTTACTCTCCACTGCTTGCTCTTTGTTTGTCATATTGATTTTGTATTTTCA
Source organism: Eopsaltria australis (assembly GCA_034509425.1). Lineage (NCBI taxonomy): Eukaryota > Metazoa > Chordata > Aves > Passeriformes > Petroicidae > Eopsaltria > Eopsaltria australis. The sequence goes on from JAVTVJ010000056.1 coordinate 1,808,621, forward strand.
GTCACCCATTGGCCTTGAGTAGGATGAATGATTGTGTATTGTTTACATTGCAGTAATGCCTCATGGCAATGACAATTCAGTCAGAGAGCTGAGCCCTGTACAAATGTCCAACTGGATGGATAAACTCTGAAAGAACAGTCTGCCAGAAAAACAACAGTCAAAACAGGTAAATAGGACGAACTATCACACACAAACAAATTTCAGGTTAAAGTCTCATTGGCATCAGTATAATAAAGAATAAATCACTGCTGACATAGTGAAGTGGTGAGAGGTTCAGAGGATAATGATTTTAATGAATTTTAAGAGAGAAAATTAGCTAGCTTTTAACTCTATCTCATTAAAGGAACACAGAACTACAAGTGATTTGCTTTGTCACAGTGTCTTGTCGTTGTCCAAGTCTTTCTGCTACCCTGGTCACGCCAACCTTGGCATTTTAACTCCTTTGATTATGCGAGACGCCTTTCTTTTAGTAAGTAAACAGGAAGTCACTGAAGAGGACTAAATTTTCTTTTTCTCTTCAGGAATGAAAATATCCCCATGGAAGTCCTGCACATGCACTTTGGTGCCTTTTAAGTTGCATCATTGCTGTGTGCCATGACTTTAAGATTACTCCAAAATCGAATGTGCACCTCACAGCTGCCTATGTCAGCTGGGATTTAGGGCACAAGGAACACATTATATCAGCTGCTCTGTGGCTTCTCTGCTTTCCTTTTTACTTCAAGTTTGTCAGAAAGGAGGAGACATCTTCCTGGTTTAGGTCTTAGTTATTTGAGAAGACACCTTTTCTCCCCTATGCAATCTGCACCCATTGAGATAGCCTGCCAAGGGAGCCATCTCCAGATTGAACCACCTTGAAACTATCTGATCATGCATGACTTTCACCTGTGCAAGTGGCTTCCTGATCAGGTGTATTCCACATCACACCAGTGTGCCTGAAAGCTGAGGGCCGTAGTCAGATTCTGATGCCACGAATAGTGTTGCTGTGTGGATATGATTATGCATGTGCGCACTAACAGAGAAATGTGAGGATGTAGCGGTGGTTCTGAACCAGGAAGGACGAGGACTTCCGGTGCCATGTTCCACAGACAGAGAGTTTCCCCCTGAAGCTGCCAGAGACAATGGTTTAGACCACCAAGCTACGAACCCCAAGTTCCTGCTATTGGTTCCTTGATTTGTCTGTTATGTATCCCAGTTCTGGAAAATTCCCAGTTACCCCCTTGTTCATTCGTTGTTCTCTCTTCCCCCCTCCCCTCCCTAAACCTCATTCAACTGCGCGCCCTGGTCCCTCTCTTGTATTGCCTCTGTGCCCTCAGTTTATTGGATGTTTTTCCTCCCTTAAATACCCACGGAACGAGCTGTTCTGGGCTCTTAGTCCCTGAGCTCCCTTGGGGGTAATAAACCTGCCGAACCCTCATACTAAGAGTCCTCCTTCTTTGGGTAGTTCTTTGCTATCCTGCCGTGCTCTGAGGGCAACAACTCCTCAGCCCAAACGCGGACTAGCGGTGCCTGTAGTCGGCTCTCCGGGGAAGCCTTCCTGAACGGGAATGGCTTTCCAGGATCACTCTAGCACTCTGCCGCCGGGACCAGAGCGGGATAAAAAGCAGGGAACGCAACATGAGTATATATGTATTATACTGCCTTGCTTCAGGGCACAGCCAAGGGATGCAGCCTCAGCTGAGCAGAAGGATGAACAAACTGTCGAGCTGTTACATGACAATTTTTTTTGTTGCCCTCTACAGTTCCCAGCAAACATGAATAGCAGCTAATGGAAGGGATGGGACTGCAGAATCATTGAATCATTTAGGCTGGAAAAGACCTCTAAGGTCATCGAGTCCAACTGTTACCCCAGCACTGTCAAGTCCAACATTGAAACATGTCCCTAAGTGCCATATCTGCACATCTTTTAAATACCCCCAGGGATGTTGACTCAACCAGCTCCCTGAGTAACTTGTTCCAATTTTTTGCTCTTACAGCAAAATTCTTTTTGTAATATTTAATCTAAGCTTCCCCTGTCAAGGCTAGAGGCTATTTCCTTTTGATTATCACTTGTTACTTAGAAAAATAAACTGATACCCACTTTGTTTCACCCCCATCAGGCAGCTGTAGAGAGCATTTAGGTCACCCCTGAGCGTCCTTTTCTCCAGGCTAAACAACTCTGTCTCTCAGCCACTTCTTAAAAACTGGCACTCCAGCTCCATTCTCCAGCTCCACTCCCCTCCTCTGGACTCACTGCAGACCTCAACATCCTTCTTGTAGTGAGGGGCCTAAAACCCAACACAAGATTCGAGGTGTGGCCTCACCAGTGCCGAGGACAGGGGGACAATCACTGCGCTGGTCCTGCCCCCTGCAAGCTCAGACTTCAGACAGCCAAAAGAAGCTGAGTCCCACAGAATCTGGCCCTGCTTGTGTGAGGGTCTTTGCCTTTGGCAGTTAGTGGCAGCCTGCATTTGGACGGTTTTTGAGGAGCCTTTCCAAATAACCAGAACTGTGATTTAGGAAATTTCCTCATAGTGGATCAACCACCTTTTCCAGGCCACTTTGGGGATGGAAAGCATGACCCTAAAATCTACTCTGGAACTGCACTGAGCAAGGGAAACCTGCAGTGTTTAAATTTTTAATTTTTTTTTTCTTTCTTTATGTGTCACTAATCTTTATCAAGCTTCTCTCCTGCTTGCAGGTGAATCATCTGAGATGTAGTTATGAAGTAGAGGCCTCTCTGAATTTTACGTTGCATTTTTCCATCAGTTTTGTGGGATTCCAAACTTAAAGACTGCCAGCTGGGGAATCTCAATTTGCCATTTACTTCCAATATGTCTATCATAGTTAGTTTAGCTGATAAAGCATCCAAGCTTGCCCTGGAGAATGCACCTAACAGGAAAAAACACCTTAGAGGCTGCTGGTGATAGCAAACTCACTGCTTCTTGAATGTTTAGCTGCTAGTAACTTAATATTGATAAATGTCTACTTTTTGTGAGGACAGGAGCTAGTAAGTGAACTTCTGTCTATAAACACAACTACATACATAACGGACACTGTTAGATTCTAGTCTGGTTGGGCAAATCTTCTGTCATAGATTATCACACATTCTTATTCCTTAAATCAGAGTGATATTTTTACAGTGTGAAGATTTCTGCATCTCGCTTTCAGAAATTCACCTGACACCACACCTTAGTGGAAAGTCAGCCATCATGTTCTGATCACTTTTTTGCAGCTGTCATTCCAAAGACATGTTCATTTCTCTAGCTAGTTGAAGTTAAAATATTGATCTAGTTATTGAAAAATAATGGATGTAGAAAAAAGAGTACATGGTTTCTGTATGTTCTGGAATCTAAAATGCCTAGAGCTGTCCTGATTTCAAGCTCATGAGTCATCTAAACTCAAATTGTGGAAATTCCAGGGGGTATATTGTTAAATAATTCATGAGTGATGTAATGTTATTGCGTATCTCATTAGCAAAATGCTGCAGGAAAGAATTAGGGAAAAGAACCTAAAGCAATCCTGGTCCTATCTCTCTACTCCTTTTTTTCCCTCCTAGAATTGTCATATCTAAAGAATTAATTTATAAGTGATAGGATAACAAGCTTGTGTTAAATTATGGCATGTAAATCTCTCTGTCAAATGATGAGAAAAATTAAGAGAATCCTTTCTGCTTCAAGTCTTATATCCCAATATGTCTTGCACAGTCTTTTTTTTGCAGGGTGTAGGTATGTATGAATATGTATATCCAGTTAATTTAAAGTTATATATGTATGGGAAGGCTGGGAGAGATCTCTTTTGCAAGAAAATATATCCCATGCCTTCCACAAAAAAAACAAAAACAAAAACAAACCAAACAACAACAACAGCAACAAAAAAAAAACGAAAAAGAAAAAAAAAAATACCACTTGGTCTCAAAGTTATTAAAGCCTTTTTATTAGATCTAGCACTGTGTAATAGTTGAGTAAGCAATCATGTTATGCAAATAATAATCTTCTTTTATCTAGAGGTATGCATCTGTAATTAAGGATGTCAGTCACCTTATCTTGTAAACAGTCTGTTCTCAGCACACAAATATGGGATCTGGTGCAGATGTGTCTGTGTATGCCAGAGCACCAATATATCATTTTTGCTGCATCTAAAGCCTGCAATTTCACGCTTAGCACTTGGCATTGTAACCATGGTTATCTCCAGTTAGATGCAGAATACAGAGGCTACAGCAGATGGATTTTTTACTTGTACCTCTGGCAATCAAAAATCAGAAAATTCCCAGAATATATACACATAGCATATGGTAGGTATATTAGTATTATTATCTACCTGATACACGAGCTTTAGACTTTATTGGAGTTTTTTCCTCAAACTTCTTTGCAAGCCAAGAGGACTGTTAAGCCATTTGTGTGTGTTTTCCCTATGCAAAAAGTAGAAGCTAAAATGCTGATACTTCTCTAAGCGTGAGGTTAAAATGTCACGTCTGTAAACATCTATACTTTCAAAGGCTTAGTTACCTTTTTTTTAAATTTTACCTTAGGAGAATCTAGCATGTTGTTTCAAAATTTTTAGAAAGTATTAGAAGTTCACAGCATTGATATTAGCCTAGAATTTTCTACATTTTTATGGGCCTCCATATGGCAGTGTTTGTTGAGCAGAAAGAATTTACAGCAGAATAAATTAAGCAGATGACCATTGCATCTTTACAGGTTGAAGTAAATTACTGTTTCTGAGGAGTGTGTGTGATTGTGTTTTTTCTTTCTGAAGACTAAGTGTTTATATGTATTGTCTTGCAGTTTCCTAAATGCATCAAATTTTCTGTAAACTTAGTATGTTCTGTGAAAAAGTGTAATAATTTCAATCCTCATCCTCAAAGAATTTCCTTTCTAATTTGCAGAAAATTTGTACAGGCTTGAGTGGGCTGGATATTTTCATTAGGAGTCACCAGGTACCACACTGTAGACATTATGTGTTTGCCATGCAGCAGCTAAAGAACATTTTTTGTCAGGAACAGAAAGGAGAAATAACATCCTTCCAAAGTAAAATTGGATTATGCTCTTAAATGACAATATCTACTGTAAAGAAAAAAGCTGGGGTGAACATTAGCTCAGCCTTTCAAACAAAACCATTTACTCCATATCTGTTATTTTTATTCAATTGTTGGAGCCCTGACCTGGTGAATGGAGGTTACTCTGAAAACTGTACTTAATAACTGCTACTGTAATTCACCATCCTCTGTACTGAATGAGTGACTTACTGTGACAGCATACTCAGACTTACTGAGACACGTTGGAAACATATCTTGAGAGTCAAGAGTCAACTCCAGGAGCATATGAGACCCTTGGCATCAGTCTGCCACTGAATTTTGTGGAGAAGGATGATGAGTGTGTGTACTTGTCAGCATTCAAAACAGCTGGCAATGTAACATGCATTTAATCCCTGCAGGTCTGAGGAGGCAGCACGCAGCATGGGGAAGAGCCAAGCAGGAACTGTGGCACTCAAACAGACATGGAAAGGCATTAGAAAAACTGGAGCTGACCCACTTGCAGTCATGCATGATAATATCCATGAGCACTTTACATGAAGCTAAAGACAAAGAGTGGTTGTGGTGTCTGGAAGGGAAACGTGGCACTAAGTTAAACAAGCTTGGATTTAAGAAACCAAGCAGAGTAATTTTACTGCTTCAGGGTTTTTCTTAGAACTGAATAGTGAGGGACAGAGTTTGAATTTAATGCAGTGCCAGGAACAACAACTGGAAATCCCAGCTATAGGAGACAGAGAGATAGGTTCTCCTACATCTACATTCCCACAGGGAAATGGAGGATTATTTTCAGGTTTGAATATTTTACTTTAAAATGTGGCATACCCAGCTCCACCATGTATTTGTGTTATTTGTGTTACGGTAACAAAGCTAAAGGCTGCTTTCTTGTCAATTCTTTTATGCTGAACAGATAAACCATCAAAAATCTGGTCCCTTCTTCAAGAGCTTACAGACTTAAGACCAGATATAACGATAGATCTCACAAAATAAAGAGAGAATAACAAGGGGAAAGGGAAAGTTTCCAAATAGAGTACAAAGGAAATCTTCAGGATTCCTCAAGGATGACATTTTCATCATTCATGGAGTAATGGTTATAAAATGAAAGAGGAGAGATATGCATTAGATATTAGGAAGGAATTTATTATTGTCATGGTGGGAAGGTACTGGAACAAGTTGCCTAAAAAATTGTGGATGTCCCATCCCTGGAAGTGCTCCAGGACAGGTTGTGGTTCAAGACCCAATGTGCTGTTTAGAATCTGCTAATCCTTAAAATGTGCAAACTGTGATCTGTTTCTCTTCATTTGAAAATTTAAAGATATAGGATTTTCATTACAAAATTCAGTAGGTTTCAAGTAAGCAAAAACTATTACACATTGTGTCTGGAGTCCAACTGTCCATGTGTCCTCAAACTTTGGTTTAGATTAAGGTAACACTTGGTGAAATTTTATAGTGGACCAGCTCTGGACTATTCTTTTCTGTTCAAATACTGAAATTGTTTACACCTACCTCTTTCATGCAGCCTGCCTGAAATGGTAAAGAGAGTGTTGACACTTTCAGATGAATTTTGCTTTGAATTTTTGGATTTGTCTGAACTCAAATTTCAAAGCAAAACTCAGAGTGTGTGAGATCAAAAAAATGAAAAGCCCAAAGATCACATGAAACCCTGCAATGGAAATGAAATAACGGAGTCCTTGCACAGATTTGCTTACTATCTAAAGATACTTTAATCTCATCTCTATTCAGAATCTCCTGTGATAGCAGAAGGAGCAAAAAAAAACCCAACAAACCAAGAGACATGTGAGGAGCTAAGTCAGAGGCTTGAAAGGAAGGCAAGAAAAAAGTCACTGTTAACTGTGATGTGAACTTTGTACCTCCTTGAAATGGCATTTAAGTGCAGTGGTTGTGGTACTTTCTGTAAATGGATCATCATGCACCCTTCTAAAGCTGTGTGTGTGCCCTCTGTGAGTGATTGAGGTGTATGTGTTATCCAGGTAATAGACTAGAGTTTTTTTGCTTAAAAAAAAAGGACCAAAAATTAATATGTAAATATGGTGGAACAAAACAGCATAAAAGTGAAGGAGAAATGTTTACTAATTTTAATAATAATAGCAGTCTTCCATAGGCAGTTCAGTACTGAAACTGTTGCTGTTTGAAATAGCTTCATTTCCCTGTGAATCTGAGGCAGCTACCATCAAATTATTTATCTTTTTTTCTGCTGGGTAATCCTTCAGCTGTTGTTATTTACATAGCAGCCTAAATTACATTTGCAGCCTTGCAAGGGAGAAGACAGGTCACCTGCCTTAAGGGGCTGCAGCCTGAATCCAGCATGCACCAGGAAAGAAATAAGGGTGCAGTGCAGAAAAAAAGACTTTTTTGATAGTTAAATCCTGATGCATGAAATACTTCCTTTTTTTTTTTTTTAAAGCTGATTTCTTTCATCCCTTTTATTTGTTCTTTGAATGCATTTTAGTTGTGTATGTAGTTTCTCATTAATTTTTTTCCATTTTGCTCCAGATTTGGCCAATACTTAGACACTTACTGAAGTTTCAGCCAGTTGATTGTTGTCATACTTAAACCTGAGCTGCATGTAACTATTTGCAGGGTCAGGACCTTTTTTCAGACATTCATCTTTTTAATTCATTTATTACAGCCAGTTGAGCTGGTTTCTCAATAGTTTTTTTAAAAAGTATCTAATATTTTCTGTCTAGCACTATGGACCAATTCCCACTTCTCTTTTTACTGACTAGTATCTTTAGTTTTCAAAGAACAACCTCTTCATTTGAACACTCTTCATTTGTTTTCACTTTGCTATGACTATATCCTACCGATTAAAAATATTCATAACTATTATTAAGTTTGTTCTCCTGGACAGACTTGCCGGTGCTTTGTTTGTTTGGTTTTTTTAAAATTACAAATAAAATGTCAGAAATCATATTCTAAATGAGATATAAGCCAGATTTTTATTTTACTTAATTTTTCTGTCTGTTGTGTTTTTCATCTTTCCCACTTCTGTAACTCAGGGAATTTTTAGTGTTCTGCTACACTTGCAAATCATCAATGGCTTTACTAACTATCCAGCAATGACAGCAAGATCTCTGTCAGACAACAAGAGAATATATTTTTAGTCCTTGTACACAAAATTCTGTACTGAAGAACTGGACTGTACATATATAACTACTGGTAATTATAGGATGAGAAATTCCACATTCATTAATAGTTTGTACAGTCAGATGTGAAATATCTCAGGACTTAGATATTCATGTGCAGTGCAACTAATAAAATGCCTGATTTTTTTGAGGATTTCAAATAACCATAAAAATGTAGGACATATTTATTGACGACCATATGCAACTGTATAATTCCTTGACAAATTTTCATCCTTAGCTACAGAGTAATCCCAGATTCATACACGAAGTGAGACTCTTCAATGTTTACCTTATGTTACAAGCCACAAGAAGTTAGTCAAAGCAATGTGATGGACAAAATCTTCGGACAAAATTTTCTGTGTTACTCTCTATATTGAAAATATATAAGCCAAAAACATTTCCTGTGGTAAAGCAGCAATTATAACTTTGGATTTATGATATTATGACCAGCTGGAAACTGTAGCCAGACTTCTAATTGCTATCTTACCCCTTGATCCTTAATATTATGGTAATCCTTTTACTTTAACAATCAATCATTTAATATTTTCCCCCACACAACTGTATTTCTATTAGATTAATATGTGTTTTCAAGGTACTGTTCTGATAATAGATTTTTTTATTTATATCTAAAGAATTCCTGACTGCCATTAAATACAAAAGGCAACATCAAAGAAACATAAAGGTACAAGAGGAAATACTGTTCACTGTTACAGCATAAGGGGTTCATAACCCAGAGAACCCCAGTTCCTGGGAGGGGCAGGTCTGTCTTGGGCCAGGCAGCTTGCAGGTCTGCGTCACAGCACTGGAGCCTGCAGACCTTGGGTTGATGTTGGGAGCAGCACTTCTGCACTGAGCAATACATTGCTACAGGTCAGTGGTGCTAAATGTAATACTCCGATACTAATAGCAGCCCATGGTCCCAGGAAGGTGGGTTTTTTTTGTTTGTTTGTTTGTTATTTTTTGGTTTGGTTTACAGTTTTTTTGGGGTAAATGAAAGCCTGCAGAATTTATAGGGGTTGATTTTGTGCCTCTGTGTGTGTATTCTATAAAGTGAAATTTGTCTGGAAAATGAAAGTTGATTTGAAAAAGGAGATTTCTTTTTCCACCATTCTGCTTTAAATTGTTCAGATTCTACTGAGATATTACTTGTTCTCAGTTATTTTTGTAAAACCAAGCTTTTGAAGGAACTGGGCTGCTATATGGATATTGTTGTGTTGTGTAGTCACTTTCTTTGGAAAGCCTCACATGTCAAAGTCTGTACTTCCACCTGTAAACTTTAGCAGATTGAGGACAAGTGAGTGGTCAATCCTGCACAATCAGATTAAAAAGTAGATATAGTACTTATTTTTGAAAGAAAACAGCAAAGTCCTGACTTAACCAGTCAGCAATGTTGTGTAATTGATTGGAGGATGAAAGCTGAAGTCAGAGCTGAGCAGAGTCAACTTCTTTCCCTAATTTAGAATGTTTCGAACATTTCATTTTTGATTTTTTGCTTAATTTCTGAATGCAGCAAAAAGACAAATGGATTCTGGAAGAGAGGAGAGCTAAATAGCTTTGTTGCATTTTTACAGAATATCCAAAGTTTGAAATCCCTTCACAGGTGGGCACCATGCATTTTAACAAATGTATTAACTAAAATAACTGATTAATGATTACCTTTCACAGAACACTATGTGAAAATAAAAATTTGAAGGAATGTGATATATAGACAAAGCCTTCAGACAATTTTAACTACCATTAGCTTAGATTAACTTTAATACCAGCACGTTCACCTCTGAACCTGTAAACAGGGCCTAATGAAGGCAAGCAAACGTTAGGAGAAAAAAGTATTTTTGTCTTGTAATTGGGAGATAAAAACAATAGGCAATGACTATCACATCCTCCTGACAGAAAAGGCAAAATCTGTTTCAGGGCTTGAGGACTGAGTTTCTTCCTGTGACCAGCCTCACCTGTGATTTATCCCACGTGTCAAGGGATTTGGCCTGATGCTGCTTGTCAGCCCCTTCCACCTCAAATTATTTTAAAGCCATGAGTGTGGTAGATGACTGAACCACGTATCTAATGGGAAAATAGTACTAAGGTTCACCTCTAACCCACAAAACTGATGTTTTCTGAAGGTCATGCAAAGCAAATGAAGCAAACTTGAAAAGAGATCTCCAATGTCTCAAAACTCAGTGTGGCCAGACAAGATAATTTTTTCTTTTCTCAAACTTTACTAATGAATTGAAAATTTGATAGCTATTTGTTCTTTTTTTTCCTTCCATGTCTTTACCAAACTGCGCTGCTAATTATTAGTTAAGGGCACCTGCACTTGATGTCGATACTCTTTACAAAATAAGTGCAAGTATTAAAATGTGATGTGGGGCAGCAGTGCCAGTGAACCTTGAACAAAACAAATAGTGCAAACTAAGATGCTGAGCAATATATTTGCCTGTTGTTGACAGCAGCAAGGGAAAAACTGGAAATACATGTTGGTATAGAAACAACTTTGATCGCTTAGGGAAACAAATTAACTCAAAGGTTAATATGCACCTTTTTTTCTATATTGGACATTGAAAGTGAATGTCATGCAAATCCTATTTATTTAAATCCTCAGAGCTCTTTCTAAATGATATAATCAATGCCTCTAGGTAACACATTCTCACTAATTCTGATACTAAGCTCTTATACATCAGAATGACACACTATTAAATCATTTTCTAGTTGAATATATTTGTGCCTATGAGCATGTTTTGGACAATGACAACATTTTTCCAGTTCTGCAGTAGTTAATAAGTTCAGATACCGATGTACAATTCATTGCTAAAAGATTGCACTGCTTAATTATATTCTTGTGAGGATGTAGATACAAAAGGATAAAGGTTTTATCTTAGTGTATCTATTTCCCCACAGGGAAAGAGTCTACTGTTCTCCAGCACATGCACATTCACAGATGTATTAGAGTTGTGCTCACACTGAGAAAGGCAGTAGTATAAATATTTCAGCAGAAAAATGCATTCCTAACAGAAATAATGCTGGTACAACCTCTGTATGTGTGCCAGACTCCACTGTCAACAGCTTTTTCCTGATTCCCATGATAACAACATCGATAATCGTGAAATCCTTTGGAACTAATGTGGCGTATGAGTGTAATTCTGAAGGACAATCACCTCACTGGCTGAGGATAATCTGCAGCAAGGTGACTGGGGCAAATGTCTGCAATAAAAGCAATGCAAGTAGATGCTGTGGATAGAAATGAATGTATCATCCTCGGTCCTGACTATTATGTCACTCAGATATATACTAACTTTCAGTATCAATGGGCTATTTTAAAGGTTATCAAACCTTCATCATGAATGTTTTCTGCTGAATCCATAATCTCCTTTAGAAGGCATATTTGTGAAGACTTCCAAGTTTTTAGTTGTGCTGTACTTCTTGATCTGAAACTCCAGATAAATGGTCTAGAGAACATTTACTCCATTTTAGTAATGAGGAAAAGAGTTAGAAAGAGAGATACTTTGCAGTATGTTTTTACTGGTTTAGGTATTTTTATTCATTACTTCTGCTTTCAGAGAAAAGAAATCCCAGTCTTTTCAATGCTTCAGAGAAGTTGTTTGTATCTTTTCATGGTAATTACTATAATTCTTCTCTAAGTCCCATTTTATTTCACATTATTCCATCTATTTGAACAGTATGAGAGCAAGGTATATCAGGTACTGCAACTCTGAAACACGTACTGGTACTGTGATTTTGCCTGCAATGTTTTCTGTTCTACTCCATTTGCCCGAGAACTCATCTTTTTGAAATGTGATTTTCTATTAAATGGACATCTCTAGCGGGTTAGAAACTGAGTCCATCATACCCTAAACTGCTCTTGTTAATATAAAACAGTAAGTGCAAAAGTAATTCAAGTTTCCTTTCCAATTGTTGAGAGTGTCCACATCTCTGGAAATCACCATTCTGACAAGATTCCTTGAACTTGAAAGGATAGCAGATAGGCTGGTTATGACAATTGCATATCATCTTCTAAGGTACATTAGCCATAGACTGTACTTACACTTAACTGCAATCTCCGCTAATTACACTTGCTGTAGGCAAAATGTTCCACTGTGGTCAAAGACCCAGCTGACACACACATCTGGCAAAGGTGTCTGGCAGTCACTTGAGATAGAATGAATGTAACTTCTGCCACATCTCAAGGAGTCCTTTGAATTTAAGCTGAGAGACAGCAAATGCCTCACATATTCTATTGCTTGACTCTTCTGTGTATAGTTCCATGAATTACTTGCTCAGAGAGCAAGTACAGGCAGAAATCTGACTCCAGTTTTCCATTATTATTTGAATGATGTTTATTAGGTCATACTGTTTAGAAATGTCATGGGATATTTCTAATCATTCTATACAAGGTTCTGAAGATAACCCACAAGTCTCCTTTTTTGTATGGTCAGCTGAAAAGTGTGACATGTGTGGACATAGGTTAAATGCTACAACCTTGACTAATTAAAAAATCAGCAAAATGAATCACTGTCCCTGGATTGAGGGAAAGAGATAGAAAACTTGAAATATGGGACCAAACCTGAGTTAGGTGGCCACATTAGTGGAAAGCTATCCATACGTACGTGGTAGATGCTTTGGCTGCTACAGAATAAGCCTAAGCAATGATTATGTTTCATACCCAAGGCAGATACTTTCAACAGAATTGAAAATCCAGAAATCCAAGTCTAGCAGTTCCTAAGTGAATCACTGGAATTCAGGTCACACCTTGAAAGGAAGACAGATATTCAACAAGAAAAGGAATGGATGGTAGTTCACTGACTCCTTCATTTGAGATTCCTGAGGTCAGGGAGTTGTATCAGGAGACACAGTTAAAACATGCCAAATTTGTGAAAAAATTTAATCTGTTTCATAGTTACCTACGTCAAAGCTGGAGCTGAAAGTTGACTGAAACTGCAAGCATGTCAACATATACCAGGGAATGCAGCAATTCAGCTTTACTAAGTGCAGCCAGTGCATGTAGGACACATTCTAAAGGACTTCTTCCCATTCCAGTGTTGCTACCTACCTGCAAGGTGTCCTTGCTAAACACTGCCAGTTTGTCAAGTATCAGAGGGTAAAGGTGGGTGAGATCAGACAATCTGAGCTTTGCCCAGCTGCAGCTCTGGCAGAGCAGCACTTACATTGCAGCTGATGAGGTGCACAGAATCTTACCTGGCCTCACCTGAAGCAGAGATGACTTCATTTAGGTTTTATTTTGCAGTTTACATATCATATTGGAAGGCAGAGCAGCATGATTCATAAAGGAACAAATAAGGAAGAACTAAGTTGAAAGTATTAGGAGGTTGGAGTTTGGATATAGATTTCTGTGGAGTTAGAAAAGATTGAAGACCTGGGGATGTGGGCATTAGTAATGGTGGGAACACAGAAATCCTTTTCTAATGACAGCTGTTTCATAGAAATGCTCTTCCTGTGCAGCTCTCATTGCTGAGAACAGGAAGAGAGAGGGAGTTCCTGAAGAAGTTGGTAATGAGATAGGAAATCTTAAATCTAGTGCTGGGAAGCATCAACTAGACTTCCTTAGGTGCTACAGGTGGTGGGAAAATGGCATTGCAGCAAAACCATGGCAAGAGGGCAGAAGATTAGGAACAGCCCTTTGAGGGGAAGCAATTAAGGAAGAATGAATGAGAAGTTTTTTTTCAAATAATTTATGGCCTGAGTGTCTCAGGTTACCAAAATCTGACTAAACTGCAAATCTCTCACCAGTATATCTCCCATTTCTTATGTTTTCCCTTGCTGTCACTTGAGAGTTTATCACTGCAGACACATTTAAGGAAAATTGGAGAATATTAATTCTTTTATGTGTTTAGACCTGTAAAAACCTTTGTTTATAACTATTAGCTTCTCAGTTTGTCTCCTTTTGTATATTTTTCCTTCCTCCCTGTATTATAATTCCCCCAGAAACATTGCCCAATTTTTACTGCTTTGCTATGATCTTATAAATCTGATTGTTCTTTATTTTCTATGTTTCTGCTCTGGCAGTAACATATTTTTTCCTGTTGTGAGGTGAGCATCAATGTTTCTTTTTTTTTTTTTTCTTCTGGTTTTACTCCTTCTATTGGTAAATGGATTGTAAAAAAACCTATAATTTTCATTTCAGATTCCAGGAGTGAGTTGACAAAGAAGACTTTCTGCATACCCTACTGCTCTGCCTGGAAGCTAAAGAAAAAATAATCCTTTTGTACGCCACATGAAGCAGGTGAAAGTCTTTTGCAATGAGAAGGATGTGAAAACTTTGCGAAAATGATGCTGTTTAATACTTTCCCATGGCATAGGTTAGCTCCTGCATGTGTGTGCTGGTTGAATTATACATTTTCTATTAAAGCAATATGCTTCAGAATGATTTTGTAGCTGATGATACCCTAGAAAAGGTACAGTTTGTTGCTGAATTTATTAGCAATGCATACCACAGTCCTTGGTTGGGTGCTGCATATCACAAAATACAGTGAGGCAGGCCATAATCTGTTCAGAGACTGCTTATTTCTAAGATGCAGGCATTTAAAAGAGCACTACAGGGCATATTATTATGCAGACTCTCAGGCATATTAAGTCTATTTGGAGAAATATGATACAGATATACTGCTAGTAATCCACAAAAAGGCTACTGGTAAGCCATGTATTAGACAATGGATTTTACAATATGGAGATAAAAACTGATTCTGTGAATGCTGAGAAGTAATGTGTGGAGTCTAGGAAGAAGGCTTGTTAAGTTGAATTTAAACAATGAAGAAATTCTTGCACCCACTTTGGACTTTGGGGGGGCAAAGTCATTACTATGACTTCCAGATATCTGTCTGGTCAGAAAATGGAACTTCTCATTTAGTTCAGGAAGCATTACATATGTTTAGTTCCCGACAAAACCTTTACCTATGGGCACTTAATTCTTAATAATTCTTGCTGCTTTTTTCAACATCAGAGAATATATTTTCAAAAATGAAAGGTATATTCCTATTAAAGGTATTTAATTTCCCCCACAATACTGCTGACTTCTTGTGTGTTCTTTATCAATCAGAAGAGATATCAAAATTCTTTATAAAACAGAAAAAAGCTCAGCTTTTTTTTTTAGGTTTTTTTAAAATGATTTTTACTGTGAGGCCCTCATTCCCTAAGGGAATGGCCTGAAGTTGTGTCAGGATTGGATAGGAGATTTAGGTTGAATAGTAGAAAAAGTTTCTTCCCTCAGAGGGCACCGGAACAGGCTCCCCAGGGAAGTGGTAACAGAAAAGCCTGGCAGAGTTCAAGAAGTGTTTGGACAACCCTCTCAGGCACATGGTGTGATTCTTGAGGTGTCTTGTGCAGGACTAGTATTTGGTCATTGGTGATCTTCGCTGGTCCCTTTCAACTCAGAATATTCTCTTATTTTTGATACTAAAAATTATAGAAATGGTTAAATTAATTGAATAAATTCTCAATAACTCTAAAAATATTGTCAGTAATGTAGTGGTTTCAGTTCGCTTATTCAGGTTTGTGGCTAAATGCTAGCACACTTACCTAAATTTACTTGATTGCTTGTTGTGAGATAAGGATTAGGAGTAGGCAAAGCAGGCTCAAACTTTATAAAGTACAAAGAAGTTTTATTAATATATTTAAGACAAAGGGAAAAGAAAAAAAAAACTCAAGAAAAACCAGAACAAACTCCTCAGACTACCCCTCCTTCCCCACCTCTCCATTTCATTCTTCCTGACAACATACAAAAGACAACACTTCGACCTCCAGTCAGTTTACCACCCCAGAAACAGCTCTTGTTCCTGTTCATTTAGGGAGAGAAGTTTCTTTTGCTTACACCATGGATCTTCTGTAAGAAAAATACAGTTTTTATGGGTCTTCTGCCTCACCATTAACCGCCGCCCGGAGTAAAGTCCAGCTTAATGGTGGATCCCTCCCACACCAGCAGCCTTCCCACAGTCACTATGGTGGGTTATGAACAGTCCACAGGGTACCTGTTTTAAGGATGCACAGTTCAATTGCAGTAACAAAGAAAATCTCTTCTTCTGTACTTAGCAACACAGGTTCTTCTGACAACTCAGGTTCTCTGGCATTCTCCCCGGGACCAGGGCTCTGAGTCACAGCCTCTCCTCTCTCTTGGTTCTAGTTTCTCATCAGGCTGTACTTTTCCAACACTTACTTGTCTGTACTTAGGTATTTCAGTTCATTGGCTGCAATAAGAACCTCACATCCCCCTTTGGACTATATCTTCATATATTACAGAGAATTTATTAGCTCAGTCCCCAGCCATGGTTCTCCAAAAGAGTTTTCAGCTTCACTCTTGAAGCACTTCCCATGCACCCCCTTGTGAGTATCAGTTCTGCTTTCCTCACTGACTGTAAAGTCTCTGCACTGCACTATGTAGATGTCCTCACTCGTTCCTCTCTCTGCAAGGAAGGATGGGTGTCTGTGAGTTTAGTCCAGGCATGGACAGAGTTAATCTCTCTCTCTCTCTGGCAGTGTGAGGATCATGTGTTCTTTGCCGGGTTGTTTGAACAGGTCCGAGCTGGATGGAGTCCGGCCCGGTCCTTGCCTGGCCCGGAGCAGGGGCCTGGCTCTCCCTGTCGTGTAGCTGGCACACCGACTGAGCTGTATTTGCTGAAGATTCCAGCTGTTCCTCCCCCACGCCTGCCCGGCTGCAGGGGCACGTCTGCCATAAAACCTCCCGGCCCCCCCCCCCCCCCATCCCTCCTTCGGAAGGAGGTAGGGGGGTGCCTTACCAGCGAGAGAAGCAGGAGCTGCTCCTCTCTACACAGCAGCAGCAGGTCCAAAGAGGAAGAACTTCAGAGAGTCTCTGCTTATATATGTTTTTTCTCTGCTTATATATGTTTTTTTCCTCGAAGGCGGATCAACTTTTTAATTGGTTTACCTACCTATCAATCCTTAAAACTACCTGATTATTGGCTCTCTCTCGCAGGAAGGAAGTTGTATTCCTTCCTGCAGCACAGATCACTTCCTAGATTTTGACCCCTCTGGCCTAACCCAGGACAAGTAAAAATATTGAGTTGTTTCACATTAAAAAGATGTTTAAATACTGATTAGATATTTTCTCATTGACTTGGCCAATTTTTCTGAAATAAAATCCAGAGTAGGAGGGTAATACCTACCATGAAGAAACTTTATATGTAAGGTGAATGAAGATGAGGAGTGCTCTTAAATCACAGAAACAAACAAAAAAGTGAGATTGAGAGCTGGGCACGAACCAAATGGGCTAGGAAATCAAAAGACAATACAGCTTCATAAGGGCTCTTCAGATTTCACAGTGACTCAGAAGCTGAATGCCTCATAACCTATAAGCAGAGGAAAGTGAGAGTGAGAAAAGTCCCTGCCCCGCTTTATTCCATTACATAAAGTACTTGGATTACATAAAAAATACTTCATCTATATTTAACATTATAAAAATGCTTTACTGCACTACTTAAACAAAAACCAATTGAACAAAAAAATCTACATGATGAAAACAAATACTACCTACTTAGCAACAAATGGAATAAAAGCAAAGGAAATCTTGAACTGGGTGTGAGATTCACTGCCTCAAACCTGCTTCTTGTGATGGGGTTTGGATTATGCCTCTTTCCTGGAACAGAACCCATAGTGGACTTGGCTCAAAAGTGTCAGCCCAGCTCTGGAATGGTTTCTGACACTTTGAGATAGCTATCACAGCGTATCATAAGCAAGGCTTTTTTGCTGTCAGAACCACACTGGAAAAATAAGTGTTTTATAGATTGTGCTGCTTCATAAAAAGAAGCATCTGAGCGGGGATGTAATTAAATGTTTGGCATCTCAAACATTATGTGCAAATTTAATTTGAGCAGGTAAATCGGCTCAGCATCAATAGCAGTGTAGAGGGTATGCAGTACAAGAATATACACAAAAATATATAAAACCAGAAAGCACATCCTTTTGCAAGCACTGAATAATAATCACCAGAATGGACTCTACAAGGACAGGTTACTGACGCAAAACTAAAGCAACCGTAAAACACACACACCCCCCAGAAAACCAACAGAATGCAGATTAGATATATTGTTCCTGCTTTCCTATTCCCAAACTTCCCAGGAATTACAACTTCATAAAGCACTTCTTCAACTCTTTCCACATGATTCAGTTTTGGTTATCTCACTGCAGCAGGATAATTGTATGCAGATTTGCAAGAATTTAACATTGTTATCACCTTTTAAATCTTTAATACACTTAACTTGCTTTTCATTCAAAAAACAAACAAAAAACCCTAAAACACTGTGTGTTTGGATCTTTGTATTTGAAATGTGTTATTGTTTACTTTGGCAAAAGAAATGAAAAGTTTTGCTGGAAGGCTTGACAAGTTACCAAAATGAATCCCCCCACGGGTTTTAAATTCTTTTAGAGATCGGCAAAATTAAATTAAAATTTTGTGATACCATTTATTTATACAATTTATATGACAGTATCAAAGGCTTGGATCTAGTCATTTTAGAGTAAGATTTAAGCTTACAGAAATACTTACTGAATATATTTTCTTCATAAATCTGTCTAATCTGTTGACTTGGTTTGTGCATTATCCAAGAGAGGAACAGGAGGAAGTCAGGACACGAACTCCACATTTCAAGGTGTCAGTCCAGGGTCTGTAATTTTTTTTGTGTTGTTCCAATGAAACTAAAGTTGAGCTTCAGGTATTCCCCTGATATATACCCAGATATCAATTCCTTTCCCCACATCTGTCTCCCCCTTCTTTCCACTACGTTAAAAAGGAAAGGTAACAAGGAACTTGTCATGATCTGCATCATCCTGTAAGATGGAATGCCACATCTCATTCACTTCTTCCATTCAAGAAGACATGGATGAGACACCAGCTCCTTTGGCACCATGTATTTAAGAACCTTATTCAACTAACAGAGAAAGGTAGATCCCTCATTCACTCACATGAGACCATTCTCACACAACTCTTTGTGATTCTGTGTGCAAGGATGCAGGATGTTGCACAGCAGCAATGCACAAGGCAAGGCCAGAAGAGAAATGCAGCTGGAAAGAAACTTCAGTTTTCCCACTAAATTGTTATTAAAAATATAGAATGTGGAGGACATTTTTCCTAACATGGTGGATGAGCCATGGTAAAAAAATTATTTTGGCAGAGTTAGTTGATTGGACTTCAAATATTCTATGATCTAAACTATTACCCTGATCTGAGCTTTTCTGGAGCAGTTCTACATATTAGGAATCTCTTTTAAATGTGGTAAAAAGACATTATATTATAAAAGCTATCATCTGCTCATGGTAAACACTAGAAGCCCTCTTGGGTTTTCTATTATTTGATGCATTTTCTCATTATGGGACAGTGGTATATCAAGCTATCTAAAATCCATATTAAGGGCAAGAATATGAACTGCCAGAATAAGAATCACCTGTATATGCTGTATAAAGGTAATCTTTTGGTCTGTGCTCAGGTGCTCTACCAAGTGAAACCAACTCCATCATGAGAGGCATGGAACAGCCTCCTGTGTTTTAACTTCCATGCATTCATTTTGCCTCACAGGTGAAAATACTGCAGGTCTCAGGTGGTGTAAAGGCCGCTAACTGAAAGTATTACATGAGTGGTGGTTGCAGCTTTAGCCAGAGAAGGAATGATTTTTGGAATATATTTATTGCTTTTCAGATAGGCTTCAGTTAGAATAGCAGAAAATATCAATAATTATCTCTCTTCTGTGACCATAACTATTTAAATTAAATGGCTTATGATCTGTGTGTAATCTAGCAAGCAACGAATCTTCTCATTCTTGAAGGCAGTACCCATTTTGCAATATGACATTTTTCTACTGCACAATATCCAGAGGGAGATATTTTTTTCCTTCCTGTATATTCTTAGAAATGAGGAAAGGAGGACACTAAAGTAAATAATTTTCTGGCTAGTTTCACTCAAAATCTTCCATGGAATCTGCTGATAGCTTGAAAAGAATTTAATAAAAAGTTGGTAAAGGAGAGATAGAATAGGATAAGTGATAGGAACCAAGGTGATGAGAAACTCTGAAAGATCAATCTAGTGAAATACACTGAGGTTCAACAGAATCTTTTGAATTAGACTACTCTCAAACCACTTCAGCTGAATGTGTACCCTGGAGTGCAATTTGCAGTGGTACCAAATTGATAGAAATTGTTTTTCTATAAAGCACCTTGGTGTGTTAGCTTTGATTAATCAGAGGCAATTATCACAGCTAATGGAGCATAGCTACAAACACAGAGAACGCAGTCACAGCAAAGTTCACAGGCCTCTTGCACCTAAAGTCCCACAGCAATGTGCTCCATGGGCAGGCCAATTTGTGCATGCTATTGTAAGTATCTTTTCTAAGCATCACGGTTATCATGTGTTTGCTTCAACACCAGATGAGCTCGGCCACAAACACCTCTGCACTTTGGAATTTTGAAACAACTTGAATATCAAGCTTTGGAACAGGCTGCCTAGGGAAGTGGTTGAGTCACCATCCCTGGAGGCATTTTAAATATATGTAAATGTGATGCTTAGTGGCATAATTTAGTTGTGAACTTGGCAGTGTCAGATTAACAGTTGGATTTGATGATTTTAGGAGTCTTTTCCAACCTAAACAGTTCTGCGAGTCTGTGATTGTGTGACCAGCTTTCTGTAAACATTGAAGCAATCAGATGTATAAGTGGAGGCAGCAAATACTTATAGCTCCTTTCTTGGTATGACTGTGAGTCAGACTTTACATTAGCTGTTTCAAGGCCAAAAGGGCAACATAAATTCTTATTGCCTGTGTTCAAGAGAACTATTACATCACTTAAAATGCAGGCAAAGTTCCCCTGGGCTGTGCTTGCAGCCACTCTGCATTTTCAATACCAGTCACTGAAATGCAGGACATAACATAACCACTGTTTTTTGGAAGTATTATTGTCTTCATCTTTTCCCAGGTCACATCCTAAACATTTAATTTCATGGGCAGTAGAAGTGAAATTTTTTTTATAGAACTTTACCATATATTGCAGGTAAACCCTCCAAAAACAAAATTAACTGTTTCCTTATAAAAGCTATCACAGCAGCTCACCTTGAAGACCCATTTCTTTCTTTTCCTAAGTGCTGTTGGAAACAATCTAAATACACTGGAAATTATGCTTTCAGTTTTGCAGTGAGGAAATGGGGGCATGGAAAATGCTTTCAGAGCTGCAGAACTGATCCCTGGTTTACATGGCTGTTGCACTACAATCCAGAATCCTCAGAGAGGAGCCTATGTACCCTGTGCTCATCATGGGGTGGTTTGAGCTCCTCCATATGGTTACACAATTACAGCAGCTATTTAGAGGAAACACTTATCCTGGAGGATGAACCTCAGACTCTGAGCATCAAGGCAAGTCGCTGTCAGGGAGGAAGACCTGCTCAATGCTGAGCACCTGCTTAAGAGCGACTAGTGTCACGTGGTGATGCCACTACTTGCCTTTTGCATAGTAGAAATAGGGAAAGGGGAAGGGAGGGTATAACTTCACTCCCTTTCACTCCCCCCCAGTGCTTCATCTCTAAAATTAGGATCTGGACTCAAATTAGGGAGTGCAAAGTTCTTGCCTGTGGTGCTGTCCTTCCATCTGCCCAGCAGCAGATCATAAACCAGTCTGCCCTGTCCTCTACAGAGAAGGTTTCATGAGAAAAGGAAACCCTCATGCATTCCAGCTCTGCTGGGGCAGATAATGAGACAGGGATTTTCAGACAAAAGGAGTAGGAAAATTTTTGGTTTGATTTGTTTTCCATGTGATGATATTGTTCTAAGGCTAATCTGTGTTGTTTTATGAATTATAGATTCTTGTGGCTGTGATGGCCACAGTGACTGTCACAGTAAACTGTGCAAAATGAAGTGGCATGAAGCAACTGCTGAGCAGAAAGATGTAGAGGTTTCATTGCTTATTGAAAGGTATTGCCATCTTTGTAGAAAATTGATTCCTTCAACACTCAAATCTACAAAATTGCATTAGGAATGCAGAAAAAAAATCCTCCTTTGAAAGCAAAAGCAGCAGAATCTTGTCATTTTGTCAGGTTTTCAAGTTTCTTTTTTTTTTAAAGCATTTGTAAATGAGTGTATTTTTAAAATTGTAGAGACAGCAAAAATGAGAAAAGTTTGGCATCCAAAAAAACCCTCGGGTTTAGCTCAGCCTGCTACATTAGCTATGGCTTAGCAATGTGCATTATGCAAATGCAGCAAAGAGCCTTTTAAAACCTGATTAAAGACCTGACCTACAGATTAAGTAGGGCCATCTTAATATTGTGAGTGAAAGGAATGTCCTGTGTTGGGGACTAAGATGGTGAGGAATAGGAAAAAATACTCTGGGTTTAATTTTCTAATGCAAATTCCAAAAATAAATAGATTTGTGGTAAAAAATAAAGAAAAATGAAATTCAGAACTGATGACCTGTACAGTGTTTGCTTTAACGACAATTGTCCCTTATCTGCACTTATCTAAGTAGCAGATAAAGATAATAAGCAAAATGCCAATGACCCATGACAAACTTAATTTTTTTCTACCTTCTTCAAATCAAAATTTTACCTGGAAAGAAGATTTAATATTTCTTTCTAGATAGGGGATACAAAGCATTTTCTATTTTTTTAAAGTGTTACCTTTCATTACATTTATCTTCTACAAGTGAAAGAGGAAAGTACATTTATGGTATGATGAGTTAAGAAAATGCAGACAATATTAAAATATAGGTGCTCAATATTAATAGAATATTTTTACAGGTAGCTTTTTCCACTTAAGAAAACTTCTTGCTGCTGTTGTATTGCTCCATTTGTGATGTAGGATGAGAATTGGTTGGGATGGAGTTCTGCTTGCAGCTCAGGCTGCTGAGATAGATGCCCTCATTGGATTTGATTGTATAAGCTTTCAGATCTCAAACTAGTCTGCTGATGTAAATGGTTGGCCAAATTAAAATGCCTTCTTGGACAATAAGGAAACAAAGAAAATAGCTTTATCTGTTTATTTAAAAAAAATAAAAATCCTTGTGCTAAAAGAAAAAAAAAGAACAACAGAAATAAAGAGAGAAAAGGGAGAAAGGTGAAGGCACTCTTGTGAAGGGAATTTTCTTATCATAAAAATGTTGTCAGCTAATAGAAGAATTAAGACAGTTGAACCAGCTCTTTAAAAATCCATGTGACACTGGTTACAGAGTGAAAGGGGATAAGCAATTTACACAGTATAATTTATTCTTTGAACATTAGTTTTACATTGAGGTGATATCCATGGTTGGACTACAAATACTTTGGTTAGAGTTACTGCATTTGAAGATGGATCTTATATAAGCTGATCACAAATAATCCTGCTGCAGGTATATGTGCCTCCTAGCTTTGAAACAGGATCTTTAATGTTTGTTTCACATCACAGCTTTTGAATATCTTCACAAAGTTTAACCCGAAAGGAAAAAAAGGCTGCAAGCCACAATTCTCTGGGTTAAATCTGTTTAGGAATGGTACTGCACACAAAGGATTAAAGATTTCTGCTAAGTCTATATCCCTTTTCCTGTTCTGGTCCCCCTTAATTTTGTCCTCTGTGATACCATTAGCAAAACTGCAACTCAAAAAGATTTTGGTTTGCTTTACTTCTAGAGTTTTAAGTAAGTATCTCCCGCAGTTTTTGTACTCAGAGCAGTTTTTTTACTCAGATGCAAAGCACACAGCTCAAATTAAAGCATAGAGCTTAATTCTGAATATGTTGTATGAAATTCTGAGAAAATGAATTCAAGAAAAAACTTAAAATTCTGCAGGTTTCTCTGCTATGTTTTAAAGACTTCCAAGGTTAAGAAAAATTTACAGAATGAGAGTCCAATGACAAGACATTGGAAACTAAGGCAAATTTGAGAATTGATAACAAAATAACTCACTGAATGTCTGCTGTCAGGCACTGACAGCTCATACATGTTCAGTACATAGTGAGTACTCCCAGTTCCATCAGACTGTCTCCATAATGTCATTGCTCATAATACTATATGCTGTCATTTTGGTCTAAGGCACAAACAATGGCTTTGTTCTGTGAAAAACAAATATTCCCTATGCTTTGTCTCCAAAACAAAAGCAGACAGGTCAAAATAAGGATTGTCTAAGTGAAAGCTGAAATAAATTACCTAGCATTTTATTTTTCTAAGCCACAAGATAAATAATGATTAGGCAATCCACATGTGCTCACCTTCTTGTTTCTGCTGCTAATAATCATACTTGTGGCACTGAACAATTTATATAGCCAGTAATATATCAGCCCAGCAAACAACTATGAATCAGTGAACCAGCTGAAAATTCTGTCTGAAATGCCCTTCCTCCACAAAGTCAGCAGAGCATAACACATCAAAATAAAGGTCAGTGCAACCCCAATTTGAACACTGGTAGTCATCTTTGATTGGATTTGACTCTGAATCTCATTCATCAATGTAAGCCACTGAAATGATCTCTGTATTTCCAAATTGTTTCTAATTTGTTCCACTGCAGTCCTTAGAAAGGAAGACAATAGTTTCTGCTTTTTTGTTCACGATTTTTGCGTCCTCCAAGCAGAGTCCAAGTTTGCTTTTCAGCTTTCCAGAAGCAGAGAGAACTTCATTAGTATTACTACTCCACTAATATGACTAATTTTTATTATTGTTACTATTAGAACTATTTCTGAATTTTTAAGTTACTCTCAAATACACCACAACAGAGGAATCTGCAGGACTACTGCTCCCGAATATGAGGTTTTTCTTAAATAAAACCATTAGAAAATGCTAAAATTGGGAGTTTTATAAGGTTTTTTTCCTTTTTTCTGGCAGACAACTAAGAAAAAAAGGACTGAACATCTACAGTATGTGCTTTTAGCTTAAGGGCCAGTAAAACTGATAAAAAGGTAAAAGCAGGAAATGGCATGAGCTGAAAGGAAAGAAAAAGGCAATAAAGATAAAGAGATTTGGTAGGAAGCCAGCCTCCTTTTGCTAGTTCACAAAAAATGGAAACTACCTTTCGCGAAAGATCTTGAGTGGATCACAGGGCACATGGGAGTTCACTGTGGTCCAATTTGTTTGATTAAATTTTCATAGAACAGCTAAGGGCAAGATTTTCCTCTGTTTTAATAAATAGGAACATTGCCATTGTCTCCAATAGGATTGCTTATGGCATGGTAAATGAATGCAATGTATATTCCTCTATGCAGCATGAATATTCACACACTTCAAGCACATCTGCAGCTCTGTTTTCCATCCATTTGATGATTCAATTGCCTCCACATTGTTATCTAGTGACTTTTAAAATTCTTTATGGTATCTGAGGCAACCAAACAAAGCTTGTACATTTGTCACAGGACTTAATTGGAGCAGTGCCTCCTGGATTGGCAACAGCTGGCCAGGTTGTTTGCTCTAGGGCAGCTCAAATGACACTGGATAACTAAATTAAGGCAAATGTTTCACCTCATATTTTCTGCCAATCGACTTCCAGTCTTCCTCTGCTAAGGTTGCTTGCTGTACAAGTCACAAAATTTAGTGAGGAGTTAATTTTGTTCACAAGGAAACGTGCAAGGCAGAGCAAGGCTCTAAGCACTTGGTGGTGATGGATCCATTTCCTTTAATCATCATTATTAGCTCTTCCAAAGTAAACAGATTCTAAAGTCCATGAGTCTGTCTCTTCTAGTGTTAAATTACAATGCATTTGAACCACCTCATGGGGCAAAATCAGAAGGGAAACTTGCTGTCTTGACATTCATTCTCTAACCCAAATTACCTTTCCTTTCTCCTGTAGGGCCCACATACTGATCATTCAGTTATGAAAGCATTTTGGCAATAGTGAGAGCTCTTTCTTTGATGTCTGTCAGTAGCAATAAGGGCACATCCTTTGCTGGTATAACTTGACATATGCACACCAAAATCACCTAGTACATTAGCTCATCACTTTTACCCATGAACCGAAAGAAACAGAAAAAGAAAGAGTCTTTGCTTTTAGTGGGTTGCTGAAGCAGATAATATCCTTGGAAAGAAAATATAAACCTCAGTTTTTGTGCTTTTAAGAATTCTGTGTTTTCCTTAGCAGCTCAGCTTAAAGGAAAGAGCAGGTTGGTAAGCATCACTTGCATAGTTTGGTCAACAGCAAGTGTAACATGAAATCATCGATTACCACAGAGTTACTGCAACTCTTTCTTCCCATCTGAATTACTACGTGGTTTGACAGTTAAAGTCAGGTTTGTTGTTGAGTCTGGAATTCATGGTTGAATAAAGATCAAATATAAAACTGGAGCATGTTTCCAGCCATTTACAAAAGCAAACCTCTGAGTCCCCACTCTGTGCTCTCAGATTCCTAATAAAGGTGAGGAGCTGGAAAGAATATAGAGGGGTAGAGTGATTGACTTATAGGGATTTGTTCAAGGAGCTGAATGTTGATAACTTGGCCTGACAACTTAGCAGGATAAGGTAACAGTTTTCAAGTACTTGAACAGGATAAGCATGAAAATATGCTAGGAATTATTAAGGCTGACAAAAAAGATATCAAAATCACCATGCCAGACAGTAAAAAATAGCACTGCTTCCAGAGCACTGTGTACACAAACACCTTTATAGAGCTTAAACAATTACAGATGATTGCAGAGTTACTGAATTTTTTTTTTTTTTTTAGAATCAGGCCTGAAGCAATGGAAAGGAAGTAGTCAAAGGAATTCCAGAAAATATTAATTATTTTCCAAATATAAGATCTATTGTTCTGAGCTATAATTTTTACAGGGAAAGAGTACGAATCTCAGAATTGAAGGATATATTGAAAGCAATCTTATGCTGACATTGGCATTGACTACATGATTTAATACAGGGCAAGTTTCCCCTTCCCCCATCTGAAATATTTATTATTTTAAATTCAGCAAGAACTACCTGACAGAATTAATGAAATTTACCTTGTAAAAAGAGAAACTTTGAGCAAGAATATAAATACACCTCAGTTTTTACATCAGGCTGTCTTGATTTACTGCAGTGTCTTCAAACCTATGAAGTACTGCTTGTAATTCGAAGTTGCTCATTGTAATACATAACAAACATTTTACTTTTCTGTCTTCAGTGTGTGTGAAATGGTTAATTAAAAAGTACTCAAAATGAATCCTGGAATTTTTATATATATATTTAGTTACTTTTGTTAAGCTTGGCTTAAGTCCAGTAGGATCCAGTCTCAGGGTTACTTCCAGAATTTTCCCAAGGGCTGTTTTTTCTGTATGAGTACTAAAGTTTAATGTTCTTGTCCAGCTTAAATGTATTTGTCTGGACTAGCCAGATAATCTGATATTTTTAAAGTAACAAACAATTTGTAGTTTCCTTTGCTAATGAACCTGTGACAGTTGTGTTGTGGTGTGGATAATTTACTGCAATATGAACTGCTTCAGAGGGTAACATTTGGCCATAGATAATTTCCTTCTTGATATGAAAATATGACCAATTTGTACAGAGTGTTATTTATCAAAATATTAATTATTTTAATCTATTAGGGCATCTGAAAATATGGAATTGAAAATCGTAGCTAATGCTGCTCTTCAATACAACTCTCATGGTCTCAGTGTGGTGATCTCAGCAGGGTGATGCATGTTTTGATTTACATCATTCCATAATTCTTACCTGATTTACATCTGTAAAAATGCACTTACCATGAGGAGGCTGTGCTGGAATTACTGAAGAAAAAAGGCATGACTAGGATTTCTCATAAAAAGGAATAAAGGGCTAATGGCTCATAAAAATGTTAAGTGTACACTTGAATATTCTCTGCTGTATTGTTATATGAAGACTGTGGAAGTCATTCTGACCCTAGCTGACATTAGTTTTTGCTTTGTTAATAGTTTCAGGTGTGACACTAAACTTTACTTATTTAGAGAATCCACTTCATGACATTCTTTTAGGTCTTCCATTTGCATTGTATAATAGTTTTAATTTCTAAACTAAGAAATTTTGTGGCTTTAGATATCTGATATGGCATTGCTATAAGGAAATTGCTTTTGACTGAGACATAAGTCAATCCTTTAAGACTGCAAAATTTAGACTGAGACTAAGAATTCTTACATCAACATCTGTGACTAGTGTTTTACATTACGGTCTGTTACCTGGGAAACTCCATTCCAGCTGCAGATATTTTTATTCATAGGATCATAGTGCCATGGAAGAGTTCAGAATGGACTATAAAAATCATCTAATCTAACCCCTCTGTTGTGGACATAAACATCTTTCATTCAAACAGGTTTCTCAAAACCCCATCCAAACTGACCTTGAACACTTCCAGGGATGAGGCATCCACAAGTTATTGGGAAGCCTGATCCCGTGTTTCACCATTCTCATAATGAAA
Source organism: Eopsaltria australis (assembly GCA_034509425.1). NCBI lineage: Eukaryota > Metazoa > Chordata > Aves > Passeriformes > Petroicidae > Eopsaltria > Eopsaltria australis. The sequence goes on from JAVTVJ010000056.1 coordinate 1,837,077, forward strand.
TCATCCTTGTATCTAATGTAAATGTCTTTTCTAGTTTAAGGGTCTTACCCCTTGTTCTATTAATGCAGACTGTGGTAAAACTTCTCTTTTCATCTTTCATATAAACCCCTGTATTGCATTTGTGTGGCAAGATTTTGGCAGGGGTGGGCTCCAGGTGTGAAAAGCAGGTAGAAGCTTCCCCTATACCAGAGAGACCCACTTCCAGATATCTCTAAGATGGATCTGCCACTGGCCAAGGCCAAGCAAGTCAGTGATAGTGGTAGCGCCTCTGGGATATGTATTTAAGAAGAAGGGAAAATCTTCTTCGCAACAGCAGCTGGATGAGAGGGGTGAGAATATGTGAGAGAAGCACCTCTGCAGACACCAAGGCCAGTGAAGAAGGAGGGGGAGGAAGTGCTTGTCCTGGGTTAGTCAGGAGGGGTCAAAATCTAGGAAGTGACCTGTGCTGCAGGAAGGGATATAACTTCCTTCCTGGGAGAGAGAGACAGTAGCTTGGTAGTTTTAAGGATTGATATGTAGGTGAACCAATTAAAAAGTTGATCTGCCTTCAAGGAAAAAAAATCATATATATACCGAGACCCTCTGAGCCTCTTCCTCTTTTGGCCTGCTGCTGTGTAGAGAGGAGCAGCTCCTGCTTCTCTCCCTGGTAAGGCCCCCCCTCCTTCTAAAGGAGGGAGGGGGGGGGAAGGGAGGTTTAGGGCGGCCATGCCGCTGCAGCCGGGCATGGGGGAGGAACCATGGGGGAGGAACCGGCTGGAATGTTCAGCAGATCCAGCTCAGCTGGTGTGTCAGCTACACGAGACAGGGCCAGGCCCCTGCTCCGGGCCAGGCAAGGACCGGGCCGGCTCCATCCAGCTCGGGCCAGGCCCTGCCCTGTCACCCCGGGCCCGGATGGCCCCAGCAGGCCGAGCCAGCTCCGCAGAGCCAGGCACAGAGACTCTGAGAGCTTCTGCCATCCAGCTCGGACCTGTTCAAGCAGCCCGGCAGGGAGCACGGGATCGTCACACTGCCAGAGAGAGAGAGACAGAGATTAACTCTATCCATGCCTGGACTAAACTTACAGACACCCATCCTTCCTTGCAGAGAGAGGAACAAGTGAGGACATCTACATGAATGCAGCACAGAGACTTTACAGTCAGTGAGGAAAGCAGAACCGATGCTTAGAGGGAGGAGCATGAGAAGTGCTTTGAGAGTGAAGCTGAAAACTCTTTTGGAGAACCATGGTTGGGGACTGAGCTAATAAATTCCCTGTAATATATGAAGAAATAGTCCTAAGGGGGGATGTGAGGTTCTAATTGCAGCCAGTGAACTGAAACACCTGGATAAAGACAAATAGGTGTTGAAATAAGTACAGCCTGATGAGAAACTTGAACGAAGAGAGAGGGGAGGCTGTGACTCAGAGCCCTGGTCCCGGGGAGAATGCCAGAGAACTTGTGTTGTCAGGAGAACCTGTGTTGCTCAGCACAGAAGAAGGGATTTTCTTTGTTGCTGCAATTGTACTGTACATCCTTAGCAAGGTACCCCATGGACTGTTCCTGACCCACCATAGTGGCTGTGGGAAGGCTGCTGGTGTGGGAGGGAACCACCATTAAGCTGGACTTTCTTGCGGGCAGTGGCTGATGGTGAGGCTGGAGACCCATAAAAACTGTATTTTTCTTACAGAACATCCGTGGTGTAAACAAAAGAGACTTCTCTCCCTAAATGAACTGAAACGAGAGCTGTTTCAGGGATGGTAAACTGACTGGAGGTCGAAGTGTTGTCTTTTGTATGTTGTCAGGGAGAATGAAATGGAGAGGTGGGGGAAGGAGGGGTGGTCTGAGGAGTTTGTTCTGGTTCTTCTTGGTTTTTTTTCCCTTTGCCTTAGGTATAATAATAATTTCTTTATAAAGTTCGAGCCTGCTTTGCCTACTCCTAATCCTCATCTCGCAACAAACATCAGGTAAATTTGAGTAAGTGTGCTGGCATTTGGCCAGAACATTGAATAGGCGAATTGGAACCACTACAGTGCTCCAGGTATCGGACCAGGGATTCCCCTGCATTCTGAGTTGAAGACCATGCAGAAGTGAACTATGCCCCTGTGGCTGGAGCAGATACCCACCTGTAGTTTGTGGAGCATTTCACATCAAAGCAGGTGGATGAGCCCTGAAAGAAGTTGTAGACACATGGAGAGTCTGTACTGCACAGGCTCCTGACAGGATCTGTGGACCCATGAAGAGAGAAGCTCACACTGGAGGACATTTTTCCTGTGGGTCTTGTGGCTCTGCAGGGAACTCACTCTGGAGCAGTCTGTTCCTGGACGACTTCACCTTATGGAAAGAATCCACACTGAAGTAGTGTGAATCACAGAACTGTGAAGAGCCCCATCCCTGGAAACATTCAAAGTCAGGTTGGACAGAGTTCTAAGCAATCTTTTGCAGCGGAAGATGTCCCTGTTCATTGTAAGTGGGTTGGAATAAATGACCTTTGGTTTGAGTTGGAAGGTCCCTTCCAACTCAAACTATTTTATGATTCCATGATTCTATGAACTGTAGCTTATGGGAAGGACTCACGTTGGAGAAATTAGTGGAGGACTTCTCCTGTAGGTGATGCACTACACTGGAGCAGGGGAAGAGCTTGACGAGGATGGAGCAGCAGAGAAAACATGATGATCTGACTGCAACCCCCATTCTCCATCCCTCTGTCTTGCCTGGAGGAATTAGAAAAATATGGAGTGAAGTTGAGGTCAGGAAGAAGGGAGAAGTAAGGTGAAGGTGTATTAAGACTGATTATTTCTTGCTATCCTATCCTGATTTCATTGGCAGTAAATTAAATAAATTTTCCTTGGTTAAGGACCATTACAGTAATTGCTGAGCGCTCTATCCTAAACTTAACTTAGGAGCTTTTTGGAATATTTTCTTCCCATGTCTGGTTGAGAGGGGAAGTGATAGTGTGGTTTAGTGGGGCACAGGCTTAGGCTGGGCAAGGTCAAACCACCAGAGGCTCCTTTAAGTATTGAAAGGCCACAGTAAGGTCTCCCTGGAGCCCTCTCCAGCTCTCAGTCTTTCTGGTTAGAGTTGTTCCATCCCTCTGATCACTTTTTGTGACTTTCCCCTAAACCTGCTCTAGCAGGTCAGTGTCTGGGTGGCCCCAGAGCTGGATGCAGCACTCCAGCTGGGATCCCATGAGAGACGAGGGGCAGAATCCTCTCCCTTGACCTGCTGTTCACATTGCTTTTGATGGAGCTCAGGATACAGCTGGCTTTCTGGGCTGCAAGTGCACCTTGCCAGTTCATATCTAATTGTATTGGGTCTGACTGGGGTAAAGCTCACAGCCCTTACAGTGCTGGGCTTTACTTTGGTAGCTGGTGTTGATAACAGAGCAGTGTTTTGGCTACTGCCAAGCTGTGCTGTCCCTGTGACGTTCCTTCCCCCAGTGAAGGGGATGGGGCGGGGCAAGATCCTGGGAGGGGACACCAGCAGGCCAGCTGACCCCAGTCAGCCAAAGGGATATTCCATACCATATGACATCAGCTCAGATATATAAGGGAAGGAAGAGAGGAGGAGGAGGAGGCACTCAGGGCTGGTCCATGTTTGCCTCCTTGAACAACCATCAGGTGTGGTGGAGCCCTGCTTCCCAGAAAGTGTCTGGACATTGCTACTGATGGGAAGTAGAGATTGATTGTTTTCCCTTCTGCTCTTGCGCGCGCAACTCTCAGCTTGCTTGTTCTATTTTTTCCCTGCTGTAATAAAAGTGCCTTTTCTTACCCTGGTAGTCTTTTTTCAATATTATCCTCTCCCCTCTCCCAGTGGGAGAGGGAGTGATAGAGTGACTGAGTGGGCACCTGGCACCTGGCTGGGGTCAACCCACAACACTAATATTTCATTCCGATGTCTGGGAGACCAGGACTGAGGATCTTCTGGGGCAGCCTTGAATGGGGCTCAGCAGGGTGTTTGCTTCTTGGAGGTCCTTACTGAGGATTCCCACCTGCCATTGTGCCCCTGTGCTTCTCTGGGCTTGTTGAGATGGCTCATTCCTGGGTTGATGGCTCCTGTGGTGGCCCTGGAAGTACTTGGGGCAGGGTATTGTTTGGGCTCTCCTCACCTTCCCCACTGTCTTTTCATGCTCCTTTGTGAGTGTACAGATGAGCTTTTATCACGTAACAATCTTATGTTATACCATGGGTATTGCCATAAGAGGGTTTTTGTTTAGTCACTAGGACAGATAACAGAAAGAAGAAGGATGTAAAGACTGGGCATTGTCTGGACACACAGACACCTAAGGTCCAATTCTGCTTTCCTCTGTGATCTTGGTATATTGAATCAGTCTTCAATATCAGTGTTCTCAGTTTCTAAAAGAAATACGAAAAAACATACTGGAATTCCAGGCTGCCTCTCAAGATAAGCACATAAAAATCTGGATGATAATAAAATATCAGAACCATGGAGTCAAGATAAATTCCAACAGTCGAAGTACTGATCAAGCCAAGATCAATTTCAACACCAAATTCTCTTGTTATTGATATTGTGATAGCCTGCAGAATTTAATATTTTTTTCTACTTGTTCAGGTTTTTTTAGTATTTTTAGCTAACAAGGAGCTTTAGCTATGACTCAGGAAACTATTCACAGCAAGAGAAAAACACACTCAGTAATCACAAAAATATTGTCTTTTCCTCTAGCATGCCTTGCAATTATAAATGTTTTTTCTCTTTCTTACAAAGAACAAAGTACAAAGTTCTGCGAGCTTAAAGCATGCAACACAAAGAGTCAAGGGACCTGCAAGATACTATTAATTGAGGTGTATAACCTCACTCTTCCTTTGTCCATTTATTTCCTTAAATAACAGGCTTGCCTTACAGGGAAATGAAAAAAGATGCTGCAGCTAACCTCAACAACACACCTTGTTCTGTAGCTAAATTACTCAACATCAATCATTTAACATCCTACTGTGGAATTCAGTCTAGGTATAATTGTGGTTTTTCACTTGCTTTCGGTTAAACAGAATTCCATTGTTTGGTTAATACACTTGAGAAAAACATTGTGACCACTCTAAATAAAAAAGACCCCAAACAACCCTCCTCCATCCAACTCTGTTAAGAAGCAACATAGTCTCTGGACATAAAAGAACTATCCACGGTGATTTACCCTTGAAGATGTATTTCTCAGTACATGCACTAATGCTTTCAAAGTGTAGTTTACCCAGGAATTGTACAGAAGTATTTAATTTCAAATGATTCTTTGTTCTTGCTTGCCCCAGAGAAGGGGCTGCTGTTAGTTTCAAACAAGCTTTTTCCTCATGAAAAATATTTAAGCTATTCTATAATTTATTAGTAATTTCAATTTTTTTTAAATTTCTGTTTAATTAAAATGCTGGTATCTACTTCACATTTTCCAGAAATGAAAATACTCTCTTTGCTGTAATCAGAGGCAAGGTCCAGTCAAGCTTCCCCTATTACTTTTTCAGCAGTGGACTTCTGAAGATGCATTGTTAAAAGAGAAGAAAAAGGGAAGGAAAAAAAACCACGAAGAAAAAAGAGCAAAATATTTCTTCTTTGTAGCTTACAGCTTTTAATGCTCTGTGTTTAGAGTGCTAGGCAAGGACAGTGCTATAAGCTCTGGAGGATATATTTGCAGCCCAGGATGTATTTGCACATTTCTTCATTAAAGATGAAACTGAGGTGTCCAGCTCAGTTATGGGACTCCAAACAGCACATCATGAGATGCACTAAATTTGAATGAAGAGACCAATTGAGAAACCACTTTGAGGAGACCTCCATTATACAAATTCTCAACTGTAAAGTCTCTGTCTCACCTCATTGTGGGAAATATATATGATGAATGTTAGTTGTAACAGGATTGTTAAAGTTCCACATTGAGGAGATACTGTTTATCCCCAAAGTGACTATCAGCTGTAGTTTGCTTTTATCACAATCAGGAGAGGTTTTTACCCGCTTCTTGTATAAACATAGCAGCTGGCTGTAGCAATGGGGCAAAGACCTTCATCCCTGCCTGCCCACCTCATTGTATTGGACACACTTATTTGAAATTTAAACTGTGTTAAATTAGACCTAAACTGAAAGAGGGGAGGTTTTGATTAGATATGAGAGAGAAATTCTTTACTGTGAGAGTAGTGAGGCATTGGAAGAGGATGCCAGAGCAACTGTAGATGTCCCATCCCTGGGCCAAGCTGGATGGTGTAATGGAAGGTGCCTGTGGCCACGGCTGCAGGTTTGGAATTAGATGATCTTTAAGGTCCCTTCCAATTCAAGCCATTCTCTGACTCTATGATAATACAAGTTCAACCGGCATCAGATACCCGAAGATGAATTTTCTAATCTCTTAAATGGGCGCTGCCTTTCAGGGAGGTGTCTTTAGGTACTATTTGTGGAGAGTCATTTATGTCTTTCTGTGTTATAGAGGAGGGAAGAGAGGAGGTCAGGAATAGGTAAATCTATAATCCTGTAGCTTGGTATCAGCTCACATTAATTGCAAGGCTGCTTTTATAAGACATTCTACTGAGACATTTTATCACTTTGAAGCCAAATGAAACATTCCACACATTTTTTTTGAGCCAGTTAAGATAAAACAAATATCTAAGTCTATCACTATCCAACTCAGGACATTTCCATCTCAGCTAAACTCTGAATGTTATCACTGAAAAGCTTATTCTTCCTTGGTTTATATTTTTCTAATTGATTTTACTGTATTTCAGATCTATGTATTTTCAGTTCTTTTCAAGCTTCCTCATTTTATTTTCTTATTATCCCTTCATTCATCAGGTCTCTTTGTACTCCCAAATACAGTTCAGAATTGTAAAGGCACTCTTCTCCAGATCTTTGCACTTTCTTTAGTGTATAGTCCAATGGTACTGAGTGATCTTGTTATTACTATTTCATGCTGCTCATTGCCATGAGACTAATTTCTTCTCTCATGGAACTTCAAACCATCCATCAACAATCCTGTGTGTTTATATTTAGATCAAATGTTGAGGATTTGTTATAAACAAGAATTAAAATCTCAAAGCGTTCATTACAAAGATCATTTTGTGAAAGTTGTACTCAGCCTTTAAGATAGTATGTAATCTCAAATGGCACAACAGGCCACATTCAAAGCTGATTTTATTTTGGGTACAATTCTGCTGAGCTAAATTGAGCTGAACCTGTTTATTCAGGAACTCTATCTAATCTGAAGTTGAAATGTGAACATGAAAATGCATCAGATAAAGCACTGCTGTCCTGTTAACGAAGTTTGATGGCAACACTTCATTTAATGTTCTAGATACACACCACAGACATTGCCAAAGGCAAATCTAATTAGCTGTGTGAAGAATTCCTATAGATCTGTTCTCACTTACAGAAATGTAATAAATGAGAGTAGATCTATGTCAATTTGCTATATTAACTTTTAAGATAGCTTCAGAATGATGCATTCAGAAGTAAAAAAATCCAACAACTGTGGATGTCTGTAGAATATTAAATGCCTCATTTTCTGTACCAGGTCATTACTGAGATCTTTATAAACTATGCTGTGTATTTGAATTCAGTTATCTTCTGTGTATTTTATGCATATCTAAGTCTGAAAAATACAGAAAAGAGACTATATATAAGCTTTGTAGACACCACACAGTCATTTGGCCATATCTGATTACCCTATGCAATTAATTAAAATTGAATACTGGCTCATATTCATCACTTATCAGAAGTTCATTTGAATAACAAAGGGACTAAAATGCAAAACTGCATCATGAAACAGAATGGACATTCAGTCTGGAAAATACAAGTAGTCATTAGGGCCATATTAGGTCATGGCTGCTTGAAGGGTATTTAAAATGAATAAGAATTTGAATGAATAGTTAAGTATTTTTGGAAGTGGATATTACAAATTAAGACAACTGTTCTAGATAAAAAAGCCAAAAGTTCCACAGAGCTTAGTGTAAAACACAAGCTTCAGCCAATTTTAACACGTTTTTAATGAATAAGCATTTTCCAAATAGTTTTTAAGAAGCAGGCACACAACAGTGGCAGATCTCCATGAAATGTATGTGTGTGTCTGTTTGTGTGTGGGTGTTTATTTTAAAAATGAACTGGCTCACAACACTGCTTGAAGCGTATGTTGGGCAGATTCAGATCTGGAGGAGGTCAAAACATGAAGTCTTCTAGCTAAAAATGTCAATCCATTCTGTAGAAATGGCTAAAATGGCTAGTGATTAAGTGTATATTGCACAGATGTTTACAAAAAGAGAAAAACAAAACTTATGTCTTTGATGGACTTGAATGTAATTTTATATTCTGCCTGCCTGAAAAAATGATACCTTACTGGTAGTAAATGTTGGGTATTTTATGGAAACAGAGAAATTACCACTGCACTGTTTGAGGTTCATGAATGTTCCTCTAAAGAAATACTAGGTTTTTTTGTTTCACAGAATCACAGAATGGCTTGGGGTGAAAGGGACATCAAGTTGCAATTCCCTTGCCATGGGCAGGGAGGCCATGATCAGGCTGTTCAGGACCTGACCTTGAACACTTCCAGGGATGGGGCATCCCCTGCTTCTCAGCACAATCTGTTTCATTGCCTCACCATCCTCTGAGTAGATGAATTTCTTCCTCTCCCTCTAATCTAATCTAATCTAATCTAATCTAATCTAATCTAATCTAATCTAAATCCTGAATATGATGACCATTGCTCCATGTCCTGTTGCTACCTGACCATGTAAACAGTCCCTTTCCCTCCTTTAGTAAGCTCCCTTCAGGTACTAAAAAGCCTAAATATGGCCTCCCTGATAGATATGAAGATAAGTGGCACAAATATATTGTTAAAACCAGATAATTTTGGTGTCTCTCTGTCTATATATTTGAATACATGTACACATCTGTCTGTCTTTCTGTCTGTATCTATCTATCTATCTATCTATCTCTCTCGTTTCATTATAGGTACTTCAGGAAGAGTTACGCCTAGTTATTTCCTTGTCCAAAATAGAGCAGAAGATTGGCTTTTTATTTTCCCTTGTGTAGTTTTTGATAGCAGGAAAAGATCTGTTTCTGCAAACTGTGTCCTCAGGAGTCCATGGTTGAAGTTACCTCTTTATATTTGGCTGGTATAACTCTTCAGCTAAAATGGAATCTTTTCTCCTCTAAAATGAGCTGACTCCTCCACTCTGTCTGCTAGACAGAGTATTCTTTCTTCCGCCTCAGCTGGAATCACTAAACTTCTTTTGAACTTATTTAGTGCACAGAGATACCTCTTGTTCATAGGGTTCCATTACCCTGCAAAACTGTAGACGTGTAGGTATTTACTGCTCCTTTTCTTTAATGATTCTTAAATAAAATTACTAGTTTTATGTCACGTTCTAGGGGTACGGGGGGAGACCCAGTGTGTTGCAGCCTTCCTAGAGGAAGCGTCCCTTCAGAGAATGGCTTCTCCAGGGGCCTTGGCAAGCCCCTAAGCCAGGGATGATTTCATCAAGTGTAGCAGCTTCTCTGCTACAAGTGATATCAGCTCTTGTGATTCAGCTCTTTGCGAAATTGCCCAAGGCAGACTCGGTGACAGAGAGATGAGGGATCCATATGGCAGTTCCACAGGATAGCTTTATTGTCCAGAAACTCCTGTGAAGGGAACCCAGCTCCCTGACTGAGGCTGGGACAGGGGTCTTTTTACGGGAGAGGCAGGGGGTGGGGTAGGAACCAGTTAGCCAAGTGGGTACAAGGTATTGCCATAGAGGAGCAAGGTGTGCTGGGGGTGGTTCACTGGTCACCATGACCCAGAGGTAAGTTTCTTGTCTCTGAGTCGTCTTGCCCTCAGGCTTTTCTCCAAGGGAGTGCAGAGGGCTCCCGAGCCAAGAGCTCACAGCCCTCCACAGTTTCACTCAAATATTTCCTCTTCCTTAAACTGCCTTGCATTCCAGGTGTACTGCTTCCCTGTATCTTTGTTTTATCTCAGTAGAATGTTTCACACCCCTGAACTGCATGTTTGTGTACATGAATTTTCTCAGCATTTCTAATTTTCTGAAAAGCAAAGGTATTTTGAATTATATTTGAATTGTATAAATACCTGCATTTAAAAGCAGGGATTTATAATTGTCTTGTTATACGTAGGCATTAATCCCTTTTCGTATGCTTAAACAACACAACAGTGAAATTGTGAAAGGAGGCATTTGTAACACAGCTCTGCCTTCTGTTAGAGATAAAAAAGCAGTTTCCATATGAGACATAGTGCACTACTGCAATTATTTGATTTATTAGCTGCTTTGTCTTAAACCTTTCTTCCATGATAACAAAAGTAAATGAGTTTATTTGAATATATTAATCTGCTTTAATTACTTGAAATAAAATACTAGTGATTTTCACAAAATAATACTGCAGGCACTAGTTGCCAATTTAATTTTGGTTAAGAAATTATTGTTGTGTATGAACTGTGGGAGAAACTATATGTGAGAATTTAGTTTTTTCAATCCACTTGTTTCATGAACACACACAGGCACACACAGACACAATCCCCTTAGACATCAATAAATTTAAATTAAATGTTTTCCTTATTGATATCCTGCTGACTTTTAGTTTCTGTTAATCCCAAATTAAATGTCAAAATACAGCTAAGTCTCTGTAGTTCGATCTAATGCCAAATAATCAAAGTTCAAAGATTATATTATAAAAATGTGCTTTTATTTAAATCTTAACACTCAAAGACATTTAACAAAGTAGTGAAAAGGCCTTCACATGCTGCCACAGACATTATGATTATCTAGGGTTTCTATATAGAATGTCAGTAGATGACCATTTTTTGTATTTTAGAAAGATTCTAACTTGTAAATTAAAATAATGTAGTTCATCTGAAATGATCTATCGGATTTTTTTCCTTGAAGTTATAAATCACATATCATGAAGAATTGATTGAAGTGGTATATTGAAGAAGATGAGTAATTTTATATAGGAAATTAAGAGCATATATTTTTATTTTGGGGAGATGTACTATTTTTCCCATACATTTTGCCCTTGTTAAAAGCTAAAAATGTTCCTTATGAGCAAATTACTATTAAAGCATGAAAAAAACCTAGTGAAATTTTTCTGGTCTATGACAAATGAAAAAGATTGGAAGAGATATGCTCATTAGATACATTTTATGGTTCTAGACAAATTTCAAGTAAAGTGGTTTTTAAAATAATAACAGGCAAGAAGTAAATGGGAAAAAAGTTGTACATAATTTTAAATAGTTGACAAAGCTAAGGAAGAAGTTCTGTCTTTGATATGCATTATTTAATATCAAAGTATGGGATAACAAATCTCCCCTTTATTTTTGGGAGAACCTTCCTTGTAAAAAACAACTCAGGGACCGGACTTTCACCAGGATGCTCAGGTTTCTCCACACTTCCTGCCTTGAGGAAAACGTCTACAGATTTGCTATTAGGAAATCCTTTCCATATGGGGATAAAAAAGGAAGTAGAAAGCCCTGGAAACTCTTGCCAGTGACTCCTGAATCTCCCACAGAGTGACTGGAGCAGTTGCAGAAATGTCCATAAATTCCAGATGTTTCACTGTTGAGAATGTGCTATTCCAATTGTGCAGAGAGAACCTGGGAATGTCACAGCTAATCTGACACATACAGCATGTGCTGAACCCTTGAGCATGAGGACATTGAGGGTTTTGGTCAAAGGCTTCCACAGTGCCTTTGTCTTTTTCCCTCACAAATGGTGTTTTCTTTCTTAATACTTTTGTGAATATGATTTTCTTCAACGCCTTGAAACTTTATACATAAGTAAGTTCTTTTGTGGCAGTTGCTGACTATTTGTTTCCCACTTAGACTGAAGAATAAAAAATAATAAAATAAGTGCATGGAAGAAAACCAAAACACTTAGAAATATCCTGTAAAGTACTCCTTGTACCCACAGTGGTTTTGAGTGGTAGAAAACGATCTCAATCCAAAATTTTTATGTCCTCTTCAAAACTTTTGATTGTTAATTTTAATATAAAAGTTATTCTAATGAGGATTATTTTAAAATATTTTTCCACATAATCTATAACTTGTAAACCAAGTTTGCACTAAAACTCCATGTATAATAATGTTTAAGTAATGACCCAAGACCAATTACATTTGATGAACCCACATTCTGCAGCTGTGAGGTAGATAGGCATGGCTTAGCCAGCTCTAGGCTAGAAAACTATGGCATCAAGCAGTTGAGTAAAATGACAATGACTAGCTGCAAATCTGCCATAATATTGGAAATGAAGGACAAAGCTATATCTATACTGGCAAACAAAGTCAGACATGAGCCTGAGTACCAGGCTGACATGCGTTTGCTTGCCCTAAAGTTAGTGGGATTTCTTGCTTAAATTTTTGGAGCCCTTGGTGGGGAAATAATTCATCTGTTACATTATTACTTTTAGTTATTTTTAAGTTTTTTAAAAAATATTATTATACCTAGTTTTTGCCTTTAGAAAAATCATATCTACGGAGTCTAATGATTTTTCAAAGTCTCTGCCTGTAACAAATTAAGCTATAAATAGGCTTATATACATTTCAAGTCTGGATGAAACCTTTGAGATGCAGCACCCTCCCATCATTCACATAAAGTGGATGTGAAGTTTAAGGAATCAAAATTTCAAAAAGATGTGTTCAGAAGGCTAAGATTAGAAAGTTTCTGCATATTCTTCATGGTTGGTGAATTGTTCTTCTGAGACCTGATGTGCTGTTTCAAGTGCTGACTTAACTAAAAAATGTGATTATATATTACACACTTATTTTAAGTATTGTGCTGAGAAGTAGTGAGGCTAGTTAAAATTCTACCACACCTCACAGAGAATAAACAGCTTTGAGTATCCTCAGTACTTCCTGCAATAAATGGATTAAAAGCATTGAGAAGCTGTAAACTAGTCACACAGTCACTCGTTGTTGCTAAAGTACATTATTAATTTCAGAAACACAATTTTCATAATAAAACTCTGAAATCTCTTGATTATCCTGATTTATCAATAGAAAAAGGAAGCTAGTAGGTAATTTAGTAATATCTACTGTTTAATTTAGAAAGAAGTTTCAACTCTCGTGCCGAAGAGCTATCCATGTGCAAACAGATAAGTTAAAATGGAGAGTCACATATTCTGAACACTTTCTTTAAGAACAAATGATTTTCTTTTCAGTAACAAATCAGATGTTACCTGTTTGAAAGCATTGTAAATATGCAATAATTTGCAACAATCTGCTCTGCCCGCTTTGAAGCTCACTTCTCGCAGCATTCTGATGAACCCTAATGTTGGCAGTCTTGCCAGTTTGGACTTAGCACAGTAGAAAAATAACTTTTTGTGATCATTAGGTTCTGAAATATCAGAGCTGCATCCTTACGACTGGTTATAAAGTCAGCCTGTTTGATTTTTTTCCAGGTTCATGATTAATATATTTTTGGTCAGTTTTTGAAACCTGGACAACATAGAGTTACTATTCCTGTTCAGGCTTCTCTATAGCCTTCGGGTTCTTCGTCTTATTTAAAGGATGTTTAATAAAATTGATTGTGCAGAAGATGGATTATAGTAATCCTTTGATTTCGAAATGAAAATATCAGTGCCATCTTTTTTGTGCTGTAAAGGAGCCTACAGCATGCTGAGAGCACAATCAACAGATAGCTCTTGGCCTTTGAGCAGGGTCAAGCCTTCTCCTCTTTCTGCATATGAATTGCTACAGTTTTTATTTGGGGATTATTTATAAATCACTCAATGAATATAACTATTTTTCAGATCTAGTGAGATTTGGAGCCCATATTATTCAGTATCAGAAGTCAGGGAAGAAAGGCTGGGGGTGACTGAGTAGCACCGTCTTGCCCTAAGTGACATTTCCAAGATTGTGAAGAATATGTGATGAGGAAAAGCTCAACACAGCTCAGCTCTTTCCTTCTCCTCAGGCCAGGTCCTTTCTTTATATTTCCAGGGTTAATGCAGCAGTAATTACCTGAGAGATGATGTTTGCATTGATGCAAGTAAATTTAAGGCTGTCTTCCCCTCTCTTCATGTCAGCCCAAAAGACTGAGAATTATGGAACCAATTCAACTCAGCTATGTTGAGATGGAAAGACTAACATTTGCTGACTACTGAATGCATGCTGTTAGCACGAGCTCCATCCTCTAATATCTCAGTATCAAACATATATGGCTTCAGCAAGAAGTACACTAGATCTTGGTAGGTTTCAATTAACAAACCCTAAATGCCTTCTCTTTCCAATGCTTTCACTCTTTTCCTTCTTACTCATGCTTTTCTTGTCCCCTCCCTGAGGTATACATGCACATTCCTAACAACATCCCAGCATTCTGGCTGAAGCAGTTTTAAATTTATGTGGACCTGAATAGTGACAGCAATTTCAAATAAAAAACAAGAGGAAAGCATGCATCAAGAAACAAACTTTTGAATCACATAAGGTTTTCAACAGATGGGAAAATGGACAGAAAAATGAAGCATGAAATTTGATGTTATTGAGTGGAAGGAAATATTTTAGTTTTATTGTCAGTTCCTCATGCTACTTAGCAGAAGAGAAAGAGGTCTAAAAATAAACTGATATATTAGAGCTATAGAAAATGTGTCAGAAAGAATGACTTGCATCAAGCCTGTTCTAGAAAAATAAATAAATAAATAAATAAATAAATAAGGCCATTAAAGAGGATGGGTGCAGTCATCAGAAAACCTCTGACATTAACTTTTATGAAGCAGTTAAAATTCTCACTGCAGCTCCAGATTTGCATGTGAACTATGACCAATCATTCAGTCTGAAAACAATATGAGATAAATTTACAATTTAGCTTGTGTTCTGTATGGCTCAACATAAATGAATCAAACAATATGCAATAAACTTCATGGACTGTTACATTTTAGCTCTGGTGGTGTAAATCACAGGTGGGATTGTATCACAGAAAGAGGGCTGTTGGGTTGGGGAAGCAGGAAAGTAGAGAACCAGACCTTGTTTTGACTAGACAGGATCAGTGTAGTGAAAAACACAATAGAGACATAAAGAATTGTGGAAAAAAGAAAAGCCTGTTGCCTTAAAGAAACTTACATAAGTAACAGCCATGAAATCACCTGTTTAACCCAACTGGAGAGACACTGCAGAGCTTCATCCGTGAGCTCAATTTAAAGACTGAAAATGCTTAGAGAAAATTTCTACAGTAACAGTCCACAAATACAGCTATTATGATTTCTTTCAAGCTCAACTAGTTCTGTCAGCTGAAAACAAAAGTATTTTGTTCTCTGGTCTTAAAATAGTTATGGATTTTGATTTCATGGCAATATTTGTTCTGTATTTTGCGTCATATTATGACGCAAAATAGTCTTAGATTTTCACTTTATGAAGCTAAACTCTTATGATGAGTCTCCTCTTTGCTTATCTTGACACAAGATTCTGAATGCATATTCCACAGTAAATTTGGTGTTTCCGATCAGCTACTCATTCTGTGGATACCATTTGTTTGAATTCCATTGCAACTTTTCTTCTTAACATAATCTTTTCTATGTACGTGTGCATAAAGTATCCATCTTAATATCTTGGTTTGGATTTGTTTAGTTTTCTTTCCACTTTAGATTTGTCTTCTAGAAAGTATGTGTTTGTGGAAAAGTCTATCCTTGACACATATACCTTTTTAGATGCTGAAAATAAAGTAAATATCACTATCACACACACACACACCATATAAAGAGCCTTTACACATAACATCTAAATATCCACTTCACACAAACTGTGTAAGGGATTTTATAATTTTTTGGGGGGAGGGTGAGGTAGTGGTGATGGTGATTTGGGTTTATTTTCTGTTTTAAGGTCACCAGGTCTTTATGATTCAGCACTGAGGTAGAAAACTAAAGGAAACCTTTCCTTGGGAGCCTTTTCAATAGTTTTGATTAGTGAAAATGTAAGCTTTCTGGTTCCAGGTTGGCATAAACTATTCAAAATAATAAGTGTACCTCGTGGCTTCGCGGCCTCGTGGTCACCTGCTGGATGGTTGCCTCAGCCACCCGGGCGCCACCAGGGCTAAGGTTTCCCTGCCCACAGCAACGCTAATCCCAAGTGCTGAGGTTTCGGTGTTCGCAAGCGTGGGTTCTTGCTACCAGTAGCTGCGAAATCAAGGCAATAAGGAGCGGCGACTATGCTGGGCAACAGGAACGTTTATTGATCCTCATCCCAAGCACAATGGCGCTGGACAAGGCTGTGCAGGGACGGATAAACAACTCAGGCAACCAATCACGGCAGAGCAAGGGGGAGGAGTTGGGGCGGGGAGAGGAATCACAAACCAACCGGGAGTAAGGGAGGGAGGGAGAAAGGTTCAGGGACCAATCCGAGAAGCACCTGCACGGAGCTTTCCAGAAACAGGGGAGGATACAGAACTTGACAGACAACACAACTAACAAATTATCAAACAGAGGCGTAACCTAGACTAAATGGACTAAACCAAGGTCGGGATGGCTCCCGGGGGATTCTTTCCACGAGATGGTTTCACCCACCACCCTTCCTTCCGGGAGCCCGGGGCCGACGTTGCCATGACAACTGCAACAATAAACTAGTAACATTTTACACTTTACATGAGTAATTTTGACCTGTAATGTAGAATATTTCTGATCCAAAATCTTGGTGTGGGGAATATGTAATTTTTAATCTACTTAGGCTGCACAATAAGATTGGTTGTACAGAACTGAAAAATTCCTGCTTTGTATGATTAATCTTTTGAGAGGGAGAGGACAAATGATTCATTTACATCTAATTAGTGACACAAGACTTGTGGAGACCAGTCATGAAAGACTGGAGGTAGGCTTCAAGAGCAAGAAGTTCACAATCAGCCAGTTCTTGCAAAGAAACAGTGATTCTTAGAAGATGAAGGTAGTTGTGAAATACCTTGACCCAAAGGCTGAATTTTAGTCTTTTCCTTCTTATCTCTGAGGAAAGTAACTTCCTTTCATCTGGAGGACTAATGGCCCCATAAGCACATTAAAAAGAAAGCACAACAATGGAAAGAAGTGACTCAAAATTATAACTGTTTCAGAAGAATATCAAGCTCACTTCTGATTACACTGAAGTAGTTGTCAAGAAAAAGTTCAGACATTCTAGAAAGAGTGAATAAAATTAATTTTAGGCAACAAAACCCTAGAAAAATCATAAGAAATATGAAAGCAAAAAGAGGGGGAAGGGCATAAAAAGAAAGTAAAAAGAAAGGAGATGAAGAATATATTTAAATATTTATACCCAAAGTCCTACAAAATCATTATCTTTTGTCACCCAGCAATAAATTCACTGACCACTATCTTTGTACAAAGACAAATCAGCAGCTGCGCCTCTCTGCGTATCATTAGTGACCTCTCTCTGAAGTTTTCAGAAGCAACTCATTTAGCCTGCCTTGAGAAAATGTCTTATTAATAATCTTCTTTGTTTTTGTGGGTTGGTTCATTAAGTTCATGCATGCATGAAGTTGCTGTTGCTGCAGATAATGTGCAAAGCATTTATAAATTTGGGCTTTTCAAACTGTTAAAACATTTATTAATTCAGGAAAATGTTATGTGTTTCTAAAATCTTACTTCAACTTAATTAGTCTTTTGGTTTTTCTCTTTCACAACGTGCATATAGACTTTCCAGATTTTCTGTTTGAAATCAACTCTCTGCTGTGAAGACATCTTTTCTATCAAATATGTCTCTCTGCCCTTTCCCCACCTATTTTCATTTGCACCATAATTCATTGTGGATGGAAGCTAGGACACCAGGGTGCTGGGCATGGCTGTACAAGTCCCTTCTTCCTTTGTCTGAACTGCATGCAGAAAATAACTGTAAATATATATCCAAGATTTTAAAATGCTTTTTTATTTTCTGCACTGCAAAATTGAACCAAAATATTTTGTTTGCTTCTGAAATGTTCCATCTCATACAAAATAAAACACTAGTTTCCTATGCTGTGGGGACATCCTGGGAGAGTGCTTTCAGTCCCTCCTACAGTGTCTGTCACACTTCAGATAAATTGTTAGATATTTGCTAGTGCATTAGCTGGAATCCATCAACAAGGCAAATGGCCTGACTGTCAGGCTGGAATAATTTTTGCAGTCTGGCATAATGACTATTTAAGTATTTTTATACAAAGAGGAAATGTACAAGCAAAGACTGTGAAAGATCTGCATCAGAATATCTAAATAGCTAGAGATTAAGACGTTCATGCAAGAAGTAAAGGGTATAAGTTCAAATTTTGGTTGTGTATCAAGCAGAGGCTTTGAACTTTTTTCCATGTGAATTTCTATTCAGCAAACTATCCCATTTCTAGAACTGGGCTACTTACTATCTTTTCTATTGTTACCCTTCCAGTTTCTATAAAGTTGAATGTATATGTACAGGCTCACAGTGAGGCTGGAATTTTGTACAAGTCCAAGTAAACAGCCCATTGCTGGGGCACTGAATACAAGTAGCAGTTGCCACCACATTTTTCTATGTTTCTTCTTTAAATTTAGCTTCCAAAATATTTCCTTTGATAAAATTATTGTACAAATTCCACCTGCATTAAAAAAAGGGTTTTTTGGTCCAGAGTAGTAATTCTGGGCCAATCTTAGTGCTCAAAAACAAACAAACAAAAATGAAATATCAGATGTAGTGATAAGAGATGTTCAGAAAAAGGTAGTAGGCAGGGTGTTATGAGGCAAGATAAAAAAAATCTGAGGTAAAGAGATCATGAGGGAGACCAAATTTAAAAAAAACCCCTTCATATTACAGCTGTAGCTATCCTATCTGGCACTTAGGAATTTAACCTGATTGTGTATGCATTTCAACAGAAGACAGTTATTATCGACTCACACTCTTAGATAGACATGCTCTGTTAATGTTAGCTGAACAAGAGATGGTTAATTTATTTCTGCCAGGAGAAATTTTTACTTCATTGTGTTCCTGGAAGATTATGTCTGAGTTCTTCCTCAGCAACGTATGAGAGGCACAGTAGCAATATTGTATTTCTCTCACACTGCCCACAGAAAGAGCATCAACACTTTGATAGCCTATGTTATTCAGTATTTAAATTATTCAATTATTATAACATTCTTTTATTTGATTAATAATGTAATATTCCATTATTTAATTATGAAAATTTTCACTTTTCCACTGTAATTGTAATTTAAGTCCAAAAAGATGGGACAACATAGAAATCCCTATATTGGACTGGAAATAACTAAATACAGTGTTTGAAATATATGTAAATGTACATTGCAGAGCTTACCTTCAAACTTCACATTTCTTTTCTGTTTTAGCTATTCATCCTCTTGTCCCTTTCAAATGGGAATTTTACACAGAGATGCAAAGTTGTCTGAGTTACATAAAGATTTAAATTGCAGAGCTACTGATTTTAAATGCAGTTTCAACTCCTAAATCACTTAAGTGATTTTGATAAAAAAAGATACCTTTTCCCTCCATTTGTAAGTTGTATTTTATCAAAAAAGAAAAAAAGAAAATTAGTGAGGCTTGTAGTTTAAAATAAAAAAATAAAGTCCTTCAACACCTGAGAATTTGTATGGCAGTGCTGGATCTCATTATTTCAGCCATTCTTGCTATTTTTGCTTTTCAATCCTCATGTTCATTTAATGCAGTAAGAGTATGAGGAAAAAAAAGAGTTGTGTTCTGATTTTCTAATTTACCAGTTCACCAGTGCAGACTTCATAGACTCACTGCCTTCAAAGTAGCAGAGTGGAATTCAATATATATTGTATCTCCTTTTAAAAGGAATATAAATAGCATGCAAACCATATTTTGCTGATTTCTGATGCTTGAATTTCAAAATCCTGCACACTAGGATAGATGGCATCAGTCCACACAAGTAATGTAGCTCTTTATGTAGTTTCAGAAAAAATATATAGTATGGGAAGACTCCTCCTGCATTTAAAACTAGGTAAAGTGATTTTTACAAAGGGTATGAAGGAATGTGAGACTATTGATAAGCAACTACAGAGAAGCAGTTTGTAACAATCCTTGGGGCTCTGCATAACTGTGTGGCCAGCTCAGCTGAGCCAGCTGTGTCTTTGTGCAGGTTTTTTTATTTTTTTGGCTGGACTCAATGATCTTAAAGGTCTTTTACAACCTAAATGATTTCATGATTCTGTGATAACAGAGGTATGTGCCATCTCCATTCTTCCTCGGGAGAGAAAAGAGTCAGGCTTCATTGACCTCTGTCTTGCAACATATTTTTTTGGTTCTGTGTTTCTGGGAACTAGATGTGCTTATTCTGAGATAAGGTTGCACTTCTGAGAAATCTAAAGATTTCTATAGAAACTTCTATAGAAATCTTCTATAGAAATCTTTTTGTCTTGCCCAGACTGCTTCATTATTCCCTAGGATTCTAATACTGGGAAGGTATTTCTTTTTCTTCCTGCACCTTTAGTTCTTAGAAAAAATGCAACTTCATAAAATAATGTTCTGTTTTTGGGATGGAATGAAGGATGTTTACCAGATCAAAGCATTTACTTTGAAGGAAAAAACAATCAAAATAAAAGCATTACATGGTAAATTTTTCCATTCTTTTCCAGAAATTTGGGTGGCAGTGCTGGATCTCATTATTTCAGCCATTTGCATTTTTTGTATCGGGTTCACAAAATGATAATGAATATTGCTATTGGTGAACCTTTTTAATTGACTGCTCTCTTCTGGAAAAGTTTTTGGCTTTCTGAAACATTAAAGTGTAGATACCTGTATAAATTTGTGATCAGAATACCGCAAAGGGACACACATCTGAGTACTGCGCTATGGAACTTTTTAAGAAGAAAGTTGTTAAATGTATATTTGAAGTTCTTAATCATCTGCAGTGACCTTGGCAATAATCACAATTAAGTGTAAAGTTTTACTTCAGTTTTACTTTTAATGAAAAATAGGTGCAAGAGCAAGACTGATATAATTAGAATAAATATTTTCAGTGTGACAGCAGAGTGATAAGAAGTGTATTTCCAAAAAGTGGAATACTATAAGAAAAAAATGGACACTCATCATTACTAATGGGGAGGAGTGAGGTCTAATACACTGTGATGTGATTTACCTAATGGAGCCCCCATTGCTTCAGTGATTTCAAATCAGATTTACCAGAAGAAGCAGTTATACTATTGCACAAAGTTAACATGTCAGTATTACAAAGATTTTTCTATCTTCACTGCCTTTTCTAATGAGTAAAGAAAGAAACAATGCCATTATTTTCAAAACACCATTTAAAAAATGGGAAAAGTGCACATTCTCCTTCTTGTACCTCAGAAAAACTGAAGTAAGCAGTGCTGAGTTTATTTGTGGAGAAACTTGCTCTGACTTCAGAAAATTATTCCACTCAATTTAGTACTTACTAATTGCAGTAGCAGTGCCTTGTTTCAACATATGAGGATGATTTAGTACTGCTTATTGAAATCTTCCCTAAGACCTCAACACCCAGTCTCTTAAGCCTCAAAAATACTTGTTTCAAAACTCTTCAGGTACAGCTTATTTTTTGCCCAATAGTATCAGTTTCAATGATGGTTGCTGTAGTGGAGAGTTAATAATAATATTGTGTTACTCTTCAGTTCACTACTTTGGCCTTTCTTCCACTGGTTTATCTACCCTAAGACCAAATTATTACCCTGTAATAAAATGAAAAGCCACTATTATTGCTTAATGCAAGTACACTTAATATTATTATTAGTAGTGTACTTGGTAAGGTTAAATCATGAGGTCTTTGATGCTAACTTCAAAAATTACATCTCTGATTTAACTAGAATAAATGAGATGGTTGCTTCTCTCTAATTAAAGGCAAAAGTGTATCTATAGTACTTTGCAATTATCTGTCACTTAACACTGTATTATAGCAACATTTATTGCATTCATTTTGTTATAATTACAATTACCTTACATTTACTGAGGGCCCAATCTTCAGAAAACAAAGCAGTCTGAAGAAATGAATCATGTTTTGTTGAAACCTAAAGGAGCCTATGTACCAAGCTGAAGGTGAAGTTCAGTTTGCAGAGAATTAGGATGATATTGCCAGCAGCTAGAACCATCCTCTAGGGCCCTGTTTGCAGGGAAAGATCTACGGTGCTTACCAAAAAGGAGAGTGATTCCCTTTGGTTGATTCCTGAATTTTGGGCTGTTAATGTAGTGAAAAGACTGCATTTCCACTTCTCATCTCTTTTTCAGGCAATGGCAAACAGTAACTGGTGACTGGTGAAGAGAAAGAGAACTCCAGCTGGTTTTACTCTTGCAGGGAGTGAAAGCAGCACAGCAAGGACAGGGCACCAGTTGAGCTGAAGGTTTAAGAGAAGGGAAAAGGGGTGCCTTGGAGTGAACAATGAGTGCTCTTCTGACTAAACAGAACAATTTCTAAAATGATCACCTTTTAAAATTTTTTGTGAAGCAAGTGTTGTTTCTTCTTCCTTCTTTCCTGACTTGTCTGTATTCATGTTCTTTATATTTTGTCTTTAACCATTATCACAATCAAGTTTTGCTTGCATGAATACTCCCTGGAAAACACATCTAAAGCTTAAAAGCCTGAATAATTATTTTAAGATTTAAAAAAAATATTTTAATGGGTCTTTGATTGCACAATGTAGAGTTCATGCTGTGTTAGTTTCTTTAATCAGTGGAGAGAAAAAAAATTTAATGCAATCTAACTATGACTGTGCAAATTGTGAATATTCACAATCTACAAAACAAGAGCTTTAGTTTTTTAGTTCTTAAAAAAACCTGTGAAAATGGCTAAGTCCTTATTCCCCGAGACATTCAGAATTAAAGATAATTAGTATGAATTATTCTGTTCTTATTTGCTGTGTGAAGGCAATGTTTATGAAAGGTGAAACGACTGCTTCTGTTTGTAGATTAAATAGAGACAGGAGCAGTGAATACAAACTACTGAATGGGTGAGCAATATATTTAGAACAAATCAGAAAAGCATTTCTCTACTGTTCAAACAAAACAGTGAGTCCATTTGTCTGTGTAAAGTCATTATATTTTGTGAGTAGCGTGCCTTCAAAACATTCCGAGTGCAGCACAGTAGAGATTTGTAGTGTCACAAATGTGTCCCTACTTGTTACTGTTGTAATTTACTCAACAGATCCTGATGTTTCATTAATATCTCTGCCTATGCCATTGAAATCAAAGGAAACTTTTGTTTTATTGGGCACAGGATCAAGGTTTGACCACTCAACATGTCCTTGAGCCAAAACACAACTTAAAAGGAGGTTAATGTTGAAAGCATTGTTTTGATTGCATAATGATGCCAACTGACAAGACAGGAAAAGTCTTTCGGCTGCACTGAAATGGAAATTTTAAACTGCTAATACTTTATTCAGCCTACTGTGCTGAACAGTCACAAAATGAACCTATGCAGGGACTGAATTGGTGTCTGTAAAACAAAAGGAAGCAATAGACTGTTATTCCATTTCTATAATATAGTCATTTCTATAATGTAGTTATTTCTATAATATAGTTATTTCTATGTTATTGCTGCAGTAATGAAAACCAGTATCTTAACACTGAGATGCTGCATTTTGGGAATCATTTACAGATATGTTGTTCTAAACCAGCATTTTCTGTGAAACAGTGGAATGCAGTCTTTACAAAATGAAATTATTCAGCAAGGTGATCAAAAATTTACTCCCTGAGTATGTTTATCCACCAGTACAGTAGGAAATGTGATGTAAAGCCACAGTCTTCCAAAATATTAAAGTACTGGGAGTTAATCTTTAAATTAAAATCCTATAGAAGCATGATTACTGCATCCTCAGTAGTTGTCTGTGGCTCAAGATGTCATAGCATTTTTTGGGATATGTTTTTAGAAGTAACAAACAATTTGAAGGTGTTCGCAAAATAAATTTTCTTTTAAAACTGTATTATCTTAATTCTATTATTGAGAAAACATGATTCTCATTTTAAAATAAGTGTGGGTTAAACATTTCCAGTGGAATATGCCAATTTTAGGACTGACCTTTGAATATTTTCCTTTTTTTCTCCTACCTCATGCAGTAACTGAGGATGTAGAGAAATTGTGCTCACAGAACAGTGGATGTGATTCTCTTCACTGACATGTTGCAAGGAATTTAAGAAAAAAATATGAATCTAGCTTTGGATTCAGGACTGAATTGTTAAATTCATTTTATCAATCCTGTGAATAAACCACTCTATTATGGTGAGTCAATTTATGTATTTATTGGTCAGCTGGAAATTATACTAAATATTTATAGGCACAGTTGCAAGGGTATGCACCCCACAGTTTTCACTTCACTTTTAAAATTTGTCTTCATATGTTATATGGCAGCCTCACTGGAATTATTTTCTGACATTGTGTTAACCATTATTATTTATATATTTTAATTTTATTCTACAGTTTCAAAGTTGCTTTCATAATCTTGCTGAAATACTTCATCCATTAATAGTAAATTTTTCTTACTGAGAAAGATAATAAGAATAGATAGGAAGATATAAAATTTTAATAGTCTTTTCAAGACTTAATGATGCAAATCAGCCAGTGCATCTGTGCATATTAATTCCAAGCAGTTATGAAAACAAAACCCGGTTTTTCTAAAACAATGGTAAATGCAATTAACTGAACGTTTTAAGGGAAATTGCTCTCTTACTTATTTTATTAAACATTTCATAACAATACTAAGGTATTCAATGGTGTAAACATCTGGTGTTTATGCTTCTTCTATGGTACCACAGGTGACTAATTATTTTCCAGGTGTCATGGAGAAAAAAATTGGTTAATCACCCAGTCAATTTAGCTTAATTTTCAGCAACCGAGAGCTGCTGCTTCAAGTTTTGTGTGTGTAGGCGTATGCACATGGATGTGAGTCTGCACATGTGCACGTAACCGTGTTCTGGACCTTATTCCACTTCTTTTGAAAAGATGGAGAGGTCCAGGCTTTGACAATGAAGTTGCACTGATACAAATTCAGATCAAAGGCTTTGTAGCACAGAGAAGAACTTAGAATCGCAGAAACATTTAGGTTAGAAAAGATCTGTGACTCCAGCCATTAACCTCGTAGTGCCAAGTCCACCTCTAAATCATTTCCCTAAGCATCACATTTATGTTTTCTAAATTCCTCCATGGCTGGTGACTGAACCACTTCTCTGGCTAGCCTGTTCCAGTGCTTGATAACCCCTTTGGTGAAGGACTTTTTCCTAACAACCAGTCTAAACCTCCCATCACCCAGCTTGGGGCCATTTTCTCCTGTCCTAACTTGAGGATGTAGGGGATGAAGGAACAGATTAAAAAAAAAAAACCCTAAGTTCTTCACTGACACAGATCAGAGAGGTAAAGAAAAAGACTGAAACATGTTGAATCTCTTCTCTAATTCACAATTGCCTAAAATATGCTGAAATGAAGCCTTAGGATAAGAATAAGGTTTTGGTGAACTGGATGATCTGCCCTAACAATATTTATCTCAAACAAGACCGCTGCTACAACTTTCATTTATAATTAACATGCCATCACTGCTGTATGTGGGGAGGGCAGTTGTATACCAAAAGCCATAATTAATACTTCTCAGCATAATTTTCTCAATATTTGTTTTTTTGACAGTTCAGTTACTTACAGACACCTACCATTCTGCTGTTTAACAGAGTAGATTCATGGGGATTTAGAAAACTGAATTTTCTCAGGCTGATCTCTAAAGGAGAGGTATTCTTCTGAAGTGAAGTCTTTTTTCCTCACCTAATGTCATGACCCAGAATTCATCACTCTTCCTATCATTTACACAGATATTAACATAGATACACGTGCTTAATTTAAGAATTTTTGAAATTTTTTCTGACATCTCCAGCCCCCCATAAAACTTCCAACTATACAGTAACATTTAAAAAACTATATAGAAAAAATTTCAAGAGTTCCAGGTTAATGAAAGATGTGAAAAAGAATTCTTAAAAAAGAATTGGAAAAGTGGTCATAAGTCAGAGAACAGAAGAGGGTGAAGCAGGGTGATATGGAGTACAAAGGTAGCTGCAGTTTTTAAATTGGCTTGACACTGACCTTCATCCCCGAGAAATGAAAACTGCCCTCCCTCCTCAGCTGCTCCCTATTCTTTCCATCTCTCATGCCCCCTCATTTTTGCAACCCCACACCATAAGCCCCTCTTATACAGATGTTGTGCATCCACACCATGTTAATTTAATGGCACTTGTCTAAATTCAGTACGGGTCTGCAATGTAATCACATGTGTGAACACAGCCACTTCAGACACAAAAACTAAGGGAAATGTTTCTATGAAGGATGGCAAGTGCAGAATTTCTTTCTTTCAATCCTTTTATATTAATAACTGGAATCTGTGGCTTCTTTTTTTTTATCCCGAAGTATGAAAACTTTCAGTACTGAAGTTCAGTGTGACAAGTGCAGTGATTCAGCTGCCCACCAATCTTCCCTTCCCTTCCCTTCCCTTCCCTTCCCTTCCCTTCCCTTCCCTTCCCTTCCCTTCCCTTCCCTTCCCTTCCCTTCCCTTCCCTTCCCTTCCCTCTTCCCTTCCCTCTGCCCAGGATAGTTGAAATTCTGAATACAGAAATCAAATTTGCAATAACTTTAAATGAAAATATTCTTAACAGACCTGGATCTAACAATTCTTTTCCATCATCTGACACTGTCTTAGCATGTTGAAATTCAACACATATTATGATATTACCCTTTTCCTTTTGCTCCCTCAGAAATGCCTTAATGGCCTTTAAAACCAGCATAATCAAGCCATGATTCTATTGTCAACATTCTAGAATACAACTTGCTCTTTGGAATTTAGCTATTAGGTAACATAGTCACGTTTCTTTCAACTGTGCTGTGAACACAGAATAAATGGCTTGTGATGTTTAGCACTCTTGGTTAAAATCCCATTTTTACGGTTCAAGAAAAGTGCTATGACCCATACACTGCAACTACTGATTTATCTGCACGGCAGCTTGGGTACCAAACCAGTTTTAAAATG
The DNA here is from genome assembly GCA_034509425.1 of Eopsaltria australis. Lineage (NCBI taxonomy): Eukaryota > Metazoa > Chordata > Aves > Passeriformes > Petroicidae > Eopsaltria > Eopsaltria australis. The sequence goes on from JAVTVJ010000056.1 coordinate 1,863,935, forward strand.
CTTCTGAAAACATCAAATGTGTTATGACTTAAACACAAACAACAACAAAATAACATTGTTGAGTTTCTGGCAAGTGTAAAAATTCAGAGATTTTCTTAGAAAAACTGAATGCAAACAAACAATGTATGTCATCTTAAAGGCACCTTGCTTGAGAGAGAATTTGTCACCAGTATGAATTACCATACCCCAATGTAAGAGGGCAAGTTTAGGCATTCAGATCTAAGAAAATGTTAAAGACAATTAAATATTGAAATTGTTTTTCCCCTGAAACATCCTGAAAAGCTTCTCTAGTGAGTCCACACTATGGAAAAAGCTAGGAACAGAATTACACTCTTGGCTACCTCACTACAACCAACCCAACCAACATCAGGCTGACTGGAAATGCTGGCATGCAGTCACACAACATGGACTGGTTCCCAGTTCCAGCCTGGTTTTGGATGCCCGTGCAACTCTTGTCTTGAATTTTTTTTCAAAATTACAGAGTTCATAAAGCTAAGCTGTCACACCTGGAGAGCTGCTGCCCTGAAAATTTCATGTGTGTGCCTCAACAGAATGCTACTTCTTAATCTGGATGTCTAAAATTTTCTGCTGTATGAACTTTATTCAGGTAAGTTTCCACAAGTTTTCAGGAATAAATATAAAATTAAAGCAGATGTGAGCCCTCTGCCACCAGTTCCAGCACAGGACTATACGCTTCTGTGGTACAGCCAAATTCATGGACTTTCCTTTGCTCCATCACACTCTGTGTCATTCTTTATGCAGTGAGAAATACACTTGCTAAAGAAATATATTTTAATAGTGAAATATAATTTGGGAAGTGAAAACTATTTACTGTTAGATATATGGAAAAGCTAATTTAGAGTTGTCTTGGATATCTTTACAGGAGTAAATTTTACAAAAACTGCAGCAAATTTACCTGGATTATATAACCCACGTTTCTAGATCTAAATCCAAGTATATGAGTTAGAAGAAGTTTTCTTTAAAGCTGTGCTTTTAAACAGAGATCAAACAGCAATTTTCTACTGCTAGGGTAGTTCCTCTCTCTTTTCCATGCCTTCCCTGATGAGCTATACAGTTCACCTTCCTCGACAGCAATTCACTCTTCAAAAAGGATGGTGTGGTCAGCTGTGCTTAAACCCATGGCAAGTCCCTGACTGCACTATGAGAATACTGAGGAGCTGCTCTGTCTCCTCTCCTGTACCCAGGAGGTTTCAAAGGAGACAGTGCTTTGACCTTGCCCATATGCTGGCCAGCAGATCTAGCTGGTTGAGCTGGCATTCCTTCAGGAACAGAGAGATTTTTCACTGCCCAGGTTCAAGGTCATGTCCAGGAAGCTAAAACTGTCCTCCAGTGTTACAGACACGTGACAAAAGCTCATTCCCAGTGAATATTGCAAAACTTTCCTTTAAAATGACAGAGTTGATGAATCAAAAGTATCTTTCCTACTGTGTTGTTTTGAGGAGAATTTTGATATCTAAAATGCTGGTGGAACAAGGTGAGAAACTTGAACAATAATATTGGAAGGCTTTATTTTACAGGTAGAAGTTGCTTGTTTAACCACCAGCTTTATTAAAATATTAACAGTAGTCTACTACAAGAATTTATACAGTGTATTCTATATAATCTTAGGACTATTCAATCAAGTATTTTGGAAGAGACTCCCAGAGTTCATCTACTTCAAACTTCTGATCAGAGAAATTCTAGGTGGGGCAAATTGCTCAGGACCCTGTACGGTGAAATATTTTATGTCTCCAAGGATGGATATTTCACAGCTTTCTGAGCAACTAGTCCAGTGTTTTATTATGCTCACAGTGAATGCTTTTTTTTCCTTACCAAATCAGTTTCCCATATTCCAGGCTGTGCCCATTGTCTCACATACTTCTACAGTACATTTCTGACCTCTTTTTTCTCTATGTCTTCCATCATTTAAAAGCATTAATATATTCCCTGACTCTCCTATTTTTAGGACTGGACAGAATAAACCTTGTTGTCTTTTGGTTGTATGCCACAAGCTCCACCCTCTAACCATCTTAATATCCGTCCCTCTTCTAGACTTTCTCCAATCTATCCATGCCCCTCTTGTTCTCTGGAGCCTAAGAATGGCCACAGTGCCTGATGAGGTTTCACAAGAGATAAGAAGAGAGGAATAAACAGTTTCCTTGGCCTGATGTTTACACCCTTGGCCTGATGTTTACACCCTTGGCCTGATGTTTACACTCTTGCCCAAGCACAGTTGGGCTTCTTTGCTGCAGGAGCACATTGCTGACTTATGCTGAAAATATAAGTTGAACCTATGCTTCCAAACTGAACTCTTTCAATAATTCCAGGCAGAGACCTAAAATATTTCCACTGAATTTTCAGGTGAATTTTTATTTCTGCTTCAGAAAGAATAACAAATGTCTCTTGAAATTGCTTGGGAATGAAAATGGGATTTCCCATAAAATTTATTAAATCAACTTTTCAAATCTTCCCGTCTCTTAAAGTACTGTAAAAAGGAAAATAGGGCAGATAGGTACAACTGCAGAGACATGTTTAAGTTTTGATGTCCCAGTATACATGTCTCTTATTAACCTAAATTTTTAAGCAGATACAATTTTTTCTAAACAAAGGTATGTCTTTCCATAACTTCTACTTGCAGAGTAATATAAGTAAAAGGATTTTTATACAACAGAAATACATATATTGTGCCATGACATATTAATGGAAATATTTTTTTGATACTATAATTTTGTATGTCTGTTAGCTTAATCAACCCTTCTAATAACTCAGAATGATGTGCAACATATTTTATTAAATCAGCTACTGGGGCTGCCACTGTACAGGAAACAGGAGTGTATAAACACAACATGCAGCAGATAAATACTTTTAACAAATATTTAACTAAATATGGAAGCCACACCACTAGATAATACATAGATAGTGAGCCAAAAATCGTATAGGAAAAGTGCACAGATATTTCCTTCTCTTTCTTGAGTAAAAGGTATTGTCAAAGCACTATATACCTCCCATGATTCTAAATAAGCAGTTCTGGGAATTAGACAAGATTGTCCTATTCTTCTGCTACTTGAAATATGGAGCTGAAGGAAAGCTTTGTCCATCACATGCAATGACTGATATTTATTTCTTCGCTTTACATCACTATTGTCACCACAGTTTGAAAATAAAGAGAGGAATATATTTCTGAGTCTCAGTTTAAAATAATTATACAAATTGTTTATGCATTAGATTATGCGTTTAGATTATGTACTTTTGTTGACATTGCAGCTCTTAATGAAACTGACATTTGTTAGACAATTCTGTAGGTGTTTACTGTCCTCATTCACTTTTTTTTCATGACAGTGTCTGTCCATAAGAGTTAATATTAATGGTGCTGGACTGTTTGTAAATCTTAAAAAAGTATTTCTCAGTGTATGCCATTGTGGGAGTTGTGTCCAAAGAGGAAAAACTGGTAGAAACAGGAAACAAAGTAGGCATCTGGTGAAAGCGAAGATTTAGTTGTCTACACAATAGTAATACTAAAGGATTTTTTGGTAGCCAACTATGACTTTTTTCTGGTCAGGAAAGATAGTGAAGCAATTGGCTTATATAACCTATGATCCAAAATGAACCAGATCCAAAGAATAAAGACATATATATCCAATCCCTCCCTGCATCTTCCTTATTTTTCAGTGAACCTGGCAAACCATTCCTTAGTTCTTTACCACTAAAAAGGTTGCACATCCTAGGGGAGAATGGATTCACCACAAGGTGATTTTTGGGTCCTTTAGTGTGACATCTGAGCAATCTCTTTGACTCTTTGAGTAGGAATGGAACTTACGAAGGGGTGAACTTTTGACTGAGATTTCCAGTCTGACAAGAAGTTTTGATGAACCTTCTCTCTCTTTCTGAAGCCCAGTAGCTCCCAAAGTGCTGAAAGACATTTCTCCTAGGCATAGCAGAGTCTTACCCCAAGTCAGCACTGGCTTTTGTTCCTTTCCTAATTACTTCATCTAGATTTGACGTTTGGCAGATATCTCAGGAGGAAGTGTACATGGGTCAGACCATTAGGGTCTTTTAAACTGTGGCCTGGGGTACGGTTGAGACACATCCTTATATCACTCATACTTGTTTCCTTTCAGAACATTGAAAGGTCACCTGTACTTTTAGTTCTCAATGAACTAGAAATCAGGCAGGAAAAATCCCTAGAGCACATTACCTTATGTTTCTTTCTCAGTATTGCTGGTAAAAAGAAAAAAAAAAGTCTTATATTTTCCTTCTATTTGTTTAGCTCATGGGTATAAAATGGATTTTTCGAAAAGAGCTAGTGGAGTAATTGCAAATAAGTCTGTAAAAGAAGATTTTTCTCCACTGAGGTTTGAAAAAATCCTTTGATAATCACATATTTTCCTTTGCTATCTCAACTCATTGAAATGAAGATTATTTTATAAGAAGAAAATTTTAGATCCTCTCAGATCATCTCAGATGTCATGACATTTTCTCCTTTATTAATTTGAATTTGTCAGACCAAAACAGTTACTTTGACAACTGCATATGCTGCCTGTACAGCACCCACGTTGTGACTTGACAAAAGTTACTGAAGGACCCCAAAGATACTCAAATGATTTTCAGATTCTATTTTTTTTGAGACAAAAACATCTTGCCAAGTAGTTTTGGTTTTTTTTTTTTTTGGCCTTAACTTCACGGACATCAAACAACAAACCCTGTGACAAATTGCAATTGGAAATTTTAGTTGTCCAGGTGCCTCTTTAGTCAGGTAATTAACAGTGTGGATGTTGAATGTTACCATTGTTGGTGGCGAGAGAAGCAAGACGTAGATTCAATGTGAATCATAAATCAAGTTCGTTTATTGTCGGACAGTGTACATACTTATACTTTTTACGTGCTCAAAATATTATTTACTTACAGAAGTTTCATACGGGATCTTTCTCTAATTAGAGCACTACATTATTATCAGAAGGCTACAATAACAGTTTCTTTTGCTAAGTTAATCTTTGGACACCTGCAGCTTGTTTTCAGTTTTTATGTCTTTTTTTCTCACAGCTGTCTTGAGAATAACTTTGAGCAGAGGCCTAACTTTTGTCTATGGGGCCTGGATTGCTCACTTATACTTTATGTCTGTGTAGCCAGAGATGGCCATTTCTCAACATACCATGTATAGAATCCTTTGTGAATCTTGTTGCAGATTGTCCTCTTGTCATGGGGCTTGTCTTCTGGTGAAGATTTCCAAACTATCAAGGTGATATTTCTCTAGTTTTAACAGGAATTCAACTCCTTACATCTCCACTGATTTGAATCTCAGTCTTCCATCTGTTAAGTGTTGTGAAGGCATTGCTTTCTCACATAGAGGAGTTTATAAAGTCAATGACACAGTAATTTTAAGATGTTTTCAGATTCTTGTGGTAATGGGAGCTATATATGTAAATAAGGTAATGAATTTGCTATACTGAAAAAAAGCAACATCTCCTACGAGGAAGACCACAATAGACCTCTAAAAATCAATAAAATGCTTGTTTTGGAGCTTGCATGCATTATAGCATACAGCTCAAATTGACCTAGTGATCTCTTACACGAGGAAAAAGTAGATGTATCATGTTATAGAAAATCAAGGTTACATTGACAATGTTGTGGAAATCTTACTGAATCATACATGTGAGACTGCCTTTAGGACACCACAGAAATAAAACTTATATTCAGTTTCCAAGAAGACACGTATCCATCGCTAGTTCCATTAAATCACATTAAAATTTAAAGATATATGAGCCAGTCTAATTAATTACATAAAAAAAGAGCTATAATTGAGAGATTAGTAAAGGGAATTTGGGCTTTGCCTTTGCCTCTTCCTCTCTTGTCCAAATTGTGAGAGCTCTCTATTTTTCCTCCACATTTGACAATAGCTCACAAGGTGCCATGTACATTTTTATTTGATGTTTTCCTTTTCTTGAATTTTTTCATCCTAAACACAAAAAATAGTGACTTCCTCTTCTCTACCCCAAACACTTTTCAGTACCATTTAGGCTTTTTTCCTACTTCAGGTCTTTTGGATATTGCCCAAGTGGGATATAAAAGTCAGTAGGCCAGTAAGGTACAGTCCAGATGAGTCTCTTCATTAGTGGTTAAGTGTTGCTTACAAGTTGCTTTAAGGACATTTCCTCTAATACCAAATGAAATATGTTGACTAAACATCTCTCTTAGGTCCTGACAATGAAATCAAGGCAAGAAACAAATTTGACCTGGTTCCATCAGTTGCAAAGGGGCCTGGTATAGCCTCCAGTTTTGGACGTAAATTTCTTTAGGGCTTTTTTTGTTGAAGATCGGATTACTTTAATATAATGATTTACATATTCTTCTCCAGAAAGAGACCAGAAATGCAAGTTGTAGGCTGAGCCCACTGACCACGCTGCTACAATTGCCTCATCTAAAAACAATTCCATACCAAAATATTTTCGAATAATATATCTCAGAAGAGTTTCTTTCACACCATTCTTGTAGAAGCTGCCGGAGTCCAATACGTCTTTGAGATTATCAGAAGCCATAGGATATCCATTAGTTTTTGATACCCAAACAGTTGTCCAGTGTTTGTTATTCTGCTGTCTGCTCTGCAGGGGTACTTACCATGAGGTGAAGCAGGCATTTATCTTCAAGGAATGTAGCATTTCGTTACATATTTTATTCTGCAGCCTAACTTCAAAACAGCTCTCACAGCCTTTGTGTGCCTAGCCAGTGCTATAGGAGAGTGTATGCATTTCTTTTACAAGTGATCTGTTTTATGACAGAACTCAAGCAGATAAAAGAACTCCAAGTACTGAATCTGTGACAATTCCTTTCAAAAATTCAGAGGGCAAGAAGGTCATAAGGCAAAGCAGGCATTACTCAAGAGCAGGGACATTTACACTAAGACACAGTTTGTGACTGGGTATCAGAAAACAAAAAATATTGCATTATATTATAAATGTGGTATGGGAGAAAGCTTAAGAGCAATGTGGTACGTGCTGTCTTCTTATATTTTATATTGGGCATTTTTTTCCTATTTATTTACATTTAAACTTCTGCATCAGATTTGATTTTCTTGAAAGAGTGATTAAAATCTTTGGTGGGAGTTCACACTTGCTTTTCTGCAGAGAACAGATAGAACAATATTTCAGTGTGATCACTGATTTAGACTTTGTTGTAAGAATCATCATGTGAACTGTTATGCATGTGGCTAATTATACCAGCAAATCTTTATTCCCTTTTGCTCAGAAAAGTTGTTAATAAAAAACCTACTTTCTTATCAGAAAGGTAGTAAAAAAAACCTTGTGGGTTTTTTGTTCACTTTGCATTAATTTCCGTTCTCTTTCCACAGCACGAATGAAATTAGAATCGGTTCTTTAAATGAGAATTGACTTGTGTTGTGTTTTTTGTTCTTGTTGCTTAGCAGCAGCAATTCAGGCACATGGGTGGGTCTGCTTCCAGGACACTTCTACTTGGATTTGAGCTCTTCAGGGTATTTTCTACATTAACGAGATAATGTTGAATCAGATGTTCTTTTAAAAAAACTCAAAAAACAAACCAAGATCCTGAAGCTAAGTCTCTGTTAATTATTTTGACTGTAAAGTAGTTAAAGGGAAGGACAGATAAATATCTTTGAGGTGATGCCTACCATGCAAGACAAATTCATATCCTTTGATGTCAAAGCATTTTTCGATTCAATAATTGCATATCATTTTCTTTTATGCCTTGTTTTATGCAAGCAAGATGAATTCTATAAACTGAAATAATTGGAACATCTGACAAGTTAAGGAAGTTAAGATGTAATTTTTTCTCAGAATATCTACGATTAAGTGGTTGGAGTTATAAGTGATTCACAGTTCTAGTTGCCATGAAAGTCTTAACCCCTGAAAGAGCGGGGAATTCAGACCTGCTCTCTGGTCTTTGCCTGTCTGGTAGAAGGGTATGCCTGCCATGACAACATGAAATCAATATACTTTCTCTATGATTTCTGGACTTGGAGACATATTTATATGCAGCATCTGGCTACTGGAGATCACAAAAGATTTGCTTCCATCCCTTTTGCTACAGCTCAGTTGCTTTAGTGGATTTAGTAGAGGAGGAAACTTCAGATTCTCTATATACCTGCGTTGCATATGCAATCACAGGTTCATTGGAAAAGAGGACTATGCAGGAAAAGATACTTAGGTAACTAACCAAGTGAGTTTGTTGCAGTAGGAATGGTTGAATGCAGACCCACGACCAGCGGTATATTAATGTTGGATATAATGTAAAACTATTTTGGTCCCTATAGCGACATAAATATTTAAACTATTTTAATAAGCCATTAATAGGCCATTTCTGTCAATTTAAAAATAAATTTAAAATATTATAAATTTTTTACATTTTTCCAAACTTTAAAAAAACTCACTTATTTTAAAGATTGAAAAAAAGTGGTTGTCATAGGTTGAGATATTTTTCCAATCATATCAATTGTGATCATTCAGGAGGCCATGTTGCCTAGGTTTAGAAGACAGGAAGTAGATACAGAATGGGCGATTCAGTTCTCCAATTTTTAACAAGTTTATCTTTCTCAGACCTTCTAAGCCACTTCTATTTTTCCCAATATTAAAGCATGAGTTTAAATTCCACTGACTGAACTAGTTTGAAGATTTTATGGACATCCCTCATTGTAATCCCTGTATACCCAAAATTATGTGTTACTAAGCAGCTGTCAAAATGAACTAATTTTGTTTGTCTAAATATTTAAATCACTGGGAAAAATATTTCAGACTTGTAAATGAAGAAAAGGTAATACACTGGAGAGTGATATTATGCTGTGGTTATTACTTTGTCTGGAAAAAAAATCAATATAAATGGCATGAACCTGTAGGAAGTAGAATAAGAAATACATTTAAGGTTGGATGATGTTTATTTACCTGTCAAGCCTGTATATTCATATGGATTATTTGGTATGCTAAGGATTTTATGGGGTAGCTCACTCAAGTCCACACTAATGGATGATCTGTGGCAAGGGGAGCAAGCAAATGTACTTTATTTACCGTTAGTGCCATTATAAATATTTTAGACAGCTGAATACTTCTTGTTTCTTTTGGAGTAAATTTCCTAACTTTATTTTAGCCTTATTTTAACTCCTGCAAAACTACTTCCTTACCTAACTCTGGTAAACAAATATTTCTCTGAGCAAAATATTTGTTATTTGGAACTTTTCTACATAAAAGTCAAACCTGTTATCCATACCTGACTTTTGTAAAGATGCTCTGTAAGCGAAAGTCAATTACAACCTAAAACAAAAAATGGTGACCTATGTCAAATTTTTCTGCCCATTTATTACTTTTTCTCTTGATTGCTAGATCAATACATTATGTATTGTTTCCACATTTCTGTTTCTAAGACAAATTAGAGCCATAGTTGCCTTTAGCTCTTTTCCAAAATTGTGAACTTTCCCAACTGGTAACTTAGTTGAGCTTGCTAATAGGGCATAATGTATAAGTAATCAATTCTAATTGACCTTCTGCACAAAAATACCTTCCTTTCCATATCAAAAGATGTAATGCTGATCACTGCAGTATTTGGTTAGATCAAGGAAAAGGCCTTTTTTAGCCACTTTTCATCAGAATGTGTAATGAAGTCTTCCTTCAGCTCCAGTTCAAATACAAACTGAATACTTCCCATGGCCAAGGCTCCTGCATTGCAAAAGTCAGTCCTGGATGTGAGCTGAGGAATCTAGAGAAATACACATGTCTGGCCAATTAGTCTGGTGAGAGTAATCGCTGACATCAGTCATTAAACATCTCTGCTTTCATGACTCATACTCAACCTCCAACCTATCAGGTGCCATGATGAGTCCTACTACCACATCATTACTTTGTTTGTAAAGAGGAATTCAGGAAAAAAAAATGAGGTAAGGAGTTTGTATCAGAAAAAAACAACTATTTTGAGCTAAAATTAAATGCACTATTCCTAGCTGACTTTTCTATTAAACATTAATTGACTAAAAACTACTTGTAAGTAAATCATTGTTCTGGGTACTCAAAGGAGTATTTTATAAAGTCAATCCCTTTGTTAGATGGCCATGTAAAGACTGCAGACTGGGTATTTTTTAAAAGTACTATATTATTGAATTTCAATCTACACAATAAACATCTTGTTTTTCGCCAGTCTCTAGGGGAGATCCACCTTGGGAGAAACACCCTCTCCATACATGCCCACCAAAACAAGGTCCATATGCAGAATTCACATATGGTTTTTGCACTTTCCCACAAATGTGACTATTTCCTAGAATATTGATGTTGTTTTATTTTATTTATTCTTCTCTAATTCATGGCATGGGAGATTCTTCACAGTCATATTCAAAACATATTCTTTTAAATGGACTGTTTTAAAGAAGCAAGAGAATTCTTATTTTATTTTAATCAATGGATAAAGTTATTGTCTGGGACAATATCTTTAGGTATGACATGTTTACTGAAGCATGGAAACATATGGCTTCTATGAGAAGGTCTTTTGTTTGGGGTCTTTCTAAGGTGTCATAGTAGAACATCCATGATGGCCAGAGTAATATCAGTTTAATTTGGAAAAAATGAGTAATGCCAACAAATTTTTATATGGTGACCACACATGAAATGTCTTGTGGTTCAACAGTGACAGTTACTGATCTTGAAAATTGGTGTCTTACACATAGACCAAAGAAGAGTATTTTATTTTTAACAGAAATATAATACTGTCCTACTGTCTATAGCTGGGAAATTACAGTAATGATTTCAATTCAGGGTCTTTTGTCTGCTTCATTTTTTCAAATATTATGTCTCTGCAGATTTTATAAAATATGTTATAGTCTGTAAAAACATTTTATGGTCAAGGGTTGCTGAATCATTCAATATTTCCAGTTTCTCAGTGTCTACTTATCTCCTTTGACAACTCTTCATTGTGATAAAATATATGGGAATAAACATATACAGTGAATGCCTATCCTAATTTGTCAGCTTTAAATGAATCCTGTTCACTATCAGTTTTTTTGTAATTAAAGTGGGCACATTGTTATTGGAAGTAATGGCATAGTTGGAAATTTTTATTGATTAACAACATACATTAGAAAGAGATAAATGACCAGTCTAATTGTTTGTGAATTATTGTTTCCTGTGCAGTCATTACACTGGGTCACACTGAAATAAGGGATACATTTCTCAAAGAGAATAAATATTGCTTTTTATTAGCTGAGCCAAATGTTTGTGAATGCTGGTAGAAAAATGTGAATGCAGGTCTTCCTCAGTACGGAGAAAGACTCAAGTGCAGGAGTGGAGTTGTAGTCCCAAGAATACTGAGACATATCAGGAGGACACATTCCTCAGTAAAAGGATGAGTAACAGAACTAAAGAATCATTTGGTTGAAAGGAACACTTTATATCATCTGATCCAACCCTTGACTCAAAACAGGGGAACTTCAGTGTTTGTCAGGTTTCTCAGGTTTCCAACATCTCCAATAATGAAGTTTCTGACACCTCTTTGGGCAACGTGCTGTAGGATTTGGCTGCCCTCATGGTGACTTTTGTTTCTTAATGTTTAGTAGGAATTTATTTTATGATACCTCCAAATAGAGTTTGAGTTGTTCTCCATAACTGTCCAATACATAGTTGAAGACATCAGTAAAATTATTGACCTCTTCTTACAACTAAACAAACCCAAATACCCTAGTGCCTTCTCTTACATCCTGTGCCCCAGAACACTGATCAACCTGGGGGCACTCCACAGGGCAATCTCCTGTTTGTCTGCTTTGTATTGGAATGGCTCCAAATTGGCAGAGTGCTCCAGAGGCAGACTGAAAAATGCAGACAGAAGGGAATAACCATTTTGTTTTATTGCTGTTCATATTGTTATTGCGGCTTGCTCTCTTTTTCACGTTACATGTACTTATTTTGTGAGTAATGGGATTATTTTGCTTCTTTTCAACAATGATAATGGTGAACCCAGGCTCACCATCCGTGCTGGTTTTAGCTGAGATAGAGTTAATTTTCTCCACAGTAGCTTTTACAGGGCAATGTTTTGCATTCGAGCTGGAAACTATTGATAACACAGAGACATTTTAGTTATTGGTAAGCAGCGCTTACAAACAGTTAGAGCCCTTTTGTATCCTCACACTGCCCCACCAGTATTAGGATATCCATTTGGAAATCTGGGGTCAGCTGTCCCAATCATATCCCCTCCCAACTCCTTGTGCATACCCATTCACCCTCAGTGAGGCTGGAACACTTGACCCCAACTCTCCAAAGGGATATGCCACACCATGTGAAGTCACGTTTGGCATATAAAGCTGGGGGAAGAAGAAAGTGGAGATGTTTGGAGTGATGGAATGTGTCTTCCCTTGTCACAGCAACACGTGATGGAGCCCTGCTTTCCTAGGGATGGCTGAACACCTGCCTGTCCTTGGGAGGCAGTGAACACATACCTTGTTTTGCTGGGCTTGCATGCACAGCTTATACTTTACTTATTAAATTCTCCTTACCTCAACCCATGAGTTTTCTCATTTTTTTTCTCTTCTCTCCCCCATCCCACTGTGAGTGGGAGGCTGGGTGGTGCTTAGTTGCCAGGTGAGATTAAATTATGACACTATCCAAAGTAATTCAGCTTCTATCTTTATTTCCAGACTAAAATTAATTCTGTTGAGTGTTGTCTAATTCTTTTATCATAAGTACATCTGCACACCCCTAGATACCAATAGTATATTAGAGAATGGGTCACTCAGTTACTACAATGGAATTAATTTTGCAAAGTTTAGAAGTAGTTCTCAAAACCCTCTATTTTCTTTGCTTGTGCAAAAGGGTTGTATTTAGATTCCGGGTGTTCTGTGAGACATGATGAGAACTTTAGGATGCTGGAATCAAAATTCAAAATTTTCCGGTCAGATTCCATCTGAGCAAAAACTTAAACAATTTGAGTAGTCACTGTCCTTTTGAAGAAACTTCCTTTCAGGTACCATCTAATGGGATCTTTAGGACACACAGTTCATGTGAAAGCAGATATTTGCTACCTTGAAGAAACTGAGTCATGCCCAGATGCCATGCACTAGAAACAAATGAACTCCTAGAAAAAAATGAACAAATGCTAGGAACAATGAACTGTGAATCCATCAAAGATCAGCTGAAGAGGAAAAAGAAATAATTTCAACAATGAAGAAATCTGATGCAATTCCTCATCTCCTTGCTAACTTCAGAGAAACACACAGCTTTTGAAAATTTGTGGAAAAGAAGGGATGAAAATGCCACTAGATAAAAGAAAAAAAGAAGTAGAAAAAACAGGGGTAAAAATACTCCTCTGTGATAGGGATAAGGGAAGTTTAAGTAAGAAAAGATAAAATTCTCTGTTTATTTGAAAAAAGGGTTCACAAGCTGCCTGAATGTACCAATCAGCAAGTTTGGCATGTACTACTTCTCTTTTTTTAGTGTTGGACCTACCTAAATTTTGCACAAATAATTAAAAATTCAGTTTTTCAGAGGAGAGAAAGAAGCACCCTGACCTCATAGTGTGCTAGCTGGGATAGTTAAGAGATGCAACATAAGGTCATAGTTTTGTTCAGTGTGGAATCTCAGCCTCTGGACTGTGCTAGGATGACTCATTTTTTTCTTTGAAATGTTCTACTGCAAACCTGAGAGATATTATTGTTCATAAAAAAATACTCAAGCTAATTTGTTTTTGCCAACAGTTTTAATTCTGACAAGTCATTGTTTTCTAACTGAAAAATATTTTTAGAAAAAACACCTTCATTCATTTTAGCTACAAAATTTATTTCAGAAATGATCCTAACTTTGATATCTGTTTTGCAGTCATTTTGGGGGAGTAATGTTTACACGTACCATGGAGGTATAATGAATGGGTATAGCAGTATTTTATAGTTCAGACAGGCTGTATGCCAGAGAAGTGGAGGTATTCATAGTTCTGAATTCTGCAGTAGAATAGAGTTGGAGTTATGGATTGTGACAATGGCAACACACTTTAGCATTGTTTTTTCCTGAGGGTTTCTAGGTTCAAGTATATAAATTTCTGAGGGAACCAGATGAGAGATGGAGATTTTGCTGTATCAGAAGTATCAAACATATTTTATTCCTTCATATAACCACAACTGAAGCAAGAGAAGATTTTCTTCTACTCTTAGGCTTGTACTCTATAGCATAAGAACTGCAGGACTACTTAATAATAATAATAATAATAATTTTAATTTGATGTATACATTAATATATTTCATATTATGTGAGAATATACATAGTATGTTTTTTGGGTTAAGTGTCATGACATTAGCATATATTTTAAATTTTGATAGGATTTTAAGTTTGTTAAATAGGAGTCACCTAAAATATTGAAATAGATCCATGTCATCTGCAAATCTACCTGTAAATTCTCTTAATTTTTTATCTGCAAAGATATGAAAATTACCTTTTTTCAAGTTTTGTAGTCTAGGATGTATTAACCTATTTAATTTCTTATTATTTGAATTTCTTTTGAAAAATTCTACATCTTTTTTTAAATTGAAAATAATACAGAAGAATTTAGTTTGTGTTACCTATATGATCATTCAAGCCAAGAACACAAACTAAATTCTTCTGTATTATTTTCAATTTAAAAAAATATGTAGAATTTTTTAAAAGTTATCTCCAGAGAGGTTAACCTGCTGGCTTCTGTTTCCCAAAACAGTACCTTTTTTTTTCATGTGTTTTGCAGTTAACTTTGTTTGATGCCTAAAGTTTATGAACATCCTCTCAGCCTCCTGCAAGTTCACTAGTCCTTGGTGGGAAGGAATAGGGTTTCCACTAGCAAATACCTCAGGGTGTTTTCACACTGAATGGGTAATTAAGAGGTTTCCTGAGCTGAACAGCAGTGTGAAAAGCAGAGAGGTTTCCCAGATCAAGGCCACTGTTGTCACTGTTCACAGACTCATAGAATAGTTTGGGTTGGAAGGGGCCTTTAAAGATCACTTAGTCCAGCACCCTGGCAATGAGCAGGAACATCTTCAACTAGATCAAGTTGTCCAAAACCCCAGGCAAACTGACCTTGAATGTTTCCAGGGATGGGGAATCTACTACCTTTCCGGTCAACCTGTGCCAGTATTTCAGCACCCTCATTGTAAAAAAAGTGTGTTCTTTATATTTCATTTGAATCTGCCATTTTACTTTAAAACCATTACCTCTTGTTCTGTTGCTACAGATCCTACTAAAGAATCCTTCCCCTAAAGCCCCCTTCAGGTAATGAAATTCTGCTGTGCTTCCACAGAACCTTCTCCTCCAGGCTGAACAAACCCAGCTCTCTCAGGCTTTCCTCATAGGACAGGAGCTTCATCCCTCTGATCTTTTTTTGTGGGTCTCCTTTAGATCTGCACCATCAGGTCCACGTCTATCCTGTACTAAAAACTCCAGAGCTGGATGCAGTAATTTAGGTGGAGTCTCACGAGAATGGAGTAGGGGCAGAAAATCACCTCCCTCGACCTGCTGGACACATTTCCTTTGTTGTCCAGGATGCAGCTGGCTTTTTGGGCTGTGAGACCAGAAAACAGGCCATTGCTGCAGACTCCCACTGTTGATTTACAAAATTAGGAAGACACTCTAGATCAAGACCAGACCTTTTGCTATGTTAGTTTAATGCATCTATCAAAGAGAAGAAATACCTGTAAAAGAAGAAAATTTTTGCCTTGGATGTAGGATAGGTGTAAGTGCAGCAAGTAAAGTAAAATGAAGAATTTTATGGAATTTTGTGGATCCAATTTCTAGAAAAGTGCCACTGTAATCAGTAGAAGCATTTGTCTGGAAATCCTTACCTGCTACCCTAAACATGCTACTCTTTTAACCTTTAGTATTTTTATAAAATCTATATTTACAATGTAAAATCGTATCTGTTCCTTATTTGGTCGTGTTTCCCCAGGCATGTGGTAAGTAACTAGTTCTTCTGGTGTTTTCTCTGAGGCCAGATTGTTCTCTTTAAAACAAGGTTGGAGTGAATGCCAGCTATGCACTTCAGTACAACAGCATATGCTGATCAGTGGAGCTCAGGATGTAATTACATATGTTGTTTTATCCTATATCGTGTCCTTCTATCTTCTTACATTTTGTATTTCAATTGGAACTCAAAATCAAACACATAGATCAATTGCTGTTATTTGCTGTTGGCATTTTATTCCAAGGATCCCAAATCAGCTGTTACCTAATTATTATATTTCTCTGCATTACACAAATAGTGTTTTTATTAAGAAGTATGACATGCAAACTATTTTTTTTGTACTAAACCCTATAGTTTAATTTAAAACATGAAAAAAATTTGCAGCAAATTTAATCTAAGATGAAGGGTGATAAACTACTCTGGAATCCCCTGATTCATAATCTAGTTATGTCCTCAATTAGGTAAGGCATGTCTAATCTGGGAATGAAAATCAGTAGTATTTGCTGTTCTCAGTGCAGGGTGTAAATGTTTGACACACTGTGGAGTCACAGAGTAAGTGAGGTAGAACGGCCCCTCTGGGGATCATCTTGTCCAACCTCTGCTCAGAGCAGGGTCAGCTAAAGCTAAAGCTGGGGTTTGAGTATTTCTGAGGGTGGTTAGCCTGCTGTTGAACTGAGAAGCTTCTTGCAGTGTTTGACCACTTTCAACATTGAGAACCCCCTTATTTTAAAGTGGAATTTCCCATAATTCTGTTGGTGTCTCTCATCACTTGCCCTGTTACTGGGTACCATTGAGAAGAGGCTGTCTCTGTCTTCTTGATTCCTTGGCATCTAGGGTTTTTATTATAGACATTAATGATAGCTTCCCAGTGTCTTCTATATTTTTGTACGCTGTGAAAATTGAGGTGGTGTGTTATCAGATGGACAGAGGCACAAGATAAACAGTGTTCCATACTGCCAATACAATATTTAATTTACAAGTATCTTGCATAGAATGCACATTCACACAAATAACAGAGTGGAAGTTCTGATAGCCACAGTAGAAGATATTTGCAGTTTAAAACTGGAATTCCCAGTCTTGTTTAGGTGGCTCTGCCTTTTTCACTCTCATTTCAAACCTGCCTTTTCATTCCTCATTTACCTTCTAACTCTATCACCAACTTCACCATCATGGGCAATCATACTTTTCCTGCACCTACACAGTCATGTGGCACTGCTTGTTTCAGAAAATGGTGCAAGACCTGGAGTGACCCTGACTCTCCTTTGTTTATCTTAGTACCACATCACTAAGACATGGCACTGCTCTCATCTTTCTTCACTCTACATTTGTTTAATGAATGACAGCACTGAAGACCCAGAACAGCAGCTGAGCAGTCCCTGTGTGGTTTAGTGAATACCATCCCATAAAAGACACTTTAGCTTGTGTATATGGTGCTATTATAATGATAATAACAATAATATGGTTTGGAAGTTTCAATATCTGAAAAGAGAAGGCTGTGTCAGTGAAAGGTTGCTCCCAAGCTAATTGCCTCCTCTTTTCAGTAGCAGTTAATTAGCTTTGACAGAGCACTGTGTTTAGGAGACTTCAATAATTCCAGTTCTGAAGCTAGCTAGGAATCTGTGAATGATATAGACATGCTCTATATACATATATTCTCTATATAACTTTCCAGCACTCCCTTAAAAAACCCCAGCTTTCACTTGTGCAATAGACTTAGGTCCTGTACCTAGTGTGGTGGTCCTGATGTGAGGATGATGACAAGTACATATTCTGTACAGGTTGTTTTGGGTCACTAGACAGGTTCTGCTGTAATGTGCTCTGTAACATCTCTAGGATGTCTTTGTTTTCCTTCCTCTGGGCCAGTTCTTACAACCAGTGATGCCAATTTGCTGGTGTTACACACAATCCTATATTACACATAAGATATTAAGGGAATGCTTTTACACATTACTGTGAAGAATTCTCAGACATGGTTTCTGTGCATATGGAAACATCTCTTGCCCATTTACTTGAGATAAATGGAAGAAATACCATCAGCTTCAGGGGCTCTTTGTTTCTAGAAACATTTTAAGCCTCAGAAATGTTTTGAAGACTTTTTTTAAATTACAGTGTGATTGAAAATGAAACAACAAAAGAATTGTGGGGCATCAGTACATTAGGCATTGTTCAAATTTATTGGGAAATGAGAGTCCTTGTCCCACAGGATTATTCTCTCTGATGCTGATCTGGCAAGAAGAGCCATCTCTCTCAGCCCTGAATGGGAAATGTTGATACTTCAGCTTTCTGTCACAGTCAATTCAAGTGGAGCCCAATACAGATACACACATCTGTGTAAACTGTTCTTTGTTTTGCTTTCTAGGATAATTAAGTAAAAGCCTACTAGATGAGCACAATTACTCAAAATTAATCACTTTCAAGCTAGTTAAATCATGACAGATTAATTGCTTGTATCTATTCCTACATTAGGATTTGTTTTGTCAGCAGAAATACCCAAGTAGCTCTCCTGTTCTGGTAAATCATTGCTCTTTTTACGAGAAAATTGTAAATATTTGTTTATTATAATCAATTATACTTTTCATTAACCTTTAAAATAAGGTGGCTTTAATTACATTTTGTATGGATGATAGTTGACTACATTTATCCCAAGCAAATTTTTAAACCTTGGAAGTGTTCAAGGCCAGGTTGGATGGGTCTTTGTGCACCTTGGTCTAGTGAGACGTGTCCCAGCCCACGATCTCTAAAGTCACTTCCAACACAAATCATTCTATGATTCGATGATTATTCTGATGTCACTTAGCTACTTTCTGAAAATTTGGGATATGTAATGCCACTCTGGGGAAAACGGTCTGACATTAATATTGAGTGTACTTTATGACAGAGGATAGGAATCAGTTTGTAAAGGCAGTTCAGGAATTTAAATACATTATGATGTTCTATGATACAAGGAAGAAATTTTTTTACAGTGAATGTGGTGAAAAACTGCAAGAGCTTTCCCAGAGAGATGGTGGATACCCTCTCCCTGGAAACATTTGAGGTCAGGATGGGCTCTGAGCAATCTGATCTAGTTAAAAATGCTTCTGCTCATTGCAGAGGAGTTTGAACTAGATTACCTCTATAGACCCTCTCCCAGCCAAACCTGTTTATGATTCTACAGTTCTGTGACTCTATTTCAAGCAAGTTTGGTTTGTTTATCATCTCTGGTGATGAGATTTAATTATTGGGAGAGTCAAGAAAGTAGCTTCTGTGTATTACTAACATGTGAAAGATGTATTACTTATTTGCTTTAAGCCATGCAAATTTTTTTCTCTGTGAAGAGCACTTATAGTTCCTTGAGGTTTGAAGTCACCTTAAGTTTAGCCATCCAAATTTTAAGCTTACAAATTATTCTGGTTACCTCATTCTGTAATCACTGGAAAGGAAATGAGAGAGGCATTGTCAATGGATGATTGATTCCACCTAGAAATCCATACCATGGTCACGTTAATTAATTTTTCTTAATGGCGAAAGTTAAGTGAGATGAATATAAACACTTGTTGCTAATACCAAAGACTGCAAAACAGAAAGACTACTGTCTGCTGAGCAAATCTTACGAGGCTGGATGAGAAATCTGATATTCTGTCTCACTGGCATTATATGGTAGTTTATCCTGTCTTTTCAACTTAGCAAGGTAAGCCCTCTCCTATGTAGGCAGATCTCTCCCTATTGACTCTAAACAGGCCAAGGACCTCTTAATTTTGATGCCTTGCATTAAAACAGCATATGTTAAATGAATGCCATTCACAAAGGCTAGAAAGTCTGATGACTATTTAGATATTATTGTGTTTTTGGATTCAGGGTAATTACTTATTGCTAGAAAACACTTAAAAGCCAGAATAAATGTCTGAACCTGTATTTTTCAAGATATGACTTTAAAGTTTATTATTTCAATTTATGATTTTTCAAATTTTAATATTGAAAAATCCCCACACCTCTCTAACACATGGAATGATAACAACTATTAGAAAAGCTATTTCAAATGGATGCCAGACCCTCTGCATTTTACTGTTATTGCTTCAAGGATGTAGTACTGCAGTGTTGCTAAAAGAAAGGAACCATCACCTTGACAATCTTGAATTTTATTTTTGTGTTCAAATAGAAGTCACCAGAAAAAAAAGCTCCCTGTGTTAGGGGATAAAGTACAATGCTAAAGAATAAGAAACTGATATCTTAAATATATATTAAAAATTCTCAGTTGAAAGTAACAGGGTGCTGACCTAAAACAGATTGAGATTAATGACAAGGGGTTCTGCTACTGTATTGATCAGTGCCTGTGGCTATTTAGGAGATGATAAAACACACAACATTGATTAAGGCTACTGGCAAAATGTTTTAGATGTCAAAGCTTCAGCACTTTTCTTAAAGCTCAAAATAAAGCTGTTAATTATGCATATCTAACGGAATATATGTATAAACACATACATAGAAATAAATAGTTATGTATATATAATAAAATGTTTTGAGAACTACTGGCAAAGACATTGGTTTGGTAGTACAAAACCATTTAGATTTAATAGGTGTCCTTTACCACTATTTCAGCAAGCTGACATGTAACTAGTAAATCGTACAGCGAATAAAATAACCAAAATATTATATACATGGAAAACCAAACATTTTAGCTCTTATTGTATAGAGACTTATCAAAAGAAAGGATATTGATGTCTGTTACCTGAGAGACCTATTTCACACTTAGAATCTTCCTGTGGGGAAAAATATAGATCTGAACTCATTAGTGACACAGTAGAAATTGCTGAAATGTTGAAAAGATTTAAGAGAAAATGAATGAAATAGGAAGAAGCCATAAAAAAGTAAACATCTTCATCACATAGAGAACTAATTATAGTAACATTGGTTACTTTGGCAAATTGTCATTGGGATTGTAAGACATAATTGAACTTCCAGAAAGCAGAGCAATTACCTCAGAAATGAATGTCAACTTTGTAGAATCTACCAGGAAGAAAAAATAGTGCTGGCACAAGCATAGAAACGTGTTGTGAATTTCCTAGGCTTT
The DNA here is from genome assembly GCA_034509425.1 of Eopsaltria australis. Classification (NCBI taxonomy): domain Eukaryota; kingdom Metazoa; phylum Chordata; class Aves; order Passeriformes; family Petroicidae; genus Eopsaltria; species Eopsaltria australis. The sequence continues at coordinate 1,884,891 of JAVTVJ010000056.1, forward strand.
GTTTTTATCTGGTATCTGGAGTTCCAGAATTGTCTGTTCTATTTCTTGGAACAAATAGACTCGATGTGCTCTTGGTCAGAGCAATGACTACCATATACTGAGTTCATTCACAGACTGTATTGATGCCTGAAAGATTTTTTCTGCTTTTTTCCTGAATATTTCTTACACTGTTCCCTACATTCACAAGTATTAGCATGCATACTTGTGATGCTTTAGGTGATAGTTTAGCCTGGTTTCATGGTGTTTAGTAGGCCGGTAGACTAAGCACCCCTGAAACCACGTAGAGTTAGAAGACCAAACACCCTGTTTTCGTGAGCCCTCAAGGTCTCCTAGTAGGACAGATTTTGTAAACTAGAAGTTAGCCCACCCAGGCCCCTTATTGGGCCCTCCTGGTAGATATGCTAATGTGTAGAGTCTTTAATTGTATACTCGACTGGGGGGATGGGGCTTTTGCGGCGTGTTCTACCTGGACGCCAGAAGCCATCTAATGGGATCCTATTAAAATACCGAGGTAAACAACCCCCAACCCTCTAACCGTGTCTGAGCCTTTATTTCCTAAGACCAGAAAAAGGCATCAGTATCAAAACGTGCAAGTAAGTGAAAACCTCAGAGGGAGGGGATATGTTTCACATGCAGGAGCTGTTCCCCAGTGTAAAAGGGGAACTGCAGCCTCCTTAATAGGGTCACTTATGTTCAGGCATGTTGTACCATTCACAGAGATCCTGCAAGCAGGATATACAGCTTAAATGTTCAAAGCAATTATTTATTGTCTCATATACACAGCTGATAGAAAATTCATGCTACTGCTCTTAGCATTAATTTGCTCACTGGTCCTGATGAGACACCAGATGAGTCTTTGCTGGCCAGGCAGTCATCAGTCAGCTGTAAAATTGATGCCTCCACTCCTTGCAGAGGGTTGATCCTCCATCTTGATGAATGCCCATCTACTGATTCTCTGTGGTTTTTTTTCTTAGGAATTAATTGCTCAAGAAACCTTGTCAGTTGTTTTTCTGGTTTTATGGTGGTTTTTTTTGTTTATTTTGCTTTTTTCTTCCTTTAATTTTGAATTGAAACTATTATTATTGCAACAATTTTACTTTTCTGTATGTTTTGGTTTTTCTTGTCTTCCTTGGCTTCAATCTATGTACTTTGTCACAAGTCAGCAACAATTTTCTCTGACAGAAGGCCACCCAGCGCTGCTATACAAAATTGGGGGTTTGATCACAGAGATATAAATTCTTTGGCCACGGGTTACAAGGTCTTATGTATTTGTGCTTCCCTATCTGGTAACTTGATCAAGGTCATCTGCAAAACTCCATCCATCTGTGTTGAAGATACATATATATATTCCTGAAATTATCTCAGTGCTTTTTCAGCTTCCTGATCCCTAACCCCTTTGTTTTACAGTCAGCCTGGCAAAATTCCAGAAAAACATCTATAACACTATTTTGTAATAAGTATGATCTAAATCATAGATGGACGAATAAAAATTTGATAAAAGATGTTGTGTTTCTTTGTATGATTCTTTTTTCCTCATGCAGGGCAGAAAAATGATAGATGTCAAAATGAAAATGTCAGCATCTACTCTTCTTATATAATTTTACTTCTTCTGTGTTTATCCATTGAATGAATCTTTCTTCAAAAGTATTATGAATTTTTTAGCCTAATCATTTCTGTCCACTGGAGTGGATAGAAGTCAAGATGTTCTTTCTTCTTCTGTGGAATGGTGACTGGACTATTTGACCAACACATGAATGCCAAGAAGAAGGAAGAAATAATGAAAAAATAATACTTTTTGATCATAAAAGACAGCAGTGAGGACCAGGGAAAAAAGAACAGGTAACTTAGGCATTTATAACATTTATAGCTGAACTATTGCCCAAAGTCCCTTTATATTCTGTGTGAGAGATTGTTTCATAAGGAGTGATTAATTCTGCCCTTTGGCAGTCATCTAAGCTAAATCAGATGTATTATTCAGGTAAAGTCAGCAATGACTGGAAAAACAAAAACACCACACCCATTTTAGAAAGGGAGAAAATGAGGGCCCTGAAAACTGTCAAACTGCCAGTCTCACCTCTGTGCTTGGTATGATCATGGACCCACTACTCCTGGAAGTTATTTCAAGAGATGTGGAAGATGGAGGTGATCATGTCTTGACCAAGGGCAAGTCATGCCTGACTAATCCAGCAATGGAGTGATTGTGTTGGTGGATAAGGGCAGAGCAAATGATGTCATCTACTTTGACTTCTCTAAGGCCTTCAAGGTGGTCCCATACAACATTATTACTTGTACATTGGAGTTGATGGATATGGGGTTGATGGATATGCTGTTTGATGGATAAGAAATTGACTGGATGTCAACCACATCCAAAGAGTTATGGTCAATAACTCAATGTCCAAGTGGCAACCAGCAATCAGGGGTATCCTTCAGAGGTCCATACTGCTAGCAAAGCTGTTCAGTATCTTTGTTGATGGCACAGATGGTGGGACGGAGTGCACTCACAGCAAATTTGTGGGTGATACCAAACTGTTGGTAGCAGTTGACACAGTTGAAAGAAGGGATGCCATCCAGAGGGCTTCAGTGGAATAACTTTTTGAACTTCAACAAGACAATTCCTGCACTTGAGTTAGGACAATCCCTGTATCAGTATAGACTGTGGGATAAATGGATAGAGAGTAGTCCTGAAGAGAAGGGCTTGGGGATACGTGAATGAAAAATTTGGACTTGAGTCAGCAATGTGTACTTGCAACCCAGAAAGACAGCCACACCCTCGGTTTCATGCAAAGCATCATGGCCAGTTTGTAAAAGGAGGTGATTCTTTCCCTCTACTTCTCTCTTGAGAGACGCCACCTGGAGATCTGCATTCAGCTCTGGGGCTGGTAGCACAGGAATAGCATGGAACACTCAGAGTGGGTTCATGGCCCTCCCATGGTCAGAGGTCTGAAATACCACTTCTATGCAGAAAGGCTGCAAGTTGTTCAGCCTGGAGAAAAGAAGGCTCCGGGAAGACCTCCTTGTGGTCTTTTAGTACTTTAAATGGGCTTGTAAGAAAGAAGAAGAGAGCCTTTTTTTCAGGACCTGTAGTGACAGAACAAGGAACAATGGTTTTAAACTGAAAAAGAGTAGGTTTAGATTGGACATATGGAAGAAATATTTTACTGATGAGGGGAGTGAGACAACAGGACAAGTTGCCCAGAAAGGTTGGGCAACAGCAACTTCCTCACCTTTTGAAGTGTTCAAGGCCAGTTGGATTGGACTTTGAGCAACCTTATCTAGGTCTAGTGGGAGATGTTTCTGTGAATTACAGTGGGGGCTGAACTATGTGATCTTTAAAGGTCCTTTCCAATCCAAACAATTCTGTGATTTTAAATATGCTGCTTTCTATTTGCTTAATATAATTGAACTAAGTACTTCACATGGAGACCTTCAATATAGATGTCTCAAGTCAGGTAAATTGGATCCTATCCATGGTTTTTTAATGACTAAATGAATACATTTGATGTTGAAAAACGAGATTAACAAGGGAATAGAAGAAAGAATTGTCTATGGAATTCCTTCCAATACTTGAAAGTGCTGTTCAGGGAAGTGGAGACTTGGCATGTGTAATTGTTTTATTATTTCAATTTTGTTTCAAGGGAAATTTTGGGAAAAGTGTTTTATTTAAATATCAGAAGGTTGCTGAAGCAATATGGCAAGACCATAATGATTTTATTGTAAAAAAGGGAAATATGGGAGACTGAGTAGCACTTTGTTAGCATTTAAAAATATTACAATAAATATTAAACAGACTTTTAGTGGGTTTTTTCCCCTGCATGATAAAATACTACATAATACTTTAAAATGGAATAACATAAATAGTGCTTTCTTCCACTTGAAGGACGTAGAATGTTTTCACGAAATGAAGAAACCTTCACAACCAAAAATTAATAACACCAAACTGATTGGAAACTCTAAAAATTGGAACTCAATATTTGAAGCCTGCAGTTGCAGGAATATATACTGCTCCCATCTGTCAGACTGAAGAAGGTATATTTGAGAGACTATATGACATGGGGATGAGATTAGCAGGTATTGTCAAATCTTATGTTTGTAAATCTGAGACTCATCTTTAACTGAAACCTTTTTTTTCAAAACATTGATAATAAAAGAATACAGCAAAAGGTACCCTTCAATGGTTTATTTTAAATTATTAAACCCCTAACAATAAAAAGTGAAATCACAGAAATAATGGTCTTTATTTATGTCAGGATGTAGTTATAAGTGCCTTGCTAAAAGAAAATAACATATTGAAATACAGATATCCTCTGAGGCAATTCACAGGATTTCCTATCTTTACTAAAATCTAATAAAATTTTGCACCTGTCATACATTCTGTACATACATCTGAATAAAAAGTCTCAGTTTTTTAGCTTTTATTAGAAAGAGCTTTAGGTAATATGAGAGCCATTTGTCAGAACCTAGAGTTCAGTGTCTTACACTATTTGAAGATCTCAGTTTTCTGAAGGAAAACGTCATGGGTTCCTCTGCATTTCAGTGTGTCATTTGAGAGACCTTTCAGAGTTTATCCAGTCGAGGTAGCCAGGCATTACTGATGCTGCTGCTGATGACCAGTTTCCATAGAAATCTGACTTTGGTGACTGATCCTATTTATTTTATAGCTGTTATGCTGAGTCTGCCAATCATCTGTATAGTTTCTTTCAGTAAAGATATGTCATATCTGTGCCATATCACAGAATCATAGAATGGTTTAGGTTGGATGGGATCTTAAAGACCATCTAGTTCCAACCCCCCTGCCATACACATGGAAACCTTTCAGTAGACCAGGTTGTGCAAAGCCCCATCCAATCTGGTGTTGAACTTCCAGGTGTGGGACATTCACAACTTCTCTAGATAGACAGCTCCTGTACCTCACCACCCTAACCATAAAGAATTTCTTCCTAATAACTCATAATAATATATAATAACTAATAATAATAACATAAAACTACTCCCTTTCAACTTACAGCCATTAACCTTTGTGCTGTTATGACATGCCCGTATGTCGGGGGCTAGGGCATAAAGTCAAATGCAGGGCCTGTGCTTCTCTGGGACAGCAACGATTAGGGAATCCTGAAGCCAGGAATCAGTTTAGAGCTGCCACACTCTCCATACTATGGTAACTGTGTGATGAAGTTAATGTTTCTCCTGTCATGTAGGTCAGTCTCTTCATCTCACCTCCCCAGCTGAAAAATAAAAGCCTTGAACTCATATTATTTATCTATTAAGCAAAAGTAAAAAAAATAAATTGATAGCTTTCTTGGAATCACAGTATTTTTGAGCAGTCCTGGTGGTTAGAAAAGTGCATCTGGTATCCTATCAAGTAGATCCATAGTTTGGTTCAGCTCCCCTGATAGATACACAAGCTACTGATATTCTTCTATTCCACCAATACTATTTAACTAAAACTTGCAAGATAAAAAAGATATTGTTTTTTCATTATTTTTTCCCTTGAAGTGTTATTCTATATACTTTTGAAGTTCATTAAGTATGTCGTGAGAAATTTCATATCTTGAGCATATAAATTAGCATATAGGTATTGATCTCTTGTATTCAGTTTGTATTTCAATACAATTGTTCTAAACATAGTTTCAGACAATAAGTTTTTCTTGATTTTTTTCAATGGGATTTTGTTTAGAGAAAACAACAAAAAAAAACCAAATAAAAATATTGCCACATGAAACAAGAAAAAGATAACATTTAAATATGCAAGTTACTAGGAACCTTGATTGCTGCACTAGAACTGAAAAAAAAATGTGACCTGTTAAAAATATGACATCAAAGTATTATTGACCAGTGAAGAAGCAAACAGTGTTTCTAAGCATATGAGAACCATTCAGATATTGTAGGAAAAAGTCCTCAGACATTTCAGAAGCATACCGTAGGTTTAGTTGTATATTTGTCAAAGTATTCTATATTGTTTAAGACAGCATACAAGATTTAGTGCAGATAAACTTCAAGTTGATGAAAATGTATTGTTCCTGGTTTTGTCTATGTTTACATTTCCTGGGCTGAGAAGTGAAGCAAAAAAATCAAATACTATAAAACTCATCCCTGACAAAACTCTTTCTTGTGTTTGTCTTTTGTGGCCCTTAGTGCATCTGGAAATGTAGCGACTGTCCTATTCTCTCCGGACTTGAGTCCTCAGTGGGTGAGTGAAATTATCTTTTCTCCTGCTCTTATTAGCATGCCTTATCTTTATTTTCTGTCTTGATTAGTTGAGTGTGCATAAACATTATGATGTTATCTGTGCTGTCAAGTCATCTTGGAGCTCAGACTCAACATTTAAGCTCAAACTTCCTGACTTTCCACATCGCATATTTTGTAGTTCAGCCTCTGTCTCTGGCATGTGGTTATCTGGAGGTCACTGCTCTGGCTCAATGACTGAGACCTCACAGTAGGCAGCAAGAGTGTGGACATTGGCAGCAGGAGCTATGGCGTCTCTCTGGAACAGGCAGAGCAACAAAGCAAGGTGAAACTGGGCGTGACATTGGGACTGGGATGAGAGTGGGGATTCCACGCAAAAATGGCAAGAAGCGCTCCTTTTCCATAGCTGTAGAAGAGCAAGGAAACCAGCACATCCCAAAGAGAGAGATTTTGAAAACAGGCAATTTTTTACTAATTAAAGACAAGATCTTTTTCCAGAATTTTTACTCCTTGCCTCCTCATATTTTTCTCCAGTTAGATCCAGGACAGTAATCTTGACATCAGATTTAGCGTTTACCTTTTGTAAAGTACAGTAAAGAGGAGAATTCAGATCAGAGATATTTTAGCTGTCTGTCAGAGAAAAGTTCTGGATACAGAAACCATACTGAACTACACTTAACCATCCATAATTTATTAAAAAAATCATTATGATTTCCTTTACTTTTATGATTTCAAGTGGGGTACTTTTCCCCCCAACATTTAATTTTTTAATTCTCATAGTACATCTAGATCAATGTCAATCTATTTACCTAATGTGTTACTAGAAGTGCTATACAGTAGAAAAATGAAAGAGTAAAATTTTCAGGTTTTGAACAGCTCTAAATATAATTTCAGATACATTTCTTATATTTTTACATAGATTTTATATAGTAATCCAGTCATCTATGGATATTCTTTGTTAAACACTGGGGTACTTATATATTTGCTTTGAAGATTCGTAAGAGAAAACTTACATAAGAAAAACATGGGCTGCCAGTGTATGACAACATGATCATGCAAAGATCCTCACAGCTGGACAGTTTTCCTCAAGAACTTTTTTCATCATAGAAATATAGAAGCATTTAGGTTGAGAAGACATTTAAGATCATTGAATCCAAGTGTTAAACCAGCGCTGGCAAGCCCACCTCTAAACTGTCCCTAAGTGACACATCTACATGTCTTTTAAATATTTCCAGGCATGGTGACTCCGATATCTGACTGGTACCCACATGTTGCTTCATTGCTTTATTAACCTCCAGATGACAACATGAGTTACTTGTGTATTTCAGGACTCCTTTGGAAAGAGGCCATAGGAATGAGAATACTGGAAACGGGATCTATGATGAAATGCTGTATTTAAAAGGGGAAAAAATATAAGCAGGTGCAACAATTTTGTGTGTTCAAATCACTGCTGGCTATTCAATAAATTGCTTATGTTCTTACACCTTACTTAGATTCTTAAATCTTTGTTTGCTCTCCTTGAGCATCCTTTCTTTCCTGCATGGGAGAAGTGTACTAAAATTAAACAAATATATGGCCCAACAGTGATTATGTATAAGCAGTTTTTCTTCATTTCAGCACTGGTTGTTTATGAAATATGCATGAGGCACAAAATTTGCATCTGCAGATGCACACACATTACAGATCCCACATCTGTTGGTTAAAATCAAAACAAAACCACAGTAACAAGAATTATCAAAAACAGCAAATGGAAAACTTTCCCTTCAGAATCTCTTCAGTTAAATCTTGGGGGAATATTCAAAGAAATGTGCTCTTTGTATTGTGGTTGGTTTTTGGGTTTTGCTTTTTTCCTTTTCCTGGTCTTTCTGAACCAACCACTGGAAATGAAGCATTTGTAGCATCCTGTGACAAACATCTGTGCTAATTGTGTGTTGAAACATTGCCTACTTGTCTCATCACCATGACTTTAACTTCTTCAGTGGCTTTGAGACTTCGATGCCTTTGGTTAACGACACAAGCAGACTTGTTCAATCTGTGATATAAGTTATGATGCTTCGCTTTCTGATTTGATGAAATTTGCAGAAAAAAGAAACCCCAAGGACATTTATAATCAAAGCACACAGATGCATCCCTCTAGGTTTGTCCCAATCTGCAACATTCTTGGTTTGCTGGCATAATTCCATGATTACGTAGTACTGAATGTCAAGTCACACAAGAAAGACACTTCTCACTGCAATATCTGGGTTACTCTGCATTAGGAGGTTGACAGGTAAGAAGAAGTGAAGTGTCTGATGCTCTGTGAACATCTAGGACAAGCTGCATTGTAAAATTGTATTGATAATTAAAGTAGTAATAGAACTTAATGAGAATATAAAAATTGTATGGTTATTTTTCAAAGCTGAGTTTTTGAACCTATTTTAACAATCTGAGGTTGAAAATGTATTTTGCACATTTAATTACATAATTTGTTTAAACAATTTTCAGGGTGCCTAGAGGTTTTCATAAGGATGTTTCCTACTTCTGCACAAATTCAATTTCCTTTCTGTTATTAAAGAAATTCTAATAAGATTAAGATTAGGTTAAGCAGTGCCTGAAGATTTCAGATGTTATTTCTCTGGCAAGATGAAAGAGAGAGTGTTCTTTTTACAAAATAAGTCAGAGGAAACAGAAGGCAGCTGCTTCTTTCAACTTTTGCTGTAACCCAAAACATTTTTTTACTCATTTTGTCCACTGAAGTATGTTTTACACCCCAGGGGTATCATTCTGAACACATTCAAAATAGATGCCACTACAGCCACAGAACAAACTATTAAATAATGAAAAATGATTGTGGCTTTGGTGTTATGGTATGTATCTAAGAGGATTTTAATATTTCTAAAATAACTAAAAGCAAATTGTTTCTATATTTAATGATTGCAATACCAGCAGTTGTGCCTTGGTCCTTTTTCACTTGATAAACTTTGGGTAATGTAAGTTAGCTATGGGGAGATTTTGGAGGATGCAAGCAGTCCTCAGTATATTGGTAATGTTTGTGAAATGATTAAAAGTATCTAATGCTACTGTGGCAATCTAAGTGTGATATAGCCAGGTGTTTTTGCACTATGATCAAAAATATGGACAAAATATTATGAATAGTTGTATCTAGTTTTATATGTGAAAGAACATGAGAAGTCAGACAATCCAGTTGTAACACCCATTTTTTCCTGTTCCTGAAACTCAGGGTCATATGGGTTAAGAGTTGTAGTAGCCTGAGCTTTCAAAGAAAACCTGTAGGAAACATGCCCACTATTCACTGAAGCATGAGATCACTTAGCAGCAATTAAAGCCCTTGTGAAGCACTGGGAAACCCCAAAGGCATTTTATTTCTCTTTTGCAATAACTCTCTCAATATTAGAATGTTTCACATTAGAATTCAAGGCCAATAAGGTTCTACCTTTATTTAGTTTTAAATTTAAAAAAAGCAAATCAATAAGGTCTAGGAGGTCTGCAAATAAGTTGAAGAAGATTGTGATGGAACTTGGTTCTATCCAAACTCTTGTCCTCACATCTTCAATAAACAAAATCATAAATCTTGATGGAGTTACAGTTGTCTTTACAATTTGTGAAATATTTTCTGTCTTTAATATGCTGAAATAGTTTCACACAAGTAGAAGGGACAATTTAAACACGTAACTGTTGTGGAAGCCCAGAAGATAAGGGGCTAAGGTGTACATGTCACCCAGCAATAACCAGATAGCCATGGAACCAACCCAGGACTATTGGTAAGAACATGCTGTGCAAACAGGCAAGGAAGAACAAGATATAACTGGAGATGGGGGCTATATTGAGGTAGGGCAGCCCTTTTCTGGATAAACAATTCTGTCTCTTGGAGAGAAGCAGAGTGTACTGCAGTACAATTGCAGGAGTGAGATCAAGAAGCAGGTATGGACTGATGGCCAAAGGTCAGTCCAATAGGCAGTGATCAAGACCACCAAAACCCCCCAAAACCCTTCAGCCCAATTCCAGAATGGTCTAGAAGAATGAACGTCACATGATAACTTTCTGTGATTAACATAGAAAGTGAAAAACTAAGCCCCAGGGTGGGGAAAACTTAGCTATAAAAAGGTACTCTCACAAAGCCCAGGTAAGTGCACCCGCAGGACCCTGGACACCCCATCAGCTGGGTCAGTGCTGGAGACAAGACTGACGATCATTCTTTCTTCCTTTGTTGTTCTGTTGAAGTTTGAAAATAACCCTTACATTTTAGTGATAACCTTTGTTGAAATCTTGTCTTTTTCTCTGATCGTCTTTCTTCTGTAGGTTAAGGTCCCAGCCACCTGGACTCACCAGTTGCCACTTTGGCCTAGATGTCAACCATTTCTGATCCTTCACTTCTGAAAAATTTAACTCAGGTATGTTAATATTTCTCAAGAATATGTTGATGAAGTTTTTTAATATGTTTTCTGTTACTTCTTTTTACCTGTAGCTAAAAGTAATTATTAAATGAATTAATTTCCTGGCCAATTCCTTGTTTTAAATTATTTCCTTAAAAATACGAGTGTGCTCTATAAATTGCTCTAGAAAGAACAAAGCACACTTTAAGTGTTGATAGTATGTTGGTGTTTTCAAATGTTAGTGAAAATGGGCTTTGATATTTGTTGGCTAAGCTAAAATTCTATTAGAAACCCTTATTTTTTAAAATGAATACATGCTATACTGAAGGAATGGCATGCAATATTTAAAGAAAGTCAAATTTTTAATTTTTTCTTTTTTGTGATATATTCTATTTTTACTCAATTTTTTTTTCAGTATTAGTACATTTGAAATAGTAGCAGCCTATCATATTAAATTCTGTCACAATCATATATTTTATCATCATACTGAAACAACAGACTTTCTTCCACAAGAACTGGAGGGGTTCCCTGGACAATCAATGGAAATGCCTTATCACTTACTGCAATTTAAGGTTCCATTTATAAATACACCAAGCACATCTTTCCAGAACAAATCAGACACTGCTCCCTTTGCAATGAGACAGTTGGAAGCCTGCTGTCTTGAACATGGGAGTGAGGATTAATTTGAAGAACTGTTGTTTTCATAATTCTAATTTTAGTACAGATTCCTTTTACTAAAATATAATAATCTATTTCCTATGCCATACATTTTTCCTCATGACTTGGTTTTTAAGCAATAAAAGACCTAAAGCAGAATTCTTTGCAAGATATTCTGGAGAAAGATATAGCAAAAGTATCAAAGATCAGAAAGAAATTAAAAGCACCCAATATTTATTGTTTGGCTTGAAAATAACAAAGTTAAGAAAATAATCATCATAGTATGTTGTCCTTGTTCATGATCTTTGAGAGTATAGACTTGGCAATGATGCATAAAAAACAAGAAGGCAAGATCAGAATACGACCTTGAGGAGAGTAGCTAAAAGGTCTTCTCAACATCTTACATTACTTCCCTGAAACTAATCCATCAGCTCAGGAAAGATGCAATCTCTACCTGCTTCCTAAATTTGTAAAAATTTGTAAAAATCATTGCAGTCCTTAGAAGATTAGCATATAGGACAGACATTTAGATTCTTCCTGTGATGTATTAGTTAACATCCTATGGCATGTTGTTTCTTATCCTTCTCATGTTTGATTTTGAAAAGGAGTCTAGATAAAATTAGTATTTTCAGAAAATGCTAAATTTCAAAGTTATCAGCTGTTACCATGGATAATGTCTTCCTAGTTTCATTTAACAGCATGGACCTAATTGTTATAATGATAGGCCACAGAAAACAGACACCAAGAAACAAGGACCTTTAGCCTTGAACAACAAGTAGAAAATAGAATTTAGTAAAGATTCTGTAAATGAAGATCTCCTTAATGTGAACTCAATCTCCTTACAAACAATCTCCTTACAAACAAACATCAAAATATTTGTACAGCCAGGAAACGGAGGACTGACAGGACATTACAGTGCTGTTTTTATAACAGTGTAAAAGATTTCAAAGGACTTCCTTTCTGCATGCAGCAAAATGCCCAGTCCCTAGATTAACACAATGGCAAGGCTGAAGAGTGCAAGGGGACAAAAGGTGAGGCAATGTGAAAGTCGAGTTTGCAGCACAGCATTGCTGAGCATTCTGTGAATGATGCAGAAGGCTTGCACATATGGACGTTTCTCATCTATTAGATAATGTCACCAGAATGGCAGGGAGACATTTTAAGCTCTCCGAGGCATTTTCAATCCTCCTCTTTTCCTCAGGCATCTTCTAACTCTTGTTTCTGCCTCCTACTTGCCAGACTTGTGCAACTGTTCCCGGACTGCAAGAATAGTTATCAACATAGATCAGGCATAATTGCTTTAAGTCACTTTCTTACCCTGCCTTTGTTACAGGTCACAGAAGATAAGATGGACTCACAACTGGACACAATCTCTCCGCTTGCCCTAAGCCAGTGCAATCCCCCAGGTGTTACATTTCTTGAACTTGATGTAAGACTCCATTAAGTATCCATTGACGTTTGCATAATCCTGCAGTTCAAGGGTCTGACCATTTACAGCACTTATTAATTAGCAAGAGCTAAAGTTTCAGCAGGAAGACACCATTTACATTCCAGAGAATGAACACACTATTCATGGAATTAACTGGGCAAGGTTTATGGGGAAAAGTAGCATATTTTAGTTCAATTTAATAAAGGCTATTCGTTCTGCTTACATATTTTGCCCTGTTTTTACCACCAGACCAAGTGGAATTCAGGGTCTATTTTTCAAGTCAGATAGGAATCACAAGCTCATAATCAGGTCCTTGACCTCCATTTAGGAAATTAGTGTTTTTATAACAGGGAATAAATTCTTTCCCTTTCTTGGTGGCACATGAATGTTTCTAAAATGGGGAAGAGTGTTATTGGAATTTGTCCTGTCTTTGTTCAGCCTACAGCCCATTCTTCAAGCCTTTGTCATTTGATTATCTTGATCAAGGTGATTAAGGGCTTTATATTTTGCTTCCAATTTTCTGTCCTTGTGAATGCTGACATGGAGGAATAAAGAACAGAGAACTTCAAAGCAATTCCCACAACCCAAATGCAAACTCCTACTTACACCAGAGACAGAAAAGTAGTGACAGTGAGACTCAGCATTTCTGAATCTTTTTAAGCTTTCTTTCAGTGCTTCTCAGAAATGTGGGTATTTTCAGACTACAAGTACAGAAAGTTAGATTGCTCTGGCTTTACTCATTCAATATCCACTACTTTATGATGAAAGAGATTATTAAAGAAAGCTGTGATGGGTCGATGCACAACAAAATCACACTGAACCCAAGGATAAATGTGCACAAACTGTGCATCTCCTTTTTCCATTCTAGCATTTATATATTATTTATGTCTGCACTGAGAAAATGAGAAAGATATTAATACAGTCTTTTTTAATATCACTTAGCAGTATTTCAGCATCTACTTTCCTGCTACAGGCCACTAATAACAAGTTTTTACGTATTCTTATTCAGAAGAGAACAATAACTAGACGACTTTCTGATCTTATCACAACATACTATTATTATGCTGTGTTGCGATCAAATATAAATATAAAAATTTAAATGTAATGTAGCCTTGAACTTTCCTGAGGAGAAATAACAAATTATTATGTGTCTATCCTCAGATTTTTGTCTTTTGGGCAGAGCAAGAACCTGAGAAAGAAAGTATGTCTCCTTTTTAATTTGTTTCACTATAAAAATCACTTTCCATTTTCTTAAGTGCTGACTATGTAGTCCTCTATAAGTAAATTCTAACTATTTTGCTTAGGAAACAATAGTGTATGAGGCTAAATATGATGCTGTGCTGAAATATTTCCCTCTTTTTCCAGATAGGATTTTGATCAAGCCACCAGGCCGTCTAAGCCTGCTGTACTACAATGCCGAGCAACATGTATGATTATGAATTTAAGCATGAATTGTGGAAAACATAAATGTAAATATTGCAATTAGAAAATGGCACCTAAGGACTTTGCAGCCCTTTCAACAGCACTTGTTGCCCTGTTACCTCTGTTAGGACACTGGTAGGAATTTTACAATGCCTTATAGAGCCCCAAATCCTGCATCACTTAGTGGACGTTAAAGAATTAAAGGTTCATTACTTCTACTCTTAATAGAGTTAAGAAGACCTATATCTCTATTTACTTCTTCCAGGCCAAATGAAGTAACTAGGTAGCTTGAATAAGAATTTCTTATACAGCAGAATAAATAATTTGTTCTTTGATTTCTTACTAAACCAGAAAAAAAAAGCAGCAATGCTGAAGCGTCATGCCAAACAATTTTTCTCTGCTTGCAAAAACAATAAAACATACCTGGGGGCTTGATCTACATAGCTGATTCCACTGAAACCAACTTTTTTTTTTTTCTATTTAAAAATTTCTGAGAGCCTTTTTTGGTAATATAAAACACAGAAATAAACTATAAATGATTGTCTTAGTTTAACCCCAGCCTAAGTACCACACAGCTGCTCACTACCACCATTCTTCCCTGGTGGCATGGGGAGGAGCATTGGAATTGACTAGTTTGGATTGGCTGTGCCCCCTCCCAGCATTTTGTGCAGCTCCTCACTGGCAGATCATGAGACACTGAAAAGTGCTTGACTTAGAGTAAGCACTATTTAGCAACAAACAGAACATCAGTGTCTTATCAACATTTTTCTAATACTAAATCCAAAACACAGCACTGTACCAGCAACTAAGAAGAAAATGAACTCTATCTCATCTGAAACCAGGACAATCAGATGTTTTAGACTAAAAAGAAAATAAAATATCTTCGCTTTCAAAGCAACTTCCTTAAACTGTTTAAACTGTCACTAATTTCAGCATGTCTCCGGACATGCATTTAAATCAGCTTTCAAGGAAGGTTTTGAAATCTTCAGTTTAGTTTTTTTACAAGCCCTTGCTTGTAAACACTCTGAGGTTTGTAAAGCTTCCAATAAATAAGTTTAAGTGTGAGTGACCTAAATATAGCGTGGAGTATTAGCTGTCCAGAACAGAGTGCATGAGAATCTGAAGTGAGCACCTTAGACTGAGAAAAAGGCAGTATTGAAAGGTTCCTCGTTAAGCAGCACTTTCTCCAGCTGAAGAGAGGAAGATGAAGTCTAGCAAGGCATTTTAGCGCAGATAATTAGCGTTCAAAATTCCTAGAAATAAAAAACTTCCTATAAATAAGATCTGATTTTAATTTTGGTTCCTTCTTTGAAGGCATTCCATACAATTGTCTGGTATTCACACCTGTATCTCTCTTGAAAACCTTTCAGTAGACCTTCAACCTTTTCCCTGGTCAATCATTTCTCTACCATCCTCTCTAGACCTGTTTTTCAGCAGAACAGCTAACAAGTAAATTTCACCAGTAACTTCTTTGTCTCTCCTACTACTTTATTAGGCTAAATTTCTCATTGCCCCAGTTTATTCTAGCTTTCTAACTTTGTTGTCCTAGTATTCACCCAACTTCCTAATACATTTCTCATCTGGTCTACTGCCCTTAGAGAGCTCCTGCAGACATTGAAATTATACATCTGATACCACTGTCCATTTTTCAGACTAATATGTAGACCATTTGCACTTGTCCTATCAGAGATTAGACACCTTATTTTGAATAAAAGACCCAGATACAGGAAAGTGTATCATGTCACAAAAATGCTTTAAAGAGTAGGAAAAAAATAGATTTAAGCATAAAGGGGCCTGGATTAAAAGAAAAGATGAAAGTGTTAATGATGTGTTAAGTAGGGAAAACTTAGGTTTTATTAAGTGGGACAGCATTTAGAAGTCTAAAAGAAGTATATAGAATCAAAGAGTGCTTTGGTTTGGAAGGGACCTTCAAGATCATCTAGTTCTAATCCCATACAATAGCTACATTTATTTTGGATATTTCAACTGTAAGGTTTTCTGAATATGTCAGTAAACATGACAGTGCAGGTCAGCTGTTTGTGACCAGATCTCTTTCTTTTCTCTTTCCATTTGAATAGTTAGAACATTCGTGCTATTTTAACTCCTTTGTAATTTTTTTCTTTTTATTGAAAATATGACTGAAGTGCATTCACCACTACTGAAAATCTCCTCCTGGTAGGCATTGTCACATATGACATAGTCCGTTATACTTCATAAAGCTGACACAAAACTCCCCAGTGTCTGTTTGGGCAATGTAATTGAATTAATCACTTATAGCAAGCTGCTCATGAGAGAGATATAAAGTAACAAATGTCAGACCTTTGCCAGTATACAATAAGACATTATTGGAAAAGAGACTTTCCATTATACCCAGTGGCAAGTTTTGGAGTGGTCTGCATATTTATATGAAGATATATTGTGGTGGCTGAACTGAGATAAAATTTCAAAGGTTACTAATGATAAGATCAACTGTAAAGACATATAAGTGACTAGGTAATTTCCAAAGATTCATGCGTGCTTCTTGTTTTCTTTATTATTCTCTTTCCCCCGCTCAATACTTGCTATCCACAGGATGGATAGCAATTGAAAGTCCATCAGGATAATTCCATCAAATGTCTTAAATGACATTGCATATGCAAAGCTATTCTGATAGCACAAAAATCCTAGGAAAATCTCTCTCAAAATGGCCAAGTATCTCAGCTAACCCCTATTGCACAAATGTACAAAGTGAGGCCTCCAAAATAAGTAGAGGAGAATAGCTTACTTCAGTTTCCTTTATAGTACTGTCTTATGTAAATTGTCAGAGAATTGTGCATTCAAATAATTGAAATGTGTAGCCAGCTACTTTCAGAGATATTTTAATTATTTTACTAAGAAAACTTCACAGTCTTTGGTACATGACCACAGAACAAAGAATTGGTTAAATCATTTTGCTAGATGATTTGCATTAGGTCTCTGAATTTTAGACATTTTATGAATGTAGCCAATTTTACGGAAGAATCCCTCCAGGAAGGCCCTTATGACCCTTGATTTTACTTTCTTCGATGTCAAATAATCTGTGAGCAAGCTTCTTCACAGTGGAAGAGGAGAAATACTTAATATGCTGTAAAACATTTGATATGTGCAAAAGACCATGAATTTTGTTATCTCTAAGAGGTAAGTTCTACTCTCAGCACTTTCTTCATTTTTCCTCTGTAATTGTAAAGAGCATTTCTGAGCACCAACAGTAGTTCTTACTTTACTACTCAGTGCTTTTTATGTAAGCACAGCCGATAAACTAACAGGTTGCATACAATATAAATACCTAAGTAATTTCTTGTCATAAATTATTCAATACAAATTAAACTGTGTGTGAAATAACGTTAATCCTCTCCAAAAAATACTATTAAAGATATGTCAAGGTGTTGTGGTTATAAACCACTGTTATGAAGACCAAATTGCTCCGGAAGGTCCCAAGGGGGAGGGGGGCCCTGGTGGAGGGCTTCCAGGACCAGGGGATTTCTCCCTGGGATGGAGGAAACAGTGGTTTAGCCTGGGGTCTGGCGGGATTGCCTGGGTCTCCCTGATAAGCTATTACTTATGTCAATAATTCCCCGTGTTCCAGAAAGTTCCCCTTTGTTCAGTCGTTGATTTGTTCTTCTCTCCTAACCCCTCCATCTCCTCCCCTCCCTTGGACTGTTTACCCTGGACCCTCCCTAACTCTGCCCCTGAACCCTCAGAAGATTGGTTGTTATTCCCCCCTATAAGTTCGTGTCAGGGGGTGCTCAGGGCCTCTTGGTCTCTGGGCTCCCTCTGTGCAAGGCTCCGCAATAAACCTGCACAGAATTCCCAAACCAGGGGTCCCTCTCTTCTTCAGCTGTTAGCTGTGCTTGTTCCTGCTCCTAGCGTGACACCTGCTAGGCGAGCAGCCCACTGGCAGGCTCATACTTGAAGCCTCCAAAGAGTCACTCCCTCAAGAGGGTCAGGGGCACTCGGGATCATCGCTAGCTCGCGGCTGCCTGAATCTGGGCAGGCATCCACCGGCTAACCAATATCAAGGTTTTGAAGTTTCCTACATACTACTAAAATACTGAAATTTAAATTTACTGGACTTCCTTCTCATCAGATCCCATCCTTCCTAAATCTGTCACCATCATAATATGTATGCCACCTTCTTTCTCCCTGACCTGTGTATCTGTCTCACTTTTCCCCTCAATAAAATAAGTTCAAGGAGATATTTCCCCTTTATCCCTATTTTGTCTTTTATTCTACAGGTTCCTGAGATTCTGTTCTGGTATCTTTAAAGCCTATTTATCATAAAGGAACCTGTTTGCTATGAGTGACTGAGCAATTAAAACCTTTCTTACTGGTTCTGCAGATATAACATCTTTCACTCAAAGGCGTCTAAGTGGATTTGTGGCTGGTCATGATGCCATGGTATAAATTTGATTTTTCACATCATAACTTGGGCTTATGCAATGCACATGCAAGGATATATGACTAAATGTCACAGGAACTGACTGCAGAGGACAAAGAGGCAAGTAAAATATCCTCCATCCATCTCCATTTCATCTCTTCTTTAGAAGTTTGATTCTTAAACATGACTATTTTCCTCAGCTTCAACTTTCTCAGGAAGCATGCATCAAACTCCTGCCCAAATATCATGTAAATTGTTTTTTGTTCTTATGAAACTCTCTGTGACAGCAGAATATTCCGTGACAGCAGAATATTCTCCCTGGAACAGAATGACAGGTTCTTTTCTTCTCAAGTAATGTGACCAATCCTTTGGTAGTCCAACACTGACAACTTCTATCAAGGTTATATGTTCCTCCCATGAGAGTAAAATATCTTCTCTAATATCAGGAAGTCATGTTGCTGCTTTTTCACAAGTAACCTTGGAGTAAAGTGTTCCTTCATTTTTCAAATGCAAGAGCATGAGGGAGCTCTAAATGTCTAGTTTTCAGAAAGCAGATACTCCATGTTTCACTGTAAACCATTTCACTTTGAATACCTCAAACCACCAGTCACTTTTGAAAACGTAGACAGAAGTCTCTAGAAAATCACATCAGAAAATGCAAAGATACCTAATTATTACCTCCCTGGAAAGAGTATAGTGCAACAAAAATGTTCTCTCCTACTCTGTGATAATGAGCACACAAAGTTGGAAGTTCTGCTGTGACAGCCACACACTGCTAGAGATTCTCTACCAAGGTTTTATACTGGTTTAATTCGTGTATTTTTCCTGACATTTTAAGGAGTCCTACTTTACTTACAGTTGCTGAACAGCCATAGCCAAATCCCCAAAAGATTTTAACAATCCTGTGCAAGAGTTTTCTGCTGTGTTTAACTGCACTGATTATCACCATTTTCAGGCACCAGTACTTTCATGGCAGAGAACAATGCACATATTAAACAGCAGGGAAACTCACAAAATAATGTTGATGACTTTGAAAGCCTAGTTGTCTCTACCGTCTTGACTCAGAGTCATTAAAAGAACAAATTCCTGCAGTGGTGCAATTTTTTGTGATGAGAAGGAGCTGTATTATTTGAAGTTCAAATGGATAGATAGATAGATAGATAGATAGATAGATAGATAAGTAAATAAAAGCACAGGAAGTTAAAAAATTATTCCAATCCTGGTACTTGGAATTCCTTCTCCTCCTCAGATCAAATATGTCTTCATTAATATTCTAAAAGATGAGAGATAATAGCCAAATGAGCAAAGATGCATATAAATATATACAAATGTGTATATATAGCCCTATAACTGTATTATCAGCCAAGAACTTCAACAATAAATGATTCTGCAAAGCATCAGGAACTTTAAAATTTAAACTATAAAGGGACATATTCCCATCAGTCTTCTGATGAACTGGAGAAGGAATACATATTTATCAATGCTGCCAGTAATTATCTAGAGAAAAAAAGTGATAACCTTGATTATGTCAGGCTGCTTAACTTAAAATATACAATTTCTGAGGTGCTGTCAAGTACAGTTAACTAATAAGAGCTCCGCTGGAATGCAGTGACAGTGTGCTGACAATCTCCAAGTCTATGCAAGATCAAGGCGACTTGGAGCATTGTACCAATTATCTGTTGGATATATAACAGCCCCCTACAACTGTCATGTTTTCAGAAAGAGAAGTGAGAATGAGGAGAGACACTTGATACCATGGTCTTTGGTGCTCTGAACTCGGAATGTATCACAGAAAATGCTGAGGATGCAGAATCACTGCTACCTTCATCCTTCGTGAGGTGCTGTGTATTTGACTGGCTGAATAGGTTGTCTCTAGGTGTGCTGGCTCAGAGCAGTTAGAGAGCTGACAGGAAACAGAGTGATGTTACTTGGTACAGAAGAACCTATCACCAACCTGAATATGAATGCAGACAGGCATGACATGAATCATCCTTTACACAGCAAATAAATTGCAAGAGCAAAAAATGAACCCAGCGTGTTTCCTAGCAGTCATCTGGCAGCATGATAAGAAACTGTTGTAAATATTTACAGTTATAGTTTTTGGCAGTGAAATCATAGCAGGTATTGCTAGCAGTACTCAGTTTAGCAGGTCAAACAGTTGCAGTTATTAATCTGGAAATACTGACAAAAATGATAAATGAAAAAAAAAGTTGTCTTGATAAAAAATTGAAAATTCAGTATTATCTAATGCTATAAAAGGTTTTAGTCTTGGTCTGACTTTATTAACAATTTAATTTTTTACAGAAAAAAAATTTTTAGGGTTTTCTATTGATTGAAATATAAAAATAGGCATTAGAAACACTGGGGGAAAATACATTTTCTCTTCTGTGGCCAACCAGAAAAAAATTATACTATAATTTGGTCATAGCTGTAGAGACATGAATTTAATATTCCATTGTCTTGAACAACCTGAACTATAAATTGCCCAGGCACAAATAATTTTTCATTATTCTATTCCTAGAGTTATCTTAAATTATTCTAAATTTTTTTGCAAAATGCTGCAAATACCATAAGAAATTCTCTTTCATTGGCCAGGTATAATAACTTGGGAAGATTAAGAATTGTGCATGTATTCAACAAGAGAGAAAATGGTTTTGTGGTCTACAATATTAAGGAAACCAATCCCTTTTGAAAAGTCAGTGAAAAATCCTCTTTTCATTTTTGTTCAAATCCATTCTTGGGAAGTTCCCTGAAGTAGATGTCTCTTTTAGACTGGATATTGATCAGAAGTATATTGACTGAGGAAGAAGATAGGAAGGAAGTTGAGAACAGTGCAGTGCTGTGTTACAAGTGCCAGATTAAAACAAGCAATGGATTTCTTCTTAGCAATAGCATAGCAAAGATAAAACAACCTGCTTGGGAAAACCTGCCCATGAACTCTCTCACATCTGGGACTACAAAAGAGCAAGCATCTGAGGGAACCACACTAAATTTCTGTATTAACTCTGTGGGAGAATTTGATGCAGACACAGGCTGAACAGTGAGTATAAAAAGAGCATCAGAGTTTGAGTTATTTGGTTTTTATATTTTTAAGATATTTGACAAAAAATGGGTGAGAGATACCAAGTAGACAATATTCAGCTGAAGTCTAGTAACTAATTGGTAATTCGAATTATGTCTAGATATTAGATTTTCAACTTTGATGCATTTTCCTCTTCAGTATAAGTCGTAATATTCTGTGAAATCCTTTATCACTCACAATTAACCTTAGTACCAGATCTCAGACTGGATCTGGTACTGAAATAACTTCTTCCAGAAAAAAACCCCACAACCATACCCCCAAAATCAGCACCCAAAAGAAACCCCAACAGGGAGGAACAAACTAAAAATTAATATTACTGTGATACACAAAACTTTGAGGCCACAAGGTTACACTCTTGCCTTTGGAGGTAGCATTCATGGGTTAAGCTTACTGCACATTCCGCATTTAGCTGATAGTGCATATCCTGAGGTCCGTGAGGCTGCATTTAAAGCACCACTGAAATGGCAAAGGCAACCCACAAATTTCACCAGAGACATGGTTCTTTCTGCATCTTCTCTGGACTGATGGTAATCAAAGTTTCTGCGTAACAGCTTGTTCAGCTGGGCTGCTCAATGTGAAAACTTCTAGGATGGTAGAATGTGCTGGCTTAAGAGATATACCGTCCCATGATCTTTTACTTTATTTTAGGTATTCCAGTTTTTATTGCTTCTGATAGTATAGCCCTGGGTGCCATTTCATGCCATAGGGTTGCTTTATTAATGAAGTGAGAGACCTGAGCTTTGGATATGACTCATCTCAGGTATAAAGCACTTGGGGCATCCTAATTTTTGATGAATAAATTTTAAAAAATATTGCAAATGACTGCATGTCTATTCTTACTTGATACTCTTCTGTGATACACAGGTGTTTCTTCCTCAAGCTCCATTTTTACATTTTTTCCATTTTATGTGGTAAAACTGGAATGAGGCCCAAGAAAATTAATAAAATCACTCAGGAGTGAAAATCAATGTAAATTTCATGACATGGGCTGTAATTTTTAACAGGGAATAAAGTTCATGATCCTGACATGACTGAAAATAGTATTT
The DNA here is from genome assembly GCA_034509425.1 of Eopsaltria australis. Classification (NCBI taxonomy): domain Eukaryota; kingdom Metazoa; phylum Chordata; class Aves; order Passeriformes; family Petroicidae; genus Eopsaltria; species Eopsaltria australis. The sequence continues at coordinate 1,907,479 of JAVTVJ010000056.1, forward strand.
GACAGTAAGGAGTGGATCTCTGAAGAGCTGTGAAACGTGATGATACCTAACTTAGAGATGCTGTTTCAGAAGGTAGGGTATAAACTCCAGTCCTTGAGGAGAGACAAGTGAAAGAACAGAATTCAGGTAAGTGCTGACCTGATCCATGTCAGTGGGTGGCTGATAACCACTGGGAAATACTGAAGCGAGGAGACAAACATACATATCCCGACTTAAGGGACGTTTGGTGCCTAACCTTGTCACATAAGACTGAAGGAGGAAGAAGTGGTTGGGGTGATCTTACATTTTTGTGCGGTGCTGATGCTTATCTCTTCACCTTGTGTAAAGGGATGGAGAACAACAGTCTGGGGATCTCTACTCTGAGTAGTCTATTTCAAAAACAAATCTAAACTGAAGTCTTCTATATTCCAAGCTGTTGTGTATCCCAACCCTCCTTCAGTTTAAAACCAATATCCCTTGTCTTATCTCAACAGATCCTGCTAAACTGTTTGTCCCTCTCTTTCTTACAAGCCTCCTTTAGGTACCAAAAGGGTACAGTAAGGTCCCCCCAGAGCCTCCTTTTTCCCAGGTTGGACAATCTCAATTCTCCCCACCTTTCCTCACAGCAGAGGTGCTGCAGCCCTCTGATCAACCTCTTGGCCCTCCTCTGGACCCACTCCAACATGCTCTTCCTGTACTGAGGGCTGGGCACATTACTCAAGGTGGGGTCTCATGAGTGTGCAGTAGAAGGGATGAATCACCTCCTTCAAACTACTGGTCATACTTTGATGCATCCCAGGAATTTCACTAAAATTTATATTAATTCTTAAGTTATATAACAAAAAATAATAAAGTTCTAGAAAAAAATCCCAAGTCTTAGTGGTCATTTACAGAGAAGACAGACATTTCAGCCGTAGAAACATTGCAGACAAAGGCTCTAATAAAGCTTTTGTTCTGGTAATTTTGTTGTAGCTTTTACTGACACTTGTTAAATTTATTAATGTCTTTTGCACATGCATGAACCTTCTGTGGAATGATGCAACAAGACAAGCTAATCTAAAGCTCTATTGCTGCAAAAAAAATGCAAAGATATTTTCTATGCATGGAGAGAAGTTGCCAAAAATTATAATAATTACTTTTATAGATACAAGGAAATTGAAAGAGGTGGGTAACAATCAAATGGACAAAAATAATTCCTCAGCCACATAAATGCAAGTGAAAACTTAGTGTCAATGTATTCGAAGGACATTAATGTATCGGACAACTTCAAGTAATATAAAAAATTATTTACATTTAGATAACCTCGACGTATTCTGTTTTCCTGTAGTTTTACCTCAAGTATATAGAAGTAAAACTGCAACTATAGGTTCCAGGTGATATTGTTAATACATAAAAACCCCAAAATGGGGTCTTGTTCACACTAAAACTTTATTTAGCACAGTATCATAACTCTCTGACAATGGTCCACAGTGGATGACTAGGAAAAAATGCAAACACAAGTATGCAGTAATAGCTCCCCAGACTATCTGTCTAGTCTCAAACAAATTGCAGTTCTGGGACTTTCTCACTCAATGGGGATCTTTTCATACTTAATAGCCTGCTACAGACTTTTTCCCATGATTTAAGATGGGCACTTCTTTAGTCTCTCTGGATTTTTAACATGTATTCTTGGGCAAGGAACTCCACAGATTAATTACATGAACACCTTTCTTCTCCTTCTTTTGAACCAGCACCTCAAGTAGTTTTAACCACACTTTAGTTCTTGTATTTAGTCAGCTATTTGCCTTCTTTATATCACTCAAGATTTTATAGATAAAGTCCTACAAGTGCAAATATAATACTTCATATGAATAGAACCATTTGGGTGCCAGCCTATAGAATGATGGGTCTTAATGTCATACACTTCATGATAATGCAGAAAGAAATTAAATGTATAAAGAAATTATCTGCAACAGAAATAAATACACTGGAAAAACTGGTTAGTCTACCTGGTCTAAATAAATTAACAGCCTTAGGTAATACTTTTATAAATAACTAGTAATCTGATTTTACAAAGACACAGCACAAGTTGTACCCTGCTGAAAGCAAAGAATGTCTGCTATTGCTTTCAGTGTCTTTTTTTCCTAGTAAATTTTCAAATTTATTTGTAATGATAAAAATGTGCTACAGCTATGGTGCTGTAAGTACCTTTTCTGGCACATTGTGAAAAAAAACCATACCAATATTTTGATTTGTCTTTATTAACAGCTCTACATCTTCCTTGTGGCCACAGACTCTTAATTTGTGCTACTCTACTTTTCATGAACTTCTTGTGAAATTCATTATTAGAGTGATCATGACAGATATTCCAGTATCATGCTGAGTATACCTCAAGGGATATTTTTACAGGTTTCAAAATTGTATTAAACATTTTTATGTTTCTTTACTTCTCACAAATAGTAGGAGCTAAGATTCTATTGAATCCTTCAAGATTATTGGAAAGAGATGCGGTCTTAAGACCTAACCCAATAATTTTACAAAGGAATGGAATGTATTAATGGTAATGTTACTCTGGTAAACATTTCTGACATTGACCACATTATGCCTAGCAGTTCAATATTTTTCAGCCACTTAATTATCTGGGTGACTGCATTTGCCAATATGAACATAAATAAATGTCTTACCTGATCAAATACCTTATAGAGCTTGAGAGAATTGCTTCAAAAAATAAAGTGTTCTAGTCTTGAGAATTTGTTATGTTTCCTACAGCACTGATGACTTGGCATTTTTTATGTAAACTGATGTAATTTTTCAAGAATTTCTATTTCAGAAGTGACATTAAAGAGCAGTTAGCTGTATCATTAGAGAATCACTCAAAATGGTGTTATTTTTGGTCTGGGCTTATTTGCAAATTCTCTTGAATTTAAACACACAGAAAAAATATAAAAGCTGGATAAATATAAAAGCAGGGTTGTCTCTGCAGGTGATGTCATTCTAAAGAAACTAGAAAATGATAAATTAAAGCAACCAAATAGCAAATAAAAGTAAAAAAAAATTAAAGAGCACCAGATCTGTTTTCTTTCAGTAATGCAAAGAAATTTCAGCAAAACACTTGCTATTGTTTCCAGCTAATTAAAGTAAATGACATATCTCCAGAAATGAAGGAAAATTTCTTTAGGGATGTTTAAAATCTTATTACAGGTCTAGATCTTTACTTTATAACTGATCCTATGAGAAAATAACCCCAGACTCAAGGGTTTCCTAAATTTTTGGTGTTTAAACAGAGGAGACCACTGAGACTGCCGTCACTGCACTGTTGTGAGAAGCAAGACTCTCCTGGCTTACAGAAGTAACTGGTTTCTATTCTAGCCTATTTAGTCTTATTACAGGAATACATTTCCCATTCAAATCTTACAGTAATGCCTACCAAAGCAGTACATAGTTAACAGAAGTGCAGAATGCAAAAGGGAAATTTATAAGCTCTTTCCAGAGAATGAAAACCAACAAATCATCAGAAGATGTTATCTTTATCCAAAATAGGAAATACTTGAGAATTCCCCTGATGCTGCCATATTTGCAAAATGGAGCGATACTTTCTACTTCAAGTATTCCTTTCTTCTAGTTGTGTGCTGAACTTGGTAGAAGTACCAGGCACAAGGTGGACCTAGGAAAGAATGATATTTCAAGACTTGTGAATCTCTACACTTGCAGAACTGTAATACCACAGCAATACCACTGCTGATACATAACCATCACACCATAGCACATGTTCCATTAGAAATGCTCATGTTTCAATGCAATTGTACAATTTTTTAAGTCATGACATAGAGGAATTTTTTTTTGCTGTTTGCTGTATTTGAAGTTGCAGTCAGACTGCTCTCACTACTTTTGCAATGTGTTTTCAAAAGGGAAAGATTGGAAATTGTTTGGAGAAGAGTTACTGGAACAATGTGTAGTCTGCTCTGGGAAACACGTTAACATTTAAGAACAGCCAGCTAATTGATTTATCAAAAATGGTAATTACATATTAAACTATACTAAGAACCAATGCCTAGATGAACCACTGTACATTGAGGGCACAAAACACTGAATATTTTTCTGAAGGCACTGAGTCTCTTGTCTACAAAAAGACAAGATAAAACACCTTTTGTATGATATTTAAAGCCAAGGTGAAAAACTGCTGCTGAAAATATTTCCTTGACTTACATCCTGTAACAGAGCAAACTTCAGGCTGGTATGAAGAAAAGGTATCTTAATATGTACAGAAAACTTTAGTAATCTACCTGACATGCAAAAAAACTGGACCTGGGAGGAAAGCAGAATAATTTGGGCAGACTCTTTCCTCTTTTAAAATTAGAAAGCCCTGAATTTCATCTAGCGATGGAAGGATTTGACTAGGGTGTTTTATACCAAACTGCACTTCTGAAATCTCCCATTCTCCCCTTCCCTATTCTCCCACCTTCAGGAAAGAATAATCAATGAGACACTGAAATTACTTAGGCTGAATATAAAATAGGTTTGGCTTTTTATTTTTTCTGCTGGGAATTTCCATGGACACAACTCTTTTCCCATCCTGCAATTAAACAAGACACAGAGAATTCTGAAATATCACATGACTTGAACACAAAACAATGTTTATTTCACACAACAAAGACAAAATTGGGACATCTCTTGCGGTATTTATTTTTTAATTTGAAAAAAACCAAAAGTATTAAAATTCATTTCAGTTCAAAGAAAGTATTTATGAAATGGTAAAATGTAAACTATAGTTAAAAATGCCTCATCTAGCTATTTCTCTGAAGGGAACTGACATATCAATTCAAGATTAAATACTTTTTTGAAGGATATGGAAAAATTTGTTCCAAAAATACCTATGTAGGATTCTTCTGAGTTGCTTAACAACTTCTACACTGGCTGATGTTTTATTGGCAGGGAAATACAACAGCTGAGAATCAGTGATTCTTTTCAAAACACATGTGGTTTTGAATTTTTTTATAGGAACCAAATGGGCAATAGTATAACATAATTTCTGATATTTTTTCTTAGTCATTTCCCTGCCTGGCTAGGATAGCTTCCTGAATTGAATGAGATCAGGAAAAGAAAAATATTATGTTTCTCTTTGTGAAGGTCTAGTGGTTGTAGCAGACTTTATATCCTACCTTTTTTCTAAGAATATGTACTTGTATTTTGGAATAACATACACAGAGTTGAATATTTTACCTTCCTTTGGTCTCTTCACTACATATTGAATGTAGATCTGTGAATACTATTTACAGTTAGAATTGCAAGAAGCCCTTTATCAAATTTTTGTTTGGGTGGTATTTGAAAGGATCCTTAAAAAGTAGTAACTACTGATATTTCACACTTTGCTTTGCTTCATTTGATCAGGTGTACCTGGCCTCAATAGGCACATCACCACTAAGGAAAAGGAAACTAGAACCTGCTTTAAAGTAAAACAATTTTTTTCTTAAGATACTATGTATTCTACTGTTTTAAAATGCAATGAATTCTTCTGTTTCACTTTTTCACTATCAGCTGACTCAGTGATTTATGGTCTGTTATACTGCAAGCTGCGATTTTTAACAGTTGCCTGAGATGTTGCTCTTACTTTCTGTTCAAGTATCTCATGGTGCTGGATATTGCTAAGGACTATCAGATTTCTTTGAGGGTAACTTTCAAATGCAAGTAGATTATTTGCTAGTGTCGTCTTAGTATTTAGAGAGCTTGAAAATACTCTGCTTATTAAAGTATAACAGTAGCTACTGCTTCAGTTAAGCAAAGATATTAATAAGTTTTGAACACTATGAACTGAGAGAATATTGAATGTTCAAACATGCTATTGGGGGAGTAATGTTCCCTGTATTTTTTTGTAGCAAGCCTTAGGCTTGTAGCACTGGAAGAGAGTGCAGGTGAAAATATATTTATGATTGACACGGAAGGTGTCAGTTTAGGTCATTGTGCCTCAGACAACTGAAAGGACAGTCATGTTCCTCATGCAGAATAATCCACCTTTTTATTACAGAAGGGGAAAGAGATGTAACAAGCTGTCACATTCCTCAGTAAAAGTTACCCAAACACAACTGCTTTGTTCCTTTCTGAATGGAGTCATGGAGTCACTGCATAATTTCATATTTGTGCCTTCTTTGGGAGTGTTGAATATTGAATAGCTTCTCTACTATAATTTGTTTGTGTAGGAGTGTTAAAAAGCTTCACCTAAACTGTATTTATTATAGGTGAAATGAAAACAGGAGAGCAGGCACTTGGGTAGACTTTATTGTTAGGTTCAATCCAGATTTATGGGTAAATAGACTGGAAGGAAACCTGTTAAGGTGCTACAGCTCTTATGCCTTTCTCAAAAGGTATATTAGCTGTCTGAGCAGCTCCTATTCCCCCTGCAAAATAACATATCCACAATATGAGTGCTATGCATCCAGATCAACCTATTTAATTTAAAATGCTTTGCGTCAAGGTGGATGAAATTTATTATAATGGATTCTGAAATTTTTCTAATGTCTTATACAAAGCCTTTGAACATACAAATGTTTGAAAATTCATACAAAGTTGCACCCAAATTCCATGCATGTGCATGTATAATTCAGCATCTTATTTTGGGCAAACTGAGGGTAGTATGTACATTTTGCAAAATTTAGTTCCATGCTTTTTTTGGTTTTTTTAAACTTGAGCTTCCCAGAAATGAGTGTATGTTCCCTGACAGAAAGTCAGCAAGATGTCAGACAGAGTACACTTTATGAGAGCAATATGGTTTCATTTTGCAGAAACATTCCTGAGAATTCTAAGAAGCTGTCAAAAGGAATTCACTTTATTATTGGTTAACATTAAAGTCAGAACTGAAGCCACATAAAATAAGCCCAGGAAATAATAAAAAAAAACAACAATACTCCTGTCTTTCATTTTGACAGCATTGTGGGAACACACTGTATTGCTTCTGTTTTGCTGTTGGAGTTTAGATTCTTATAGGAAATTTACAAATTTTTGGGCAGACTGAGTGTAGTTCTTGAAATTTAGCACATTCAAAAGAGAAATAAAGGTAACATCAGTTAGTGATTCTAAGAAATGCATGATCATTTAAAGTAATGCTATATGATTTTTAAGTACATGGAATAAGCCTATGTGATTAATCACCTACAATTATATATAATACAAATACACATATATATGTTTGAAATATGTATAGAAGCTTAGTCACAATGATTTATTTAATGACAAGTATAAAATAAATAAATAAATAAATAAATAATTGCATTTTCTTATGTGAATATCTGATATTGTTAAAAAGATCTATGGAGAATATAAATCAGCTAAGGGGATGGAAGTGGACTCCATTTAACTGCTGTGAAATAATTATCAGACCTATGGGAAGGATATTCAATAACATTGATAGTACTTAATATATTTTTACTAACATGCATGAGTCCTAGTACAAATTTTAACCAAGCAAGTGCATAGGTGGAAGATATGGGCAACTAATCTGAGGCTCAGTTTCAGGTCTGATGCTAATTTGTTTGTAATTTTCTGTTTTCACAGGTAACATTCAACAAAGTGTTTTTGTTTTTATTAATACGCCTGTGCGATTATAGAAATTAAAGTTAAATAAATTCTGTCATTTCTAATAATGAGCTTAAGAATAATCAAGATCTATTTTCAGGGATTTTTCTTTGAAATGCATTTGTGATATATTTATGGAGACAAGAAACAGCTTTTTGAAATTAAACAGCAAATGTTAATGCAACTCTTTTTTTCCAAGAACTTGGAAAGCATGTAATGGATTGAGGTATCAGAACAGCAAAATGAAAATGGAACTATATCAGAAGTTTTCTTGGTTATGATAGTAGCTTAGTTATATGTTTATGCCTATAAAATTTGATACTAAATAGAAGCAATAACTTCAGTGTCTGTCCTTTCAGCTACCATTTGGATCTCTTTGTCCCTGAATAAAAGTGTTTAAGTGTTTTTCAGCATAGAGATTGCAATATTTTTTTTTTCTTACTTATAGTTGCTATTAAAAGCCAAGTGTTATGTTGTGTTGTTTTGGCTTCAAAGAAGATAGGAAGATTAATTGACTGCAGCATGTGATTCAGAATTTCTTAGTAAAACAGAGATTTCGGTGAAGGCTGTAGCTCTGAACTATCTACAGAATTCAGTAATTTTTTCTTCTATTAAATATGGTTGCATGAGATAATAATAAAAATAAGGAAATAATCCTATGCAAAATATGCTGAAGCATTGTATCGAGAAAGGTATTTTAATTTATTAAAATTTAGTTAAGCATATATATGTATGTGTGTGTATACATGTATGTGTATGTGTATATATATGTGCATATATAAAAATATGTATATACAAATATAAATATATAAAATTATAGATATAAGTATAAATAAAAAGTTTTATATAAGTGTAAAAGCAAGCAAATGGCTGACAGCAAATCTTTATTTCAGCCTTGGAAAAGACAAACATATTTCAAAAAACGCAGCAACAGTTCTGTGTATTGCCGATGCCTGTCTTCCAGAAGTCCACATCGAGCACACCCTCGGCACTGTTTCAGACACGAAGGCAGCCTCTCAATACCTGCCCTCAGACCCAGCCAGAAGCAGCTCGGGCAGCAGTTCAGCACCACGGACAGCACAGATTCCTTCAGGGCAGCGTCCAGCTCCCTTATCTGGGAAACCAGGATCTTCGTGGTGTGTAGCAGTCACACATCCGAGCCTGCACAACTGGAGACGTGTTTTCTTGTTGCTGGCATATCTAACTTTTTATTTCCAGCAGGTGGAGAGGCTTCAAATGTCAAAGAACATGCCAGGCTATTTTCCCATGATTGCAAAGGAAATGCATCTTCTTTATCTCTAGGCAAAATGTAAAACCAACAAATAACTTCTCAGCAATTAATTTTGCTTGATTAAATAAGGGTTTCTGCCTTGGCCAGTTCCTGGTGTGTAATGATCAGGTGGGTTAAAACCTTGAGGCAACTCCTGAGTCTTTGCATTCAGCCTTGACTGACTGTTGAATAATGTGGCTAGACTCAAACCTTCAAGCCAGTGGAACACTGTCCTCAGGCTGAAACCCAATGTGAGACTGATAATTTGTTTTAATCCACTCACATGCTAGTCTTATTAAAAGGAAGACAGATTTTCTGCATTGTTTTGTTACTCAGGCAATTGATCACTGGCAGACGTTTTTCTGAACTGGGGTTTTATTAGATGTCTTCAAGTGTACTAGTAATAATGCTATTTAACATTGTATTTCATTATTTTCATAGTTATAAAAATATATGATTCTAAAGAAGAGTGATCTAGAAACATACAATATGAAAGCAATTCCATATATATTAGAAATATATCCTTAAATTTAAATAGGGATTATAAATGCTTTCAAGAATTACAAAAGCTGGAAATATATGGGAAAAGGTGTAAAAAATCATTCTATTTCAAATTCCATAGAGCAAAAGGATCCCATAAATTTCCATTTACTACTGTAAAGTTCTACACATCTTGCCTATATCCGTATTCCAGTAGACTTTTTTCTAGTCTGAATATCATACTGACCCACAGGGATCCCCACTGTTTTATATGATCAATCACCCACCCTGGAGCTAGGGGCAGAAATTAGCATTAGTGTCAAAGCCACCTGATACCAGCATGTGCTTTAACACCAAAAATTTTTCTGAAGGCTATCTTGCTGCTCTTGTTTATATACTTTTCCATGCCAAAATGAACATGCTAGCCCCAATTAAGCAGTACAAAACATTGACAGTTCACTGGACAAGACTGTGTATATTTAAGCTTCATTAATTATAAATGACCTTGTATCACCAAATGCAAAAAATCTTTTCTGATATAGTGTCATGGAAAAAAACTACAAGTATTTGGAAAAACAAATTAACATTAATAACTAAATTGATTTAAATTCAATCTTGAAAAATGGTAAAATGTTAGGGTAGATACAGAATATTTAGTGATGTGCTGTGCCTGAGCAAACTGTTCATCTAATGAGTAAAGTGATGGATCAAGTTTTGTCTAAAAGTTGTATTACATAAAAAGTGTTCTTGTCTCTAGCTGCAAAGCCTTTGGACTTTGAGCTGTGTGACAGCTGTACTGGGAATGATTATTTTGTCACCAGTACAAGGCTGCTGCGATGTCTCTGATGGTACCTCAGCCACAGTGTTGGATATTGGCTTAAGTTATTGATGAATAATGGGAGATGCAAAGAGAAATAGTCAAAAGCTTGACAGGAGCCTTTCCCCATCACAACTTAGTGTTTTAACTATCATTAAGGTATTATTTGAAAAAGATTGCTCAATTTTTTGGTGTTGAAAATGCAATGATTTACTAAGTGTGTAAAAGATTCATGTTGATGGGTTTTGTATCCACTCCCAGATATATGACAATAACTAAATGATCCTGTTGTGGTTTAGAGGTTTGGGAAACTGGGCAGAAATACTGGTTGTGTAGTGGTTTTAATTTGCCTATTTGAGTTTCTGGCTAAACGCCAGCACACTTACCAAAATTTAACTGATTCTTGTTGTGAGATAAGGATTAATAGTAGGCAAAGCAGGTTCAGACTTTAAGGAATATAAAGAGGATTTATTAACAGACTTTAAAAAAAGAATAATAACAATCAGGAATCAGAACAAAATCTGATCAGAACACCCTTCTTCCCCCCCCCCCCCCCATTTCTTTCCCACCGGCCATACGAAAAGACAGCATTTCGACCTTTAGTTAATTTAACACCTCTGGAATAGTTCTTTTTCCAGTTCATGTAGGGAGAGAAGTTTTCTCTTGCTTTACCATATTGATTCCCATAGTAAAATACAGTCCTTATGGTTTTCAGCCCCAATACAAACAGCCGCCCAGAAGGAAAAGATCTGTTTGCTCTGGAAAATCCCTCCCACTTAGGTAGCTTTCCCAGGACTACTACAGTGGGTATATGATGGTTGCTGAGGTACTCTTTTGAGGATGAACATGTGGCAACGAAATCCCCTTTTCTCATTATTGGCAATATAAGTCTTCTTCTGTTATTCCCAGGGCAAGGAATCTTTATACAGGAGTTTCAGTCCACTGTCTGTAGCTAGAATATTACATATCCCCTTTTTCACTCTTTTAGACTATTGTTCATATATTACAGGGTATATTATAGCCGAGTTTATCAACATGTCTTTACAAGAGAAGTTTCAGCCTCAAACTTTAAGGCACTCCTCACCTCCTCCTTCTCTGGATATAGGCCTTGCTTCATTCATTAACTTGGAGTCTTTATGTTGTGTCTTTTGCAAGTGTCTTCATTCTTTCTATTTCTGTGTGTGGGAGAATGGATGTTTTCAAGTTCCATCCTGATACTGAAAAAAGTTAATTTGTCTTTTGGCCGGGCAATGATCACAAGGAGGAGCCCGTCTGTGCCGCTCTCTATCCAAGTCATGTCTGAGGAGCAGAGGGCCTGGCCTGAGCCATCTTGGCCGGTGGTCCAGGCCATGTGGCCTGGGCACACCTCACCAGACAGCGCAGAGGGGAGAGAGCGATGTCTTTTCACAGCAAGCCGGAAGTCTAAAAGAAGCAGTCTTTAGCTGCTCTCTTGGTTTTATGAGTTCTAGAGGCAGAAACTGCAATACCTCCTTTTGGGTACATTAATTCTGGCTCCATCTCCTTCCTTCTGTACCAGAAAACCCCACCTAAGGTTACCCCATGACAGATCCCAACTCTGAAAAGCTCTCAATTCTGGGCTGCAATATGTGGTTTGCTGGAAATCCTCAGATGCTTTTAACTGGCTCGAAGTCCACACCATCACAATTATATTCAAATAGCTTTTTACTTCCAGAAAAAAAAGAAAAGATTACACGGATGTCTAATTAGTAACATGATGCATTAGAAGAAGACACATGTCTAGAAAACTCTTCTGAGATCACGTCATTTATAAAGCACTTTTGGACTTTGAAAAATTTATTACTTTTATCTGGATAAGGAGAGATGCACTTAATAGTATTTTGGGACTGTTTTTCAAACAACAGCACTAGTTGTATGGCAGTTTAATCAGTTACATATTAATATCAGAATCTAATAGCCAGAAAAACCTATGAATATGATAAAAAAGTTTTAAAGAAGACCCTTATATTCACTAGTCTATCCATAAACCAAAAATGTGAAATGCCTGTGTAGAGATATATACCCCTTGTACACATGTAGAATTTAAAAACTCCCAGTGTTTTAAAATTCTTTAGAAACTATTGAGGATACAATAAAGAGAAAAGATATAGAATATTCTATGTTTGCAAAACATCTACATAAATGCACCACAAGAAGATTTTTTTAAGGCATGAAACCTCATACTATAATTGCTATGTAAATTTGTAAATGTCATGAAATAAAAAATAGCAAACATTTTTACCCTCTACAAGTGACGTAAGTTATTTAAAGTCTGTAAAGTGCTTTGGAATGTAACTAATTTGTAAATATCTCGGATAAATATTAAAGAGTGTTATTATAAATTTGCAATGAGATAAGAAATCTAATAATATTATTTCACTGACTACAATGACAGCAACAGACTGGACTTATTCTACTGCGTAAATTCTTTAATGTTTCTACATTGCTGCAGAACTTGTTTTTTTAAACAAGCATGCACAGCCCAGGAAAAATTACTTCTGTGCAAATGTGGTGCTCTAAAAAACCACCAATACTAGGGCCTTTTACAACATATAAGGAAATAAAGATGTGATTGAGAAACGCTGTGGAATAGCAAGTCCTCTGGTAGCAGCTGGAGCTGAATTACTCTGGAAAAATCCCTTTGCAGTTTTTTTTAAATAGAAGGATCTTTAGATCAACATCAAGAAAACTTTAAATTGAAACCCAATTTGGAGAATTGAGATCCAAGGCTTCTTCCAAAGACAAATGGATCAGAGCAGGACAGCCACTGCATCTGAATGCATGATCCTCAAAAGGAGATAATCATAAGCAATCGCTTAAACATTTAATTCAGATTTTAAATTTTCCGGTTGTTGTACCTTGGTTAATAAGCCCTATTTTAAGGCATGTACTGAAATAGTATATTATTTAATTTTCCATTTTTATAGCCTAAATGTATATCTGTAATATACAATTAGAATTATTATTAAAAGCCAAGCAAAAAGTGAAAAACTTTTGAAAAGTTTTGTTGTTTTCTTTGTGAAGTAGTCAATTCTTGTCAGAATATCTCTACATCTAGGTTTAATAAGTCCTTCTTTGTTTTTATCAAACACTAAATCAACGGGTGTTTTGGTGAGCAGCAAAACAATATTAACCAAAGCTTTTCAGAAGTCATCCTTTCAATAGTGCAACCTTCTTCAACTCAAAATTAAATATTTATTCCTTAAATGAATTTAAATAAAATTCCTACCACAGGATAGAGGGTTTCATAACATGTTCCTTTCAGAATATATCTAGCTCTGTCCGTATTTTGAACAAATCATTTTTTAAATAAAAAAGTAAGTTTCGACTTTTCAAAAGGAACTAATTTTACTTTGCTTAAGATAGAAGCATAACTCAGAAATGCAATGAAATGTACTGTAAATACAAATTATACCCTTTCTAATGCATAAAAAATCCTCTTTATAACTGGACCAGAGCATGTTCTTTAGCTTACAAATCTACATGAATCCTACACTGCCTGGAGGATATATAATGGTAAATGGAAAAAGAACGGATTTTCATAAGAGCAGTGAAATTCACTCTGCTGACTTAGAAGAATAACACACCAATGTACAAGAAATAGAAAAGGCTTTATTGCAAAAGAAAATATTTTTCATTGGAATTTTCATTGCTGCAAATCTCGGGTTTCATGTTAAAAGTTTGCCTTTGCATCCCTTTCAGCAAAAACCAAGAACTCTCAACACTACTTGATAGCAGTCACAACTTCACCAGGGGTCTCATCAGTATTTCATGCAATAAGTTGCTGCAACATGTTCATCTGAAGAAACAAAAAAGAGAAAACAGAACCAATATATTTTATGAAAGTCACATCTTTTATCTATGTCCCCTCTCCATTCTTCCTTTAAAGATTTTAAGGAGAACAGAGGATGGTGTTTCAACTTCATTTGTTGTATGCATAGATTGTGAAAGAGTAAATAAAGCACAAGAAACAACATTGTGTTTCAATCAGTTCTAGGACAACAAATACTTTTTCTGGGACTTCTGGATTAATTAAATATTATGAAACCTAAAGGTTAATTTTTTTCCTAAATCACTCACATAAGACTGATGTAAAACTATCTATCACTGAGTAGGTCACTGTACAAATAGTATCCACTGTACAGTATTTATATGACTAGGATATGACAGGATGTCAAGACACACATTACGTAGCCCTTTTGGAGGTGCCCTAAAGTTTCTATTGGTCCATAAAGGCATAGATCTTCTGCACCTCATCTGCCAGCTCCAGGTGAGTGATTGAGCACTGAGGTGCTTATACAGTGCATGTTGTCTGCATGGACAGAAGAACTGTATCCTAAGATAATTAGAACTTACTCATCTAATTTGACAATGTAAGTTCCATTATAGTAAAAAAACTCAAAAATCTATTAAAAAAAAGAGAGGCGTACCTACAAAAAGTGATTTCTTAAATAAGAAGAATGAGTTGTCCTTTGGAAACTTCTCTTTTTCACCAATAGTAAAAAGGGAGATTAATACTTTGGTTTTTCCTCTAGGTGTCTAGGAAGATGAAGCTCCTAGAACACTGCAAGAATTCATTTGAAATGTTCTCTTATGAAGTAAGTAATTTGAATTCAGTTCGTAGCTACTAGAATAAACTTCATTGTTTCTTTAAAAAAATTCAAATCAGTAGTCCCTTTCTTTTCATCAGCAGGTATTAATGGAAAACTGCTTTGTATTATGGGGGAAATAATCAAATAAACAAATCCTTCACCTGAAGTCTCACTCCAAGATTTCTCTTCTGAAGCATTAGATATTTTATTAATTCACAATTATATTTTTTCTACAAAGGAAAAATAAAAAGACACAAAAAGATACTTTGTTGCAGTTACAAAACAGTCATTCTGCTTTTGAAATACATTCTTCATCATCTTTCTGTGCTTGCCCAGCTGACTTTAACACTTCCTTATTTCATAATCAAAGCCAGTAATAGGTTTAGTATTTGACTTCAAATTTCCTTAATATTTTTCTTCTTATATCAGTTCTGGTTGATTCAAAAGTGCCTTTAATTTAATACAAAGTTTATTAACTAACAAAATACTAATGGGAAGCAAGAAAGCTCTGGATTTTAAATTTCTTTTACAAATATTTAACTTTTATAGTGTACAGTCTTTGGAGTTAGTGTAGAAAATTACTTTCTGGTAAGAGACCAATGGCTTTTATCTGTTGATAAAATGATTGATTTTGACACACCACAGTGTTAAATACTAACTAAAAGGACAATTAAAACAAGTGAAATCAGTTGATATATCAAATGTTTATTCATGTCCTGAGCCTGAAAAGTGATAAAATGTGATATAGATTTAGAATGCATAATTTTATCTGGGGTTTAAAAATAGGCTAAGTCATAAGGACATAGTCTCGTAGATGAATGCTACATGCAATGAAGTGCACTGTGATATAATCTGGAATGAAACGACCTTCATTTTTCTGTCAGACATTTTGTGAATAATTTAAGTTTGGTCTCAGCCTTGCTTAGCTGTAACAATTTTGTTTAATAGCATTCTTCCCTTCTTCATCCTGTTAGAGTTGTAGCAAACATCCTGAGTATTTCTGCATATTTAGGGTCTGTCTGAGATGGAGTGAATTTCCCCCATATCAGCTCTCACAGTGCTGGACATTGGTAGCTGGAAATGTTGATGATACACCAGTGTTTTGGCAACTGCTGAGCAGCTCTGGCACAGCATCAGTGCAGTCTTTCCAACATTCTCCCCATCACCAGTAGGCTGAGGGTGAACAAGATCTTGGGAGGAGACATAACTTTGCTTCCAAATGCATGACCCTTACCAGTACACATTGAATCCCATGGAAAAAATGTGATGATTAGGAGAAGAAAAAGGGGGGCATGTTTCAGCTGATGGGAGAAGGGGGCTATAAGAAGGGAAAGGGCAAAAAAACCACAAGATAAAGGTGCTATAATAGACTGCTTGTTCATAAATATAGCTGCATGAATCATGATGATCTCATGCAGGAGTGAGGAGGGGGATTAGATTCCAAAGGACGGTGGATCTTAGTATGCTAAAAAGCTAGAAGAGAGAAAATTTAAATTTGACTTGCAATTACGTATCATATCGCAGACTGTAGTTCATTCAAGCAGTGTGAGAAATCACAAGATGATGTGAAATCAAACTAAGGTCATGAGGGAAATTATTTTAGTCAGTCTGACATATAAACAAATACAAGTTTGTAAGAATTTGACAAAAAAGAAGAAAATTACCCATTTGAGGCAAAATGCTTAACTACTATGGGCATAATTTATGACGCTTCAAGGACCTCTTCACAGAATTATATTCATTTTTGCATGACTCCACATCTATTATTCTCATTACATTAAGGCTCCTGGAATCCCTAGTGTCCAGGTGCACCTGTTATGTAGGAAAAAGTCTAATTATTTTTAATCTGTTGAATGATAAATTGATTATAAAATTTTAAACAGGTGTGTCTTCAATAAATGCAATTACAGAGATGCCTTGAGAGAAAGTAATGCATTTTCAGTCAGGTATACTCTGCTTCTGTGTTAGTCAAAAAACATTCTGTTTTGTTCAAGTTTTCAGAAAGTACCTGCAAAGCTAAGTGATGTAATGAAACATTCTGAAACATTCTTTGGCTTCATGTTTGAAGGGACAGAGGAAGGAATCTGTCTCCCCTGATGGAAACTGTTAGAGGAGGAATAGGATTGGGTGGGAATGCATTACTAGAAGAGATAAAATAAACAAAATCAAAAAATTCCCCCCCCCCCCACCAAAACCCAAACAAAAACAGTGAAGAAAAGTTACACCAAATCTCTTCACCATACTTACATTAGGAAGGAATATCAAAAGGACTATTTATAAACTTGAAAGAAGAAAATCTATAACAGAATGAGTTTGTTAAACAATGAGGAAACAAAGATGAGTTTATGAGTATTTCAGAGTAGCACAGTCTGTTCTTTGCACTATGAGCAAAAATTAACCTTTATTATGTTGTTATTTATTCTTAATTTTTGTAAAGTCTATTGATATGATTGTTGTTAGCAATAAATTAAAGACACTGAGAAGAAGATGAGGAGGTATCCCAGAATAATGGGTTTATAATTGTGAAGTATTCCGATCACAGAACCATGGAATCACAGAATTGCTAGGGTTGGAAGGAGATCATTTAACCCAACCCCCTGCCAAGGCACGGTCACAGAAATGTGTCCAGGTGGGTTTTGAATGCCTTCACAGAATGAGACTCCATGACCTCCCTGGGCAGCCTGTTCAGTGCTCTGCCACTCTCAATGTAAATAAGTTCTTCCTTGTGTTGAGATGAAACTTCTTTTGATTTAGTTTATGGCCATGCTCCTTGTCCTGTCACTGGGTACCACTCAAAACACTCTGGCACCATCTTCTTGGTACTTGCCTGTGAGGTATTTATATGTATTGATGAGATCCCCTCTCAGTCTTGTCTTCATCAGACCAAACGGGCCCAGCTCCCGCAGTGTCTCCTCATAAGAGAGATACAGGCCCCTCATCATCTTTGTGGTCCTCCACTGGACCTTCTCCAGCAGCTCCTTGTCTTCCTTGCACATGGGAGTCCAAAATCAGACACAGTTTCAAAATTAGTTTTGGTGTTCAGTAATTGTTTCTACTTTTGATTCTTACAGGATCTTGCAAATTCCATTTCTTCTAACAAATGGAACATGGGGGATCTTTTCAAACAAAAGAATGAACTATAACATAGAGGAACTCTATATTTTGTGCAGTAGCACAGGACAATCTATTAGAGTATGGGAAGTGTAAAGCAAAAATTTGACAATGCTTCTACAGCTAGACTATCTTGTGGGGGTTCTGCCTTGTCACAAAATATGGGAAATGTCATTTTAACTGGTGCTTCTACAGGGCTGAAGAATAGAAGTAATTTTTCTTGAAACTGCGTTTTGTATGACAGTAGGGATAATTAGATCTGTGTGCCAAGGGAAACAAGCATGTGTCTAGACATGAGTTTGAAACAGCTCCCCTCTCCTGTGACACAAAACATGGAATGCATTGGGGAATGCTAAGGGCAGAAAGGAGAGAAGGGGCTGCAGTATTTGTCACCTTCCCACAGATTTAGCCATGAGCACAGAGATACCAAATTTGCAAGTCCCACTAAGCTGTAAGTGGGATCTGAGATTCTAACTTCTGGGCTGCCTGAAGTGGCAGTTTTGGGTTCTGCAGCGTGACAGTTGATGCTAGGTATAAAAAAAGAACAGATGTAAAGGAACTTGTCTAGAGCAGAGGAGTGATAGAGTAAATTAAACACAAAAACCTGTCCAAGATGCCTTGAAAATAAGAATAAATCAGTTTTAGCTGTTTTAAAACTATAAAATAGTGTGAATGAGTCTGTGAAAATCAGTGAAAGAGTTAAGTGCAGTGTTCTGAGGGTGATTGATATATATGTTTAAATGTAAATCTGTGGTTTGAAAAGGGGAATTTTATGGTTTCATTCTTGACCTCGTACCCTGGAAACACCCTCAAGCATGAGCAATTCCGAGCATATGATGATTTTGGCAGAATCAGCTGTACCTTCTTTAAGTCTGGTCCTTCTCTTCTGAATAACAAGAATACTCTTACTGCCCTTCTGCACAAAGTTAACTCCTCATTGTGGTATGAAAGTTACACAGATTCTTACCTGATGTGTACTTTCTAAAGCTTGTGAAATTTATGGATTTTGCTCCTAGAATCACATTATCCTGCCTAAGAATCCTATTTGTCTTTGCAAAAGTGCAAAGTGCTGAATGTGTCTCTGGAATATAGTTTGACTGCCTGATTTTGATGATGTGGTGCTGCAGCAAGGCTGAATTGCCATATTTTAGATGGACTAGTGCCAAATAGAAAACCAAGTCTGCTGCAGAGTGGTGCAACCCCCTGAAAAGCAAGTGGATAATCTTCTGCAGTGTCCCTTGAAGGGTTGCTCTTCTGTAGTGCTGAGGGAGTTGCCCGAGATCTCACCATGCAGCTCATAAATTATCTAGATGTGTGGCAAATCCAATTTCAAGTCTTGCCTCAAGTCTTTACACTACATTCAGGTAGGTTTAACCAGTCAGACTTGCAATTACAGCTTCAGTTCTAGTGCTACAATTATATTCTGAATATCAGGAAACAAATTTAATTTTTCCCCTGATAAGAACTTTATTGTAATACTGATGTTGAGATCAGCATGTTTCAGTTGAGGGTAATGAAGATTGGATTGTATTTTGCGAAGTTCATATTTTATACAATGATATTTACATGGTTTGATTTGAAAGCTAAAATTTATTTGACTGGAGGAAATGTTGCTTAAAATTTTACCTGATTCTGTATCTTTTACCTGATACCTGTAGTATTACTTCTACTAAGGAGTTTCAAGGCATAGACATCTAATCATCTTTCTGGTATTCAGGTTTATATTCTTACATCAGTACTAATTATTGTTCACAAAATAGTAGAGGAAAAGGCACAATTATTTCACTGTTCCTCAATTACCCCATTTATAAAGTCAAGGTAATGATTTTCTGATTGATAATGCTATGTCAGAATGGAATTTAAAAAAATAAATCTTGACACAGCAGTCTAGGCCAGATAAGAATTTGATCTTGACTAACTAAAAATACTCAATTTATAAATGGAAGGAATAAAAGTGTAGGTAAGTCTTAAATTAATTTTCACCCTTTCTCAGATAACTTCTTATAGAAAATAATAGGAAAAACTAATGATTTGTCATCCTAGCTTGGATTAATATAATGATATTAATTTTCCGTTTTTATACAAATAGTTTTAAAAGGACTATTGTTTTAAGCAATTTTCCAGTGTAAATGAAAGAAAAGGGTCATGGTTCATAGATACATATTAATTTGGCTAACAGAAAGCAATTTACTTTTCCCTAATTAAACTCAACGACTGCAGTCTTTGTTTTAAATTGATAAAAGGATTACAAAATTATCTTTTCAGGTTTGTATAGCAGGTAATGTTTGAAAAAAAATGCATTTTGCCTGAACTCAAGTTCGATTAAAGAATCATGAAGAGAAATACTCTTCAAAAAAATTAAAGTAATCTTTATGTTTCTTCATTAAATGGTTGTGTTCCCTTTGAGTCCTAAATTCTAAGGTTTGTGTGATTACTGGAAAACTAAATTGAAATACATAGGTAGAACCTGTCACTCAAATTAAACAGGTCCATTAATTAAATGCAAAGCTATTTTTTATGACTAAGTTTAAAAAAATCTCTGTTCTAAGAGCCAGACAATCTGACTCAATGCTGAAGGTACATCTCACCAATTTCAGGGGAAAAAATGCTTATAAAAGCACAACTGTCCATCTGAAGATTCCCCTCTCTATCCATTGACAACTGAATGACGTGAGTAAGCTATAACAAGAAGGATATGAATAAGCTACAATGAGCTGAAAATTTTTCTGGTCCTACATCTGGGATGCATCCTTGAGTGTAGTGTTACAATATCCAGTGACTCTGAAAATAAACCCCTGTTACATATCACAAATAAAATATTGAACTTATCACACACACAATGCATAAGTTTGACACTGGACCAGCAGAAAGAAGACTTGGAAGGACTAGGTACTTCCTGTCTTAACCTTTGGAAAGAAGTGGCTAAAGAAATTGCATTTCCAGTAGCCAAATTTTTGAAAATTAAATCTAGGATAATACATAGTAAGAATAAGAAAAAGAATTCTCAAACCTGGCAAAATAAGAGGGATTGCTTTTACTACTTACCTACTATTCTTACCTTAAGTAGAAGTAAAAAAAAAGGAAGAAGATGTGACAGCAGAAAGAAAATGAAATAATAAAAATGTGATTTCCTTAATGGCATGACTTTTCTTTTTGCAAGACAACAAAAGTAGCTTTAATTTCTCTCTTCTTGCAAGATTTGATACATTATAACTAGTGGGATTTTTACCTACATTGTTAAAGAAAGGAAGTTAGTAAAAGCTGTGTAAAATGTTATGGAAGTGATAAAAAGGATAAAACTAGAATGAATTGAGCTGCAATGGTGTCAAGGTCTTGTGGGGGCCAGTGACTTTCTGGACTCAGGGGCCAGGAGCAGTAGAGCTGTCCCTGAGCAGCCTGAAATGGATTCCGTGGCTGTGGACAGGGTGGTGGAGCCCTGGAGAGGCCAGGCAGATGCAGTCAGATTTGGGAGGTTTTGATAAACTGAAAATCATTGTCTGGTGCTCATTATTAGAATATTTTCAAGGCAGATCTTGAGTTTGAATCTCAAGGAGCTTAATTGGCTTCATCTTTCAAAATGCTGCCTGCAATTACATTTTTAAGCGTATCATGAATATAAACAGAAAGGACACATTTCCTGGTTTTTGGCATAGATTTTAACATAAAGGAGTAAACGTAGGTAGAAACCAAAAGATTCTGGAGCAGTCTCCAACTCCTGTACCAAGAGAAGAAATTCAGATGTCAGGATGTACTAACTAAACTTCTGAACTAACTCAGTGTTGATGGAGACTGGAAACCATATTTGCAATCTGGGAAGGGTGGAACAAATATTGAAGAAGTCTGTTTGTGGTGTTCTGAATATATTAAAAACCTAAAGTTAGAAAATGTTAGTAAAGAGAGGGCCATGACACAAAAGCTTGTAAATGTCATGGTTCTAACACCTAATTCTGGGAGAGAAGTTAGAGAATGAATCATAAGATTAGGAGATTGACTCATAAACCTGATCTTAGATATCCTGTTTCTTTTGAACTAATGAAAACTAGAAGGTTTCTGACACTGGAGTGGCAGTATCAAGGTAAGGTTTGGAATACCTATGACAGGTAGTTGGAAATATCAGAGAGAAGGATATATTTGAATGGTTCAAGAAAATTCAGAGCTGCACTTGGATGACAGAAAACTTCTCTGAGAAGTAGGAAGACACTCTATAAACCCTTCTCAACCTAGGAGTTTGAACTGAAAGCTTTTCAATGTCATCAGAGGTTCTGCCACCTGTTCATAATTACTGTGTTCTACAGTTAAACTAGACTTGATACGAAAGAGTTAATATGCGTGTTCTTAGGAAGTGAAGTTCTTTTGCTGACATTTCTTGTGTGTCTATTTTATCTCAAGGTCTATAGGTAAGATTAGGCTTCTCAATAACTAAGATAGTAGATATAACAGCAACACTCTCGGTCATACATAATGCATTGTTCAAATCATCCAAGAAAGTCTCTTTAGAAATAGACTCCTGATTACATCTCAAATAGGATGTCCTTCCTGGACACTTTGCTGACTGTCTCTCTGTTGGGATAATCAAGAGTTCACTGCAACTTTGCTGGTTTACCTAGAATCCACGTTCCATTCATTGATTTAATCTTTAATCCTTTTACTTAAAGACCCTATAGAGAATGAGAAAAAACATGGATTTCTATTAAATGAAAATCTATCTGTGAAAAACAAAGACATACTTGTACTGTTTCATGCTGGTTGCTGTTTATTTTTACAAACTACCCATGGGATGAGCGAAACAGTGATATGATTTGCAGTTTTGGTTTAAGCTTGCAGTTTTATGGATGTGGCAGCCACTGATTTCATAGTATGAATAAAAATATAAACTCATTTGTAGACTGTATTGCAGCAGCATATGTAGAGAGCCTTTCATGTAATAATAAAAGCAAAAAAAAAAGATAACTTTGATTTTGATTAAATGACAGATATTTATTTTTTTCTTCCACTTGAAAAAATCTTTGAAGCCTTTTCTGAAAGTCATATGCTTATTCACATTAAGGCTGTTGCCATTCATTAGGGAAAAAAAAAAAAAAACCACACCAAAATCCCCAAAAACCGCATTTATTGTCTGGCTCTTCTATATGTGCTATTCTTATTCCTAGGTGCTGCAATGCAACTGGTGACTTTTCTGTCAGCTAGAAAAATAATTTTTATGCTATTCACTTACATAACTTAGGAAATGCATGTATCTTATCTCTTTAAAGACCAGAGCAAAGTTCTGAAACAACTGATAGTCTCATTAGAGTAACCTACTCTTAAGAACTAGCTGTGATATGTAAGATTAGAAATACTACCGTTGTATCTTTAATAACTTTTTTTTCTATTTATATAGGTCAGCTTTACGCTCCATCCTTTTATACTATCTATAATAGTTGGAAACCATTTTACTCTATTCTACTATTGGTAAACTGGATTTACATGAAAAAGGTCTTTTGATTCTCCTGTTACTGTAATAATTTTAAGAAGATTTTTTCTTTCCTTGGTAGTAGGCTAAGTGACTTAATAAGGATTCAGATAAAAGATGATCTTGGATAGAAAAAAATGTATATTAACACAGTCCCAAGATTTTATTTATATATATGACTAACTCAGTCCACAAAATTTTTCATGTTATTAAGAGAGATACATAAAAATTCTTGGAGGTGAAAGACCAATGAAGTGAGTGGTAAAACCCTTGTAACAATATCACAAATTAAATAGAGTTCAAAAACAGGTGGTAAAGAAAAAAGGTCAGGGAAAAAAATAGTTTTACATTTTCATCATTGAACAAACCCCTACAGTTTTAAGACTACTTGCAGGCTTCTTGTGTATGCAGTTGCCATAATCATGCCTTAAACTTAAGACAAGTAGTTAAATACAGTCTCTAAAAAGTGATAATAAATTTCACTGAATAAGTTTTTTTACTTTTCTCTGAGCTTTACCAGTGCAGAAAAATATCCTGAGGTCTGTGCTAACCAGATTAAAAGTCCTAGTAAAGTTCATAGAATTTTATCAGCATTTATGAGTAGTCCTTGACTGAAAACTCTGCAAATCATGAATGGATCGACATCACCATTAATAACCCAGAAGATGAAATAACAAGATCGATAATAGCGTTTATGGGAGACGCTGAAGCAAGAATGCAGTGCGTACCAATTACAGGAGAGAGTAGGTTACAGTGAGTTCTGAAATTAGAAATATAGGGAGGGAATGA
The DNA here is from genome assembly GCA_034509425.1 of Eopsaltria australis. Lineage (NCBI taxonomy): Eukaryota > Metazoa > Chordata > Aves > Passeriformes > Petroicidae > Eopsaltria > Eopsaltria australis. The sequence goes on from JAVTVJ010000056.1 coordinate 1,931,532, forward strand.
TAAACATGGCTGGTTGAAGAGGGAGTTAACTGGAGAAAATTGAACAGAAAATAGAAATATGTTTTAGACACAGTATAAAATCTTTAAATAGTGTAAATTGTCACACACTGATGTTGATTTACCATATTATCTTAACTCACGGTGTTTAGTGCCTTCTAAAGCATGCATTAACTGATGCAGTTTCTGGGGCTGGCATTTGTTGACAATGATTATGATACACCATGCACTCATATGCTGGATTTATAAAAGCAGAAAAAGTAATTAAAAAAAAGAAAATTTTCAAAAAGAGTTACCTTTGCTGTAATTAAAACAAGCTTTCAAAATGTTACTGGAAAAAAAGCAAGGGTGAGCATCATAGAATTTGTTCAGAAAAAATCAATTGGCCAAAGACAGAGGCAGGGATTTTTGACTTGATATGCAAAAAACTTACTGTATCACATACTCCCTGCAGAGGTTGTTTTTTCTTATACTAAAAATTGTCAATATTTATTTACTACCCAAGCTAGCATTAAGGATAGGAAAATTAAATTCTTGAGGATAGGAAAAAGAAATTCTTGAGGTGATTTAAAGTATCTCTGTACTACACATTTTTGTTTCTTTGGAAAAAGATAACTCAATTAGCCAGTTTGATGGTGTTGTATGTATTTCTTTTGAGCAGTGCTGTTTTATTTCAGGTTCATTTTCACAAACAAATATGTCCATAAGGGTTGCCAGAGGAAATTTTCTCCCCCATTTTCTCCAAGAACAAAAGACAATGTTTGTTTAGATCCTTTCTTACAGTTCATTAGAACACAGAAATAAAAACACTAAGTCTGTTAAAGCCAAAATTCTGTCTCAGAGAGTATTGAGAAGAGATATGATTTAAGGGAATCTGTGGATCTGTTGTCTCTTTGTGGTTTCTTCTGTTTCATCTCCTTCAGCTTCCACAATTGTTATGTTATGGATAGAAAAATAGAATAAGAGAATGGATGGGTATTTCTGTTTTCTTCTGTTGTAGGTGATGATTTATTGGGCAGATTTTTGCGAGACTGGATGCATACAAATACGAAAACATAAAGGCTGCCAGTAGAGCAAGCAGACCTTTAAGCTGAAATATGTCAGTTGTGCTTCTCTAAAAACACAGACAAATTAGATAAAATATGCCATGTCCCAATTCACAAGAGAAGCTAAAACAAACAGGTTGTTTTCTCACTCCTGTAAACAAATCTGTTCAGTTGATACTTGAATTTATGAAAATCTAAATGCTATGAGTGGCTGGGATTTGGTCACAGAAGGTGGACAGGAAAATATAGCAGATAAAAATAGCTACATGCTACCTAAAAATAAAACGAAAACCTTAACACATATGAAAAAAGCCCCAGAAACTATGGAAATTTATAGAACTTGTCAGAGAAACAAGAATATTCTGCTTATGAAATTATCTTTGTAGAAGAGAACGACTTATATTCATTACTTCTAGAAATTCAACCAGTTCTGAAATTGTGATTGAAGCACATTGAACAGAAAGACATGGTTGTAGAACTGATTCATGTATTTCAGGTTCCTTGCTGCTATAAATATTTTAGAAAAGGTTTAAGAATGTATACTTCAAGATGTAAACATTATCTGAAATGTTTTTTATGACTGTAAAGCTAATAGTATCAGCAATCAAAGAATGACACAAGAGCAGCCTTGTTTGGTATGACGTCTTTATCAGACCTGTCATTGAGGAGTTGTCTCCATGTCTTTCAGAAAAACTGACAGAATTTTGCTAAGAGATACAAAATGTCAACTTGAAAAACTCCTCTCCAAAGACAAGAAACATGGATAAGAATGTGCCTATGTAGGTTATATTGAATATGACATTTTTCAAACATGATCTCAAGCTACAAGATCAAATGGGAGACTCAATGGTTCATAAGGTTGTTATGGAGAAAGCAGTACTCAAATGGGCCAGCAGGAATGAAAAGGATAATTTTATTCTGCAAGATGAAAAAGATTTTCTATATCACTGTGAATGTAACACAAGCTCTTTCTTAAATATCTCTCTGAAAAACTAAAAGAAAAATCAATCAAAGTAGGATGGACTGTGCCACCATATGAATCCCTTAGTTTCGTAAAACATTTTCTTCTTTATGTTGGTGCTTATTTTTTATTATTTTTAAAATACTATGGCTGCAGTTCTGTCCGGAGTTAGGCTGGAGGGGTCAAAATCTAGGAAGTGACCTATGCTGCAGGAAGTGGTACAACTTCCTTCCTGAGAGAGCAAGCCAATGATCAGATAGTTTTTAGGATCCATATGTAGGTAAACCAATTAAAAAGTTGATCTGCCTTCGAGAAAAAAAAACATATATAAGCAGAGACCCTCTGAGCTTCCTCCTCTTTTGACTTGCTGCTGTGTAGAGAGGAGCGTCTCCTGCCTCTCTCCCGGGTAAGGCCCTGTCCCAACCCCGCTCCTTTCCAAAGGGGGATGGGGGGGAAGGGAGGTTTAGGGCGGCCGTGCTGCTGCAGCCGGGAATGGGGGAGGAACCGGCTGGAATTTTCAGCAGATCCAGCTCAGCCGGTGTGTCAGCTACACCAGACAGGGCCAGGCCCCTGCTCCGGGCCAGGCAAGGACCGGGCCGGCTCCATCCAGCTCGGGCCAGGCCCTGCCCTGTCACCCCGGGCCCGGATGGCCCCAGCAGGCCGAGCCAGCTCCGCAGAGCCAGGCACAGAGACTCTGAGAGCTTCTGGCATCCAGCTGGGACCTGTTCAAACAGCCCGGCAGGGAGCACGGGATCGTCACACTGCCAGAGAGAGAGAGAGAGAGATTAACTCTATCCATGGCTGGACTAAACTCACAGACACCCATCCTTCCTTGCAGAGAGAGAGGAACGAGTGAGGACATCTACATAAATGCAGCACAGAGACTTTACAGTCAGTGAGGAAAGCAGAACCGATGCCTAGAGGGAGGAGCATGAGAAGTGCTTTGAGAGTAAAGCTGAAAATTCTTTTGGAGAACCATGGTTGGGGACTGAGCTAACAAATTCCCTGTAATATATGAAGAAATAATCCAAAGGGGGATGTGAGGTTCTAATTGCAGCCAGTGAACTGAAATACCTGGGTAAAAACAAGTAAGTGTTGAAATAAATACAGCCTGATGAGAAACTTGAACCAAGAGTGAGGAGAGGCTGTGACCCAGAGCCCTCTTCCCAGGGGAATGCCAGAGAACTTGTGTTGTCAGGAGAACCTGTGTTTCTAGACACAGAAGAAGGGATTTTCTTTGTTGCTGCAATTGAACTATTCATCCTTTAAAAAGTACCTCATGGACGGTTCATGACCCACCGTTGTGGCTGTGGAGAGGTTACTGGTGTGGGAGGGCGTTGCGGTGATCCAAGCCCCAAAAAGCCCTTTCCCTCCCCCCAGGAAGCTCTGGGCTAGGGACTCCCCTGGGGTGGAGCCCTAAGTAGTTTGCCCTGTAGATGGGCTGAGCTTCCCCGGGGGCTGGCTGCCCTGTCCACACTTGTCTGGCCACCTGCCACTCTTCTGTCTACCATCTTCAGGTTCCAGAAAGTTCTCTGTTACTCAGTAGTTGATTGTGTTATCCCCTTGTCAGTCTCCTCCTCTCCTCCCCCTTCCCTTCCCAGTTGGTTCCTGTCCCCTGATCCCTCCCTGGTTCCTCCCCTGAGCCCGTCAGTGATTGGATATGTTTCCCTCACTAAAAGTCTGATGCACGGTGAGCTCCAGGTCTTTCACCTGGATGCCCAGAGTGCTGTCAACCCTGTGTTACAGTATCTCTCTTATTCCTCGGTGAAAGATCCCTCCGGCTATACTCCGGCTCTTTGGATGCAGTGTCTACCCTAAAGGGAGGCACGGCCTGCCACGAGGGAGCTAAGGGCCTGACAGCAGTGAACCTGCCTTGTTCAGGGACACTGGCTTGTAGCTGCCGTCAGGCTGCTGTCTGAAACCCTGGTGGGCAGCTGGCCAGCCCAGACCACCAGCAACAGGAGGGATCCACCAGAAGCCGATCTTTCCTCCCTGGCGGCGGCTGATGGTGAGGCTGAAGACTATTTTTTTACAGAAAATCCATGGTAGAAACAAAAGAGACTTCTCTCCCCAAATGAACTGAGACAAAGTCTATTTCAAAGGTGGTAAACTGACTGGAAGTCAAAGTATTGTCTTTCTATATGTTGTCAGGCAGAAAGAAATGGGGGAGGAGGGGTGGTCTGAGGAGTTTGTTCTGGTTTTTCTTTTTTTTTCTTTGTCTCAGGTTTATTAATAAACTTTCTTATATTCTATAAAGTTTGAACCTGCTTTGCCTACTTGTAATTCTTGTCTCACAGCAAACGTCAGGTAAATTTTGGTAAGTGCACTGGCATTTGGCCAGAAAGTCAAATAGGCGAACTGAAACCACTACAAGTTCACAAAATCCCAATGAATTATTGGTTTGAACTAGATTTTCTTTCTTCTTTTCAAGTTAAGAACCTGGTAAATCTTTCATGGACAGACAAGAGGCTGATCTTAAAGACAATTTTGCCTGCATAGTGATATTATGATTATTGATCTGCAGTTATTTTTAAAATAGTTAAGCAGCTTTGGCTTTGTTAGCTTCCAATTCAATGAAAAAAAGAATAATCTATGGGCAGTGTAAAATTTTGAAACAGTCTATTGATTTCAAAATTATGAGTATCTATTTTGAAATATATAAATGTTCATAAAGTAAGCATTTAAGAATCATTCTGGAAGCTATAAGAATTTTAGTGTTGTTACCAGTTCTTCTATTGGGGATTAAAAAGTAAAAGTAAACTTATTTTTTGTAACTTTGATATAAAGATTTCAACAATTTGACAACACTACAAAGTGTGCACTATTTTTCTTCTCATTAAAAAAAACATTGCTTTGAAATATACTGCATTCTTATGAAATAACATTAAAGAAAAATACTGGTGACTTTCAAGATGCTTTTGCAAAGTTCAGAAAATAGAAGTAAAACACAATATGACATATCAATTGATGGAGTTAGCAGCTGTTATGTGAGCTGTATGCTTAATATATTGTTAAAATTGCAAACCAAAAATTGTAAACTCTAAGAAACCTGAACTTTCATGAAAAGAAATCCTGTACCTTGAATGGTTTAGACAGTACCATCAATGGAAGAATCATTTTGATTAAAACATGACAGTATGATTCATAAAGTGCAGTACTTTATGAAACAATCAATGATTTATTACAAAGGTATCTTTTATGTAATAATTTTACGACAATTGGTAGGAGTTAAGATGAACATGCCAACCATAACTCACTGTTAAAAATTTGAACAGAAGGTGCATAACAGAAATTTTAAAGACTCATAACTTGGTCAGATTTGCTTGATTGATGAATACAGAAATAATTAAACCCATGATTCAAAGTATGGAGGAGTTGTAGTTCCTTATAAGAAAAAAACTATAAAGCAAAAATATTTTTAAAAATCCAGTACCCCACACCCCTAGAATAAGAAGATTCCATCTACTTGTCTGGAAAAGAAGGAATCTGTTTCTCGAAATACATTCTTCTGGACATCTGACTATGTCTATCACTGACCAATAAGACCACTCTGGAACATAATTATGTTTTTAGCAAGAACATTTTTTAGTTGTTTGGTTAAGATTTCCTTGCATTCTACCTTAACTTGTAAGCTAATTTAAGACTGTGTGCTATCATCTCCATTATCTATAATGTTCAGTGATATTTTAAAAATGGCTTCATTTTAATATTTACACTGAAAACCAGAATTACTGAAAATAGAAATTCAAAAATCAACATGTAGCTAACTTTGTTTGACTAAATTTTTGAGTGGCATATCAATAAATGATCAAAGGAGAAAAAGATGCAAGAAGAAAATTTCACAGCTTCTGAAATACATCACTTTATCCATAATTTTGCAGTCACATAATTGAAAGGAGAGTAAATTGTTGCAATCAAGATGATGAATATTTTTTTCTGATCACTAATTATGTGTAGTTGAACAAGAGCAGGAATTGATGCAGTATATCTCAGAGGAAATCGTGTCTGATTACAAGTTATTTATTTAGTTGGGTGCATTTCAATGTAAAAATATTTTTTTCCTATGGAGGATTTTTAAATGTTACTATAAAGTCTGGAGGTGCACAACCATAGGATGAAAAGAATCAGACACATAAATTACACCAGAAATTCTGTTTAGATATATAGATACTAGACATTTATATGGGCACCCACAACTTCTCTGGGCAAACTTCCAGTGTCTCATGGTCTCTCATCTCCTCTCCTCTCGTCTCCTCTTGTCTCGTCTCATCTCATCTGGTCTGGTCTGGTCTCTTCTCCTCGGGTGTTCCATCTCTCTGTCTGGACAAGCTCTAGCAGGTCCATGTATTTTTTGTACTGGGAACCCCAGAGCTGCATTCAGCTCTGATCTGATGGACTGATCAGATGTCAGTGAGTTATCTGTTAGCAGAGAGATGTGATAATTATAGTTAGGTTGTGAGACCTGCTATTAAAAATCACTAATGTTAAATCTACATTATCAAACACACTTAGATATAGAAACATACTAGTGTTAAAAGGGTATTGAAACATTGCAAGAATAATTTTGGGATACTACCACATGAAGAATTATATTAAGCAGGAATTACTTCATGGGTAACTTAAAAAGTAAAAGCAGCATATGAGTTTAGTTTTATTTGTAAACACAATAAGGAGTCTGAGAGAATGATAAAACATGTGCTAGTTTTTAATATGAATTATGGGATGGAACAGCAGGTGCTGTGCTAAATAACAGCCGCCTCCCTTGACACAATCATTCTGCTGCAGAACACAGCAGATGTATTTATTGTCCTCTGAAAAGTCTGTGTGTATGGCATGGAGAAGTATTCCCCACAGAAAAAAAGTTCTATCTGATATAAAATATATGAAAAGAATATATTGTAATGAAGAGATTGCACATTAAAAATGGAGTAAAAAAGCTCCTCCATACCTCTTAGGCAGGATAATTCCATAAATTATCTTAAATTAAATAAGATAGTGAGACAACTGCCAGGAAATGACTGAAGAATCATACCAGGTAATGCAAAAAAAGTAGAATTATTAAGTTCTTTTGAGATGCTATTAGTCTGGTAACTTTTATTCAGGTAAAAGAGGATTTTGGGATATTCCTGAAATAAGAGCTGTTATGGATATTAATGATGAAGATAACCTTGACCCTAACAGAAGACTGGAAGTGAAAGACACACTGTATCCTAGCATGGCAATGATAGAACCATGAGAAGAAATTGGTCAGACAAAATAAAGAAATTAAAGTTTACAATATGCAGTCCCAATATGTGACCAAGAAATGAGATGACATGTACTTTTCCTGTGAAGGAATTCAATCCCCCCATGAAAACAAAACATTATCTATGTTAATGGCATATTAGGAACACTTTTATAAGTATCAAAAATATAGAAAATATGAGTCCAAGGGTTTTAGTAGCTATCATAAATCCACCAGATGTACTGTTGCTGAATTACAGCATATTTATCTGTAAAGATTTATCTCTAGCCTCTAGCATTTAATCATATATGTTGAACTTCTTTATTAAGATTAATCTTGCAGTAGGCATGGGTTGTATGGTGACTTTGATATACTGTGAGAGTTCTCATAACAGATGCAAAAGTAGTTGTGGGTTTTTTGTAATCCAGAGGAGGCCAGATAACTGGCATCTCTATTGCTAGTGTAGAATTAAAAGGAAAAGTTTTGATTCCAAGGATTTCAAACTGCTTTCAATTTTTATGACTTCATAGTGTCCCGTATTCTTGAGAAGTGTAGTCAGTGGACCATAGACTCTTTCCACCCATGAGCTGACCTGGAACCATGACAGTAGAACTATGCTTGTGTTTTATCACCATTATGAGATTTTCAAAAAAGCCAATGTTTCTTAACTTAGAATTGGCCTTCGGCCATCTCATACTGTGACATAAGCAACAGTGTACTTAGGTTAACAAGATCTGAGTTGCAAAAGATGTGATAAAGATTAGCAAATTGGCAATGAGGAATCCTGTTACTTTTTAAGTCTTGCTTACATAATAAACTGCGTTTCTACACAGAGAAAAAGTGATATAAACTCAGTTATTATGAGAGTAATTTATCTGTTTCAGAGTCAGCTTTAGGGAAGGAAAAGATTAAAAAAGTCCCCCTGGCACCTGTTAAGATATAGAATCATATTTTACATATTTTCCAATTATATATGCTGATAAGATAGTTTAGGACAACAAAGTGGTAAAGAACATCCCCTTTAGATGCCATTCCTCCTTCCCCAAACAGATGTTACCTGTTACTATATTTATATTTCCAAATGCACACAAATGCATACACATGCACACCACTTCAAATAGACAACAAAGGTAATTATCTCAGGAGTCCAGATACTTAAGTACCCTTTATTTTAAATCAAAGCAGACATGATGGGGCAAATGAAATATTAGAATTCAAATTCCAATTTTGATGTATATATACCTAGCTTTGAAAATTAAATATGCCTGTTACAGTCAACTTTGATTCAGCATGAATTCTTTTTCTGGAAGTACTCAAAGCAGCTTCGTCATAAACTAATATCCAAGTATTTCTCATATTTCATGAAATCAAAACATCTGATGTGCAAAACCTTTTAAAGTTTTCCCTTAAAAGAAGAAAAAAAATAAATAATGTCCCTTTTTAATGGAACACCTGACTGATATTTTCACCCAATTCTTCCTCAGTCTGAGTTACAGTACAGAAGTACACATCCTAGATGTGGTCCTTCTTATACCTAGAAAAGATAAAAAAGGGGAGAAGGGATAATAGGTTGTATTACTTTGAATAATTTCCACTCCTCAAAAGCTATGACCAAAACAAATGCATTGTTGTTATTATGTTTTGAAATATTTAATTTAAAGAACTGCATTAATTAAAATAACAACCCAAAGGAAGTAACTCGAAGAGACAAGGTAGTAAAATGAATAGCAATCTAACAAATGTTTTCATTGCCAAAAACATACATTTTATTTAGCTTTAATCATAGGGATCCACATAGTTATGCTAACAGAAAATAAAATAACTGGAAATCATAGAGAGATGATTCAGAAAGTGAAGGTCACAGTGTCAGTGTAGTTGTAAAAGAATTAATATGTTTCTATATATTCCATGGAAAAAATTAATTTATAAAAACTTTTATGCTACTCATAATGCCCAATCCTTTTATATTTTTCCTGTTCCTGTGACATTCAGACTTATGTTGCTTTGCAATTTCTCAAACCCCTTTTATTATCTATATTTACTTTAATTAGTCAAGGTATTTCTCTTTTCCTTCTGTCAACACCTGTGAATTAATGTTTGGGAGCCCCATGTCAGCCACTCAGGTGGCCTCTCAATGCTTCTACAGATATTCCACAGAGAAATTCTGTGGGTAAGCTTAGCTCTTCTGTTGCTCTGCTCTTAGCCCAATAGGCTTTCCAGAGAAGGAAATTGTATAACTTCAAGTAACATAAATAAGGTAAACACATGAATCCCACAGGACCCTGACCTACTAAATGGCAGAATAATTTATTTGCTAGAAGAATACTTGACCCACTCGCATAAATACAACAGTTAAAGATTTTCTGTCTGACATATTGAGACAAAGCCCAAAATGCTACAGCAATCTTTTCTTCCTACCTTTCCCCTCCCTATGCATGTTCCATTTTGTACTGAAACATTTCCCCTGGGAAGCATTTGCTGTTCCAATGATAAGCTACAATTCTTGGAAATTCCTGGTAATTCTTTGAAAAATGGAGTATATTGGTGCTGTATTTTGAAAGGTAGCTTTCTGTTTTGGGTCACAGTAAGCTGTCCTACAGATTGTGCTGCAGGCCAGCAGCTTTCTACAAAGACGAGTAATCAGAGAACATTCATATTTAGAGGAATAGCTCTTTTTTTTTCCTTATTCTTCTGGTCTGTTCATATTTCCAAGCAGCACTTGGTTAAAGTTCATAGAAAATTTTTGTATTCTATATGATGATTAGAACATTTGCAAGTGGGCTGAATTTATGCCGCATTATTAGATTAAACAAGATCAAGTATCTTTTCCTGTTCTCACCTCTTTGCTTTCTTTTCATGCTTTGTCTTAGTTTTATTTACTTTGAAAAAACAACACTCAAAATTTTAACAAAATCTACTCATATTCTACATATAGAAACATGCTTAGTGTATTTTCATACTGTCAACAGAAATATAAATCTAGATAAAATGCCCTTGTTTAACAAAACCAGGTTTTTTAGCATATTTAAAATGCAAGAAAAGGTTTTTCCTTGTCACTTGCATGTTTTATTTTGTGTAGGATCATCATGCCATAAATATTCCACAAAGAAATTGCAGTGAAAATGTTACTCTGCTTTTACTGCTCCTAATACTGTTTAAAGTGGTTTTGGTATCTTGGGGCTTTAATTAGCCTTGAGAATCATTATTTTATATTTCGTCTTTTATCTAAGTGGTTTGATCTTGTAGACAAACCATATCCACAACTACATTTTTCTGGCTTTCAGTCTTAATAAAGTGATCAAAACTGTGTATTTTATATCTGCCTTCTTAACACCCATAAAATCCCATTGCATTTAAGTTTCAGCTACTTGCTGAATTTTGGTTATTTAGCAGTTTACCATATGTCAGTTGTCATATGTCAGGCTGATGACCTACCATATATTTTCTTACGAGTTGTAAAGGTGACAAAATATTTATCCGTCCTCCTAAAGGGTTAGTTGGTATTACCTAGATAATGGCTGTCAGTTTTATTTTGATTGCCCACCTAAGTTTAAAAAGTGTAGTGAAAGCTATAAACATATTGCTTTGACCCATCTTTTCAATAGCTTCTGCTTTTATCAGCAGATATTTTCACAACTGGGATATTTCAATTCAATAATGACTGTAGATGCATATCCATGTTGGCTTTCTTTTGTGACAAAATGAGTTCAGGAGGGGAATGGTCTGAAAATGACAGTGAGAGTCATCTTAAACCTATGACTATAATAAATTTGGGTTGTTTTCCTGACACAACAGTAATTCTTCCATGCATTTCCAGAATATTTAATGTTGCTAGTGAAGTTTTATTCACTATATTCAGATCCTGCAGCAGCAGAATGGTTTAGTTTCTGAACTTTATATAAAAGGAAGACAGGATACAACAGCATGAAATGACACAGAATTCACATAATACTCTAAATCCAACATTTCCAAAAAATAAAACTAAATTACTTATTAAAGTTACAATTAAACAGTCATAGTCAAATGCTCTGTTTGCATGGGAACACAAAAATAATAAAATCATCATTGTTGCTTAAAACAAAAATTCTAGTGTACTATGCATTCTTACATGGCAGCTTTCATGTTTAAATAGTGCATCTTCATTTCAGAAGCTTGGTCTGTGCAGGGATAGAAGAGCAGTGTCAATTAATTTGCCTACATTAAGGTACCTGATACCACTTTTTATGTTCCAGAGCATCATATCTGGCCTCTAGCTGCTAAGAAGGCAAAAAGGTAATTTGTAGATTCTAGATTGTGTTTGCTGGTCTTGTGCAGAGTGTCTGGTACAATGCTGTGATTTAAGTAGCACCAGGTGCTGATGTTTTAGCAACTGAAGTAAGTCTGTGTTATATAAATCACACTGAGGATCGCAGCTGATGTGAAAAGCTGTTAATTCTCGCATAAATGATATAATGAATATGATATATTCCTTGGTTTACATGAATTTTACTTAAACAACTTTTGTTTGCAACTTCATGTGAGTTGAAGGAAACATGATAAAAGTAGTCAGCAAAACAGTTCAGTTAAATCCACTTTATAGATATATTTGTTTAAAAAAACTTTGTGTTTGGTAAAAGACGCCAATGTAATGTATCCTTTCCCAGAAACTGCACAATGTAAAAGATGTTATGTATTTTGGAAAGCTATGTTTTAGTAGGTTCATGATCTTATAGTACTCATTGCTATTACAAAGATCCTGATCTATAGAAAGTTGTCTTTATGTGCCTATGAAGAAAGTCCAACATTGTAGCTCAATTAGGTAGAAAACTCCTAAGAAAAACTGTCGAAGATGCATGCTTCTAATTTCAACTACTAAATTCAGAAAGATTTTGGTAATAAGAATAACCAATGTCGACAGGATCTCTTCCTGGTCATTAACGAAAGGGATACATAAGAGAATTTGATGTTTGAAAGGAATGAGAATTAGAGTATGCGACAGCTACTAGGCTTTGACAAGGGATTCTACACTCTTTAATCTGCAAAACAAATTTTCACACTCAATAGTTGAAAATGTGACCTTTATTAAATATATAGCAATCTCTTAATTATTGATTATATAATTCTGATGTCATTACAATGCATTTATAATAGTAATGCATAATTATCAATTCGAATAATAGAATTATAGCATGGATGTATACTAAGAATGATAGTAAGGAATGAGCTTGGCCAGTCCTCTGACAGTAGGCTTATTCCATTAATGGAGAACAACTGAGGTCAACATCAGGTTTAAAAGAGAATGCAGAAGAGAAATCTAGTCCCTGGATAACTGGCTAATTGCCTTATTTTCTGTGGTGGTTATTGCACCTCACCTCACCTGCCACAAATGACAGGATGGCATGAAGTAGAGGTAGAGCTTGATGTAATTTCTGTCTCCTCGTTGACTTCAGCAGTTTGTTATTTCCCTTTTGCTCTGTCTCCGTCCTTTAAACTCCATCATCTGATCTCTGCTGTGTGAAAGACAGAGAATAACCTCATCTTGAATCACAAAGAGAAGAATTTTCTGTTCTCAGTAGAAAGACTAGATGGGGGTAAAAAAATTAAAATTTTGCTTAAGGCCATATTATTTTAAAAAAGTGAGTATAAAGAGAACATATAGCAGATTGGCTTTGTTATTTGCTTGTTTGTTTTGACCTCCTTTTCCATTTAAAATAACATACTAAACCCACTTCAGTGTCAGCTAACCTGGTCACTGTGACACTGTGATTAATCCCTTAGCCTTCCTGCTCACCTTCCTGTTGGTTAATTTGTAACCATAATTTAGGTCAAAAAGTACCAACCGCAAGCTCATTCAGTAATCTGATATTTTAGAAAATTTGTAAAAAATAAGCTCCCTGTAAAACACCAAAGTCTCCATACATAATAGATTTATTTAGAGCAAATATTTGAATATGTGGATATGCTTGCTTCAACTAGCAGAAGACCTACAGACTATTGAGGTATATGCAAACAGTGTACCAGACAATAAATAGTTGCATAGAATCCCTTTCATAAATATTTGATCAGAGAAGTGGAACCACATTTTTCACAGTTCTATGCTATTTTCAGGCCTTGGTGTATGTATATAGATATGCACATAGGGCCATATTTAAGAGGTAATGGGTTTGTAGACCCTCCCTCAAATCTAAAGGTTTGACTAGAAGCTGCACTGACAACAAACATTCATACACTAATATTAATCAGGGGGTTCAAAATACCCCTGTATGCATGCAGAGCTTTATAAAATATGAGTTGCTGTTTCACATCTGCTCTTCATCTCTGCAAAATGATTTCAAAAGCATTCTTCCATAGAATTAGAGGAGAATCTATAAGTATATGTATTTATACTGAAGAACAAAAAATACACTGCTTTGGGCTATGCTTGTAGTGAAACCTGTAAGTCTTTCCATCCTCCATCACCAAGAATTTCTTTGTAGTCAAGATGAAGCTTCCACATCCTATCCAGAGATGTAAAGGTCAAAGGGAGAATTATGACCACCCAATCTCTCATTCTAAGAACAAAGCAGCAAGGTAAATAAGAACAAGAAGAGTGAGTTTTAATTTTGATGTGGATTTTTATTGAACTGGAACACCAAGATGTAAAGGCCTACCAGAGCATGTAGTCAGGGGAGTGAAACTTGCTTTTTGCTGTTGGTTGCTTTGGAATTTTTTGCTTTAATCCTCTACAAAGGATTGAATTGTTAAATTGGCAAAATTGTTAGAAATCTAACCTTACATCAAAAAGATCGAGACATATTTTGACAAAAAGTTCTTTTCCTTGGTCTCGATGTATCTTTTAGTGTGACATTCAGCATGTTCCTCCATTTCAATAGTTATTCTTTACAAAAAAGAAAATGTGCTTATTTCAAGACTGAACATTTAATATATTTCTTTTCCTTTTGACAATTTACTCCACATTCTTATATTTTTTGCCATTGCCAAACATTCTTTTGCAAAATCCTCTGATCTCAAGGAGAGACGAAGTCAATAATTCAGAAAAGCCTTCCTGTTTGGAGGTTCTACTATCACTTTTGTTGGGAAGCATAAATAGGGATACTATAATTATATTTATAGTTATAACTCATTTACGTATATTCATTATACCCTTCTAAAAATAACACCTTCATCTGTCAAAATTTTTCACAAATGTACTTGATTTTCTTAAGCTAATAAAATAATATCCAGAGGTAACTGGCATGGTATTTTCCATTCAAGTTCTATGACCTCTGTAGAACCATTTGTTTTGTAATGACATGGTCCTTGGAATGATAAGTTGCTGATACTGTAACTAAAATTTGCAGAAGAAAGATTGTAATGCATGCAAAAATTAGAGAAAAAACTTAAGACTTACTTTTTTGTAAAAACTGCTTTCTGACAGCTTTCTGTCAGTTACATGTAATATGCTGTCATCCTGTTATGTTCGATATCAGTTGACCTGGGACAATATGTGTTAAATCAATGTTGTCCTGAAGTGTCAGCTCACTTCATTTTAAAGTTCTGAGGCTACTTCAATCAATTACAGCAGCATAGTTTAAGGAGACGTGACTGACGTTTTAAAGCTCTGAATTGTTCAGGTTTACATTTAAGTATGCCCCTTTATCCTTCTTAGCTTGACTGCTTAAAATGTTTTTTGTAATTTGTAGGTGCACTCCAATGTGTATATTACTTGTGAAAAAGACAGCAGCAGTCTAGGTTTCATCAGCTAACCTTAACCTCACCTTAACCTGTCTATTTAAGTTTAAATTTATATTATTGAAAAGTGCTCCTCTACTGCCTCTTAAAATACAGCCTCATGTTCCTGGTGAACAGAAGCAGACTGGCATAAAATATGGACCATGACTTAGTCACCTGGTATTGTTGAGGCACTTTGCATCGGTTTGGGTTAAAGCACATCCATCAGCTGGCGTTCAAAGGGAGATTCTTCTGAATTTTTTACTCATAAATACATAAGCAACAGGCAATCACACAAGCATCAACTTCAACCAAACTGGCTGTGTTCATAAACAAAGAGAACTACTGCTGTCGCCCATTATCCATTAAATACCCTTCACTATTCTCAATTGTTTTTTCACAATTTCCCATTTTCGTTCTCCTTTCATGGCACCTGACCAGCACTAGAAAACAGAAGAGTTTTATTCTGGCTTATGTGACAGTCTATGGGCATTCACACTAAAACTGGCAAAGATCTGTGAAAAGCAGGTCCACATTAAGGACTTGGGAGAAGAGGTTCTTAGTACTGTTAAGAGACCTTTGTCCAGTCACCTGTGGTGAGCAGAAGATCTCTGAGAGAAATCATATAATAGTAATTTTCATCTCAAGACTAAAACCGTCTGTGTTTCCTGGCCCCACTGCTGTAGCAGTTAGCATGAGTTACCTGAAGTTAGCATAGCTTTTGGCAAGAGCTGATGAACTGTTTGCTTTAACAGAAGTAGATGAAATATGGTACAAACCTGTTGCAAAGAACAACGGGTTATTTGGTGCGCTTAAGGAAATATATAGACAAAGAACACATTCAGTCTGCTGAACATCAACATGTCCAGAAGTTACTTGAACAAGGAGATTGTGAGCACTGACAGAGGTTGCAACAAATAAAACAGTGCAATTTGGGAAGGCAAGAATCCATGGCAAGCTATTCTGTACTCAAATGTACACCTAAAGGTACTTAAGAATAGTGGAGGTAACCACAAAGAAGACATTTTTGAGGAACCCAGTGACACTCCCCAGGATCCAGGATTGTGTCTCTAACATCCAGGAAGCACAGGTCCCCACAGCCCCGGACCATACACTGCAGCATTGACACCACTGCACTGACACACAGAGCCTTCTTCCTAGCGGTACTGTCTCACAGCCTGGAAAAGTACACAGTTAGTAAAACCCCAATCTGTGATGTGTTTAGGAATATAAACTCATTTAGCCACATTATCATCTGGTCTTAAAACTTCTTCACAGAAAGACAGCTCTCTCTTTTTGTTTGGGAGAATAGAAGTTTAGTTAGGTAGACAGTTCCTTGGAGCAGCCTAATCACGTTCATAACAAGCAAAGACATCTTTGTTCTTGTGTTATCACTGTCCTCTAACTGAAATATTTCTTCTCCCTGAAAAGAGATAATTTCATTCTCTTTGAATCTTGATGAGAAAACCGTATTCTCTGCTAGCACTCAAAAGGGCCCAATTGTTTTGCTCTCATTGTATGACAGACACTTCATCTCCCTCCTGGAAATATTCTTGGTAACGCTTTCCTGATGGCCTTCCAGTTAGAATTAATCTCTCTGGATATTAGCAACAAAAATATAGTGCTGTATACCTGTATCCTGTATAATGGTATTCATGTTTTTTTCTATTTGAAATAGATGCCCTGATACAGCCTTGGAGTTTTTTTCATGATCATATCACATAGGCAGATTTTTGTTCAATGTTGAGCTTAAGGTTTATACCACATCCTTGTTGACCTTTAGAGAGACATAGTTTTTATTCTGCACTATTAAATGTTATTTTGTTCCCATTTTTTTAATGTCACCTAGATCTTTCTGTCTGACCCTTATATATTTAGACAGTATTTTTAAACTCTGAGGCAGTGACAAATTTTGTTAGTTGGCAATTTTTATCTCAGTCACTAATGAAAAGAGCCTTAATGACAAACACCAAGATACAAAAATAATCTCACTACAATTATCTTCCCTTTAGTCCATGTTTCATGATCTTGATTTTAGCTTGGAATATGAAAGCAAGAGATATGTGATCATCATGTTAAAACATGAAAATGGAAGTGCCAAGTTTCGGTGTAGTTCTTCACATAGTCTTTCCTCATAGTTTTATGTCTCAGTTGTAAGTAACTGTGTATTTTAATGTATTTTTATTTTATTTAAAATTAAATACATTTCAATATGTGAAGACTTTTCAGATAAGCAGAGATGAAATTCTGCTTTTGTTTCATAGCTTTTTATGATAGCAAGAGAAAAAAAGGGAAAAAGGAGAAAAAAGAAAAATATCTAAAATTGAAAGCAGTTATTAAAGTGTGTCATTGTATTGTGAAAACAAAATTGTTTTGTGAGTGCAGCATTTTTTTCTCTGCAAAATAGCAACAATAATTCTCCATTTGTTTCAAGTGTCAATAGAAGTCCAGGGAGACATGTCATACTGATGGAAAATTATTTCAATGCAACGATGCTATGAGATATTACCGTGTCAAGACACTGTTAAAAGGATGTCAGTAAAAAAACAAACAATATGGAAATCCAATAATGTGTCAGTCTAAAGGTTTCTGATGTAGGGATTTGGAGATTATGTTGCATTGACAAGATAATAGAATGGTATCAATGCAAATTACACTTTTATTTAAAAGCAGAAAATTAAATCAAAATCATATTAAGAAACATCACGTAAAAGAGCAATAAAATTAAATTTGTATTCATCATCCCTTAAACAACCTGCTGTCTACGAACTAAGTAGATAATTAAGAGTAATTATTTCATTGGATGTATACTAAGCCAAGTATTTGGAACCTGCTGAGAGTTAAGCTAGTCAAATCCAGTTTCTGTAGTAATATCTCTCAGGAGCTGTCCTCAAAAGATACTTGAGTGTCCTAAATGGAATGTGAAAAGAAGCCTGCTCTGTGAAATCCAACCCAGAAGGAAGTTATTATGACAATATCAAAACTAGACGCATACAATAATATGTCAGTCTGGGCTGTTCTGACCCATTTCCTCCTAATCACATCTAAAACCCTATGTCAGCCTTCTAGAAAAAGAAAAAGAAAGAATATTACACATTTTAATCTTTTTGGAAAGCCTACCTCCCCTTCATGCTCTACAGGGAGGCTCCCGCACCACAAGCTCTCCCTACAACAGCACCCAGCCTGTTTACTTTTGCTGTCAAACAAGAGGTGCTATGACTTGGGTTCTGCTGCACTGCTCATAACAGTCCCTCTGACAGACCTTACAAATTTGTTTGCTTGCACACCAACAAATAGAAGAATTTATTTCTTCTTCATTGCTGATTATGTTTCTGCTTACTCTTCCCCCTTTTTAATGTCTTTTAACAGGACACTTTACATCAGATTGTGTTGGAATGTGATGCCACGACTACCAGTTTAACCTTGTTCCTCTTAATATCTGGATAAATATGCAGTTAGTGTCTCCCTGTAATTAAAGCCAAATGTTATCTTCATTAACTTTTATAAGTATTAAAGGAACAGCAGAAAACTCTGCTGCATGTAAAAAGCTACAGCTAAAAACAGTGAAATCCACAGTATTACCAAATCTCTGTATTAGTAACTTCAGTTTACTGTCTCTGAATCCAGGACAGAACTGAATTTTGTTTCAGGTATTTTTGGTATTAATTTTTGTGCATGAAGAAAGAGCATAGGCCAAAGAGTTTCTGAGCATGCAGAATTTCTTTGAAAATTGGTGTTCTACTAGTTAATTCTCTTGTAAGAGTGAATTGAAAACAAGAGCAAAACAAAGTGCTTACCTTGCACTCATTTGCTAAAAACAAACTACTATTAAGAAATTAATTACACCTCTTCCAAAATAAAAAACTTTTCTGAGCCTTCTTGGAAATGAATGAACTATTTTAAAGATTAACATTCAATTGTTTACATAACAACAAACTCCAAAACATTGGCAAATTTCAAAATCATTATGATTGTTGGAAAATAGCTGAAACAACTACAAGACAAAGAACTGAGAATATTACACTGAAAAAATTTCTCCTACAAGGTTAAACTATACACTATAAGGAAAATATAGTTATATTATATAGTTTAGAGGCTGTTGAGAGAAATTTGTTTAATATTTTCCTATTTTAAATTTTTTTTTTGTTTGATAATTAAAAAAAAAAAAATAAAGTAGAGAAAAGAAAGGTGGCATCACTGAAATCGACTAATTTTAATAGCAGATGTTGAAAGTTTACCTATAACTTTTTTATAATCAAATATTTAATTTGGATCTTCTGGTTTTAAGAAAAGAACCAATTTTTTTTCAGCAATATAGTGCTTCAAAAGAAGCACCAGAAATTTGAGAAAAACAATTATTATGAATCAGTTAATCTTCATTTTGAAGAACAGCCTAATACTTGAAATCTGTTTCTTCTAACTTAATGTGAATACCAAGGAGGAATCTGTAAAAAGCTTTCTGATGTCTTTTGTGCCAGATATTAGTCTCAGGAGTCAGAGAAGAATGGGACATGCATGGCAAGTTAGGTATTTTCTCCACAGGCATATTATCCCAAATTAGTTTTGTGAGATGTTAGAGCTGGGCAAAGATGTCTGAAAGTGATGTTGCATTAGCACTTATTATAGGAATGGATCACAGTTTCTTCTAGTTGCTGGCACTATTCCCCTTAGATTTGCATTTTCTTGTATTTATTACATCAGTGTATTGCTTTTGCATTCAATAATTAACTTTGCTGTTAAAAAGTTTCCAGCATATGTTTGAAATAATTAATGTTAATTGCTGCATGAACTTTGAGTGATCCACCAGGAGTGAGTTAGTTCCAAAAAGAATATTTTCCATCTGAGTACACAGTCATTAAAATACATTAATCTACTAATCCTTATACCTTTGTGCTGTTTCCCTTTTCTTCTGCCAAGAAAACAACAAAAAAATATTGTGCCAGAATAGCTGTTGATCTTGATTTTATAGAGAGCAATTCAGGAGAATACATTTTAAAACTTGGGGTTAGAATTTCCCTAAGATTAGTGGTAAATATTGTCAATATTTTTAAAAACTAAGAAAATTCAGTGCTTTTATATTTTTATATTTTAAATTATGGAATGTTGTGTTAATAATTAGCCAAAAATATGGGGGCTCATACTTAATTTGCCCCAGTGTTGCCTTTTTCCCAACCTGGAGATGAAAATTGAGATAATTTTAGTAAGGAGGTAATATAAGAGTGGGTCTTTATTTGAAGGCCTTCAGGGGCAGTTATGGAAAGATGTCTGCAAAAGTCCACCCCCTCCACGGGTGAGTACATTTATTATAGGTGATGGAGCAGCCTCTGGAGTCCTCTCTGCGTTTTGGCAGCTCGGGAGAAACTCTTGTCTGGAGCACAACACCATGCTGAGTGCATTGCCAGCTCTGCAACCAGGGCTCAGGACAGAAAGATAATGGTAAAATTATACCCTCTTCATCCTTCCAGCTACCTTTGCATCAGAATTCTTTCCAAAGTGTATAAAGGATTTTCTGTTTCTTATTTCATGTTCATGGTTGTCTGCAGATTATACTACCAAGTAATATGTGTAAGGTTTTAATATCCATAAGTCCAAACCTTAGGAAAAAAAAATTGCCTGATAATTTGTAAGTTTTTTGGGTTTTAGCGGATCCTTTCTGGAATTTTATTATAAACTCAGCAGTTAAATGCCCAGTGCAGTCACAATGAAATCAGCTGGGAGCAAATGACATCAATGTTTACTCAGAGCTATTTTCAGACTTCAGCTTTTCTCTGAATTATTAAAAGAAACAATGTTTCTCCAAATCCACAAGTGGAAATTTGCATTCCCCTTAGGTAACGTCCTGATGTGAACTTTACAAGCCTAGGTATTTCAGTAAACTAGGGACATGGTTTAGTGGTAGATGTGACAGTGGCAGGTTATGTTTGGACTCAGTGATCTTAAAGGTCTTTTCCAATCTAAAAAATTCAGTGATTCTATGATTCAATTCACACAGATGGTTACTGAGCAATTTCCAAATTTACCTACTGAATTTGACCATAAGAACTTACAGAGATGATTGCTATCAGAGTCTGGAGGCTACACTGATCATTAAGTCCAAGCACTGCTATCAGATGCTTCTTTTTGATGACAATTTCCCTGAAAATGTGAATTTCTGAATGTACTTTATCTTAAATTACATTAGATTTTTCATGAAACCAACAGGACAGTGAAGAAATATTTTGACAGTCTTGGATTCACAGAATAAGTACAGACAGATAATAAGATCTATACAGTAAGTCAGAAAATTAGAAGCACACGATGTTTATAAAATTTTAAAAATCTTTAAAAATAATTAATAAAGAATTTTAAAGTTTTTTCTGTATCAATTTAAATATTTAAGGCAGATTTTAATTAAACGATGACATCTCAGAGTGAAAGTTATCCCAAACACAGGTGATTTGGGTACCATTTCATAAGTCTGGCCCTATGGCATATTTTGGAGAAAAAGAAAAAGAAGTAACTTGCAATTGCATAGTAAAGCAAACTAACAAAAAAGTGCTTTAAGCTTTGTATATAATGAAACCATCAAATTCCATGTGCCCTGAAAGAAAATCTGGTCCATAGAACACACCATAGGAGCAAGCCAAAAGAAAGGGTGGGTTTTTTTAATGTTTTGACATGTAAGTGTCTGGTTTAATTTCAGTAATAATACCCAGGGAAAAGAATCATCTGAAACCTGAGAACATACTTCAACTTCACAAGAAGACTGTGCTTTCAATAAGATACAGGAAAAAGCACTGAGGGTTTTTTCATTTTTTTTCTCTACTAGAGTATTATTTTAGCTTTATAAGTCAACCTCAGAAGAAAAAAAAAATCAAGCATGTATGCAGTGTTTTTTCTTAACTGCAATTAACTTAAAGTTACTTGGTTGATGGCTTGCTATTCTCTCAGTTGTACCCACAGGAATGACTCACACAAAACTGATGCAAACAGTTGTGACAAACAAAAAAATTACTTGCTCAAGCAGTATGTTTTGACTGTCTAAAACAAATGAAATGAGTGAATTTAGCCCCCTACTCCAGTCACTATAGCTGAAATGCAAACATAGGCTCACCTGCCTCTGTGATTTGAGGGATCATGTACAAACCACATTGGTTAACATTCAAATTAATGTTTGTGCCCTGGTTACACAGGATTGGTGCAGATTGTGTTGGCCTTATGTGTCCCTACCAAATCCCAATGCATCCATTCTTTTTAACACATTTTGTCCTTTTTGCCTACCTACCACATGCACATCTAGTTAACCCCCAAGAAATCAAATATTTCAGGAGCATAATTTCTATAATAAATTAAAAAAACAAACCAAATAATAACCAAACAAATAATAACCGCCACCACCACTACCAAAAAAAGAACCCAAACCAAGCCAAAACAACAACAAACAAACCAAACAAAAAAAAACCCCCACAAAACCCCAGAAACAGCTCCTTTCCCCCAGCTAAAAACCTAGAGTTTGAAAATGGTACATCTCTTTTCTTTTCAATTACAATCCCAGTGAAATATCTACCACCATTTTATTCTCAAGGACAATTGTGTAAAATTTTTAAATGTTTTTATTACTGACCCTCTTGAAGCTTTGGACACTGCCATGAGGTACTATTTTGCTTTCATTTATTTCTGATACTGTTAAGTATTGGTAAAAGCTTTTTAGAACTTCTGTTCCAAATTTAATGATAATCAAATTTGGAACTTGACTGGATATATCCAGAGGTCCCTTCCAGACCCAATCTTTCTGTGAAATTATTTTCATCTTGTATTCATTAACAAAAAAATATAAACACCTTTCTCTTCAGGTTTTTTTTAAATTTATACAAAAATTGTGCAATCAATTGAAATCATATTTGAAACAATTTGATATGGAAAAAAAATCTAAAACCATTCAGGTAAATATACTTTGGAATTTTATTTATTTATTTTTTTAAATTTGTATTTAGTTTTATTATCTGTATTTGTCTTGATAAATCACTTTTTCACTAGTCAAAGCATGGATATTTCCATCCAAATATATATTCTTCCAAACTGAACTCCAAATGAAATATGATATAATTGATTCTCCTTTTGTGTTCTGGGCGTTTTATTCTCCTTTTGAACTTATCCTGTGCTATTAAACAGTCAAAAGAAAACTTAGGGGAATAATTTATTTTACTCTCAATAGTGCACATTGAACCTGGGGGCATTTTGGTGTCTCATAAATTGTACCCAGTACAATAGAATGGCAGTAGGTCACTATCCTCTCAACAGAAACTCTAAAGAAAATGAGGTGATTGTAACATCAAGTGGGCAATCAGTAAATCTTACAGTGATGCTACCAATATTAAAGTTAAAATGTTACAGTGAGGTCTTGTCTGCCCTTGAGGTGACAAAGAGGTTGTAACCACTGGGTGAAGCACTTTGAAATACTAGTAAATTACTTCATGATCACATCCAAATGTGCTTGTTCTCTTTGGCTTGTTTTTCTACAGCTTTTTGTTTTAGCTCTCTCAGAAAACCTATTGTTTATGACTTGGTTTCTGAGAAAATAGACTGATAAAAAGTTCTGGAACTGCTGGATTTGACAACTTTCCCCCCTTAAAAACCCCACTAAAAGAATGATGACTTTTCAACATTGTTTTAAAGCGGCATATTTTACTTAATTAATATCTTTTTAAAAAAATCTAGGCACTCAAATGCTTCAAAATTGTCAAAGGTAAATTTTGATTAAAATCAATATTTTTATTTAAATCAGATTTTTTTTTTTTAATATTTAATGTTGAAGAGAAACAGATTTGGATGTTTTTAATTCTGAAGAAATTCATAAAGTTGCTATACTGAGACTTTGGAATCAGCAAAGAAGTTTATTCTCTGGAAGGTCTGGACAGCAACACATATGAGGAAGAATCGGACATAAATTTTCAAAACATTTCATATTACCGAATAAAACCTATAAAACCATGACTCATACATGCTGGGGTATGATTTCTCACAAAAGCCAAGGCCAAAAGCAGGTGGATGTTTTCATTGCTCTGAAAACCATAGAGCAATTACATGAAACATCTCAATCAATATACTCCTTCACTGCTGTAGAATAAAATAATCCAAACAATCAACTATTCATGAAGTACAGAGTGAATTATTGTGTGGGAATAACTAAAGCTACGTGCAAAGAGAAAGGTGATCAGAGGTATGGCTAGTCATCTCAATTATTTTCCTTTATCTTCCTTCCATTTTAATAGGTTTCTGGTAGGGATTCTCAAGAAAACAGAGACTGTGACTTCTCTTATTCAGTTTTCTTTTTAGGATGCATCTTTCTGCAGATAGTCTTTTGATATGAAAAAAACCACTGTTTTTGGTGACTTGTGGCACTGTAAAGGCTCAACAAATGTTTGATATTAAAACAGAAAGAAGGGAAGGTAGTAATGAGAAAGTCAGAGGATCCTGAAAATGAATGTTATAGCTGAGCAACTGTAACATAATAGAAAGAGTGTGGATATATATGGAGATGACACAGCAATAGAAAAGGTTTAGCAAGACCAACATACCAGAGTTTACAAAGATGCTCAAATGACCAGCATACAACAGGGCTAAGTTAATCAGTGTTGGTGTGATTCACTTTTTCCTGAATAATTAATGAACAAGTCAGTTTTTACTCTGAAAGATCTTGTCTTGTGTTTTCTTACAAAAACATCTGGAAAATACAGTGATATTTCACTGCCTTTGTTACCTAGTCTCAGAACCCACCTATTAAAAGTCATATAGTTAAAAAACACAGTAGGAAATACTGATATTAATAATGTCATTCAGAAATACGTCAGAAAGAACAATTTACTTTTCATTAGAAACTACGAATTCTTTAATTTGAAAAAGCAAGGATAGGCTATGAAAATGTCATATTTTTTGTGCCATCATAATATTGTAAAATTCATGGCAAACACATCTAGACAATAAGAACATCAATTTTTATCTTTTATACAATTTAATGTGTGAGTGCCTTTTATTACTGTTTTAATGGTGACATGATTTAATATATGTGGGCCCTTCTTTGTAATGCATTTACTTGTCTATTTAATTTTTAATATAATTTGATCATACTATGTTAAAGATATTATAACCATTATGCCAAAGCATTAATGTCGTTGGTAGAATAATGCCAATTTTTATTAAAATGTTATTAATGCACATTTATTTTAATTTATATTATTCTTTACAGAAAGACCTCTGGACTATTAATATCTCTACCTAATCTTTACATTACATCTGTGTATATTAGAGTGTTTCAGATATGAATCAAAGAAGTCACTCAACTTCATTAAAAAAATATCTTCTGACTCAAAAAAAGCAACCCACTAAGAAATTTACTTAGAAATTTGTTCTATATTGAATGGTAGCAGCAATTCAGGGAAATTAAAATGATGTTTCAAATAAGGCTGTTGAAAAAAAAAGAGTTGAAAGAGTGAATTTTCCATTCTTGCATAGTAGACATCTAATCCTTTGTGCAAAAATGTTGGTACCAGCAACATTCACCATGCTTGACCTTAATAAATTTATCTCATGTATGGAAAGATTACGAGTAATTGACAAAATGGATAAGGCTTGTATGATAACTAGCAGTGAGTGAATAACTGATAAAGTATTTATTACAACTAAAATATTCCTGATGCCCCTTTTTCTCTTTCCAATCATGGATCATATCTTCAGTGAAAAATATTTAGCATACTGATTATCTGGACAGGGTAGCGTCACAGATAAGCTGCATCCACTGCTACGGGTAAGGCCAGAGCATGAAGTGACAGGATCTAAACTTTGGTCCAGGAGTGAGATTTCCACCACTCCCCTCCCCCCGGATGCGTAAATGAAGGAATTCCAGTCCAGCCTGGACCAGGCAGGAGAAGGAGAAACAGGCAGATTTGGAGCTACTCCGTGGGGATGTATCTCTAAGGAGAGATCTAGCAGTGGCAAAGAATTAGTTTTGTAGGGGACACAAAATACTTGCTTTATCAAACTGCCTGGTGTGTACTTTGCTTTAAGAAAAATTCTTTTACAAATTCTTACCATAGAAGTCTCTCAAATAGGAAGTTATGTGATGCTTTTCATCTTTTTTCAGAGGGAGAACACAACTGTTGTAAAGTTTTCTTATTTTAAAGTTAGAGTTTTGTGTGAAAGACTCCACTGATATTATTGTCAATACAATATTATATATTTAATAATACAGATAATTAATAATAAATAGAAAATATACATATTATATAACAATGTACAATTGTTAATTTATAAATTTTTATGGTATCTAATTCTAAACATGTTATTTCAAAAGAAAGTATTAACATATAACATATAGTACTGCTCTTTGAAATTCAGTAGTGAACAGATTTCACGGTTCATACGTACATTTGAGAACATTTGTGCACGAAGTGAAAGAATAAAAGAAAGACAACTGAAGATGTGTTTTAAAATTTATACAAATATTCATGAAATGTGCCTTCTTTTCTCCTACTTAGTATTTAAAGCATATATTGAAACTTATTTGAATATTACCCATGTACATGAGACACTAATATGGATTATTTGAAGAGTGACAATTAAACATATCTGTATATTTTTAGAAAAGTGGAAAAAGCACTCATAATTAGTTTGAGCACTGAATAGTCCCCAAGACTGGTCTTTTTAATTGTCATTGACTATTATAACTTTCAAAACAAGGCCTCAGATTACTGATGCATTCAGCATACATTGGATGCTTTAAACATTTTCACTGAAATAACTAGATGGGAATTTCTAGACAGATGGAAATTATTTGAAACAACAAAACCCCCAAATGTAACAAAACCCAGACCAACAGATTTGTCATCTATGCCTTGAAATTTGAAGTAGAGGACATATACTATGTTGCTACAAATTTTCTGGAAAATCAGGTATCATCATAAAACCATGTTATTCAAATAGAGCGTATAAATGTTAGCAATTGCATTTAAAATTCTCAGCATTTAAAGTTAAAACAATTCAGTTCAAGTAATTTCACCAAATATCTCTCATGACCTAATGAAGGACAGAAAATTCCTTTTTATGTGGTGATAGGAAACAAAATATTTGAATATATTATATAAATAAAAATACTGGAAATTAAAATAATGAGCTTAAGAACAATTGGTCATTTTATCTTCTTTGTTCTTAAGCATCTCTGTAAGTGCAGAGATCATTCTGTATTTTTCTTGTGGCTCTGCATACTTTTGATTAAGCCTGCATTTCAGATCTGATCTGTGGTTTGCCCAGTCTATGCAAACAGAAAACCTGATCTATTCAAAGTTTGTTTTGAAGTACAGGATATTTAGTAGCATATTGCTGTTTATATTTTCTCCTGAAAACTGTAATGATTGTAGATGTTAAATGTTGCTTTTTCTGCTACTTGTGAAAAGATTGATGACTTCCTTTTTGCTTTTCTGCACCAAATGCCATTAAATATATTTCAAACTGCTGAGTATTTTCCAGTTCCTTGAAATATTATTGCCAGACTGGCTGAGGTGTTATTTTTTCCCTTTTGCATTTTCTTCAAGTCATGAGCTGTGAGTTAGATTTAAGTCAGGTACCATGAGCAGAGCCCATATGTTCTCTTTTTTTTAAATTCTTCATGACTTTCTGCCCCTTCTTTTAGCTCTTACAAAAAGATGATTTATGATTCCATACAATACTGCCTAGGAGCCCCATTCAGCAACAGGGCAAGAGAAGTATACACACACACTGATATCAAATGAGTTTGCAGCCCAGGTTAACTAACTCTTAATTACAATTGTCATGCAAAATTAGGCAGGGCAATGATTTTGTTGTTGTTTTTGTGCGTGTTTGGTTTTGATCTTGGTTTAGGTTTGTTGGCTTTTTTTTTTCTGTTACTTTGTAGTCCTAAATCTGGGGCTTGCTGAGTGAACCCTTATCAGAGAAGAACAGGTATAAACAAGTTCTTTACAGCATGAAATTTCTTTATTTTTTTTTCCAGGTTGGTTAAAAGAGTAATTAACATAACGCTGTGACGAGGGCAGATATATTTTCTGACTTTATATAATCTGGTTTTGGAGAGACTTCTAAAGAAAAAGTACTCTCTCTACTGATTCAGGTCAATTGAATCATTGCATAATTTAGGTTGGAAAAGACCTCTAAGATCATCAACGATTAATCTAGCACTGCCAAGTCCAGCACGAAACCACGTTCCCAAGTGCCACATCTACACAAATACCTCCAGGAATAGTGATTCAACCACTTCCCTGGGCAGGTTGTTCCACTGCCCAATTTTTTCCTAATGGCCCTAAGATAGTCTACAGAATTAAGAACTCTCCTTCTTACTTGACTTCTAGTACAAATTAGCTTACTCGTTCAGCAAGGCTGGAGAGTATTCCCATTCTTGCATCTCCATAGCTTATGACTGTGTCATTTTACAGAAGAATATGATGTTGATCTCCTTCCAGCAGAATAAACTTGAATTTCATACTAAAAACAACATCTAGTCTATAATTTCTTGGATAACCCTCTGACTACAAAAATAGGTTAAGCTTTCTGAAAATTTTAAAGGTATACAACAGATGTTCCCTGTGCCAGCTCAGTGGTTTTGTGTTAGCCCTGCAAGACCATTCACATTCGTTTTAGTTTCTATTGGTTGAGATTCCTCTCCAAATGCCCAGAACCCTGGGGGAGTTCCAATGGGAAGTGCTCCACAAGTTTTTAGCTTGATATTTCTGTTCATGCATTGTCAGAGACTATCTCAACAAAGCATTGCTTTACATTGTATGAATTTGTACTAAACCTTGCCTGTTGAGATTGCTTCACTGTACCCTCTTCTTCAAGTAATTTAAGTGACATTTTAGCTGCACTACAACTTTTCATCCCCTGCTCTAACCATTGTGACTTTTCTTAGAGTATCTTCTCTTTCACTGTTTACTCCTATCTAAATAAACTCTACCAGTCCCAAAACCACAACAGAAGTGATTTGAAAATATGTTGAATGTATACACTTAATGCTCCTGTTGTTTATGGGTATAATGCTTTTGTCTTTTCTGTTTTTCTTTGTAGTGGCTCTACTGCCTGGTGATTGTGCATCATGCAATGAGCTTGTTTGACTCTTGTTTCTCTTTCTATTACCAGAAAATTAGTAAGAGGGATTTTTTTTGTATGTATATTTCTCTTACACTAACTTCTGATGCCTGTTTATACCTCCTGGTTTATATTTTTAGCCTATAGCTCACTCCAGTTCTCATTATGGGTTGCTCTGTCCACACTGACAACCTCTCAGGAATAATGAAATGTGAGGCAGAGAGGCTCATTAAAAAAGAAGAGGAGGATAGCCAAACTGTCATAAAATGAAATGAGAAAATCTGATTTATCCGGGTCTTTCAAAGTGGCATAACTTTCAGCAACCGTAACAGCTGGATAAAAAGCAGCTACCAGCATTTAGGTCTTTTATGACTCTCCTAAATTTTTGTGGATACAAATATTTATCTTTCACTAACTAACAGGGCAACTATAACAAGCCTGGCTTTCTAAAATGTACTACTTCTCTGGCAATATTTTTTTTTTAAGTTATGCAGCCATAGAGCTTGCTTCCCTCTATATTTTATCTAAGGTTCCCTGAGATTCAATGTCTGCATTTAGTTCTGCTTGACAGGTTAGGATGAAATCATTCCAATATATTATTTGTTTTCTCCTGAGTGAGCTCCAGTGAATGCTTGGCTCAAACAATGCAATGACAGTAAGGCCTCAGTTAATTCTCCCTTTATGCCTTGTTGGCAGTCAACATAAGCTACTGTAAGTTCAATTTAATGAAAAATCATTGCTGCATCAAGTTCCATTTCTGTCCTGAAAGAACTGAAACCCTTTTAGTTTACTGCAACAGAATAAGAAATGCTAATAAGAAGAATACAATGCTATCTGGGGGGGAGAAAGGATCCATATTTACTGTTCCATTTTTTGCCCAGGGTGTCATAATGATTCTTCTGGAACTACTTTTCTTTAGCATAACCTTTCACTCTCACTCTTGAAAATTCTAAATTGTTCATTTTCCTGACCTGAAGAGAATGGTTCACTAGAGATTTAAGAATGATCAGACAAACCCCTTGGAAATTTTCAGGATCACTATTGTTAGCCTTTAAGTCTTACAATAAGAAAAAAGTTGTTTCTAAGACTGAAAGCAGAGGGGAAATCATAACTACACCAATGTAAAAATCCACTATATGAAATTTTCCTGAATTGCCAGAGTCCCACTTGGCCTAAGTGAGTCCTGGCTACTGTGAATGGGCATGCAGTAGCTTTTACCATCTTTCAGTAAAAACAGAGATCAAGTACGGACTTTGAGCAGTCCATGGCTTTTGCCATCTGATTGCAGCCCAAAGTCAGTACTTCGCATGAGCAGCATAAATAACACTATAACAGGTAAAATTATATTTATTATACATCTGGAAGGAGGCTTCATTTCATCAATAAAGTGCTAGTGCTGCTAAAGGTTATAACTCTTGCTGATATGATAACGACCTACTGTATATCTGTATAAAGAAATAAATAAGAATTTTGTACATTTTAG
This sequence comes from Eopsaltria australis, assembly GCA_034509425.1. Lineage (NCBI taxonomy): Eukaryota > Metazoa > Chordata > Aves > Passeriformes > Petroicidae > Eopsaltria > Eopsaltria australis. The sequence goes on from JAVTVJ010000056.1 coordinate 1,962,023, forward strand.
AATATGTGGAAACTACTTTACATAAATCTGTCTATACATCAGCTTTCTACACTCTTTAATTTTGCCTTGGTCTCCCTTTGTGCCAGTGGAGTTCAATGCAGAAATTATTTGCTAGTGTTAATCTATGTAAATAATTAAGGCTGAAGGGAGAATGACTGAGAGGAAGTATGATTTCTTTGAATAATTCTTCCCTTTCTCATTCTGACAAGATAAAGAACTGTAAAAAAATAAGAAACTCATAGTTTCATTCATGCTTTTCCAACTCTTCTCTAGAAATTTTCTTTGCTTGACTCACCTTTAGAGGCATGTATAAGGATCTTAATAGCATCTCCTGACAGTGATTTCCTCTGCCAATCGGCAGTATTTTTTCAACTGAAACTTGAATCTCATAGCATACCTTGGAAGTTTGGACAAGTTCCACACACTATTACACCAGTACAGCAATTCTAGGGTTATTCTAGATACTTCTTTGTCTTTAAAATGTGACCTAACAAATGTAATAATGACTCCAAAGTTATGATTTTGCAATTAAATGCAAATGTTCCACAGAATATTTTTATCAAATTCAATGTGAAATTTCAGAGGAATAGATTTAGTAATAGATCATGAAAAACAAAGGAAAACAAAACCAAAAATGGACAAGTTCCAAGACTTTGAAATAGATTCAGATCCTGGTTTTCAAGAAAATTTAGCTGAGCAAAGTCTGTGGATGTTAAAAATACTGATTACTGTCCTAAAAAAGGAGTCCAAGTAGTCACCATCCATCATAGAAACTCATATTTATGGACTTCTTTACAGCAGTTTATGGATCTGGCATACCCTTTAGTAAGCAGGTTTTAGATGAAATAGACAATTACAGTATATTTTTAACCTTCGTAGGTCACTGATCACTGATATTATATGCAGTTTTATCTCAGATGTTTCTGCTGTTGTATCTCTTAAGAGATTATTTCAGTGTATGACATTCACAGGGAAATCATCCTCTAAGTAACCCTGTGAAAATACAGCTGCAACCTACTCTGTGCACAAACCTGGTAATCTTTTAAAAATGATCTGTTTGCATTTATATTCTTTAATCTATTCATTCAGGACTGAAGCACTCAAATTCTTAATAGAAAAATAAATTAAATAAACAGTGAAACCTAGATCCACTAAAAGGAAAGTGTTTGCAGGGCCTTTTTATCCTGCTAGAATTTCAAATGAGGATGTAAAGGTAGGAAAACAGTAAAAAAGGCCAGCTGTGTGGAGACTGCATTTGCATTAGCAATTTAATTTGGGTCAGCAAAGAGTCTGGAAATGAAACTCTTAATTTCTTTCCACTTTGCCCATTTCATGTTAATCACAGAGTCCTCTTGAAGTGTGGATTCCTTTTGGATGAAACTTCACCAAAGGAGCTGCATCAACGTGGAGTCTAGATGTTACTGGATGTCTGTCTTTGAGAATGGTCCAGAGCTACTCCAGAATAACTGCTATGCACAAGGAATAATGAAACATGTGCAGTGTGGATTTCAGGCCCTGAGTAATGACTCTTCTGCTTTAGTGGCCTCTTCCTATCACACCACAGAAGCTTTTAATACAGATGTATCTTCATATTTTCAGTAGTAACTTTTATCTAACAGAAAAGTGCTGTATACTATCAATCTTTGCCTTGACCTGTCATATAAGGCTGGATCAGTCTGGAACCCGTAATATCAAAGTATTGATGTTTGAACCTTAAGAGAGAAAAACAAGATAAATTTAATCATGTGCTTGCATGAAGATGTTTCTCAAACTCATCTAATTCTCTTTGGTCAGAAATAGCTTGAGGTCACAGATAACAGGAATATTGAAGTTTCTATTACTTCTGAATTCCAGCTGAAATAAGAAAACTGACAATTTAAACTTTTCCTGCAGTGTTCCTGCATATATGCTTTCAGCAAGGATATTGCAGTCTGAAGATTGCCTTATCCAGCCTTGTAAGAAACAGCAATTTACATAGGTGTTTGATGTGTGGCAGTCTTTGGGAAATAGGTTTCAGAAGGTCTGCATGTAAGTCAAATGGATTTTCATTTTCATTTTGTATTTGGACAAATTTGTGAAGAAGGGAAGGGAAGAAAGAAGAAAAAAAGTAAATACAGATCATTAAAGATTGTGTTCAACTATGTCCATAATAGCATACAAGAAAGAGGTATGGTGAGATAGGCTTTTTTTGGGTTTTTTTCCTTGAAGCACAAAATGGGAAAAAAGGCAAAAAATATTTTATTTGTGAAACAACTCTGATTGCAAATTACATATGGGACATTACTTATTTTCATGGTAACTATAAAATAAATAATTACAAATGTGGCTTCTCTATTGAGTATTTCCTCAGTTTTTTTCTTTTTGGTCTTGAAGCATATTTTTTCAATAAAACTGATTTGTATTTGAAAAAATGAAACCCGTTCTTCTGCAATAATTACTGTGTAGAATCAGAGAGAAATAGATTTTCAGCTAAATGTGTCAGAAGTCTCATAGTCTTGCATGAAGTTCCTTTTCCATCCTTTTCCATACAGTTAGATCATAGTTACTATCCACAATCATTTCATATTATTATATCACAAAAGATCAAGTCAGCCAAAACCACTGATGTCAGCAGCTGTTGTAACACTGAGTTATAACATCATTAGTCTGACACGAATTTGCTGATAGATTAGCATAATATAGGATTGTACTGAACCAGTCATACATATTAATCAAAACAGATCACCTACTATGATGAAATGGCTCAGGAAGTCATAGAAGATGAAGTACATCTAAAATGATAGGAAATAGAAGAAGAAAAATTATGTAAATAGGTGTGTGTATGCATATGACAGACGGACATGGAGAACAAATATCTGGCTGCTTAGCGACTTGTTCCTTCATCTTCTGTGTAGACACAGTTGCTGTTGTGTGGCTATTTTAAAGTGTCAGGCAGCAGAATTCAATATAAAAGCCTTTGACCATACAAAATAAAGCAGGCAGATTGAAGTATTCTGGGTAAATTTTTACCTGGCACAAAAACTACAAACCTATTTCAATCTCCCTCTTCTCCTGAAGATATTTTGCACTGTGAAAGCCAGAGATGAAGGATGCAGCCAAAATATATTGTAACATTCATGCTACTCTGTCCTATGCCAGGAACAGAAGAGTGCTTGCCCTTTCACAGATGCTTTTGACTGCCCTGAGTTCACTAATTTCTATGTTAACATTTTGAGACCACAGAAGGGACATGCCTTTGAAAGACACTGTATTTAGGTAAGCTTGTTTTAAATTTACTGTGAAAGTGCATCTCTTTTATTGGACAGAGTGAAGTTTTTAGGTGCAAGGTGTATCAAGTGTTCAGATGTTTAATAGAGGACATATTAAACAGAGAATTTAGACTCTCTATAAATAATTTCTTCTTGCTCTTGCTCTGCCACTCTTCAACTACACTACTTTTTTACATTATTCAATTATTTTTTGTAAATTCCTATACTACAAATACAAATTAGGTTTAAAGATACTTAGTCCTCCATATTCCAGTCACATAAATACACATGACTGCCCTGAAATGGGAAATGTGCAATTGGATAATTCATTAACAAATCTTTAATGCGTCACTCTGACCATCTAATATCTGTCACGGAAACCTGAAAAGTTCCTTTGGGCTGCAGAGCTGCTGCTTAAAACAGTAGTAATATTCATCTCTTGTTCTTTGAGCAATTAAGATTTCTAACAGAACCAGGAGAGGCAAACAATCCAGCAGCTGGGTAACTGTTTGCCTTGCCTACTCTTTGAAAAAGAATTGCCACTGTAAAGACCACACTGGAACTCTATCTTTTGTGATGTAAGGGCAAGCTCTGTAAATAAGTGCCTTGAACAAAGGAAGTACATAATTCATGTTTCTGCTTCAAATCATAAAATCTTCTAAGGTCACCGAAGTGTTAGTGTATCTTGAGAAGGGAGATGTTTGTCTGTTGTTATCCAGATACTGGAATCTAACAGATACATAGATTATATGAGGCTCTCTTTCAGAATTTATCTGACCAGTTCAGACTTTACAAATATCAACAAACAAACCATATCTAATGTGCAAGACAAAGAAAATTGAGCTCCTGAGGATACTGACATGTACAGCTTTCACTAAAAGTCAGGGCATTGTTGCAGAAGCAACTTAATGTCAAATAGGAAAAGCATTAAAATTATATGCTCAGTGACTATCATCAGATCTCAACAAAGATTTGATCCAGTTTCCTCAGAAAATTCAGTACTATATCATTGCCATCTAAACTATAAATTATTGTTACATGTATTTATATGCACATAAAAAATGTGGTTTAGCAACTTAGAATGTATTCTTCCTGAAAAACAGTCTAAACAGAGAGTGACTAGGATAAAACAGGGTAGAGACTACAGTAAAGAAGTAAAATGTTGCAGAATTCTTACTGAATTCAGTATTTCTTTCTGCAGTGTACTATATTAATTTTTATTACTTCTCTGTAGATACAATTATCTCCGCATTTTAAAGATAAAATCTGGATCCCACTTTTAAAAGGTTTTTGCAGTATTTTTTAATCTGTTTACTTGGCTCTGTTTTTATGACAGATTAGAACTGAAATAATTTGGACTTTTTCAGATTCAAATACAGCCTCTGCTTAAAGCCTTAAGAATTTTGAAACAAGAGGTGATCAAATGTAATCTAATTCTAAATCTCTGTGTGAGGGACGGAAACCTCCTGACAAGTATCCACTCACTATTGACACGGTCACTGACATAGTTACAGTGTATCACTACATCCTGACATAGCTCTAAATTCACTCTCAAAACATCACCTGGATCTCATAAAGGACAGCACTAGAAGAATCAGTAAGTACTTAGATTTTCTCAGGTTATGGTAGGAATATTTTGGGTCCTGGTGTAATTCTTGTTATTGGTCCAAACTGGAGTTCCTCAGTTTTTAAAAAAATGACAAGTCAAAAATGCCGAAATTTAAGGAATCTACAAAGTTCTATATTATGTATCTAGCACAACATACAGCTTTAGATTTATAATTAATCTTGGCTAATAGAAAATAGGTCTGGAAGATGTTTTTAAAGATCACCTGGTTGATCCCTGGCTCGAAAGGTTGTCAGTCTCACAGTTGATTGCTGATCAACTTTCAAATATAACCAAACATTTCCCGATTTATGAGAGACCTGTTCTTAGAAATGTTCAGTGATAAAAATTCTGCTACTTTCTTATGTGGTGTATTTCAGTCATTAAACTGTTGTTTCCAATATCAAAGCTAATCTCCCCTGCTGCAATTTATCTAATTAGTCTTTGCACTATCCCAAAAAACCACAGGGAAGTAGTTTACTACTTTCCTCTTTGCAGAAACTTTTTACATATTTGAAGGTTGTTAATAAATGTCCTTTCAGGCTTCTCTGGAGTATAGGAACCCAACTGTTTCAGTATCTTTAATAGGTCATATTTTATAGACCCTCCAATGAGCCGTATTTTCTGAAATAATATCTTGAGGACATGGTAAGCCTATTTTTTTAATTGGAAACTCAGAAGACAGTGGGATTAGTTCAGTCATCCACTCAAAGGTAATTACCTGATATTAGATGTACATTTTCTACTGTTTTGCAGATATAAGCAGGAGTAATCCCCAACAGACTCCATCTAAGATATTTTCTCCTTTTCACAGTACAGAAGTAACCTGTTACACCACAATGATAATGATTCCATAACATATTCTCATCTGGCACTTGTTTTATTCTGTTCTTGTTATAAGAATAGAAAATTGAGTGAAAGATTACTGTTATCATGAGAAGCTATACTACTAAACACCACAAGAAAAAAGGCAACACTTGGTACAAGAAAGTTTATTTCACTTCATTAACATTTGACACATCTTGTCACTGGAACTAATGACATGATTCAAAGATGTAATTTTTATATTTGCAAATTTCAAAACTATAATTCTTTAAAAAAATTATCATTTTCTCTGGGTTTTTTTTGTTTGTTTTGCTGTTTTATGTTCATTTTTTTTTTTATGGAAAGAAGATTTGGTAATGACTTCTTTTGCAACACATACCTGAAAATATTACTGTTTTCACCCAGCTCATGCACTGAACCACACAACTTGAATTTTGCTGGCTGATTAAACCAAGATTTATTCTGACATATGGCAGCCCTCCTCAAGCTGAAGGAGACAACTTGTGAACTTTGTATGTTTTGAGGGCTGGCAGAAGGTGGAGACTTGGAACAGCTTCACTCTCTTCCAGAAAGAAAGGCAGCAGCTGATGGAGCTGTCATTGTGCTTGTAAGTGCTCTCAGCCTTGCTCAGGAGATAAACCCATAACAAGAACTGCTGACCAAATTACTCCCTGATAGCTGACAACTGAAGCAAAGTCAGTGCTTTTGTCAGTTTTACATCTCTGCCAGCCAAAAGACAGTCAGGATAAGGATCTGCACTACTAGTTCCACCTCCCAAGGTCATGTATGACCCTGAAATACTTCCAGTCTGGTGAATTTTTTTTTCTCCTTCATTTCAGGGAGAAGAACATGTGTGAAGTGCTTCCTGAAAGTTTAGTTGAGACCATTTCACTCTTAGGAAGGAAAGGCAGAAGAGTAGTAGCTGGAGGGGTACAGTCAATAGCTTCAGCTCCTGTAAGGGTCAACAACCGGAGCCATGCAGATCCATGTGGCATAAGTCAAAATGGTTGTCATCAAATTTTCTTATTTATTTGCTTTCCATTCTTCCTGAGATGAGGGGCAGAGAATAACAAAGACTCTCCAACTCTTTTCCTTTCTTCTCCTTTTTCCTTGACTTCTCTCTCTTGGCAGAGGGAGTGTGTGTATTTCTGTTTGAGTGTCCAGGCTATAGTAGAAAAGAAGCAAAGCCCTTTCTAAAGAACACACTAAGAAAACCCAATAAAGAACAACAAAACTAAATCCTTTACAAATCTCATTATCAATTTCCCCCAAGCTTATTATTGTAACTTCACCAGTTTGAAAAAGCAAAGGATAATTGTTTTGCTTGACTAAACTGTGATATTTCTCCACTGTCTGTCGTGATTTTGCTGTAGGCTGACAGGCAGCATAAAACAAACGAAGGTTGTGTAGAAAATGAATCATCATTGAAATTGGTAGTAGGCATATGAAGTATGTCTTATGTGCTAATTTATTCCATTTCATGTCCTATAATTTAAAAATGGTAGGAAGCATTCTAGCATTTGTTCAAGTCTTGACAGAGTATTTTACAAGTATAATTGGGTGTCCGGAACCAAGCTGGGGGTCAAAGTTCAGAGGCCATAACTTAGAAAAGAATCTATATGTTCAGAAACTCAGAAACTTATTGACATACACCAAGTATCCTTGAGGAATTATATATTTCAGGGTAGAGGTATAGTTGTACTGGATTACTCAGAAAGAGTTAGGATTTCTCTCAGACTGCTTGAGACTGAATTATCTTTCATGATGCTGTATTTTGTACATAGCCTGTCTTTGGCCTTCAAGCATAAGATATGCATCATTTAGCTCTTACCATACATTCCACCTTCCTTTATTTTATTTTTAGCATATTCTAATATCATAAACATATTATACAAAGAAAATAAATCATTGTTCTTAAAACTAATCTGTTTCTAAATTAAAAGGAAAAAATTGGTACTTGGTTCTCAGTTCAGGCAGTGGCAAATAATAGTCATTGCAATTATCAGAAGTTGATTTTCTGTTGTACAGGTAACTTTCTTATTATCATTCACTATTCTAAGAACCTTTCATTTGAAAATATAAATTTTTATTTTGTTTACATGTCATGGAGTATAACCGCGTAAGATTCGAGAAATACAAAATAATTACTAAATGTAAGAGTGAATCGGAACTTGTATTTTTTGGTTAATATAATCACTGAGTTCTCTATAGCATAATCAAGAAAATGGCAGAATGAAGTAAAGGCCAAAAACTAGGATGTTAATTTTGTAGGAAAACAATAACTTTCATGCTTCTCTTGCATCATCCTTTCATATAATTTTTTACCCCTGCCTGATGACACTCAAGACAAATTTTAAAGACCAATATTGATTCCAGAGCTGTTGCCTGCATTGCCCTACTTGTGATTAGCAAAAAAGAAGTTTAGTGTAAAAAGGTACTGGAATTAAATAAAAACAATGCCTTTTTTAAAATTTATTATGCTTGTATATGCTCCCAAGGATTTTTACAAAGATTCTTTGCATGGAAAGAGACATGTAAAAGGACAGAGGAAAGGAAAGGACTCTCAAGAGAAAGAAGGAGAAGCATCCTTACAGAAGTAGGGAAAGGGATGATGGAGATATGTAAGCAGTACTCAAGAGGAGATGTCTCTGCACCCTGAGCCAGGGTGATTCCCAAGTCAGGCCATTGACTAAGATTTTACTTAGCCAAGATCATCAAACAATGAGTGATACACTGTCAAAACATGGGAGATCTTTCAAGCAGATGTGGCCATACTTATTTTAAAATGACAATCTAAATGTTTTCCAAACTGAAGACTAAATTGTTTGAATAAAAGACCTAGACTCAGAAACTCCTCTATGCCAACATATTTAGAGGCAAATCACATTCTTTAACAATAGAACAAACCCATGTATACCATGGTTCAAAAATAAGAAGCTTTTAAGACACCACTTTTCATGATAGATAAAGGATATTGAAAGGTCATAATGGGATTACATTATAATCCACAGGTAAGAGCAGGATTCATGTCAAAGGATTCTAGCTATAGTTTTATTAAGCTTCCCTCTTACTTTCAGAGATTAACTAGCAGGACAATATCTGACACCTGATATAGCAACAGAAAGGATTTCTGTGGTTTTTATTTTGTATATTTGACAGTAACACTAATGGAAGAGCTGAGAGCCGAGCAGTTTTGAAAGGTTTACTCTCTGCAGTTTATGAGTTTGTTTAGAATATGCTTTCAAGAATAAAGTGCATAGTAAGAGCATGTTTTAAAATTACTTGATTTAAGCAGATTCAGGACTCATGAGCAATTTAGAAAACTTAATGGCCTGGATGTAAAAATGAAACAGCTATAGCTGATATGAAAAGTGGCCTTGTAGATACACCTGAGATAAAGAACTTCTACTGAGTATGTGTCCTGAACACTTTCTTTCAAGTTTGAAAGAAAAAGGGAGATTTTAGCATTTTTTTAGCAATTAAATAATATGTGTGAACTGAATATTTGTAAATATGAAAGCCAGATAATCAAAATAATTCTCATCAGGGCAGAATAAATCTCGTTCAGAGCTAGAAGGTACATGATTTATAAAAAAACCCTCACAATTGAATTAATAATGAATCATGGTATGATCTATACCACACAATCATCATTTCACATTAATGGCATGAAAACAAAATAATGAACCTCTTAATCTGAGAAACCCTGCTTTGCCTCATTCCTAATTTTTTAAAAAATTTTCAAAGTCAAAGGTGTGATTCTTCTCTTGATACAAATAAGTGAGTGCTGTTAATTATTCTTTGTATGCATGTGTGTCACTTCCAAAGCATCTTGTACTGTTAATAGTTGCCATTTCCTACTTGTCTTTTATTTCTAAAGTAGATGGTATAGAGAAGTAATTGTAATTCAAACTACATATTCTCTGCTGTTTTATGTTAAATCTTTCTACTGGAAGGAAAGATAGGTACCCATCTGAAATACCAAGTGTGTTTCCAGTTATATCTGCAGCAAGACTATTGAAAGGTCTATGCTGTCGCTAAAATTTTAAAAAAATTTCCTTTTCTTTAACTACATGCTGATAACATAGGAGTGAAACTACATGAGTCTTTATTCCCGTGCTTCTGGATTCTCAGTGCATGCAAGGCAAAGTAGTGTGACTTTCTTTTGTACTGATAGAGGTGAAAGGAACCTGTAGTTTCAATGAGGTTGTACACAAGGAAAAAAAGGTTTTGTGCTTTAGCATAGACCTAATAAAGAACCATAAAGCAATAATACTTGGGATAATTTGTTAGGTGCCTAAAATGAATGTGCAGAAGAATACATGAAAGGACTACCTGTTTTTATTTAATTTCAATGATATTTTAAAGAAAACAAGAAGCGTAGCAATGCAGTTGTAGCAGCATTGCAATTAGATCAGCAATTAGAATGGATAACAGATAAGCAATTACAATGGATAGCAATAAGAAAATTTGTATTTAGATATAAATGTAATCCTTAACTTTTACCTCTGCTTGCTGCAATCAGTTTTAATATTTTATATTATCCAAGATAGTGACTTTGTGCTTCAGAGATTGGAGACCTTTAGTACCAGCCAATGAAAGAGACTTAATATTTTGACAGACAGAGACTTTTTATTTTTAAGAGGACTTTGTAGATTTCTTACACCTTTAAGGCCAGCAGAAACCACCATAACAATTTTGACTGACCTGTCACTATGAAATTTCAAGCTAGTCAAAAGAACAAAGTTTTTTTCTACGCTACAGAACATATTCAAAGAGCTTATGTAAATTTGATATCCAGACTCCAAGTGATATAAAATTAGCCTCACCACCATATAAATAATTTATTATAAATTACTGATAACATACATACGCCCTAAAGCTATTCTTACTTTCAATCATATTTTTCTAAGTTTTGCTCTGCTAGAATATTTCAGTTTCACTATTGAATATCTTCTCTAACGTAAAATTAATCTTGGTTATTTTTGTTCCTCTTCCCCCCTCATCATCATGTATTCTTGACACTGCATTTTTCCTATATAATACTACATAAATACTTCATAGCAGCTCATCACAATTGGAGTTTGAAAGAAACATTCCAAAAGACAAGTGTCTAATGCGAATCAAGCAAGGATACAATGCTTAGTAGTGAGGGCACAAATGGCAGGAAGCAACCAAATGAAAGAACATCAATTAAAGGATATTTTTTCTTTTTTTTTTTCTTTTTCTTTTTTCTTTTTTTTTCTTTTTTTTTTTTCTTAGTGAGGAATAACTTTTAAATAAATGCTGGTTCTCAGATGCTTCATTCAATTCTAACACAACTACCTATGCAACAAACCAAGAGCCAGAAGCCTGATGTTGCAATTTAATGTGACACCACAGAACAAATTCCTTTATTTGCTTAGTTCTGGACCATGTCTGTTGCATAGTTGGAATTTAAAGTCACCTAAGCATTATGCAGGTACGATAAAGACAAAGTGTACTAAAGAAGCTATGCAGACTCAAAAGAAATGACTACATTTTGTGATTTTCAATAAACAGTCTGTGTCTCTCACTCCTAAATATGGAAAAAAGTACTTTTCTATAAGACATGTAAACAACAGTATTAGCAGTCTTAGACTTGCCTTATATTTGTATGGATTTGGTCAAATACCTTGGGTTTTTGGTATGTTAATATAAACAAATTGATTTATTGCCCTGTTCATGCTTCACGTTAAGCATTTGAATAGTCTCATTGACACCAGGGGGATTAAAGCTAAGTGAGTGCAACAGATCTACATGGCTTGAGCTTTTGCTGTGAGATTACAATTCATAATTACTTTAGACAGTTTTAACTCTCTCACTTTCTCTTTTCCATTAATAAATTAGCATTCCAAAGGCTAGAGCTTGATTTACACCACCCAAAACCAGCACACAGATGTTTCAATGCTTCACATAGCTCTTAATACCTGCTTCATGGGGTGTTTGACTTCTCAGTAATTCTGAAATTAAAATGCTTACCCATACAAAATGCATAATTAACTTGAATAGGAAGAAAAGAAGTTACTGTTTGAATGCTGAAGTTTTCTTAGTAATCATACATCTATTATTTCTTCTATCCATATACCTAATAATAAAAAATTATTAATAATTACCCTCTGGAATCGATTATCTGCTTTTTTTCACATACAAACATAGTATTCCTACATGCATCTGACAGCCTTCCTGATTTTTGTGAAACATAAAGCAGGTGGTGTACAGATTGTCATGCTTTGTTCTGTTCTCAACGGTTTGCCAAAAAGTAAAAGAAAATAATTTACTTTCCAGCATCATGCAATTATTGCTAATGATACTGAGGCTGCATGAAATAGAGGGACTGTTGATATTTCTTTACTAAAAATGAAGGGAGAGACAATAAATTCCACAAAATATATAATACAGTATTACACTAACATGTATCAGTGAATGGTTGCTATGGACCTATAACCTGGCATGAAATGTCATTGTTTGATGCTGCTTTGCCAAATCATTCATCTGTCCCTAGGAATCTGCTTAAATGAAGAATGTTAGATGAAATGCCATTTACCTGGGACCCTACAGCTACTGTGTACCTTCCATGTTAGGGAAAATAAAATGTGGTAAGCCAATCACATGTCCATCTCATCAAGGTTCACCCAGTGATCTGTGAGGCAAGCAATTCTGCCTGTCAGCTTTCCTTACACATCCAGGAAAAATGAGCACAACAGGAACTGACTTCAAGCAATATTCACTTCTGATTTGCTACTTTTCATCCCAGATTTGAGCTATGCCCCATTACTTCCTATACAATGTTGCAGTGCTTGAACCTGTCAGGAAAAAAAATAATGAAAAGGAGAAATTTTTAGTGTAGCACTGAGGACAGAAAATACAATAAATTTATTTGAATTCTTTATCCGAAGAATCATTCTTTTTCAAACTGTTTGAAAAAGATAACGAGTACCAATATGGATAGAAAGCATTTTCCTGTAAAGAAAAGCCAAAAAACTAAAACCAAACAGAACCAAAACCAACCAACTAACCAAAAAAAAAAAAAAAAAAATCTTGAAACTAACTGTGAAACCTTTATATCTCTGAAATTTTGAAATCTCAGTAATTTAAAAGGAGCTTAAACACCAGTATATTAAAAAGGTTCAGATTAAAGCATTGATCCAAAAATCTGGGAAAATAATGGTGAATTACCAGCAGCTCATTCTCATGAGACTGTAATAGGACTTACCATACAGATTTGACATAACATAAAATGAATTTAGAAATGCAGTGTGTTGCAGATATAGTTTAGCCCTCCTCAGGCTATTCCTGCCAGTAGGAGTGATTTATTTTAATGGGAGAAATAATTTTGTGAGCATCCCATCCAGGCTGGGTTCATGGCTGCAACATTAACTTGTGCACTCAGGGGTAGGTAGGTCGCAGCAGTACATTTCTTAAGTAGTGGTCACACCCATCAACTTTTATGTTAAATTTTCCTATTTGCATAAATGTCATTAGAAGGCTCTGTAGCTTCATACTACTTATGGTAGAATTTTTCCCAGGATTCTAGTGTACTGCGTCTATCTTCTAGTTTTATGTATCTTTTAATGATGTGAGATTCATGTAAGATAACTTTCTTGTTTCAGTAGCTGTGGAAGAAGAATCTTCAAAGTTTCATTTTCCCCAGTCTGGTCCAATAACACTACACACATATTTGCAAGGAAATAGAATTCAAGTTTCGTTGCATCATGTGAAATTTTCAGTCTTTCTACTTTTATTTATAAGTTCTCACTTTATTTCATTTGACCATCCCACTAGTGCTGACCTACAAAGGCACTTCACTCTGACAGCCAATAGCAGAGAAACAGATTATTTACTCACTATCCTCTGCACTGTTTGTGCTTTCACTCCATTCAGAGCACCTTATTTGGTTCCATGGTCACAGCTTTCTGATGCATATTTCATACAAGTGAGAAACAGCACCTCTGCTCCAAGAACTGGAGAAATTGAACGCTGGCTGTTGAACAATGAATGTGACAACAAAAATGAGAGTAAATCCTTACCGTGAAATCTAGGAAAATGGATATCAGTGCAGAGGGGACAAAGGATAAAAATTCCTTAAACACCAGAATCACCTTGGTAAACAGAGTGAAGGAAGTGCAAGGAGGGATACTTGCAGAAGTGAAAGAAAAAAAAAGAAGGAATTCACAGCAGAGGTAATGCAGTGTGGAGATCAATTCTGACACAAAATTTGAGGATAGATGTGAAGAATTACATAGACAATGGCAGACACAAGAATTAGGAAATTGAAGAACCTTCATAATTGCAAAAATGTCATTTATTCAGTGTTGAACTTCTCATTCTTCAACTGTTTTTAAAAGTCAACTGAAAATTTCTCTCACCTTTTTGCCTTGTGGATTATGTCTCTGGTACAGGAATCCTGATGGAGAACACCAAAATTACCTTTACCAGATATAAATCCATACACATCCACAAAAAATATGCACATTATTTATGGTTGTGATGGCTCTTGATTCACAAAGAGTCAGCAGCTCAGAAATCTGCAGTCTGTGTTTTAAGTTAAAAGAAAGCAGCCATGTGAGAGGATACAGAGATTTGAGAACTAACAGAAAATCTCATTAAAATTTACCAAAGTGCAAACTTTTTGAGTTGAAGGGAAAAAAGGAAAATACAAAAAATAGAGATATCTAAGACTAGTGTTTTTCATAAAACCTTCCTCCATGATGTGGATTTACCACAAAGTCCAGATCAGTTAGCCCTTCCTCTAATATCTAACATGTTGAGGTATATTAAAATGATTTAATTTCACCCTTACATAAAAGGAAGTTTCCTTCAACAAGATCTCTGGACCTATATTTATTCTTTTAATAAAGTTCTAAAGAATCTACTGAATTTTGTTTAAAGGTTCCAGCTATAGTAATAAAATTTTAAAAATAAGATCTTAATACTTCAAATACACAGCACTACCAGGAGAATTAATATGGTGCATCTGAGCCATTTCTGTGTGAATTTAATAAACCTATTATAGCCCTAATGTTTCATTACTTCATGCCTACAAGAAAGGGACTGAGCTTTTAGAATGGTGCTTTTTTGAAGTCTGTGGCCAATGTACTCTGTGCCCATGGAGCTAATATGTCCATGGATCTAAAAGATCAGTGTTTGGTAGGTAAGGAATTTAAGGTCCTTGTAGCTCAGTATTTAGAGAGCCAGTTCTTTACCAGCCTAATAGTTGAAAACAGACAAAACATAAAAAGCTTGAGGACTATTGCTTAAGGTACCTGATAAACATCAGAAACCAAGGAGGAGGTAGTAAATAGGAACATTAAGATTGCTTCCTAATTATTAGACCATTAAGGCTATAACAAATTCCACCATACATAGCTGCTTATTAGTTCCAATTTCATCTTTTATATTTGCAAGTTTAAGTTTACGACATCTCAAGAGAAGATGCAAAGTCAAATGGAGGATTTAAGCTGTTTTCTTGTACAGCTAGCTGGCACAGCCAGCCATGTACTATTCTAACATTTACATAAAGAATACAAAATTTTGAGTGGAAAGTACCTATGGCAGGAAAGGAGTAAAGGAATAGAAAAACTCCTACCCATGTCAGATGTTCGGAGTATTTTTCTGAAGTTTTGGCATCTAACTCAAGGGTATACAGTAGATACTTTCATCCTCCTCAAGACTCAGAGGCTGGAGTCCTGAAGAGAGAACTTAACAGAGCTTCTTATTCAAATCTGCCAGATGATATTGCCTATGTTTTTCGCAGAATAGCTTCATTGATTGTATTCACAGTACAGGAGGAGATAACCTGGTTTCCACACTGCTGCAGCCAGAGGGAAATTAAATACAGGTTTTAGTGGTCCTACTCACCACACACCAGGGTTATCTTGCTGAAGTGCCCTGTACATAGCAGATGATGCAATATTTATGGGTCCAGAATGAAACTGAATGGAAAACAGCCTAATTAGCAGGCTAGTAAATAAAATGCCCATCTGAGAGTCCACTTTGCACTCAGGTCTTCTTTGAATATAACTTCTTATTCCAATTATTGAGTAATGTAAAGTATATAATAGAGAACAGTCCAAGTGCAGGGACTAATCCTTTGTTTCAGGCACTGCCAACCTAAGGACAACCTGAAAAAGATCTTCTGCCACCTCAGAGAGTTTCCGGTCATCAGACAACATTTGTGGGCCAGGTGTGGAAAGGTTAAGTAGCTGGTTCTTAGATGTAATTTGTTTTTACAGAAATACCATGCGTTTGTACAAAACCCCTAGAAATCTTGATGATTGTGACTGAATTATGTGGTCTAGGGATCAGTACTATCTCTGAGGCTTCTCTTTATTTAACAAACTTTTCCACCTTCAGATTCAATTTTTTGCCTACTTAAAAGTAATTTATTTTCATAGAAAACTATCCTTATTTTAATAATTCTTCCAGAATTATGTGATTAAACTTAAAGAACTATGTGATTAAACAGATGTACAGATCTAGCTGAAATCACTCAACTAAGACAAATAAGTTTTATTATCCCCATACTTTATATAATCAAACCAAGAAAAAATGAAATTCATTTGATTGCCTGAGATGAGAGAGAAAAATGAATGGGCAGAATCAGGAATATTCTTTTACTTCCTAGTTTCACGCTGTTTCCAAATACATACAGAAGGTTTGTGCCTTAAAACACAATATCTGCTGGAAACACATCTAAAACTCAATGGCAGATCACAGCACTAAAAGCAGGACTTTTTCACTGAGAAGAAAACCTGGACTAACTGCAAAAGTTCATGTGTATCTAAGCTACAGAATTAGGAGAGAAGTTAGATAACAGAAGTTTACCTAAGATTTTCTCTATAAACAAGATGAAATATTTACCCTATTTCCCCTTTACTTTTTGCTTCTAATGGTAAGTAATTATTTATTCCTTCAAGAAGTATGCTGAGTCTGGTTATTCAGTTTTCATAGAATCCCTGCACAGCTGCAGGGGAAGATGCACTATGTTGTCTAAGGCTTTATTCAAATGTTTCTAAATATTAAAAAAAAGGTAATTGAAAGTTAATGGCTCAGATTGTTTTCTGGTAACTCTTGGCTTCGCCGTGTCCTGACCAAATTCAGCAGTTGAAAACAGGGCTCAGAGATAACTGCAACTTCTGACATCAGCTCAGACTCTTTCTTCATTATTCTCAGAGAGTAGTTAGTGTTGATAGATATAAATAATCTTAACTGTTTCAATTATGTGAGCAGGGAAATCTATATCCAATGCTTCCTTCCATATTTACAGATGACATCAAGTAGCAGAAAAGCTTTCTAATGATCAATAAAGCTCATTTAAACTTGCTGATTACATTTACACATTTACCCATCAAAGAGGTTTAAAATAAATATCTTAGCTCAAGCTTCTAAATTCATTCAAAATAATTCTTTCTGCTCAAGAAGATATTAGAAGTCCTATTATTGTAATGCTTGGATATATTACTGAATTCATGGTCAGTGAATAAATCATTGAAGAATTGAAGGAGATGTAGATCATTGTAGTGGACATGTCATTTAATATGAATTAAAAAGCCTGTGCATGTGTTCACCCTTTCATCAGACATAATTGTTGATGGAAAAATATAGATTTTACACTAAAATGGTGTAAAAATCTGAATATCCAGCAGTTTTTAAATGTTTTCCATATATTTAAAACTTTAACCTTAATAATTTTGCGTATATCTGAACATACTGATGACAATCTCTCTTTTTCAGCTAGCCATATTAAAATTTTCTAATATTGACCAGTTTCTCAGCATCAAGTACATCTATGCTTTTCCATCATATTTCACCAGATTTTTTCAGAAGTTACTGTGGTGAATCAACTATTGGAACAGAAGAGGCAGCAGATGACCAACAACTGTCATAACTTATGGAGGCCTGGGAGTTACCACAAGTTTTCTCATTCTATCCATGAGGTCCTGTATAATCCACCATGACTGTAGTATTTCTGAAAGAGATCCCGCTATTTTGCCACTCTCTTTCCTTCAGTTCTGCAACTTACATGGAAATAAAATGAGATTTGTGAAGACATCCTCAGAAATAGCTTTTCATCTCTTTCTGCAACATCTTAGCTGGAGAAACCATTTTATTGGAGGAGATAAGGCTGTCAGAAGTTTTAGGACTGGGGATGCAGATATAACCACTTACGCACAAAGTCTCACTCTTGGGTTAAAGTATCTCCAAGTCCTTGTGTATTTTTAAGTACTGCTCACAAGTGGAGTGCATTATCTCAAGTGAAACATCTCTTGTCCTTTTGAATATACAGTGGCAAAAAGAAAAAGAATAGGGATAGAGTACTTTTTCTCTCTAAAGGTGTGCAACTGATGTAACTCTTCTGAGTTAGAAAAGCATTCTTCTTCAACTGCCAAAAAAGTTACCAAACAAAATCTTTACAAAATCTGTTAAAATTTTGTCCTAGAAGTAAAAGAAAATATATTGCTTTAATTGTGACTCTGTTGAGGGAAAATGCATGATATTCTTCTTGTTGGTAAACCGATGCATTTTGTGGCCAGTATCAGTCAGTTTTCCAGAGCTGTTTATCACAGGTGTCCATGTTCCAGCAGGCCTCCATACCAAATATAACATAATATTGTGTAATTCATGTAAAGTAAAAGTAATTTTCTACCTTTACCATACTCCCATTTTCTTTTCCATTCTACTTCTCCATGGAAAGAGAGCTAGAATGAATCAATCCTGGCAGTACCTCTTTTACTTACACAGAGATCAATGCTAGTCATTTTCAATTTCTTTAAAATAAGGATTACTACTTATTCTGCAAACACAAAGCCCTGAAAATCAAGCCTAAGTTGTTTGTGTCACACTGCAGTCACAGTAAATTGCAGGTCCACCATCCCAAATCACACTAATCTCTTTTATATTTAGAAGACACATACTTTTCTGCAGCTGCATATTTCATAAGGAAATAATAAATGTACTAAAGTAACTAATCTCAAACAGATGTATTGATTTGCAGTGTTTTATTTTTGTTGATTTTTTTGGACCAGCCTATAGTTAGCAGCTTTACAGGGCAATCATACTTTTCCTCAGAAAAAATATCAACTACACCCTTTTCATCTCTTAGAACACCCTTATCAGACAGCCTACTCATCAATGGGCTCAGGGAACTACAGTCCTCTCAGATTCTGTTGTTCAGTTCTTTGGTTCTGTTCTGTTGCTCTCTTATGACTGAAAAGTCAGAGCCAAAACCAGACAAAAGAGACTGAACAAACTTTGCAGACATGCATAGAAAATTAGTAATTTCTTAGTGGGAAATGGAATAGAAGGTGCTCCCTTCATTTACTACATCAACTTAAAAATAAATCACACCTAGCAGTAGGGAAGAACTCAGGACTAAGCTGTAATCAGATAGCAAGGAGAGAAAGGGCAAGAGTTAAGAAAGGAGCTAGAATTCTTGAAGGTTGGAGTCCAAATTTCCTGCTTGACTTTTCATAAACAAGTAATTTACCATGGATGATGTAGCTTTTGGTTGACAAGATGTCTAAGACAAAAAAGTTTAACTTGGCTTTAAGTTTTCTATGCACCTATAGGTAAACACCAAATGCTCATAAAAATATCCTGATTCTGCTTTCTCATCTTGAAGATTTTTACATTGTACATTCAAGGAGTATATTCACTAAAAGACCCTGTAGCACCATTAGTTCCTATCAAGCACTTACACCTTCCAAAACAGAAGTGGCTGCATTTCAGCATTAAGTAAACAGTTTTATAGTTTATATATGAGAATCCCAGGGAACATTTCAAGGCTGCACTGGAAATCAATTATATAAGAAGAATTGGGTTAACTCATGTTGTTTGAGGCCAAGCAGAAATGAAGATAAGCTTTTAATTGCTCAAATGCTTTAGAATTCTCTTACGCAGGACTTTTCAGAGCTATTACAACTAAAGAAATATGTAGATCAAATACAGTTTGGTATGTAATTGAGGGGCACTTAAGTAATTTCTGACTCTTGGTGATAATAGCAATTTTTGTCAGAAAATAGACATTTTATCTCTTGTCATGTAGGTTAATATGTCACTTCGATGTCCCATCATCTATAAATTTTGAAGCTTTTTACAATAACTAAAATGCATCACCATCAGGTGCAGGAAGGGTAAAGTATAAAAAAGTAATTTTCTGACCCAATGCCTGTCCAAGCCAGTGGTAGTTTCCTCCAGTGACTCAGGTGGGCAGTGAACTAGACAAAAAATATTTGCTCAAAGTAATTTAATTATATTCAATGGCAAATGGAGTTACTAGCATTTTGTTATTGCAATTTTCATGTTCTGTCTGTGGGATAACACTGTCTGTTGCCTACTGAGGAAAAAAAATGAGTTTGGAAAAAATATATGCAAAAAATATTCAAAAACTATAGAAGTTTTCTACATGTATACATGGAAAATTCTTTTGGCATTGGATTGCATTCTGACTTTAATAATTTTTCTAACAACTCAAACATTAGAATCTGCTGCACATTGAAATCATCAGTAGGTAAGAGGGCAAAGAAATACTTCTTCTTCTTCTTCTTCACAACTATCCATTTAGAACTACATTTCTGCCACTGTTTTTCCTAAAATATTCATTCTGAGATTGATGAGTACATTTTTATCAATTGTCAGAGGTGTCTATGGAGATTTTTTAAGGGGCTCTGGCAATTCCTTCAAGCGAAGCAAACAAAAGTTTCAGTGAAGAGGCTGACACTTTAGAACTTAGCAGGGATATGGAGTATAGTGTACCAAAATGTACAGCTTTATTTTGAAAACTTTAAATGGAGAAACCTATTTAATTTCCATTTTTGTCCAACTTGAATATAAGCCAGAGAGACAGTTTGCAGAAGTTCAGGTTATTGGTACTTGTAGTGATTTACTTTTCTTCCTAATGTTGGAGTATATCTGTCCCTCCTGGACTTAAAAACAATTAAGAATTTAAAAAGCACAGCTTACAAAATAGACTAACTTTTCAAGACAACTTTGTGGAAAAAAACCAATTTATTTAAGTTACATTCTAAAAACAAAATGCTACTTTGCTTATTTTCATAAGTGGTCTGTTACATACAGTTTTCAAGTTCACTTGCCATAGCTCTGCAAAACACCATGGAATTTGGACTCCATATGCAGACACAGCATAGTCTCCTAACCTGGACAAGTAGTGTTGTGATCTGTGCTCCTGACAAGAAAAGCAGGTGCATAGAATAACTGTGAAAATCAGATTCTTGACTTGAATGAGCATCCTTAAATGAAACACCAATACCTATGGCAAAACAAACTCATCTGTTCTCTCTTTGTTTTCCAGAAACACTTGCAGGGCAGGGTGTCCCACCAACTGCAAAGAGGTGCACAACACTAACAACAATGGAATTGAGACTGAATAATCCATATTAAGAAAATACATTGGAAAATGTGAAAATTTTCACTTTATTTATTTCTATTTTTGTATATTTATTTTATGTTTCCTATGATATTTTCAATTGGAAATACTTCAGTGACTATTCTGACCTTGCTTTTGACATTGATTTAGCTGTTGATGGACTACCTGCAATTATGGAGGAAGTACAGCGGGAGAAGTAATTCAGCTCTTGAGGTGGGACTGAGTTTTGTCCTCTCAAATGAATTTTAAATTAATCTCTTGTCACACACCAAGAAATAATTTCAAACAACAGGCCTTCCAGATATAGCTATTGAATTGCTGTCAAAGCCTATTAAACCATGTACTCAAAGATCCCACTACAGATATTTTAGTGAATTTATTTCTTGGGGAAGAAAAGGAATTGAAAATTCCACTGAGGAAGTGTCCACTCCGATTATAGATTTTCTGTCAGGGCAAATAATTTCAATATGCAATTAAAATATATGGTTAAAATTTAC
Organism: Eopsaltria australis; assembly: GCA_034509425.1. Taxonomy (NCBI): domain Eukaryota; kingdom Metazoa; phylum Chordata; class Aves; order Passeriformes; family Petroicidae; genus Eopsaltria; species Eopsaltria australis. The sequence goes on from JAVTVJ010000056.1 coordinate 1,983,605, forward strand.
CATGTTTTTCTCCTCTTCTTGGACTTGAAAACCAGTATGTTATTGCAGTATGGGAGGTTGATATAGTTATAATTTTTTTATTTTGTCATTAATATTAGCATAAAGGAAAAAATGGTTTCTTTAAAATGGACTAGTACCGTGTAAGTAGCCCGGGAGTAACATAAAGAGTAGGTCCTAGCTTCAAAACAATATGAAAACAATTAAGCCAATATGGACCAGGCTCATTGATAGAAATTATTTGTGGAAGTTTAGCACCTTGCCTGTCCCCAGGTTTTTGATGCATTTAATAATTCTCTAAATCACTAGGGTTTTTAAATTAAAAAGTAAACATTAAATCTACATTTTCAATGTAGAATCAGGGAGTGGCCTGGGTTAGACATAGCAAAAACTATTATAACTACTGTATTTTAAAAACTTATGAATGCTCAATTAAGAATAAGAATGCATACATAAGAATGAATGGAATTACGAGGAAAAAATTAAACAGCTAATGTGTATTATATTTTTGCAAGAAACTGGGATTCTTACAAAACATCACAGACATATCATGTAGAGAAAGGTAGATGGAACACACAGAGAATTACAAAACACCTCACTAAGCTAGGTAAAGGCATCTCAAGTCTGTACATCCTGATTTTGTTGAATTCTTGCTTTGAAGATCTCTATAGGTACTCACAGAAATATTGAGAGGTGTGTATAAATACATACATGAAATAGAAAACTAAGAATTAAATAGATTATTACAATAACAATTAATTACTCCTAACAGCCCATCTAACTGGGGCAAAGTTAGCTTATTATACAGTTAGCCTCTGCATGATTTCTCTGGAAGTATTTATAACCAGTTAAACATCATTGCTCTTAAAATAGAGTAAAATCAGAGAAGTGATTTTTATCCTTTCTGGCTGCCAGCTGGTTATCTGGTTTTCCATCCCAAATACAGGTTGCAGTTAATCCTTTCTTTTGTCTTGACATAGACTCAAAGCTTTCTAATTTTGTGACTACAGCATTGACCATAGTTATTTCCCCATTATTCCTTGAAAGATTTTGTTTTGGTTTTTTTTAATGTTGAATGTGTAGCACTTTTTTTTCCAAGAGATAGAGGTCAGAAGGGTCTGATAGCTTTGTCTAATAGCCCAGGTTGATCTGCGTTATAAGGTATTTTATTGGTGCGCTGCTTGGGTGCCCACCCGGACTCCGGCAACCGCAGGCTGACACGACCTGGAGTGCCCCTGACCCTTTGAGGGGATGGGACTCTCTGGAGGGTTCAAATATGACCCTGCCAGTGGGCTGCTCGCTTGGCAGTTGGTGCTCCAAGAGCAGGGGTAAGCGCAGCTGACCGCTGAAGAAAGGCGAGAGGGACTCTGGTATGGGTATTCTGTGCAGGTTTATTGAGGAGCCTAGCACAGAGGGAACCCAGGGACCAAGAGCCCCAAGCACCCCCTGACATGAGCTTATAAGGGAGAACAAGAACCAATCAAACGAGGATCCAGGGGCAGAGTTAGGGAGGGACCAGGGCAAGCGGTCCAATAGGGAGAGAGAGGGGGAGGAGTTAGAGGGAAGCAACAAATCAGCAACCGAGTGAAGAGGAACTTTCTAGAACAGGAGGGGTAACTGACAAACTGAGCGACCAATGGGAGAGACTTAAGCATAACCACCAAAGCCTGGGCTAAACCACTGTCTCCTCCATCCCCAGGGGGAGTTCTCTGGTCCCAGGAGCCCTCCACCAGGGCCCCCCATCCTCTTTGGGATCTTCCGAGGCCTTTGGGCCTTCAATGCAGCGACTCGCAACCGCAACAGTATTTGTCTAAAAAAAGGAAATTTTTAGCTATTCTGAACTCTTTCACCATATATCAATACTCCATCTAGTTTGCCTCCTTTGAAGTAGATTCTATACTTTTAATACATGAAGTTTTATTCTTACTTCCCCGGTGGTTTTCAAAGTTGTTCTTAAAAAAAAAAAAAGTTTTCTTATAGAAACCTTATAGAAGTGCCTAGCTCAGGTCAGCAAAACCTAATGGACTCCGGAGAATACATCGTATGAAAGTCAATGGGATTTGGACTGCATCTATATTTCAGACTGCAAGGACAGGGAGAAGAAAAGCTACTATAATGTATATTTGTGATTTTACTGTAAAGTATTAGTCAAGGTTAATAGGTAACAATTAAGCTTAACTCCATCTTTCTCCCCTGTTGGACTTCTAGACTTGGAAAATAACTGAGTCAGCCTCATTTCCTTCAGCTGCTGAAGTCCAGATTTGATTAGTATGGTTAAAGCAATCAGTCCCTGTAGAGGCACACTGAAGTCAACAAATGCCGGGAGATCTATACTTAAAATAGTTACTAGATTTTGAATACCAGACAATGGATGTTTTACTAATAAAAGTGCTTTTATAATCCATCTTTCCCTGCATGAAACATGGATTGACCTGGTTTTGCTTATACGTAATTTTCTGTGTCTGACTGTAGAGAAGTAAGATAGAATTTTAAAAAGTGGAACAGACACATTGTGGGCTAAACTTCATCAGCAAAAGAAATTATGCCATTAGCCACTATTAGTGCATTTTCCGTTTTTTCTGACATAATCATGCTCTCTAACTGATGAGAGGAAAACTAAAACCGACATGTTTTCTCTCTCTTTTTGGAGCAGTTATTTTCAATGATCAAATCAAACTGCCACTGGAAGAGTTGATGGCTTTGTTTAACTAATGATCTCAGAAAAAAGGTATTTGACACCCCCTCCTAAGCAGTTACTTTTAGATATGAAGTAATCCTGAGGGAAAGGACCAAAAAAAAAAAAAAAAAACAAAAAAACAAACAAAATAAAACAATACCAAAGCAAAAGACAGCTCAGGAGTCAGTATAAAACTTAAGACAATGTATCTTTTTCCTCTGTATAAGTCTCTCACAGGTGTCTGTATTACATAATTTTCCCATAAAAATTAAAGTACTTCATCTCAGAGGTAATATTACTGTCAGAAAGTTACAAAGTATAAACATTTCAGGACTGGAGGCTATACTGGATCTCATCTGCAACCTAACCTTGTTCATGGTGATCGACTAATCAAAACATGGAAGACTTCAGATAGATTTCTGTACCTCTGCCTTCTGCAACTGCAGAAAATGTCTAAACTGCATAAAATGCACATCTAAATATAGATAGGGAAATATATACTCACTAGTTCATAAAAATTTGCAAGTTCTGCTTCTCTAGCTTTAAGATTGAAGAGCCTGGAAATTCCATAAATAGCATGAAGAATTTACATATCAGGAGATTCAACACTTAAGAAGCTGTAAGAAGTTGTAAACTCCATAAACTGAAGTGACATAATGGGAGAGAGGAATAGAGTGAGAGAAAGAAGGAAGGAGGGGAAGGAGGAAAGCATGGCATAAGGGGACAGAGGGAAGGTGGCAGGGGGAGGAAGAAAGGAGAGAAATAACACAACCTTTGTTTTGCAGAGCTGAAATTACATATATTTTAATATTATATCTGTACCACTTTTTCCTCTTTGATTTTCTTGCTTTTATTGGTAATGCTGAAGGAAGATGAGAATTGTCTCACAGATTCCTCACTGCCACTAATAAAATATCTTCTCTGAACATGAATGGTTTCTGGACCTTCTAAATAATCTTCTCATCATATAATCCGCTTACTACTCTTCCTGAAAAGCAGTCTGGACTAGAAGAAACAGCAACATTAGTGGAGTTGAAATAATGAAAGGAAGAAATATTTTATTAATTATTATTAAAAAAATTATGTAGCCTACTTCTGAACAGTTTAAATACCTTTGAAGATAATAGAGACATGTTTAGCATGTATAGGATTGTGAAGGTTTCAAAGAAGGAACCTGAAATATTTTAAATTATATTTCTCTAAAATACAAATCAAATTTAAACCAACTGAAGGATTGTTCTAGTGTTAACTTTCCTTACTTCAGAAGAAAAGACCCCCAATGTCAGATAAGAAATGATGTCCATAGTAGGACTTGGATGGAACCGACACAGTGGGTGCTGGTGGTGTTACCTGAACTCCACTTGATGCCTCATTCAAATTTGAAACTTTCAGTCTGCTTTGTGAGTTCTGATTCTGCAACACTTTCAGTTTCCCACAACTGAGAAATTTATCATCATATTCCTTTATTCTGTGATAAAGAAGTTAGGTTTTTCTCATTTCTTCTGGATTTGATAGCCTGGACATCAGAGAGACAGGGATAGAAGACTTCAATGCATAAGTGGGGCACTGTGTACCCTAATGCCATCAGGGTACGAGGGGGAAGACCCCCCCTTCATTTCTGGAATGACAGAAGGATCCCAACAAATTGTTGTATTGGAGGCTGAGACGAGCTTAACAAGGAAAAAGTGGCAGAAACATCCTCTTGTGACTGGCCTGAAGGCTGCTGTATCCTTTCCAATGACTAGCTAAGAATAGGGTACTCCAAGGATCCAAAGGGGTACAGGTGTCATGCCTGTTGAGGAACAGCAGATCCCAATTCTTACTGTGACAGAGCCCTAGTGGCAATATTGCAATATCCCTGGTTCCCATGACCTGACTTGTCAGCTGGAGAGCCAAGAAGGGAACAAGCAGACTCAATCACTCTTTGGTAATCCCATCTGATGAGTGCAAAATCTGGTGAAAGCTAACAGTGGACTCTCATGGTACGAATTAAACCACGTGGCCATTGAGTGCTGTTGTACTGAACATGCTAGAACTCCAGTGTGAAATGGAGTCTGAGGCAGTAAAGTGATATGCCCCAACTGATATTCCTTGTGCGTTTTTTCCAATTTTTTTTCAATTCAGTTTGCCTTCATGTGTACGGATGTTCAATACACCTGGAATTAGCTTCCCAATTTCTAGAAGACCAGCCTTACCATTTGTCATGGGCTGATCCTGACTATACTGGAACAACACAAAGGCCCTCATCACCTGTAATACATTGATGCCATTCTGTGGGCAAAGCAGTAAAGGAAATGTTTGAGAAAGGTCAAATAACAACTCAAATTCTTTTTAAAGCTGATTTAGCCATGAAAACCCCCATATGGGGTCAAACGACCTGCACAGGAGATCCAGTTCTTGAGTATGAAATGGCAATAGAAGTGTAACTACATGCCACTAGATGTGACCCATAAGAGAACAACTCCCTTCTACATTTGTATCCAAAACTACAGATTGAGCAAGTAGCACTGATCACACTGCAGGCTTAAATGGAGAACTACGACTACCCAGGAGTTGTGGAAGAGTTCATGGACTGGCCAGAAGGCAGCCATTTTGGAGCATCACCTGAGGAGCTGAATCTTGCCCTAGAGGCCCCACCATTTCATGAATCACCAGAAAATTAAAAGCAATAATTTCTGCTTACTGATGCATCTTGTTGTTTTCTGCAAACCCATAAGAAGAGTAAAGCTGTTGTGTGGAGTCAAACATAAGCAGTCACTGTATCTCCTGAAGGAAAACACAAATTCAGTCAGTCTACAGAAGAAGAAGGAGGTGGATTTTTCTGGCTTCAAAGGGGCTCATTTCCTGTAGACTGGATGGGCATCGGTCCATTTATGGAAGTTGCTAAGTGATTGCTTTTCCACCACTTGTTTTTTTCTTCTTTTCTTCACCTTTTAAACTGTCCTTGTCACCTATTAAAGTGCTTTTAGACAAGTTTTCTCACTTTTACATTTTCATATTCTCTTTGCTAGTTGAGGTGGGGACAGGAGGTGGGGTGCAGGTGTGTGGGTGATGTTCGGGGTCACCCACATCACAAAGATCATACATCCTTGTAAAGGACAATAATTTTCATGTTTGTGCTCCCTTCGGAACATGGAAAGATGGAAAAGGATGGAGCTATATTTTGTGTCTTAAGATGTGTGGATGGATCCAGAGTTACAGTTCTTAGTGGCACCATTCCATCCTTTATTTTTGTTCCCCAGTTTTTCAGAAAGGCTACAGCATATCTTGGTGTTTGGCGCTTGTGACTTAGAATATAATTTCTTTCAATGGATGCCTCACTACCTGTGATTCTGGAAGAAGGAGTGCAGATGCTTCGCACAAGTTTAGATTCCTTGATACAAGGTAGATGTTGCAGCCTTGCAGCCTCTTCTGACTCTGGCCCAGCAGTTTCTGTTTAAATGGATGCAGACTTCACAGACAGTCAGGCAACACTACAAAATAGAAAGACATTTTGCAATCTTATGAGGATTTTTCAATCAGGATCAAAGTATTAAAGAAGAAACAAAATTAACAAAATATAACTGAGCTGCATAATTTATTGCAAGGACATGAATTAAAGGTCTGGTTTAAGACATGGAAACACCCGGTTCAGGACTAGCCTCTGCCATACAACTGCAATTTATTTTAAGCAAAACATCGTTTCCTGTGCTGGAAGCTTGATGAAAACAGTCTCAACATTACCAGAGCCTGCAATTCATAATTTTTACCAATCTATTCACAATGTGTTAATCTTAGGAAGCCTAAAAGAAGAGGGGAAAAACAATAATCCATTTTGACAGATGGTAGTCAAATATTTGACTTTTTTTCTTAGTATCTATTTTCCTTTTACTTCTACATTTTTAATTGCCAAAGACCAGTTGGAAAAAGACCTGCAAAATTACTTCCCATGGAAGGGTGAATAAAAGGATAATACAGAAAAGTACTGATTTCAGGCATTAGGATATTCAAGACTGGTGTGACAAAACTTACTAATGAAAACAGCAATATACATACCTCTTTTAGATGTAGTCTCTAAAGACTTTTTCAGAATACGTGTTTAACTTTCCTTTGAGAAATACTACAGGTTACAGATCTTGAATAGGTTTTCAGATTTACTGATTGAGATTTGTCCCATTGTTGGATTTGAATTTGAAGTTACTTGATAGCTTAGAATAGAGCGTATTTCACAATGCTCTTTGGGCAAATACAACATGATCTGCTTTACTGAAAGTTAATTGTGAAGTCTTCTCAGCTAAAATTACTTGAGTCTCTTCCAGTAGAATCTTTTCGCTGAATTACTAAAAGCTCAAGAATGAAAATGTTTTTTTAATAACTATTTGTTGACAAATAGGTTCAACAGCATTCTTCCCATCACCATGCCTAAGAGAATAGTTTTTGCTGCTTCTAACTATGTATATCAAATTGTGAGCATGTCACTGCACCTTTAAGGTAGACTGCCTGCTTTGGGGGATTAACATATAGCCCTGGGTAATACCAAGCTGCAGCTGCCTGAAACTGGCCTGAGTTTAAATGAATACTATGATAAAAAATAAATGAACATTTTAAAATTATCTTTAAAAGACACTGCCAAAATTAGAAGCAATTAAGGAAAGAAAAAAAATGCTTGGAACAGTAGAAACAGGAAAGAAATGCCCTGTAAACAAAAATACTATTTAGAAGAGGGCTCTTTTGGTACCTGACATGTGCTGTTGCAGCTACCAGCAGCTGAACTCTTCATGTCCTGCAGGCAAAGTTCTGGGACTGTGACCAGCACATCTTTGCCATTGGAAGACAAAAAGGGGGAGAAAGGGGAAGTGAAGCCCTGAGATGAAATGAAGTCTGCCCATAGCTGACAGAAGAGTCAGCTGCCTCTCCCAGGCTTTGGCATAGATGAGGCAAGTGGGAAAAGCTGTTGCCCTTTTGGCACCCGGCCTTGGCAAGCTGCTGTGCTAAGGAACAGATGACTGCCTGAAGCTGGCCCTGCTGTTTGGCTGTTTGCACTCTTTGTGTGTTCTCTACTGCAGAAAGTTCAGGGCAAGAGAATCAGACCAATTTACAGTGACACATTGATAGAATTTGCAAACAGCTCTTTAGCAGTGACTGAACTCCCATTTCATTGATATCAGTGTAAGTTTTACAGATAATTTCAATTGAAGAGCCAAGCCATTGCTGAGCACTTTGGAGAGCCCAACTTTAATACATGGGTCTTAATTAATAAGGTAAAAGACAATTCATACGATCTGAGGACTTTAGCCAAACAATGAACTGAGTTTCATGGGGAACTTTTGGGGAAGCTTTGATTGAACGAGGTCATGAATTAAGTGATATTAATTCAGTCTATTGCTGTAGTGGTGATTCATATGCAAATGCTCTGTGTGGTGTTTTTAAGTGAAACCCAAACTGAATTAGTAAGTGAAAGCTGATTTTTACTGTATTTATTTTTTTGAAGATGTCAAAGTAAAATTACAAGGAGTGTACTCATATGAGGAAAACCTGAGTTTTTTTGCAGGTGCCCTCATAAACTAATTTCTTCACAGTTTTCATATTAAGTAATTATTAAAAACTGAAAAGCAATCAAAAAGTATACTTTAACTGAAGCCGAATTTCAGCTTCATTAAATAAGGAGAATCTGAGAGCAAAGGGTAGATAAGAAAATTTTCTTTTGTACTCCCTTTTTATTTTACTTAGCTGGTCTCAGTTTTAGCTTCGGAAATATGAAAATAATATATAATTTGTCAAGACCTAGACATTCCATATACAGCCAAGACGTACAACCAACCCCTGAAATAATAATTTGCACTGCAGTTACATAACCAAGAGCACCTGAAACTGGGAGAAAATATTACACTACAAACCCAGACAGAGAGGAGTGACATTTCCTAGAAAGAAGAGTCCAGTCTTGGCAAATTACAACTGTGCATCTCTAGTACTGTTCGAAGCAGCCAGAGCAAGCTGTGTTACTTTTTTAGCTCAAAAGTGCAACTTGACCCTTGACACATATTACATGGCCTATCTTCAGGTTTTAGTAGGTGTTGTGCTTATTTTTCAGCTACACGTCAGAGATTCCTTTATGACTGTCCTGGCTTCCTCTGATACCTATATTTTTTATTTTCTTTAAACAGCAGTATCACTTCAGGTATAAGCCTGAAGAATATTCTTTTTGTCAGTGTTTCTGAATTCTGTAGCTCATCACAGAGGGTTGGGTCATCATACAACCTCTTTCGTGAAGGTTTTCCAATGAGAATGTTGCTGCAGAGAATTCCTGATTCTTCTCCCAGGATCAGAGAATTTCTGAAAGTTTCCTCCTTACAGTTAATTTAATTTTGTTTCCCAGGATTTGGTTTTTAAATTTTCATTATTCTGCCAATTTCTTTGTTAAAAATTTCACATATTGCATAGGTGTCTATCTATTAAGTCAAAACTTGTACTTTTCTCAAGTGGAAAAGCAAAAATCAGAAAAACTAAAACTCAAAGCTGTCCTTGCTGTGAATGCTGGGGTCAGTCTTCAGTTCACAGAGGCCACTGTAAACACTTTTATATCGCAGATGATTGATCTGTACATTGACATCTACTTCTACTGCCGTTCTAGTTCTTCATTTCAAAACTAATAGGAATCTCCTACAGCCTTGTTCTCTCTGTCCCTGTACTACTTGATTTGCCTCACAATAATGATTTCATTCTTTTTCAGTAAATACTTTCAGAACAGGCCCCTGCTCTAAAGTACGAAACCAGATGCACCTGCTACAAGCCATTCTCCCCTTTCAACTTATTCTTCACAGCTAAGGTCTCCAAACCCTATTCATTCTATGGAATATACCCAGTGCCTAAACAACCCTTTAAATTAAAACATTAAGCATGAGTGTGTCAACCACATAAAAGAACGCATTTCTGTATCAAATTCAAGTTTAGTTATTTCTTAAATATAAGGGAAAAAACCCCCAAAACTACTTATGTGCCATAAGCAAAGCAGCCCTGTTCAGGGATCCCATAAAGAATGGGCTCATGTTCCGTTTAATTATCTCTCAGTAGTGTTCTTTCATTCTTTGTCATGTAGCAACAAATTAGAGTTTATTGAAAATAGATGATGTCATGCAGGGCAGATCTGCAGAGCTGTGTGCAGTAGTCAAGAGCGTGTCTGCGTTATTTTTGTTCTCCACACACAGCCCCAGCAATGCTCTGGGGATTAGAAGTGAAGGGCAGCTGCCCTTCCTGCTCTCAGTCCTCTTCACACCTGTTCCTGTACCTAAATACAGGATCATCACCTCTCTCAAATTGTTTCATTTCTTCAGTGTTCTCAGGCACCCAGTCTTTTAACAAAGACAGCTCTGCAGCGTATAATACATGACTGCCATTCCTGCCTGCACCCACAGATGCCTTCTGTCCCTTGTAATTTTCTCTTACCCTAGGGTATTTCTACCCATTCATTACCATATTTTACATGGAGATACACAGCCCTCCCTTGCCCACTCTTTCCCAAGCTGTTTTCCTTTCCTGTTTGTGAGTGAAATAGAATTCATTGCAGTTGCTGTTGCTTCATGGAGAACTTTGGTGATCTAGACCTCATTTGTGGTCATGGTCAACTTAAGAAATCCCACCTCTACAACTGAATGAGAAAAGGCCACTAAAAAGACATATTTAGGTGTTTACAGATGGCTGTAAATTTCCTGGGCACAAAGGAATATTTGGCTTTTGCTAGTGTGAGGTATTCAAAATCTCAGTGTTTACCTTCATGTTTAGGTGCTCACACCCCTACATGTCTTGTGGTATGTAATAGAAAAAACTGTGCCATCCAGGCTCCACTTCCACATGAATCTCCATAGATTCATACAGAAAGCAAGCAGTGAGACTGGATTTAGGAGAGAGGACAAAAAGTTATGATGTTTTATAATTGCTGGAGAGAGTGTAACAAATAAGTCCGCATTTTCTATGCCATAAACATACATTCCTCTAATGCAACAGAGGAAAAGTAGCTCTCACAAACAGTTATTTCTGCACTTTTCTAAAACTAAAAGCAGTTTTATATTTTAATTCTATCAAATACTACATTAATTTCAGCATCTATTAATCAATGGAAATTATCAAAAAGGTTTTTTCATCTCCAGTGCTCAATTTTATTTGTGAGTACTTTTGGAAGAAAAATAAAGTCATATGTTAATTGCTAATAAATCTCAGATGTTTACATCGTGCTACACCATACAACTCTATTAAGCTGATTGGCAATATACAGTCTTTAAAGCATAAGGTGTGCCATAAAAACGTGTAATTTATATTACAATGCTATAGTAGTTATTGTTAGAAGTTGACAATGCAAAGAGGCCTCAGTTTTACCTGCAGCCTTTGCTCACGTATAAGTTTAAGAAGAAGTGTCCTCCTATGACTGGAAATCTGTCATGCTTGATTTCTGTTGAAGATCTGAGAGTGAGAAAGCAGGGAGTGGAAGTACTTATCAAAGGAAGCTTTGCATTCTCTATAGCATTTAGTAAGAGAACAACATGATCCATTATTGGTTCTAACACCTTAAATTAGTCCAAATTTCTATATTAGGCAACACTAAAATTGGTATTTAGTAGTTATGTTAATGCTTCAAATTCAGTGAGAAGTTTCAATATTTTAAGGGAGCCAAGTCTATCTGCCTGACATCCCTGCATAATAGGGTAATCCCAATGTTTGTCCCAGGAGGGGCTGCAGTCAAGAGCAAGGATGGGCTCACCCTCACCATTCATGTGACAGCTTCATCTGAAGACAAACCCTGGATCATCTATCCTCCAGGGATAAACTTTTGCAAATCTTTATGGTAGGGGATATCTCAGAATAGGAGGGAAGGGACAGAGGACAACATTTGGCACTAATGATCTTCAGGCTGTCCTATCAGGAAGATCTGTAGGCGAGTTGAAGATATTTGGAATTTCCAGTATAGCCCCAGCATGACATCTTCTGTAGGGCGCCTTAGTGACAGTCTCTGACAACTGCATCTGACATAAATCCTGTGAGAATTGTTCATCGAGTAGCTATTGGAAGAAAAAACCCCAAAGAAACACAAACACCCTCTCAGGGATACAAGAGATATATTGGAATAAGAACATAAAAGGCATGCTGTTGGAAAAGTTTATACTGTTAGAACCAAAGATAGTAAAGCACAGTTACAAAAACATAATAGCTCCTCTCTGTCAGGTGAAAGAGATTGAATGAAACCCTAGAACAGATGTAATGCTGTCATCCTATTGATTGCAGAGAAGATCGTGCTGGTCCCTCCTCTGAAGGCACATTGAGTTGAGCACAGCATTGTCCTAATGTGGCTGTTGGGTTGCTGACGAGACCTCAAGGAAGGTCTTACTGGAAAACAGGCAGAACAGGAGTGTGTCTGCAGGTGCTTGAACACCTATAAACACACATAAAGCTACCCCTGCATTCCCCTTCTATATAAACCATCTCTCCCTGAGCTTCACTTTACTCATTTTCAAAATTTAAGACCATCTAAATGTAATTAAAAAGTCCAAATTAATGAGTAGTAACAAACAATGCGTAATTTTTCTTTTACTGAGCAGCATTACAGTACAGTGTGTACTCAACAGAAGGGGCAGGCAGTGAAATATGATGCTAGACTAAAAGGAAATCAGAGAGTTCACTGCAGTAATATGTCACTAGTAGTAATTGTGCCATAAAATGAAAGTGTTTATTTTTAGTTTGATTCTTTTATTAAAATAAATCCTGTTGAGGGAATTTAACTACAAAAGTTATTTTTATATGTGTGCAGCAAATTTTTCTAATTCTGCAGCTACTCCTGGGAAAACTAGCTACCACTGAAATGTAATGATATTTCTGTAAAAACAAGATTTATGTTATTTTACTAAAAAATACCTCATTGCTGACATTTTAATTATGCAATTCCTTCTTAGACTTCTAATTTCAATGCTGTTTCTATATTTCAATGGGAAATTGTTATGGTACTTCTGAAGACAACAATAATAAATATATTTGGTGATCACACAAAACAGGTCTACATATTCTGAGTAGAGTGGTAATACGTGAACCAGTGCATAGAATAGATATGGAAATATTGTGAAAATTGCCTGTCTGGATAATACTGACAAAATACAAATTTTGACTGTAGAGAAATTGCTTCCCACAGGGGAGATCAGGAATAGCTTTTTAGTTTAGAAACTGAGTGAAGGTATCAGGTACTGTGCAGGTGGTTTTGCTAAACCCTTAAAATAGACAATGAGGTTCTTCAAGCTCTGGGTGCCAGATTTTTTCCGTGTAAAGGGCAAACTTTCCCAGCTGGAAAACACAAAAGGAAGCTCTTTGAGAGCAATATTCTCCATGGGCAATAACAGAGAACTTCTGAGCCTAGGTAGTAATTAACAAGTCCCACTGCATGCTTCTACAATAGGAGCTTTCATTGCCTACAGATCACTGAAATGTCTGGATATGCAAATTGTGCTCAATCTGGGACCTCCAAAATAACTTCAATGTGGTCTTGCAAAACACTGAAATGATTAAACTGTATTTCCACGAAGTAATGGCAAGTATAAACCAACATTTTTTTAATGAAAAAAAGGAAAATTTCTGAAGTGAAAACCCACCCCCCAAACCAAACCACCAGAAAATAGGAGTTGGAAAAGAGTGCCTTCATTTTCCCTTACTCATGTACTCATAAAACCCAAAATGTTATTCTGAAGCATTAAATCACTGCATTCAGAGCATTTTCTCTCACTTTTTTTTTCCTGCATAGATTCATTCCTTCATTCTATTTAGTAAACAACTTGGGTTTTATTCAAGAAAGCAGCATGTTACTTCTTTATATTCTGTGGGAGTCTTCTTCTTTCCTGTTGCCTTAGACTTATCTACGTACTGCAGAATAGTTTATATATGTTTTTAAAAACATATATAAAGATTAAAAAATTAAGATATATATAGATGCACCTTAAAAAATTTGACTTATTAGATTACTGAGTACAAGTAAGCAGCTGTTCAAGCTTTCCCAAGGGGAGCTCTTTCCTTCTAAACTTCACACCCTTTTCCAGCATCTTCTAAACAAAAACAGCTTAAGGGGAGAGCAGTCAGGGCAATCAGAAACCAGGAGGAGACAAAGGCCAAGGCTGATAACAATGCAAATCGTGCAGCATGCGGAGTGATGAGCAAAAACTTCTGCTGCAGGTGCTGGCAAAGTCCCCACAAGTCTAATGCTCTACCCAAACATTGATTGCCTACATTAGGCAGTGTCCAGGTCAGAGTTTTGTATAATGCTTTTCCCAGCTTTTTCACTTCTGTTATGCATAAATGCGTCTTTATCTTCTGCTGAGTTACTTGTGTATACTCAGCTGGAACTGAATTTATCTTTCTGTGCACTTCATATTAATCATAACTGAATTAAAAACTGAAATGAATATATATGATATATTATAATTTGCATTCAAATGTTTTCAAGTTGCATTGACTTGTAAATCACCACAAAGAAGCAGAAACTATATATCAAAATTTGTGATCCTCTGTTTATAAATAATAGATCTAATCTTAGAGAACATGCAGTAAGCTTCCCCTTCCACAGCAAACATGGATAGAGCAGAATTTAGATTTTTTGGAGAGCTAACATCCTTGCAGATGTTGCAAGCTAGCAAGTCCTAGCAGACTTGTAAATGGCTAAGAGGCCTCAAAGTTTTTGTCAGGTCAAATGACATCTGTACTTTTGTAGTCTGAGTGATAAAGCTTCATTTTTTCTAAATTTGAGGGTGCTAAATTGACTTGATTTTCCTGTACTTCCTAGTGCTTGCTCATCTACCAAAGCAAAAAAATACTGTCATTAATATTCCCTGCCTATGAAACAGCTGTTGGGCTGTGAGAGGGTTATGGAAAAGAGAAGGCAGATGAATCACAGCACATGCAGTTGGTGTCTGAGGATTTGAAAGTCTCTCTGAAACCGTATGATAGCAGGGAATTTGCTTGGGGAAGCTGTGGATGAAAATTGTTTTCTCAGAAAAGTATATGACTGAAATCAAATAAAATGTGATAATCCTGACTGGATTACTCATTTTGTACAAACATCACTATTCCTCTTTGAATTTTTATGAAACAGTAGTCTCTATATTTGCTACAAATTTGTACAGTTCATGCTACAATGTATGGTGCATACCAAAGATGAGGGCTACAGATGCTAAAGGAAACTCAACTAAATTAAACTAAACTAAACTAAACTAAAACAAAAATTAAAATAAAATAAATGCTTTCTGTAAAAATAGAATAAGCAGAACCTGGATCTAAGTTTTTCTTTTGAACATTTTTTGTTCTAAAGGCAGTCCATTTCAGACATTCCTGAAGTTAAGACAAATAATCTGAAACATTACTAGGAAACATTAGTTCTAATATTACATATATTGTCACTGTTACTTATTTTTAATGTATAAACTAATGTAAATGCTATGTTTTAACATTGATGAACATGTTGCATTCAATTCTGTGGCTAGAAAAGTTCTCTTTGGGGAGAAGGGAATGCAATTTGTCATAATCATTGTGATTATGAATGTATTTTCCCAAATTGCAGAATTTTTGGTGGAGTTGTATCATGTTGCAAATTTGTCTCTGGTTTTAAATCTATTCACACCTTACAGATTGCATCAATATTTCTGCCTTCTGTTAGGTTTTTGTTTGGTTGTTTTTTTGCTTACTCCATGGCTAAATTTAGCATAATAATTTTCCAAGGCCTATGATTTTTTTTTAGAATCAATCTAATTTTAGTGTTGATTAAAATGCTAGTCATTGGAAAAAATGTGTTAAATCTTTAACATATGAAGCAGAATGAAGATGAGTAAAAAGGTTGTCTTTCACAGGACAAAAGTAATTTTGTTTTAAATAAAAAAATATTCAAGTAAGAGACTGGGAAACTGTGACTCTATTACCTTTATTAAAGTGCAGCCTTTGTTTATTTATAATTATATTTAATTGCATTTAATCCAATATTACTCTACTTTGTTTTGAGCTCAGGATTGCTTGTAGGATACACTGAAATATCTGAGCTACCGTTGTGGAACAAGTGACAATAATACGTAAAGACACAGCAGACAAGAAATATGTAAGTTATGAGGTGAGTTACTATAGTGTTTGGATGAGAAAGAATGCTGGATGCAGTGTCTCAGTTGGAGAGACTTTCTAAACGCATAATTTTTCATAGGTATGAAAGGGGTTTCATTCTCCAATGTTCTTTATTAGTTGTGAGAATATTCTTTTTCGATCACAAGAAATATGCAAACAGAGTGAGGATCTCACTGGACCTCTCCAGTGCCTCTTTCATATACCACTTGCTTTTGAATAATTGGCAGATGTAGCTACCCTTAAGACTTTAGATACATGACAATATATTTTTTATGGGAAACCTTGGAATTAAAAAATTCTCTCCTCTTTTCCTTTCACTATGGCATATTTATGTTTGAAATAGTTTCCATATTTTCTTAGCAGATTTAAAGTGTTCTTAAAAGTTGAATTTTTTGAAGATAGGTTTTATTATGCAAATAAATTTCCACAAATTTCATGTGTAATGCAAAGATATTTTCTTTCTTTCCCCCATTTTTTTTTTTTTTGAGTGTCTATGTTTCCTCACTGCAGAATTTTCCAAAAAGGAAGGAGAAACTTGAGTTTCACTGTTTAAACTTTGTGACTTCCCTTGCTCTTACAGAAGAAAGCAATTTTATTCAAGGGTGTACTACACTGGAGAAGTACAGAACTAAGGACTGGCATAGAAAATAACTTATCCTTGTAGTTCTAAGTGCGTCCTTGAAACTACTTTCCACAAAAACAAAGCAATGTTTTATGTTCATACCACCTGCATTAAGATACCTCATAGGAACACTGAGGGAAAAAAATTATTATATATGAAGTGAACTCCCATACAAAAGTGCTGAAATCCACTTGAAGTGATTGCAAATGTTTTAATTTTCCTTTTAAAAGAAAACTAACTTATCCTGTTTTACCTAGCTTTCAACACTCTTACCTCTTTTTGAACTCTTACTAGGGTGAATCCTCTGAAAGAAGCGATAGTGAATGTTCACCCAGCTACTATATCAGGAAAAAAGCTGTGATTTCCTAAATTTTATGGCTTTTTAATGCATTTTTATGAGATTTTGTTTTTTAACCAGTAATGTATTATTCAGTATTTCCTATCTACTATTCATTATTATCTTATTAAAATTTTCAGTCTTCATATTAGGGAGCAGAAACAATAAATAAAAAATGCATGTGGGAATCAGAATTCATGTCTGACTGATTAATGAATAATAAAGGAAGGAGGCATCATAAAAATCACCAAGGCCTGTTAAAGAACATTCATTAGATTATTGCCTCTCTTTTCTGAAAATCTCCCTTTCATCAAACCAAAATTGGGGTTTAACTAATCTGATAATCAGAAGGCTAGGATACCGTAATAGATACTTTTTGCACTGTACAGAACATAAATAATGTAATGCTGCATTGCATAATTCATAAAACCACATAAAAATTTTGGAAATTATTCCTAGAATTATATCACTTATTTTTAGGGAGGCCTGTCCATTCTGAACATTCACATTAGCCTATCTCAGACCCCTGCAGGGGCAATATCACTCATTCCTATCATTTATGCAGAATATCACTCAGATCTTACTGTTTATTAATCATACTCTTTTATGAGGGCAAAAGGAAATGTAATTAGTTTAATAACTCATGCAGAACATGCAAACACATTCTGTAACTATATAATAGAATAAAATAACTGAAAAAATGTTCCTAACCTAGTCCTAGAATTTAAACTGCTTACCAACTAGCCAATTAAGTAACGTATCAGAACACTGAAGAATATACAGAATAAAATAATGCTATTTCCTGAAAGTTCTTTTAGTGTAAAATGAAACAATTTTTTCTGGCTTTACAAAATAAAAGCAAGACCAACACTTGAAGTTGGATGTTCAGCAAACATGCTGGAGATCTGCTCTGATAAGAGTGAACCTACATTTTATTTGCCATAAAGAATTAACCACAGTGAATTACTGTGACTTTTTCTATCCAAGCATTGGATGCAGTCAAAAGATAGGGCTTCCAACTGGGTGGAAAAAACTTGTGAGCACAGATATCCATCTTTCAGAACACAGGCAGGAGCAGCCTCTGATTTAGGCTTTCCACCCCAAACATAATGTGATTTTGATATCATTGAACCTTTTCCACACACATTAGAAGAGAATTGTGACAGATGAAAACACTTATATGTACCTAAGCAGAATTTCAGGATGTTAATGCTCAGGAGCAACACAGAAAGTAATTTGGAGAGACTACAGTGTTTCTGTTGAAGATCATGTGCAACTAGCCTGTGGTAATTAATTCTAGCAATACCATTTTAGAGCTGCTCACAGTCACTTGATGAATATAGCTCTACACAAACTCACTCTGTTGATATTTTTGCTTGGTGGTGTATTTGCAGATGGGCTTAGGAGAGGATGTACATTTAAGAATCAATTAGCTCCCTATGCAAAAAGTAAGTTGATCAATTAATTTGATGAATACCTTTTCCTGTCAGATAGTATAATAATTTTCCCAGTAAAAAAATTTCTGTAAAATCCTCCATACCATTTTCATACCAAATGGAATAAAAACATAAATAGTTTATTTACATTCTGAATATCATAATAAAGGTACTAATTCTATCATGCACATTTTTGAAAGATTTTGGACGTGTTTTATTCTTGTAATTTTTTTCTTTATAAAAGATTTCTCAAAAAATTATGCACTTAATTTAATTAAAATTACACCTCCTTACTACTTAATGAGAATTAGAGAAATAATTAAATGCCTTTACTACATTTCTTCCTAATGCCTTACATAAATTATTTTTCATTAAAATGAAAATGAAACTTCGTACCTGGAATATTCATGTGGTCAGCTTATTTAAACAGATTTAAAATATTTCAATGTGTTACAAAATTCTCTTGATATAATCTTCTGCTTTTCATTATAGCTTTTTTTCTTATAAATGTCCTAGTGTCACCCATTTTAGAAAACAAAAACCACAATGATGTAAATATGACAGGAAATACCAGTTGATATCAGTATCAACTTCAATCACGAAATATTACTGGTGGGAATATGGATTATAACAAAACAAAATGTGTAGCTAAGGTTTTGGGTTTTTTTAAAATTCTGACCAAGGGGGTCATCTCCTGTATGTGGCAGTTAAAAAGTACGCCAATGGTCTAACCACTGTCAAGAACGCTGTCATTTGAACACTTTCATATTTTCTTTCTCTTCTGATAGTACCACTTGTCTGGAGATCATAGCTAAAGTTCTAAACAAGAATTCTCTTGTAATCTGGAGTTGCTATGCAATTTAGCATACCCTAAAGAGAACTGCACTTCAGAAAGTTATAGATTGGGAGTGGAGTAACCAGGACAGGGCAGATTCATTTGGACACCAGCAAGGAAATTGTTCTAAAAGTAAAGAAGCTGAAAATCTTAATTTCAAGTTTATTGAGAATGGAGTGTAAGTATAGTCTTCTACTTCCCCATTCTTCAGTGATTCAAAACCACACCTTTACTTTTCTAAGCTCTGCTGATGCTTTTTGGGGTTATGTATCTGGTTTGACGTCTACCTATGACAATTTTATACTTTTACTAGAAATTAAAAATAAAAGCAAAAGGTTCAATGTATTTTCTGCATCTTCAGGATTTTGCTGTGATGATCTTCAGTGCTATTCTTTTGCATTACTGTAGTAGAAAGGTATATGTGGAGGGTGATCTGAGAAACTGGGGAAACATGCTATTATTACAGACTTCTCAGAATCCTTTCTGAAGAGTATCACCATCTCTGAGCAGCTACTCTTCGTTACTGATTTTGAATATGGGATGTTGAAAGCATAGCAGTGGAGGAGTGAGAGAGCAGGAAGAAGCTATTTTATGCTGGCAAGGCATTCTATAGAACCACAGAATGTTTTGCTTTGGAAAGGGCCCTAAAGGTCATCTAGTTCCATTAAAGCAAGGTAGTTGGGTTTTTTTGAATTCAGGATAAAATTTTTAACAAAAGATGTTTTCTTTTCCTCTTAGCTGTTGAGGTTATGAACCATAGAATAATTCTTAGCTACTGCATAGCCATTTCTTTTAATCTTAGATAGTTAAATACTGCTGAGTTATTTTTATATATCATTAAAATATGTAACATTCTGACATTAATTTATAACCAAGAAAGAAGATCAGGAAAAATGCAGTACCATCTTAGAAAATTTTCCTAAGGCAGAGGAAGGGGAAATGTTAACAAAGAGTTTCTTTCCCATCTTCCCTTTTCTAGAAAGAGAAATCAGCTCCCTCAAATGGAGGAAATTAAAAAAAAAAAAATAGGTGACAGAATTTAATTTTTATACTTCTCCTTTCCTGTTCTACTACTGATTAGACCATGACAGCCTGAAGATGAGAAGATTGCATGGAAAGCTCACAGCAATGGTCCAGTATCTTAAGGGAGCCCATGGGGAAGCTGGAAAGGGATTCTTTGTGAGGAACTGTAGTGATAGGACATGGAGTAATAGGTACAAATTGAAAGAGGGGAAATTTAGGCTGGATATAAGAAGAAATTTTTTACAGTGAGAATGGTGCTATATCAGAACATCTCTCTCAGGGAGGTTGTGGATGCCCCAACCCTGGCAGTCTGCAAGGCCAGGTTGGATAAGGCCTTGAGCAACCTGCTCTAGTGGAAGTGTCCTTGCCCATGAGAGTGAGAGCTGGGACTAGATGTTCTTTAAGATCCCTTCTAACCCCTAACATTCTATGATTCTATGATTCTATATCTGAAGTGAAATGGTTCACTGCTATTTTGATACAGGTATTTATCAGTTGAATTTAGAGGTTAGGATACAATTCAACCTGCTGAAGATCTTTCCTGAAGGTGAACAAGACTGTCATGGTGTAGATGGATGTAGACAATCTAAAGGAAAGTATCTGAGAAATAGAATTAAGTTTTTCATTATGACTACTTTCTCTCTTCTGTAGAACATATCTTTATCACAAAAATTGCAGATGAGAACACATTAATTTTAGTACTGTTCAAAAGTGAAAGATAACCATATCAAAATATTATGGATATTGACTTCCTTGATATATTAAATAAAGGGGAGTCCAGACAGCCCACATTCAGTCTCCAGGAAGACTGTGAAGCAAAATCTCTTACAAGCTTGCTCTAAACACCTCAGGGATAAGAAGGTGAAATGGAACAGCCAACGTGTTTACTGAGGACAAATCAAGTCTCACTCACCTAATGATGCATCTGGCACTATGGGCAAAGGAAGGCCAGTGGAGGTTGCATGCCTTTGCTTTAGCGAATTAGTGACACAATGGCTGGATAAATGGAAGTTAAAGGTGGTTTGAAAAACAGACTTGACAGCTGGCCTTGGTCACTGTTGTTATCACTGGTGCAAAGTTCAGCCAACATTCAGAAAATAGAAGCAACCCTCAGTCAGAAATCAGTGCTGAGACCAATACTGTTTAAGTTTTCATTAAAGACATGAGTGATGGGACTGTGAGCTCTCTCAGGAAGTTTGCAGGTGACACCAAACTGGAGAGGGGAGGGAAGTCAGCATGCTGGAGGACAGGGCTGATGCTTAGAGGGACCAGGACAGACTGAAGAAGTAGACTGGATTTGAGCAAAAACAAATGGAAAGGCAAGCCTTGCATCTGGGCTGTGATGATGAAGAATAGAGCCAGAAGGTCTAGAAGAGTGATATTTCACTCCAGTTTGGCACGTGTAAGACCTCACCTGGAGAGTTTTGTCAAGCCTGGACAACTCCAGCAAAACAAAGAGGGAGTCCAGAGGAGATCTGCCAAAGTCATTAGGGGTCTGGACCACAGAATATGTGAGGAGAGGGTTGGAGAGCAGATATATCTGATCAGAGGATACAGAGAAGCTGGATCCAGAACAGGAGGATGGCTAAATACCAGAACACATTGCCCAAGGACGCTGTGGAATCTCCATCCTTGGAGGTGCTTGAGAGTTGATGGGACCTGAGTGTGGAACCCCCAAAGATAAATAGCTAATGTAAATGTCTCAAACATTGATATCTGGACGGCTGTGGAGCCAACCAAAGACTGTTGGTAATCACAGACAAGAGTTGTTGGTTATTACCAAGGACTGTTGGAAATAACCAAGGAGTTTTGATATTAATATGCCTTGAAAAACAGCAAGTTGTGATTGGAGAAGGGGGCCATGTGAAGATAGGGTAGCATTTTCTGGAACAAATCTTTTTGTTCTAGCCCCCAGAGGCAGAATATGGTGCAAGTTATGGAAGGCAAGTCACATTGAGAGATTACTGAGCAGCAATTAATAAGGCAGTAAAATGGATTTGTGCTGGTTTCAGCATTCATACCTACATAGTCGTGTAAAGATAGTGTCCATCCTGACTGTTTGAATGTCTATAAATTATACTGAAATTTGCATGCTTGCAAAGAAAAATGACAGATCTTTTAAGTGAAAACCCCCCTTTTATAAGGGGGACAGAATAGGTGCTAAGTATGTGTGCCTCTGTAAATGCTGTGTGGCATGCTGATTTTCCAAAACAGATGTACATAAATGTGCTTACTAAGTTTATGCAAAATGGCTGTGAACCTCATGTTTTCCTTGTTAAAAATACAGCTATTAATACTGCTTATGAAAAATGTAGCAAGGGCAGAATAATAAAATGTTATCAAAGCTGCTGGGAAACACTTGTGCAAGGGAAAGGTAGAGATAACAAATGCTGTCAGTGTTGGCAGATGGAGTTTTATTATATGCAGCAATAGGTTTGTCTTGCCTGTTTCATCATGTGGCATTTCAATAATTTGCTACTAGGAAAAGGCTTTATTATGCATTTCTTCTCCCACACATGTTCACAGTACCCAGAGCAGTAAGTATTCAGTCTACTGAGTCTCCCTTGTTTCAGCTTGTATTTTGGAACACTGGCTTTTAGACATCCCCTAATGGAAAGGAGGGGACAATAGACAATATTTCCATACCTAGTGGTTTTCCTTGCTTGATCACAGCACAGCGCAGAACCATTAATATGAATATAAAAAGTACTTTCAACCTGAGAGGTTTGCCATTGATACAACTCAGCTCATAGTTGAGAGTTGCACAGCAAAAGACACTTTCAACAATTGTGATGCAAGTATTCCAGATAAGCAGCAAAAAGGAAGAAATAATAGCACAGAATAATATAGCACTGATACTGAAGAGATCTTTATATTAATTTAGTTATCATTTCTTCTACTGTCATAATGAAATCCCAGTAGCTCTAGTATGAATTCTGAATATGTATCTGAAAAAGTCCTAGCTCATTTTCTAATACAGTTCAATCATGGTATGGGCAAAATGTGAAATGACAGAGACCTAGAATAAACAGTACAATACTGAAAATAACTGAAAATAACTGAAATAGACTAGAGTGATACTGACTCAGTTTTTTTTGTCTGCACAAAATTCCGTTATAGTCAACCCCTCCATTCTCTAAGTGCTGCCTTTGGAAAGGAACTCTTTCATCCTTCTGAAGCTGAACTGCTTTTTGGTTGTACAAAGTGCTGATTGTGCAGACATAGTGTGTCATAACCCATATGTTAATTATGTTCTTAGGTGTTGCAATGTGAAAAACCCACTTGAAACAGGTAGATAAATACTCAGACAGTCCATAAAATTGCTTTTAAGTGTTAACTCCATGTGTATAAATGTATAATTTATATACATTTATACACATGGAATATATGTTTTATATGTGTATGGAGTATTTAGGTGTATAAATAAATTTTATAACAAAAAGTGACATATCTGCATGTGAGATGAGTTTAATGCTGAATAACTGTTTTACGTCAGACATTAACCAATATTTTCCCTTTTATAAACACATGGAAATAAACAGAACATCTATAAAAATATGACTGATTAATCTTATGTAGACCGATCAAAAGGTGCACACCCATACATGATACCAATGCATTGAAAAGGTAGTCAAGAACTGAGGCTTGACTTGTTCTTTGTCAGGGTTATATTACAGAAGCTGGTTTTCCAAATGGCTTTAACTGCATTTCAACACCTAGCATAAACATCTCTCTGGGATTAAATTGTTCCTGTATTTTTCTTTCTTATCTCTTGTAACCTTAGCAATAGAATTTGTCTGACAAATTTGGTGGCCTTCTATGATGGGATTACAGCATTTGTGGGTAAGGGAAGAGCAATGGATGTCATCTTCCTGGATTCATGCAAAACATTTGACACTGTCCTGTGTGGCATCCTTGTCTCTAGAATGGAGAGATATGGATTGGATGGATGGATAGATGGATGGATGGATAGATAAGGAATTAGCTGTATGGTTGCAGTCAACAGCTCAATGTCCGAGTGGAGACCAGTGACAAGTGACATTCCTCAGGGCCAGTGATGGGACTAACATCTTTTTTGGCAACATGGACAGTGGATTGAGTGCATCCTCAGCAAGTTTGCTGACAACACCAAGGTGTGTGGTGCAGACATGTTGGAGGGAAGAGAAGCCATCCAGAGGGACAGTGACAGCCCATAGAAACTTCATGGAGTTCGAGTTCAACAAGGCCAAGTGCAAGTTCTACACCTGGATCGCAACAACCCCAAACACTGATACAGGCTGAGTAGTTAATGGATTGAGAGCAGGCCTGAAGAGAATGGATTGAGGCTGTAGGTTGAGGAAAAGCTCAAAAAACCCCAACAATGCATTCTCACAGCCCACAAAGACAGCTGTATCCTGGGCTGCATCAAAAGTAGTGTGACCAGCAGATGAAGGCAGGTGATTTTTTTCCTCTACTCTGCCCTCCTGAGACCTCAACTGGAGTACTGCATCCAACTCTGCAGCCCCCAACAAAAGAAAGACATGGACGCATTGGAACAAGTACATGGGAAGGCCACAATGATCAGAGGAGACAGTAGAGATTGTTCAGTCTGGATAAAAGCAGGCTCCTGTGAAATCTTATAGCACCCTCCAGCACCTAAAGAGGTTTACAAGAGAATTGGAGAGAGACTTTTTACAAGTATGTGGAGTAGTAGGACAAGGGGTTTTAAACTGAAAGAACTCCTTAGCTTTAGATTAGGTATTAAGGAGATATTATTTATGGTGAGTGAGGGATTAGAACTTGGTAGTCTTTTATCTTACATCACAAATCATCCTATGATTGTATTATTCTATGACCAGAATAGTTGAATTTTGCTTTCTGAAGAATAAAGACTTAATTTAGGCTATTCCCAATGAGGAATGGGAGGAAAACAGAGCAAGTAGAATGAGAAATAGAAAAGCATCTCGGCAAAAACCCTGGAGAGTCAAATTTACAACTATTTCTGATTACAGGAGAATGAGAGTGCCAGAGGCAGCAACACCTGCTGCCACTGGTAGCAATAGTCCCTACATCTCTGCCTTGTTTGAACGGCCCCATTATGCCTATTTTTTTTTTTTTCAGATACATAGCACATTAAAAAAACCCCAATCCAGTATAAAAGAGGCTGTTCTGACTCCATTCAGGTGAGACTCCCCTCTAACAGTGAAACAGAGTTCTGGGCTCCCCAGCACAGGACAGACATTGACCTGTTGGAATGAATCCAGAGGGCCAACACGATGACTAAATGAATGGAGCACATATTCTGGGAGGAAATGTTAAGAGAAAGGTTTGTTCAAGCCTGGAAAAGAGAAGGGTTCAGGGTGACTTTATTGCAGACTTCCAATAGCTGAATAGCCTGCAAGAAAGATGAAGAGAGACTTTTAACAAGAGCAGGTAGTGACAGGACAAGGGGGAATGGCTTCAAACAGAAAGAAGGTAGGGTTAGATTAGGTATTAGGGAAAAATTCTTTATTGTGAAGGTGGTGTGGCACTGGAACATGTTGGCCAGAAAAGTTGTGGATGCCCCATCCCTGGAAGTCTTCAAGGCCAGGTTGGGTGGAGATATGACCACCCTGGTCTGCTGGAAGGTGTCCTAGTCCATGGCAGAAGGATTGGAATTAGATGATCTTTAAGGTCCCTTCCAGTTCAAACCATTCTATGACTCTATAACACTTGTTGAAGTCTGTGTATATAACTATTTACAATGATGATGTTTATCTAGTCAAGTGTAAAAAACATTTCTCTCACACCGGGATAACCAGCCAGAAGAATAATAAAATTATTTTAAAACTCTTTCAGAGGAGAAACTTCAATTTGACATCTACATCAATAGAGAGCAGAGAGCTCAGGAAAAGTGTATATGAATGGGGTTTTTCCTGTCCTGTGTTATATCATGTTCTGAGTTACTGAATAATGTATTCTGTGGCAGTCTCAGTAAGGAAAAGATATATTTAGCTGAATCTCAAACTTAGTGCCTGTGTGCAGGTTATGATTCCTATTTAGGGTTCTCAGTTAATTCACAGGATTTCTTTCTTTTTTTTCCCCTTAATTTCATCCACAACACAAAACCTTAAACTTGTGTTTTGTAAATTAATCCACTATTGGCACATCACACTGCACAGCTGTAGTTTGTACAGGGAAATTGATAATTAGCCAAATTTTTGCCTGTAATTTGTTCCTGAGGACTCTTGGTACACTTTTAGGCTCTTCACATGTGTACTAATTCATTAAGTACATAATTATTAGTGTACATCCAAAACAACTCTGTGCATAAGTCAATGAATCAGATATATTTATAGATATATACACACACATATATATATAAATTTTGCATATATCAGATGAGTCCTATCTTGAAGGTATTAATAACTAATAATAATTTTAGCAACAAAATATACTGTCAGCTCTATATATGTTCGAATTTTTATTATAAAGAGATACCAGAAAATTTGTTTGCCAGATTTTTTTTCAGCTTTTCCACTTGTTGTCACTGAAATATTTTGCCAAGTTGGTTTTGAGAGATTAAGGACCCCAGGCATCCTCAAGGTTTGTTTTCCAGCTACAGTAAAAAAGATGTACCATACAAAAATCTATTAAGTTAACAACATTTCCATACTCTCCAGTCATCTTAAGTGTTTCTCTTTGTATCTCTTCTGCTTTCATTTAATCTTTCTTGAACATATGCAACTGATATTAAGCAGCCAGTTTCAAATCAGAACTAATGTCTTTCATGTACAATGGCACTCATACTTTTCTATCTCTACAGGAAAAACTTCTTTTGGTACATTGCTTGCCTTTTTTAGAATTATAAAACATGTCACTCACAGTGGACTGTTGCCCAGAGAGGAGAATCTCCATTTCATACTGATCAGCCACAGTTTGTAAAAAAATATTTGGGGTTTGATGTCCCAAAGTTTGAACTTGCACTTCGTAAAACTGAATTTCATACCACTTTTATTGCTGCAAGTCCAATCCTAAATGTCATTCTTCTCCATCTTAGTAGTATTCAGAGCTTTCTTTCCTTCATGCTAGTGATAGCCATGAATATACTCCTGATATATTGGATAAAGCAGCTGGTCAAAATTTTGATTCAGGGTACTTATCCCAAGCACAGTCTTTAGTCTGTTCAGATAGCATTATTCCCTGCTGATGATTCAATTTTTAAAGTTCTCTGTTGCCAAAATCCCTTTCATATGACCTTGTTGTTTTGCCTAACTCTCTCTCCTCCAGCTTAATAGATGCATCTCTTTCACTGGTATATCAAATGCTTGACTGAAGTTCAAAGAGATGAAATTTGTGAATTTCCTCAGTTTAGAAAACTGTCAGTGAAAAAAAATCTATTTGGTTAGTTTCAATATTTGCTAAAGTCATATTATATTATATTATATTATATTATTATATATATTATATATATTATATTATATTATTATATTATATTATATTATTATTACATTACATTACATTGTTATATTTATGATGTGATATGATATGCTATTATAATATATGCCATTTTTCTTTTAGGACAATTACAGATATTTCCTCCTTAATGATATGCAGGAATGATTAATACTCTGTCCCCTTCTTATATGTACACATTACTTTGCTATATTTCAGTCTGGTTGCACCCTTCTTCTCCAGAAAGGGTTATTAAAATACTCATTACAGGATCCACCATTTCAAAATTGCTTTTTTTTCAGTCTAACAGTAATATAGAATTCTAGAATTATAGCTAGATAGATAGATAGATAGATAGACATAGTATTCTATTCAGTTTTCTCAGTCCTCAGAGGGTCATGTTTTTCCCCTCAGTTGCAATTTTTCCCAATTTTATATTCTTCCTTTTGTGCCACAGTGTATAAGTCTGAAATAAACAACTTGCCTGATTGAAGGCCAGTGTTAAGATCATCCTTAATCATATTCTTTTCTCAAACCAACTGCTTTCTTCCTTCTTTACTCTGTTTTTAAATACCACTCATTGAAAAATCTCCCATGATGTTTTTAAATGTCTACTGCTAGTCTAACTCAACTAAACTGCATCTCTTTTCATCTCTGCACTTACCGACTTTTAAAGCATGAATTTCTTTGTAATCAGCTAAGACTTTCGTAGTCCTTGAAATCAGCTTCTATCATCACTCTCCCATTTCTTAAACAGCAATAAGGTGATACACCTTATTAAAATAAAAAGCAATAAGTTAAAAAAATTATTTGAGTTTCAAAAACACAAATGAACGGAAAGTTTAGTTGAAGTAGTAGTATAGTACACTATTGCATGCACTGCACTTTGACTCTGATATGCTCTGAGGTGCTCCATCATCTTTCCAGTGCTTGAGGTAAGTCTGACTGTTCTGTAGTTCATTCCTGCATTTTTTGAAGACTGGGAAGACATTTGCTTTCTTCCGGCTCTCAGAGCCCTCTCCCAGTCTCCCCAACCTTTCAAAGATGATCGTAAGTGGTCTGGCTGTGATGCCTGCCAGCTATCTCAGAACTCATGGATGCATCCCATCAGAGTCCATGGATTTGTAGATGTCAAGTTTACCTAGGTGTTCTCTAAGCCAATCCTCTTTGACCAAGGGAAAGTTTTCTTCCAATGTTCCAATGCCCTGATCTCTTGGGCCAGACATTCCTGAGGACTGGTCTTGCCAGTGAAGGCCAATGCAAAGAAGGCATTTGGTAACTCTGCCTTCTCTGCATTTTCTGTTACCCAAGTTCCCCCTCCACTTAGGAACAGGCCCACATTACCTTTTGGTTTTTATTTGTATTTCAAATGCTGGGCACCTTCCCTCAAAGGCTTTCTGCACACAACCAGCTTATCAGGTGGCAGGTGAATGTGGACGTCTCCAAAATGTTAGAGCCACTTGGGACAACAAAATAGCAGAGTCCCAAATTATCCCAGATAGCTGCAACTTTTGCTATCCATGTCTTTTGCCTTAGGGACAACTGTGTTATGATGAATATTGCATTTTAAAAAAGTTTACTAAATAGTTGGTGTTAAATAAAGATACATTAAAAAGCAAAATTGGTTATTGATATAATTTTAAAATTTTGTGTTATCACTAATTAGTAATAAGTACTTGTGAGTTTATAAGTAATAAAGTTCATTATTTTGAGTGGCTATTTTCACTATCAGTTTAAATTTATGTATTTATCAATATCTTCAGCCAAAACCAGACCATATTTTCTCTCCTTGCAATTTTGACACAGTAGTACTTCATAGCAACAAAATGTCATTGAAATAATTGTGAATGATTAAGATTTTAGTTTTCAAATTTCTAGAAGTTCTAATATCAACTCCTAGGTTGTTTTCCAACCATTATTTTCAAAATCTTATGCATATGTTTTGTAAGATTGATGGATCTCTTAATTCCCTCAGGTGACCTAAGGAGCTGTTTGCTCACTTGATGTATATCTTGATCAGTGAAACTCACTGGATAGTCTGTTTAGCCTACTGCTCTCAAAACAGAGAGCTTGTTCGTCAATCCATTCTCAAATAGTTTACACCTTCAGTTTCCTCAAAGATTTCTTTTGGTCACCATAAAAATACTGTTCTTTCTGTTCTATTATTTCTTAAACATTCTTACTATTACTAAATCTTAAATTTTTATTATCTTAATGAGTTACTTTCTATATTAAAAATTTGCAAGCAGAGACCTTATTTATTACTAAACATAAAGGAAAAATGTTATTATGAGTATATAGTATATTTTACATAGAATTCCCTATCCATTTCAATTTCCCAACCATTTCATTTCCAAGAGAAAAATCTCAATCTCAAGGTAAAGCAGCTCCTTGCAAACCCACTATTTATTATAAGTGGATATTTTAACCACATAAAAATTTTGCTTATGGTGACCTTTCTTTGGTTTGTGATTATTTTTCATGCTGCAAGCCTTTAGGGTTTTTTTTTTTTTTTTTTTCCAGAGTTGGAAATGGAATTAAAATATTTTTAAATTAAGAGATAAAGCTCTGCTATGAAGGAATTCTTGTGGAAACTACACTTAATGTAAAACAGACAATGAAAAGTCTGCATCTGACCCCGTATGTAATATAGCCCAGACACTCAGAAATAAAGTTGAATTTAGAAGAAATGCAAACACATAAACTATACAAATACATAGTTAGGCATCAAACAGCTTGAGTGAAGATCTGAAAAAATGTACCAAAAATAATACTGTTATCCCGATAAAGACATTTCTGCATTTACTGGTCCACATTAGGAAAGAAATATTTTGAATTGCACATGTAATTTGCCTTTGCTGCATATATTCCATTTTATAACTCTGTTCAAATTCATATTTGAATATTCCTACACCATTATCTTATATTAAAAATATCTGATTTTTTCAGAGTAACCCTAGGTTCCCCATAGTTTCAATAATAGACTGAGGATAATTACGAAGTGCATATTGCTTAAATTACTGCATGCATTTATGTATGTACCTAATATATGCTCAGCTTTATTTAAACAGTGACTTAAAGGCATATCATAGTTTGGTTTTCTATTATAATTCTTAAAAAACAAACCATCTTTTACCCCTCAAATTATAACTACCTTTAATGATGTTTAATTAGCTCATATAATTAGTTTCATTTCATTCTGAAGAAGGCCAGTTAATTTTTAATCTTAATGTTATTAAGATAATGTTTCTTCTGAAACTTATTATCAACAGAACATTTTGAAACAGGGAAATATTGCTAAATTCCAGAAAATCTTTTCCAGAAATTGCCTGGGTCAGAATCACAGAATGGGTGCTGCTGAAGGGGACCACAGCAGGTCATCTGGTCCAACCTCCCTGTTCAAGCAGGGCCATCCAAGGGCACAGAATGGTATTCAGACAGTTCTTGAATATCTCCAGTGAGAGAGACTCCCGGACCTCTCTGGGTTATCTGTCCCAGTGCGTGGTCACTGCACAGCACAGTTCTTCCTCATGTTCAGGTGGAACTTCCTGTGCCTCAGTTTCTGCCCATTGTCTCTTGTCCTATTGTTTGACACTACTGAGGAGAGGCTGGATCCATCCTCCTGACACCCTCCCTTCAGATAATGATAGATATTGATGAGTTTACCACTCAGTCTCCTCTTGAGACTGAACAGGTCCAACTCTCCCAGCCTTTCCTCATTGGAGAGATGCTCCCATCCCCTCATCATGCTCAAAGTTCTCTGCTAGACCTGCTCAAGGAGCCCCACGTCTCTCTTGTACTGAGGAGGCCAGAACTGGACATGGCACTCCTGATGTGGCCTCACTAGGGCTGAGTAGAGGGGTAAGATCACCTCCCTCAACCTCCTGGAAAGCTCACCACCAGCAAAACATATAGGACAGAAAACTCCAGCAGAAACCGCTCTATTCTAACACAGGTCTCCACAGAGCTAGCTTTTAATTATCATAAGCTAATGATCATCTGTATTTTTAGGTTATTAGTAAATTAATTCAAGTTTAAAAGACTGTTTGGACATGGAGAAAAGGATAGAGACTTCCTAGAGGAATATGTCTGGTGCTCTAACTCCAACAGATGCAAGATATTGCCTTGTGGAAGCGCAGCAGAGAAAAATCATGCAATGGATACTTCACATTGGAGTCCAACATTTTGTTTTGGAAAAGCTCACGCAATAAATCATGTGCTGTCTTTCACATTTGAAGAACAGCATGCTTGTCTAACCTTCAGCACACTTGATTGGACCAACAAACTCTTTATACTACTATACTGAAAAGATCCAGGATGCTGATTCATTTGCTCACCTGCCCCTGTCCTACTACATAACTGCTACCATATTTTATTCCATGGTTTTTGCCAAAAAAACCACTCTTGAGACAATGCCCATGCACCCGATGAGAGTATTAGGGTCCTTGAATCATTCCTATTGCACAAAATGGACAAATACAATCACCTTTGCTGCCTTCATCCTACAAATTCTAGAATAAAAACATCACACAGAAAATGATTATTACATACTACAGTTGCAGGAATATCATATACAGCCCAGAAGGAAAAATGCAGTGCAGTCTCGACATAGCCTGTCCCTTGGTTCCAGAAACATTGATTATTCCTATTTTATTTAACAGGGTATAGAACAGTGTGGATGATTAGTTGCCCAAAGCTCAATCTCACTGTCTAGCAGTTCTATTTACCAGTAATTAATTTCTTTGAATTAGGAAGAATTCCTTCAGAGGAAGAGGATGACACTTTGGAATGAACTGTGAAGGGAGGTGGAGGAGTCATCGTCCCTGAAGGTCTTTAAGGAAAGACTGGACATGGCACTGGATACCATGGTCTATTTGACAAGGTGGTGCTTGGTCATAGGTTGGACTGAACGATCTCAGAGGCATTTTCCATCCTTATTGATTCTGTGATTCTGTAATGATTTAGCAAAGGTACTTTCATACAAACTAGACACTGTAAGCAGTTGTTTCACAAATCTTCAAAGTTCTCTTATTCTCCAAACAAGAAAAATCTCATTTCCCTTTCTGGAGAGCAAAGGAAATGTGTTGTGTATGCAGATATACATGGATTAATGAGATGATTTATGAAGGGTTCAAAAGAACAGTTAATCCCTGTCTAAACTGACTAGGGATATCACTAACACAGATTCATTCTCCCATCTCCTATCTTTCTAACAGTTTTCTTTTTCACTGTAGTCTATTGTGAAGCAATATCCCTTGACAGTATAGTTTAAACTATTTGTTTTTTTTATGCTATGCAAGGCAAAGGATCTAGTAAAAAAGCTTCTCTTTGAAGGGCATTAGAAGGGGACAGACCAAGGAATAGAATCATCATTTGCTAATGAAAAGAGGTCAAGACAAACCAGTTTCCCTGTTGGTTTTGTTTTCCTCACACCTATTATATGGGCTGTCTGTTATTCTAGGAGTCACTGGAAAACATGATGAACAGGTGTCTGATTGCTGCCCTTTAGTCCCTCAGGTGCTACTATTCTGACAGATCATTTTACTCTTGCAGTTGGAAGATACATAAATAGATATATGAAGATTTAGCAGAATGACAAGTCCTTCTTACTAAGAGGGTATTTCAAATGTTTAAATTTTTTTCGTTTCAATACTACATATTAAAACCTTATTGAAGAGACAAGCAAGAGTTGCATTAACCAACAGATAGTATATAAAACACCCTTGTCCAGTCCAGAGTTCTAAGTGAATTTAGCCTGGGGGTAACCGATGAGACAATGTTAAGCTGCACATTCCAGTTGCTTTTTGAGATTATGTATTGGATTAGCCCCTCAAAATGTATTCTTTTAAAGGATTAAAGAGAGGAAAAAACCTATCTACTCAATTCAGAGAATAAGTCAGTTCCAAATGATATTATCTCTGCTGCAGAGACTTGTTTTTTGTAAGAGCTTGAGCAGCAGAGTGAGACAAGTTTTGAAGATATTTATACGCAGCAGAACTACCCAGGAAGACCACAAAAGACATAAAGAATACAGAATATTGACAATGACTTAATTTAGATCTTTTCTGAGGAGAGCATCTACAATGGACAGAGCAATCATTTATTCTTCCATGGATACTGCAGCCGTATTTTTATTTTTCTGCACTGTGTAGGATACCTATAAATTAAAAAGCATAAATATTGTCAACCTGACAAGTTTCAAACATGACTGCAGAATCTATCTTAAACTTGGTCTTGCTGTAGATGCATCATAGGTAAGTACAAATACAGATTAGTATAGATAGGTATTTTAGATATTGGCAAGGATGTCTAGTGTATGCAAATAAGTGAATTTCCAAAGGAAAGTCACTAGAATTAGACAGCATCACGTGGACGGTTCATGGAGACCTGGATCTGATTGCTTACAACAAAATGTATGTGAACCTAGTAAGTTTATAGTGTTTAGTACTATATTACTTAGTACATCAGTATTTCTACATGGAGATATTATTATTCACTGTTTTCAATGAATTATTCACATTGTTATGTGATCATTATTCACATTATTCCACTGAATGCTCTTCACTAATCTCTTCTTTCATTGATGATTTTAAAATACAGGAAACCTCAACAGCAAAGAATAAAATAAGAACTATTATAAATCTCTACCGCAGAATATGTAATGGTTCGTGTTGGTAGGGACTTTACCGATGATTGAGTTCAAACTCCCCTGCCATGGGGAGGGACACCTTCTAGTAGACCAGATTCTCAAAGCCCTATCCAACTTGGCCTTGAAACTCTCAAGGATGGGACATTCACAGCTTCTCTGAGAAATCTGTTCCAGTGCCTCAGAACCCACCAGCTAAAGAATTTTTTTTCTAATATCTAATATAAACTATTCTGTTTCAGTTTGAATCCAATCCCCTTTGTTCTTCATGACCTTGTAAGAAATCCCTCTCCAGCTTTCTTTTAGGCCCACTTTAGGCATTGGAAGGCTACTATAAGTTCAAGCCTCTTCATATTTTTTTAACTATTTATCTTCCATAAAATTCAGGCAAAACCAAACATATAAATAATACTACCCATAATTTAAAAATCACACTTCTTTGCC
The DNA here is from genome assembly GCA_034509425.1 of Eopsaltria australis. Lineage (NCBI taxonomy): Eukaryota > Metazoa > Chordata > Aves > Passeriformes > Petroicidae > Eopsaltria > Eopsaltria australis. The sequence continues at coordinate 2,018,142 of JAVTVJ010000056.1, forward strand.
TGCTTGTCTTACAGTCTCCACAGTACCTACCTTTGTTCTATGGCCCTGTGGAAGACAATTAGCAAGCAGGGTAAGTTAGTAACACCTGAATTTTCTGTCAGGAAGGACTGTTGTATTCTTCCAGCATCAGAGGAAGTCTGATGCTTATCAGTGTTCTCCTGTGAGTACACAGCAGGTGTAGCACATTTTGCACTTACTGGGCTCACTCCCATGCTGATGAAAAGGGATGTTGATGGCATACAGATCCCTAGGAGACAGCCCAGCAAGGAGTCAGTTGGGGGATGGATAAACAATAAACTCAGAATGCCTGCACTAATTCTGTTGTCCTACAGACATAGATTTTATAGATGCAGTAACTTGCTCCCTGTACTTTAAGTTAATTTCTGTATTTCTTCAAAGAAAACTGTTTAAGCTTTCGTGAGTTCAGCATGTCATGCTATACATGACTATTCCAGTATCTGAGATTTTTCATAAGGGCACATCAGTACTCCAACAGTCTTACTTCTTTGTCCTGCTTCGTGAAAATAAATGATTTCTACACAGTAGCTAAAGAAAACTTTGCATTCGTTTCTTGCACTGTGCTTTCTGTAGGATTTAGGATTTAGGCTATCTGTTTAAGTGACATATACAATAGGCTCGTTTACATTAAGATTCTTGCAAAAGTTTTCTTATTCCCCTAGAAAATACATGCAGTTTACATAATAACATAAGATAATCACCAGGCTTCTTCTTCCTCCTCTGTGTGATGGCAGAGTAGGAAGAGAACAGACTACAGTCAGAAGTGGAATATGGAAATCCACATCAACCCATTTTTTTTCAGTCCTCTTATCCAGGAAAGAAGTGACAAAGAATATGAGAAAAAATATCCAAAAAATGTTTCAGATCTTTAGGGTTAGACGTCTCCTTCAGGGAGCAGACCACTCCAGGCTTGCTCACAATGATGGTTCTTGCAATTTTCTTAGAAACACCTTATTTTGGTCAAGACATGGACATAAAATTAGGGCGTAATTAGGAATAACAGTCATACTATCTCTATTCCTAATACTAATTCATAATTTAGAAAAAGACATCTGCAACATGAAAAAGAAAAGTTCCATATAATTCCAAGGATTTAGTTCAGTCTGGTAAGAATATTTTACAATTTATTCCACAATTTTTTTAACTTAGAATCACATTAATATTCAGAGAAGGATTGTAAAAGACATAACATATAGAGCCAAGTCTGTCTAAACTTCCTCTTGTGACTGGTTGTGATGGAGGTGAATAAGAGCTATACTGCATAAACTTTCTTAATTGCCTCAGGATCCTTCGAAATAGAGTTACAAAATTGGCATTATCTCCCTAACTACCCGTTACCTGAACACAATTGCTTTGGAAGAGATTGCAGTGCTGCTGGCTAGGAGGTTTGCTACATATGCTTACAGGATAAGCAAGCAAGAAATTAACTTTCTCAGAACTGTCCGCCAGGCTCCAAATACCTGTTATTGATGGGTGACAAGGAATAAACCCAGACTGCTTTCCAGCATGCAGATCCAAGGTGAATAATAATGTCCATGAGGAAAGCAGTTGTGAGTAGCAAAGCAGAAGGTGAGCTGAGAAAGCTTCTGAACTGAGTCCAGCAGATACTAAAACAGACATCAGAGTTCCTCTCTCCCTTCATTACCTTTTATTTTATAATAAAGCAGATGAAGAGAGTATTACATGTTTAATTACAGTTAATACATTGTCTCTCATCCCTCATTGTTCTGCTTATAAGGGAGTAAGGTTTCCACGAAGCCATTTTGGCATTTTTATTCTCTTGTACATTCTTTCTTATTCATCTTAGACTAAGCCCTGACTTACACTTTTAAGGATCATTGCAAATGAACTGTGTGTGTTTTGGATATATGCCAAACAGCAGCTTTCTTATCCTTTTAAGAACTGAAAAAAAGGAAAAAAAGAAAAGCGATCACCCCTGATGTGCCATCAGCTTTAATTAGACCTTTTTTTTATCAGAAGATGATGTCTATGTTTTGAGTGGCTTGCTGGCTCAGTTTCCTCACTTATTACTAGTGGGCTTTTTTCAAACCATGACTCCACATTAGCAACATGATGTAAATGAAGATAATGATAATCTTAAAATTAACATTTATATTGAGAAAATTGAGAAAAATTAGATGCAAAATTAGAAACTGGAGCTAAAATATGTGAATATATTACAAAAAAAAATATCTATAGTAAATATAAAAACAAGTAAAGCCTTGCTGTAAATATGACAAGACAAATATTTAGGTAACCAGAGTCACTTTCTCAGGCACTAAAGTGTTCCATTCTTCTGGGAGCTAATTTCTTCTACATATAGTAGACCAGTAATTCAGTCGGTTACTCAGCAATTTTACTACACAGCCGAAAGAAGGATGTTAAACAGTTGCATGCTGATAGAAAAAGATTTGATCCCACTATCTTTCATTACTTTCCCATTTGTGTTAGAAATTGTTTCCAAAATGTGATTGTTATTTTATTTATCCAGCCAGCTGCTGATTTCCTGCTTTATAAACTGCAGCCTAAAGCAGAGACCCGCAGGCAGCCCTGACCAGAGCCATTTTCTTCATTTGCAAGAGAAACTCCATGTGTGTTTTCTCCTCCAAAATAATCTGAACTCTGGTTGTGTTGTAAAGAAGAACTGAAGGACAGCTTACTCTTATGGAATGAAAACATGTAAGGAAATGTCTGTGAGCATTTCTTCTAAACCAAATGTATAGAGAAAATGTCTGCCAACAGTCAACAAACTTTGCCTAGCAAAAACAATCTCTTAAACTGTTTCATTGTTTGTATCAGAGGCATCAGTGATGGCTTGAAAATTAGTGTACCTCTTTAAAAATTTTGAATTCTTTATACGAATAGTGATAATGCATTTACATAAAATGCCAAATTTTCCTAGATGCCAAGAATGTTCAGGCAAACCACTATAGTGTGGACCACAATGTGTTTGATTTTTTTTTCCACTAATGTATACAGTTTTTAATGTGACTTGTAAAGAAAAATCACTGTATCACACTTTTTTCTGACTGGGCATGTTAAAATAAAACATGTTTTCCATAATGAGTGGCTATAATTTATTTCTTAGTTGAATATGAGAGACAGGACTGTGCTTGCTTTCTAGGAAGCCGCTTCCCAGTAAATCTTGGCTGGTGAAAGAAAGGAATAGATTTTATTAGATTGTTTGATAGCACACCTATCACTCTTTCTGACCAAAAGTCATCTTCATTTGCAATGAGCAATTTCAGTTACAAGGTACAGTTACAGTTGAGTTCCTTCACTAGTGCAGTGAGCAGCAGCAGTCAATGCTCTTTGAAGATATATGTTGTAGTGAAAGAGACAAATTTAGTAAGACAAGACATTTTTTCTCTGTGGGCTTTGTGATACATAAAAGTCTTGTCAGTCTGACATTTGCTACTTTGCTTTATGATTTTTCCCCATTTTCCTCTTCTGTTCCCATGCTATCATTATCATCCTAGTTGAATGGTTCTTACCTGCAAAGTGAGGTCAGAAGGAAGAGCTAGATGTTGCCGCACTGTTCTGCTTTCTACCAGATGGCAGAAAAAAAGTCTGCAGGGGAAAAAGAATTTTTATTGTGTTTTGATTATTATACTACAGTTAAGACATATTAGACATCCTCTGTATAATCCTACTTCCAGCCACTGATTACTCAATATATATTTCAAAAATTTGAACACAGTAATATATTACTTTGCTATAAATCCTCTTACAATCCAAGAATAAAGGCTTTCCTTTTATAGCATCAAATGTTCAGTTATCAGTAACTGGAAGAGCGTTTAGCAATCTCAAACTCTCTGAACCCAGAGGAAGCTATTTAACCTGTCAGTGTGATCAAGCGAAAAGCCTGTCCCTATCACTAAGGTTCCAAGATTATCTCCTAGAATTTGAACCGTTGGCTAGATATATTTGTCGTTTTTCATAGAATCATAGAATGGTTTGGGTTGAAAGGGACCTTAAAAATCATCTAGTTCAAACCCCCCTCCCATTGCAGGGACACCTTCCACTAGACCAGGCTATTCATTATCCAATCTGGACTTCTTCCTGGACACTTCCAGGGATGGGGCATCCACAACCTCTCTGGGCAATTTGTTCCACTGTCCCACCACTATCACACTAAAGAATTTCTTCATAATATCTAAATCTGTCGGGGGGCGAGAGGAGCAAGACGCCAACTCAATGTGAGTGATAAGTCAAGCTCAAATCATTAGTACACAGCTACAGCTTATATAGTATCTTGATTAATTATGCCTACTTGTCACTACTTCATTGGTTAATCTCAAAAGTTACAATTTACATACAGTTCTTTCTGTTTACATTCTTCTCCTCATTCTTCTCAACCACAAGTTCCTCCTAGGGGCTTTCCGCAGGACTCAAGGACACCCTGCCCTTGAGCTCTCTGTCACATTAGCAAGGCCTATGCTTGCTCTACTACTCGTCTCAGTTAAACTAGGCTTTGCTCGCACAGGCCCTCCAATGACCCATGGCCCTGTTCGTGGAGCCATCTCCAACATAAATCTACCCTCTCAATTTAAAACCATTCCCTCTTGTTCTGTCACGGCATGTACTTTTAAAAAAACTGCTTTAGGTCCTGGAGTGCTGCTATAAGATCACCCTAGAGCTTTCTCTTCTCCAAGCTGAACAAACCCAACTGTCTCAGCTTGTTTTCAGAAGTGAGGTTCTCCAGCCCTCTGACTATTTTTGTGGCATTCCCCTGGTTTTGCTCCAACAGATCCATGTCCTGCTGGGGCCCCCAGAGCTGGACGCAGTATTCAAGGTGGGGTCTCATGAGAGTGAAATAGAGGGACAGAATCATCTCCCTCAACCTGATGGACATGCTGCTTTTAGTGAAGTCCGGGATGGTTTGGTTTTCTGGGCTGAAAGTGAATATTTTGAGGTCACGATAAGTTTCCTGTCATACAACAAGCTGTCATATGATGACAGCAGGCATCACATGAAGACAACATATAAAGAGCAACAGGCTCTTTCAGTGGATGTTTTTCAATGCAAGGACTGGAAGACACATTGCATATTGTATATGTCTACATATTTCGTTGTGTTATTATTACTCCTTTTCATTAAATATTAAAGCAATGGGAGATAAGAACACTTAGTTCTATTATTAAATATGCACTGAAAAAAACCATATTCATTGCATATAACATCACCTTGCACCCAGCTTAAGAAAAATTACCTGTGTGTGACACTACTTTTTTGTCTCACAGGTCTGCATTTACAAGTTATGAAAGACTAAATGTCTTGCCCAAGAACTACAGACTGTCAAAATAATTTTTCGTCATTTATAATCATTATTGCAGTTTGTCTTCCTTCAAGGTTCCAGAGTGGAGGGTTTGTCTAACTGACCATATAAAAAAGGAAAAATTTGGAATACACACTTTTCCGTTAAGCACTAAAACTTTTTTTGCCTTTTAGTACTTCAAATTAATAGTTCCCAAAATCCTGGTAATTTTTTATTCCATTCCAAACCTACTACAAATAATTGCTTTCACCATTCAAAGCATTGGAAAAAAAAAATAAAAATCAATCTGTGCTATCTTGACTTTTGTAAACCCATTTAAATTTTGAGTATTTGGGGTGCTTGGACCAATACATTTCTGGTTCATATTGGTGAAGCTCAATCTGATTTCTCTCCTTAAAGAGTCTTAAATATAACCAGAAACGGTGATAATATCCTTCCTAGTTCACTGTGTGATTTTATCTATGGGCATAGATCATCTTTCAGTCTAAACTGAGTTAACTCACTTCCTCAGTGCACTGTCATCACTGCGTCCTGGAATTATTCACTTCTGAGACCCTCTGGACCATCTCTTTCCTCATTTTAAAGTAGATAGGCACTTATGAGGACTATGAATGGAGTCTAACTTTCCTCCTGTAACTGCTCTGAATAGTGCATATATAATATCCCTTCTGTGATCAATTTTATAGTAAAATCTATTATTTAGAAATATCTATGGGTAAGTATTAAAAATTAAATCTCTACGGGTATGACTCTATAGCAGTTTCTAAGATTTCAATATTATTTAATTTTTCATTGGAATGATAAAAACAAATTCCAGGACAAGCCTCTTGTGTGATAGGAACTTCTATGCCTGTTACTACTGGTCAGTTATGCACCAGAATGAAAATACTGACAGAATCTTGAAGGAAATGAAAAAATTTCACCAAAAATATCTACTTCTGAGGAAAAGAAACTTTCCCAAGAAAATTCTGAATAATTTTACTCAGTCCATACTTCCCTCAACCTGCTGCTTTGTTTTTTCCCTGGTTAAACTACTGTTCTAGAGTGATGGTCTTTATTTAGGTACATTCCATAAAACATTCTTTATTAATGAAAACAGCTGATATTTCTACATCTCAGAGAGCTGCTATTTGTTCAGAATTACTATTTTTCTCCTTTCTTACGGATCTCCCCAGCTGAAACATGTACACACATGCACAAGTTTTAGAGTTATAAATTGAGGAGCCTAAAATTCGCAGAGCTTTTGAAACAAAAGTAGAATTTTAATGGAAACAATTTTTGCAATCTTCTTGCCTGTACTGATAGTAGATCAATACCAAATTCAATACATGATTTCGTTCCTTCTGCAGAAAAATTATACTTGTCAGTTCTAGTAAGTGAAGAAGGAAAAGTGAAAGATCATGACTTGACAAATGCAATGCTTCTTAAGTTAAATTGTATACTGAATTGATATTTGTGCCAATAAAGGAAGATTTAAATTGAAAAGTGGCAGGCTGACAATGTGTCTTTAAATTGACTAATTCTGTTTTAGTATCAGATCAATGAAATGTGTATTAGAGACACAGGCCTGCTGTGCACAGAAGCCCTACATCAACTCTGCATGGATGGGATGTAGTTTGTTGCATGCCAAGTCAAAGGCACTGGGTCTCAGGAAAGTAAATTAATCTCATACATATTGCATAATTGCAAGTATGCTATAATCCATTTTAAAGGTGTCACAAACAAAATCACTATGTTCACCATCACTATGATATTTTCTTGTTCTTATTCTAAACACTATGTTGAAAATTTTAATTGTATTTTCAGCAGTTTATTTCCTTTTTCGGTCCTGCAAAATTCATTCAATGTCAGTGTTATGTGATCAGTAAACACTTTGAACTTAAATTATTGCACTTATTCACACTTTCTAGAAATTGCTGCAGTAGTATATTCAAAAACAGAAATGCCTTTTAAAATAGTTTGAGCTTTTTGTTCTCATTCTAAGAATGAAAGGAAGGAAGGAAACACAGTGTTCCTTAATTAGATAATCCATAATGAATAAAATCTCCAGAAATTATTGATTGCATATCCTTTCACAGAAAGCTGTATCTAACAAGACAGATGACATTTCCCTTAATTCAGAAGGTCTAATAAATAGTGTTTTTATCATATTAACATGACACAAGCAGGTAGACTGACTGTTACAGAGAAAATACATATAGATGTCATATTCTCTACTCATGTGCAAGTATTTTTCCCCCATGAAGTTTCTGTGCATTTGAGTAAGAAATACATGTTCTTTAATGTTAATAACACCTGTCATAAGCAAGATGGAGATCGATACCATAGAAGGATCTGTCCAACAGCAATATTCTATTTTTGTCCAGAAGAGTATTGTTTCAAAACTGTGTGTCATGAAAAAAAGCTAAAAGACCACAAATCAAAACAAGTATAAGAAAAGAATACATTGGTATCTGTAGGTATTTTCCTAAAAAGAAAAAGAAAGTTGCTCTGATTATTATTATAGTTTTCTGTTTTGATTGAAGCAGACATAGCGTATATTAATTAACCAACTGGAAAATCTCAAAATTGAAGCTTAGAAGAGAAAAATAAACTCTTTATCATTGTGGATTTCAGTAGTTTGAAATGCTTTGTGGTGAAGTATCACACTCCAAATGTCTTCTTAATATAAAAGCCATCAATTACACATATTTTGAATGGTTTACTAGGCTGTTTATCTCTGAGCTGAAGACCTGTACAGAGCAGCAGAGAGCTGGCATGGTTGAAGCAGGCCCATTTTAAAATGGGTGTTTTTATGGGGAAATCAGTCAATTTTTACAGATTCTCCTGGAAGATGCCTCTGTTGGAAATTGTCCAGTAGGTGTTCTCCAGTCTTCCTTTTGGATGGGAAATGCTCACTTATATTTCCACTACTGTTACTCAGTTCTTGGGCCTATGTTATTGGTAATTTTTCTCAGGCAGCTAATAGTGTCATAAAAATATTATTCATTGTATTTCTGGAGGTAAATCAGTGAAAAGACAGGTCCCACTGACACTGTCAGTTATCTGAAAGTGGGAAAATGATACATTTTTCTTTTCTTACATGTAAGTTAAACAAAGTAATGTCCATAAAGATGTATTTTTAGCATTTCAGAGTCCTCTGTTCCAACTTTAGTGCATTGCTGTCCCATAAGAAGGATAATAACGTCTTCTGGGATAAACATGTTTTGTTTTGAGAAATTGTGACTTTGGAAAACCCTCTGAGGGCTGGGTTATGAAGAATAGTCACATCTGCTATCAGGGCATTTTATCATGGCATGAAATGTTCCAGCCCTCCTTTCTATCACTATCTCCATCCTTCTTCCTTAGCAAGGATCTACAGGACTGCACAGTAGTTTTTCTGGGAAAAATAACCTTTATGTAAATTGTGGACTCTAGAAAAACTGCTTTGATTTTCCACAATTATTTTGCTAACAAAATTCATAGCATAGCTGCACAAACATTTGTGCTAACATGTCTGGGAAGAACTCTTTTGGCAGCAGGTCTAATTTATGACATGCTAGTCTAAACTGCAGTTTAAGCATAAGGCTGAAAGGATCGTTTAAACAAGATACTACTAAATACAAGGAGAACTATATGCATAATATTACAATATTTTGTCCAATTAAATTTGAGAAAGAAGTTACAGTAACACTGGGGGCAAAGAAAGGAGTTTTGAAAATCATTAAAGAATGGGGATGCATGACGAACATTCTGTGACCAAGTGGTCTCAATATCTTAGTTAAAAGGAATATGAGATAACTTGATTTAGTATGTATGCAACATGCATAAATGCAGATTTGACATTTCTTAACTTTTGAGCGCTTGACTTATAATCTTAATGTCTTCTCAAAGAACAGACTTTCATACGTGCATACAGACTATTCTCAATTTTTTTTATATTCATTATTTTCAACTTTATCACTTAGTTCCACATCTGTATTTAGAATATTTCCTCATTTATACTTTCCAGACACATTTTTTCTCAGATTTAAATAACGATGTTACGGAGATTAAACATGCACTACAAATAATTAGTAAATAATGATTATGATAATTGAGATTATAATGATAATGATGGTGATAATAGTAATAATCACCATCATCATCATCATCATCATCATCATCATCATCATCATCTTTTGAGCATTTCTAATTTGAGAAGGAGGAGTTTCAAAGTCACTTCTTTGTTAGCTTTAATCAATTCAGTATCCTAACTGGCATACAAACCAGTTTTTGTAAAAATTCAAACTGTATCCCCACATCTATTAACCATAGAAGGGAATATTTATGCCAAATCAACTCCAAGTAGTTGCAGTAGTACAATATATAGTTTTCTTCATGCTTACACTGTCATTAAAGATTCCTCACATATGCTTTATGATTTGCAACAATTCAATATCACCCATGTCTTTCAGATTCTATAGAGTTCCAAAGAAAATACAGAATGTTAAAACAAGATGAATTCATTGACCATGCAGGTAAAAATCCAGACTACTTATTTATATCTGCATTTGCAAAATAAAGTCTAACTTTTCTGTTCAACACTTCCAATGTCTGTGATTGAACAAAAGATTAAGTACAAGTTAATAAAAACAAGCATTTCATTAGTAACAAAAAGAACACGAGATTTTTTTCCAGCATTTAGAAATACAAGTATTCCTAAAAATCCAATAAAAACAAGTTTCAATAACCTAAGGTTATCTATACATATATTATGGTTTTGTTTATATTGCAGGTGTATTTTCTATAGAATATTAAGAGGAAAATAGCAGTATATTGTCCTTTTAAAATGAAATATTACTGGGAAGGAGAATGAATATATCAATAACTGAAAGTACTGAATTGAAAAACTTTCTTTAAGGGCAGATGAAAGAGATAAAACTGAAATGAGATCATAAATTGTTGTAATAGTCAAAGTGGAAAAAGAGCAGAAGAAATTCATATACCAAAATAAAACAAGAGACTAGTGACACCAGGTTTGTATATGAATTTTGTTGCTTTTAAAACTAGACTAAGGACTCTGGAAAAATTTTGCTTTGTTGAATTAAAATGCTGCTTAATTTAATGAACATATTTTCAATAAAAAATATTTTCAAATCAAGATAACCAATCCAAAATTAGAAACTGTGTTGTTTCCTTCAGGGTATAAACTGAAAAAGGTTGTAGAAGTAATGATTCATCATTGTCCTAAGGGCTGATATGGATGGTAAGAGAGCTGTGCTCTGAATTCCCACCTGATAATACCGTCCAAGAGAAGGAGGTGAACTGGAAGTAATATGAAGTGGCTTAAAAGAGAAGATTTCTTATTTCTTTGTAATATTGTCCACTGACCAATCCACAGGCAATCAGCTAATCAAATTCCGATCCTGTTCAAGAAAAATCTTCAACATAAATCTACTGGATATGGTGCAGCGGTTATAAAAAATGGATATGTTAAGCAGTACTACTTTGAAGAAAATGTAGATCACGTCTCCAGGCTTATTACATTCTGAATAGGATTGGATCAAGCTGTTTAAAGGTTCTTTCTTGCCCATGAAAACCAAATACAGTAGCTCTTCCTTGGTGTCACGGGCACCACATTGGATAGAATATTACCTATTATTAAATGTTTAGGTGATGATACATAGACGAGACCATGGTTATTATATGGGGTATCCTTACTTTTCTTAAGAGTGTTATGGCAGGGAAAAGAAAAGAAGCAGACACATGAATCATCAGAAAGCCTCAGGGAAAAATCAAAGAGAAAAAGAGACAAACTGTCCCTTCAGATATCTGTGTCCTTGGGTTATGCCGTTTCTGTGTCCCTAAAAACCCTTTACTCTGCTTTATGCTTCTTCGAGATGCACTGTATCATGAAGTAATGCATTTGTCGTACATCTAATAACAAAGACTTGGTTTATGTCTACCAAAAAACCTCTCAGGATCTCTGGTACAGAGACAGTCTTAAAACACTCAGAGTACAGGGCAGAATTAGGCTTTTCCCAAAGTGCAGTTGTGGACAGAACATTTTTTAAAACATCTCCAGAATTGGTGATAGCAACTCCATTTCATGTAATAGCCTAGGCTAGAACACTCACTCAGGAATTGATTTATATATTTTTAATTCTTTTGACTTCCTGCAGAAATTCAAACTTGTACCATCCAGCAGGGCACAAAATGTTCCTGTCTTGGGGTTGCCTTGAGGTGAAAACACTCACCTTGAGAACTCAAGAGACAGAAAACAAGATTCATGAGCTGGAGTTCCTGTTAGGAGGACTGTTCTGGTATTAAACTTTCAGCAGTTATGGGTGAAATGTGTATACTAAAATTAAATTAAAGATTCAGTGGTTCACAGAAAGGTGATTAAATATACATTAGGCAGAAGACAGATGGAGACAACTTCCGCCAGCTAAGTATGACCGTCACCTGGTGTGAGGCTACATTTGTAAGGAGGAAAAGCTAACTTCTTTTTTCTTCTAGTCTGAATGTCCTAGAACCTTATTACTTTTTCGGATGTTGACTCCTTGGAACAGTAGCACTAAATAAAAAACAAAAGCACATAATGAAACATTTTCTGAAATAAAAATTCTGTAAGGCAGAAACAGGCTTGGGAGGCAAATTCCAGGAAATTATCCAAATGAAGGACTTGAGCTTGAGCACTGTTACAAAGCATCTTACCTGACATCCTAAAGTTTCTTCATGGGCTGACTTTCTGACTTTACATGGAGCATGATTCATCTCTATAGACCCATCTGGCTGTTCCTGGTCTGCATCTGACCCTGACCACCATCACCCTCATCACTCCTGCTCTGCTTTTCTTGTTGCACATGATGATGTCCTTCCAGCCCTGCACTTCCCTGGCAGCTCCCAACTCATTGCTCTCCTCATTGCAGCCCCTCCAGCAGCACCCCAGCAGAAGGCTCAGGGCCCAGACAGCATCGTGTAACCTCGGAATGTAATACAATAAGCTCCAGAGAAAAGAAAACAACACTAAAATAATTTCAATAACAGATTTTTCTTATAAAATCACTTGTTTTAAATATTGAATTGAGAACAGGTTACTTGACATATGCAGAAAATCTTTCTGGTATTCTTTTCGTGAGTGCAGTGGAACCAGTTCAGCACTCAGAGGAACACCAAAGAGATAGAACTTTACATGGCTGAAAGCTGTGCTGTTGTTTGCTTGAGTCTTTGATATGTCTGGAAAGAATGACTTTTTCACAGAAGGCTTAATCATGTTGGCTTGTCATCTACAAGGAGACACTTGAAAATAAAAATTAGTTTTTGACCGATAGTGACTTAGGCCATATACAGATGCAAAGAGATATCTTTAGAAGTGAATTCAGTTTATCAATGTTTGTGATTTCTTTAATTCATAAAACAAGTAAAACCTGTCTCTTTCTGCCCCCCTGCCCCCAAATTTCAAAAGAATGAAAACCCAACCGTACTATGAATTAAAGTGGAAAAAACAATTACGTATCTAATTAAAATAATGCCCCTCATTTATCAACACAGCATTTTTGTCTGTTACTGTGCTAGGCATACACTCAAATAGCCATCAGTGTCTCTGAAAACACATAATAAAAACTACCCTAAGTTCAGTCACAGAAAACAAATGGAGAAAAAAGATTAGAAACAACCAAATTCCAACTTCAGACCCTCTTAGCAAACTTTCCCTTGCCCTACTTGTCATCCAGGTTTTTCCAATGTTATCTAGAAGTAAAGATACATGTCGTAACTAAAAAAGAATACATTTATAAATAGAATAGAAGAGTCCAGAGTGCTAAAATCCATGAATTATAGCCAAAAATGGACATAAAAAGAGAACAGGGACTGGCAGATGACTTTACCAAAAATTAAGAGATTAATAAACCTACCAGATTAGGTGATCTATCTAAAAAAGGCCAGAGTTATCTGTAAGTACTCTGGTAAGAGGGGCAAAAATGAATACTTGAAAAATTTGCCTCCATATACAGCCATATTTTCAATGTTCCTTTAAATTCACAATTTTGGTAAGTGTACTTTATTTTCTTCCTTTGTAAATATAATAGTAACATACAAGTATCTCAATACAACAGGAGGCAGCTGAGTGAAAAACAAGCTTTGCAATCATCAAAGAATTGAAGCCGCAATATGCAGTACTGTGAACTGTACATTATCTGCACAATAAAATGATGTTTTGTGGTGCTCCATCTTCTTGATTAAAGGTCAGGCTTTCTGCAGCTTTAGTGAATATGACAGTTCCAAGTGATTATTAAGTTCTACTGAAAGCACTTCTAAAAGCATTCCCCTAGAAATACTGTGCAGCAACATGTGAGCTGAGACTGTGCCCCTCTAAGATGTGAATCAATGAACCTCTCTACTGTTTTCTTATTAGATGTAATGACTATAGATGTCAAAGTTCCTTTAACTTCAGCAGAGTTCATTGAAAAATGTTGCTGGGAATACACAGTGAAATCTGTCACATGAAAATTGTGCTTATTCTTTGGGTCTATACAGATATTTACACACATGCACAAATGCTGCTTCTACATATATCAAGCAGATTTGGGTGAATAAAAAAAAGGTAAATAATAGGGTAGAATTTCAATTTCGTCTCATCTCATCTGGGGCCTTTGTAAGCTTTACGAAGACCTCCTAAAGGATAAAACCAACAATTAAACATCAGAAGGAGATGTATACATGTACTTTGTTATTCTGAAAACTCTCAAAAATGTAGATTTTATAGTTTGTATGGTCATTTTCCTGTACCTATGATATAGGAGCCTTAGCTGAGATTTAGGTGTGAGGCAGTCATTAACCACCAGTTTTTAGAAATTCGGATATCAGAATCAGTTATTTCTTCTTCCTTATTATCTGCCAAACATGTTCACTCTATTTTGTGTCCTTGCCTTATTATATTACATCCATAAGCCATAGTAATTTAAAAAATCCAAAGGTAAACATAAAACTCTTGTCACTTTAAATATTTTTTAAAATCTTCTCTGTTTAGATAAGTAGAGGCTTAATGCATACGGAAAACAATAATTTGGAAAACTAATATGAAAAAATAATAAATTTTTTTCAATATTATTTGAAGTGGTAAAAAAGTCAGTAAAATAAATACATCACCAGATAGAATATAATTTATTTCTGGAGAATAGAAAATAGGAACAAGAAAAATAATGACAGAACGAATTTTTGTCAATATTTAAGGCATTCTAAATTATGTGGCTTGTTGCAATGACAGTGTCAAAATGGAAATATTTAATACAGTTTAATTATTTTTTCATAGTTGCAACATGTTGACGTGTGCTGACTCTGCCTTACGTAGCATTTAGGTACAGATGGGAGAATCTGGATAGTAAAGTCAAATTGAACTAATGGTTGTCCATTTAAAAATATTTCCGCAACTGACCTCATGGTATCTCCTATTGCTGAAAGTTCATTATAAGCAGTGTGAGCAGACTTGTAAGACTGAAGGTAGAACAAGTATCTTCTTTGCAATCATAATCATAATGAAAGCACCTTGCAAACATTTCTTCATGTTAATTTCTTTTTTAGGAAAGTTTGAACATAGCCTGGAGGGAGATACTTTTCTTCAATTCAGACCATGAAAGGCATGGTTCAAAGGCAGGTTCAAAGACCAATGCAATTGTAAGAAAATAATAAAATAAGAAGAAAGTAGTGCTTTAAAAAAATAGACACAGATTTAAGAGACATTGCAATTCATTAAAAAAAACCAAAACAGCAAATCCAAGCAAAACTAGAAACAGTAATTCTTTCAGCAGAAGAAAAAATTTGATACTCTAATAAAAGACAACCAGGTAGTGAATAGATCACTGCAGATAACTGATTTCTGAAGTTGAGACAAAACCCTTTTCTTAACAAATAAGTGCCAGTAAAATGTGCTTCAATATCTAATATACACAATACTATGAGACAGTTTTTCAAAAATAATTATTTAAAAACATGCAGAAGCAAAATGACTAAGATTTATACAAAATAAATTCCAAAGCACTGGACAAAACCAAATCTGTAACTTAAAATTTACTTTCTATGTGTCAATGATTCTTTGCTTTGACAACATGGTGGTAGTCTGAGTGCACATGATGGCAGATATTTAGATGCTTAAATTTCCTGAAAGAAACTTAGATGCCTGATTAAATAAATAGATAGTTATTTATTTCTCAGATCTGCCATTTAACAGAAATAACACCTTTTTATGACAATGTCATTCATTTAGTGGGTAAAATAATAAAACATGAAAGTGCTTCTCCTGTATCTATTCTTTGATGCAAAGTTAGACACCCACAATGTAGACTGCAGTGAAATGCAAATTATTTAAGATTAACTTATGCTCTGGTTGTTATGGAAACTACATAAAAATGTACCATTCTATACACTATAAAATATTAAGACTCCATTAGTAACTTTTGCAGAGTTGTGATTATTATTTGAAAAATATTAAGGAACAAAAGTAACTCAAGAACTCCCTTGTCTGTGAGTGCTCATTTTAAGGTTGGCAGTTTCCACATTAATAACAATACCACAAAATTATAATTAATTATTAATCATGTTCAAAGAAGTAACAATTACGTTTTCTATTTCATATCAGAATAAGTTGTGAATAATTTCTCTAGCTATGGTCTAAATCTTTCATCTTATACATCTATACTTTCTATACAATTCATAGTGAAAATCAAATCATTTGTTAATGAATAGTGTCTGTGACAAACTACTACTCTGTTATGGATGGAACTCAGACAATTCTAAATCACCTCTTTGGGTATGGCAGGTCAGGCCAGATAGGCACTTCTCTCAGTATGTTGTGATGCTGCTATCCATCTTTCCTTTTGAGTAAAATCATGACCAAAATTTTTCAAATAGATGAAGGATGCAAGATTTCTGACATTCTCTCTGAAAAATGTGCCCTTTGCAGTGAGATGTAGTGTAGACTGAACTTTAAACTTTGTCACTGTGAAACTGAGTACTCGCATTCCTGACATTCAGAGGGTGTGAGCAGAAAAAGGGATTATTTCCCATCTCTCCTGGAGCAAGGAGTCCTCATCCTGCTTTCTCTTCTCAGAAGTGCTTGCATATTAAAAACAGAACAAGTCTGACAAAGTAAATGCAAGTGAATTTATAAACATATAAAGGCATATTTTTGTATGCAAAGCAACCCATATCACACTCAAACCTCAGTGGGGCAGCCAGAAATAGGTGTAAGGAGGTTACAACAGAAGCTGTCCTTTACAGCAGGACAGTCTGAACACATTCAATAATGTGCTCCATGGTCTGTCTTCACTGATGGAAACCTGGGTGCCTGCATATCTTTAAAGATATAAAGCATTTTAGTTTTGTGACAGACTCCCCTAGGTACACCTGTGGCTGAAATGTTGTTTTTCTTTTGGAGAAAAGAGAATAAAGCTGAAACAACAAATCACTGATTATATACATTTAAAGCTCTTTGGACATCTATTCTGTTTCTAGTAACACAGATGATCAAAAGCTATGACATGCAGGTATTTCTTAATTCAATATTTCTGGAATTTTGAACATACTGAAAGGAAAATCAGACTGCAGCTTGCGCTGTACCTGTCTAGCAAGTCAGGACATTCTCCATTTCTTACCTTCATTTCAGGTAAAATATCCACTACCAGTTTAGAGTATGAAACAGCTGAGAAAGTGACATAAAATATCAACAATAAAACAATCACAAATCATCACTTACACTATGGCTGCTCTTGTTACCTTAAAACTGAGTCAACATTTGTTTAAACTGGCACTTATGAGGTAGTAGTACTAGGAAAGTGATCAGTCTGTCTCTTACAAAACACTTCTCTCATGGACCTTGTGAAGCTGGGAGTTGATATTTTAGCATAAATAGGAATGGCAAATTTTTGCTGATTGTCTAGCACTGTAACGTCCTTCTCATTGAAACATGAATATTTTAACAGAAATCAAATATGTGCTCTTTTAATTGAGAAAATCATGCTGAATTCCTGGCAAATGTGATAGCTTGACTCTCTAAGTTATGATGTTGTATAGATGACCAGAGTGAAGTAAGAACATTACTGCATATTTTTTGTTCTTGTTTCACTTATAATTAGTCTTATTTTGCAAGTCCGTATGTCATATATATTGACAAGACCCAAATTAATGGAAATTCCTCAATCTCTTCTAGGTGGGAAAAGACATGAATAATTGCAAATTTGCAAGATTACTAAGAATTACCTATGAGACTACTTGAAAAAAAGAATGAAGATCAATGGATTTATCATCATATTATCTTGTATATGTAGCCTCATATTTTAATATACAGTGAAACTGAAGTCATTCACATTAAAACAGACTTCAATCTTGTAGATTCTTGAAAAGAAATGCGAGTTTTTTATCAATAAGATGATATAGACTACCTAAATACACTCAATAAGAATTCATCAATGACCCAAAGAAGCACATTTCTTACGGGAAGTTAGTTATAACCAGCTAGAAATAAACACAGACAACTCAATATGGGGAAAAAAGTTCAAGAGTGAGTAAGAGTGAGAATTTTAGCATAAGATCATGAATAAACCATGTAGTGCATCCTCAGAGCACCACCAATGTCAGGAATTAACTCCCATTTAAAGAAGAGAATTATAATTTTAATCTTTACATGTAAGAGCTTTCAAAGGCTGCACAAGGACTCTCTGGGAATATACAGATGTGTGAGTAGAAGTAGGTTTGTTCCATAGACATGAAATGCTGCAGATAAGGATGTACTAGGCACAATAGGCAATGGCAGAATCACAGAATAGTCTGAGTTGGAAGGGACTCAGAAGGATCATCAAATCCAACTCTTTAGTGAATGGCCCATAGAGGGATTGAACCTGCGACCTCGGCATTATTAAAACCATGCTCTGACTAACAGCTAATCTTGGGGACAGCATCTTCCTTTAGGTTGGCTTTGCATGAAGGGATAACTTTGATAGGGCCAAAGGAAGATTCTAAAACATTTCACAGTAAAAATATGATCATGACTCTGCAACAGCAAAGATTCTCTTGACTTAGAACAGTTTCACTCCATTTCTTCTATAATTACATGCAGGTCTCTAAATGTATACTAAAATGAGTATGCTGGGCTAATCCAGTTACAAATATTTGTAAGATGGCCACTTAAGTACATTAAAGGAAAAACCTTCTCAAGGCTATTTCAGTAGGATCCCTTGTAGCTCATTTGCACCAAAATGAGGATAGAATAAAGGATCAGAAAACAAATCCAAATTTATTTTGCCTACTTCAGGATGATCACGATTGTGGCTGGCAATTTGTCTTCACAGGCCCTTGAAACCTGTGGGATTCTAGTCAAAAATAAATATTGAGAGGTACAGCAAGGCTATTTTACTTTGAAGTTTGGAAATGTGGATTTTAAACTACTTATAGGAACAGAATTCATAAAAAGAAACTTCTGCGTTGCTCTTGGACTGTTCAGGAAAATAAAATGTAGTGCTGATTATAAACTAATGTTAATAAAGTATGAAAAGTGAACACTATGTAAAAGAAAACTTTGATAGTCTCTTTCCATTTACAACAAAAACCCAATAAATAGCAGTGATAAATTAATGTTCTGGTGGTGATTCTAAATATTTTCCTTAGGTTTTTTGGCACATAATTGTAATTCCAGTAATTGGGAAGCGCAAAAGCTGTTAGGAGTATTTTGTGGCAAACAGTGATGTTTGCATCCCTAATTTTAAATCATTAACTCATGTAATTAACTTTTTTTATAAACTACATTTTGATTTTTTGTACTGTTCTGTTTCTGTCTTCACAAACATACAGAAACACAGGGCAAGATGAACAGAACAGGTAACTGGACATATTTTTCTATTGATCTGAAAAATATTCTGTGTTAAAATGATGGTATTTTAAAGAAAAATCTTTTTTTCTCAAGCCTTCATATCCATTGGTTTGCAGCTCTTTTGTTTTTATAGCACATTTACTTTTAACAATATTAGTACATTTTTCATAGCATATCAGAATCTTTATATGTGAGATGGCTTAAGCCCATTTTCAATTATTTTATCTTAGTGAGTGGCTGAATATACTGGCTGAATATTTAGGAATATATTGTCCACAATATAATACTATGTAAAAGATGGATAGATTTACCAGCAGGAAAAAATCATGTTCGGTTTCAGGCCAATTGAATAATTTTGACTTTTTAAACATTGAACTCGCAATGCAAAAATATGTACGCAGTTATTGTCACTGCAGGATCAGATAGTTTAGTGAAATTACCCCAGAGATGAGTGAGATACAGGAATTTTAGATTGTGTGAGTCTTCAGTGAAGAAATATAATGGTTCTAAAGGGACAAAATTCTTCCCAGGTACCTTTCAAAATCCTTCCCTGTGTCCATCTCTGTGCAGAGAAAAATGAGAAAATAACACTCTTCTCCATAGCACATCATAAAGAGTTAAATGTAGCAAACATGGAGAAAACAGTTATGGCCAGATAGAACCAAGTTGGATCTAGAGGCTGCGTGGAAGAACAAGTCATCAAAAATAATGAACACTCAATATCCTCCTGCTCAGTCCTGAGGTGGGGGTTAGGTGTGTTTATAAAGCAAAATGTCTTAAGCCTCTAAGAATTTACATTAAAAATTGAGCTCATGGGAAAAACAGTTGACCTCGATAGGACTAAAGAGTATGAGCCAGCAGTGTGCCCAGGTGGCCAAGAAAGCCAATGGCATCCTGGCTTGTATCGGGAGGAGTGTGGCCAGCAGGACCCGGGAAGGGATTGTCTCTCTGTCTCAGCACTGGTGAGGCCAAACCTCAAGTTCTGTGTCCCATTTTGGGTCCTTCAGTTCAGGAATGACATTGTGGTGCTGGAGCATATCCAGAGAAGGGCAACAGAGCTGGCAAGTGTCTAGGGAATAAGTCCTATGAGGAGTGACTGAAGGAGCTGGGGTTTTTATAGTGGAGAGAAGGCACAGAGGAGACTTTATCCTTCTTTCCAATATTTTAGCAATTCAATGAAAGTCTTATTCATTACTTGTGCTTAGTGTTTTGGAATTCCAGCAAATATTCATATAAATTTGTCCAACTGCAGGTGCAAACCAATTTTTTGGTAGAGTGAGTTATGTGTTCATTAAGTCATTAGTACGACCACAAACAAAATAAAAAACTGTCTAGCTTTTCTAAAAACAATCTAGGAAGATTTTAATAACCTTTGCAGCATGAAATGGAATATTAACAAATGTCAGCACTGGGAATTAAAGTAAGTCCTAGCTAATTTTAAGTCTCCTCATGAAGAATGTAACTTAGTCTAAAGAAGTTAATCATATTTCTATGCAAAAAGTTAGTGCCAATACTACCATTTAGATTTTATAAATCAAAAGTTAACATCTTCAAGCACAAGAGAAAATTAATTCATGATCATTAATTCATAAATGATAATTGTATGCAGAGGGCCTTAGATATTTTTAATACTGTATATATATAAATCCCAGGTGTCTTTTCTGAGCATTCTTGCATTCTCTTTTGCTTCTGTAATTTCTTTTTGCTTCACTGGGGACTAAGAATGTGTAAAGGATGCAAGAGTAGAGCTTTGGGTTTTTAAGCATACCAAAGTACATACATACATGATTTTGATCAGATCTGACTAAAAGTGCTATAATTCAAACTAATGAAATTTTGTATGCATCCCTGAACAAATTTTAAAGGTACAAAACCCAGAGGGACAGAGTTTCTAACAAAAGTGCTGACAGGGCCTTATGAACAAGCATAATTATTTCAAATATATTAAGCAAATACCTTTAATCAACAGCTGAATGGTAGCATGCTGTGATAATTATTTCTGGTTGATGATGAGAAGACTGATTGCAATTTCCTCATTAGCTTACTTTTTTCCCACTTCCGTAAGTTTTTCTTTCTACATACTTTCTTACTTCAACAATTAATATCTTCTCTCCATTGCAGTATTTTTTAGTCACAAAATCTGTTAAGGCTCATATGCTTACCAACTATATTGATGAGTCAAAACTTCTTTTCCAAGCAGGACATATTCCCGCATTTCAAAAAAAAAATTAATGTCAAGCCATGGTGTGTTACTCTGTATTTGGTATGGTTATGGTAGTTCTTCAAAAGAAAATAAAACTAATCCTCTGCCCACTCTATTTAAGGAATGCTGAGAAGCAGAACAAAAAAATTAAACAACCCTTCATTCTAAGAGAGTATGCAGTGTATTTAAACACAAAGATTTTCAGTTGTGGGATTCGGGTTTGTTTCTTTTCATCAAGTAGGTTTTGGCTCTTTGAACAATTTTTATAAATTTGTTGACAAGAATGAAAGAAAACGAAATTTAAAAAATACTAGAATTTTTTTCCTACTTCAAATTTATGTCGGTGTCCCTTAAAGACAGAAGAGATGGATTAGGGAGCAGTCAATTGCCTCAAATCTCATCACTATAATTCAGTATTTTCAATAGCACTTTTAGTATTAACTCTGTCAGGATTAAGGAACTGAACAAATTATTATTGTGAATATGTTTGAATCATAATTATTATATATTCTTTTTATATGGCAAGAAAGTCTATTAGAGAAAAAAAAAAACAACTGTAATCTGAGCAGAATTATTTAGTTCACCTTGTAGTAGGTTACCAATATCATTGTGGTTGCTTAAGCTCTAGTTTCTATCTCAGAAGTTGCATTTACTACTTGAATAAGGTAGAAAATTATTTTTCTTATTGAAAAGGGAATTTTGGGTATTAAACAGGAAATTCTTCAATGTCCTTCTGAGAGTCAGCAACCTATGTTCATCTTTCACCATTAAAACTGGACAGCCAGAACTATCTCAAGAACAAGAATAACCTTGGAGGCAATATGTACACAAAGAAAGGATAAAAGCCCTGTGTTTATCTCCTTTAAAATGAGTAGTGCACATGCTACATATTTAATTTATTTAGAGAAAAAGTTACTTTAAGCCAAAATACACACTGTGCTTAGCTTTGCAAAGTTGGAGTTCTACCACGGTTTCTTACATGTGCTTAGCTCTAGAAATCTTTCCCAAATTTGGAGTAATCTTTTATTTCAAAAATAAAAACATTTTGAATTTAAGTTTCTTGCAACCAAGTTTATAACAATTCAACAGGCCAAAACCATTCAGACCACAGCACAGAACTCGGAACCAATCCTGTGGAAAACAACCAGATTTCCTTTGTATTATTTTGTTAGCATAATTCTGATTGCATTTCAACAAAATCTTTAACTTCTAAGGATGCTTTTTGCTGTTTATCATCACATAAATATTTCACCCAGACTTTTTACTGGTTTTGCACCTAGTTTGAGTACTTAAACCTCTTTTGTGTATCCTGCCTATGCTTGCATTATTATTACCTATAACTTCATACATTACTGGATCATGCAGCATTCTCAGGATCAGAATTATACCAGTTGGAAAATATAAACCAGTAAACTGTCTTATGTCCTAAGAACCTAAGCCATATTCTGTTAAAATCACTTGGATTCTTCCTACTAATTCACTTGATTTTGAATTTGGCTTAAAAAAAGGATTTGCTGTCACTATAATCTATATTTAGGGAGTTTGTTTGTAAAGGTGAAGAAGGAAGTAGGCAGTGATAATCCCAAAATCAACCAGGAAATGAGGAATTTGGCATGTAGGAAATGCATATTCAGTTCTTTCAGATTCATCCCTAGGGTTATCTTTTGGAAAATGAGTTTTAGGTTATTTTTAGCTAATCCACTTTAATGTTTTGTCATGGAGCATGGGTATATTTTGAAATCTTCCCTTCTTGCAGTGGAATAATATACCTCAAAAATCAGTATTTTTTAAAAATGAAATTTTTTTCTGGTTCTGTATAGGGACATAGAGGAAAGGCACAAACCCAAATAATGTTTTTTGGAAAAAGAATATTGAATAAAATGTGGGAAAAGTATTCTAACAAGCAGGCTGGAATTTTATTTCTATAATTTTCACAGTTGACAACATCAACATAAAACAGACAGGAAAAGGGGAGTCAAACAGTAACCAAGATGGGAAATAATTGTGTATCACATACAAATTTGAATATCTGGCCAAAAAGAAGAAGATACAATAACATGCATGCAGTCCTGTATGCTGGATCAAGACAATGTGATCCATAAAGTAAGGAATGACAACTCACTTTATGAATGAAGTTCCAGTCATTTGATGGAGTTCTCTTCACTGCCTTCTCATGAGAAATACATATGTCTTGCTGTTGTGGCTTTAGTTGTTCTCAGCCACCTTAAATTAGCACAAGCTGTATTAGTCTAGGAGGAACAGCTTCAAGTCTGCATAATTGACAAGTACCTTTACTTACTTCTGTGTTAAGTTGCTCTCCTTAACCAAGTACTTTAAGAAGTTTTTGAAGAGTCAAGCCTCTTCTAGAATATCCAAAATAATACTTCCCAAGGGTGACTGAATATATTACAGAATGACCTACAGAAATGAAAGACAGGAAGACCCCTCAGTAATTTTGGAGAGTATGGCAAAAGGTTTTCAAACAAAGATTGCAGAAGTTAGTTTAATAAAAAAGTAGGGCATTTTTAAACCATTTCTAAAATATACATCTGTTTTTCTGGGCCAAATATTTTCCACTTTATAATGAAAATCATCAGTCATTCGACTGTTCCTCTGAGATTAAAACATGTGAAGTTATTTCCTTTTCAACACTGAAACAACTATTAAAGGAAAAAGCTTTCCTTATGGGTATTGTAATTCCCACTTCTTGGCCCACCTTCCCAAGGCCAGCTTTTACTTTTTAAAGACTGTCTAAAAATTTCTTAACTGTCCTTAGTGCGTAGTAAACTTTGCACTTGAATTTATGACATAAAAGAAACAGTGCTTGATCTTTTGGACAGACTTTGGAGCTTTGTAGTGTGCCTGAAGTTCTCGTTACAGTGGGAGTGATTTTATTTTTAAATTCATCTTAATTAAAACTAAGCTATAAATATCTGCAAAAAGTAAATTTGGCTGTTAAACAAATATCTAGAAATTCCAGAAAATCTTTGAATATATAGGATGCATTACTTATTCAACAGCTGAAATGTCTGCAGCTGCTCTAAAACAGCAAAGTAGATTTACTTGAATTAATGTACGTTGTACATTGGATTAATTGGAAAAACAATGTTAGCAGAATATTCTGCTATCTCTGTACATATTTGGCTAGGAATATAAAATACAATAAATTAACATAGGAATATGAAGATCTTTTGGTACAATACAGTGCATTATGGTAGGCACGGCTGGCAATATCACTCTGAAAGCACTTAAATTAACTGAAGGTGAGTGGGGAGAGACAACATGTAACATTCTTCCATTTTTTGGTTCAATGGAGGCAATCTGTAAACATTACAGCAGGGTCAAAATACCACAAATAAGCTGGTATTCAACCTTTTTGTGTTGCTGTTATCAAAGCTGGTTATTAATTAATTATTTCTTATCTCCACATAAAGATATTTGGAGGGTAGAGCTGCCCTTCACTGTTTTTTAATTCCAGACTATAGGTCTGACATAGGACTGGAACTCCAGCTCAGAATAATTCCATCGTACCTTAGTAGGGATGGTTCTTCAGTATTTATTTTGTTTCAGTCTCCTTTTTTCCTATTGAGAGTCTCACTCTTACCAATTACCCACAGTTAGACAGGGGGTCAAGACCTTCTTGACTAGACAAGAAAAACTTGAAAACTACCCTGACCTGTTTGTTTCTTTCCGTTTAGGCCAGCACTTTGATCTTACATTCTTTACTTGTAGTGGTCAAAAATAGAACTACCACATATCTTATGCTTTGAAAAGGCAAAATGGCATTTACAGTGTGATGTTTCTTTACAGCTCTACCCTTGATGCTGTGTTGCCAGATATTTATTCATAACTCAAGCTATGATTGGAAAAGGAAGGGATCAGTCACCAGCACAAGTGACACAGGAGCAGCAAAGAGCCTGCAGTAATTAAAATCATCATACATTAATGGTATAGAAGAAAGTAGTCCTACACAACCTTATTTTGTCTTGCTTCTGCCCTAGGCAATCTTTAGCTGAGTTAAATGTGAGAAAATTTTTTTTCGCAGATCACTGTGCACTAAAAGAAATTATCTTGATTTTTTTTCCCATGTTGGTCTCTGTGGCTACTGTTTTAACTTGGAGCATATTAATATATACAGCACTAAAGAGAAAGATCTTCTAGATACCAACATTTAGAGAAATATCTTTAGACTAGAATCAGGACCATATTCACTGAAATTTTCTGCTGGCTTGAAAACTTTACTGACTATGCAGTACAGGAAGTGGGACTTGGCTCCTCCAAACCCAGATTTTCTTACTATTAGTATATAGAAATTTTATGACTGATAATAGTAACTCTTGTTAGAATTGTCATAGACCATGAATATTATCAAGGTGACAGGTCTTTATCTATGAAACTACACTCATCCAATTCTGAAAGATTAGATACATGGGTAATTCTAAATGGTAGTTTTACATACCTTTTACTTTCTGAAAGGAAAAAGAAGCAATGGAAGAATACTTTTTCAGAAAAACACAGTTTCACTAGATTTGCACTGGTCAATAATTTTATGACACTCAAAATGTTTATAAGGACAAAAAGGTATAAAATAATCTGTTGCTAGATTTATTAACAGTCTAGCAGTCCAAATAAAATACAATAAACAGTTATTATATGCCAGGTTATAATAATGCCAAGACTTACCATTCAAATGATCTAATTATAACAGGTACCTTGTTATTAACAATAAAAATTGCTATACATGAACTTCTCACTTCTTCTAAATTTCAGATGATATCTGTTTTAGTGTTGTTTTTCATATCCTTAAAACTAGTTTAACCTGATTTACAAAGATGCTCTCCTGAAGTGATCAGTGTGATCTATGTTTTCTGCTTGTCTGTTTTCTTCTAAGTGGAGTTTTCTTTCTAGGATCATTAATCACTCTAAGCAGAATAACTACTTCTTAATAATGGTTACTAATTGACAGTAGGTGCTCTAGCACAAAGCTGCATTAAGTTAAACTAAAGTAAAACAAATCTAGGCAATAATATCTGCCCATTAGACAGTTGCTCTTACAACTAAAATCAGATCAATTAATATATGTCTAGTCAAGTCCTGAGACTTTATTATATCAACACAATCTCTGTGGGTGTTTACTAATGGCAAAATACTGTTTTTATTGTCAAATTTCAATACAGCTAAAAGTGTCCTTGAACATTCTCCACTAAGGCATTCTTGCTTGAGAATCACATTGTGCATGGTTTTCTTTCCTATGCTTCATATCATGAACAGCATTCATCATGATATGGCTGGGGCTGTCTGCTGCAGTTGCCAGAGAGATTTTTCTCACACTTACCATTCTAAAGTTCTCTCCAGTTATTTGATAAGTCCATTAGTCTCAGTATTTAGACCACTAATTTGATGATGGGTCAGGTAGTATCCTAGTGGTGATTCCTCCTGGATTAACAAGAACAGATGTTGCAAAGTTTCAGCCTGATTTCTGGTGATCTATCCTGCAAACATTCCAATGGCTTTAAGTCAGTACTGAGAAGTCTTTTATTCTGCAAGGAAAGTTAAAATATAATTTCTCAATGAACTTGTCAATAAGAACAGCATAGTATTATGTCATATAGTATGATAAAATTTTCAATATACTCACATTGTTCTTGGAAAAGATTTATGCCTCTCATTCCAGTCTTCGGGGGAATAGATAAATGTCTGTTAATTAAATTCCTGGAAGCATAACTTGTTATTGCTTCTGGAGTCAAGACAATAATAAATAGAATGATGTCTACAACATGTAACCCTGTCAGATCCAGGTCAGACAGAGGTGAACTGCTTGCAGTAAGTGAACAGAACTAATCCTGCAAGTCATAAAATCAGGTATAGTTTTACATAACTGTTCCCAGAATTAGTTTTTGTAGACAGCAGCATCTGAACTTCTGACTTTTAGTCTATACATTTCCTTTCCTGTGAATTGTTCAACATGTGGGAATGTATTCTCATTTGCACAATACATAACACCAACACTTGATGTTTCTTGTTTAAATAAAAAACATCCATAATGCTTGGGAAATTGCAGACTGATCACCTTTTAGTCAGGTACCAGAATAAAGTGAAAAGCCAAACTTTTTTATTTTCTCCATGGGAAGTCGTGATCTAGAATTCTGTGTGTAGGTGTTGGAGTTCAGTGCAATGATTTAAGAAAAAATATCCCAGAAGTTCTGAAAAGCAAAGGAAAAAGTAAAATACTGGTATCTATGTTAAGTCATTGCACCTTGATTAGAGGGAACTTCAAGAAATCTGAACATAACATGAGAATAACATTTTCAGCAAGCCAGCTCTGTGATAACTGCTTTTCCTGCCATAGACAAATATGGTAACACAGTAATAGAAAATAGAGTTCTTTTACTCAGTAGCTCTTCATTGTTGTTGGTAGTCACTCAGACTTTCCTCCTCTTCTAAAGTGCTTTTGAGAACCCCACATATAAAAAATATTCAGTAGAGCACCAAATGCAGGAACCCCAAATAGAAACGTGGAGAGATAAAAGTGCACTCAGTCAACTGAAAAAGAAAAATTTAAAACAAAATAAAGTTAGATTAAAAGAATTTTCTGATTTGATATGTTTATTGATGACATTATGTACAGGCTAGAATAATATTGATAATCAAAATAGTATCAATTCATGATGAAAATAAATTCTTGATTGTTTTAAAGTTTGGGGGGTTTTTTGTTTGTTTTTTACAGGTTTCTTTTGCTGTTTAACCAAAGAAAAACCCCAAAACAACCCAAAGACAGACCATGCCCAAAAGTCAGTTACTTACTTTCATTTACAGAAAATAACATTAACATTAATATTTATGAGCAGCTATAATCTGTTTTTTTTACCTGTGCTTTATGGACTATGTTTAAAAAATACAGTGGAAGAGTAGAATATAACAGAACTACCACATTTGAGGATCCAATGCTGTAGGTTTAACCTTTTGAAATTGCAGAGCAGTAACCTCATTTAGAGAAACCTCTACCTTAAATACTACAGCAAGTGTCAGTAAAACTGATGTCTGAGTAATAGTTCTCTATATGGCTGACCACTGGTTGCAATTACAGCATACCAAATTGATGTTGCCATGCATAAATATTGTTTCTGAAGTATTACAAAGAACTGTACAAATGTAATAAAAGTGAACAGAAGTACCACAGAGAATGAAGAGGCATAGATTTTAAAAAACAAACATAAAGTTAGGAGAAAAAAAAGGGCAGCAGATAAATCTTAGGCAAGAAACAAATAAATGGATCACTTACATTTCCTTATAAAATAAGAGATTTAGATATGATAACGAAAACATCATTACACTTCAGAAAGAGAGATGGAAGCCATTGCAATTTACACAACCTCCCACCAAAC
Organism: Eopsaltria australis; assembly: GCA_034509425.1. Classification (NCBI taxonomy): domain Eukaryota; kingdom Metazoa; phylum Chordata; class Aves; order Passeriformes; family Petroicidae; genus Eopsaltria; species Eopsaltria australis. Next base: position 2,046,848 of record JAVTVJ010000056.1, read on the forward strand.
TTGGAAGTGAAATTAATTGTTTCAAACTGGGCTTTTGATTAAGATTTATTTTTACTGAACATAAAAAATAGGAAATTCACATTAGAGATCATATTCTTCAGGCAAGAAATTAATGACTTTAAGACAGCAAGAATTTTCAAGAGCTCATTGCCCTACTGAGCACCAAATTCTATGCAATGCACCTGAAAAATATTTTGTTTGAGTTTAGATGAATGATGAATGATTTTTTAATTTGCCAAAGTCTAGCTATTTGTTCTAGTCTGGAGCAAAGACATTCCCAATTTAACAGCTTTCCTCTACAGTACTGTGCAGATCCTGTGCAGTTGCTGCACACCCTGCTGACAATATGATTATATATGTGCAACACTGGCAATTAAAAGTGTGGTTTCCACTGGCACTCCAGGGAATAGTATGTGAATTCATGGTGATACTCCCAGAGTCAAAAGAATTCTCTTGTTAAAGGTGATTTAAATTGTTTTCATTGTCTGTCAAACAACAGCAGCCCCCCAGCCAATTCAAAAGCCAATTCAATTAGTTTCCTTCCACTTATGGTCTTCCAAAAATCACAGTGTACTTAAAAGCCCTTTCCATCAGACACATCAGTTGTAGCTGAGCTATTAAATATCTATGGGCCATAAAGCCAATTTTTTTTTCTGAGCAGAGCTACGGGGTAATAAATGCGTAAGTTATTTTAAACAAAAATGCTATAGAAAGGCAGTTTCCCATGATAGATGAGTAGATAGGCCTGCGTTTTAGGAATCTCAAAGTAATAATTTTCCTCAGAGAAAAATCTTATTTATAAGGTCATTAATAACAAAGTTGAAGGTACTATGTTTTCCTCATATTTTTTTCACCCCCCAACTTGTGTGGGCTTTTTGATTGGTTTGGGGGATTTTGTTCTTTGGGTTTTTTTTTTGAGAACAATAAGAAGCCAACCTATTTTTCAACAACACACTGATAAATACAGATGTATATGTATATCTATGAATGGTTAATTCTGTATGCATTTAGAAATAACTTGTAAATAACATGGGAAAAGGACAAATAAAAACGTCCTTAGAAAAACTGTACCTAGCCAGGTGTCTCATATACAGCTAGGTATATGGACATATTTGACAACACATATTCATTTTATTATGAATGGGATAGTATTTAGTAAAAGGGGTTTCTTTTCTTAAAAACATCATCTTTACAGCATTGACTTCAAATAGATAAACAACGTAAAAGGTGTAAATATAATAAAGCATGATGAGCCATGTAATGTGCCACTCATTTTTGTTGCTCAAGGGAGATCATGAACAAAACCCTTATGGCCTTGCCTGATCTGTGACTCAATTTATGTGACTTGGTCTAATTTATTCTGCTATTCATACATTTTGAAGTCTTCTTTCACATCTTTTTTTCCTGTATCTTGCCCTTCACCTCCTGTCTTTCGAAGGCTGATGGGAATTAACTGCTAACTGTTTTTTGATCATGTGTGTGGATAGCTACTGTTAACAATTATTACTTTCTTAGGCCATTAAAAGATGTGATCAGGCAAGACAGTCAGGGATTATATCAAATTAATGCAAATGATGGAAGAAAAGACATTTTTTAATTTACCATTGGTCCCCATTCAAAGATAACTGCTACAACTTTACTGAAATCTTAGTTATGCAAATTTGTGGAGCTTTTTTTGAAGACTAAATTAAAAAAAAAAAAAAAAAAGGCATTGCTTTGCTAGCAAAGTCAAAGGTGAGCATTCCAAAAAAGTTTTACTTATAGTTTTTTTAAAAGCATTAGACCAAACTTTGAGGACACTTACATTAGTCAGAGAGGAAAATTTTGTACTGGTTAGGACATTACTCTTTGAGAGGTTTTATGAGAGGTGATGAATAAAACTCTGCTTAAAAGGAAAATGGAACTACATTGATGATAAAATCTTCATGTATAGATTTGCATAAATTACATATTTGCCTGAACTATTAGGCGACCTTAACAATGAAGGATGCATTATGTAGTGCTGTAAACACTGAATTCTGGGTGAGAAACATTTTTAAAAACAGTTTGTTGCCCAGTGGGAAAACAGAATTTAATCAGAGATCATGAAAACTAAGTGCAAAGGGCTGCACAAACCCATGTCATGCAGTGATCATTATAGCTCCTCAAAGCTTATTTTGTGAGTCTTAAATCTAGAAAATTTGGAATAATGAGTTACTTTTAAAACTTGAGAAGTTTTATTGAATTTAGTGACACATTTTTAGTAAAACTCAGGTTTATTGTAAATATTAAAAAGATGAAGCTATCGTGTGCACAAGAAATAGCAGAGCACATTAAAAAGGAAGAAAAAAACCCAAGAAAAACTTAAGAGGAGAAATTGCAATAAACCCAATATTAATATCCAATAATTTCAGTCCAAAACCCATGGCAAATATGGATCAGAGAATGGTGAACAATAACTTGAAATTAAATGCTCTGCAGTAATGCAAAAAATGACACATTCAGAAATAGATTACATCTAACATTAAATACAGGGGTAGAACAGTTTGAATAATATACTTTCAGTCTTGAAAAGATTGAAAGGCAAAGTGGTAACAGTTAAACAGTTAAATATTTTTTTACTTATACCTCACCATTTAGGGTAATGAATAAATTTGATTAAGCTAAATATTAACAAGGCCAATAATTAAGCAGTATATTTAAACTTTCAAAGAGTTATGCAATTTAAATTTGCCACAAAATTCAAACTGACAAAATGTTATACTTTCATTATGAAAGCTTCTGATTATATATTTTCATTCTCAATATATATGCTAATAAAAAAGAACACGATTCTGTATAAAGAAGGTGTCTTCTATATAGAAACAAATATCCTTAAAATAGTTTTACTTTTATGATCATTCAATAGCAAGTTATTACACGAGATATGAAAATAGCCCTTACTAGGCATCAGAATAAGAACACTTACATATGACATCATTTTCTGATCTGGTATGCCAAGTTGTGGCTCTGATTGAGAAGAATGAGCCATTTTTGTGAAATATCTCGTGATCTCAGTTAATCATTCACACTGGCTGGCTATACAATGTTTCATAATTTACAGACTGTGCAGAGAAAAAGACGCTTGTTTCATTTCTCTAGGTACATAATGGATGAGAACTGAATTGACTCAGCTGAATGGACACTAGAGGGATGCTATTCTGTTGCAATATATTACTGCAACCCTGTTAGTAATAGAACAGGAACAATGTCCCATTGTCCAAAGTTGGAATTTAAGCTTTAGTAAAATTCATCAAGTATATCAAGTGCTTCCTATGAAAGCAGACATGAGGTAGTTATTTTCTATCGACCAACATAAATCAGACTGGAAGCGCAGCTTTGTGCCTTTGAATAAAGTTTTGGTTCACAGCACCCCACCACAGCTTGATTTTTAAAAGGCACTATTTAATCTGTTAATAAAAATATAAAACACAACAAAAAATTCAAAACTTTCTGAACCATCTAATTGATAATATCCTTGGCTGCCAAAGGAAAAACACTTTCAGAATACAGACAGACAGCCTCTATGTTACTTCAATTTTTCTTCCTTTCTAAACTGAGTTTGGCACACGTTATGAAAGATAGGTCGTGGGATTGTTTTTTCCTCACAGTTTTGAATATGAACTTTTTGGTTTTTATTGTTGCAGAGTTTAGTATTTCTATCCTTCAGTGGAATTATTCCATGTTAAAATAAGGTAAGTCAGTGAAAGAAAAGAATTGTAAAGCCATGTGGATGCTCTCACCCACACTGTATATTGAAGTCTTTGAGCTGCCTTTGCATTTTCACTGTGATTTCTGGATTATGATCCTACTACACTAAACTACAAATGTCAGATTCTGTCCTGCAGATATCAAATGTAGAACTGTTATTCTGAATATCTAAATAATAAAAGAAGTCAGACAGAATGTCTTTTTTGTTAAAAGTACTTCATACTAGCAATGTGCTTATGGTTTGGAGTTCCCTTTCCTATTCAGCTTCCCACCTGAGGATCCTCTGTTTTGCTGTCGACTATGCTAGTTTGAACTATTATTTTTCCTGCCCTTCTGGTACTTCTTTTTGCATTTTATGCTGTTCCATACATGTCCATCTGTGTTCAAATAAGCTCATCCTTGAAAACTGACATCTCACAACCTCAGCTTCCAATTCCACTTATTTACTCTTCTGGTGAGAAAAATCCTACCTGTGATGTCTATAATGAGTTAAAAAACTGCTTTATGCCACATAGACAGCCATTTCCTGGCTTGTCTTTATCATATCAACTCTGATTTGGATCTTCCAGATGCTCCTGTAATACAGGTGTCAGTCTGTCCTAGAATTACTTGATAGCAATATGAACACAGATCCCACATTTCTCAGAAACAGACTGAATCCTAAGAATTTATAATTGCTATAATGACTCCATTCTATTTCCTCCCTGGATAAACGAAGTAAGCAGTTCACACTGAAAGTCATCACTCTGGCAGTTCAGGGGAAATTAAAGTGGTATGTACTTATGGGTGGTGACAAATCCAAATAGCAGAAGGAACTAGGAGGAGTCAGAGAAAGGAGAATGCTTTGATTGGATCAGAATTGATTCAAATGATTTGGGGAAATAATATGAGAAAACTGGATAAGCAAAAGAAACGTTGTGATGAGCTATATCTGTATCTCTGTAGATAGTTTAGAGATAGCCTTGGATGCATTAGTAAAGGTACTTTTTGTATTTTTAAAATTTTTTTATAGTCAGGGAAATGACAAATTTTTACGCTTTGTTAAGTACTAATTACAGGGCTAAATCTGTATTTGAACTCAGTTATTAAGAAAGGACATCAACTAGAGAAAATCTAAAACACGGCAAAAATCTTCAGAAGGCTACACAATGGAAAGAGAGGGCATTGAAATGCATTTTGGAGGTAAGCAAACAAATAAGTGATACAGTACACAGTCAGAGTGAGTAAGAAAGAGGGGTCAAGAATTGGGTACAATAGCATAGGAAAGCATAGATTAGAGGTGTTAAGGTGATTCTAAAGAATTCAGGGGATGACCTGACTCAAAAAATTTTAAAGGGAAAAAGGAACAAAAAAAAGTGGAAAAGATAGAGATAGAGAAGCTGCAACTTAGTTCTTGAAAATTGCCGCATCACTCTCACCAGCTGAATTTAATGGCAATACAGCATTGCATATGAGGAAAGAATGTGCATAAATGAACGTTTGGACAGACTGACCAAACCATAGCATCAGAAGGACAAGGTTCGACAAGCTGTTAGATACAAATATCATGTTTGCTCTCATCCACAAGAGATTTTTCTCTGTGTCTAGGATGAAAAACAAGATAAAAGGACTGTGGCTTAATTAAGGCATGAATTTATTAGCTTAGCTCTTGTGGGAACTCTTGCAATAAATTGTACAGTGCATATCAAAACACATTCCTTAATTGTTTTCGCATACTAGAGTTATATCATCAGCTGTCCTTTCTCCCTCATATCCTACCCATATTTCTTTTACTCATATTCAACTCCCTGCCATTTTTATAGAAGCAATAAAAGGCAAAGGGAGGTGGATTCACTCTTGTTACTTCAAACAGCATAATTGAACTCATTTCTCAGATTTGGGGTATTCCTTGATCTCTGTCCATGTCCTACTCTGATTAATCATGCATTAGAGCATCTGTAGAACTGACAAATGCATTGGACTCCTGCTTCAAATACGCCTTCAGATAAGATCTAGTGCCTGGTACCTCCTCCGATTTCAAATTAACTTTTCAGATACCTCAACAATTTCCTTCCAAATTCAATCATCCTCACCCCTGAATAACCCATGTATTGAACATGATATTTTTGGTGGATGCCCATTAATCCTCCTGCTGCTAATAACTGAAATGTTATTTGACCTTGTCAACCCCGGAGATAACTCACCGCATCCTTTCTGAAAAATGTAGCCTCTAGGAACAACTGGCACTAGGAAAAATGTCCCTGACCTGCCTTTCTTTTTCTGGTTTAGTTTGTACTTATTGATCCTTTTGAAAATCGCAGTAGTCCTGCAATGAAATCGCAGTTTCAGGAGTCTGCCTTAGTAAATGGACTGTAGCGTACTTCTCCAGGATCTGAGCACAGCTGGAGACACAGAGGAAGTGGACATGTGTCCCATTTTCTGTCTTTTTGATTTTCTTTCTTTTGTTTTTCGTTCTGATTTGTTTTGGCATGTGCTGAATGACCAGTCTCAGTTTTTCCCAACCATGCCATTTTATCTCTGCTTGAAGTATCCATACACTTAACCAGACAGATTATTTTTAAAATAACCTTTCAGTACTATTTAAGTAAGTTAAAAAATAACTCTTTAGCTTGTCTCAATCTCTATCTGTCATAGATACATTCTGCAGACAGTAAAGTGGCTCAGATCTCCTCTGTCATCCAGACTTCTATAGATGTGACCTGTGAGCATGTCTTGAGTGTTAGAAAAATATTTACCTGAAGACAGAAATATGGCCCTGTGCCTGGTGTGTGACCTCTCATCTATGGCCAGTGAAAGCAAGGGAAAAATATGGTTTAAAGAAAATACTGTGGTTCTAAGATTTTCCCTGTGTGTACTCAGGCAGCAGAGAAGAGTTCTGTCATTCAGGATACGCTGGGACCAAAAATCAATCTAGAAATCCATGAGACCTGCAAAGAATTTTGATTGGTTGTAAGACAGGAGTGTTGCACACACTTATGTCTCACAGCAAACTCTTCAACCACCATCCAAATAAGAGCCTTCAGAAAATCAGTGAAATTTAGGATATAGGAAAGCTTCTTTGAACCTGTGCTTTTAGGCTGGCATATTAGGCAGTGATTTCACATTTGTAACCATAAAGTTTAAGCTGTTACTACAGAGACAGAAAAAACTGAAGTCTTGGTTCTTCTGTATGTTGGTGAAGACATTGAAATATTTCTAGAAAGTGTCTGCTTTTCATGTCTTAGTATTAAAATTTCTTTTAGAAAAAAACTAACAAAAATTTATCGTTTAAGAAAATATATTAGCACAGTGTAGGTGGTGCTGAGTCACAGCTTGTTTGCATGTGTGTGTCCTTGTGATGTTAACTCACCAAAGAAATGTTAAAACTGTTGATTTCAAATTACACGGTATGGACACGGCAGTGTTTCACTGCACTAATGAGTCCAGGATAACGCTATTTGAAACTAGAGCATAGAAAGTATTGTAACACATCTTTTCTACAGCCATCCTACACTCTGACACATTTTGTGAGCTTCGTGGCATGTGGCAGACTGCTCAGTGCAGTTAGAAACCTCCTACAGATCTAAATACTTTACAGACTGAGGAAGATTTTGTGTATAACTGTCCCTGCTAAATATCTGTCTATCAAGGTGATGTATCATGTCTGTACTTTTCTATAGTGATAAAATTAATACAAGTTCTTAAAATTGGAAACTTAATTTTTTTTTTTTGCTCAACACTGATTTTTTTCCTGTTTCTTCAAAGCTTTTTGATTGTATCAATAATCAATAGCCTAGGATAAGAAATTGATTGTTATTGATTCAGAAATACATTTTGGATGTGAACTCTAAACTTATGCTGGTTAGATTGCAGTTATTGTTGGAAGTGACAGTAGCTTTTGGTTCATAAAATAGTTAAAGCCATTTGCCCATAGAACATCAATTTGTGGAAATTTTAAAAAAATCTGAGAAATATGCATGGCTGTGGTTTCACTGCATGATGATTTCATAGTTGTGAAAGCTGCCTCATTCAAACATATTTATATATTTTCATATATATACACAAAATACTCAAGGGGTACTACGTCCTTTCTAGTCCAAAATCTGATGTTGAAAGAAAATGTCTTATGTCATAAAGCTTTTAGGGGGGAGCATGCATGGAAATTATGCCCATATCAAGAATTCTGTTAATGAAAATCCTTTCCCATATGTTTTTCTTAAATAAAAAATGAAAGAGCTTCTCTGAAAATACAATAGGAAAGCTGGTGGGGATTGATCAGGCTTAGACTAATTGGCTGAAGCTCAGCCTCAGGAGATTAGTTATCATTAGGCAGAGGAGAACAGTAAAACTACCTTGAAATAAACAGGGTCACATCTACTTTCAGGAATAAATTAGTCTGTAGATTTGTTGACACAGCAAACTGTTCCTTCCTGGCACAATATGTACAAGGGGAAATTAGACAATAAATAATATTTGACTTTGATCTGATTTGCACAAAGTGCAATATTGTACTTTCCCTTCCTTCATTTATCATATCTGATTTCATCCCAAACCCTCAGCCTTTATTTAGTTCCCCCTACACACTGTTTAAACAGACTAAATTAGTAAGGAATGCAGGGAGTAGTTGATGAGTTAAAATAAATTATTTATTCTCATGCCAGAAAAGAAATTAAAACCTTCCAGTTAATGTATAGTTAGAAAAACATGTGTCATCAAATAATAAATGTAAGTGGGTTGAATAAATGTCAAGATGGGTACAAAGAAATTTAAAAATAAACTATCATCAGAGGCATTTGAATGTGGGAAGTATAGTGCATCTGTAATGGAATGGAGAATAAAGAATAAATATGTTTATGAGAGAAATAGATGTAATAAATATCAGAAAGTATATCATAGCTCAGATAAATACTATTTCTCCCACTTACAAAGAATTCAAAAGATCACAAAGAAAGACCAGTGTCTAAAAAATAAGTAGTTGACCACCTGGGTAAAACTTGCCTTGAATAATAATTTCTTTCATTGCTTTGAAATTCACAAATCATTATGAAGGAAGGGATCCTGGAAGCAGCCCTAGAAGATGTACCTGTGCTGAAGTAGAAAGAATGTGAAGGAAAACTGCATCACAAGCCGATTAATAAATTAAAATCTATCTGACTTAGTCCAAACTAATGTCAAGATAGGTTTGTCCTCTGCTGTTGGGTCCTATACAGAGTTATGAATACAATCCCATTTCTAAAGCCCATGGCTCATACTTACAACCCATGCCAATAAAAGCAGAACTGCCATGAAAATATTTTTGTATCCTTCAGACCATTCCTGATCAGTGAAGGAAGGCAAATGCCATGTGTTTAGGAATAGGTTGAGTTATAGAAATAATATTTCTGTCTTATAAGCTTACAACAAAATAGGAAAAATGAAAAAAATTTGGTCCAGTCAAATACATACAGGACTCTAGTTTAAGGAGAATACCTACTCCACTTTTCCTCTTCTTCTCATGATACTCCAAATCCTGATTTTATTACAAAAATAGTCTGCTTTATTGGAGAAGATGAGGACAGTGATATATTTTGACACCTTTAATAGTTATAGCCCTGTTTTCACTTTGGATTATTATAGATTTCTCATTATCAAATGTCTCAACACCTAGTAAATCAGAGGCTCAGAACTGGATAGCTCTCATCTCACAGAATTATCTGCAGGAACTCCTCTTGTATCAGCCTGATCTGGATAAATATTCTGAAAGCTGATAAAATGAGTTGAAGGATTTTGTGAGAGCTGTGATTCTACTGTGTGGTGAACCCAAACAAACTCGAGAAATTATGTGAATGAGTGCCAATACCTGAAAGTCATATTTATGGTTAAAGTGAAATTAAGAATGTGGACTTGAAAAAATCCCAGATATCTCGCTTCACCTCTATGGAGTAACTTGGATCAATAGTGTTATATGGGTTTCTGCTTGCCACAACAATGCTCAGCAGTTAGAAAATACAAAAATGTATCTGTGAGATCAAAAGAAGGAGATGTGTTTTTAGTACAGTGAGAAAAATGGTAGTTTTAAAATTTGGCTTATATGTCTATATGAAGAAGGCCAAGTGTTCCATCTGACCAGGCTGCTTTGCTCCATATCCAGTTTATAGAAAAAGATGAGTGCATGTGACAGGAAGATTATATATCTATAAGAAAAGCATAAAAGCTTTTGTTTTGAACCTTAATAATACACTCCTGAGCCATCAGAAGTCACTTTGGTGAATATCTCAATAGAAGAGGACAGAAAAGACCATGATCAGCCTTTCTTTAAAAAGAATATATTCAGTTTTGGGAGTCATTTTACTACTGCAGTATTTTTTATTTTAATTTTTTTTTTTTTATGGAGTAATTTCTAAAAGTCATCTTAATTTCATTGGATCTTTGCTGGCAAATGCAGACAGAGGTGTGATATAAACGTAATTTTCTGGGGTTCCTGCACATCTCTACTTCCATTCTTTCCAAAAGACTTTGTCACACTGTTATTACTGTTACTGTTTCAAAATGCCTGGAATTTATAGAAACTTGGCTATGAGAGAATTCCTGAGCATTGTCTGTGTCCCACTCTTGTGTGACTTACATTATGGAAATCTCTGTAAATAGGAACATGTAGGGTAGGACAAGCTGTTAATTTCCTTCACCATCCATTCCTCTTTTGAATATTTCTGGCTCAGCGATTAAGCTATTAGAAGTTTTGACACATGGCTGCAGAAGACTCTTTTTCCTTGTAGTGTGTAATTTGCTGCCCTTTATACAAAGCACAGACCCCATTTTCATGAACAGCCACACTTTTACACTTGACTACTGTCTGTTTCTCCAGCACTTAAAGTAGTGGCTTAGTACTGTACATTGTAGATAGCTCTCACTGAGCTACCTGTGTTGTCTCCATTGCATCAATTTTAAGCATATTAAGAAACTACTTTCTCTCCTGGTGCATAGAATCTTACTTACTGAATCAAAGGAAAGTTGCTGAATGGTGCAGGAACTGAGAGTGTCAAGATTTTACATTTTGTGATGAGGAAGTTCCAAAGTACAAGAATTGCAAGGCAAGGCAGTGCACCTGTGAATAAGTTTTGTGAGGCTGGGACACTGGAGTGAAATCAGAGTCTTTTTCTGAATGGAAGACACAGTGAAAAGCAAAGCTCTGACTGTGCTGCTCTACCCTTTGAAGAGATTGTTGAGTTCAAGGATATTCATTGTGCATGGTCAGATCTACCTTTGTTTGAGCTTCCCAAGTGCTTGGACATCAAGTTTTTCCTACAAGGCACACTAAATGAAAAAGCAAGTATGAGCAAAGTCAGCCTATCAAGAGAAAGGTCTCAGAAAAGTTCTGTAAAGGTTTTGCTTTATTGCAGTGAGGCATCATCAAAAGATTGAAGGAAATTAATGACGACCATGAGAATAATGAACATTTATCATGCTGTGGATCATTGTCCCAAAGGGAATGAAAGAGATTCAGCCTCTTGGGAAATTCTATGTCAGACTGAACAAAACACTTGAAAATCTATTAGTTGAAGCTTAGTTGAGGCAACTTCCAGATGAATGAATTGAAAGACTCTACAATAATAAGTCCTTTAACTCATTTACTTCAAATAATTTTGCTAGAGAAAGCAGAAGAGAGATGTGCGGGGATGGTGAAATAGAAAGAAATGATGACAGAAAAGGAAAGTTTGAGTTAAAGCAATTTAAATCCATATATATAGAAAAAAAATGTAGATAACAAGGAAGGAGAGATGTTTCTACAATCTATAAAATTAAGAGAAAAAGGTAACATAAGAATAAGTAAGAAAAAACAAAGAAAATGAAACTCTATGTACAAAACTATTTCAATATAAGAGTTAAAATATGGCAGAATCTAATACAGAAATAAAGACCAGATATATAGAACAATATGAAAAAAAGCAGTGATAAAATTTGTAAAGAGAGAGTTAGAAAAAATAAGTAACAGTTGAAAACAAGCTTTGGACAAATACAGGGAGAAAATTGAAGTTTTGTATTTTATTGTTGCTGGATACAGCAAAGAAATTATTTTGCACAAAGACACAGCAACGTACATCGAAAACTGTGTAGTACTCTCTGATGTTCACATGCTGAGATTGTCTCAGTAGACAATTTATTGCATGTTAAGAATAACTACTAAACTAAATTAGGTTTTCCCCACCACCAAATTAAATGCTTATTTTTAGTGTTTAGTGTTGTATCTCCTAGCCAGGATTAGGAGACCTTAATTAGATTCTTTTGCTAATAAATGTGCTTCTGAAAATTAGCACCTATTTCAGCCTATCCTACTTTCATAGAAGTTTATTACAGAATTATTTTTCAGTCAATCAATCTTTATAGTTGATCTTTATATAAACAAATATTTACTTCCAACTTTCTCAAAATTGCAGAACTATCCTGAGTAATTGAGTTTTTTATTGTGCTCTGCTCCCACCCATTGAGAAAAAAGAGACATATGCATTTTCCAACACCTGTAGGATGGGATTACTTTAAAGAAACAATACAAACAAATGATTACACAATTTTTCACAAATTTAAAATTCAAAGTTAAATGTCAACAAATAACAAGATAAATGATTCAGCACATGTAGGATATAATTCATTCAGCACAAGAGGATAATAATGACATAAATATCGAGTTGAACGCCTATGTATACTTGAGAGACCTTTCTACTTTTCTAGATCTTAGTCAAAGATACTGTACAAGTATTGTGGAGGGTAGGTTTTAGGTTTCTTTGGGGGTCCTCATGAGAACACCAGTCAAGACTAACACAAGAGAAATCGTTTTAGGTCTAACAGTTCAGATTACCAGGGCACAGTAGAGACCTCCTTCTTCTTTCAGGGTCACTTTAGTGTTTTTATCATCAGAGGTACAGATGAATAACAACTTGCTCACACTTAAACCATGTAAATTTCTGGTTTAGCATATTGTGAATTATTGCTCAGGTCACTCCTATTTCCTTGCATTGCACACTGCAAGTAACTCATTTTTCCATTCACAGCACTGATAAATATCATGAGGTGTGCTCTCCATTATAGCAGTCTGGAAAAAGGCTTGTGTAAAGTTATTAACAACCCGAAGGACCTTACCTTGCTCAAACCAAAAGCACAGTTGAGATCTCAGTCAGAAGCTACAGCAAACATTCAAGATCTGTAGCTTGTAGGTAAAAACCCGTTCCTCTGTTTTCTCGTCCCTGTTCCACAATGAGCAAGCGCTGACTTGGTCTTACACCTCTGCACATGGCCTGAGCAGAATTTTTCCAGGGTAAAATATCTGGCTAATGATGGGATATTACAGAAATCTATCCTTAATGGTTCTCAGTCATTATTTCTTGTGAAGGACCTGTGTACTGGTTAGCTAGAGCTTGTTAAACCTAGAATTTCTGAATGGTTGCTGGATTCATATTGATGCTTTGTCATTCATGTCAGCAGGCTGGTGTTGCATGAATGAAACAGGAAATTAAATAGCTGAAAAAAATGAAGCTTATCTGTACAAGAGCAACATTCAGTCAGTTTGGTCCAATAAATCCTGCATTAGAGTTTGGACTGGGCTTCTTCAAGAGATAGATTTCACTGAAAAGCAAGGATTTCCAGAGATCTGTACCTGTACTTTGAGCAAGACCTAATGTAACCATACCATCTCTGACAGACTTTTAGTAAGTATATTCCTTGACTCTGAAGGCAGATGGATCATAACGTACCTAAGTATCCAGTAGTTCCTCCTCATACATATCTGAAGGCTCAAAATGGTAAAGCAAGCTAGCTACTGCTCCTGTGTGCAGGTTTTCACCTTCTCTTAGAATTTTTTTGAGTTTCTTTCTCCTAAGAGACTTTTAAAATAAAATAGAAAGAGGAAAATTTAAAAAATAAAAAATATCAGACTATTATATGAATGGGAAGGAACAATCAACAATAATTGACACTTTTAGTATTAAGAAAACAGACAACTCTTCCAAATTACAGTATTTGTGAATGTCAGAAAAGGCTATTAGACTAAATGCTATTAGAAAAACCCTTTAGATTTACTCAATAATGACATGAGGTTCTTAAATGTCAGCTAGAAAGAATATAAATTCTCTTACCTCAATACTTTAAATTTTTGGAATACTTAAATTTTGTCATCTTGAAACTGCTGCAATAATTGGGTAGCATTGAATATGTTGTTTTTGTTAAAAATAGAATGTCATTGTAAGAAAAGAATAAGAACTGTTTGACATTGAAACAGTCCATGAAATTTATCCCAGCTTTCTTTATTTTTATGGCATTTTAAATTCTGAGAAATGAGCAGGTTTATTTTCCTACATATCTACATGAATGCAAAATTTGACACCTTGCTAAGGTTAAGTTTTTTGCAAGTTAGAGGACTGTTTTCAGCCTTTTTTTTAACCCATGCATTCAAAGTAATCAGATCTAGAAGTGAAATGAAAGAACAATCTGTGGCTGGCCTTTCTTGTACTGTAAATGAATTACACTAATTCGGTTCAGGGAATGTCAGTCTCTTGTACTCCAGTCTAAGAATTCACCTTCATTTTTCTGTTTTATTATTGCAATTGAGAATATTGGTAGCTCTTAAGTAACTGGGATTCTGATTCTTGTAAGTTTGGTCTATCAACAAATTCTTGAGTTGTACTTACTGAAGTCTTCTGTGTAAAATCTAAGTTCACTGAGTCCTCCCAGCAATATATTTATAGAAACATGTCTTTTTTAGGAAAATAAACTTGAGAAAAAAATATTTGCAATAACTGTGTTGTGTCTTCTCATGCATTTTGCACGTAAGCAGATTTACTCATGATGTGTACCAGTGATAATATAATTGAGAAAGAAATGAAGGTGTAACAATTTGGTCAGTATTGCCAGTTTAATCTCAGTAATACACACCCTGAGACCAGCTCAGACAATGGTCTAAAAGGTTTGACAGAAGAGAGCTGGCTGTATCTGGGAAGTGAATCCAGAAAAACAACCTGTCATACTTCAACCTTCTGCTTTCAATCAACCATAAGTGGCTGAAGTATGGTCAGTTACAGGCTTCCACTTTCAGTGTGTCCTGGCTGTGTGGAGAGAGGCCCTTGGAAAGGTGACTCCTGTGACTCCTGTATGGAAAGACTTGCCCTGTCTGTAGTAACTGTACACATTCCTACAGGCCAGCTTTGTCTGGGCTTTTTGGGTTTTCTAGTAGGAGTAGTGCTTTCCCTCAAATCACACAAATTCTTCCTTGTAACACAGCTATGGTAGGTCTGCAGGACAAGTGAGAACAGAGACGGACCTTAATTCTTCATGCCACAGGAGAAGAAAGATTTATAGTAATGAATTTTCCCTAATAAATTCAGTCTTTCTCATTTCCAAAGTATTCTCCTCTTCTTTGCCCTTCACCTGTACCACCAGCTGGCCTGGTGATGTCTTCACAGCAGAAGTAGCAGCAGCACCAGGGCTGTGCTGGATTGCAGCTCATCTGAGACATTGGCTGTTTGCCTCCTCAGTGAGCAGGCAGAGGAGTACATGGCACTAGAGAAAAAGGAGTTCTTTAACCACCAGATTCTTATTTCTACTTCAAGTCTATTTGTTTAACATGTTAACATAAAAAAATGAAATAAAGTTGACATAATCCTCAGCTGTGCCATCGTGGCATCCAGCAGCTCTGTATAAAGAACCTGGACAGCTTTCCTTTTAGACAGTCAGATGTTCATAAAGAGAAGATTTTCTAAAGATTTTGTGGTTTTTAAGTACTCCATATTTTCTAATTCAGGTAGGTATGTACTATTAGGATTTACTCCCTACAACCTACTGAGTAAAGTTGTGAAAAATCTACATTTTGGACCAAAGAAACTTAAAGTTCCTTAGCTGTAGGCCTGTTGGTTATGCAAAATGAATGTCAGCTCTTTCTCTTAACTGTGCATATGTTCCTCCATAAACAGAAATTTAACAGCAAATAATGCTTTGCAGTACTTTAAACAACACTTTGATTGAATTTAATTACAGTTTTTGGCATTTTAGAAACTTAAAATATCATTTAAATGAAAAAAAATATATAGTTGAAGATTATTTATTCAATTTGCCTTCTTTAGAAGTTTTGTCTTTTTTAGAAGTGTAACAAGTCAAGTCATTAGGGAAAATATAAAATATGGTAGGCAGTTTGTAAGAAGGAAGATAAAATGGTTGAAAAAACTTCAGGAAATGTCATTAGCTAAATCCAAAATGAATACTCATTCAGGTATTAGACTGAAATAAACTAATTTTGACATTGCTATTTTCTTCAAATGAGAAATAACTCTTAGACTTTATCCTCTCCCTATTCTCCATTTTTAAAATTCTTATCAATCCATTTACTGCATTAATTTCAGGGCTCCCATTCTCTTGCATGGAAGTCAGATAATTACATCCATCCCATGTGGTAGGTACCAGAGCTTTTGGAAAAGACATGAAAGACCTTCACTGTGGAACCCATGCTGCTGAGATCTCCCCTACTCTCTGCTATCTCTGGGATTGCTGCTCTTGGACCCATGCTCAAACCTTGGTGCCATTATGTCAGAAAATACCTGCACTGGATGCTGTGATGCATTGGGTAGCTGCTGGTGCCACCAGGCTGGGAATGAATGTGGGCTCAGGTTGCTCAATCCATCTCTCTGGCTGTCTGGATGTTCCTTTGCCTGCTCTGCCTGCCCCCTTCCCAGACCCAAACCCTCCAAAAAAACTCCCTCATTTTGGAAATGGCAAAATCAATACTCTATTTGCAGCAGTGAACATGAACCAGGCTTCAGGTACAGTTCAGTGACTAACACTCTCCAGTGTGCACTTGGATGACTAATCTCAGGGAAGAAACAATCTTCAACAGTACTCTGCCCTTGAAAATGCCCTTTGAGTATATGTTTACCTATGATTTAGATAGTTCAGGAGTTATTTTCTTTTAAACATGAACTTAAAATTAAAAATATATATAGACATTTAATTATGAGAACTTGTATGACAGCTCTTTGTTGTTCATATTTAATGAAACCTACTGAAACAGAATCTTTTCATTATGGGAGACTGCTTGTTCAGGAGGATTTAATACTCACCACATTTAAGGGAATGAGGAACTTCATCTGCTCAACTTGTTTCAAACTAAAAGATTGATTTCATAGGAACAGCATTACATGTACTCATTCTGTACAATAGTACTTTTGCATAACTAATTGTATGAGCTCTTGCTTAATTTCAATGCGACCTCACAGCCATATTTACCCTTTTGAAGTTTTGTATATTGAGATTTTACTGACTACCATAGCTCCAAAAGGCAATTGCATCCCATAGGTGTAATTTACTTCTACTAATAGACTTTCACTTTGGAATTCCTGAGATTCACACTGGTAAGTCAATGGTTATTGAACATTCGTGCTCATTTCAGCAAGGACTTCTTGCTAGGATGATGGGGAGTGCAAAAGGTTTAAGATTTCCCGTGCTACTTCTTTGATACAGCTTTGATTTGGCAAGCTCTTCACACCTTATTACAAAGATGACACCAGTAAACCTCCAGTCCTTACTAACCATAAACTTCATCTGTTTTGTAGCTGGTCTCTGCATGAGTACCGATTAGACCTTTTCTTTATAACTATGTGATTCCAGATACTACTTTCTTCTACTAAGTCAGCAGAAGAAAATCTCTAATTATGCTTTGGGAGCAGTCAACAGAGTCAGCAAAACAAAACTAATTATGTATTACAAAAAATCCAGCAGAGAAGAGCTCACGCAAATTCTTCACGGAGTTACAGAAAATAGATTCTCTATTAGAAGAAAAAAGGCTCTGGCTTGCTGTCACCGTGGCAAGTTCTTGAACTATTTTTGTTTTGTTACATTAAATTCCAATTTCATACGTTCTAATTTATATTGTTTTGGCAAACATTTTTTGTAATAGTCATTGTACAGAAATTTTCTTGAACAATGAGAATTCATTAACTCTTACTCCATTAAGATGTGAGTTTTATCAATATATCTTGGATATGGTTGGTTTGCACTGTAGCAAAATAAAGTTCCTG
Organism: Eopsaltria australis; assembly: GCA_034509425.1. Lineage (NCBI taxonomy): Eukaryota > Metazoa > Chordata > Aves > Passeriformes > Petroicidae > Eopsaltria > Eopsaltria australis. The sequence continues at coordinate 2,064,589 of JAVTVJ010000056.1, forward strand.
TTTTCCTAATAAGTCTTTCTTTTTTAATCCTGGTTCCTTAGAGGGAAGAGGATGAAAGAGCAGGAGAACAACATATGTGTAATCCTGTTTAACTAGTCTGCTATCCTCTACTTTTGCCTGACTTCCAATTATCTCCATAAACTTTGTGCAAGTATTTTGTAAAACCTCATGGTAAGACAAGTATTGAACTATAGATCTTCACCATTTTCATGGACTCTTGAACAATTTGTGGATTTTATATATTTTTGTGGTTTTATTTGCTTTTCTTTTGTTTCAGTGAATGACCATGTAAAGTCCATTTTCCTTTTGTGTATCTCTGATTTACTTATTTTTCAATTCTGTCTCTGTGTTCAGACCTAAACGAAGGATGACATAACCACCTTCTTTCAGTCTTCTGTGCTACATAGAATTATTAGAAAAAAAATATTTTAGGAGGGCTTCCTTAGAGCATACAGGAAGAGATAGTTTGCTGACTACCCTCCACTTGCTCTCATCATATCTGCTGCTTTAAATACTAAAGGACATTTTAATATTAAAGTATTTTGGAGTGGTTTTTGTTTCTCTGATTTTCTTTCTGGTTGGTTCTGGGATTGGTTTTGCTTTTATCTTTTTTTCCGAAGCAAGTGTCTTTTTGTCTTTTGGATAATTAGGCTCTAGCCTCAGCTGTAACTGTTCTATTTTTATTTTCTGAGCATAAATTGAAACATTTTTTCCTTTTCATGGAAGTTTATAAATATTTTTACAAATTAGTATCATGCTTTGAACTCCAGATTAGAAATTTTCTCATAATCTCTAATTTTTTTCTGAATCCATTCCTTGACAGATTTTTTTAAGTGTATAACCTTTTTAAGTCAATTAGTCCCTGAAGAACATTATTTCTATAGGAAACTAGGAATATTTCGTAGATACGTTCTTGACCCTGTATGTCTGGTCAAATCCTTTGAGCTCTATGTTTAAATAGAAACAAGTGAAATATCTGATATTCAACAACTGGAAAGTCTCATATAATTAAATTGATTTTAGCTATGTTGTTACTGATCCTCATAGATAATGAAAGTAGGATCAAGTTCTGTGTGCATCCTCTTTCATATTCTTTGAAATATACTAATTTTCATTTTTCTTTGCATTTCAATTAAAAAAATTTAGAAAGGTCAAGTGCATTTGTTAGTTTAAATACTAGATTTAATAAACTGCCTAACACTAAAATTTGTCTTGAATTTGTAATATATGATTGACTTCAAGGAACGATATTGCTCTAGACATTCAGCAGCCAGTGTTATGACAGTACCACTGGGATAAACTTCTGAGAACTATAAATGTCAAACTTACAAAGAGATCCACTTTTAATTACAGGCTTTGCCAAAAATGCAAATATGATTACTTGCAAAGTAAATAAGGATTTTTAACACTGCTGTGAATAAAAACCTCTCTTAACTGACATTTCTGCCTTAGAACAACTATATGGTAAAGATGAAAGAGACATTATAGATGAACACTAAAAAAAGTTTTTTATATGGGCAAGTGGGCATTAACGCTACATCCTCCTGCTGCAAACTTTCTATTTACAATGTTATTTAAAATCAGACACAGTCAATGCTCTTCTGATTTGTTTTTACATGTTTAAGTTCCATTTGGAATTGACAGCATAGCTATTATGTTTCTCACAGCAAGAAGAAAAAAGTCAAGATTCTGTTGCAATATTAATTAGAAAGTGATACTGCAGCAAACTGTTGAGCAATTTATCTTCTTTCGTTCATTTGAAGACACGTAACATTGCAGTCAAATCACAAGACTAGTCTTCATTCTGCGCAGCTCTCTCCTTTTTATAGTGATCAAACTGTAGAGCCTTTAGAGGCACAGAAAAAAGGAAGAATGGGGGAAATGATAGAAAGGAGATAAAAGATATTTATTTCAAATGGGCAAGTTTATGTAAAATTCTGACTTGACTGTTGGAGCACACAGATATCATCTAGTTTTCTACTTTTATGACATGCAAAGTATATTATCGTCACCTAAAAATAGGGACATTCTGAAGTGCTTGCTTGCTATGGACAACATTTTAACAATACAAGTAATTTTGCTCCTTTTTATTCCCTTAAATTTTTTAGCTTAAAATCAGTAGAAAATGAATGATGTTCACTTCCTTGACAACCATGTGGCTTCAGCTATCTCTCTTCTTTCCATATATGAGCATGTACACTGCGGATTGAGCACCATTGCAATTTTCCTTGTAGACAAAGAAGTAGAATCAAATATAAGCTACCTGGAAAAATCTAACTGCCATACTTCCTAACTGTGGGTGCTCTACATCAGAAGTTTTAAAACATTTAAGGTGCTATGACAGTGTATGATTGGAGTATTCAGTGAAATGCTATAAATATTTCTATTAGAAAAAACATTGCTAGAATACACAGCAGTAGATCCCATTTGATTGTTTTCTGATTATTTCTATTAACAAGAAAAAACTTGTAAAAATTAAGTCTAATCAGAAAGTCACATAAAGAAATGGCAGACATTCTCTAGATTCTTCAAAACCTCTTTATTTTAATACAAATTAACTCATTTCAGCATGAATATTAAACACAAATTATTTTCTGGAGCATTTGTTTATAGTTACGAGCAAATTTGAAACTCTTAACTGGTAAAAACAGATTTGTAGCTATTTCCTTATGAAGAAGTTTTATCAGTCTGCAATTTTGTTATTATAGAAACAGATTACTTTTACAAAGAGTAGCATACTTAAGACATGCATAAAGGATCATAAAACATGCACAGTAATAGGATATTAACATTCTGGCAGAGAACATGTACCAAGTGATATTTGGTAGGAGCAGTATATTATTGCTTTATTTGCAGTCCTCTTCATTCACAGAAACCATTTTTCTGTTAGAAGTTATATTTCCTTTAAATGAACAAATGGTCACGTTTCAATTAAAATGTTTCCAGGAGAGCTTTCATGTTAAGCAAAACTTCCAGAGGAGAGAGAAGCAGGAGGATAATTAAGCCTGGAAATTACTATACTTGCATCTTTCACAGTCATAAGAAGAGGCTCTCCCTATTTTTTACTGTTACTGTTTTATTGTGTAAGCTTTTTTTCCTTCACTTTTTTTTCATTAAGAGTTTTGAGAGCTTTGAGTGGTTTTTTTGGTGTGGATTTTTTTCTTTGTTTGTGGGAATTTTTGTGGTTTTCTTTCATTTTTTTTTTGTTGTTTTGTTGGTTGGTTGATTGGTTGATTTGTTGTAATTTTGATTTTGTTTTATTTTTTCCTGAAAAATAATAAAAAATTCAGTTATTTTCTGTATGACAATTGAGTTTTAGCCTCTCCATTCATTAAAAATTTACATTGGTGTGCCCACATTCAGGTTTTATTTTCCTGTATTTTTCTCACATCAGCTTGTACCTAGGAGGGTTTTTAAATTTGTCCAGTATGTGTTGAAACATGGAGTACCTAAGCCATATGGTACCAGCTCCCAGAAGAAATTACTGGCAGAACCTATTAAGCAGAAAAATCTCACAAATGGGGTCACCAATGCTGCTGTGGATGAATTTGAGTATGCAAATGTATAGGTCTGGTTATCACTACTACAAATTATTCATTCTAGTTACTATTGAAGAGTACAGTTGCTTTAGCATTTTTATTGCACTGTTCTACAATGATTTGGCACAACGCATTAAAGTCTTTCAGAAAAAATCTGTAGAAAAAAGGAACCCCCCCTCATCAAACCCACAATGAAAAATTTAAAATGTGCTTAATTTTGTTTGTGAAACGAACATGAAAAAGGTTCTTCTCTAAAAGACAGCATTACCAAATGTACAGCCAGCACACAGAGAGAATAACATAGCTAGACAAGAATTAAGGTGCATTTGTTATAGGATTTAAGATGGTGGTCTCAGAATGACCATAAATAAGAGATAAATCTATAATAATTCAGTCTTATGGAATTTGATTTCCTCCCTTTAACCCATGCTCCATATGTGAATCTCTTCATGTAAAACAATTCATGAAAGAACATATTCGTGTACAGTTTATACTTAGCACACAGGCTTTCAATTTATAAATAAAGGATTTTATCAAATCACAGCCATTAATTCTAACTGTAGAAAATTACTAGAATACTCTGAGATGAAAATTACACTGATCAGTAATAAAATATTCCATGGTCATGCATGCTTTTATGAGAGAAAAGGGAAGATGTCCTCCTGCAATGACCCAATACAATGACCCAATAATATGAGCTGCTCCAAATGATAGCAAAATTCAAAGAAGCTTTCCCACCTGTTTTCAGTGGTCTCTGAATCAATTCTAAATAAAGGGAACAATAGGATATGTTCATAAATCTGCTTTGATTAGTAGCTTTGGTACTTTCCCCCATTCTTTTTTGACCTTTCCACTTTTTTTTGCCATGTAAAAGAGGTAGATAATCCCCACAGTAATCTGACTCACATGATGACTGAATCTACCACCTGTGGAGAAGGGAAGAGCCAACACATGACAAATTCTCTGGGACACAGCACGGGAGACTCTGGGCTACTCCTCCCTCCAGTTGCAGACATTCAGAACCGTAATGTCCCCAAATGAGACAGGAAGGTCTAGATCCTCTACACTGCTTCCAGGTTCATAGCTAGAAGCTAAAGCTGCTTTCAGTGTAAACTCAGAGATGCAAAAACAATTTGGTCTCTGGGAGCAGGTTTTGTTCTTTCACAGAAGAGTGTGTTGTTTGGTAACCTGTGGAAATTATTTAATTCAGTTTACTTTTGAGTAAATGACTACTTTCACTAATTTCTCACCAAATTAACCCCGGCTGATTTTAGGTCCTCTTTGATGGTCTCATGAAGTAGGCAAGAGCACCTGCTATTTGGGCCCTTACTGACTGGCCAGCTTATTCAGACTTTATTATTAATTAATTATATATCCTCTTTCTCAGTCCACTCATCTGACCCACTCTGGGTATCTGCTAACCTGCTGCTAACTTGTAGGCACTTAATTATCTTTTCCACTTTAAGCCATTAGTTAAATACGGTTGAATGTGTCTCAAGGACTGAGAAGATGCCAATGGGAGCTGAGAGCCTAAATTTTACCTGTATACCTCCTGAACTCATAGTGTTCTTAGAATAGTACAGCTCATGAAAATGTGAAAAACCATGGTTGTTACATATGTATACAAATCAAACAGATTTTTTCTGGTTTATATTAACATTACTGCATTGTCTAGCCAACTTATTTAACTGATAATAAAATTTGGTGCACTGCATTGTCTTTGTTTAAATTTCTTTGTACAGACATACTTGATATGTAACATACAGGCTTTCTCCAAAAGGGAAAGTAAGAAGCTCCAATCCATGAATTTTTCCCACCTTACATTGTCCTCATTTTCAAACAGAGAAGCCTTATATTGAATGAAGGTCATTCTGTACTATTTTTCACCTTGGCTGATATTTTTTCTCACCTATTTTATGGCATAATGACATTAGAAAATTTAACTCCTATTATTTTGAGACTTTTCCCTATCACCCAGGGTGTAGTTTCAATTGAGCCCCATGGGCTAGAATAAGTGTTTAGGATTTCCATTTTTTGCTCCATGGTAAGATTTCCAGTAATATATCTAAAAGCTTTAAATAGTAAGAGTAGAACAAATGCAGACATCTTTCTGTCAGAAAGCATATGTATTTATTATGTTTTCTGTTGCTTATTCAGAAACCCATCATAAAGATGTCCTATTCCCCTTTGAGACACATTTTCAGTTTTGCTTTAATCTTTCTTCCGTTTAGCAGTCTTTACTCATGTTCACTGCTGTGATGTTTTTCTGCTTTGATTTTGTTAAGAACTGTGGTGTTTTTTCCTCTTTTCTACTTTATCTGCTCAAATAATCAGCAACTGAAGTTTATGGTTTCATAGACGTGTCTTCTGTGGTCTGTAAACTTGACTGTTCAATGAGATTAGTAGGGAGTAGAATAAGGATGAAATTCCTCTTAGTCAGATTTCCTAGAGTTTTCCAGTCATAATAAAAACTCTCTATACTTAGTTCACATCTGGAAAGCTCACTTTAAGGGCTGGTCTTTTTAGAAATAACATAAATAGAAAAAAAAAAAAAAAGCCATCACAAAACCTGAGAGGGTTAAAAAGGCATAAAAGGTGGTGTGAGCTGGGTGCTTTTACACTTGGGGAACCACTCGCATTCTTTCACGAACTCAAAAAGTGAATCTTCATTCAGGCCTGATAATAATACCGGATAAATTCTTCTCTGACTAGTTCCTTGTGGACCCCTTAGTCAGTCAAAAGTACCATTTGCTTTTCAATTATCTTCACTAAAGAGCAACAGAATCATAATTTGCTATTTGATTTGTAAAGTAAGGATGTGGGTGTTACTTTTTTTAATTAGAATTAAATGCAGGAAAGATATATATACCCATTAAACTATGCTCATGTACAGAAACATGAATATTCTATAGTTTTCAGGAGTCATTCAGCTTTTAATTTTTCTAATACATGGATTGACATTATTTAATTAGAATAATAATCAATTACTTCTTGCTGCTCACAATAAGAAATAGAACTTTCCAGCAGAACTGCTCCATCTGCAGTATCGAAGAAGCATCCATTGAAATTCAACTTCATGAATCATTTTTCATCTATTTTTTTCCTTGATCAAAAGTTATTTACATAAAATTGAAAGAAGCTGTGACTGTATTCTTTTCCCCATTTGTGTCCCCTGAAAACTACTTAGCTAGCATGGAGGAAATCATGGAATTATTTCTTTTTCTGGAAGGTAACTGCCAAGTAGGAGTACGACAGCTGCACTACTACATCTTTTCACAGTTGTCAATTAAGAGGAAACAGATCATCAAAACTTGAATGCTTCATTTTAACATGATCTTCTACATTGTGTTATTTTAAAAAGGCAAGTGCTGCTTGACAAAGCTAAAAAAAGGAAAGTGGGCAGGATGGGGGAGTCTCCAGTGCTGGCAGCTGATGTGCAGAAAGTTTTTTCCAAAAGAAATAAAAAATTGTGAGTATCATTTTCAGTTTTCTAGTTCTTGATACTAATTCAAATAATGAGCACTACAACAGCACAGATTTGAAAAGTCTCTATGATGCTGATTCCTGGAGGAATAATGAGGTTTATCTTTGTTTTTTCATAAGAGATACCTTGCAGAAGTTTTACAGACCTTTATAGGATGAAAAGAAGGGCATTGACTATTTTTCGTGTTCAGGACAGTCAGTTTCTGGGTTGACACTTTCAAACAAAAGGAGGTAAAGGAAACAAAATTGGTAATAAATGATACTGAGATGCAAGTAAAACTATGACCACTGTTGTGGTCTGGCAGAGTATTCCTTATTCTGGGCAAGTGAACTCTAAACTTTTTATCTGGGGGAATCCTCACAGGGAAGAAGGTTGAGTTTGTGCTATCTTAGAGCCAGATAACCCTTCATTGTAACTTTTATCATGACACTGTGCTTATCTTGCATAAAATATTGAAATTCTATACATAATTGTAAGACAGTTGATAAAATTACTGTAACAGAAGGTCTTCAGAGGGGAAATCCAAAGGGAAATCATAATAGGAGAACATAAAGTCTATTGTACAAACATGAAGTTACTGAAAATTGATTTGACACTGCTCCTTTTTTTCCTTTAATTTTCTATATTTTATGCCCGTATCTTATCTGTCTGCTATATCTTATCAGTTATCTTTCAAGATTTCAAAATGTGTTTGCACAATATTCCTCACTGGGGCCTAAAACATCTGAGGTCTCTAAATACATGCAATAAAAACTATGATTATTAATAATATAGCACATACTTCTAAAATATTTCAACATAATTCCACAGATGATTTTTCTCTTCTTCAGTTTCATCTCCTAGCAAATTTTTCCTGTTTTTTTTCTTTTGTTAACATTATTGTGTACATAAACAAAGGAAAAACAGAGGGATACTCTTTAACATTATATAACTATTTCCAAAAGCACAGAAAATAGCATAAATTTAACAGTTAAATTGTATTTTTAAACCTCTCTGGCTCCACCAAAGCACAGCAGGTAATGCATGCCAGAGAACCTGTGAGTGACTTCTTTAAAACTTTCTTACAGCACATTCAGATTCCAGCGAAAGAAAATTACCCAATGGAGACGTTTCCCCCTCAGAATTAACTGATTAAGAAGTTCTGGAACAAACAGAGTCATGATTTCTAGCAGTAGAGAAACACATTGCAATTCACAAGGGATAGTCAAAAATCTCACCACCAAACGTGCCACAGAGTAGGAGTAGATAGGATGCTTCCCATATCCTCAGACATGTCTTGAGACTGACATGATAATGAACTATATAATTATGCATAATTCTCTACAGTCTCTAATAATTGTTCTTTTTCCCCTGCCCTTTTCAGGTTTTGTTTTTGTTTTTGTTTTTTTAACAAACATTTTGTATTTTATTTATTTGCAAAATACCTAAATAGTATAAATTAATTACAAATTTTTGAAAATATAATCACTGACCTCAATCAAGTTCACCACGTATTTCAATTAAGGAAAAGAGTCCATGAAATTACGGATTTTAAAAGTACAAGTATGTCTATGTTCATTTTTTTTGCTTGAATGGGTCAGTGCTCATATTGTGGCAGCATTTCATGTGGCCATTAGGCTCTAGTACATAATCAGATTAAATTTATTTTCACAAGTTTTCCTTTACAATCAAGTTTTCTTCAGTTTTACCATTGAAGAGGACTAGGTTTTATTGATTGATTTTAAAATGATGAAAAAAACCAAGTCCTAAAGATTTCTGGTTTAAATTTCATCCTTCATGGTTTTCTTATCTATATTCAATGTCAAGATGGTTCCCATGGTTTATATAATACAGTGGATCATTTTCATTAGATCACATCTATTTTAAACATTTTTATTAGAAAACATAAAGAATTTTTTTCTCTCCTATAATTCATTTGTAAATACATGGATGACTGGATCTTTTGTTTGGAGTTTATGATCTCTTTCAATTTTAAACTGAATACTTGTGTGAGGTGATTTATTCCTAATCCTTGAGCATTACTGCTTGAATCTAGTTAGAAGATCAGGAACTGCTCTACATCAGGAGATTTTATTAACCTTGGACTTCTCTTATTGACTATTCTGCCCTAATATTTTGATGTGATTACAACTGAATGCAGTCTCATATCTTTCATTTTTTTTCTAGTCTCTCTGTTAGGAGTCATTAATCATTTTGCAAAGATATTTTGACATTGTCCTTTATTGTTTAAACAATCCTTTGAACAGTCTTTCCAGGCTCTATGCTTCGAATTGGGTTTTTTTCTCTTGTTTTTCTAGTATAAGAAAATGTTTTAAACTCACATGCTTACCTCTGTATTTGCAGTCCATGCAAAGTGGAAAAAAAAAAGGCATGTAAATGTCTGAGAATATAAAATTTTAAATATTTATTCCAGAAATTCTTTTTTGCATGAATGGAGCCTATTTGTTGGGATCACTAATTCAAAGGAGCACATTCATTGCACGACATGTCAACCAGCTGAGCACAGATATTCTAGCAAAGAGTAATTGATTTTCTTTTACATGCATATACAATCTCCTCAGATTTTGAAGGCTGTTTTCATGTACCAGAACAATTGCCCAATTTCACTTCAGTTTGACAATATATTTGAAATAATCATTATGGATGCCAGGTATGATTTCTAAAGAAAGCTGCATAGTGCTCATGTCACAAATAAATCAACAATGAACATAATTCTAAGAAAGCAACACAATTTACTTTTGGCAATCCTGTGTGGTTGATGTCTCTCATCACTTCACATGTATTTCTTTCAAGGACTGTGAGACTGTCCAGGAATTTGTACAATAAGGAATGAGATGTAATATCTTCCATCTACCTCTGGCTCCCAGTTAGGTGTTGTGTCCAGGATCAATAATTTTTTCTAACAATTCATAAAGAACATAAAACACTTTTATTACTTAAAAAAATAAAAGAATTTGTGTTTAATACCATAGCACTCTATTTTATGGGTGGGATCCCATTTTTTCCCCAAGAGAGTATACAAAGAGGAAAAATGAAAAATAATAATATGAAGGATGATTTTACAAGGAAAAGGCATTTTGACAACAGCAATTTTGACTCCCATTCTGACCTGGAATATTGCTTGGTTTCCAGTTTGAGACCCATCCGCAACTCCTTCTTGTCAATGTGCATTAATATCTCGACAGTGAACTAGCTTGTGTCTCTGAAATTTTAAACATATATGCAAGGCTTACAGTGGAGTATCTTTTCATCTTTGGCAGTTTGCTTTGAAAATCTGGGCTACTGATCATATTTGTGGCATTTTTCTTAGATATGAATAAATCACCTGCCACCAGTTTCTGATACACAGCTTCAAGTGGTTAACACCAAAGTTCACATCTTAGAGACATGTACAGAAGAGATTAATTTTATAGAAACGCAAGAATATGCAAACATATTTGCATTACTGTCCTGAGCAGTCTATATTTCCTCAATCCACAGTTAATATTTCTTTGTGAATATTCATCCATATCCAAAGTGCCTAAATTTCAATCCCAATTTCCCTACTTTAGATAAAGTGGTGAATTTTTTATTTTTTTTTTGCATGAAAAGTGAGAGAAATAAGGCTGTATTGACTTTTCAAGGTTATATAGTCCAACCTCATATCCCATCAGAGGATCATGGTACTTTATATGTGTTCTTACTCTCTCTTTCCAGAATTCCCACTCATTATTTTTGCAGTATCTATTATGGACAAAAAATAAAACATAATCTCATTTCCTTTATGTTTGCAGCATGTTTTTTATCTATTTGAAGATTGCTATAGAATAACCCCTCATCCTTCTCACCTCTGTAAAACTTTTGTTCTTTTATCCTCTCCTCATCAGTGACATTGCCAGAGCTCGAGGCATTTTAATTGTTTTCATCTAAACTTCACTGAAGATCAGAGCCTCAACCTGAACCCAAACCTGCGAGATTTTGCCTACACAGAGCAGTGTGCCTTAAAAATATCCTGATACTTAAAAATTACTAATTTTCCTCTGCAAAAGTCATGTTAGATAATCATTGAACCTTTTCTGTGAAAATACTGCTTACTTCTGTTTTCTTAAACCATGTCCATAAACCTAAGTACTCTTCCCTACATGTAGGTGCTTGCACTTCTTGTTAAATAGCAATTCATTTTATGTAACAAATATCACTTGTTTTCTCCTATGTCTTTACAGCTATTTGGGTTAAAGGGTCTTATACCACAGGAGAAATAAAAGTTAACTCTGAAATAAAAGCTTGTTCTGACTTCTAAAGTCTTGCTTTTTAAAAACAGACCCTTCTCCTGTCACCTGCCTCTGTGGCTTTTCTTAAAGAATTGTTAATGTTGCTGATTTTATTTCATTGAGTATCTTAGGCACACAAAGATGAGTTTCATCAACCCTGGATTATCCAACAAATACCTTAGTTTTCTCACTGCTTTAAAGGGTCATCTTTTTGGTGCAATAAGAGATCTCATCTATTTTTTGCTTACAAAATGACTGATGCAGTTAGAGAGTTTACTTTTTTACTAAAGATGAAAGCAAACAATGTATTACAAACTTTCATCTTTATGGAAACATTTTTAGTAGCTTGCAATTCTGCTGATCAGAAAAATTTGTGAAGACAGCTATAATTTATAATTAGATGTTTCTCTCTCTTTCATTGCTTCCTAATCTTTCCCAGAAGGCTCATCTAACCCCTTTCTATGCTCATTAAGTCTACCTTTAGTGAAATCTGTTATTTTCAGCCTGTTACTCTCCTTCCTTCCATTTCTGATGGTTAGCCATTTTCAGTGGATGTAGCCATTCATCAGCCAGCTCTCCTTCAGAGTCTTCATTCTCATCCAGTTACTCCTGAGTGTTTAGAAGAAAATCAAGGCTGGGCTCTCTTTAGTTTCATTATTCTACCTGTATATCACTGTCCTGCTTTCAGATATGTTCCTTTTCTAGCAGCAATGGGTTTAACTAATGTAGAGGTTGGTGTTTATCATATTGGTGGCTACAAAGACCTAGCTCTGAAACTTCCATCATATTCATTAGTTATTCAGTTTGTATAGTAAGTCTCTAATCATGATGTCAGTATATATCTGACCATGAGAATGAAACACATTCCCTGACCTTCGCCGTCCCCCTTTATATATTTCCATTGAGTTTAAAGGGAATCTATTCTGTGACTTATTAGCATTTGCAAGTCATCTTTCTTAATATCTATGGAGTGAAATGATGTGTTTTCTTTTTCCCCTCTGCCTATAATCTCTGAATAATGAAAGGCTTTTACATTTATGATCAATTATATTGCAACTGGGAAAAAATCTAAATATTTGGTTTATATATGTCAATATCAATTAGGGAAATAGATATCATCATGGACGAGCCTAAAGGACTGTTAAATTGGGTCATTTTCAAACTTCAAGAAACCACTTTGCTGATTGACAATAAATCATTGCAAATATAAATTGCCAATGTTGTGTATTGACTTGCTCATTATCAGCTATTATCACTAAATATTCAAACAATTAATCCTTAGCACTCTAGATTAGCTATGGGTGTACAATACCACATTGACTGATACCCTGTGACTGATGCTGACAGTGTTTGATCTTTGCAGTCTGAGATCAAAGTTATGAAGTTTGAGAGCTCTTCCCCATGGAGATCTAGAAGAAGTATGGACATTTCCTACCTTGGCTAAAAAATGGTGCTCACATTTGCTCCCAACATAGTACATCCTATTTTGGGGAGAATACTTGTTTTAGTTTTACCAGTCATCCTTCTTTCTCACTCTGGAGGTTTATTTTTATATATTTTTTTACAATGTATCTGGAATAAATATAATTGTAAAAGACAAGACAAGGAAATGTGGTCCTGAAATAAACTCTCTCCTGTCTATTCTAAATTCTTGGTTTTATCCTGATTTTGCTGTTTTCACTTTTTCCTTTAGCCCACTTGTACATGTGTTCCAAAAGGTCCCACGTGCTTTTCCCTGGTCACATATTATTTGTGCATTTATGCTTCACTCTATTACAAACAAGCTGTTTGTTGCTGGCTATGATTATTATCAGTGCTACAGTGTTATAAGATGGTTGTGTGCTGCCCAGAGTTACAATATTCAGGTTAGAAAATAACTTGGTTCAAGGTAAGTAAATAGTCATTACATCTTGGTTAATACACTTTGCCTGTATGGATGTAACTACTTTGACTTCAGCCTCAATATTTGAATAATCATACTCATTTTCTGACACAACTGCTTGACTGTAATTTCTGTTAGAAGTATATTATTGTGGTTACAACTCTATATAAACATGCATACTCTAAAAATAAATTTTCTTTTATAAAAATGTATATACCAATAAAAAGACACCACTAAATAATCTTACAAAAATACCTCCAAACTTGAGCAGAAGTGCATGCTAATATTCTGCATTTGTTTTTAAAGATACTTTCAGTGCAAGCATGAAGTTTTAGCTTAAGGATACTCTCTTGGCAGACAAACCAGGACACATACTGTGGTTATTGCAAAGACATTGGATCATTTAAGTCCATTGCATAAGAGAGCAAGTCCTCAGGGTGTCTGTGTATTGTGTTTCCAGCTGACAGAAAACCTGACCTACAATGATGTGTTGATCTGGAAGCATAACAGCAAAGAGAAAAACTCCCCAAGGAGCCAAGAATGCGGTTTTGTTTGATAGAGGAGAAAAAGCTTAGACTGACATGTAGGCATTGCACTTTCTTATTACAGCATGTGATAAGCCTGTCCATGACAAGATACAGAATTTCCTAGAACTTTTTCCTGTACTTGTCTCTCACATTAGCTTTTAGAGAACTGGTGAGGGAGAAAAATGTTAAACCAGTGGAAAAACTTTCTGTGATAGAGACAGATTTGAAATGTAATAGCAGACTGTCCTGCGGACATTGCTAATGTGCTCATTGCTTTTCATAGCTAGGATGTCTATGACTATTGCAAATGCATGGCATGTGGGTGTCCTTCAGCTGCTCATTACAAAGCATTTGAGCTTATTGCAAATTATCTTTTTCTAGGGTGCAAGGGTAATGGTAATTACATGCTCAAAATTCTCAGATAGTTTTCTAAGTGTTTTTGGGGATAGTCAAATTGAGTAATGCCTTGTAACATGGTTTGCTGTAGCATTCATCTTTATATCCTTTGGTAATCCCCTGAAATGCTCTTCAATCCAGCTAGATGCATTCAGTCAATGAAATAACACTTATTTCTGCTGTCCAAAGAGCTGACATTAAGATAACTGTGCTGATTGAAGGCATGTACTATGTGAAACATCAATTACATTAATGATATTTCTTAGAATAAAATCTGTAAGTATAGTATACAAAAAAAAAAAAAAAAAAAAAAAAAATTAAAATATCTCCCCATACAAGGTTTAAGCCAATACTAACATTTCATATCTTTATTTAGTGATAAGGAAATTGTAAGCAATTTGGATGTTTGTATAGAGTTAAAATTTAGTTTTGAAATAATTAAGAATACTTGCTTTGATAGCCTATATAGCTTTCCAGAAATGTATTTTTCTACTTGTTTTGCCTTTCATGATGATAATTCCATTTCAGATGATTCTGAATAAATAATAACTATGCTGTGAATTATGCAAGGTAGTAAGGTAATAGGAAAATGAATCATAAATACATTGCAAAATTCTTATCCAGAAATAATTGCACGGGAAGCTGATGACTCACTCTTAACTATTGTATTAGTGACTTCTGTGAGCAAAATGAATACAAACCTCATTAATGCTATGAAATCATGTTATAATAAGAAAACACCTCTATTGAGATGATAACACTACAGTAAATTTATGCTGCTTCCTGCATAAGTATTCTGCTCATGTAGTTAATATTCTTACAGCAGCAACAGTCCTTTCTTTGATGGTCTGTTTTTTAGAAGCATAACTACTCAAGTGGCATGTCACAAAGAATAGGCAGCATCATTCCCAGTCCACAGGGACAACAAAAAAATAAAAGTTTCTGAATCCATGGTCTATTGTTACCTATGTGAGTGTACATATCTTTCAGCTGACACTTTGAGAGATTTATTATTTGGTAAACCAGAGCTTTCAGACAGTCTAGCTTCAATGTGTGTGAAACTGAACTGCATAATACTCAAATCTGAATGCAGGGTGAATGTTGCCCCTAGTGTTAAATGAATAAAGTGGTGAAAACTGTTTTCCATCCAGTCAACCTGGGTTGCTTGCTTTACTCTTCATCTGTGGTGGTGTGACTTTGTGCTTGACCCTACTGGTTAGTAACCATGCACTTGGATGAAATGTCAGGACAGCATTTCAGTGCCTGATGTCAAGACTGCTGCTACTGAATGAAAATAAAGTGGGTTCTTTAACTACTCCGATCCTGCCTAGTTGTTTTGACAATTAATTTGAAACTTTGCAACAAATATATGAAAAGTGGAAATTTCACCTGCTGATGTCATAAACCCTTCCTGAGTATGTGGCAGGTAGGGTAACAACCTGGATGGGACTTGATTCCTAAGGAATATACGTGTGGCTGTTCATAGGATACAACATCCATCATTCCGTTTTTGTCACCTTTATACTGTTAACTTATGGACTGAACGATGCTTTAAATTGAATACCACAAGGAGTGATATTGAAAGAATAATTAACATCGTCAGGAGCCTCCAGAAAATCAAACCTACTGCGTAGGTGATCTGTGTATATTCAGAAAATCTCGTTTCCTACACACTGTAGCTTCTCCATGGAGGTGCAGGCTAACTGTACATTACATTTTTGACAGATGCAATACAATTTGGATGTAACGTCTTAACTATTTATGTAAAAACCAGTTCATGAGCACTTACCTCACTCAAAATGTCCAAGAAAAAAGTAAATAGCCATATAGGTGGCAGATTACTACCAAAAGCCACATAAACCAGTAGTTGGTTATGTGTTAAAAGTAACAAGTGTCAAGTAAAAATGTTAGTTTGAAACCTGCAAGCGGCAAAATGATGTACAGCAACACACTGCAATCTGAAATTGTCATATAGCACAAAAGCACGTCCTAAATTTCTAAATGCAAGGCATTTTACATAAGGAGAGTATTCCACCGTACTGTAAACAATGGTTTGAATGACTTGCCAATACATGGGTAACTAAATAAAAAGCCAGAGAGAAAAAGTAATTATTAAAAAGCATGATTTTGAACATAGAGAAGGCTTACCCTGTTTGAAACTCTGGCATGGGGCTTTCACTGATTAATTAGTCAGGATGGGAGCCATATTCCTTTCATTTT
This sequence comes from Eopsaltria australis, assembly GCA_034509425.1. Lineage (NCBI taxonomy): Eukaryota > Metazoa > Chordata > Aves > Passeriformes > Petroicidae > Eopsaltria > Eopsaltria australis. Next base: position 2,080,887 of record JAVTVJ010000056.1, read on the forward strand.
CTCATTAGTCAATCTCAATCCAGCTTTAAATCTCCTCAGGGTTCACCGCTACTAATGATTCATTCCATTTAGCACAATGGCTTATTTTCTGTAAACCAGGCTTTTCTTCTCTGGTGAATTAATCTTGTACCCGTATGGGCAGCAGTGAAATAATAATAGCATAGCTCTATTTTCAGCACAGCTTGTTGAATAAACTTCAGTAGAGGCATATGTCAGTAAAAGGAGCAGTTATTACAAAAGCAGTAATTAAAATCTAGATTTCATTAGATTTTTCGTTTCCAAAGATACTTGCTTTGTCATGAAAGCAGAAAAACTGCAACATGCTAAAAAACTATAATTTAGTACCCTTAGGAAGAAACCATTATTAATAATGGTAATAAATTTAGAATACATATTTTTCTGTATCAATTATATAATTAATACTTAGACTATGGAAATAATAAAATATTTTCTTCAAAACATAATTTAAACCAGAAATATTTTTCAGAATGGAACCAGATAAGAATTTAGAACCTTCTTTCTACTTAAGTAAAGCTTCATTTTCAAATTTTAAACTTTTCAAGAATTTTTGAGCTTTAGCAAAAACTCCAGGAACTGTTTTGTGGCAATGGAGGAAATTTTTATATAGTAAGATATCTGTAGAGTAATTTCAAAGTCTTGTCTCTGTATTTCTGATGAATAAGTGTGTAGTGGAATTATATGGACTGTGGAATAATTCTTCCTAATGTAGCACATTACTTTTCTGTATGGTTAGTTTGCATCAGTGGGAGTGTAAGAAAACCAGACAGACATTAGTATTGACTGCATGGGGATACATATCACTGTACCATCATCTCATTAACACATTTACATAGCATCAAAGTGAACATTCTTGAATAAAAGAGAAGTTGGAAGCAAAGAAACTCAAGTAGGACAGGTATTCAATTCCTTGAAATTATAAATTTCAAATATTTGGCTCAAGTCTTTGTAACTCAATTTCCTTAAATATACCCATTCCCTCTTCCTGCATGAGTCAGGAGAAGTCCAAATTCTTCAAATGAATGTCAATAAAGGAACAGATCATCTTTCAGGTTAAGGAGAGAGATTTACAGAACTATTTGAAGGGTTTTACTTCTCTTAAAAGAAAACTTACTTTCTGTATTTTGAGAGAACACATATGCTTTACACATCATTAAGGGTCATTTTTTGTGTATTGGTTTCTTAAATAGAGATTGAGATTGGAAATTATTTTTTCCTGATATTTTAGTTTGAAACTACTGCTGTCCTTTCAGGGAGCATATTTATTATTCCTCCAAAACCTCAAATTTCTATTACAATATAAGTAAGCTTAATGAGCATATCCAAGGAAACTATCTATATTGTCAGAAAGACAATTAACTTCTCTGCTCTATTCTACTACAATTTTCACCTTAATCTTGAGACATACTCTTTTGTAAAAAGGTTTTTTAAATGTTTTGATTTCATGTGGGTATTTTTTTTCCTTTTATTTTTTCCAGATAATGATCTAATATTTCAAGGGGTAAACTCTTAACAGAATAATAGCAATATAAAGTTTTTGTTTTCTCATGTATAATTTCTGTAACTTCACACTAAGTTAAAAAAGAAATACAATTTTGATTTGAATTTATTGTAATTCTGGGGAACTGTAGAGACAGAGGAATGCAATTAAAAATATTTATCTAGATTTATATTGGCTATTTTGGGGAACACTTTGTAAATTTTCATGTATTGTAAAACCCACATGCTGCAGGAGAGGATGATTAAGACAGAAAAGTGGATAAAAAAAATCCAAGGAAACATCAACATTCACCTCAAGAATCTCTTCAAATTGCTTTTGGCACAAATCTGAATCAGGTGGAGTTACAGTAAACAGTTGTTTTGTCCTTAGGAGAAGGAGGAATTGAACAGACAAACATGAGAACACCAGGAGAACAAAGACACAACTCTGCCCTGGCATTCAATGAAGACAGAGAATTAGTCAGAGGACACATGGGAAAAGAAGCGTTTGCTATGCTAAGAGAATGATGCAAAGCTCAGAATTCACTGGGGAAGAAAGCAATTATAATATTTACTAAGCATCACATTCAGCTCTTGGTGAATATCTGTCTGACTGAATCACAGCAGCTTTTAACATTTTCAAGTTCAAATCCCAAATGAACACTTTGTAAGTGGTGAGTAAAGACTGGAGTGGACTGCTTAATCTCCCAGTATATTCAGCCCTAAAATCATGCTACTTGAATTTGAGTTCAAAACAATCCCATCTATTTTCTGGAGGTCGAGCTCCAGAGGAGAAGAATTAATGTTTCCAAATTCTTCAATATTTTACTTCATCATAAGGATAAATCTGTAATACTGACATTGTTTCCCAGTCAATCTTACTGGAGTATAAAGGAGTGCACACTAGGACAAGGAGGCATAAAAAACTCAATTCTCTGCATCACTGAGTCTATATATAAAAGAAGTGGTAATGTCACTGTCACTCTCATTTCAACTTTTTTTTGTTTTGTGTTATTTTAAACTGTGGTTATAAATGCACGTATTTGACTAATGAATATCTCATACGCTAATCAAATTAAAGATGTGCTGATCAACAAAATAATATGAATTTAAGTACTTTGCTCAGTTTCCTAATATACATAGTTGCCTGTCAAAGAAAAGCAAGAGATTTAATTATGGATTCCCACCTCTATGATAATATGCAAAGTATCACTATGTCTTTTCAGGAGATTAAAATGCCATGCATACTCAACTTCTGCAGATTTCAAAGCACTGAAGGAATATTTAGAAGATGACCATTTTGCTTTTAATTAAAATATATCAGAAAAATGTTCGGTAAAAATTTGGACCAAAAATATTATTTCTGTCTACCAGTAGCATTAGTCATTGTGATAAGAAACCTAAATTCCAGGTACATTATATAAATGAAAAAATTATTGAAAAAAAAAGGTAAATGAAAGAAATTGTTTAAAAGTTATTATTTAGTGGTTTTATGTTAGTTGTAGAGGTGCATAGGAAGATTCCTATCTAAGGCATGCATGATATCTGCAGAATAAGTGCAATTATTTTTGGTTTTGAATGTGTTTATCACCCAATAAAGACATAAGAACAGAAAGATATAAAGAATTCAGCTTTACTGCAAACCTATTTTCACTCTACTTGGAAACAGGTGATCTTCAGAGCCCTCTTGTCCCAGCAAAACATTTGGAAAAAAAAATAAAACATCTACCATTAAAATCTCTGTGAAACATTCTGTGAGAACTCACTGTCTATAAAATCCTCTTATTCACTTGACTGATAAATACAATATCATTGTACTCTGAATCACACCATCTCTCATCTGAAAAACTACCTTGATGTTATGAAATCATAGAAGTGACAATGAAATTACTTCTTCATAAACAATTACAGTATACTGTATCTCATTTTTTATTTTTTTTTCTAGATTCATTATGCAAGCTGAAAATTCAAGGCTTCAAATTGTCAGTTTTAAGTTTCTCACACTGCCTCAACTAACCATGAAGACTTTGAACAGCAGCTATTACTTATTAGTCAAAGCTAAACAGCAAGTGTATAACAGTACTATTCCGATTTCATGGAAGAACAGATTTTTAACTTTGCTCCTGAAGACTCCTACGCAATTCTTCTGATTCTTTAGAACTTTAGGACATTCATGTTACAGTTTAACAAGTCTCTCTTTTTCTTCCCGTAAAGGCGGAGACTCTTCAGAGTATGACTCAGAGGTTTAGATAGAAGTGTGGAAAAAAATTGCCTCTATTGAGTTTTGAAATCTGTTTTGACATTTATTTTAGCCATATCTAGTTTTTTGTGCAACTTTCTCAGAGCTGATGATCTTTCCAACAGCTGTGGGTGTCCTTGGACGTACACCAGTTAGAATTTACTCACCATATGCCAACATAGTAAGACAATGTAGCGTAAATATATGCCAAGCCATCTGCACTAAACTGCCAATAAAACACATATTTTAGCATGTAAAGCAAATTGTTATTATTGGTATACTTTTATTAAGGTGTCTTTCACTTTTTCTTTTAAAAACTAGTCAATTACATGTAATTATCTTAAAATACTAACTTCTTTAAAAGACAAGTTACATTACTGCATTTACAAAAATGTTCTTTCAAGGGTTTTATTGTAATTATGAAAATTTACTTATTTAGCTCTAAAAATATAAACATAAAATATATCTTTTCTTTTATCATGAGATGCCACCACAGAAAGAGGAGAATGTCTAATCTTGATGTCTGCATTGTACACTATTATTTGACATGATAAATGCAACATCATACATAGATCCAAAAATGGTCTATTTTCTGAATGAAACTCTCCTGATTTCTAAACACCATTGCTGATATTTCTGATTCTATAAGTCAGTGGCCTCCAAGCTTTTTGGATCTCACATTCCATTAGTAAAAAATTTCTGAGAACCCCAAATATTCATGTATTTATATATTTTATATATATTTATATATTTATTAACAAATTATAGACATTTAATAGCAAAGTTTTAATATTTTCTTCTCATACTCTACTAGACTGTCTTGTACATGTCCATCACATGTCCTTTTGGGGACCACTGTTCTCAATAATTGAGTGATATATATGTGTGTTTATATATACAGGTATATACATGTGTAAATATATATCTGTACATCTATATGTATGTGACTACAATACAAAAAGAATTTTTTTTACAGAAAGATCCTTAAGTACTCTAGTAGCTATATTTTGTCATAAGTATTGGGTATATAGTCCCACAAAATGCTGATAAAGCAATCAACCACTGGGAGCACAAGTTACACTCAAATATGAGAGATCCCACTGAGATGGAAATAAGGAAGCAGCATAACTGGAGCAAGACAGTACAACATTTCATTCACCTAAGGAAAAAGAACTGTCATTGCTTCAGCTAGAGAAAGTAACTTGTCAGCCAACCTGTTTTCAAGTCAGCATGCATTATTTTAATATTAAACGTAAACAGGTTTTGCAGGATTGACATTAAAATTTATCCACAGCTGAATTTGTTAGGAAAGTCAGTAATCCCAGTACCTCATTTGGTGTGTAGGATAAAATAAGCCTATTAACACTCATCTTTGAATACATGGAAAGGAAAAGTTCTCTTTGCTACAACTGAGAAATGAAGACCTGACAATGGGTAAGGATAATATCCAGCTATAAAATATACTTATTACTTCATGTGGGTTTCAGTGTCTGGTATCACAAAGCTCTTCAAGTCAGCAAATAAGAAGAAGAAATATATAGAGAAGATTCTAATTACAGTTAAGAGCAAAAATTTTCAACAAAGCATAGGACCAAGCTTCTTCAGAGGCATGTTTGTTTCCCAAAAGGGGCCAAAAAAGGTATGTTCTTAACAATCTCCTCCAGAAAAGGGACTGCCTCACCTCCTTCATTAGAGGCCTCCCAGAGGTGATTGACCATCCCATCCTTCAGCACCCCTTGCAGACAACTGCCCAGTTGATGGTCCCCCCATGACTGTCACATGAATCACACCTGATGCTGGCTGTGTTTTGTCACAATTTGGGGGAGAGGGTGAAAAAGGGAATAAAAAGAGAAGGACCTGCATTAGACCTTCTCTGCACAATCAGATTTTCTGAGCTACTAAAAGGCATTAACATGAAAAACAAATCAGCAAAAGACAGGTAAAAGATATTCAGTTCTCTTTGTTCTACTGCAAAGTAGCTGAGATGTAGTCATGGGTGAAAAGGCAAAGGGAAGCCTCATCTTTGCTTGCAGTCCTGTGTTCTCTTGTTCTTTCTTAGACTGTTCCAGTAAATGGGAATCCACTAAAAGTGTGACTCAGATATTACATTTATAAGGGGTCCTTCAAAATATATGGGAATAAATCATTGTCTTAAGCATTCACAGAAGGAAAAGAAAAAGTCTCTCTTTCCCTGAAAAAATACCTTTTATGTTCCAGTTAAATATAAAAAGACTGAGTATAATGGCAAGAATATTCTTTCATGGTATGCTATGCTATGCTTCCAGATTTACTAATTTTAATTAAAAAAAAAAAAAAACAAGAAAAGAAAAATAGTAAAATTTTTTTCACACTTGGCTTTAGGGACTATTTTATGATGAAGTAATAATCAGGAGATTACATTACAAACAATGTAATAGAAGACAGCAAAATAAGTGAAAGAAAATATCTACAGAAAAATCTCATCACTCAACAGAATATGTATATCTACTTCAGTAAAAGTATCAAACACTACTTTTCTCTATTTTTTCTGTCTGTTGAAAATAATATTTATTTAATTTGTTTGAAAAGAAGTTATTAAACATGTAGAAGCAAACCTCAATAAACTACTGGACCAAATGAGCACTTGGGAATGTGGTTCTTTTAGGTAATTAAATTTCAAGCTAGTTTGAGTTCTAGAAAAGAACCTATTAGTACTTCAAAAAAATATTTCAGTTCTTTACCAATAGAAATGTGCTTTACTCTTGGAATAATATTCCTAAAACAGTTTGCAGTTTCTTTTTGTGAGAGATCAGGTACACAGGAAAGGAAAAAGTGTTTTCCATACTTATAAATATTCTTAATTTATTTATATTTTATTACTGGTAATCTTGATACATCTTGGCAAACTCTATACCTGTAATGCCTTTAATAACCTTTCTTAGCTCAGTGTCAGAATTGGATATATTTGAACGTGGTTATTGCAAATAACATAGTTTCTCAGCAAGGCATAAATATGTAGCACTTGTCTATATATTTTTCATGTGACTACAATTCTGAGTTTTATTAAAATACCCTCAGGCTTTTTCTAGGTTTCAGTGGTTCAGAGGAGTTCTACATATGAAATTATTCAGGAGGTTAAAATAGGTTTTTTTAAGTAGTTGACGAGAAATTAAGAATTCCTGCAGTAATCTGGAAATAGATGGGGAAAAGACCACACTACAAACCCATTCTTTCAGTGCATACTCTTTATGAATGTACAAATAAATGAGTAGAAATTTTAATAGGGTGTTGAATTTCTCTACTTCCCTAATTAAAACTCCTAAATGCATTGGAACTGGATTTTTACAGGCACTGTATTGGATCCACTAAATGAGATTTCTGCATATCACAGTACATATTATCAGCACTGTCATATGATTCCTAAAGGTGTCACTTTTTTCAGGTATTGCAGTATAGTACAAACATATTTGCTTCCAATATTTTAGTGAGTTGATTGTCATATTAAATAAAAAGACAAAAAGAGAAGGAAGAAGAGGGACCCCTTTTAAGTATCTGATATTCTATATCTTATTCCTACTCAATAGGAGTAGGTAAAATAACATATTATGGTGGTTTTTTCACAGTTAAGCAAAAGTCTTAAGTCTGTGGTTTTGCAAGCACACAATTCAAAGAAGGAACCTCTTTAACTCAGTGTCTTGTTTTTTTAGTTCGTGCTGTGTCTCTGTACATCTGTGTCTTCTCACACTAAAGTAATATGCTGAGATTTTTCTCAGTACTATGAATTGTTTTGCACTGGGTGAAAATAGTCTTATATTGTTCTGGCACATGGCAGAAAAATTTAATTTACTTGTTCCCAAGTTGGTTATTTAAGGAGTGGGTGCAGAGAAAGCAGGCTAATGACTGGTTTTGCCCTGATATCTGTGTGTCAGTCCTCAGGCTCTTCAGAGGTGAAGGAAAAGAGGAACACTCATGAAGATCAAACACATTTCTTTAGAGTGGGAGACTGTTCTAAAATTTAAGTTAGAGAGAAGTATGTAGTTAATGTAGCACAGATCCAGAGTGAGAGTTTTCTGAGAGGAACCTGAACCTTTTTTAATGAGACATAATCAGTAAGAGAGCCCTCTTCCCCTCCCTCAAGATATCACAGAATCAATAAGTTGGAAAAGACTTCTGAGATCATAAAGTTCAGCCTTTGAAAGACAGAAACTTGTTCTGCACACTGGACAAAGTAAGGTGTTGGGGAAGGAACTGCACTTCACATGGTAAATTTCAGTGGATGTAGAATGTGGAGATAAGGAAAGGACCTCTGTTAGCATTGAGTCTAGTGTCAGGCTACAGATTTATTTTCAAACCTTTAGTTTACTTATGTCTGGATTATCCATCCTTTGTTGTTCTTTTAAAATAGTTTTCTTCTTGTAGTTTATTAAATTACCTAATAAAACATTATTTAAAGTGATGGGAAGTCTAACATATTTTTCTTTCTACAAGTGATACCTGTTCGAAAAGGAAGTTTAGAAAAAGAATTAAAGGTTTGGAAACCTTCACCCTTTTTTGTATTTCCCTGTAAAATAAATATCACTAGATTTAGAGGTTGATATTTCCGCAATTATTTCTGTCTCACTGAGATTTGTAAAAGCACTAATTTGTAATCTAAGCAGAGAGAGACGACAGTTGTTAAAGATCTAAAGTTGTCTCACTGATCACACTTGGAATTGGAAACTCTTTCTGCAGCAAGGCACAATTGTTTAACATCTAACTTGTCTCTCTGGTCACATTTGGAAACAGTTTCTGTCTGTGCTGACTGTATTGCTTTCCTGGTAAATAATGTTTTGGTTCCCTTGAAATTGCTTCAGCTTCTCTGCATTCTCTATGGAGCTCTCTGGAATTGAACTAGACCCTCCCTCACCCTCCTCTCTGCTGCCCCCCTCCCCCGTTTTAATTAAAATGCTGAACTAAGAAGTAACTCTCTTTTTACTTCCAATTCACTTCCTGCCTTTGACTGTTTATGTAGCTTACTTGAAAAAGTTAATGAAAATTGTAATAGCAGAAGCAGAACAAGGCATATGGTGAAGATTAACTGAGAAAAAACGACATTCTAACTCTCTTCCACCCCGAGCAGGAGAAAGGTGAAAATCCTGACGTCCACAGTTGCAGAGGATCACCCAGCTGCCTACAAAGCAGGGAGTGCTAGAGCGTGGAAGTGCAAATCGATAATATCTGTCATTGCACTTTATCTGCTGTAACAGGGGAAGGTTTCTGTGTATCTTATTAACTGTAAACAACAAGCCAATATTTCTGGGGCATTGCGTATGCTGATTGTGCTGAGAATCCCTCTGAAGTTCCCTAGTATTCCTTCTCTTATTACTTGCTGACAGCTTAGATGTGAAACTTTACTGTGAGCTATAAATTAACATAAATGCTGCATTGTTCGCTTTACAAGTTTTTCTTCTTTTTTTTTTTTTAATACATAAATAATGGATGAACTCTTATTCAATTTATAGAGCCTTATCTCTAAATACCTTAGGCCCAGAAAGATGCCAAATCCATAAGATTATACATTTCTGGATGAGAATTTTTTCCTTCTCTCAGAAAATAAAGCATACCAGTGTATTTTTAAGATATTTCTCTAAAATATACCTAATTTGAATATAGCAAGACATAGTTCTGCTTTCATTTTTTTTTTTTTTGTTTGTTTGTTTGTTTTTTGTTATGAGAATGTGAGGCCTTCTTTACAGAGTCAGACCAAAAATTCAGTGTTATAATGATATTAGTGACACACAGCAGGTGTCCAGGATGCTGTGTGGCAAGTGAGGCCTTCTGATTAACTGATATCAGTGGATTTATTCTTAATATTGTTTTCAGCTTTGACTCATATTTTGTCTTTCTAGTACTTTATGAATACAAGTCTTGTAAGGATAATTTTTTAATAATTTTTTTTGTTGTTGTGATTTTATTTCCTTTTTTATATTTCTGTTCATATACTACTGCTGTTAGAATTTATTAGAGAACTTTGTAATACCTCCATCATATAGGACCAGTAGACATCAATATTTTCCCTTGGAAAAAACAGGGAGCTGATGGTTCTTTGTTGACTTTGTCTGTCCAGCAATACATGACTTTTATCATGATAAATATTAAAAGCTTGTATGGTAATAGTGAATTAAATGTAAAATAAAATTCCAAAAGGATGGAATAAGCCATTACAAAAAGTTTTGTTAGCTACATTTTTTTATGATTCATTTGCTAAACTTTGGGAGATTCTTAAAGCAGGATTTTCTCTTGTTAATGTCAAAGCTAGTTCTCTGGGACATAGTAACAGAGGACTTGGATTACAAACAAAGAGTGGAACGGCATCTAATATCTAAGTGTGCAGTACTGCAGCTGGACAACTTTTATTTTTTTTTTTTTAAGTTTAAATGCACCTGGGCAACAAAATGACTTTGAAATATGACAGTAGTTTCCTAGAATTTAGTTATTTGCCTCCAAACTTATTTCTAGACCACAGAATGCGAGCGAAATTAAAGCAAGCTTGCTGTTACCTTTGCTATTTGTTCTGATACTAATCAATGAAATCACAGTGGAGCATCTCATGTCCAGCACTTGCATAAGAAATCCTTTTCAGTACACTGAAAGATTTCAGATACCTACTTCAGCTGTGCAGTACAGAAGTGAGATCCTTCCTAGTAGACAGTGTTTTGTTATATTCTCTTTTTCCAGAGTACTGTTATCAATGCCAACAGATGCACATCTATATTTGAAATACACATAGCATTTATTTTACTGACTTTAAGAGACAAAAGATAAACTAGATTTCAAGGAACCCAGTAGCTGAAAAACTGGGCCATAACTCTTCAAATGCTCGGTATCTGAAGAAAAATGTCTTGCTGAGCAATTTAAAATTTGTTCTGCACTGACACTTTGTAGAGCAAAAGTCATGTTCTCATTTGCCACTTGATTTTATTATATGCTTATCTTAAAATAAGTGAGGGGCTTTTTAAATTCAAGTTGAAAAATAATTTCAGAATGAACAGCTCTCTGACTACAGAGGTTGTAGATGACACAGATCATGATACCAGCGTGATGGCTGATGAAGCAAATGCAAGATTCGTAGCTAATAACAAAGCTTATATTTGAATTATCATGTTATAGAAAGTAAGACTAATTCTTAACAGAAAACAAAGTAGTGCAGATATATTAATTGCATCAGGCACCACAGTGTCTAGCAATGTGTGCAACATTTCAAAGCGTAGCTGATCAGCCCCCCAGGTTCTTTTCTTTCTACAGCCATAGTTCAGACTCTGACTCTCCCTAGCATCTTGCTCCTTCAACCAATGGAATACAGGAAAGTACATACAATTGAGGAGAAACCAGACGCAAGGTTCTGCTTTGCTCCATGCAAACCTGGTAAGCAGACAGGGAAAGATTTAGCTAAATGACAATACTGTGGCACTGGCATCTGTCTTAGGTGATGGAATACAGCACTCCTGAATTTCCACTTCTTATTCAGAAAACAGGTAATTATCTGTAAAATTACATGCACTGTTTACCTTTGAAGAAAAAGCTAAGTCAAAGGCAATTGCTTGGAAGAAAGCCAAAATCTGCAAATCAGGTGGTAACTTTAAATTACAAGTACTTTAGAAACAGACATTGCTAATTTCTGTTCTAAATTTCAACTACTTAGTCTCTTGAATACTGAGTATTTGTGAGCTAATTCCAAAGTTTTAAGCTACATGGAATAGCAGGGACTTCTCCTTGTTTTATTTTAAACAAGTGAAGATCATTTAGGTTATTTTCCCAATGCAATAATCACTTCATCTTTCATGCTACTGAAACATATGTACTTTTTTTCTTCTCCCTCTAATATTTCCAGTTTCTCTACAGAAATGGATTCACTTTATGCTCATTTTTCCCCTAAGAGAAAATTTTTTTCATTTTCACCTCCCTTGGCCTGGTGAGCCAACATTTCTTTTGATACAATGAGATTCTGATATTTTGAGATATTATGACAGCAGAGGTAATTCTGTTCCAGTCATCATTCTCAATATTCAAGACATATCATTTCAGTGGAACTATGGACATTGAGAAGATTCTATTTTGGTTTACTAGGCTGAAGTTGTAGTTGTGTTTGGTTTTGGTTTTTCATAGAATCATAGAATGTTGAGAAGTTGGAATGGAATGGAAACAAATTCTGTTAACTGAGAAAAGCACAGTGAACCCTTCAGTTTGAAAATATGCACAGAGATACTTTCTTACTTATGTCCTGGGGAAGACTAGATGGTCCAGAGACATGAAGAGGTCTAATAGCAAACATCAAGAAGTTTGCTATGGTGTCTTCATCAAGCAGACCAGAAAAGTAAATATAATTGTAATTTCTTCATTAATTAAATAAGATAAGGCATCCCTTTTCCCTCACAAACACATTGATGTCAGGTGCTTTATCATAGCCCAATTCAAAGTCACAAAAAATGCTGTTGTGACTGGACCAAAAACGTGAAGAAAAGATACTGGAAAAGGGTACTGGATGGTGGTGGAAAATTTCTTATACAACCATCCCTGCTTTCCTTTTTTTTCCTACCAAGACTATACTCAATCTAAAAAAACCTGATGAGAGTATTCATGGATTTGCTGTTATCTTGCAAAGACAGATAAGTAACGGATTGAAAACCTTCCTCAGTGTATTGTAATAGAGAAAAATTACTTGAGTATTTTTCATGGAAACTGGAATTGTACTACAAACACATGGTAAGTATTTTATTGTTACTTCAGGTTTCTTTGCTGACAGAAATATGTGATGATGGATAAGAACATGATATAATATTTGAGTAGACTTTGAGAGGTTAAAAGGAACACTGGAGTCAACAAAATTCCTTTGTTGGCCATTTGTGTAGTTGTGAAAAAAAGAATGGGCTTGAGTTCTTTTCTGAGAGCTAGGAACTCCTCTGAAACTTAATTCTGCTGCAATATCTTTGTTTTGTCTGGCTTGATCTCAAGAGGGAAAAAACCCAAAACAAACTAGACAAACAAAATACCCCAAACAAACAAAAACCAAATCAACCAAAGAAAAAACTAAGAAAGAAAAAGCCACTTTCCAAGGAACTTGATGGGAAGCACAAACTGCAGCACAGTGTCAGGTAGTGTAAAATAAGAATCCATACTTCAGTGTTTCAGAAAGTATTTGTGCTCAGAACCAATACCTTTGAAGAAAGGATTAGGACCTGTGCCATTTGAGAAGATTAACTGGAAAGAACTCCACATCTCATATTTGAGTTTAAAGTTAAACCCTAGAAAAGGACATTTTCAGTGATAGAAAGGAAGGGGTTAGTTATAAAATGGACTATTGAATTACTTTCCTAACACTTTGTAAATTCACACTGGTTGTATAACATGCACCCTTAAGCACCTAAGAACCATGAAGATAAAATCATGGTCCTTGCTTGCCAAATCTAACATAAATCAGGAAAAGCCCTGCAGAGTTTTTTCAAAGCTTCAGGAGAAAAGTAAGATGTAATGGAATTTTCCAGTCTTTACACTGAGTCAGCAGGGGCTTAACCTCATTGGCATGAGGTACTGAATGAACTATTCCCTATGGACATTTGATGCATGGGGGAACTTCAGAATATATGTGAGGATGCAAGGAAGGTTCTTGGCCTTTTGGTCGAGAGATTGAATTTTTACTGTTTTGGTGTCTCAATAGCGGCTGACATGAAGCCAATGCTTAGTAATTAAAACTGATTCAACATGAATAAGAAGAGCAGAACTCTGTGAGCTTAGTCATTTGGAAAATGAGGAATGTTCTCTCCACAAGCTGTAGGCACATATACTACATAATTATCATCTTCCTGCCATTACAGGATTGTTTCAAAGCATACATTTTCCAGTGCTGTGCCTAATCTGTTCTAAAACCACAAGCAATGGTTCTTCTACAGCCTACAACAGTAGTTTTCTGTGTCAGAAATAAATGTTCTTACATTGCCTTCTATCACCTTAAACAGATTTCTGCCCTTGAGTCTTATAAAGAAAATGTTCAAAGGCACAAAAGGCTGCCAGGAATACAAGCCGCTGAAGGTTACCACTGCATTCTAAAAGAGCTACCCCCTTGGTTACTTCCTGGTGCTCCTCTTCCTTTTCTTCTATCTTAATTCATTAAAAAGTTATTAATTTTCTTTTTTTCTCTGAATTTCCCCTCAATTTTCTGTCTCAGGTGATGATCAGAATCAAATACACTCTGACTAGTGACATGCAGAATGATCACCAATTGGCTGTCAAGACAGAATATTTTCAGAACATCTTAATCGGCTCAAATTTAAAAATTATATTTTAATATAAATTGCAAATATAAATTTTTTCTTTCCTTTCATGTGTAGAGAAAGGACTTTGTAACACTTCAGAAGTTGAGTGGGCTTTATAACTTTCCAGAAGTAATTGAAGTTGTCTGCCGTATTAAAAAGCTGGGAAAAGAACCTCCAAAAAAATTAACTTTATTTTAATTCTTTGTACTGATGTAACTAGCAAAAATAAAAGAGGAAGTTTCACTTTGAGGATGAATAAAAATTGCCCTTTTGATTGAATATAAATTCACTCTTTGAGAAAATAAACTACATCCCTTTTAGCTGATATTTTTATGGAGGAGAGTATGTAAATTATTTAAAATTTCATTTACTTTTACAACTTTCTAAGAAACTTCTCATTGTAATCTAGAAAAAAAGTAAGTAAAAATCTGTTTATATTTGCTGTGGAATTTGAGGCATCTGGTGTTTTTTTCTGACATAATAGTAAAAATATAGGGTTCATAAGAGCTTAAAATGTTCTCTTTTTTATCATAATTTGGCAAAGAAAGAAAAGAGGAACATTTAATTTGTTTGGTTTGGTTTTAGATAAACAGAGAAATGGAAGAAAATATTTTCCTAATTCGAGAGGTCACAAATTTCTAGCACGAGGAAATTATACATGTCATTCCATTGTGGACAAGACAATTAGAATGAGGGTGCTTATACAATCCGTTTTAGAAGCTGATATTGCATTATACTTTGGATTGATTTATTCCACATATTCAATAAAATTTAGACCTCACCAGTCAGGAGAAACTTCATTCACTTGTGTACACTTGATATCCAATGCCATTTGAGATGCACCATATGTTCTGCGTAATGCAGGGAACAGTAGTATTAAGTATAGTTTGAGAAGTGACTCTTTATTATTTCTTACTCTAAATAAGAATCATGGACCATGGAAACACCTTAAATTAATTAAACTTAGCAGCCTGAAATGCAAACAGATTGGTCAGAGACCAAACTGTTTTATAGGGAATTTAATGTTATTTTATGTATAGAAGAATACATAATACCTGGCCTACTCTTTCTCAAATAGACCAAAATCCCCAGAATATAGGACAAGAGAAATTTGTTCCTTAAGAACATGAAGAATGGGACTTTAATAATTTCTCAAAACTTGTCACACAGATATTTTAGCTTTGTCAATGGAAAATAGCTTATAATGAAATAATGTACTTCACAAGTGGAATGAAACCTCAAAAGTAAGATGGCTTTTCAGAGATCAATACTTGAACAACCATTATATGCTATTTTCTCCTTCTTTATAATCTAACCTCTGTGCACAATTAAAAGCCTTAAGAGCCACCTGATAAAACTTTTCTTCCTAAGAGTTAAATTGAGGGAAAAATGCATTTGTCTGTTCTTGTTTCTTTGTGGTGTGTTTTTTCTTTTCATGAAGAAGTCAGTCTTTGAAAAATGCTCCCAGTTTTTGAAACAAATTTTAGGGTTTTATCGAAGTGGGGGGAAATTTTTGTTCAGAAAGAAAGACAAAAAAATGTATGTGCTCATAGTAATAGGTAGGATGTATGTTCCTTTCTAACTTTTAGAAGGATGGAAAATATAGGATAATATAGCAAAATTAAACTGTCATTTAAATTGAATCATTATTATTCTCTCCTTAGGGATGACTTGTGTAGAAATACAGATTTTCTGCTTTTAACTCTTAAATAAAATATTCTTTTAAAATTGGTTTGCATTTGGAATTATATCTTCAATTTATTTCAACCAGAACAGATGGCCTGGATTGATGGTAATGTGAACCTGGCTTTTAAATTACAACAAACACGGATTTGAGTTTCATCAGTAGACTGATCATTACAAAGAGAATACCAGAGAGAAATAGGCAGTGAAGTCTTAAAAAGGAGATCAGGAATGTAAAATTTAATTTCTCAAATATTATATAAGATACATAGGATATTGTTTTCATTAAATCCATTACTATCTTTAACCAATAAAAGATTAAACAATATATTAGATAAGAGCTTTTTTCCTTAGTGTTTCAATCATATATTAAAATAAGAAATTGCTTGTAGAGAACAAGCTTTGAGGGACAGTTTTCTGTATATCCTAGAATAGTAATATCATCAGTATGACAACAAAACAGAAATTGCTGTGATGATCATTAAGCAAGGTACAAATTAAGCAAGGTGACTTCTCACTACAGTCAAACACCAGTTATAGACTTCACATCTTTTATGACAGGGACTACAGGATATGTGGTAGATACACTTTATGCAAACTCTTCATTTTGGAATGTTTTCTTCACATAACAACACAGAATTTGTGCAATTTCTGTTTTTTTATTTTAACACTCTTATTTGCATTAGGCTGTAGTGCATGCCCAGTAGAAGGAGTAATAAAATGGTTGCATGTTGCAAAACCCCAAATCTCAGCTTGTATTCAGCTGAGGCAGAATGTTAATTTTACCCAAATCTTTAATTGTAGTAACTTCTATTAAGGCACATACTTTTGGATAACAGCTGATTTGACAGCAAGGACTTTGCATAAGCATAGGCATTAGGTCCCATCTGAGATAACACTGAGGCACTGAGCAGGTAGGTCTGTTGTGACAGAGGCCTCAGAGATCCTGTGTCACATATCCAGCATCACATGAACACAGAGCAAGTGATGGCAGATGTGCTCAGGCAGCTGAAACAAGACATTGACTATCAGGAATACTGATATCTAGCAATAAAAGGAAAGGATTCTATATTAATGCAAGGAAGGTGAAACAGCTAGAAAGTAAAATTTACAATATTGTTGTTTTTCACCAAGCAAGTGCTAGCTTTCCACAGAGCAACAGAGCCCTCTTCTTCCTTCAAACTCAGGGGTATAGAGGAGAGAGGCTAGAATAAGGCATTGGCTACCTTTGTGTCTCTATCACATGTTGGAATACTTGTGCTCTCTGATAAAAGAGAAATCCAAGGGTAATCAAGAGAGATTTCAGGGCCCTGGAATGACTGGTAGAAGGATCAGGAGCGCAG
Organism: Eopsaltria australis; assembly: GCA_034509425.1. Classification (NCBI taxonomy): domain Eukaryota; kingdom Metazoa; phylum Chordata; class Aves; order Passeriformes; family Petroicidae; genus Eopsaltria; species Eopsaltria australis. The sequence continues at coordinate 2,097,917 of JAVTVJ010000056.1, forward strand.
GCAGTGATTTCCTCAATCCTTCTGATAACAAGGAATAATATTGATAGGAGTAGGAAGATCCACCAGGTAAATGTGTGGTTCTGAGGTTGACGTAACTGGAAAAATTGGGGTTTTTAAGTCATTGGATGATCTACTCAGCACCCGGTCTGCTGACACTGACAAGATGCAGCTATCTCAGAGAGGGAAAAGAGCTCTAGCACAAGAGCTAGTGGGGCTCATTGACAAATATTTAAATCAGTTTGGAAGGGGGTAAGGAACAAAACCAGGCTCACCAGTGAGGAGCAATGGGATGGTGTGCCAAAACTTGAGAAAAGAGCCACTAAAGGGATCCTTCAATCTGCTTCAAAAGGTGTTGGCTACAACATACTAAATTTGAAATGTTTCTATACTAATGCATGCAGCATGGGGAACAAACACACTGAGCTCAAAGTTTTGGCCCAGTCCCAAAGATTTGATAACATTGACATGAGTGGGATGATTCCTGTGGCTGGAGTGCCCTGTTGGATGGTGTGGTAGTTTGAAAGCAAATCAGTGAGAGACTCAAAGTCAGAACTACAATTTAATAGAAAAATGCAGTAGTACAAAAGCACTGACAGAGTCAGAATACAACCTGACACCCTGTCGGTCAGGGTGTTGGTAGTAGTCCACTTAGAAGGTAGCTGCAGTCCTCTGGGAGTGATAGATGTGGTTCTGTGGAAGCAGTGATCCTGTGAAAGGTGTAGTTCTCCTCTGAAGGTCCAGTGGTGGTGTAGAAGGGTCTGGTCTTCCTCTGGGAATCCAGTGGAAAGCTGACTTGTGGTGTTTCAAATCCCAGTTTATATGCAGATTGGGATAGATTGGTTCCTCATCCTGGGCGGGGCATCTCACAATGGGATGATGGAGTTTATCAGTGGGACTCAATGGTCCATTAGCTGCAGCCATTAGGGATGAGCAAAGCAAAGTGCCCCACCTGGCTGTAACGACTGGCCCATTAGAAAGGATCTTCCTGAGCCATCAGGGACGAGCCAGGAACATTGCCCCACCCGGCCCCAACATCCCATGGTGGTAGAATACATACCATTGTAATCTAAGACAGATGGTTACAGGCTCTTCAGGAGGGATAGGCAGGGCAGAAGGGAGGCATTGGCATTGTGTGTTATAGACGGGTTAGAAAGTCTGGAGCTCACAGTAGTCAGTGGCATAGTTGAGAGCCTCTTGGTTAGGATCAAGGAGCAAACCAGTAATGTAGATGTCATTGTGGGAGTGTACTAAAAGACCTCCTGGCTGACACTGATAAATTGTTCTTTGAGGAACTAAGGTACTCTTCCAAGTCAACTGCCCTTGTCCTAATGGGGGACTTCAACTTGCCAGAATTTAATTGGGAACATCACACAGCTGGTAAAAACTGGACCGGAAGATTCCTGAAAAAACAGGATGACAGCTTTATGGAACAGATCCTAAGGGAGCTAACTCAGAAAGATTTCCTGCTAGATCTACTCCTTATCAACAGAGAAAAGTGAAGATTGGTGGCCATCTTGACCACAACGATCGCGAAGTGGTGGAGTTTGAAATCCCTGTTGACAGGAGGAAAACTGCCAACAAAACCTCAAGTCTGGACATGAGGAGAACTGACTTCAGGCTGCTTGGGGAAATAATGAGTAAGATCCCCTGGGAAAATGTTTTTGCAGGTGATGGGGTCCATCAGTGTTGGTCACTTTAAATATCACATCCTAAATAAACGCCTTCTGAGCTTATATTGACTAAATATCTTTCCCCTTTCTCAAAATGAACTGATTTATGTACAAGTCTGATGAAAATAAGCAATTAGATTGTAATAACTCTAATGACACTATTACCTGTAACATCAGAAGATCCCTTCTTAAACTAGCGTGTAGGAAATGGGAGAAATTCATTATAGTTGCTACCTTCCTGCATATTCTTTATTTCTCTTCAGACATCCAGTATTTAGTATGTAGACCTGTAAGAGGACAAAATTTCTCAGTTTGGTACTTAGAGAACTACTTGTTTTGTAGTTAATCACGTGCATTCCATGCAGCGAATACAAAGGAATGGAATTATTTTCCATACATCTAATGTTCAAATGGAATTGACTGATGAGATCCAGACTTGATTTGGGATTACATCCCATATCCCTCCTGATCTGAAATGAAATGAGACACCAATAACTATATGTGTGGCTAACAGTGACCACAAGGTCATTGTGCTACACTGATAAAAGTCTTCATCTCATTGCATGTGGACAGTGAACTTTTCAGTCTATTTAAGTACTATACTATATTATATATAAAAAATAATGGGAAAAAAGTAAAATTCTCTCTTAGATTCTATGTTGTATCTCACTGGAATAAGTTAATTTTCCCCATAGCAGCTGTCATAGTGCTGTGCCCTGTATCTGTAGCTAGAAAAGTGTTGATAACACACAAGACTACTGCTGAGCACTGTTCCCACAGCATCACATCACCCCCTCACCCCCAAGCCTGGGATTAGGCAGAAGGCTGGGAGGGGACACAGCCAGGAAAGCTGGCCAAAGTGATATTGCATATCATATGGCATTTGCTCAGTAATAAAAGCTGAGAGAAAGGAGAGAGAGGAGAGCATTCATTGTTAAGGTATTTGTCTTCTAGAGCAGCCATTAAGTGTGCTCAGGCCTTACTTCCCAGGCAGTAGACGAATGATGGGAAGTAGAGAATAACACTTTTTGTTTGCTTTCCTCTTTCTATAAATGGGATCTTTCCTTTCCTTATTTAACTGCCTTTAACTTGACTTATGAGCTCTTTTTTATCTTATTTTTACCCCCCCCCCCCCTCCCCCCCTCCCCTGTCCTGCTGAGGAAGGGAGTGATGGAGCTGCTGGGTGAGTGTCAGGCATTTCCATCCCTGTTCTTCAGAGGTATGTTATCCTCATTGAAGCATTTCTTACTGAAATTTTTTACCTTGCTACAACAACATATTTCTATCTCTCTGGGCCCCAAGGATCAGATATTTTTGTTTGGATTTGCATTTGTACATTTTCAAGTATTTGAAATGGAAGGGACAACAGAAAATAACCCACACAACCACAAGGGAAGAGCAATGACACCCATAGCTTTTCTGGCAGACTTATTTTTTAGTCTGACTCAGTCTACCTGTTTTTATCCTGGTTTACCGCAAATTAGTCATGTGCCATTTCTGTCTGGAAGGAAGGGAGGTAATTCCTAGTTTAGATGTCTTAGCAGGAACTAAAAATATAGACAAGATAAAGAATGTGACCACAGAATTGATTTGCAAATGGTTCATCACTAATACAATCTTCCTGAATTTCCATAAATTTCACTCCATGGAATTATGCATGAGAATAATGTGTACTCATGGACTCATTTACTCATGAATTTGTTTGGAGGACTGAACTTGTGGGAAGACAAAATAGAAACAAAATGAGGAATAGAAATATCATAGTGCCCATAATTGCTTTTACTCCCAATTCACTGGCTTAATGTTGGTTTCATAAAAGCAATGATGAACTCATTTAGTATTATTGTGAATGAGTATTTCTGGAGGATTGTCATTCAGCATTAATTAACTCTGATCATTATTTTAAAGTGTTCATTTTTATTTCTTGCTGTTACAGTTAGCTATTTCTTGCTTTTTTGCCACTTCTGATAGTATACTTTTAAAATATTTCTTTGCCTAATTTGAATATCTTCATCCTAATTGCGTATATTGAATTCTAACTGCTAACTTCTAAGTTCAAGAAAGAAGAATAAAGTTCCTTTTTATTAAATGAAAATATTTGCCTTTTACATCATGGTCACTGGAATTTATCGTATGTCTATTTTTTTCGTATAAGCACCAACAAACTAGAATGCACAAGGTGTCCTGTTCATGATCAACACCAGAACAAGCTCTATAACTTTCCACATAACAGATTAAATCCCTGCCGTGGTGGGAGTTTAGAGCAAGGGGTTAACATTCAAAAACATTATCACTGATCCTGGTCTTTAAATACAGAATAGTCTGTCTCCTTCCAGTTGCAGACTTGAACTTACTGGAAGAGAACACCAATTCATGTTCTTCTAAATGAATGCTTTCTTATGGATGGCAATTGATGAACTCCACTGGATTTAACAGCTGGTATTACTAAGTGTTTATGGACTAATATACAAAAAATATTCTCTGTTCTTTATTTTAACAAAAAGTCTTAAGGATGAATAATATGCAATTACATTTTTAAGATAGTAGTGCATCTTGCATCAACAGATATTTACATAGGAATTAGAGTGAAAGATCACCTAATATCTCAGTTATCTGGAAGTATTAATGATATTTGATATTCAAACTCAAATTCTGAGCAGACTTTTTTCACTAACAACATGCAGTTAAAGAAATCCTAAAAAACTAGTGCCTCAGAGGTATATGCCTTTTTTCCATGATTGTTTTTAAAATAAGAAATCTGTAAACCGTAAAATGGTGTGAAACAATACAGTAGTCTTCTAGATGGACTTCAAGTTTCACTGAGCGAAAAGTCTCACCTCTTACCACTTAGCAACATGGGAAATTATATTAATAAAAATGAGAATAGTGTAAAGGAGACTGAGAAACATGCTGTGCACTGCTGAATGATAAACTGGTGGTTACTTTCAAGAAAAGAGCCCTATAACCAAATCCTCTGCATAACTCCTGGAAGAAAGGTCAGTGCTTTATAGTCGATTTTGTTCAAAAATTTTTGTTTTGTCTTGATTTTGTTCCTAAATTTTTGGTTTTTTATTTCTACATGTATGCTTTTTGATTAATCAGCTTGGGGTTAGTATTTGATGTAGGACAAGTGCAACTCTTCTACTTATATTATTCTAGATTTTAAATATTGAAATCAACATTCAAAACTCTACTGCCTGAGTTTATTGGTTGCAGTCTATTTTTAGTCTCAATGATTTGATGTTGTAGATTTTTAAATTTTCTTTTTAAAACATATGAAGTTTTCTGTTACTGATATTCCACTAGGCAATCAAAATTTGTTTGGACCCCTATATTTGTAGAGAAATAAATAAGAATGTAACCCAACTAATCCTACAGATATTCTCAGCAAACAAATCCTAATGTATATTGAGCAAACTGTATCATCAACTTCCCATGAATTAGTGTGAGGTTTCCCTGAGATCACATCTTTCATTTGCTTGCAGAAAAAAGAGTTCAAGTGTGTTTCTGTACATTGAATAGTGTATGCTTCATGATAAATAAAATGTATTACAAAATAAATTCTATTATTTAGAATTTATGACATCTCTTTTTCCTGTGGATGGAAGACATAAATGTGACCATATTTTCCAAACCTTTAGAAAGTACCTGGAGTCATGCTTATCTGGAGATCCTAGATTTTATTGTATTGACCATTTACTAAATATATTGACCAATTATGGATAAAGAAAATTAAGAAAAGACTCCAAGCCTTTAACGCAATACTAAAGCTAAAATACTTAAACTAAAAATACCCCAGGCCCAACTAATCAAATAAGAATGTAAATAAGTGTTAGTTTGAAAGTTAGAGCTTCAATCTGCCTACAGTCAAGATGAAGATATAAACTGCAGCTATAATTACATATGTTAGATTTTACACTTATTTTTGTGAAACACCTTTGAAAATTCCTGTTCCTCCAAATTATATGATCCTAATGTGACATAATGGGTTTAAATACGTGCTTTGGAAGAAGAAATGTCAGATTACATGTGAGGAATGAAATCTTGAAACGAAATTGAGGTGCTCAGTAAATACGCTGCTGCAATCTTCCATTTAAATAATCTAGCTTCACTTAAGTTTACTAACATTTATGTTCTATATCTCATTCTTAAGCTTCTATTGAATAACACAGATTCCTGAGTAAAATAGTACTGTTTTATTGCCCAAGGTAGTTCTTTATTTTTTCCTTCAGATAACATGTGATGGCAGATTTTGGCAATTTGAAAGCTCTTCTTAATTTTGCAACATTTACTGCTTTACCCCATCAGGATTTTTGAATAACTAGATATGGAACTAAGTTTTCAGTTTTTTTCTTTTCTATTCTGACATGTATCTGATTATAATGACCAATAGAGCAACATTTGTCAAATGTTTTAAAAACCACAGCTATTATAGTTTCCATAGAAACAGGATTGAAAACTAAAAATAACATCAAAATTTAAAGTGTTCTGTAAAAGAAATTGGTAATACTATGAAGACATTACATTAAAAAAAAAAGAGCCCTTTTCTTATTTTGTGCCAGATAGCAATAACCAGTATAATGGGCTATTTAGTAGTATCTTCTATATATCAAGCTTCATCTTTATATTTGTGTCATCTTCATTTACTTGTAATTTAAATACATAAACAGAAAACTTGTTTTGTATTTTGCAAAAATAGAAATATGTACTTGAGTTCTAAGTAAAATCACTACCAATATATCAGTCAATGAGGAGGCATAATCTCTGAAATCAAAGTACCTGATTTGTCGCAGTTGGAGGTAAGATTGCTGTGCAAAGTATGGAGATTTTTGATCTGTGAAAAGAATAACATTAATATTCTTTTCATATTATAGGCAGAGGTACTTTTCCTTGAGAATATGAAAACATTTGGATTATATCCTTACATAATGTATTCCCCTATTTGTTTTAAATCTAAAGATTTGAGGGAGGCTCACATTTTCTAGGGGGAAAAAGAGAATACTTTCTTTTGTAACCTGAGTAAAATGAAGGTCTGGTTTGAAAACATTGGTAAATGCTTTGTGGGATTTAATTTTTGCCTTTTAATTAGAGAATATTATGTTTGAAATTCACAAGGCACATTAGGAAACCTTCAGTCCTCCTAGTTTATTGAAACTGGATATTTGATGCTGCAAATGTGTAATACTTAACTTTATTCCTATAAGTAATTTACTAAATTAGATGAGTGTTATATTAATTGGATATATATGTAACCTTTTATGAACACCATAAAAAATTTCTCATTTAAACATGACATTTTATCAGTGTTAAAATTTTGAGGTTATTTAGATTTTTGGACTATTAAAAATGTACAGTGGAATTCTATTGTATCTTTGACCAATACCAAGCTGCGTCTTCCCTGTGACTGCCCCACCTTCTCAGGTGGTCTTACACAATATGAGATACAAGACTTTGCAAGTGGGACTGCACAATAAAGAGCTTCATCTGTGCTGGAGGTGTCCTGAGGTTATGCCATCCTACACCCTGTATCAAACTGCTTCCATCAAGAAAAAACGATGTGAGATTCCCCTCTGAAGGGGACAGAAGATCCAATATGCAAGACTGGACCTGCTTTGTAGGGCAATTTGCTGTCTCCCTGGGGCCTGGGTTAAACATGGGAAGACAAAAATTCCCACCTTAGTACAGCCTTAGTCCAGATTATCATCCATTATTGATTTTCAGGTGGTCAACAATGAAGTTGTAGCAAGAAATCAGAAGACAATCAAGACAGAATTCAGGGGCTTGGGACAATAGGTTAAGGGATCAGGAGTACAAGCAGTGTCCTTCCAGTTGCAGGGAATGATGAGGGAAGAAACAGAAGGAGACAGCTAATCAATACCTGGTTCCAAAACTGATGTTACTGGCAGAATGTATAGATGTGGTGCTCAGGGACGTGGTTTAATGTTCAATTTGGCAGTGTTGGCTTAATGATTGGGCTCAATGATATTAGAGGTATTTTCTAACCTAAATAATTGTATGATTTTTCAGTTCTATGATTTCTAACAGATGGTAAATTTAGAAAAAATTCTGTAAGTTCAGAAGTCTTACTGATCTCTCGTTTGATACAAGAGCACAGTCTTATCATAGGCAGAAGAACACAGCACGAGGGATCCAAACTATGTTATACACAAGACAGTGAGACAACTCTGATGGCCATAGATCAAGGTTGAATTGGCTTTTATTCTGGTTTGCATCTCTTGTTCCACAAGTAAGATTTTTTTGCTTTGAGTTAAATACATACTTTTGGTGAAATGTTTCTGTGAAAAAGTGCGGTTGTGGGAGATCCACTTTTGCCTTTAAAAACAGTTTTATGTGAAAGCCTCCAGATAATCCTAGTTTTACTGTTTGTTTTTTATGATCTTTCAGTATTTTAATCTGTAATGTGAATTTATATCTTCACAGCTGTAGATTTTTCATTCCAACATACTGAAAATTTTATATAAGAAGCAGACTTTTATGTTAGGGAGGGAGTCTAGATAAGCTACCAAAAGACTAAACAGGCCATTTAGATTGAAGTGTGTTTGCCCACCTCCATTTACATATGTAAATTTAAGACATGAATAAAAATAAATCAAAAGCACCTGGTCTTTACGTTAGTTTAACATGGTGTTTATTTTAAAGACTGTTTTGTGTATTTTAGAAGAAACAGGGAAAACTTTTGCATCCAGTCCAAACTGATATTTGTTTAGAACTTTATTTGAACATCTAAAAGATACAAAGAAAAATCTTGGTTTATGGAGCACATGATATTTTGGTGTCAGCTGAATGTGGATGTTTACAGCTTTCACTCCATCAGATATTTTAAATGAATATGACTGTTCTTCAGGAGAAATTTCTAGGAGCCTTTTTAATTGTAGAGCATGGTGATGTCAGATGCTATCAAACTTTAATGACCATGAGATGTATCTTACAGGCAGGATTAGTGTAGTTAAATATATTCTGCTGCCTTAATTTTAGGATTAGTCTTGGTTACTTTGCTTTTGGGAATATCTGTGGTACCAATTGTAACTGCTGGTTTGCTGTATTATTACAGTCTTTTTCCTTAAGTAAATAGTAAATATTTTTTGAGAGTTAATATTCTAGAATGTCACAATACATCCTAACTGTAAAAACAGGTTTCACAATTTTATTCAGCTTGAAAATGTACCAATCCTTCCTTTTTCTCAAAAGATAGTTGGCAGCTGTTTTTGTCTCGTCCCCATGAAAGATAAACGAAATGTTTAAATGCATGTTTCCTATATTTAAACAGACAAATATGTATTACAAGCCTTGTATTTGATATCTTAAATTGCATTTAAGTTTCAAATTATTTTCATATTAAGCAATACTGGGGTTTCTTTTCCCCAGTATCATTTGCTACTTCACTACATGGATTTTGTTCCACAGTGCATTTGAAATTTAATTCTTGTCTCTTTTCAAATAAGCACCTATGTTCATTGTTTGTTCTTCAGGGCTGTTGTAGATTAATGCTGTGGAAAAATTGAAGAGAGGTTTATTTGCTGTTGCAAAACACGAATTTCTTGAGTGTATTGGTGCTTTAATCTTGAGAAGGACTGGAGCAGCTATGTCAGTCTCTCTATTATTTTAGTAATTTTCTAAATAGTAATCTTGATGTTTTTAAGGGCATCACCATCACGACTCATCACCCACACACAGATGTGCGCACACACACATACACATAGATTATAAATTCCTACACAGACTGGGTGATTTTAAAGGTCTTTTCCAACCTAAATATTTCTATGATTCAATGTAATTGTAAATTTCAGCAACTCCAGTGCTGAGCAAGACCTATTTTACAGGAACAAAAGAACTCTCCTATTTTAATGACTATTTAATTCTAGTCTCCATGGAAATATTTTGAAGGAAAAAACTCTCTAAATAACTGCCACTGGCTACTTAAAGGTAATGGAAAATGTCATGCGTGAAATTATAAAATGGACAGAAGCAGTTACAAAACTGACAAAATGACTAAAATGAGTTATTTGAAATAACATGCAAACGATGTTTTAGAGAGCAAAAAGGTAAGAAAAAAGGAAAAGTTTTCTCTATAAACATTTTGTAGCACAAAGAGTGATAGACAAAAAGCAAGACAGAAATCATTTGTGCTACATAAGTTTAAACATAAGTCATAAAGTCAAATGTCACCATTTAAAATACCTAAAAGTTTAGTTTGAAAACATCTCTTTTTTGGCATTTTAAAGGAAATGTATGCCTGTCTTTTGTTTTTCTGTTGAGAGACGTTTTATATTTAATGATAGTTTTGATTTAAGAAGGAATCTGAAAAGTACATAAGACAGTATTAATAATTATACAGCATTTTCTCATTCAGTGCTATACCTTCAAAGAGACCCTGCCCCCATCTTGCTACTCAACTACTTCTTTATGTTTAAGTATCTTGGAAAATGTAAGAACTGTCATACTGCTTGAACTTGCCTGTCAGAATTTCAGTTATAGTGTAGATAAATGATTAAACACTACTGACACACACATGGATCTCCTCCATCCAGGCACGCCCACATTTGCACATTTCTTGGTGTTAATATATGCTCTTAGACTGCCAAATACTCATCATCAGATCCTAGGCTCAGTCTTTGCATTAGTCATAGATAGAGCTCAATCTGTGCACATGTGGGTCTCCTTCCACTCACTGGCGAGTCCAGCTTCAGTTGTGAATCATGTACCCTGTGTAAAGTTACACAGCAAGACCTAGAGAAGTTTAACAAGAAGGCAGAACAACAATCTTGATGAGGCCACAGCTGTTGTGAGACAAGCATACTGACAGCAGCTTGTTGAAATTGTACCAGCTTCTTTTACCCTTCCATTTCCCCTCCACTTTCCGAGATTTGGTAAGCTACATTCAATTTGATCCTTCCTTTTCACCTCTTTGGAGACAAAATAAGATTTAAAGGTGCACGGGTCAAGATAGGAAGGGAAATGACTTTCTAATTACCAACATGAGCAAAACAGACTCTACTGAGTACCATGCAGCTGCTCGCTCACTCTCTCCTCGCTCACCCCTCATGGGGACAAGAATTGGAAAGAAAAGGTAAACCTTGTGGGTTGATATTAGAACAATTTAATAATTGAAATAAATGATGATGATGATGATGATGGTGATGATAAGGGAAAGGAGAGTGTAACAGAAGCCAAAGAAAATAAATGATGTGATCATCACCTGCTGACCAATACCCTGTCTGACCCTAAGTAATGATCAGCACCCTTCTGGGTAACTTCCCCATACTGGATATGATATTCTGTGGTGTGGAGTATTCCTTTGGCCAGTTTGGGTCACCTGTCCTGGCCATGATCCCATGCTCCCAGCTTTTTCTACAGTTCCTCACTAGCAGATCATGGGAAAGTGAAAAGTCCTTGACTCAGGGTAAACATTGCTTAGCAACAACAAAAACATCAATGTGTTATCTATTTTATTCTCACCCTGAATCCAAAAATGGCTTAGCTACTAAGAAGAAAATTGACTACTTCCCTACTGAGACCACAACAGGTGCTAAGAGCCTTGTAGGGCTGACATTTTCCTCACCTGTCTATTGCCAAATAAACAAGTCATGTTTGTACTTATATATTCCAACAGACAATACCAGAAGTTATTGCTTTCATTTTAGGATAAAGTCTCATAAATGTGTTACAGTTGTGATATTATGTTACTATTATTATCAGCACTTACTTTTCTCCTTCCTGCATATTTTTAAATAAGCAAGCCTTGGAGTTTAAGGAAGAAAAAATTTATTGCTGACATTGAGAAAAGGATCTCTGCAATTTTGTATGTCTAAGCTTTGGAGAATATTAGGATTTCTGAAGGGAAGAATTAGCGTGTTCCTCCTGTGAGTCCTACATGAAGAGGCTCAGCTCTAGGAATGTAACTGCAAGTCAATTGTCTGGTATAGAATTCTACATTCAAACTTGCAAATTCAAACTAACCACTGTTAAATACAGCAAACTTAAATCCCATTGTAAATTGATTTTGGTCTGGGTGAGGATTGAACTTTTGATAAAATTTCACTGTCTGTCTCCCCAAGTGTATTATAAATTGAATTGTCATCATATTTGAAATATGAACTTGATTGTGTGCTTCTGTTTCTGTTACCAAGGGAATATTTTATGATTTGTATCTGCTTCTCAAAACTTTCAACACAATTTCAGAAAAAATGTACATTTTTCTCTGAGTTCTTTCATTGCATTCAATAAATATTCAATAATTTAATTCTTTATTCTATATTATTCTTGAAAAAGATCTTGACATCCCTTCCAATAGGAATAATCTATAATCATCTATAGCAGAAAAAATTTCATTTTATGTGACTGTAGGGTTACAACCAAGATCACCACAACTGTAGATACTAGAGAATGTGTTTTTCTGGTGAAAATGACTCAAAATCATTAATTTTAAAATCAGGTAAGGTGTTAGACTGTATGTTTTCTCAAGTGGTGATATTTAGTGAAAGCATTGCTGAATACCACAGATCAAAATCAAGCCATTGCTGTTCACATGAGTTTCAGTAAGTTTGAAGCTATATTAGAGTGCCGGTCTTTAGTTAACAGAAACAATCACTTTGTTGATAGAGTCTGTGATGATTTCTATTTAGACAACAGTGGAAAGAGCTTGTGTAAACCTCTTTAGAGAGGACAAAGCTACAGAAGAGATGCTAAAACTGGAACAAAATTTCTGCTTTCCTCTTTTAATTATAAAAAATAACACATTTTGTGGGATACAATCATTTGTAACTTCTGCAGTTCTTCTTCTGAAATGCCCGTGGTGAAAGTGATTCCACTTTTTTTCTGGTCTATTTTTTTTCCCAAACTGACATCAATATGGGGAAAAGAAGAGATTTAAGTTATTCTGAAAGCATTACAGAGTTTGTTCATTACTGATTTTGTTCACTCTGCCAATTGCTTATGTCCGGATAGGCAGGTCACATCTCCATTGCTATAAATTTGATGATTCACAATTACAGCTGAATAATACTTCAAAGAAGGACAGGAAAAGGCCAGATGCTACAGTTTTATATGCTACAGGAATAGTATGTAGATCCATCTGTATCAAATAAATACAGGGTGTTTTTATAAGGCTGTTGTTCTTCCATATGCTTGCCTCAATCTGCACGTACCAGAACAATACATAACTTAGGCATGTGGGACAACTTGTTTATGTGTGTGTACCAGCTCTGCCCACTTTCAACAAAAAAGGAGTAGTTTAATCAGGAAACTTTGCTGCTGGAATTCTTCATTCTGTTCTGCTCATGTTGCAACAAATCTCTGGTTCTAAATCAAAAGTATAGGAAATGTTAACAAGATTAAAATTTTATCTTATTTCTCTACAAGAAAGGCAATAGGACAGATCCTGACAGGTTCTGAGCATTTCCCATAATTACAGAACAAACTATGTTCTGCAATTTAAGTAGTAGAGCTTTTCACTGAGTTACAATGCCAATAGTAGTGAGTTTATATTTTTTCAGTGACAAAAGACATCTTCCTCTTAAATGTTTGCTAAAAGAAAACTGGAGGCACAGGGCATATCACTAAAATCTTTCAGCCACAGTCTGAAGAGAATAAAGTCTTTGGTGCATTATTATATTTTTGAATATACATTCTGTTTCCTTTCTGTTTTCTCAATCAAGACGTGCTTAGCAAGATTCTCAGGGGATAACTCTGAAATAAAATGTTACAAAGTATAAAAACAAGTGAAAATGCTCTTAATGAAATGACAGTCGTGGTCACTGTTTAACTGGATATCTGAGGTTTTGGAACAATAAGAACTTTTATGTTGACATTTATACTACAAAATTCAATGAAGGATTTACAATAAATCAGGCTGATTGAAAATAGATTATTATGATTTTAAAAGGAATTGTAGCTGTTTTAATTATTTTTATGCCAATCATTTTATACTGTAATTTTAAAACCAGAACAGAAAATGGTAACAAATATTCTAACTCATTTGATATCATGTTTTGTGATTGATGTGAAAATTGCTAACAGAAAATATTGTGTGGCTGGAAATGTCAGAATATGAAAAGAAAAATATTATAAAATTCCAAATACTTAAAAGTCCTATCATGCTTGTGAATTAGCTACAATTGAAATTCACAGTACTTTTCACAAATTTGAATCTGATTTGAATTGCTAATTATATTTCAGTTGTACTCCATTCTAATTCAATTATCAATGCAAACAAAAAATGATTACTTAAGAATTGCATATTCCAGAGATTATCTGGTCAAATACAGCCACTAATATACTCGTGTTCATAATAAGTGACACAATAAACTGATATTTAATTTGGCATAGACTTTCTTCAAACTCTTTCTCCTTTATCTAAATCAATATTATCTTTAAGACTGTTGCAGTTAGATGAGAGTGTTAGTGTTGTGCATTTGATGTGATCTGCCCTATTCTTAACAGGAAAAAGGATATCAGAGGATATCTATTAGTTTTCCTTGGAAGAAAAAGGGTTTCTTTTTGTCTTCATTTTTGTAGTCATTATCTAAAATAATTTCCTAGCTTCCTTACCTAAGCTGCGAAATAGCTAAACTGCTGATTTTTAAACTGTGATATATACAAGATTTTAAGGAAAGACTCTCCATTTTAGGTAACTTAAACCTTTTGTGATAACAATATCTCACATCAAAATAAAGCCATTTTATAATATGACAATGAAGCATTGCGGGAAGTGGCTTCACAATAAAACCAAAAGTATCATTTTGGTCACTTCCAATAATTCAGATTTCTGCACAGGTTTGATGAAAGTAATCAAAGAAAGAAAGAAAGATGTTCATGCTTTTACCAATCCTAGTAATTGCTACCAGAAAAGAGGACCAGTTTTGTTCCCATTCCTTCTTTTTCTGTTCCTATTTTTCAAGTGTGTGTAAAATTTTCCTGATTTGGAAATCAGCATTAGCCTGGTGTTCTTTATTAACTGCACAGAAGCCTGGTTTATCACAGAAAGGTCTGTAATGACTAAAGTCATTACATTAACACTTTGCTAATAACTTTGGGTATATCACTTCAATTTAATAATTCAAACTAAATGTGCCAAATAATGATATTGGAGAGACTGCATTTTCAGTTTTATCTGCAACACTCTGGTTTAGGCAACCAGTAGCTTCCAGGAAGTACAATGAATATTAATTAAGTTTTCAGCTTGTGCTGAGACTTTCAATATGTTCTGTGTTTTGGGGAGGTATCAGACTAGTGCATTTATCCTCAATTAGCAGAAATGTCAGTTGGTGGATAAAATGAGTATAATCTGATGCTAATCAAAATTTAATAATCCCTTCTTATTATAAAGGATTTTCAGTAGGGAACTGAAATTCACCAATAAGGTTGCTCAGCAAGAAAGTAGTTTTGATTAGAGAGAGTGATTTACGTATTATGCAAAATAAACTTAAGGGTCAGCAGATTAACATACCATTCAAATGCCTTGCTATGCACTTTCAGTACTACAGAAGCTTCAAAATCTCACTGGAAGGTACAGAAATTATACAAAAAACACAAAGCAAAACTCTGCACATTTTAAGGATATTTTTATGTATTTGCTTGGGGTTTTCATTTGTTTTATGCAATTTAGGATCCTGGGAGTCCTCTGCTGAACTCGCTCCATTTTATCAGTGCCTTTTCTGTCTTGAGGGTCCAAAACTGGTTGTAGTATTTTAGATAAGCCTGTATTGAATGGAGGGTAAATGGAGTTAGTCACTTTGCCCAGCTGTGCTCATACAGCCCAGGATATTGTTGGTCTCTGCTGCTGCCAGGGTATGTTGCTGCCTCATGGTTAACCTGCTGCCTACCAGAACATCATTTCCTTTTCCACAGAGTCCCATCCCAGACAGCCTAAAATGAAAGAATTGGAAATTACTGTGTCTCTGATAGTTTAAGTCAGGCAATTGCTTGTACGTTTGGTAAAGTTTATTCACCAGGTAGCCCTGTTCCATACATGGCTAAGTTATATCAATGTTTCAGTCTAAAGAACAGTGTAGAAGTTTAAAACAGGTGTATGCTGAGCAGCTCTCCTTTCTTGTGTAAAGTATTTCTTTTTTCCATAATATGAAAATTAGAAGTTTACCTAAAGTGGTGATTTTGCACAATAAAATTTCTGTTTATACTCTTCAACCCTACTCATTAATTCTAATAACATTTGGAAAAAATCCAAAGCTAACATAAAGCAAAGAGAAAAACAATTAAAAAAATAATTCAATATTAAGAAAATTTAAATAGTAAGTGAAGCTCATACAGTGGGATTTTGAACTCAGAAAGGATATTTTGCATGGAAGAATAAAATTTAGTGCAACTTTCTTCCTTTAAAGTATGAGCAAAAAATTTAGTGTTTTGTCTGTTGAGAATTATGTTTTGGGTTTTTTTAAACCTGAGAACATCTTCTTTATTAAATGGATAATGACAATGATGAAATATTTACAAAACATGCACAAGTGTTTAGGATCCATTCTGAAATCACTGTAGTACTGTTCCATTTAAAAAATCTTGAAGAAAAGTCTTCAAAGTTTCTACTGCAAAGCAATGAATTGCTGCTGTACTTACTCTTAGGCAAGAATCACTTATATACAACAGAAAATTAGCTGTTTAGATATTTCTATGGCATTTTAAGCATAAAATCTATTGTAGTCAAAGTGTTGAATAAGGACGGAAAATATACTTCTTACGGGGTAATGTTAATGCTAAACATTCATCACAGAGGGGATTTTTATTTTTCTAATAGACAAAAGATTGCTTACTTACTTCCATGGAGATGAGTGCCCGTATATTTAGGAAAACAACCTATCTTGAGATAGCTCTTAAATTAATTAAAGGAGGTTCTTTTAGGTTTTTTCATCCTTAAGGGCAAAAGAGAAGGAGTTTGGGGAAAAAAAAAAGTTAGATTAGACCATATCTTTTAGAAGGCTTGGAAAGGAGTGGCTATAGGAGCTGAAGAGCACCTAGAAGTGAAGGAAAAAAGCTGAATATTTGATTGCTAAGCTAGAAAAAAGGAATAGAAAGTAAACTGAGTAGTGCAGAACTGCTGAAAAAATTTTACCACACTTTTAAAAATGTGTCTTTTGTAAACTTTTCTAGAGGTTGTCAGTTTTAAATAGCATGAATTAATACTTGTATTTGAATGTTTAGTAATTTATTCCTCTATGTACTCTTTGCCCCTTTCTATAGGCCTCTGCAGTACTCTGTCTGGCCACACAGAAATACAGATGACATCTCTCTTTCTAGCTATACTTCTCTTTATATGACTCATTTCTAGCTAAAACTGGTCTGTCCAAAATATCACAATAGCTCATCATGATGATTAATTCAAATATGTTCCAAAAATATCCTTTGATGCAAAAAGTATTAAAGTATCAATCAGTCAGCCTCTAATTGTGACTTATTAGATTTCCAGTAAATTCAGTGATTTTCAATTCTCATTTTCTTTTTGTCTCATGAACTAACTGCTACAGATCTGGTCTCTGAAAGAACATATGGCAAATTTGCTTTTTTATTCAGTGGGCACATATATTTAATGGCTTCTACTATAAGTGGGGTATCTAAAAATATGATTCTTTAACTTCCTTGGAAGAAACACAAATATAAATTCCCAAATCTTTGTACTTTTCTGCAAAGTATGTTTTTAAATGAACTTTTTCATAGAAAGATTGTGGGCAGATCCTTTTGTTTTACTTTGCTGGGAATCTTGTGTAAATTTACAGAAGATTCCATTTTGATTTTTCTGTTCAAAAATAATTTTCAGGTGCTGGTTA
Organism: Eopsaltria australis; assembly: GCA_034509425.1. Classification (NCBI taxonomy): domain Eukaryota; kingdom Metazoa; phylum Chordata; class Aves; order Passeriformes; family Petroicidae; genus Eopsaltria; species Eopsaltria australis. The sequence continues at coordinate 2,115,381 of JAVTVJ010000056.1, forward strand.
TACTGGAAAAAACTTGCTGGTTTAGGATGGTTGAGCCATGTATGAGTTCCACAACATAATATTTTGAAACACTGTTTGCCTGATCTAAGTCGAAGGAAATATCTGAGATCCAATGGGAGTAGAGATTAATTTACTGCAGTGAATCTTCTGTCTTTATAGAACTATCCAAATGTGTTAAATGCACTAAAAATACTTCTACCTGTTAGTGCCACTGATTGGATTTATAAACGTTTATAGTGCTTCAAAACCAATTATTTCTTTCTCTGAAATGGAAGACAGAAATGTGATTCACAGGTGAAGGACAGGTGAGGAGTGCTATGTGAGCTATTTTAGAGTTTCTGAGCTGATAGAGGAACAGATATGGCCCAAGCCTCCAAGAGATGTGCATACTTCAGCAGGAGGAGCCAGAGCCTGGACTATTTACCTTCTGGAACCTCAAAAGGCACAGAGCACTGCTGGCTCAAGTAAATTTAGTCTGCAGTTTTTATGCGTGGCAGGAATTTACTCTGGTAAGAGCAGGTGGCATTAAAGATCAGCAGATATATTCAGTTCTCACCTCCTTTACGAAACAGAAGAACAAAACCTAATATCTTAAAGACTCAGATAACACTGCAAAAGTGTTTTTCTGTTATTTATGACCCAAGGGTGTATCCAATTTCTTTTTTCTTTCCTTTATTGATCCCCCATTTTGCCAAGTTTTTAGCTAGTTTTAAGGCATAGATTTCAGGCTCATGTTAGAGATGAAACTGACAGCAACTGTTGTATAAGTTGCCAAAAGACATATCTTTGATTAAACTTGTCTCATTTATTATGTAAAAGATGCTTAAAAGGAAAACTATTTTCTAGCTATAGTACAGTACTAATCTTTCAGAAATTAAAGGTCTGATCTAATTCACAAAGAAATCAGTTTAAAGGTGCCCAAAGTTGAAGAAGACTTGAACAAACCCTAGATATGACTGAAATAAAATTAATTGCACAGTGAAATACCAAAAAAAAATCCTTTGTTCTAATTGTGTTTTAATTGTGACAGACTTTTTTATAATGCTGATGAAGGGAATAGCAAAATATGAAAATTTGCATTTCAGTTGATAAAAATTTGCCTGGTTAATCGAGAGGGAAAATATTTTTATTAACTTTTATGAAATATCAATTTATTTCCTAAAATGAGTGCTTACATATATACAAATATACACAAAAATACATTAAAAACTCCCAAGCAACATCTATTTAAATAAATAAGTCTAGGGCTTCTCTTTTGCCTGCAGTACTAAAGGCTAAATACTATACACATCATTCATTAGTCAGATGGAGTACATGTGCCAGTGAAATTCCATGAGAAAGTGACAGAAAAAGACAAGAGACCCCCTGGTCTTGATTCTAAATGCTGAAATATAGTGTTTCAACTCACAACCAACAAGGTAGTTAGAGACAAACTGTTGAATATTCAATTTTTTAAACACAAGTAAAAAATATTGTTTCATATATTATAGAGTTCCAGCTCAGAAGTTCCTCAGTTGAAAAATTGATTTATCTACTATTAATATTACAGGTTATGTTATTTATACCTATTGTCTATATCCTAGACCTAATTTTTCCCACCCCATCTGAGGTGTGTAACTGAGGTATCTAGGACAACGATGTAAATACTTTGATATCCTTTAAAATGTGGCTTAGAAAATCTTAAATATTTAAAATTACACCTTAAATTGATTGTGTAAATTATACTGATAATATCTCAGAGGATTCAAAATAAAGACTAGAAAATACCATTTATATTGTTAATCTTACTGAGCGTTAGTAGCATGTTGTATTTATGTTGTTTCTATGCAGCTGAAAGTTGATGAAAGATTTATACTCTTTGGATCCTCTCAGATTAGACTTTTAATGATTTTTAATCACTTTGATACTGAGAAAAGACATAACAAGAGTAAGACTGAAATGAACTAGATGACTTTTTGATGATTTCTAGGCAAACTGTGGTACCTTGCTGGAGCATTGCACTCTTTTCAAACGACTTTCATTTTAAGTGTACCTAAAGATACCTGACATGTTGTAACAGTGTAGAGATTATGTTTTATCATAGAAATGGGGCTTAACCTCCTTTTAGCTATGGCTGTATTTGTCTTTTCACACTTCACACGACAACCATGTTCATCAGAGTAGAAAGATACACCTGTTAAAGAAAATGAAAGGTTTTCAAATGAAATTAGATCTTGCTTAGGATATGAATTTTTCTTATGTTTTGCCTCTTTCTTACATACTAACAAATTCACTGTGCACGGGATAAGTAGAGATATTCAAAGCATTTTAATTCTCCTCCTAATAGGAACTTCAATTAAATTAAAGAAACCTTTGAAAAAAAGTTATTTATAAAGAAGTAACCCTAATAAAGAACAACAAAAAAAACCATTTGTTATAAAGTGACTCTTGGTTCTTTTCAAGCACAACATTCAGACTCTGAACTGTGATTTAACTATCATTTTCATTACCGTGGTTTCCTACAAGGCAGATTACATAAGTATGGGGAAGGTGCAGAATTTTCATTCTTGCGTGTGTAGGTGTTAAAGCTTCCTTGGAATCAGATTTCCATAATTATACATATAATTGTTATACAACTGTCTCTTACTAGATCGGGTGGGTGGGCAAAAAACAACCTTTCAGGCATTCAAAAGCTTATGAAGATTAGCCAGGGTTTTGGTGAATACATGAAACACTGTTAAAGGGCAAGTGAGATTTCTCATCAATGTTCAGTAGAGATTATCTTGCTTTCTCCAGTCACGCTGCAAGGGCAGAGAGCTCAGACAGTCTGCAACCCTGGGCCATGAAACTACTTTAAGTAACTGTGGAAGGAGGGACTGTAAAGTTGTCAAAATGAATGTAGCATGTAAGGTGAAGGGTAAGGGTATAAATAATACAAATGCAAAATAAAGTCAGTTTCTCACAAATGAGGGAGAATAAAATAGGGATTTTTTTGCTTAGTATCAAGTAAAACTACGTAGTAGAAATAGCCCATCCCCCCCTCACCCCCCCCCCACCCCCCCACAATATAAACATAATTTTAGGTATAAAAGTTATTTAGAAACACTTATTTTTAATTTTGAAGTTCTAGTCCTTCAGGACCAGGTTTGGTAAGACTGTAAGAGCTCATGGCTACAACTCACAGGACTCTTTATTTTTATCATGACAGTATAGAGTAGATAGAGGCTTCTTGCTAAATATAGCATAAAGTAATGACATTTGCAAGGTAGAAGACCCCAAACAGCCAAATGCTTTTGCAAATCCTGTAATCTTTACATTTTAGCACAGTACTGTGCTGGACTGCTCAGTTCCTCACACTGGTGCAGGAGAAGAGAAGGCTTCACAATGACATCAATGCAGCATTCCAGTTACAAGGGAGCCTACAAGAAAAATCGAGAGCGAATTTTTACAAGTGTATATAGTGACAGGACAAGGGGGACAATGACTTTGTAGTGAAAGAGAGTAGGTTGAGATTAAATGTTAGGAAGAAAATCTTCCTGTGAAAACGGTGAGGCGCTTGGAACACTTGCTGAGAGAAATTCTGGATGCCCCATCCCATGTTTAATGTTAGGTTGGGTTGGGCTTTGAACAACTCGGTCAAGTGAAAGCTGTCCCTGCCCATGCCATGGGTTAGAACTGGGTAATATTTAAGATTCCTTCCAACTCCAGTCATTCTGTGATTCTGTGATTGATGAACGTAAGTTTCATCATACTTTTGCAAAGTTTCATTTCAAAAACGTTCATGAGAAGAAAAGAACCACATGGGTTTTTTAAATGATCTTGAAATACAGAGCAATAAATACATTTCCTTAATATTTAGCAGTGTTGAAGGGAAAATGTAAATCTGTAACAAACATATAGTCAGTATTTGCAATCATATATTCAAACTACACATATATATTTTCCATATATTTTTAGAAATAACAAGTCCTGAAGCATTTGTGTTGAAGTTATTCACAAAAAGGTTTCTTTAGTGGTCTTGGAAGCAGTGCTATGGATAAATTAATTTAGAAAAGATAATATGAAGTAGTTAGTCATTGTACCAGTGTTATTGACTAAAGGTGAGTACATTAAAAAGTCATTACAGTTATATATAACTCTATATATAACTCTATATATAACTACTCACTGAGTTTATTTAATGAATATTTTTTTCCAGGTTTTTTCAAATAATTGATTAAAGCTTTCTTTTTTGCCTGTATACTGGCTGATGCTGAGTTTTAGCTGCCGTGGCCATGTGACTTCCCTTACTGCTGACAGTTTATGACAGGTGGTTTGCTGTGCTGATTGATGGGACTTAGATCTCCTCTGCTTGTGTCCCCAGTTTATGTATTTTAAAAACATGTGATTTTCAGGAAGGACCATTTAGAGCTGATTAAAATGTTGACTCCTGATTCTCAGTAGATTATGTCAGAGCAGAGCGCAGCCAACAACAATTAAAAGAAAAATGTGTTCTTAAGAGGTAATATAAAATCTTCTATTTAAACTCCTCTCTGTACACTGCTTTTCTTCCAACTAAAAGTGACAGACAAATTAAGTAGGCAGTAAAACTTCTAGTAGTTCAAGGCTTTTAAACATACAAAAATATAATTAGAATTGAAAAAATAGTTTGCATTGTTATCTTGTTTTCACTTTACAGTTTTGAGTTTCTGAATAAGATTTTTCTTATCAAATAACTTGTTATCACAGCTCACAAAAATATAGAAATAAAGAAAAAATATTGAACAATACCTATGTATTTCATACTGCTTTTCCCCAGAGTATTTCTTCAAAATTGAGAATTTTATTTTGTCCTCTTGTTTAATTCAGTTCATATATAAAAGCATTAAGAAAGCAAAGGAACCTGAAAGTAATTCTACATATGATTTTTTTTTTTTTTGTCTCCAAAGACTCCAATATATGTTTGCAATTTATTTAATTCTCAAAATAGTACTGGAACCTCTGCTCTCTGTTGACATACTGGGATACATTTTTTATAGAAAAATGGATGCTGACTGGAAAAAATGCAAGACTGAGAGTGTGTGTGTAACAAAAGCAAACATATTTTGAAAACTATTGATTTTCAGAGAGTACTTAATGATAGAGACAGAAATATAATTTTTTTTTTATTTCAATATTATGTCAGAATTTTAGGAATCCTGTCAGTTCTAAAAAAAGAGACAGGGAGTGGAAATGCCTCTTGAACTTATTGTGATTTTTATAAGGATTATTCTTCTTGCTTAAAAACTGACACAAAATTAGATTGAATTTTCAGACTAGCTTTTTTTGTCAAGTTTTTGTCATCTTCTACCATTAGATTATTTACTGTCAGTGTCCTCTGCTCTGTGAATAGTCTTGCATATAATATATATATATATATATCTGTCTAATGTCTTTCTTTCCTATTTTTAAGTCAATAATGAAACCCACAGGCTCATAAATATGGTAGTTGAGTGTTCAGTCTGGTTTAGCCATGCCAACTTTTTTTCTGCTGAGTTACAGCAGATCAACACTGCTTCATTCATGTATGTTGTTCTTTAAGAAATTGCTAAACTCTCCAAGGTCAGAGAGCAAGAGTGACATCAGCCTTGAAGATGAATGGAATTTCTCATAGAATAAGGTGCAAATACACAGCTTCTGACAGTAAGTGTTCATAACCTTTCTTATGAATCAATTCATGCAACATTAAAATTAAAGAATCAAAAATGTATATACCTTTGTGAAAAGGAAAAGCTAAAATAATTTTCCAAGTGACACAGAGTTATTTTTCAATAATCAAGAAGAAATGTATTAGGCATAAAAACTACTCCTATTTTATACTAAATTTATTTTATATTACCCTTCTTATTTTATATTGGTGTTATTTTATGCTACTGTTATTTCATACTACCTTTATTTTATATATAAGATGTTTTATTTAAAATTGCAAAATATGGGTCTGATTCTTCTTTTCTACCCTTTTTTTCCTTCTATTGGGTGCAGTATCTAGAGATATGCAGTGGTCTATATCTGTTACTTATATATATTGCAGTTTGTCTTTTATTATGTTTATACATCCTGATCAAAAAGGGGAGCTCATTCCCATACCCAAAAGAGAAAATTCCAAGTAAAACGAAAAGTAGATAAAGCAGAATCTAAACCTTGCATTTGACTTTATCAAGTGAGATCGTTTTAGCAGAGATTATAACAATTGCTTGGTCCATTATAAGAATAGATGCAAAATTGAATTTCTTTCATCTGAAATAGTGGATACTGAAGAAATTAGTACCTTAACCAGGCTTTGAGATAAGAAATGGAGAGGTAGGTATTAATTATTAAACACAGATATAAAAATAATACTAGTAGATGAAAAATTGTTCCTGTCAGGTTTACCATATATTTTAAGGTGACTGCCACTACTACCTGTGATCAATAAGATAAAAAAGGGAGGATATATCTAAACCAAAGTAGCAGATGTTCCATGATCAGATTCATTACAGAAACCTGTGCAGACTTATTTCATTGCCATTACCTTGTCAGAATTCTGACAGAAATTCAACAAAATTTTCAGCACTTAAGTGAATCAATGACTGTAATGATAAAAAACTGGCCATAAAATGTAAATTTGAAAATACACAGGTGAAAAATGGAAAACATTATGGAACTAATTTATAATTGCCAGTAATAAAGTGGAATGTTGATACAATTAATAAGGTGTAAAAGAGGTCTAGTTCAATGTACAGGAAGTCATGATGAACTAAAGAGCAATACGAAATTGCTGGACAACTGTGGATCACCAATCGCCATTCCTAATAACAAATATAATATGAAATGTGAAAAGAATGACATTTTTAACACCATGTTTGGATGCTAGCTTCTAGCGATATTAGTCAGTGTAGAGCCAGTTATTAAGTCTCATTTGAAAATACAAGCAGTCTGTCATCTTCAGAGCAATTTTGCAGTATTTTATCACCCATTCCAAGTTGAAGTTGGTCTTCATCTTATATCAGTGTGTGAAAAGTCCTAATTCTTGAAGCACAGAAACCAACAAATTGTTCCTTTATAAATTTTTGGGGTTGATCTGTAGTCTGCCACCATAAAGAAATTAAACTAGTAAGTAAATACACAATGTAATGAATACAGAGCAAGGAGAATGTACTTCATAAAGTTCTCTCAAAGTTTAACTGCACATAACCATTCATTTTATGCATGGGATTGGAGTGTTTCAGGAGACATGAAGCCATACACTCACTCAATAGTGACCAAAAAAATGTATGATCTTGTGCAGCAGATATACAGAGTATTAGATATTCTCACCAGATGAAATCGTCTTTCCTACTTTGAACTGCATGCAATAGTTTCTTTGGTCTGCATTCCCACAGAGGTCTAAATATCCCCTTTCTGTGGAGCCAAATAGTTTTGAGGAAGCAAATTTGAGAAATTCTCTCTTATATATTAAGTGACTGGGTTGGTGGAATCCAAATTAGTCAGACAGCACTTTATTCATATATTGGTTGTGAATTTCCACGCGCTTTCTTTTTTTTTCCCCTTAAACGTCCTCATCATAGATTGATAAGTAGTCATAGAATTTATAACTATCTTTTCTGATTGGCTTAGCCTTGGCTGGCAGCAAGTCCGTCCTGGAGCCTTCTGTCTTTGGCTCTGCCAGACATGGTGAAAGTTTCTGGCAGCTTCTCAGAGAAGCCACCCATGTGGCCCCCTGGCTACCAAAACCTGTCCACAGAAACCCAACACACTATTAAATAAGGGTAATAAGTACTTACTAAAAATAAAAACTAATAACAGCAGTAACGGAAAATTCTTAATGTTCAGTATTTCATTTATGACCGACAATCTCAAAATATTCAAAAAGCAGATCAGAAAAGACAACTCTGCGACTTATGAAGACACTTTAAGTGGGAGATTGAGGCTTATATAAATTCTTTTTAGAATAAAATACAGTTCTGTTAGTCATTAGTCTTACATAAAAACATAGAAGCAGGAAAACACTCCACAAAATAGGAGAAAAGAACCTAAAGCTTCACAAGCTATTAACTTTTTTACCTTCCTTTGTAATCTTGAATTCAAGCTCTAGTTGTCAGGATACTTCCCTTTAGGGTATATCAATAGAGAGATGCTTAGGGAAATTAATCCAAATCAATTATTGAATTTGGTTTATGGAGGACTAGTTAAAGACTATTAGCTCCCTATTCAAAGGTTAAAAGACATTCAAAATCAGGACCGAAGTTAAATTAAAGAGCTTCAAACTCACTTGGAAATGGAGTTCAGTTGAATAAAGAATATTTTCCATGGGAAGAGTCACAGTAAATGTTTCATGTAATATAATTAATCAATTTTCCTTAATTTGCAGGGACTTTCTTCATTGTCTTTTAAGACAGTGAGGACTGATCTGCATGGGTAATTTATTAGAATATTTTTATGAAATGCAGAGTATTAACTTCTATTTAAAAGGGGGTTCATAATTAAAAACAACACTTCAAAACATTTATTAGAATGATTAGGAAAAGTAATAACAGTGTAGGAATCTCTCCACATAGAAAGAGTCAAATTGTATGACTGAGGGAAGGAAATACTGATTAAATGTGTAAAAGGTAAATATCAGATTTGATAAAATAGAAAGAAAACTCTAAGAAATGGTAGCTTATTCTCTGCCTTTCTTTCTTTTTGTTTGTTTTTGCTCTCCGGAATCTCTATCCCTGCCTTTCAGCACATAAATTACACTTCCACATTTTATGTGGAGGAAAAAAATGCCACCAATCTCCAAAAAAATCAAGTGCATTTCAAACCTTCAAAATAATAGGGAGTATTTTCAGGAAATGTCTTTCTTCTGAGAGATTAAATTGATATTAGACATGCATAAGATTTAAACTGACATTTGGTTTGCATAAGCAATTTCTGCTCATCAACTCCATCAGTATGAAATTGTTTACCTGTTGTTAAAGATGAAACCATATTATTTATTTCCAGAACTATTTCTAATAGTATGATGTAAATATAATATTGAAATCTGCAATATTTATTTTTATATATAAAGTGAAACTGTAGCCTTCATTATCTTTCATTGAAATATACCAGCAATTTAGTAATGAACTTCTATTAATAAGTATCTTATGTGGTGTAATTTTATTACTAAGTTTATTCTAAAACAAGTCAAAATATTATTCAGATACATTGAATTTTAATTCTATCTTTAAGATAACTGTAATTAACATCAATGCAATCTTTATTTATTTTAGTTTTACATTAGGATCTGTTTTTGAACAAATTATGACAAAAAAAAATTAAAATGCAGAGGTTCTTTCCCTCAAAATAGGCTACTGTCATAGATTGAAAATAACCACTTTTTGCATCTCTATTAGGAACGGAAATTATTTCAAGGTTTCATATCATAAATATTAAAACAAGTAGGAAAATAACTGCCTATATATTACTCAAATGACCCAAAGATTATAGGAAATTACAATTTCCCTCTTCTGACATAAACCCATTTTTACTTCAGTACATGCAGTTTGGAAATTATTTTTGTTTAAAAAATCACCTTATTGCCTGGTGTTTTCCATGAGTGTTAGAAAATCCAGTAACATATTAAAACACCTCTTCAGAACATAGTCTAGATTGCAATTAATAATACTATTTCTTTTAATGTTTACAGCACATTCAAGAGAATTTGCTAAACCTCCTTCTATTAAAGAACTTACTAGCTTTTGTATAAGCCAGAATGATGGAATTTTCACAGAATTATATATTATCCTGAGTTGGAAGGGACCCACAAGGATCACAGAGTACAACTCCTGGCCCTGAACAGGTCATACCATGTCCCTGAGAGCTTTGTCCAAGCACTTCTAGAACTCTGTCAGGCTGGTGCTGTGACCACTTCCCTGGGGAGCCTGTTCCAGTGCCCAGCCATCCTCTGGTTAAGAACCTTTGCCTAAGATCCAACCTAAACCTCCTGCCATTCACTATGATAGAATATCTTTCTCTTTTCTGTGAATAATAAAGAAGTTTTTGTGGGAAGGGTGGTAGTGTTGAGGGGTTGATATTGATTTTCCACACTACTTTTGAACAGCCATACTCACTGAGATCTTTGATTCACACAAATAAATTTATCCCTAAAGAAGTTTTGCCAACATTGAGCTGTAATTCCCCAGAGTTTCTTAATTAATCAATTAGAATTTAAGATGCCTGTGTTTTGTTGAGACAATTCTGTTTCTTGGCATTCTGCAAAAATATCTTGGTTTTTCTTTGTTTTGCTTGTGCATTTATATATTTTTAAGTAAAGCTGATTATTTTCAGACAGAAATAAGAACTATCCTCCAGAATAATAGTCATCTTATTCCCACTGTTTTGCTAGTCCTAAAAAGACGTGACATGAAAGGCCTGCTATTTCATCTAGTCCATTTCTGACTTAATATCTATTTTTTCCCAGTGACAAAAAACCTTTCCACATATACATGTATATATATAAAAGTTTAGGTTTTGTTTCCTATATCATTAAACATGTCACTATTTGACTATTCCACAGCTTCAAATTACATCATAACAACAATGTTAATCACTTTGAAAAATAAGGAATAAGGCAAGATTAAATTGTCCATTAAATGAGATTTTTCTACCAGCAAGGAGTGGAGCATAGAAAAGTATTACAGGATGCTACTAATAACATCCAGTTATTCAGGATTTTTGACTTCACTCTTAGTATTGTCAGTCATGTGAAGAAGTTTTCCATGTTCAGAAAGATAAATACATTGCATAAGTTAATAATTTGCTGAGACAAAAAGCAAGACCGAGTTGTCTCTCAAATAGCCTCTCAATTTGATTATTTTTCCAACTACCACATGTATTTAGGAAGGTTCATCTTTTTGCAACCGATGAATTCATATCCGTGGGTATAGGCATTTGGGTAAAAGGAGTCACTTTCCAGCTGTTTGTGGGAAAATTTGAGTGTTGTGTCTGACTGCTACATAACTAGCTATTTACAGGGATACACCTTATTATTTTCCACTATTCCTTGTGCAGGTGCTTATCATCTTAGTTCACTGCTTCAGATAATCATGAAGTAAAGTAATGACAATTATAAAATACAACAAAGTACTACATTTTTTTGTTGCTCTACTAATATAATTATTTTGCCAGCTATATAATCAAAATGAAAATTTTCATAAATTTCCCAAATGCCATCAGATACTGTACCTTACCATCCATTTGGTAGAAAATAGCTAAATAAAGAAAATATCCTATTTCACATATTGCAATATAATTAATTACAGGAGTATCTGGGTAAATAATTGATGCATGCGAGAAAGAAGGAAATGAAGTTGGAAGGATTTGATTCTGATTTCACCAAACATGACAGAGAACTTTTTTCAAACAAAAGCTCTTCTCCCTGCTGTAAAGTCTTCTGCATTTGGAATATGGGAGACAAGTATGGGGAAAAATAAATCCAAACCCATTCCAGAACAATTCAAGCTTCCTATCAGGTAGGCTTTCACAATGATAAATGTCTGCAGGCTATAATGAGACAAAACAATTTAGTCTCCCATATTGGTTGGATTTTACATATTTCTCATTTTACTAAGCTAAAGTTGCTTCTGGTTTCTATCTGGTTTTAAAACGTGGGCTTTGACTTCATTCAAATGTTTGATTTTTGAAAGCATAGTTAACACTCAGTTAAATACCAATTGCATCCAGTTGGCCTGATTATGAATGGTTCCTGCAAGTTTTGCTATCTTCTGTCATGTAGGTTTAATTTTTTCCCATATACATGAAATGCCTAAAGCAAAATAATTTTAGAAAATAAAACACACCCATAAGTTCAGCAATCTGAAGGGTCTAAATCCTTACGGTATCTGTAGGGTCAAAAACTTTTTAAAATATTTGCAAAGAATTCTGGTAGGAAGAGCATCCTGGGTGGCCTTAAGGAGGCAGTCCATAGGCCCGGGAAAGTGATAATTCCCCTCTATTTCACACTCATGGTGCTGAGGCTGAAGTCCTGTGTGCAGTTCTGGGCTCCTTGATAGGCAAAGGACCAGACTGGCCTGGAGACCATTGAGTAGTAGAGGTTGGAGACCTGGTTGGAGGAGAATATAATTGCTGTCTTCAACTCCCTGTTTTTTGGTTGTAGGAATGGACCATTCTCAGAGGTGCAGAGTGAAGAAGTGATTACAAGATACAACAAAGAAAATTTCCATGAGACTGAAGGAGATGAGTTTTTCTCAGAAGAGTGGTTGTGTGTATAGTCAGAGGCCCAAGGATGTTGTAGGAATTCCCATCCATGGAGATATACATACATTGACTGCAAATGTCCTGGATAACATGCTCAAACTTCACGTCTTTGAGCAAGAGCATGAATTAAATGACCTGCAGAGCTGACTTCCAGCCTAAAACCTTCAATAGCTCTATGAATGCAAGAAGGGCATGTGGGTTTTACAGAAGCTGTTGTATAGATTAGTTATTGGAAAAACACCCAATATTAAAAACATGTACTGCATAACCACTCCACAGTTTTGTTTGTAGAACTCAGGGCATTTTATTCACAGACCTCATTCTTGCAGTTAGAAGCCACAAGCTTCAATTCTGAATCCTTGTCTCCTGAGTGTTAGGGAGAAACTGTTCTGCTTATACCACCAAAACTGATGCATGTTATATTGAACCAGAGTTATGTGCTTTCAATTAAATTTTATTAATTCAGTGAATACCAATGCTATTTCAACAACACAAATCCTGGATCATTATTAGAATTTCTCAATGATGGCTCATTTCTTTATTTCTCTGGCCTGATCAATTCTTTTCAAAAACCAAAATTAAATTTTTAGAGATTAGGGTACAAATGTCTCTAAAGTCTTTTTCTTTCTATAAAGTTTTAATTAAATGGGAAAAATTGCAAAAAATATATAGAATCCTTCTCTAAAAGACAGAAGAAAGAAAAAATATCTGAAAAAAAAACACTGGAAAATCACATTTTCATAGCTTTACAATAAAATAGTGTAGATTATCTTTTGTCTTTATGTGACTGCAGTACAGAGTCCTTTGTTTCACTGTTATTTATTTATTATTTTTATACACAAATGTCTTTTTATTACTATTGTTGTTATTTCACAGTGTATTTTTAAACTTTGGAAAGGTACATTATCTTGCAGATTGTCCTGGCTTTTCTCACAATTTCAAGTAAGAACTAAGACTAAATGTATTCTTTTTGGCAAATATTATTTAGTGTTTTGTTATTTCATTTGCTTATGAAGAATCATGATTACAAATGGTGCTACAAAATTCATTACCAGAATATAAGGTGTCATAGAGAAAAGTTGACACAGTGAGTGTCATTTTAATTCCAAATGGTCTTGATTTACTAGCATGGTTCATAACTGCCCTTCTAATGATTAGTAATAGGTTATGTTACATATAGTTGTCATAAAAGGGAATTCAAGCACTTTACATTAGACACAGACAACTGTTGCAGTCCTTAGACAGGATCTTGAGGTTTGGTATATGCACATATTGAAAAAAAAAGGTGAAAATTAAAATGAGAAGGAAGAAGTAGTATGCAATACATATGTCTTAAAAATTTAAAAGACATTTCAGCTTGTTTTAAATAATGACAAGGTGTACAGTAGAAATTAATGGCAACTGCTGGGGAAAGTCAGCAAGCAACTGGGTAGGAGCAGCATTCCAGCTGGGGTGAACTTACCACTTCTGACAATTATGACAGTGTAATAGAAGATAATTTGAAAATAAGAAGGGGAATAAAGTTCATTGCACTCTTGGGAAATGGAAAGTCCTGTAGGCCAAAACCCATCATGTCACTTGAAGTCATTTGAAAACTAAGTATACTAATGTATAGTGGAAATACTGTTGTGAAAATAGCTGTTTTACAGAGATTCTATAATTTCTATATGAATCTTTCTAGTGCTTGAAAACATTGATTTTGTCACTTACTCTATCTTCAAAACCAGTCTGCTTTAATAGAATCAGACAGTTATGAATTATTTAGATGACGATTTGACCCTCTTCTTCACTTTATAACTTTCTTGAACATGTTTTGCATTTAAAAATCACTCTCTTATGACTGTCAACATTTGAGTCTTGATCCTGCATGACCTACTTGTACACTTATTATCACTACTGAGAGTAGTCCAAGGAGTAATCTTATTTAAGTATTCAGCATTGTACAATAAAATGTTGTGAACAAGTCTTATGACCTGATTCCAAGTATGTGGAAATAGAGTTCTCAAAGGAAGATGACAAAAAAAAAATAATTTGGGAAATATTGGAGACCCTTATCTTCAGAGGTTTGTTTTGTTGGGTCCTAGGAGGGATCACTGGATCATGAACTCTTAGTCCTCTACTGTAACAAAAAATCAGAATGATAGAGAAGAAATCAAAAATACAGAAAGAAACCATTTTAGAAATTGATTGACCCCATTTTAAAACTGATTGTGTTTTTTCTCAGTCTTCCATAGTGTCGTTCTGGGAATTTAACAGTCTTCATGTAGCTAGAAAGCTTGTTCTGTCTTCCATCTTCACAGCATGCAAGGCTGATTACACACATTTTTTTCTTGCCCTAATTCTCCTGTTAAGTTAAGGAGTTCATCTCAGTCCCTAGAGCATACACTTCAACAGGAAAGGTATTTTGCTATATCTTGCTATTTTTGATCTTGTCAGCTTTATTGTGCCTATGGCTGGAAATCTAAGTGTGAAAAAATTATCAAAATCAAATTCAGTATTAGTGACTAAAACAGCATTGAAACACAGCCAATTTGTGTTGAAACACAATTGAAACACAATCAATCCTGTTGCTGAGCCATGTTTGCATGTCATAAAGGTATTTTATTTTCCTTTTAATTTTTTTTTGTGACCTTTTTCTTGCTTGTCTTTTTTCTTCCTAGCAGGTAGGCCAGACTCTGGGAGGTGGCACAAACAGCTGACACTAACTGACCAAAAGAACCACAGAATCACAGGATGTTCTGAGTTGGAAGAAACCCACAAGGATCACCAAGTCTGAATCTTAAGTGGATGGCCCATATGGGGGTCAAACCCTCAAGCCTGGTGTTACTGGCACTGTGCCCTACTATCTGGCATAGTGTGATGTCCTGCTCAAGAAATAAAAAAAGGGGAGAACTGCAAAATCATTCACCTGGAGAGGAAGAGCCCCAGGTACCAGTGCATGTCTGAAAAGCTGTTTTTCAGAAAGGGACCTTGGAATCCTGGTGGACACTCAGTTGGACACGAGCCAGCAACAAACCCTTGTGACTAAGAAGTCATGTCTAAAGCCATATTAGACAAGGAATTGTCAGCAGGTTGAAGGAGGTGATCCTACCCCTCTCTTCAGCACTGGTGAAGCCACACCAGGAGTGCTGGGTCCGGTTTGGGTTCCTTACTACAAGAGAGACAGGGATGTACTAGGGACAGTCCAGCAAAAAGCCACCAGGATCATGAAATGACTGGAGCATCTCTCCAATGAGGAAATCAGACAGAGGTGGGCCTATTCAGCCGGGCCATGAAAGGTCTCCAGAGGTATCTCATAAATACTTGGAGAAAAGGGGCATAGTGTGTAGAACCAGGACATTTTCAGTGGTGCTCAGCCACAGGAAAAGAGGCAATGGGAGCACACTGAAACTTGAGAGACTCTCTGTGAGATTGATTGAACACTGGCAAAGGGTTGCCCAGGGAGGCTGTGAAATCTTCATCCTTGGAAATAGTCAGAAGCCATCTGGACATGGTCCTTGATAACTGGCTCCAGGTGGTCCTGACTGAACAGAGAGGTTAGACCTGATGATCTCCAGAGACCCCTTCCAACATCAACTACTCTGATTATGTGAAAATTCACTAAAAACATGAAAATGTAAGTAAAGGAAAGAAATAACAAAATCCAGAAAGTTAAAAAATAAAACGATGTAAAAGTAACAATATAAAGGCTGAGGACAAAATGACATCACTGTTTGAAGAATGGGTTCCGCCTTTGTGCCACCATGCCCAATAAATACTTTTTAATAGTACACTGATGTAGGTTCACTGGTATGATATGTATGTCAGTTTGCAAATACCAAATTTAAAAACTTGAATTCAAACAAAAATCAGTTTGATTTTTGCTTTGTTACATATAGGTGGTTTTGAAAATCTCACATTCTCTTAATGATCAGTGCTCATAGAGTTGATCAAAACAAGCCCTCCATAAATTTCTTCAAGACTCTCCCTTCCCCTTATTCTGTACAAATTCACAGATCTTTGATTTTTTTAACTTATTTTTTTCCTCTAATATCCTTTTTTCTTCATTTTTTCACATTATCTCAGTATGGGTAGCCCTCCTTTCCTTTTCTCACATTTCATTTTCTTTTTGAGATTAAACATGCAATATCTGTTTGTTAGGAAACACTTTCACTGTTAAATCCTTTCTAAAAGTCACTTCAATTGCAATATACTTAACAATAGACAATTTAAATTAGTTTTAAAACTCTCCACATTTCTTTTCTAAACTTCTCAGTGTCCCTCCTGACATCTTTGTTTGACTCTAAGATTTTAGTTTATTTGGGTTAAGATGTCATTCATTCTGAGCAGCTGTTAATGCTTTACAGTTAAGAAGTAATATCATTCTGAGGTTTGGTTTCCATTTTCATGCAAGACACACTGCCTAGACAAGAGAGTACATGTATTAGTATGAGGACAGGCATTAGAGTTCTCATTTGGATTTGGCTAATGGTGCTGTAGAGTGATTTGTAAACCTGATTATACCTAGTGATTGATAACGACTCATTTATTTCAAACAGCACAGTGCCAAGACTAAAAGAATCAGCCAACAAAAACATCACTTCATCATTCAGATAACTCACATCCACTTTTTTTCCCCTACTTTCAGCTGTGTTAAAATATTTTAAAAATAAAGTTCTTGAACAAAGAACATCATGGTTCTGATTCAAGGCTCTTCTCAGCTGAAAATTATTCATACCCAATAGAAATGACATTTTAGTTTCAGACTGCCGAAGTGAACTTTATTAGTATGTCATTAATCATTGTCTTGGAGGTGACACCTGGGGAAAATTATTTAGTGGAGATTAGAGCACTCAAATGTAACACTGAAAATATCACATTTATTTCCAGCACCAATCAGTCAATGAAACACATATTAACAAAAAATGACATTTATGTACATTTAAATCTGTTCATAACAAAGTGCACTGCTTTCTATTCAGAAACATTTTCTGTTTTTTTCACATTTTACATTGAGTTTATAATTTATATAAAAATACTTTTATCAATGTAATCAATTTAAAATGTGTAATAAAACATATTTCAAAGAAGATTGAAATCGGAAAGTTGTGTTTGTTGGAAAAACAAGCATTTAAAAAACAAATCCTCCTCTCCATACAGTCTACAGGCATTGTTGCATAGCTAATACTTAACTCCAAAAGTCTGAAATTCTGTTGACTTTTTTAGACTGCAGATTTTTTACTACTACTACTACTACTACTACTACTACTACTACTACTACTACCACTCAACCAAACAACGAACAAATTTTTTTTTGAGAAAAAAAGTCCAAACAAATTTAGAACATCTCCATGAAAGAGCTGGCATCAAAGTAATGGCATATTAATTCTTGTCTTTCAAAGAGCAATAGCTTATGAACAGTTCATTTAAGTCATGTGACTTGTACAAAACAATAAAATTGCTCTCTTTTCTCCACTCTCTGTTTAACACTTGTCTGCATATCACCTTTACCAGACTCAGGGTGCCATAATCTTATGGGTTGTAACTTAACATCCTTCCCTTTATTTTCCCTGGAAAGGCATTGTTAAAACTGAAGATAGCAGAAAATCACTCTTTTCCAAAGGAAGTGTTATATTATTTTTGCTACAGAATAAAAAAGTCAGCCATTATACTCTTTAGGATTTTAGGCATGAAATACTATCCTGATGCAAAAATAAAAAGAAGGAAATCTGTTACTAAGAAAAAAAAAAACAAACATTGTTACCACAAATTAAAACCAAGCATGTATGATATTCACATTCACAGATTTACAAAAAAACCCCACACTTCTGTAAGTATTCAATACTTTTATTTTGGATATTATTTTTTTATATTAATGAAAATTGTTGTTATATGATACTTAGTGGAAAACCTAAAAAAATTTCAGTATGCTGTGCTCTCTTCTGAAAATGGATTACCTTCTCTATTCTCCCCTCTCACACTAAGGTAGTTGGTAGAAACATAAATTCTTGGCACTGTCAGAGAAGCATGTCTATAAATAACTGTATATAATAAATATTACAGAGGTGCACACTATTCCACAGTTACTATGACACAGATCTGATTTAAAGATTGTGTGCTTTATGTATGTATGCAATTCATTTAAGGATATTGAAAGTACACTTACAAATAGAGAATTTTAAACATAATGCTCTTTCTGAGAGAGCTGGAATGTTCATTTTCAAAATGAGTGGCTACTATGGAATCTATAAAATAAATATGATTCAGACGTCTTAGCATGCAGGGGCAGTTCAAGAAAGTGAGAATGAATTGGTATCTATGACATCAATTTAGAAGGTACAGCCAAAAAATAATAGTACCCATCTAGTTACTCTAGTCAATAAAAATGAGCTCCCTGGCACTCCCTGGAGTCCAGATATATTTGCTTTGCTGCAGTAAGAACTTAACAGTAAGAACTGTCACCACACATCAGCAAATCCACAAAAGGAGCAGTTTGAATAACTAAAGCTACAAATCAAAAATTTAGTTGAGAAATAAATATTTTTCTTCCTAAAGATAGATCCTTATTATCCACACAACTGCTTTTCCTCATGCTGGCAGCAGTGGTACTAAAGGAAATAAACATTTGTGCCTCAGTGAGGGCTCTGGGAGTATGAAATGTCTAGATGAAAGACAATGAGAGAAAGTACTGGAAACTATAAAGAAAATGAGTTATTTCAGAACTAAATCATCAAGAGTAGAAGCTACAACCTGAAGTCTGATCTCTCTAAGGCAAATACTTCCTAAATATCACTTCCATTCGTGGCTTTGAAACCACACGTTTCCCACGCAAAGGCACCTCACCTCTGACAATGGTGTTTCAGGATCGGATGAGGGCAGGATGCTGTACAGGGAATAGTTGCAGAGCTCAATTTTCTTGCTTGTCTTTCCAACCAGACATAGGTTTCCCTTACTGCTGAACTATTTAGTCCTTCACCACTATAGAAAAGGCACAACTGCTCCCAGAAGTATTGCCCTTTCCTTTATATGGCATTGGAGTCTTTCCACCAGCTCCAAAGAGCTCATCTTGAATAACCATTTGACTAAATTAGAACTGCAAAGATTTTAAAGCAGAATGCACTTAAATAAAGGTGTTTTATGAACATACAGTAGAGCTCATTATGAGATAAATTTTAGAGAAAGCACAACAAACTTTTCTCTGAAAGTATGAAAAGAGTGACATATGAAAAGTGATGAAGTGATTTCTCTGAAAGAATGAAAAGTGTAACAACAAGCCTCTTTGGGCCTACTGCTTGAGTCTTTACAGTGATGCAAAATGACTATAGAATCAACACAAACAGAGCAAAACAAACCAAACCACAAACAACTGCATTTATGCCAACACAAGAATACACTTATGCAGAAAAGAGCATGTGCTACTAGAGCTGGGATCTATCCCCTAATCAAATGAAAATAATCAAGAGTGTTTCAAGGTACTCTAAGTATTAATATTTAACAGAACCTATTCTGCTTGAAATAAAGGTCAGGAATTCACTTAGAGTAACATTATTGCAAATGTGAAATCTAGCATGGATGTGGTCAAACTGTAGCTGGTTGCTATAGGTTGCTACAGCAACCTGTAAAGGTTGAAAATGAGGTTCAATGAAGTCAAAAGTCAGGAAGCTGACGTTAGAGCATCTTTGTTCATTTTGTATTATTCCACTAGACTGGGATATTCCTGATGTTTCAAACATGGTCAAACTAGAGGTGTTTCATCTGTCTGCGATTTTGCTACGGGACTATTAAGGGTTTAATGCATCAAAATGTATTTTGTAATCGTGCAAGCTGAGGTAACTTGCTTTCTAAAAATGTATTAATTTATTAGTGAAGCAGTAATAAAAAGGTTGCATGGACTGTAACTTCAAAATTAGCTTTTGAGGGAATATTGGAGTTGAACCCTGATATGCAAGAGTATTTTGCCCTCTGTGAAGTTCTTATATTTAAAAAACTGTGACAGGGTGATAACAATATCCTCTGGGTCATTAACAGAGATCTTTTTCCACTTTCCTAGAAATCGTGAGAAAATATAAAGTAGTCTATTACTGTTTTTCATTTTTCTCTGACCCCTCTTTAAGTCATATTAATGTGTTTTGTGCTACTCTTCTCAAAAGAAAAATGCTCTGAATTTATTTACTGGGAACATCACCTCAGTGACTTTCGTCCTTACAAGTGCAAACACTTGTTTTGAAAAACAACAATTCAGCAAAATATTGATTTATTATTGACTTCCTACTTATTCCTTAGCTTGTTTAATTTAGTAGTCAAAGCTACCTTTGACTGGTCTCCTTATGGTTGATAACATAGAGCATGTTTTGCTGGTCCAAAAGATCTGTGTTTGTATGACTGGAAACATACACAGCAGAAAATGACAGAAAGCCAGTCCTGGTATAGCCATGCTGTGATGACTTTTGCAATATGTTATCATCTGTGGAATACTCAAAGACCCTTCAAACAGAGATACCATTTCTGAAAAATGTACTGAAATATCTAATCCAGTCATTAACTGTGTTGCAAATAATAAGAAACTAAAAATCAGATCAAAACAGAGGGAGAGAGGGCCACACTGAGCTCAAGAGATGTTTAGGTATGGCTGAACCAATTTCTCAGGGATTATTCAACTTCTATGACAGCAATGATCTAATCACGTATTTGTCCTCCAATATGGGAAGGTAATCACTGGTTCAACTCACTTTCTGCACTGTATGGAAATTTTTATCTATTTTTTTAAAAAGTGAGTTTATTCACATTATATTTTTGTAGTCAAAATGATGTGCATTAAAGTTACTGCCTTACCTTTCAATTCTTAATATGATCCTTGTGCAACTTAAAAAAACTTCTTAACTTCATGATGAAATTCCTTGGGATAAAAATTTCTATAAAGAGTGAGTCTTTACAGCAGATGTTGCAGACTTTTTCACAATGCAGATTCTATTCTCCATCCTGTTTTTGTTCTCAATAACTCTAAACTGTAACTCAAACCTGTACATTTATATCAGTAGAGTTGCATAGGCTTTAAAGGAGCAGAAGCAGATTCAGAATTTTGCTCACAAATAATCCTCTTTATTTTATACACTAAGGAGTACAAGACAAATTGAAAATGAAATATGAATGTCTAAAAGTAGCTTTTTGTCCAGTGTGGGCCACTTGACTTCAGTGGCATTAATTTTCTCTTACCACTTCACTCATCCTCCTGCTTTCTTCTTAGAGGGCTGAAAAGAGAAATAGGATCACGTCACTGCAAGCCAGGGAAAAATTGACTGAGGGTTTTACGGAAAGTAATTTCTTTATTAGAGCTTACATTTTTTGTTTTTCAAACATGGGAACATCAACCAATTTTTTTTAACTTAGAGTAAGCAAACTAATAGACTGTATTGAGTGATAGCACAAAAAAGAACACCTGTGAAGTAATGAGAGAACAGATTACCCAAATGAATATAGAAAAGGAACATATTGCCCAACTAACCTCTTTACCCTTTTGAAAGAGACAAGAAATGATGACAATAGTAGCTGTCATGAGTGCACTTACTGGAACTTTCTTAGTCCTTTGGTAAATTACAGGAATAAGTTTTATTTTCCTTGGGCAGTCATAGTAAAAGAGATCAAGGGATGAAAAGCTTAAAATTATTTTGAAAAACGTCATATAAAGATGTTTTTGATATCAATGGGAAGTTGCACTGCTCACGTCTTATCATCAGATGAGGGAATGGTACATAGATGGAAAGGATATACCAAACACATGATAGAAAATCATTGCTTAAACTCTATAGTTATATAGAAATTTCTTGGCAGTTAGCAACTTGTTGAATGTTCTGACGATTTAGAACTTTGAACAAGTGGTTAATGACTGCAAATATGAGAAGGAGTTCAGGTAGATAACTGTATAATCAGCTTCACATATTACAAATGAAGTCTAACATTGAAGGATCTAAGGGTTAAATAGGGCCTTTAAGAAGGTAAATAATTTTAAAATTTCAGCACAGATGCTTTTTTTAAACAAAACCAGCAATATGACACTGAAACAAGCAGACCACTAAGTAACTGTGCTTTCTTCCTTTTGGTTGGAAACCAAGCAAGACTGGAAGATTCCAAACAATGATGTCACGTTATCATACTTTGTTACTTGTGTGCCCATGTCAGGAACAAAACTATGCCAAAGATCCCTTAGTTGTCGTAGAAATTTGAGATCTTATCAACTGTTGAATGCTTGTGCATTTTGTGAATATTTCTAAAGAGAAGTCAGCTCTTCAATTCTGGGTTTGAAAACATAAATTATCCCACTGTAGTAAATCATACATCAAATGTGACCCTGTGACATCATGGATCTACCTATTCACTATTTTCCTGTTTTCTTTGGTTGTCTTCTAGAGAACTGCATTGCAGGATTTGACTATAGGGAATTGCTTATCCTCTGTATTTGCTGAATGTATAAAATATATTCCCACAGCATACTGACTGATGAATTAAAGGTTTAATAATTAAATTAAAAAACTAATTAAACCTTTATATGTTACATGAATCTACACTGTCACAATATTTACTGTATTGATTTTTCTGAATACTGGTAAGAGATTTTTTATGTGTGTTTACAAAATACATTTTTAAATTAATTTAAAAATCATGTTAAAATTAATATTTGCACACTCTCAAAGATTGTGCACTAAGTAGTTCTTAAAATTAATTATGTATAATAAATTTAAGATTTCCACAAGGGACACCTTACTGAGATTAAGTAAGAATGGTTTTAGTTTGTTGAATGTAGAGCATCAGTACCAAAAGTAGTGCAATTTCCACATTTAATACCTCTGAAATGTCAGTACATTAGAAATGAAAGAGGCAAATGTTACTACACTGTTTGAAACCTTCTTAATTCAGCAGAAAACAATGGTGGTTCATGACTTTTACTGGAGTTGTGCCATACAGACAGTAAATGAAATCATCTCAAGACAGGAAAGGTACCCCAATTTTCTTGATAGTCTCTTTGTCTGCATATAAAAAGTTTATTTATGATAGAAATCTGGAATTGTTTTGAGATAGCATACAGAATAGAAAAACTAAATTCTTTGTGAGGGAAATCATGAAGGTCTGCAGCTGCTGGAGTTTGAGAATAGAAAGGAATTATTTTCCTAGAAAGAAACCTTAAGAGAGCACAGTCTATCAAGCTGTATTTTAATTAAAGCAAAAGAGATGAAGGTGTAGAAGCATTAGTTTTATTTTTCTGTTTGAAAAAATAAATATACTAAATAGTCTATGAAAGTACATTTTCCGTCACAGAAGGTTCAAATGAAATCTGTAAAATCTAAAAATCATGGCAATGAAAGATGATCCTTCTGGCTCCTGAAATGTTATCGCCAAAAGTACTGCACCACCACTCAGGGTATCTGAGATTCTAAGAAAAGATTTCACAAGATAAATTAATGAATATTATTCTTGTTATAAAGTAGGAAAATTACATATATCCTATTTCTGTATGCTTGCAGACTGGACTGAGCCGAAATTGCTAATGAAGTGATTTGAAAGCGTCATGGACTTTATAAAATCTAATTACTTTAAAAATTGCATTCAGTGCGAGAAACCATCTTCCACAAATCTGTGAACTTTTAGGTCAAGTAGAATCATCCTGGCAAATAATATGTGTCTATGTGTATGCATACACACATTCTGAACTAATATCAAATTTTCACAAGCATCTGGACAAATTCTCCAGAGGAGAAAAAAGGCAAAATAGGAAGTCACTATTATCCCAACATTTTTGATACTTTTTAAATTTGCACAAATATAATCAGAGTACTTAATAAATAGAAGCAAAAGATAGACATTTTTAATTCTAGTAGTGAAAAAAAAGCTGTTTCAAGATCAGCAACATACATTCATAAATGTATCTAGGCACTTCCTTTGATCTTGTGATGAGGTGCAGATTCTTGTCACTACCGTGAAAGAAGAGTTTCTTTCATCACTTTGGCTATCTCAGAGTAGTTCTGGTACTTGTGTCTGCTACCCTGCTAGGCCATAATCAGTCTTATTCAGGATTGTCTCAGCTATTAAAGTTTTAAGGGAAGATGCAAGATGTTCAGAGCACTAAGGAAAACACAAGAAATATAATCTATTCATTAGGTTACCCCAATGTTCATCAGTCAGCAATAAATTTTAAAACACCAGCTAAAATGTTTATAATTCCTTAAGAAGTCAATATAATAATTGCAATCAATAACTGCAGATTTCCTGGAAGATAAACCTAGGTTTTTTTCCATTCACACACATACCAATCCAGTATACTGATGATTCTGAAGGATTGTTTAGTAGTTTCAGAGCAGTGACTTGCTTTAATAATCCCCTATAATAAAAATAGTTTTTTCTCAGGGTCCTCATGTGTGACTCGTTTAAACATTTATACACTGTAATCCAGTCCTTTTTCATCCTTGAAAAGAAGGAGTGAGTGCATATTCAGGATTTGAAGTCTTTTCTAATAGAACTCCTAATCCCCAGATAAATCTTGTGACACACACGCACCCACCAACATTTTCTGTCTGAGGCTGCAAACAGTATGCCAAAGCTGAGCTTCTGTAAGCTGTGTAATTGAACCATTACATGTCTTAAAACTCAGCTATCCTATCTGCTTATGTTGAAGTCTTGAAGTCCTTGCTAGACTGCTTTGAGGAATCTTTTATATGAGCACCATCAAAGGAACCATTACAGTAATCTTGCATGGCAATAGTTTAAGGAATAACAAACAGGTTGTTATTATATCTTGGATATCATATATACCAAATTGGGATTGGGAGCATGGAATTATAGAGCAATGAATCAAGAGAAGAGTATAGGAAATTACAGAAAATGTAGGAAAATGATCCTAATTATATCCCAGAGTGAAAAAGAAGAAATCTTTTTTATCAACGCCCATAAACCTTCTTTAAAGTACTTAGGATGCTGATGACTCAATAAAACCTTCCCAGTTGGCAGCCATCAATCCTGGGACTCAGTGGAGCCACAGAAAGGCACAGAATGCATGTATAATAGTATAATGGTGATATCATCTGGACTCTTTATTTAGTAGTATTATTTCCTCCTTTTTCTCGATTAATTAAATCTGGTCTGAAAAGAATTCTTTGGTTAGACTATTTTGGTTAGATTGCAATAAATTATATTTCTATATAATGTATATTCCTTTAGGCTACATAAAATGTCTGCGTTAAGACCAGCAAATGATGGGGATTTAGGCAAGTTGAGATATAGTCTGGATAAAAAATAACAAAGAACCACAGGGATTCAGACTAGAAATCTCTGATAATCCTACATACCTGGAAACCTTTCAAAGCGAAATAGAACGGTTCCCAATAGTCTAAATTATGTAACAGGTTTTTTTTCATGCTTCCTCCACTTTATATATGGTGTGAGTTCTGTCTGGTATTATTGATTAGATCATTAACATGATATTTAAAACAATGTTAAAAACCCAAGCACAAACAACAAAGCCTACTCTAAGGTCATAATTCTTACAGATTTTAGACTAGGGTTTTTTTTATGTTTTATTTATCATTATAATTCAATATAACAATGTGACAAGTTCAAGAGCTGCTGAAGTGTTCAGAAAGTTTAATGCATGTATTTATTCCTATTGCATTCCCTGCATTCCTTGTCTGCAACACCGTTTGAAGTTGCAATTTAAAAACTGAAACATTGGAAAATAGATTAAAAGTAAATAAACTGTTTTCTCTTTAATTGCCCATGATGTTATAATTTAATGGCAACATGTACCACGAGTCTGAAAAGCACAGACTATTGTTTGTTGGAGTTATATGTGTAGGACAAAGAACTACATTCACTCTGAAAAAAACCCTAAATTTATGAGGAATGCTGCAGCCAAAGCATTCATCCTAATACAGACAGCAATACAGACAGCAATACAGACAACTGATTCTCTCTTTCTAAAACTGGAGTTTCACTCAGCTGCTCAAAATGAATTAATTTTATTGTTCCTAAATCAAGTCAACATGCCCAAAGTCAAATATATATATATATTGAAATTCTGGAGAGAAACCATTTAAAGACTACCTTAAAAGCATTAGACAATGGAACTGAGTACACTGAAGATCACAAACGTATATTGCAAATCTATTCATATGTAACAGCTGATTTTACCACACTGCTGTTCAGTCTGTTGGAGGGGACAAACTCATCTGGATTAAGTGAGGCCCTGTTCAGGCAATGCACTGTGGTAGCCCTGAGATTTAGATCCTCTTAGCAGGGGCAAACTGAAAACTGCTGCAGTTCACAGCCTATGTTGTTGAGCACTGTGTTTCAGTTCAGTCTAATAAAGGCCTTGATGTTCTGTAACTGTGTGAAGACACAACTACTCACCCCATTCCCACAGGGTAAGTACAGTATAAAGTAGGGCATTTTAAGACATTATAAAATAATTTTACCAAAGTAAACCCAAATGGAGTAGCATCATAATTATTAATGAAGCTTTTCCTATTTCCATGTAGAAAAGTATAAATTATTTGCAATGTCAGAGAACAGTTTAGGTTGGATATCAGGAAAGGGTTTTCACTAGAGGTGGCTGAGCACTGGAACAGGCTCCTCAGGGTAGTGGTTACAGCACCAAGTCTGTGTGAATTCAAGGAGCATTTAAACAATGCTCACAGGTACAAGATGAGCTCCTTGGGGTGTCCTGTGTGGGACCAGGAGTAGGACTTGATGATCCCGATGAATTTCTTCCAACTCTACATATTTCTATGATTCTATGATTAACCACACATCAGTATAATTGGTTTAACAAAGACTTAATAATCAGAGGATTTGATTTTCTGATTTTTTCCCAATATGCTACAGATTCAGGCTATTTTCCTTCAAAGTTACCAGGTTTTCTAAATTCTATATGCACTCATTAGGCTGACTGAACCTTAATCTTTGTTGTTAAAGAGTGGAGACTTCTGATTATTCTTCTATTTTTCTGGCAATCTGCTTTTGTGTTCCCCATACTCTCTGTTTCTGAATACAGCTGTGCCTTTTGTTGTTTTTGATGTAGTTTCCAAAACAAAAAAAAGGAAAAAAAAGGAAAAAAAAGGAAAAAAAATGAAACTTGGGATATCGAACTATGCAGCACAATATTTTGAAGCTTAATATAGAAACCAAAGTCTATTAAAAGGTCATTCAAGATATAATAGCCTTTATCTGAGTTAGAAATATTTCTCCTTTCTTTTAACTTTGATATTATCTTAGACTGTGTTGTTTGCCTTGACTAGAGTTCAAACACAGGTTTTCTGGATACTCAAATGCTTTATAAAAATGGTATGCCTATTTGATGGAAAGAGAATCTCAAAAGCAAAAGGACCATATTAAATTTGTTCTCTCTAGCAGAGAGAACATTATGTCTTGATAAATAAATTGTCATTGTTTATGATGAATATACCCAAGAAGGAAAATGTAAAATAAATTTTAAATGGAACCAAGATTTTAAAAATTTAATTCAGGGATCCATTCTGTAGTGGTTAAAATTAGCAAAGACATTTTTATACCTCCACCCTTTAGCTGGGATGTTGATAAGATGAAGTAAAGGATATATTCTAGGCTTTTGATGTCTTCTACTGCACAGTTACTAATTTGGGCTTTCATTAACCTCACAGTCCACAAAATCAGCAATGCAATAGCAGTTCTTTCAGGAACTTCAAATTGCCAAGGTACCCATTCTATATCTAATTCCATTGCTCTCAGTCAATATTTAGAGTGAAAAAGGAAAATAATATAATTCTCTAAATACATGGATAGACACCTCTATGCACAGTGTAGGTCAAATTCTCTAGGAATTTAGCTTTCCTTGCATGCACAGTGAAACTAGGACTGACAGGTGGTGTGAACTTTCTTGCCAGAAAAGTTACTCCATGAACTTGCCCTGAAGTGTTAAAGCAAATAAGATCTTAAGTCATTCATTTGTTGAACTCAACACTCTAGCAACGTGGTTGCACCTTGTGTTTTGAACAACTACATATGTGGATGTTCACAGCATTGTTTTGGACTGCTTCAGTCCAAAATTTCAAGCTGATAAAACTGCCTGGCAGTCATATGAGTTAGAAATATAAATTGACTACTTTCTTGGAACGGGAAGTTCTCTTTGTACTTGTAGTTTTGCCTCTTATTCACTATGAAATACAAAATATACGACCAAATAAATAAAATTAACATGGTTGAAAAAAAGGCTTTTCAAGGGAAAGCCATGTAGTAATATTATACATCAATGTTTTTTGTTGCTAATTTCCTTCTTAACTTGCACAATTCATGAGGTAGAAGGGACACGATACTGTTCTGTTCAAATAGGTGATAGAATAATATCATAAAAGTAAGGGATTGTAATAAACTTGGAATAGAGAAAAAGAAGGAAGAATCATGGTGATTTTGTAACATGTCAGCTTGGACAATCAGACCTTAACAGGCAGAAGATTTTAGCTGCTATGGTCATATATTTTATATATATATATATATATATATATATATATATATATATATTTTTTTTTTTTAATAAGATGCACTCCTAAACAGAACACCACTGAATTCTGGAAGCAGGAACTGCATGTTTTGCATGTTTGCAGTCCTTCCTGAAATTGCCACATTCATTTATAGATTTTTTTTCATAATTTTCTGAATTTCCCGAGTGTCTCTCCTCCCTTCTACACAGGGAATTGGAACACTGAAAACGGAGCTTTGGATATCTCTCTGAAATTCACACTTTAGGCCCAATTCTTCATTTCTCCATTACCATTTTTTTTCCTATGAGTGGAAAATATACTATACAGCAGTGTGTGTGGTAGAGTGTGGGGTTTAGCTTCATGTTCGGGCCTTTGAAAATATAAACTCATATTCTATTTCTTACATCAGTTCCTGTTCTCAGCAAATTTGACACCTAAATACCATGGTCACACTGGTTCTCTGCTGCAAGTGTTGCTATTATCAGCTCTGGATTGATGAGAGAGGAGGGCTTTTTTTGACTCCTATTTCTAAACATAAAGCTTTCACAGCAGCAGTTTTCTCCTGACTTTTGAACTCTGAGATGCAGGGAGCCAAAGAGAATCAGCAGTACTGGAGCAAGCTGAATAACATGTGCTTTACACTTCTGTGGTTCAGTGACATGATGCAAGGAGACAAGACATCAGGGCTGTAATCACCACTGCTTTTTGACAGCCTGAAAAATGTTTGAAATTACTGTAAACAGAATACATCTTCAAATGGCATGTGATGGAGCCTTCCCATTAAAGTTTACATTATACTGCTCATTTATACAAGCTGATAATAAGTCCAAAATATGCATATCATTTTTTCTTTCCTGTCAAGTACAAGAATTTATAAAGAATCTGAAAAAAATATGATCTCTGTGTGAATAAGGAAAGCAAAGGCATAAATTTTGTCTTATATCCTGGCTTTCATGTGGATGGATATATGCTTTTAAATTTACAGCTGCATATCTACATTTCTAGGCCATGAACTTACACATACGTGGTACACGGTGTGATTCTTGAGGGTCTCCTGTACAAGGCCAGGAGTTGGACTTTCATTGAGTACAAACAGAAGACAATTACCATTAGATGTTGTGGGGGTTTTTAGGGGTAAACAAAGCCAGATTAATTTAGCATTATGATCTACATCTCCTGGGAAGTGAGACTTATGCAACATTACTCTAAAATGGCTAAATCCAATGTTTCAAAGAGAAAAGGGAAGTCATGTTTAAATGAGAAAACTTAATTTGGAAAAAAGTATTTTACGAGGCTTTAAAAGTAGATTCATCAACAAGTGACTAACTGTGTGCTAGGATGCCCAGAATAATAAAGATAGTCTCTAATTGTTATGCCATGAGCTATTGAGTACTGTCTTTAGTTCTGGGGCTCCCAGCATAAGGAAGACTTGAACCCATTTGAGTGGGTCCAGAGGAGGCCATGAAGGTTATCAGGGACTGGAGCATTGTAATGTCCTGCACCTAAGTTGTAAGAATGACAAAAAATACAGGTTTCGTGGAAAATGGATCAAGACTAGCCCTGGGAAACAGATTTGGGGGTATTTGTGGATGAAAAGCTCAACATGACTCAGAAACGTGTGCTTGCAACCCAGAAAGCCAACCAGATCCTGGACTGCACTGGAAGAGGCATGACCAGAATGTCAAAGGAGGTGATTCTCCCTCTCTACTCTGGTCTTGTAAGACTCCACCTGGAGCACTGTGTCCAGCTCTGGTACCCCCAACAAAAGAAAGATGTCGACATGTTGGAATGAATCCAGAAATCCACTGAGTTGATCAGAGGGCTGGAGCATGTCTGTTATGAAGACAGGCTAAGAGACTTGAGATTGTTCAGCCTGAAGGGTACAAGGCTTGGGGATGCTGATATTAGCCTTGCAATACCTAAAGGTGACCTATAAGAAGGCTGGAAAGGGACTTTTCACAAGAGCATGTAGTCATAGGACAAGAGGGAATTACCTTAAGGTGAAGGAGTTTCAGTTTAGATTAAATATTAGCAAGGAATCTTTACTATAAAGGGTGGTGAGAGATTGGAACAAGTTGCCCAGAGAAGTTGTGGACACCTCCTGGCAGTATTTAAGACCAGACTGACTGGGGGTCTGAGTAACCCAGTCTAGTGGTTGGTGTCCCTGCCCATGGTCGGGCATTTGGAACTAGATGATCTTCAGGGTCTCTTTCATTCTGAACAATTCTGTGATGCTGTGAATATCACACTAATCCAGGATTTAATATATATGGGTTAATCCATCAGCCTGGATATTGACAAATTTTGAATGAATGAGTGGATTTCCTGTTTGATGCATTACTTTTCACTGTTGTGCTTTCAAGGCTGTCTCCATTTTTCCATGACAATCTCCAAAAGTCAAATCCCCAAAAGTCAATTCACATTCAAAGATTGAGAGTTCTGTTGATTGAGACTGTTCTGTTTTCAGTTCTTCCTTCCTCTGCTTCATTATAGGTTTTTTCATACCTAGCAGCCTTTCCACAGTTGTGTGGTGATAATCATGAAAGAAAAAACAGGTCCAAAGGTAACTATGATTTTTTTTATTATCTCTTTCACACAGACTTGGTATTCTGGACCCTAGTCCCACTTATGTTTTAGAGTAGTTCTTCATTTGTACTTACTCTAATTCAGGTCTTTGTTGGCCTCCTGTAGTTGCTTATTCTGCCTTTTATTCTAAGGTCTTTCTTTGCTCCATGTCCTGACTTTTAAGGGATTAGCTTTCTATCTGTAGATCTTGTACGGATTTTTTTTTTTTTGGCAGTTGTGAGTTTGTTGTTTTGGTTTTTTTCTTTTCTTCTCCTAATTTCAGTCTGGTTTGATTCCAAGTCCTCAGTTTGGCAGAAGCTTGTTCCTACTGCTTAATGGGACTAAAATTTTTTACCACATGGTCTCCCAGTCTTGATGTGGGATTGATTCTTTCCTTTGTAACCATATTATATGATTTTTGGCTCTTTTCATGGCTGGCTGAATAGAACTGACCAATTAGTTGTGACTTATTAAAATGCTAAAGGCTTAAACCTGTTTCTACTTAGATTTGCAAATAATACAGTGTGATACAAGTGAAGTTACAGAAGCAGGTAGTCAGTCTGAGTGTTTTTGGGAAATTTTTATGGTAGCCTTTGAGGAGAATTAAATGTATGTTTCTGGTTAAAAAAAAAAATATAAATAAAAATTAATAAATACTGAATTGGAAGGAGTCTTACCATTGTAAGTGGTTCTACAAAGAGTCTGCAAAAATGAATCTTGAGACAGTTACTTGCAGACTCATGCACCAGCAAGAATCCTGTAATCACAGGCATTTTACCTTTCAAGGAAAGAAGTGTTAATGAATTGTAGTCCCTGACATTAGTTCATTTGGTTAGACCATAGTGCTAATGTCACCGAGGTTGTGGGATCAATCCCCATATGGGCCATTTCTTAAGAGTTGGACTTGGTGGTCCTTGTGGGTCAATTCCAACTCAGAATATTCTGTGAATCTGTATTTTCTTTCTTTCTGTCTGAGGGCATTTGTAAAATCCACTACTAGATGACAATCATTACCCTAACACTTGCACCCCACCTGCCAAAATTCATTAGTAAACTTTATCTTTTCTCAATTTTCCTTCTATGCAGA
The DNA here is from genome assembly GCA_034509425.1 of Eopsaltria australis. Classification (NCBI taxonomy): domain Eukaryota; kingdom Metazoa; phylum Chordata; class Aves; order Passeriformes; family Petroicidae; genus Eopsaltria; species Eopsaltria australis. The sequence continues at coordinate 2,147,730 of JAVTVJ010000056.1, forward strand.
ACCATACAATGAAAGCAAATCAAAATAGTCTTCTAAGTTCCAACACAGAGTCTTGAGAAGTGACAAATTGTATTTTATTTATGACTGCTAGTACTTACTCAATTTTACCAAAAGGTTTCATCTTCCAAGCCTTTAAAATAATTATATTGCTAATTATACAGATTCAAGCCTAAGGTTTTTGTCTAATTAATGGTTGCCTAGTTAATAACATTTTAAAGTATTGTATAAACTTCTGGGAAGGTTTGTCAGGTTAAAGGGTTTGAGAAGCCATTTTCTGTGAATTCATTTTTATGCTAAGTCAAGGGCTTTTTTATTCTCTTGTCTCATGCTCTGCCAGTGAGGTGGTATTCAAAAGCAACTGAAAGGGAGCACAAGTGGAACAGGTGACCTAAGCTGACCAAAGGGATATTCCACACCATAGAGCATCTTGCCCAGTAAACTGGGGGGAGTTATTGGGAAGGCTGATCTGAGTTTGGGAAAGAGAGCCTGGCACCGGACAGAGGGTGGTGAGAAATGTGCATCCCTTGTTTTTCCCTTTTAATAATCATTATTATTATAATTTACCATTATTACTGTATTTTATTTTGTTTTACTTTCCACAATTAAACTGGTCTTATCTCAGCACACAAGTTTTACTTAGATTCTCCACCCCATTCCACCGTGGTGGGGAGGAAGACGGGGACACTGAGCAAGGGGCTGAGTGGTGATTAATTTCTTTCTGGGATTAAAACCACAACAGTCCATCTTCTGGTAGCCTGTGGATTCGATGTTCTCAGGCAAATTGTTTTGAAAAGAAAAACCAAAAGCAAAAGTTCTCTTCAGAATTTTATACTGTCCATCTGCTCTCATGTTCTGCTTTTTCTTTTACTTCTTTCCTTTTGTATAATACCCAGTTTGTAAGGTCCTCTACATCCCTTGCATTTTCTAGAACATGTTTTTATATAAATTTGTCCTGGCATTATTAACCTTGAGCTATATGTAAAATTCAATAAATAGTAAAAAAATAAGTTATAACTACAAGAGTCCTGCAAACACTTTTTGAAAATTACTTTTGCTTTGGTTATTTATTTTTATTGCATAGCAGAAAAAAGCCTTTTTTTTTTTTTTTTTGCAGCGGCAGTCTGGTATACTACTTTTGAGGAACAAAAGTAGTAATCTAAAGTTTCTATCACTTTAAGCTGTCAGTTGTTAACAGTTAACAGTGACCTGTTGTAAGCAGTTGTTTCTTCACGAGACATTTTAATAAATCTTCAATCTAAATGCAGCTAAGTTTTTAATTTGATTATGCTATTGTGTCTTAATAGAGGAAATCTTTTAAGCCAAGGTGATGAATCTGTGATAGTAGTTCACTGAAATTTATCAACTTCCTTATTTGAAATGTTGATAAACGAATTGAAGTTTAAGGACTAAAAATATAATTTTATATTGTGGAAACGTTGACTCACTGAAACACTGATGTGATGAAATAGAAACACAGGATTCTGTTCTTTTGTTCTTTAATTTACAATCATATATTTAACTCTCAAAGATGCCACAGAACTGGCCAAATATGTTTTTTTGCTATTTATGTAATTAGAAACTTCCCTGATTGGGCAAGTGAGATACCAGATACTTTATTTAACATTTCCATATTTAATTCACTGAACTAATAAACATAATGATAAACCTAAGTTAATATTTTTGTGCCTGAGATCTCTCTGTATGTGCTCAAAAGTGTGTAACTTGGAGCTGGTAAGATGTTACCTTCAGGAAAGAAATCCCTGACTGGGATAATATTTTAATTTTCTTTATAGAAGGAAGAAATTTATGTGTTACTGTTTGCCTGCCTGCTATTATTTTACTGTGAGAAGCACTGTTCCTGATCTTTCTGGTGTACCTATATACCTAATACTCTACTTGTGACCAAGAACAGTTTTTGCTTAAAAACCTAAAAGGAGCCACAATGCTTTTCTTCACATTCTTTGGGTTGTATGCATTACACTTATTAACTTTGTAAAATTAAGTATCTGATCCTTTTGGTTAACTGGGTTTTCAGTCCTGGTTTCTGAAGCCTGTTTATTAATTCATTAACTGCAGAGTCTTCTTTCTTAGATGCTGAAACACTTCTGAAAAGCTTCCAACATGTTAAATTGGTTTGGTTTTGGTTAACTGTGTACCTACATTAGTACATATAGCACTGTGTCTTACCCCAAGATATGTAGATTATTTTGGAAGCAATTAAAGAATTTTTGCAGTTTATTCCTAAGTAATGACACCAGTTTGTTGGTTAAAATCTTGCATATTGCTATTTATTCATGTACTTTCTCACTCAAAGAGTAATTTATTTAAAATTTTTTTAACTGTCTTGAAAAGTTTTAGTATGAAGTTTATTCTGCAGGAAATATGAGGACAAAAAGCCCCTAACAGCTTGTATTGTTCTAGCAGCCACTTGTAATAATACTTATAGACAGGAATATGAAAATCAAATTCTTCAGAGGGATCATTTCAATTTTAATGTTTAAAATGCAAAGCTTGAGACAATCCTCCATTTGCTTATTTATCTGTAGAGTCTAATATTAATCTTCTGTCAGAAACAATGTTAAAAAACAAGTCTTGAATATTATATAAGTAAATCAAAGAATTGTGCTGCTTTTCTTTTAAAATGAAAAAAGTATAAGTATCATGCACTAATCAATAGAAAATGAAAAACTAAAGCAATTGAAAATTTTCTGGAGTATATACTGCACAGTGCTAGTGTTCATTTTAGTCTTTTGTTACATGAATGAAATGTTACTGAATCTTTCTATGGAGTGTGTTGAAAGGCCAGAAAAACTGAGTAGGTTTCATCAAATAACAGAAGAAAACAAAAGAAACAAACAATGAAAGGACAATTTTCAGATAGGCATATAAAAAGACAGATTAAATGCAGGTCTTCAATTTAGCATTTACTTCAGCCTGTGAATTCATAGGAAAACTATTCGCTTGGGGTTTTTTGTTTCTAAAAGAAGACTTTCACTGTAAGATAGTGAACTTGAGTGAGAAATAAACCAAACTATTTTTCTTATAATGAAAGTGACCTTCTGCTTGATTTTCAGTGACATTTATTTTTATGGTGATCATAGCATTTAGAACAGCTAATGTATCTCAGACTGTTTTCTTATGGGTGAAAAAAATAGACACCTTAAAAAAACCCAGGAAACTGACAAACAAAGGCATGATAGGGAAAACAGATATAATAATCACTGATGAGATATAAGAGTTTGTACTCTGCTAAGAGTCATAAATATAAAGAAAGTAGTTATGCTGCAAGATCAGCAAACACTCTTTTGAAATATTTTCTTAGAAGTCTGCCAAGGGAAATGAGATACTTCATTCCCAGATTAAATTGCAGTTGGCAGGAGGTTATATTTTCCAAATGAAGTGCTGGGCTTCTGTGATGAAATACTGGCTCTTTAGAAGATGGTTGCTTGATAAGAAGAGACAAGATATGATGCTGTGTTTTATTTATTTTCTTTAATCTCTTAATACATGTTCATGGATAATGAAAAGAGCAACATACAAATACAAAAGAAACTCCTAACTTGACAATGACAGCAACAACAATTTTAAGAGTACTGTTTTACAAAGAGATAATGTGGGGGAAAAAAGGTGCTAAATAAAACAGGAATTTTCATGCCTTTGATAAAATCTTCTCTTTACCAGCAATTGAAAGTACAAAACTGATAAATGTGGAGTACTGAAGACAGTTAAAAATTGACCAAAGTATTTTAGACAGATGGTTATCTGCAAATCACATTGATTTCCCTGTGAAACAGAATGATCAGTTTTTCTAAAAAAATATCCCACATGGCTAAGAACCTAAATAGAGGCCTGACTTTAGGCTGAGTTTCCAAATATTTGTCTAAGTTCTTTTTTATTTTGTTTTCTGCATTAAACAGACTTCAGATGAATGGGCAGATACTCTAAGTGACGTTTTGAAAAGGCAATCTCTGAATCACATTAATTCAAAATAGCTATCCAGGTCTAGTTTCCTCATAGGTATTTCAGGAATAGTATTCTGTCTACCTTGAAAACTGAAACAAAATTGATGAACAAAATTCTGAGCTTGGAGCTATCTTCTTTTAAATATGATTTGTCAGGCTCTGCTCCAGAACTCAAGAGAAATTTTCAATGTAGATGCAGAGTGCAGTTACACTTCTGAGACATATTTTTTACATCTACTTGACCTCAAGCTGGCATTGAATTTACACAGGTGAAGAGAGCATTATGCATCGGAGGGTAACTATTGCTGATGAAAAATATAGTAAAAAAGATAAGAAGGTGTGGTACACAAGAAGCAAGTATAAATAGGATCTGCATCTGCTGTGTAGCTGGTGGGAAGTGATGGAAGAGAATTTATTTCTCAAAGCAGAATAGGCACCCTAGAGTGTCCCTCGTGACTTTAGAGCTTTAGAGTAAAAACACAGGCTTTAGCGCAAATTTAGTTTTTAAAATAACTTTTCCTGAATTTAGATATTTTGATGGGTATCTGTACCTGTTTTCAATTAAAACAAATTTTAGACGTATTTCTTCATAAGTAAGCCGCTAGTCAGAATGTCACTGCAAACATGCACCTTGAAAAGGCATTTCAGTAGTGAGTGGGTGTTGACATTTATAACTAGAAGAAAGAGTAATCAACAATAATGGATAACATAATTTTGCTCCTCTCTTAAACAAAGTTTAATTAGATAATAAATAGACAACTTCATTGTGGATAGTTGGTATCTTCTGTAAATATGGGAAGTTTGAATTCTGGGAAATTTGAGCATTAGTTCCAGATGTCAAAGCAAAGACAGTTCTCCTTAGTGTAATAATAATAAAAAGCAATAATAATAAAAATAATGTGGGGAAATTTTGAATGTGTTGTTATATTTCTAGAATAAAGCTGTTTTCCAAAAACTTCTTTGGTGAATATGCTGAAGGCACACCATCCTTTTCAGACAGCTTTCTGTATAACAAAGTATTTTTTGTTGTTATGACAAAGGTAGATGGAAAGGAATTGCAACTCTCACAATCTTTGAAAAATAACAATTACTAGAAGGAAAAGAATTCTTGTGAAATTTACAGAATGTGTTCTAGCAAATCCACTAAGGACTTAATCTGGGAGGAAACCATGCTGTATTTTCAGCAGTAGAAGATGGCACAATTTTTAAACTCACAATTCTAGGAAATTACTTTTCTATTCTCCTTATCCTCATGCTATCTCATCCATATTTTTTATGTAATAGGCAAAGTTATGTAAGCTTAGAGAAGCAAGAAAAGGGTCTTTCTTAACTGGAGGAGAAGAGTAGTAGCAAGTAGCATGGTAGCGATTATTCCTTACAAGTGAGATTCAACATTGAAGCGTAGGAAGAAGTAAGATATTTATAGTGAGAGCAAAAGTGCAAACCTTGGAGGCACTGAAGATCAGTATATAACTTTCCTTCATTTTTGTTCTAGAAATTATGTAGCAATGAAATCTGCTAAAAGAAAAGTGCCTGAGGAAAGCTTTGAGCCTAATTTAAATGGAGATATTTTTCAGGCCATTTATTCTCCTACATATTTTTTGAAAACATTTAATGAGTCATTCTAATTATATTTAAAATATAGATTAATAACTTCCCCTTTAAGCCTTTTTATTCTTCATATATTTGATAATTGCAAAAGAAATATATATTTACATGTTTCTCACTTCCAGTTTGTTGTAATTTAGCATATCTCAGTTTGTACTTCTTATCAAAGGAACCAGCAATAACAAATTCTCACTTATATGATCTGGTTCCTTTCATGCTTCATAAAAACATTTCGTATTCAGTTTTTCTCAATTCCAATACTGATTTTTTTTCTAATATTTTGCAAACACTGTTAATTAAAAAACTGCATTTCTTTTCTCTGAATATGTGCATCTCTTATCCAGCAAAGACTCCTCATAATGTTGCTTTGTGCTGGTTTTGGCTGGGGTAGAATTAATTTTCTTCCCAGTGGCTGGTATGGGGCTGTGTTGTGTATCTGGGCTGAACACAGGGTTGTTAATGTGGAGATGTTTTTCTTATGGCTGAGCAGGGCTTGCCCAAAACCAAGGCCATTTCTGCTTTTTGTGCTGCCACACTGGCAAGGAAGTTGGGAGTGCTTGGGAGGTCAGGAGGAGATGCAGCTGGGACACGTGACCCAAACTGACCAAAGGAATGTTCCAGACCATGTAGCATCATGCTCAGAATATTAACTGGGGGGAAGAAGGAGGAAGGGGGAAATGTTTGCGGTGATGACATTTGTCTTCCCAAGTGACTGCTACATGGGATGGGGCCCTGCTGTCCTGGAGATGGCTGAACTGCTTCTTGCCCCTGGGAAGCAGTGAATGAATTCCTTGCTTTGCATGTGCCTGGCTTTTGCTTTTCCTACTAAACTGTCTTTATCTCAAGCCATGAATTTTCTGGCTTTTACCATTCCAATTCTGTCCCTGATCCTGCTGATGGGGGATTCACAAGAGATTGTGTGGGGCCTTGGCTGCTGGCTGGAGTTAGACAACAACACCTTTGGACAATATGCTGAGGAATATGGATCTTACTTAGTTGCAGTTCATAAAAAATGTCCTTCTAAGACAGACTGCTGGCCATCTAGACAAATATTCTGTTTCTCAGTCTGACAAAGCAAATTATATTTATGGAAGAAAAATAGATTTTATGATACTGCTTTTTTACAGAAATTTTTTTTTTAAAGAAATTGGAATTACAGGATTACAAAATATATATATATATGTTGGATTTTTTTAATCTGACAGAATTTTGTATGATTTACAGAAGATAAATACTCACAGTCAAAACTCTTTAAAAGAGTTGTATTCAAGAAACATCCAGGGAAGGAATTAACAGAAAATAATTAAGTAAAAATCAAGAACTACCAGGAATTAATTCAGACTAATACTCAGTTCAAGATAGACATAGATGTAATTTTTACTTGGGGACCAAGAAGCAGGAAAAATCTTTGGTGTATCTGTTGAAGAAGGTAGGACATCATGATTTTCCAATGTCTTTCTGATATCTCTCACAAAGAAGTGTAAAACTGTGGTATTTAAAAAGAATAAGGAGAGTTTCCTTTCGTCTTCTTTACCTCTTTTGACATTTTTCTTTTTCTAACAATACAAAATCTGTTCAGAGATTTCTTTTTTTTTTCAGCTCCACTAATTATTTAGCCATCATCAGCTATTGTTCATAAATAGCTGAAAGCAGCAGGGAGTCACTAAAGCAGATGCTGTGATTACTTTCTAAAATTGCAAGTGTCTGTGCAGTTCAGCAGTCATTACCATGTAAGGTCACTTAGTGATGGGATGTAAAGAGGTGTGGGCTGGGAAAGTTTAGGCTGAAGGGAATAACTTATGTCTAAAACATCCCTCAAAACCTCTGTCCCTCAAGATGCTGAGCACCTTCCAAAAGACTAACAACTTCTATTGAAATGAACCTGATTTAAGACTGAATACTTCCGAGGATATACTCAGAGGAGTCCACAAACAATGTCTTGTTTCAGAGTTGATTATTTCCCATAATCAAAATGGTGGTTTCATTTTTTTCTCATGTAACTTACAAATTTTTGTTTCAAATTGTTTTAGTTTGAGGGACAATGCAATTATATTGAGACATTTCTCATCCCATCTCATTTTCCCTATAGAAATAGTCATTCTACTTTAATAATTAACATGATTGTAGAGCACCTAAATTTTTAAAACTATTTGGCAATGTTCATATATGAGGATCTACCTTAATCTGAACATTGCTCTGTTTTCTAAAATGCTGAGCCCGGAGGTTGTGCTTAGCACCCAGCCTGTAAGAAGTGACTAGCAGCACACATGGTGAGGTGGATCAAAGCAAAATTGATTTCAGTATCTGGCCTCTATAGGATTTTCAAGGTACAATTTGACAAGAAAAGTCTGAAGATATTATAAATTCCTTTCAGAATCTAAGTTTTTTCTTGTCATAAAAGAAATATAAAAATAAAACCCAATAAAAAAGATTTTAAGATTTATCATTCATTTTGTCTCACTACAAATCTGGACTATTTTGGTAATATCACTTCTACAGCTTTTTTTTTACTGTATGGCACAAAACTACAGTATGGAATTCAGTACAAGAAATTTCCCCACAGAAGTTTCACTTCAGAAAGACAAGACACGCATGCATGCCTGAGACTTTATTTTTTCCATCTGGGTGACAGAAAGAGTTACTGCCTACTACTATTGTAGGATCTTCTTGAATCCTCAGTATAAAAATAGTCTTTCTGGGGAATTGTCTTAGATGTGCTTTTATTTCCTTAGTCTTGTGCTTCCATACTATTAGTAGTATTTATTCTATTGCCAAAACCAGATCCCCAGGTTTTCAAGAAGTATAGGTGAGTATTTTAGAGAATTAATTTTCAATTTTTTTTATCCTCAGAAGTTTACAGAAACGTAAATTATGTTCAGGAAGACTGTAATCATTAAATAAACAATGCAAATAAACTCTCAGTAGGCTTTCTTTCAATCAATGGTTAAGGTATACCAATATTGGGAATTAGCTGTCTCACATCAAAAGTTGGAATCAGCTCTGTAGTTAATTTCTGTTAAGTAGTTTATAAATAGAACACTTTCAGAAAATGAAAAAGTCTTAAAATAGTTCTGTTAACCAGAATAAACCCCAAGTGTATACTGATCTGATTATTTCATTATTTGTGTGTTTTTACATGGAGGAAAGAAGAAAATATAAAATGCACAGGAGGAAGAAATACTCAAAGAGATTGAAATTTTGGGCTAAAAATATTTTACTTTTTTAAAAGAGTGTTTGTTTTAAAATATATTAAAAAGTGTTTGCTCAATAACTTCATTCTGAATGTAGTTTTTTGAGCTACTGCATATTTAAGGGTTTTTTCCTTCCAGATCAGAACAGACAGGTTTTCTCTGACCTTAAAGTTTGCATACAGCCTTTTGCTACATAACATCTGCTGTTGGTGAGATGCCTTTAGGGATCATACAGGAAAGGAGATGTTGAAGATAATAAAAAGACAAAAATGTTTGATTGCTAGCAAACAAACTATTTGTCAGAAAGTACTGTATGCATTTTTTTTCACTTAACCTGTGTTGAAGCAGCTTACTAGAGAGAGAATTTTAGTTTTCAGCTTGAATGGTGACTTTGATGTAAATATAAAATGACTGGAAGCAACATCCCCTAGTGATTCTCAACATTGTTTGACATTTATTTTTCTTGACTTTCTCATCTTATAAGAATGTCTTATGGAAAAGTGTTTTTCTATAAGTTATTTTTTCAAAACTACATGTCCATCTGAAAGATTAAATAGTTAATTCCAACCATATGGGTAATTGTCAATGACCTTAATGATTAGAGGTTTTCAAAACACATCTGAACAACATCAGAGAGAAATTTAAATAATCAAATTGTGAGCATGTGTTTGTCACTGAAATTTGAGTGCAAGGTACATTTTTTGAATTACATATTTTTACACACAAATAATCTATTTCTTCATATATACATATACTTCTTCTTCCCCTTCATTTTCACTTATTTTCACTCAGCCATGCTGGTTTCTTGCCATCCTTTCCTTGTTTATTATTCCTAAGGATTGAGAGCTCTTGCACTCTATGGAAAGTATCCTTAAAGATCTGTCATCTCTATCCTTCTCCCTTATTTCTGAAGGCAGTTTCCTAGGGTGTCCTATTGACTAACTCCATGAAGATCTGGAATTTTGCTTTCCAAAAGGTCAGGTTGCTGAGTTTACTCTTCACTTGACCAATATCCCTCAGGTCTGTGAACTCCAGCAGTGCATGAGCACTGCAGCTTCATTCTTTGTACTTTTCCTCAGATCATAGGGAGGGCAAAATTGGCAAGTTAAGAGAAACAAAACAACTCTCATTCTCATTCTTCCATAAAAGCTATCCCTGTGCCATAAGGTTTTGCTTTTAAAGGGATCACGGGGATGCTTCATCTAGGACCAAGGCTTTCAACATGATTTTTGGAGTCTCACCACTGTCATCGTTGCAAAGGACAAAAGAACTGGAGACTGCAGATTCCTAAAAAAGACTGTCAAATATGAGAGAGGCAATCAAGAACAAAATTAGGTTCTTATGATATATTTTATGATTCATATTTCACTTGCTAATTCATTTTAAAAAAAGGTGTATTCTTATATATGATTATATAATGATTGTAGAAGACAAATTACATGACTAACGCTTTGCATCACAAACTATGCATGGAGTTTTGATGATGTTGAATATTCAGAAAATAAAATCTTGCTGTCAGCTCAAATAAGGAGGAAACATATGCTTTAGGCAAAAACAACACAGAGGACATGGTGATGCTGTAAAGGCTATAGAAATAATACATTGGTTACACTGATGAAGTAAAACCAGCAATGGCTCAGTCACGGTTAGTTTAATCTAAACCCTTTCTGTACTCTTTTCAGTCTGAAGAGAATTTTTTTGTAAATTCATTTGAAAACACTAAAATTCACAATAAAGAAATATGTCATAGCAAAATTAATATAAGCACTTATTATTAAGTGATAAATAGTATTTCAATTTATTTGATATATATATATACAGAATCTTTATTGCATCCTTGAATCCATGATTTTTGCCGTCAAGAAGGGAGATTAGCCTCCTCTTATCATGGAAGGGTAGGGTTTAAAGGGACCATGATGGGTCATCTGGTTTAAACTCCCTACTCAAGCAGGGTCATTCTAGAGCACATGGATTTCACAGGATTTCATCCAGGTGGTTCTTGAGTATGTCCAATGAGGTAGACACCACAACCTCTGTGGGCAGCCTGTTCCAGTGTGTGGTCACCCACACAGAAAAGGAGTTCTTCCACGTATTCAGACACAACTTCCTGTGCACCAGTTTCTGCCCATCGCCTCTGATCCTTTTGTTTGGCAACATTGAGAACAGCCTGGCTCCAGTCTCTGAAATCCCTTCCTTCAGATACAGACAGACATTGATGTCCTCTAAGTTTTCTCTTCTTAAGGCTCAATAGGCCCAGCTCTCTCAGCCTTTTCTCATAAGTGAGGTGCTCCCATCCCCTCATCATCTTCTTAGCCCTCTGCTGGACTTTCTACAGGAGATTCATATCTCGTGTACTGGGGAGTTCAGAACTGGACACAGCATTCCAGATTTGGCCTCACTAGGGCTGAATAGAGGGGCGGGATCACCTGCCTTGATCATCTCCTCTTCCTAATGCTCCCAAGGATACCACTGGCCTTCTTGCCCACAAGGACACATTGCTGGCTCATGGACAGCTTGCTGTCCACCAGGACTCCCAGGTACTACTTTGATGATCTTTTTTCAGCAGGTTGGCCCCCAGACTGTACTGGTGCCTGGGATTATACCTCGCCAGGTGTAGGATCCTGCACTTGCCTGTGTTTAATTTCTGTCTATCTCTAGAATGTGTCGAGGTCCTTCTGAATGGCAACACAATATTCTGGGCTATCAGCCACTCCACCCAGTTTTGTATCATCAGCAAACTCGCAAAGGATGCATCTGCCCCTTCATCCAACTTACTGATGAATAAATTAAACAGTATTGGTCCCAATATGGAACCTTGGGGCCATCACTAGTGGCAGGTCCCCAACTAAACCCTGTGCTACTGATGACAACTCTCTGGGATCTGCCATTCAGTCAGTTCTCAGTTCACCTCTGTCCCCTTATCCAGTCCACACCTCTTGAGTTTGCCGGTGAGGATATTGTGAGAGGCAGAGTCAAAAGCCCTGCTGAAGTTGAGGTAGACAATATCCACTGCTCTCCCCTTATCCATCCAGGTAATCATTTCATCATAGAACTAAATCAATCAGATTGGTCAAGCATGATTTACCCTTAGGTAATCCATTCTGATTACTTCTGATCACCTTCTTGTCATCCATGTTGACAGAGATGGCCTCCAGACAGAGGCACTCCATCACCTTTCCAGGGGTAGAGGTGATGCTGACAGGCTACTAGTTCCCTTGTTTCCCCTTCTTGCCATATTTGAAGACCAGGGTGATGTTTGTTTTCCTCCAGTCCCCAGACACCTCTCCTGATCACTGCAACATTTCAAAGATGATGACTGGTGGAGCTATGATGTTCACTAGCTCCCTCCACTCTTGTGGCTGCATCTGTGTAAGCCTTCTTTTGCTATGGGTCTCCTCCCCACACCTTATCTCTGTCTAGCCTGACCCTGTCCCCAGTCCCCTTCAAATCTAGTTTAAAGCTCTCTCAATGAGCCCTTATAGCTAGTGCATGATCTCTTCATTTTCCAGCTCTTTTCTTTATTATTGTACATACAGGTCAAGAAAAGATTCATTACTTCAAGAATTACAGACAATGAACAAGAAAGATACAAGGCCTTTACAGAATAAATTTTAACAAAAACTTCTATATTCCAAAATTTGATCATTTCATATGTACTAGGACAGACTATTCTAAAATGTTTAGAGATTACAATACCCCAAATTACATATTCATTGCTTTCAATACTGGGTTTTTAATGCATTCGTTTTTCAGCATAGATCTACTCACTAAGCAAATGAAAAATGTTTTTTGCATCAGGCATTGGTCTCTGTTGGAATCAAGGAGTTATTATTGCATGATATAAACACAAATAAACATCTGTTTCTTTTGTCCTCATACAAGTAATTAACACAAAATCAGGAAGCATATTTCTCACAGGAGGAATTCTTGCAACCTTAGTATGAATGAGATTTGCATTCTGACATTGCAGACTGTTGTTTTCTAAAACGCCAAATAGAAAAACTTTGCACCAAAACCAGAAGAAAATGCACAAGTAATAAGCTCCCCCAGATTATATATTAGCATGTTTTATCATACATTATTAAGGTATCATTACGCATTGAAAGAGACTCTTCCAAATGCTACCACCCATCATAATTCTCATAATAATTTTCCAGTTTCAGAATTTAACAGATATCAGAGTATCACTAGGGTCAATCTTTCTCTTTTGTTCCCATTTTCTTGTTCTTCCCTGGTTAAGGGATTACTTCAGAGATGCTCTCCACTTCTTATGAAATGCCTGGCTTTGTCACCCAGATGTGGATGGGTAGAAGAAATGAGCACTTTTCATAGCAGGAGCTACAGAATAGAATATTTTCGATTAGAAGGGCTGTAGCACTAGCATAGGTTAGGAACCAAGCTCTGACCTAGGAGTATTCTGTTACTCTGAGCAGAATCAAGTAGTACTGCTCCCACAACAATGGCCCCTGCCCAAACAATTATTTGAGTAGTTACTCTAATTCTAATTATTCCATGCAGAACTTTGTATTACTGTTTTCCTCTGAACAGCTAACTTCTAAATTCAGAATAGAAATTTGATATTCCTGCTTATTTCAAGTTACTGTTAAAAATGAAGCAATACAAGTAATTGTGGGAATTTTGTCCATTAATCTCAGTGGAATGTCAGCTATAGTGCTTATTCTTTACTGTCATTATTTAAGTTTCATCTTTACATTAAAGGTCAATGAACAATGTTAGAAGTGTGAAGCCTTATTTGTGAAATAAAATGGCAAAACCAAAGTCCAAACCTCAGGAGGTGTGGACTGGATGAGTGGACAGATGTGAACTGGGTGTCTTTGAAGTGTTGTTCTTTGTTATTGTATTTCCTTTTGAAAACTGGCAAAATTTGTATTAGGACATTAAGATATTAATATGACAAAAACATCAGTATGAATTACAGAAAAGTGGTAGAAAAGAGAGAGGGATGGGGAGAAAAACTGAAGGAGAGAAGGAATGGATTAGTTAGTAGGTCATAAGTGCCTATAAAAATTAAAGAGGTGGGAACAAAGAAGATGGGGTGGAATTATTTAAAATTACTAAAGGTGATAAAAGCAAGAGTAATAACCTGAAACTCAGTCAGGAAATAATAATTTACATATTAATACAAAAAGTTGTGATAGTGAGGCAAATTAGAAAAAGGAATAATTTGCTGAAGACTGTGGTTCTACTAATATTGCCTAAGGTGTCAATGAGACTAACATAACACATTAACAAAGGCAATCCTTTTACAGAAGAGTGAAATTAAGATAGAGTTGATTTGCAAACTACTCTCCTGTTATAATACAACCATGGATATTTTTATCATTAAAAGGAAAGTAAAGCTTATTTGGTTTTTTGGGGTTTTTTTTAATGTATTTATTTTAAAGTCCATTTCCTGATTAATATTATTCTGTAACACTTTTTACAACCCTCAACTCCTATATTTTGTGCTTGATAGTCCCTCTTGGATATTTATTCTGTATTGTAATTGTAATTGTAGATGAACTTTCTGCATCTGTTTTTCACTTAGGAAAAATTGAACTATATTCAGTTCAAGTTAGTACACAGAAATCTAATTTTCTTTTCTTTCATTTTTTTTTCTTTTAACTTTGGAAACTAAATATGAATCTCCAGCACTTTTATAAATATACAGTAATTTACTTATTAGATCACAAATAAATACACTTGAATACATTTTTACCTTCTTATCAATGCCATGATGGTTTGTTTTGTGAATCTGTTTAACAGTTCAAGTAGTAAAATTTTTATTGATACTTTGTGAATATACTGCTTCATATTGAAATGTTCTCTCTGTTTTGAACGTGCAGTACTGTGCCAACTTTACAAGGGTTAACTTGGAAACTAAATAATGCATTAATCATGCATTTACTTCTGACTTATGTTGCTCTTTTTATTCACTAAATGTATGTTTTCCCAAAATATTACTTAAATTAAGGTTGATTCTTTGAAGAAATCATTAGAGTAGTGCTCTGGAAGACAACAGACAACAGTAAAGCATGGTAAGCAATGTTTTCAGTTAGAAAAGTAGAATGCCTTGAGAAGATGTTTGAAAACACAAGGTGTGAATTAACCCATCACATGGTCCCTGGTGAGTAGGTTATAAGGAAGCAGTGCTCTGAGGTACAGAGGAATCCTAGAATTTCTATTAATAGTTGTTCTGAAAAGAAAAACTATCAGAAAGGACTAAACAGTCAAAGTTTCTTTACAGTAGTATCATCACCAGAATTACTGCATCTGGGTTTGTAATGCTTCAAGAAGTCATATAAACCGGATAATTTGGAATTCATACATTATGGTTCATGGAAAAGTACTGCTAAAATACTCCAGGAATGCCTATGCACTTAATTAACTCAATCTATAGGAAAAACTTAGTAGAAAAAATTCAGTGGAGTTTGCCAGCTGCATCTGATGAAATGTCCCAAATGCCATGAAAAATTCAAATAGAATTGACTTTACTTATCCACATCTTAACTAAACTAAAGTAACCTTGTATGCAGGTATCCATTTTTAATAGCTTAGTTGATTTATAGTAATATATTAATATGCTCATGATATTTCACATGGAATCTGAGCCTTAATAGGAACAAAGTGTAAAAAATTAAAACAGCAGTGATTTTAGGCAAAATACATTCAACAAGCAAAACATACTACTGATAATTATAAAATATATTAAAAATTTATATAAGACACAAAAATATGTGACCTGGTCTTTTTCAGAGTGCTGGAACTGTCTTCCCAGGAGAGGCTATAGCACCAAGCCTGCCAGAGTCAAAGTTCTGGATGACTCTCTCAAGCACATGGTGTAATTCTTTGAACTGTCCTGTGCAGGGCCAGGAGTTGACCTTTGATGTCCCTTCCAATTCAGGATATTCTGTGATGTACATCAAACTAGAGGACCATCAGAATATTAATAAAATAGGTAATATGACTTCTCTGTGTGTGTGTGAATGTATTGAATATGTAGCCTAATTCAAGCACTGTAGGATAATTAAAGTACCTTGACTTTATTGAGATCTTGGAAAGAAAAACATATGGACGGGATGTTGTCCTGATTTTGACCAGGACTGAGCTTATTTTCTTCTCTGTAGCTGGTACAGCGCTGTGTTTTGTATTCAGTATGAGAATGAAGTCGATAACACACTGATGTTTTGGCTGTTGCTAACCAGTGCTTACCCTTAGTCCATTACTTTCCAGGTTTTCATGCTTTGCCAGTGAGCTAGTGCACAAGAAGCTGGGAGGGAGCACAGCTGGACAGCTGAGCTGAACTGGCCAAAGGGATATTCTGCAGAATGTCATGCTTGGTATAGAAACTGGGAAGAGTTACTGGGAACTGGGAGGAGGGCATCAGTCAGCAGGTGGTTACCAGTTGTAATATACATCACTTATTTCTCTTGGGATTTATTTCCCTGTCCTCTTTTTAAAATTATTATTAATAGTAGTAGTAATAATAATAGTAATTTTGTTTCAGTTATTAAACTGTTCTTATCTTAACCCACTAGTTCTATTTTTTTTCGTTTCTGATTCTCCTCCTCAGCTCATTGGTAGAGGAAGGGAGCGAGCAGCTGCATGGTACTTAGTTAACAGCTGGGGTTAAACCATGACAGATGTTTGCAAGTGGTGTCATAAAGAATCAGTTCTGGAAACATTTTGAAAATGTCAATGATGATCAGACTATGAAAGTACCATGAAGGGTATTTACGACATGAATTTTGAATCATCTATACATAGCAAGATGAGATAACCTGTCTTGGAAGCTGCAGTAATGGGGATGAAGTAGATTATAAAATTGTAAAGTTCAAGGTTTATATATTTGAGATTATTAATGATAATTCAGAATGGAGCTGCGATTTAATTCCTTGTAAGTATGGAAAAACATAATTAATCACAAAAGCGATACAGCCATGAATGAGGAGAATATGACCACAGAGTAGAAAAGATGAATAATTGCCAGTAAAAATGGTGAAACAGTACTTTGGAAGAGAGTTATTTTACTTCCCTTTCTAAAGAAGTCAAATAACAATTTTTTTTGACTGAAACTTCTGTCATTGCTGCACTGCAAGGCAGAAAAGGACTTAATCAAAATGACAAAACAAGGCTAGAAAGGTAGTAGAAAATATATAACACAAAGATGTCTTGACTGGGAATACAAGAACACAGTACCCATAAATTCAACCTCACATCCTAAGAAGGAAAATATTATTTGTTGTAAATTTAGTTTTGCAATGTGCTAAACAATGAACTCTACCACAAGAGCGATATGTATCCTAAAACGGGTCTACACAGGCCTATTAGAAAAGCTCTGAGTTTACATAGCTTTGTGTCCTTTGATATAATTTTTAGCTGTTACTTTGATAACTATATGAAACAGTAAGATTAACTCAAAAAAATTGTTAAAACGTAAAAAGCCATCTACCTTTAAAAATTATTTCTTACTAATCTCATTATTCTTGAGTGCTATAAAGTCAGATTTGTGTCATAAATATAGAATTCATGAAAAGATCTATTAAAGAGCAAATCATCCAGATTCTGAAATACTATAAATTATCGTCTGAGACAGATGTGTTTAAAAATCTCATTTCAATTTGTTTAAACTGCACTGCCAGAACATGAATGATTAAATCCGTGAGCAAATAAAATAATGAGAGAATTTTCTTTGGTAAGATAAAAATCACTAGATATGAAATAAAGACTATTACTTCCTTAAATACAAATTTTATACCCTGGTAGTATGTATGTATGAAATTTATATTACAATAAAACCTATATTTTAATGTAGTGCAGTACATGTCAAAATTTATACAAAATTTGATCATAAAATCCTTTCAGGTCATATGTTATTTTTGGTAGTTTTCAGATGTTCTGTGAGACACAAATTAGAAGGAATCAGGAGTCTGTCATCACTATTAAGTAAGTCTCTTCCTGAATACAAAGAAGAAAAAGTTTTGTTCTGTTTTACACAACAGCAAACAGCTTTTGGAAGTCTGCCAATTTCCAAATTGATTATAATTGAGTATTTTAAATGCTAGAAAGCATGGTCTCATTAAAGGTTGTGCTTGTGTGAGTGCATAAAGCCAGAGCCAGATTTCAGTTTTGCTACATTGCTTAGGAAATAGCAATATTTAAGTGTGATTGTGCACCACCAGCAGTTTTTCAGTTCACATAGTTCAATATGGACCTAATCCTGACATAATTACTCCAGAAAAAATATTCACTGAAGTCATAAAGTGGGAGAATTTTGTGGTAGATTGTGACACAAAGAGAGAATCTGGGAAGAGAGAATGGGAAGTTATTGCAGGCACTGAAAGGCAGTTAGAACAATGAACTCCCTGAACTCCAAGGATAGAGATGAGATTAAATTTTGATATTCAATACCATGCCAGGTTGTGAAGTTAGGTCATTAACTATTAATCCTCAGAAATGAGTACTGACCTTAATACTAATTCATGTGGGTTCACTATTCTGTTAATGAACATAACTGTACCAATCTCCTTGGCTACTTGATGTGTACAAGAATAATAATAATATTCCAAAATATGATATAGTTATTCAAATTCAATACTGTCTCTGTCATTTTCACAATGAACTTATTTTAAAGTCTGCATTTCATTGTAAGCATAAATATAAAGCTGAACAAGTTGAAAATACATTTCTAGTAGTGTTATTCTGCTAAACACACGGACAATGATGATGACATTAACTAGGTAAAAGATGCCATAGTAAACTTTGAAGAAACGTTCCTCTTTCTACCCATTTAATCCTCTGAAATTCAGAGAATATAAGATTTTATGTGATTTTCCTAGAAAAAAAGAATAGATACCTCGACTTTCCAAAGTCTAGACTATTCTTCTATCAGCAGAAGGTTCAAATTCAAAGTTTCTCTTGTTACTTTAAGGTCTCAGACTAAAAATGTGAGATATTCTCAGGCTGTTTATTTACAAATATGCAACAATTAAGAAGAAGTAAAATTATTCCAGAGCTCTGCTGTAGCTATGACAACCACCTTCCACTGTACTTCATTTAGATAAATAAATCTGACAGCTAATAAGAATGAGTTTTATCATATTTTATTCATGATGTAATTTCTTGAATGCTATTTTCTTGGGAAAATGCATTAAAAAATGTATTATTTCTCCATTAAGAGAAAGGATTTCTACCAGAAATAGTGTTTCTCTAACTTAATGTTCAATTTCAGTTCCTACACATGAAGTTTAAAATGCATTGTGTCTTTGTTCTTTATTTTAGTCACTTGGAGAAAATGGACTTCGGCAAAAGTCTTAGTTCTAGAGAAACTATATTTCAAAAGGATTTCACTAACTTGCCTTTGATATCCCTATCTCCTCTACCTTCTGATATATCTTTTGCATACATATTTTATAGTTGGGGTTCAGAGACGTAAAAAACAGAGCAATTTATAAATTTATAAATTTAAAAATATTCTGTGACATCAGGTCTCTGTTAGTGCTGTTCAGTGCCATTTTTTCTTTTTATTTCAGCATTACCATCATCCCACTTATACACGTCGATAATCCTTTTCCTTTTGATGATACTGATTCCTCTCTGATGCCACAGTGAAATTAATCCCTGAAGGACATTTACCCAGCAGAAAATTCTCTCACAAAACAAAAGGATGGCATATGTCAGTTTCAGACAAGACCTAAGTTTAGATCCCTAACTGGAGTCAATGGAAACAATTCCCCATAAATACTTTCAGAATAAGAACATAGTTCAATACTCTTAATCACCTGAAAGTCTCTGAAATTGCAAACTTTTTCCTTTAAAAATTCATGCACTAAATGTGAAAATACTTTTGAAATTCAAGACTGCGAACCACATTGAAATCAGAAGACAACCTTCCCATTGACTATAACATACGTTAAAACTGTCATTTGATAATTTTTTCCTATTTTTAAAAATACTGGCTTATTATCTCAGAATCTATGACACAGGTAGAAAAAATATTTATACAATACTGGCGTACAAAAATCCTCTTGTTCTCAGACAGAAAAATAATTAGATATTTTAATATGTCCCCAAACATGCATTAAAGAGCAGTGAATGTGTATTATTGTTTTTAAATGTATCATTACAAAGCACACTAAAATGAATACCTATAATAGAACTTTGCAAATCTTCTTGAGAAGGTCAGAAAAAAATTTAAAGAATATTACTTTGAAGTGAAATGAAGTTCTGAAACTCTCAGTGCCGCACACCAGTAACTCAATTAGGCTTTGAAATAGAATGCATGGTAAATTTATGACTTACAGTGCCTTAATTATTTGGAGTTTTGTATCAAGAGTCTATGTGGGCAAATCATAAAACACAATGTTTAAAACTAAAAATCACTTTAATATTTCTTCTCTGCCATCTCCAAGAAAGGCACTATTATCTCCAAATACTTTACTAAAAATAAATATATGAGTTTTTCCGTCATGTTCCATTGCTTTGAAGCAGGATTGAGTGTCATCTGTTCTTGATCTGACGGCTTTTAGAAGTATGAAACAATGTAAAGGATTAAGAAATCATTCCAGTTTGTATTATATCTTCATTGTCATGGCTAGTTTCTGGGTACAATCCAGCTGCTCCCTCAGTTGCTCATCTCAGATAGAGAAAAAAAGATTAAAATGGACTGAGATAAAGGCAGTTTAGTAAAGAAAAACAAAAGGCCGAATGTGCAAGCACATGACATTAAACAAAACGATTTGCTTTCTACTTCCCATCAGTAGTCATTTTCCAACAATCTCTTGGTAAGAAGGACCCCAGTGTGCTTAGTGATCTCTTCCTAAGACAAAAGCCTTAATAACAAATGCCCCCTCTTGTCTCCTCTTTTCTCTGAGCTTTTATCCCTGAGCACAATGCTTCATGGTATGCAATATCTCGAGTCAGCTGCCCTGGCTCCCTTCCCTCCCAGCCTTTTGCCCACTCCCAGACTCCTGGCTTTTGGGGTTATGGGAATGCTGGGGAGACAGTGCTGATGCTGTGGGAGCAGCTCTCAGCAGTGACCAAAACACTGTTGGTGTTACCAACACCATTCCAGCTACCAATGCAAAGCACAGCACATGCTAGAGCTGCTATGGGGAAGTTACCTCCATCCCAGCCAGACTCTGTGCAACCTCCACCTCTAATAGAGGTTCTCTGAGGCTTCTTCAGTGTAATCTTAGGAAGACATAACTAAAATTTTCTTACCCATTTGCTTTTTATATTGTAAATTAAATAAATATTAAATAACACAGCAAACTTTGCAAAAGCACCCTTAGTGCTAAATCCTTTCTTATTTACCTGTGCTGGTTTTGTGTGAGATGATAGTTATATTCACAGTAGCTGTTAGAGGGCTGTGTTATGAATTTGTGATGAAAACAGAGTTGGAATACAGGGACAAATTCATTATTGCTGATATTACACAGTCTCAAGGCCTAATTAGATATATATAATTTTTTTAAAAATACCAAATTTCACGTAGCAGACATCTGAAATATTCTCATATGATTCCCAGTTCTTTTTTTAGGAAAAAGCAGATACATGTGATGGTTGCACTTATAGTCTTTAACATTCAACTAGAGTAAATCTGGTAAAGATTTCACATTCTTTAGACCACCAGAAAATCATTGTTTAATATAATGGTATATTTATCCCTCAAATTAGCTGGTCTTGTACTAGAAAAAACATTTCTTCCAATCTCCTAATTGCTGAAATCTTGTCATGTGTGTGAATAGTACAAAACACTGAAAAGGAAACCCAAGTTTCCATAGCAATTGTTCAGTGCCACAAAAGACTAAACCGGTCAGAATTTTTTTTCAGGTAAATTGAATGTATTATTCAGTCATTAAGTTTTCCTCATTTAGGGATCTCTGTGTGAAACAATTTTTTCTTTGTAATGCAGCTCTTCTTCCAAGAAATACTGAGTTGTTTCATTTCGATATTTCAGTCCACAGCAATTCAGAACACACTTCATCTCCATTTTCTCTTAGATACAGAGTTCTTATTTTGAAAGTGATGATCTTATTTTAGTTTTGTTTCTCTGAAATTTAATATCTTCCCTGTATAAACATATATAAAAGCAGGAATGCAGATGCCTAAATGTGTTGTCAAAATGTATAAATATTAATTGAAAATAAACATGAACACTTAATTACAAACATGTTTCACTAGGCTGCTAATTTGTAACACTGGGTTTGAATTTATTTGTTTAAATCTAGACATTTTTAACTATTCTGAAACCTACTTGAATGATCTAGTTATACAATAGCTGAAATAGTTGACATATTTGAGCAGAGTTCTCAGTTGCAGAACTGCAGTAAAGAGTATTTTGTGAGAGCATTTAAACTTTTGTTTTGAATCCTTTTTATCCACATTGTAACTAATATTTTAAGTTTGCTAGGAGGGTGTGTTTAGAGAGAGATATGAAATATCCTTTGCAGTTATTTTCAATGAACATGATACCCCGAGCAGTGGACTGATGATGCTGCTCTTTAATTTTTGAATGCAAAAAAATAACAAAGAATAGTATGCTGTTCATTATGATTTGGAAACATCTCTAAACATGAGGTCTGCATTACTAATATCACATTGATATTATGGTCAATACCATTTGTCTAACTTCTAAATAGATCAGATAATAAATATGCATCTATAAAATCTCTTGGAAGTACGTACATAGTGCTGAGGTAAGATGTCTACTGCCATCCCTAATGCCCCTTTTCTGAGTCTGCCTAATCAATGGAAGTGAAATATTCTTAACCAAACTGTTGAAACATTAATTAATGTCCATGCTATATACTTATCAGATATTGGGCACTGAGGTATGTTTAATTTATTATTCTTTCACACCTAATTAAAGTCACAACTTAGTATATGCAACAGGATGTTTCCTGGTGGTGGAGTTAATTTTAATACAAGAAAGGGAATAGTCAGTGACATAATCTGGGATGTGATGTATTTGCAAATCCTGAGCACATTCTAAGGGAGATTGTCATAAATGCTCATTTACAATAATCTGTCTTTGTCACCGATTTGTTCATGCTCAAAACAATGGGGTTTTGTGACCAAAATAGGTATGTTTCAAGCAAATGTATGAAAGTACAATCTGATATCGTGCTACCTGGAAAGAGATTCTTCCTTGTTGTGAGAAGTAAACCTCAGTTACTAAGTCAGTAATTTGCAGTGTTTTTTTTTTTTTTTTAATAAGTTCGTACATGCTATGGTTAGTTTTCAAGAAAAGTTTTCTGAGAAAATGATTCTCTGTCATCCAATTACGTCTCAGTGATATTTTCCTTAATTTTCTAGGAGAATTTTGGTTAAATGCATCACAATAACATTAATAATATGAAACTTAATTGCACACCAAAGTCCCCAAAATACCCAAATAAGCAAAATTTCTGAGCAAATGATGAAGATATTTCATGGAGATGCCATTGTTATTTCCAGACCAGAAAATGGAGATCTCAGTTATATGGAAGGGTTTACTACACCCCATAAATGTATTCCTATGTCAGAATCCACTTAAACACGTTATATGTAGAGGGAAACAGTTATGAATGTGAAATGTATAATTACAATTTGAGCCTTATGGAATTGAAATTAGGCAGTATGCAAAAGCCATCTGGCACTGAGACTACATATACTTGCTGTTGCTGTCTTGAAAATGCTCACTGTCAAGAAAAACTTGCCAGTTTAACACCAGGGACACATCTGGGTGGACGTAGGCCTAGTGAGAACTAGTCCTATTGGACAGCTGGGAGATTATTCATAAAGAACAGTTTGTCAGAAGGCAATAGAGATAAAATAAAAAGGAAAAAAAGGCCACTTTGTTCTGCTCTTTGTTGAATACTGAATTCAATGCATGCAAGAACTCCAAATTTGGCCTATGAACTATAAAAGAGAGGGTTATCAAAAAAGATGAGCTGTCCTCAGGTCTAATAGAAAAATTATGAGGAAGCAGGGACCAGTACTTCAGCTTCTCTTTATCTCCCCCCAAAGTACATCCCCGGATTTTCTCGCAGGAAAGAACTGCTGGAGTTTCTGCTGAAGCATGAGGAAAAAGGTGACATTACCAGAGAGGTCTCAAGGAATATTCAAATTTTATTGATTCATATTTTCAAATATACTAAGACTTGGAAACTTTACAAATGCCTCAGAAAAATGTCTTCAAGTCAGATTGTGAATATCTGAAGTTGAGAAGCATTCTCAGAAGCATTCTGATATTGGCTTAGGGCAGGAATTTTATGAATATTCTTCTAAGATTTCTAGCCCATAGTCTAGCAATAATATTAACTGCTGCCTGGGAAATAGTACTGAAGAGATATGGGCAGTCTGAAAAGAGATAAAATGTGAATGCATGCAAGAAAGAAAAAATAGTTTACAAATAGTGACCTAAAAGCCAATGCAGAGACAAATAAAATTCCTTAGAGCTGTGTAAAACTTGTCAGGACTTTTTTTTCTAAGGAGCAGCTGTTTCTTAGAAAATATGATGTATGAATTCCAAACAAAGGATCAGCTGTCAAAGCTTACTGAAGTCCCACTAGGATATGGATCATTCCATGAACTAAGAAGGATTACTGTTAGGAGAAAGGTCAGCCCCTAAAGGACTATCTGTACAAGACTGTGTTAACACAGTAAAGCTTCTGCAGTTCAGTGACTGCTCACAGAATCAAGTATTTCTGTAAGGTCTTAGTTTGTGAAATGCCTGGAAGTTTAAGATCTGGCAATATATATGCAGCTCAATTAATTAATGCATTTTTTCATAACTCTAGTGATTGATCATTTGTGTTGTTCTATTGTGGCATGTTTGAAAGTGAATGGAGGCCCAATGTCTTTTGCTCAATAAAAATCTCTGCTGATATATGTGAGCTATTGCTGAGCACATATTTACTTTCATAGTCAGTGCCTTGCTAGTGTATTACTTAGATTGTAAATTGCTCTAAGATATCTTCAGTATGAAAGATGCTGTATAAATCCAAACTGCAATCTGCTTCTGCTCAAATGAACATAAATATTAAGTCTGTGTATGGTAACTCATATACTATAAAATTATATTGATCCTGTTTATATTTGGGTTAACTTACTTCTGGCATTATTCTGAGAAGAAATGTCCCTGAAGTTGTTTCATAAAACTGCCATACAGTGTCAAAAATAACTAGCTCAGACACTGACTGGATGTTTCATCTTCTTTTCAACATAAGTGATACTTGGAAGGAAACTCTGAGGAAGTAGGAGAACGACGATACCTGCTCTCTGAAACAGCTAGCTCTGCTGGCTTTACAAACTAGCAAACACAGATTTGGAGTTTTCAGAGTAGAAGATGATTATAGCTTTCACATATTTTCTTAAATTCACTTGACATTAAAAGCAAGAATCTATTTGTACAGAAGCTTTTAGAACTTATTGATTTAAACACAGTTTATTAATGATTGCAAGAAACTTGGTAGCCACTGATGATAGTTCTAGGGAATAATGTGCTTAGGAAAGAGGTATCAGAGCTGGGGTCAAATCTGCATTGTTTATGTGTTTCATTCTGACTATTTGGGCAGTAGGAATTGCATTTTTCCACTTAGCATGTTACCAAGTAACCTGATTTGATTTTAGAATTGCTTTTTCTAAACAGATTTTCATTCAGAGGCAGGAAGAGTGTCAAAGAATAGCTGTTGACAATTTTCATAAAACCAGACTAATCAGTTGGGTTTTTTTTTCCTTTTGCTAGGGTGTTTTAATGCTGGGAAAGGTTAAAGTTATTGGTTTTTGCTACATTACAATGTACAAATTACAAATATAACAGCTCTTGTAGTCTAACAGATCCTCACTTTTGAAGATCTTAAGCAAAACTTAATGAAATAAGTGTGGGATTCTCCTGCTTATTAGATATGTATATGCTTTTCAGAGGTTTCTAAAATCTTTCAGGACAACTCTAAATTTAAGTGTTGAAAACTAAGTGAAATGCAGCACCTACAAACACAAAAGAAAAGTAGAAAGGACAACAAAGAAATATCTTGGCTTAGTCTCATCCAAAATTTTTGCCTCTGGAAATCCTGGAGACACACAAATATTGCTTTTATTAATTATATTCTGTTTGCACAATTGGCCTGCATTATCTACCAAAATGTTTATATGCATGTTCAGAGTCCAGCTCAGTTCTGAAGAAACCAAATTGACTTTTAGATTACAGGAGGAGTGATAGCTAGGGAGACAGTAATGGCTAGGAATATTTTGCTCCTCTGTTCAGCTCTTATGAGCAGAGTGAACTCCAACAGTAATGTATTGTCTGTCATGGTTTAGGAACAGCACTTGCCAGTTTAGTGTTCCCACTAAATTGAAAATAATTAAGCACTCCCCTCCCCCCCACCTCTTGTGGAAAGCAAAAGGTAGAGATTATGGATTGAGATGAGAAAAGTTTACTGGAAACAGCAATGAGATAAGAAAACAAACACTAACAATAACACTACTAATAATAAAAATGTTCGAAGAGAGCGTGATTTACACGCAAAAAAGTTCACCAAGCCCAGGACAATAAAAAACAAATGCAGGTAGACCCTCTGCACACCACCCTTTCCCCTGACAGGAAATCATGCCCAGCTTCTTCTCAGAACCCAGAGTCTCTTACTTGCATTCCCCCAGCGATGATGTGAGGTGGGATAAAATAACAACCTAGGCACTCCCACTTAGCTCCAGGCTTCACTTCTCATGGCTATGGTGAAAAATGTGACTCTGTCCTTGCTGAAACAAGGACATTGTCTTAACCCACCTTACCCATCCATAGCGCTCATGCTTTTTAAGCCACAATGTCTCATGTATCCTTCTCTGGCTTCCTGCCCTGTTCTGAAACCAGTGCACTGGTACAGCTCTTTCCCAACATCTAAGCTGGTGCCAGTGCCAGCAGAGAAGCTGCTTAGGGCACCAAGGAAAACACAGACTGTGTCAAAATGTAGCTAAGAGCATAGACACATCAACAGCTTCCTTGCTTGTAAAATTTAAAAGCATAATGTCTAATCTGTAAATGCTAGAAGAGAGATGCATTGGATGTTGAAATTTAAGGCCATCTCTTTGGAAAGCTGTGAGTGCAAATGTTCTTTATTTGAAGACTTTTATTAAAGCTGGGGCATAAAGCCTTGCATCAAATCATGTGCCACTCAGCACAACATCCTATTTCTCTCCCCTCTCAGTTTAGATAGACTCCCTTAGAAGTCTGGTTAGCAATGGTGATCAAGTCGTGCATGGGAACCTGAGGATGTCATGATGGAATACAAATCATTCAGGAGAATTAACATCTCTGTGTTCATTCCTGCTAAAGGACAGTTTTGACTTGTTTGAAAACAGGCAAGGTCAAAGGAGTAGTCATCTCTCTTGAACTACTTTTTTGGGGAACTCAAACATGAATTCAGATCCTTTTATCAAACCAGGAAAGATGCAGTTAACATAACAATTAAGTACTGGTGAGAACACCTTTATAAACCTAAGGGTTACAACAGCTGCATGAAGAAAGAGATAGAAGGGAATTAAGCATAAAAAGCTCTCTCTGTCACGGTATTGAGGACATGGATGCTCTTAGGCTCTGTCAGTGAGAAGTGAAGGAGCTGTGGTCATTCCAGCTCTCTTTTCTAGTATTTCCATTGTGTTTTTCCATTCTTTTCATCTCCTAGAAGAGGGAGGAAAGGGAGGCAACAGGTCTGTAGAAGTGGGCAAGACTTACTTTCCTGTTTTATCTGAACATTTTTTCACATGCCACCAAAGGAGAATGAACATTTGGTAGGGACTGCTTGAGGAACACATGGAGTGGGATAGAAACAAAACAAAGTCAGTACATGGAGTGAAAGATACTGTGCTCTACTACAGATTCAAGGATTAGGAAATTAGCTACCAATGAAGAAACTAGCTGATTGAGACTTGCTGAACATCACTTCATGAGAACATATGAGGAGAAAGCCAAGCATGAAAGCAGGAAAAGTTCTGAAAATTATTTGGTTTGGGCTTGTATTTTTGTTTTGGCTTCGATCATTTTAATTTTAGGGTTTTGGGTTTGTTTTTGTTGTTGTTCTTGTTTGTTTTTTTTTGTGGTTTTGTTTTGTTTTTTGGTTTTGTTTTGGTTTTAACAGAGATGCTAAGACCTATTGATATTTGTATGATTTGGAAGCACCACACTGAGATTTCCTAGGTCCTAATTAAACTTAAGATGCAGACAAATTCGGGAACTGAAACTAGTTTCAGAGGAAGCCAGTCTCTCCAAAGCTACTGCAAGACAATACTTATGCCATTTTGAGTTACACATAAACCTCCTACAACAGAAAGACAAGATCCCACTGACAGATGCGTGCACCAGGTAGAAATTGTCATGAACCAGGAATGATTTTTGGTAGTTAGTAGATGATTTGAAGTGATGCATTAATAATAGTTTATCTACTGTATCTACTTCAGCCTGATCATATTTGTTAGATCTTGGCTATGTGTCCAAGCTAACAGCCAAGCATATCATAACTAGTTTGATAAGATATAGGGAGAGAATGAATTATTAAACAATGACAGTGGCATACACTGCTTTTCTAGAATGTAGGTGACACAATAGGTATATTCACTCCTCACTTCTGTCCTAAATTGTCATAAGTTTAATGAAAAAATTACAGTGAATTACATCAGGAAATACTACCAGTATGTAGCCTGATCACAGAGTGATATATGGCACAAGAGTGTTAAGTCTATAATTTGTGGTTTATATCTGAAGCATTAGTCCCTTGATGATAGCTTTTTATAAAATAACTTAGAATTTGGTGACTCATTTATCCTCATCCTCTCTAGTTTTTCCATATATAGTGGACATACCAATAGAAATATTCATACCACTTATATAAAATTAGATGAGTGACTTTTCATGTACATTTTTAGTTTTCTCCTTTTGGAACTTTGCTCAGATAATTGGCTTTAACAATATGTTATGGTGTTATATTTTTATCAATTGTTGTTTGAAAAAGCAGCCATTTCACCTAGGCAGTCCTATTTATTGACTGTGGTAACTGAAAACCCCCAACAACTGGTAAAAATTTCAGATTTTATTTCATTTGATTAAATTAAAGTTCATCAGAACACTGAAGGTACAAAGAAAAGAGGTGTACTGCTATAGAACAAATTGCTGCTGTAATAGGTTAATTTTATCTTCTCCTAATCAGATATTTGCTCAAGATTTGTCTCATTTGTCACGCACCAGAACAAAGACAGTGTTAATTCAATACTAAAAACCATTTAGTCTTTGGGGGAATATTTTAATAGACCCCCAAAGATACCACTTGGCTTCTGATGTATAATACACACTAAGTAATTATGACTCCAAAAATTGCTGGTGTTGGAAACTGGAATGCCTTCATGTCCCTTGATGGACATGACTTGTTAAAGACACAAATATCTTGTCCCCAGTTAACACTGAGCTGATGTAAATGCATTTACATTTATATGTAAATACATTTAGGCACATTAAGAATTAAGAGCAGTTGGCTAGAAATATTACATCAATCATACTGTGGTCAAATCCTTCCCTGATATACACGCATCACTCTTATGCAGAGGATTCACTGTGTGCAATCATGGTGCTATTTCATCCTTTGCTAACAAGTGAATAAAATGTTCAAGCTTGTAACTGTTGTCAAGAATGATGAATTTATAAGCACTAAATGTTATAATGCCCTTATTGCAATTTTGTAGGTGCATGCATCAATACTAGTCACAAGATTGGCCTCTAAAACCAGCATGAGTGGATTGAGATTCCTCTGTTGTCTTACTTGTCTTATTTCAAAGTATGTTGGTAAAATTAAGATTCAGGATTTAAGGAAATCAGTAATAACTGTTAACAGCAGACAGCACTGATCAGCTTTGTACACATTTCTTCCTGGGCTTTAATACACTGCCAATTTCTTTCCCTCCAGTCGTGCATGGGGATGGGGAATGCTGGTTACAGTCAGTTCATCAAACACTCTCTACTGCTCCTTCCTCCTCAGGGGAAGGACTTCTCTCACTTTTGCTCTGCGCCAGTGTAAGATCCCTCCCACAGGCGACAGTTCTCCACGAACTTCTCCAGGGTGAATCCTTTCCATGGGCTGCAGTTCTTTGTGCACTGGTTCAGCACATGTCCCCTGTGGAGACACAGGTTCTGTCAGGAGCCTGGATTCAGTTTAGGCTCACCTCTCTATGGGCCCGCAATTCCTGTCAGGAACCTGTTCCAGGATGAGCTTCCCACGGGGTCACAGCCTTCTTTGGGCATCCACCTGCTCTGGCTTGGGGTCCTCCATGGGCTGCAGGTTGATCTCTGCTCCACTCTGGAACTCCATGGGCTGCAGAGGCACAGCTACCTCACCATGGTCCACTCCACGGGCTGCAGGGGAATCTCAGCTCCAGTGCCTGGAGCACCTCCTGCCCCTCTTTCTGCACTGACCTTGGTGTCTGCAGAGTTTTTCTCTCACATACTCTCATCCTCTCTCCTGCTTGCAGTTGCTCTTATGCAGCAAATTTTTTTCCTACTTAAATACGTTATCCCAGAGGTGCTACCACTGTCACTGAGAGCTCAGCCTTGGCCAGTGGTGGATCCATCTGGGAGCTGGCTGGCATCAGCTTTATTGCACGTAGGGGAGGCTTCTGGACACTGTTTACAGAAGCAACACCTATAACCTTCCCCCACTACCTGAGTCTTGCCTCACAAACATAATACATTAACAAACTGCTCTTTAGGCCCAGTGAGGCTGAGGAAGGCTACTCCACAACTTTCAAACTTTATCAATGAAAAGAAAGTAGGCTGTGGCAGAAGAACATATAAAAGTAGCCCCAACATGATATCAAGAACAGGGAAGGAGAAATTCCCACCCAAGCATGATTTTCTGCCAGTGAAAGCCTCAATATGCTGGTGAAACCTGGAAACTGACCTCTTCCCTCCCATTCTGCTAAATGAAGACTGAAACTACCAGATATAGGACCCTGGGAATAGAAAGGATCTAGCAGTACATCCAAGGCATAGAAACTTGGAAGCCTTTTTGTAACATTTTAAACTATTTTATGAATGAGTTATCTAGATCTTATTTCAATAATTTAGACTATTCTACTTCTAAGATACTAACTGGAGTAAGAAACTTTTGGCTCCATCTATATGGTGTGTTACCTTTTTCCCACTATTAGATTTTGAGGGCAAAAACTACTGTCAGCCTCAAAGGGTTTCTTTTCCAAAGGCTGGAAATCCTAGAGATCTTTAGTATAGGTTGAAACGGGAATAGTGTTTAAGAAGCATGAAAAGAGATTTCCTTACACACTTGTAGGTTTGAGTTCTCCAAATTGTGCAGTGTGCAGAAAGGGATGTGGGCTAGATCATCTGATGGAAATTTAGAAAGAATTCTTTCTTTAGGAATAGTGTTTCCATACCAGTGAGAACATGGTTTTTATTCTTCCAGTGCATAATGTCTCCATTCTTTGAATATTATCCCTGTAGGCAGTCATGTAATATAGATATAGAAGGAAGCTCAGGAATAATTTCACAAAACACTCCCATAAATAGATTGAAGACTCTCAGTACAGAAATCTAAGATGGTTCAGTGTAAACAGAAGACAGCAGAAACACAAAGCAGTCTGAGCACGTGTCCTGTTTATTACCAGTGTAAAATGGGTGTCCTATGCAATTGTGTTTGTTGAGTTGCCTGGGTGTTCAAACTGTATTTCTATCATAAAGAGTGGATTCATCTAAAAAGAGGTTATTTTGGCATTCTTAAAAACCTCAGTCTTGTTTATAGTGAAATCAGAATACATACTTCAAAGAAAGAGATATGTTTTCCTTTTCAGTATAGACATGACAATATAATCCCCTGAGTGGCTTTAAGTCACTGCTTTTTCTGGGTTTAGCATGAGAACTGCATAGGAAGAACAGTTACCTTCTGTCAAAATGCTGTGGGAGGCAAGTTCTTATCAATGTTTGTCATGTCTATATCTACTAAACTAAAAGTTTCTTGCATCTTCTACATAAAGTCAAGAACTTACTGTGAATATAACTGAAATCTTGGTATTAAAAAATAAGTTCTATATAGATCCCCTCCCCTACACAATTCTACTAATAAAATAAAAAATATAATTTGTACCCTTCTTGGTTTCTACTCTTTCCTTGATCTTACTCTTTCACAACTTCTTTTGAGGTGGGTAGTTTCAGGCTAAGTTGGGTTTTAAGGCTCATTTTAGTTCAAGATGATTGCATACTGCAACAAGTTATAAGCCTCTGGAATTCTTTTGGGAAAATATAACATTTAGAATCCATAGGCTGGTTTCTTGATTTTTCTGCAACTCTATATTCATATGAATTTACTATATATGGTGCTTTTTTATTATGTCACATACTTCTTCATTGTTCTCCTTTGTACCCCTAAAACTAATTCTGTCTTGCTCCTGGTTTGTATTTCTTTTAACTGACAAGTGGTGAGACGTGCATTGCCATGGGGTCTCTAGTGACAAAATTCTGCCCTACCTCTTATCATCCATGCATGCATTGCTCTCTGTTGTGTTCTCTGTCATCACTTCACAAGACACCTGCTGTTTCCCTGGTATTGCATTATACTGTATTGCTTTACATTATTGAACTAGAGACATAAATCTGTCCTTCTGCCTAGGGAAATTGTGCATTACAGATATCCATATCAAACTACACTGGTGAAAGGCAAAAATGAACACTAGAAATACAAAATAAACTTTGCCATGCAGTCAAACACAAGCCTTAGTTAGAGAATCACACAATCACAGATATGGGTTGTGATCCCAAGGCCTTCTCCTCAAGGCTGCTCTCAATCAATTACACTCAGCCTGTGTTTGTGCTTTAGTTTGTCCTGATCCATGTGCAGGACCTTTCACTCAGCGTTGTTGAATCTCCTGGGGGTTGCATGAGTGTTGCAGGGATGAGCCCACCTCCCAAGCCTGACAAGGTCCCTCTCTGAATGGCATCCTTTCTTCCCAGTGTGTCAACTGCACCACACAGCTTGGTGTCATCAGCAAACTTGCTGAGGCCGCACTCAATCCCACTGCCCATGTCATCCATCCCAAATTTAATCCTTCCAGGGAGAAGCACCTTTCATTGCAGCACACCAGTCACCATGTCCCTGTGATGCCAATAAGACCATAGCCCTGCAAATGAACATGTCTCCAACTCCTTTTGCTTATTCCCCATTATACATACATTATTATAGAGACATTTTAGTCAGTGTTCCCATGAAGCCAACTTACTGGCTGAAGTGGCTGGAGTTCCTTTGTGCTGCTCTCCTACTGACCTGCAATCCCTCTTATCTCTCTGGGCATCACTTTCTGGCACTGGCATCAAACTGGTAGGAGTGGGATGGATTGAGGTTCCCCTCTCCAGAAGCTTGCAGATAAAATGGCCAAAACAAAGCTGCAGGCAGGCAATGAAAGGTTCTTAAAAAGCTAGTTAGCTCCAGGCCTTGCAAACTCATACCAAGACTATTGCCTGCTAGCAGCAAAGGCACTACTGCTCTGCAGTCAAATCCTTCTCTGAAAATCTGGCTTTTCCTCACATCTTTACCATTTGGTACTTTAACCTTCCTGGGCATGCTACAGAGCAAGGAACTGAAAATGAGCTCTGAAGTGAAGAAACCTATAGTATCTAAATGATGGATACAAGCTGCCTAGTCCCATCTAAGATTCCCCCTGGCTTTAAAACTGCCTTTCCATATTTGAAAGACTTTTGTAAGGGTTTTTTTGTCATATATTGCAAACTCTGTCTACACGTCTTAGACAATCAGTACATCTGAAATAACATTATGTGTTCGAGCAAATAAATGAAACCATTGGTATTAGGCATTATACTTATCTGGTGTTAGAGAATCAGTGGAGCCTTCCCTTACATAAAAGGACACAGAAGATCTCTGTAGTGAGACTTAGAGGTGCATTGACTACTCTGAGTGAGCCTGAACAACTGCCTCTTGTATATCTGTCTTAATTTAAGTGTCTTTCTTGCATTTGAGATGAATTGCCTCATAAAAGAAATCAGAAAGTATATTTGACTTTGCTTACCAAAATGGTCTAATACAGGAAAACTCATTCCATATGCTGCATTCATCCACCCTACTTTGCTACTTCTAATTCATGTATTCTGTGCACTGCTTTTCTCTTTATTAGGAAAGAAATTATTGTGAAAGAGGTATATGAAAGCTTTTATGAAAGCTTTTTTTTTTTTTGTCAGTTCCATGTGTCAATAGCAGTTCTGTCACTCCCATGCAAACACATCTATGACCCTGTGGTTTCAGTTAGTTTTTACTCTAATAAAGGTGCTTATATTTATAGCTGCTACTAGTGCTATGCAGCTCCTATTTACTACTTTGCCTGTCTCTGAACTGGAAGACTCATACAACCTCTGGAGAACAGAGAAAGAAAGCAGCAACATGCAACAACTGACATACACTTTGATTAAAATTTCAGTAACTTTATTAGGCAAGAGATATCATCAAGTAAATTGATGTTAATGAATAAGTACTAATATGCCTATTCAGTCCTACTACTTAGATAGCAGTACCTCAGTTAGATCTGAACTTTATAAGTGTATTTAGTATTTGGTTACATTTTAACTGTTGCTTCTTAATGTGTGATTGTATTACAACATGATCACTTCAGAACAACAATTTCTCTTAAACATATTCACACAAAAAATAGTCAATCTTCATCTTTTTTTCCTTTCTTCTATTAGCAGTATGTGATCACATGAAGTCACAGATGATTACATATGAAGATCTATGACAGAGCTCATTGGAAGCTCTGTAGTGACATCCATTGATTTCAAAGGATTTTGGATATGATTCTATCTGTACATATTAGCTTACTGACTTATATAACAAAATTGGTTGTCTTGGAAATAATGAGTAGCTCAACTGTTCAGCCTTAGGAATTTTTATTTATCTTCAAAGCCTGGGCATTGTTTCTATCCTCTTTCCTACTAACAATGACCTTTTGCTGACCAAATTTGTTTCATTTATGTCCATGGAAGATACTTTACAGTAATCAAGTGTGCCAGAATTAATTCCATAGACACTTTGATGCTGTTGCTCAGCTCATCCATCAAGTGATTAGTCCACAAAATAAATGGCAAAACACATTCTAGTCAGGAAATATAGTATCTAACCTAATGTCTGGCTGGACAGCCTCTAGCTTTCAAATGCAGTCACTCACTATCTGGATAAAATACTTGGTATCAGCTCTGTGTAGCACATGGACTTTGCTGCTTTCATGATTTATCTTCCTCTTTGGTCTTCTACGCTCAAACCTGGAACAGAGCTTGGTTAAAAATGTCAACAGTAAAGATAATACCCAACAAGAAATTTACTACCACATCACATAAAGAACAGTTTTAATCAACCTCGGAAAGTTACACTGCATCTATACATAGGAACCTCCTAAAAATCATTAGAGATAGCAAAATGATAGAGATTGACATCTAAATTTTAATTTGGTCCTTATGGACCCAGAACTATGTTTGTAATAGTTTACATTATAAATAATTATTTAACATTTATCATTACTGTAAAGGGATCATAGATTTGGATGCTCCTGCAGGCCAGCTTTATTTAATTATTCTGAAGGAGAGTTGGTTTATTGTACAACTCCATTAAAAAGTGGTGGTGGATCATACATAATTTGCTTCCTTATATGTCTTGTCCTGCATGTTGGCTTTTTACCCGGTGGCAAGGGTCAAATCACACACTGAGGTGAGGTGTTTCTTCTTTTCCATTGTTTGCACAAATAAAGGAGTTAGGTGATAACCCACAAAAAGCTGGCCCCCAGATCATCAAAACTTTACATTATTTATGTACGATAACAAATAAAGACATCAGCATTCATTTACTGCAGATTGCATAACTGTTTCGTTAATTAGTACTAAGAGCTCTATTTGCAAGTTACACCTGTCACCGGTCAATGAGTCCGTGATCATGGTCTTCCAATGCCAGAATTACATTTCCCCCAGTTACTGCACACTTCTGCTGACTTCATTCCTGGTGGCTCTTGTCCAGACAGCCCATTTTTCTTGGGATTATCATCCCTTTTCCTTTAAACAAAAGATCAGTCAAGCATGCAACATTCACAATGCAGTTGCTTAATCATAACTGTCTAGTTGAAGATATTGATTAACAACTTAGAAGAAACCATTGCAAGTTTGGTTCAAATTTTTAGGGGCTAAATTAGATTATTTATATATAATTTATTACAATCTGCAATATAGATTACGGATCCCAGGTGAATTTATCTCAAAACTTCATTTAAAGTTTTAAATGTATAATTTCACTCACAGTGGAGTGTAACTAAATACACTTAGCATTGGTCACATAAGCTCAAGTTGTCTAACCCTCTTTGGAAGGACAAACTTTTATTTCCCTAGCAGATAATATTCACACATTACATTCTCCAGCTCTTCACAGAGGATGTTTGTGAAGGTCTGATAGGTAAAACTAAGCTACGAACTTAAAAAAAATACAAAAAATACCTCTGTCTCTTCCTTTTATCTACATATGGCAGATTATAGTTCATTGCAGTTCAGAATGTTTGTTCACTAAAGATAAACT
Organism: Eopsaltria australis; assembly: GCA_034509425.1. NCBI lineage: Eukaryota > Metazoa > Chordata > Aves > Passeriformes > Petroicidae > Eopsaltria > Eopsaltria australis. The sequence continues at coordinate 2,184,081 of JAVTVJ010000056.1, forward strand.
GATGAGGGACTTATGTCTAATAAATTATGACAGAAAGGACCTATATTTTCCTGAGTTTTCAAAAATAGTGACAGCAGTGAAGAAAAATATTTTCGTGTTAATTTAATGGACTTTTACTGGGATGCATTCTGATCACTACCTTCATGTACTACTGGCCTCTCCTAAAGCAGTGGCAGCTGTCAGTTGAAGCCAAGGTAGAGCTGTAACCACAGAAAGGACCTGGGAAGTCATCTGGCGTTCATAAGAGAAAACAATGGAATTTTAAGAACTGCACTTCCATGCCTGTTATTCTTTATCCTTTTCTACTTCATTCGTTACTCTCTGTTGCTTTTCTGGAGGTGCGAAGATCAGCATCTTCAAAGTAACTGTTGTTTTGTAATTGCATTTGTGTTCATTTGTGTTCCTTCCTGCTGCATTTCTTCTACTCTGATTGTTTTCTTCCTTCTAAGTTCAAAACAATTTCGACCTATCAACCAATTTCAGCCAAGTGGTGGGAAGCTTCAAAGAATGTTTGACCAGTTGAGGCTGGGTAGTCTCTGTGTATGGAGTTCTGGCCTTTACGGTCAGTCTGGTTTATTATAAGTGAACTGTGCAGAAATAAAAAAGTCAGCTGTGTTGGACAGCAGAAATACAGGAATGCAAAAGAGTTAAACCACTGTTTTTCATCAATTCAGCTTCTGCAAATTTTCGAGTACATGTAAAGTTTTCTAGAGCTCAGATAAAGAGAGGTTTTCTGCTTGACAAAACGTAGTGAGATTTCAAAATTCCCACTTTGTGAGGGAGAGCTGAGATCTTTCAAAGTTTTGTGGCATTTTATCACCAAAAGAAACACTAAGACTATGGAACTGAATCAAGGAAAACTATTTCTTATTAATATGTTTCACATTGCACGGCAAAATTCCTGGGCAATTAAAATTTTCAATGTGTTTTACTTTATAAAATTACTATTTTCTCTGTGCCCAACTAAAAATCAGAATTAGAAAAAATATTGAATTATGTTGCAATGTAACTTACCTGGAAGGAGTTTTAGTATCAGAAGTATGAAATATGTCAGATGCTTAAAAGAGATATTTCAGACAGCTTTAGTATAATGCAAATAGATTTTGAACACTTCTTCACAATATTGATGGTAATTTTTCATGGTAATACAGCAGCTATCTTCTTCTACCCCCTTTAGAAAAAGATAATATTGCTGAAAATAAACTGCTGAACCATATGTTAAGGAAAAATATAGTTTCCTGGATGGCTTCAAGCTATTGAGACGGATGACTTTAAAAAAAATCTTATCAACACCTGAGAGCTGTGACATTTACATGTTTTTCTGTTGGAAATCGGTACTGAAGGAATTATACACCCGACATCTATCACATAGAGAATTTTACCTGGTTTCTCACGAATCAAAAATATATCTTTCAACAATTTGTCTGAGAGAAAATCTTTTTATGCAATCTCATATTTTTAAAGGAACATCTGTCTCATTACTTTTTTCTGGATGTATGTGATAAGTAATTTCATTAGTTCAACCTTTGTAGCTAAAGAAGACAAATGGTCTCAGGATAATATTTCTTCAACTAATTTAAATTCTGAAATACTGGAGATTTAGTGGTAGAAAAATCTGATCTGGTCATCTGGTGTGTTAGATATGTCTTTAGGAAGTTAACAACAGGCAATTTTAAATCTTCCAATTGAATGATAATTGAAGCTTTATAAAAATCTGAATACAGCTTACAACATTTCTAACTAGGTATAATTACTTGAGAACTATTAACAAAAATAAAATTAAGTCTATAGCTTTACTTCTATTAGCAGAACAAATACTATGGACAAAAAATCAAGTGAATTGAGATATCAAAAAAAATATCATGCTATGAAGACAGAAGGTGGTTGCCAGTCCCTACTGAAAATTGCATAAAAATTACCTATTTTTTCTTTTGGTTGGAAATAAACCAGTATCCTTCCACATATTCAGTGTATTTTATACGTGCACAATAATATGCAGTGAGTTAATAAAACACAATATGTGAGTGCAGATTTTCCATAATCATCCCCTCACATAATAAATATTATAATTAAAATCATAAAGCATTTGATTTTAAAAAATCAAGTAATGTAGTTCAAGCAGTGCTCTAACAGCATGTAGACTGGACCTAATTTACTGGTTTTTATTTTCTTTAGCAAGTAATAATTCCATTTTTTTCCTTATGCTTCCCTACCATTAGACAATCTAATCAAGTATACTTCAGAGTGTGATGTTAAAAGGGAAAACAACTGAAGATTACAGGGCTGATACAAAGTAGAAGACAATACATCTGATTTCCCCTAAAGCTTAGTTGTCAGTGTAATGTTCTTTCCACACATATTAAGTGTACATGTAGAATTGGAAAAGAAAAACTGTAGGGTCTACTTAATTCCTACCACTGCTTGAGACCAGAAAATAACACTCTTGCAGCATTTTGCAGGAATAGTTAGGAATTTTTCCATCAACTGGAAGGGTTTAGCAATACTTCCATTGTGGCTTGATTGAATGAATACTTACTAAAATGTCCTTAAGTCCTATATAATGTGAGCAGAAAACAACAAGGGATGAGAAAACCATCATAAATATTTATATGTAAGTATCAGCAGCCAGTCCATACTTGGTGGCAGTATCTTGCATGTACAACACACCAGCAGGTCAGCCCTGGTGGAGGATGATCACATGTAAAGCTCTTTGTACAATCAACTTTGTGGCTGATACCTTTCTGTGGGGTCTATAATATTTACAAATTCCCAAGTGAATTACCTCACAGAAATAAAAGTATGTTGTAGCTCAATTCCAGCACCAGTACAGCTTTGGTATTCTTATATTTGTATTTACCCACAGTCACATTTCCACATGGAAAGATGTGCATGGGCTATATTTATTATCAGCTATACCATGCTGTTCTACAATATGCAACTAAAATCGACTACAGGTAATGAAGTCATGACATCTGCCTCCATTTGTTACAACAACCATTTAATTACAGAACTGCAGCAATTTGCTCTGGCTGAAGATTTGTGTGGATTTTTTCAAAGGAGCATATGTGATCATTGTTAAAAGGCCAAGGAGATTCTCTAGAGCTAGAGATTAAATTCATAAGCAAACAGAATGAAAGGAAACCTAGTTGTATAATACATGATAACACAAACTAAAGCAAGACATATTTTGTGAGTTATATATATTAATAATATGAGAAGATTAATATACTTTATCAGATGAGTTATATCTTAATGTTATAAAAAAGACATGACAGATATGCACATGAAGATATATCTATCTGCAGAACATAGCATCTTCTACATATGTCTTCAGTTCTTAATGTAATTTTTTTTTAATGGAAATGATAAATATACATGCACTTTCCTTATCTGGCAGCCTTTTAATTCCCTTTCTGCAAATCAAAACATGGCATATTTAATCAAAACTATTATTTAAATTGCTCTAAATAACCAAATAAACAACAGCATTCACTTAGCATTATCATTGAGAACAAGGAATTGTTTGAGGTGTGTTGAATAATTTCATTTGCATTTTTTATATTATATTGTTCTGTAAGAGAGTCAACACAGTAATGGACTAAAATTTTTCCATGGTAAGCAAGTTAGACTGGCGCAAAGGAATTTTTTTAGGTGAGTTGAATTTCATTTGGTTCTGTAAGAGAGTCAACACAGTAATGGACTAAAATTTTTCCATGGTAAGCAAGTTAGACTGGCGCAAATGAATTTCAGGGATTTGAATTTTAAGATCATAAACAAACTAGGGTCCAAGGCACTCTGCATACCTGCCCACCGCATAATTATATATTATTAAAAAATTGAATATTTTTATATTCTTATTTTGTAGTGGAGCCTGAAGCCACACAGTGAAAATACCTATTGCAATGTGCTCTCTCCAGGAAATGAATGCATATATTTGTGTACAGTTCTATGAGACACAACTGCCCATATTGCACACTCCCACTGTGTTCTTTCCTGGCAAAGCAAGGCTGTGATGAAAGTGCAGCACCAAGCGACCATGAAACTGCAATTTTGGGATGCAAACAAACCATAAGATTGGTGCAAACTCTCCCTAATTTTTGCTAGTATTCATGGTCATGAACAATTCTTCTAGATCTTAAACAATGAAAACTCCTTGCCAGCTTCCCTGCTCTTCCTAAAATTGAACCAAATTATATGCATTTTTTGTCCTGTATTACCTCAACACCTTTTTACATCTTTTTCCTTCCTGGAATATAAAATAGATTTTTAGAAGATTTAGTATGCACATATTGTACTTTTAATGCACTCCTTTATATTCTTCTTTGAAATGCCCATGGATTTTATATAATACACTATTACCTTGCTGTCATTCCTTTCATGTTCAAATTAATGAGGTTTTTTGTACATGCATCCAAATTGTTTGATATTGTCTGATAGAGATGTTTTAAAAAATTTTCATGTCAATACAGATGTAGAAGTCCTCTAATAACAATATTTTCAACTGTGACAATCTTCAATATTACATAGAACCAGTACTGTAATAAAAAAAAAGAAAATGTGTCTTCTAGTTTTTGTAGATCTATTTCAACAAAGAATTAATTTCTCCAGATCTAATAGACTAATTTAGTACTTCAAAGCATTCTACTTAATATATTAGACTCATTTAACACGCACTAGTCTCTTCCTAACAATGATTAATGATAGGGGATGTAAAATTGGATCAAACAGTTTTCTTATTCTTTAATTTCATCTTTTTTCATAGAAAATGCTGCTTAACTACTTAAAGGTTTATACTTACTATCCATTTTTACACTTATAAATCTGTAAAAATAAAGTTTAATTTTTGTATATTGTTAATCTTCTTCCTTTCAAATATGGAATGGAAATTCTGATATTTGCAAAAGAACTGACTGCCTTCCTTATGTTCTCATTAAATACTAAGTATAATAGTTCACTTTTTATCAAAACTGAGTATATTTATTACAATAATAATAACAAATTCATTTTAGGACTAAACAAATTTTTTCTCAAGATAAGCTAAGAAACTTCAGGATAAAAGGGAAATGATGCATAGGAGAGGCAGAAGAATTAAAAGATAAATTTTAGATTCTTTCTTGTACGTGACACTGAATGAGATCAGAAAGATAGGTAGCAAGGGTTGATCATTAGGCAACAAAATTTAGCTGGGTTCCTAAGTCATACCAAGTTATTCTTCACTGTCCTTAAGACAAGTTAAAAGACAAAATCAAGTTAAAACAGGGGGGGGAGAGGAAAAACATGAGGTATAGTCTTGAGGTGCAATGGATATAACAAAGGTCTTGACATTTAGCATGGTCAGACATTTACATTTTGAACGGCATGTCAGTCCATATTTTTAAAGAAGAATGAAAATAACATAATAATGTTAGCTGCAGAAAATGATAAATATTCTTTGTGAAACAGAATTATTTTCTTGAAAAACTTCTGAGGCTTAGTTGTTTTATATCACATTCTTTCTTTCAGTAAAACCTCTTCACAAGAATGCAATCATCCTAATATACAGTTCAGTCTGATCCCTCATTTTAGGGGTGGGGGTACTATGAAAAATTTAATTTCTTTTTCCTCAGTCTACTAAGAAATGTTCATGATTGCATCACTATGACATAATGAATGATTAAAAAAGACTGATTTTGCATAAGTAATAATTAAATGTCCTAATTAATATGTTACCAAGAGACAGACTCTTTGCTAGGGAAGTCAATAATCCTGCTCTGTCTTACAAAATAGTAATTTTGTAAGCGTGTCTGTAAGTCATTTTAAAGTAGCATTTTAAGGAATGAGTTATGACCCTGAATGTGGTAGATAACTCTGGTATAATTTAATGTCAAATATACATTTACCTTCTGATGGGCATCTATGTGCTTCCAAATATTCCAGAGTATATATAGTCGGTGAAGAGTTGATTTTTTTTTTTTCAGGATTTAATAAGTTTTAAAGTTTAAAGGGAAAAGAAAAGGTGAACAATGACTTAAAATAAATAAAAAAATAAAAATAAAAGTAAACTCAAAATAATTTTGGACAAGAGATGGAGAAAAGTGTATTTTGAGAAGAAAAACTGTGTTGAGATTTCAATAATTTAATAAAATGTGCTTTTAAAAATTTTGTGATTTTGCTGTGTTTCTTCCCTGTTTTAACTACATGAAGTGGTAAAAAAAGTCCACATTCCCAAGGACTTTCATATGTGAAATTTGTGTGGTTTTTTCATTTTGCTTATCATACAAAGGAAGTTTTTTCTTTAATTAAGGTCCTTGTCATTCAGTGACAATATGGCTCAATGACATAATGGAACCTCTCACCTTTTTTTTTTGTTTCATTTTGTTTGTTTGTTTCCTCAGAAAGTGTTAAAATAACTTACTGATGAGAATAAATTAATATCACAACATGGGGAACATTACATAATGAGTCAACATCAGATAATGAGTGAATCACACTCATTTTTGCTTTCATAAAAACAGTTCAAACTCAAACACTGCTCCCACAACTGGTACTTATTTTCAATTCATTGTCAATCACAAATTTTAAAAAAATCCCCTCGTTTTCCCTATGTGAATTAGAGCTCTCAAGCCCTCCTTTCCCACAAGAAGAAATGCTTTCAAATAATTTTAAAGAATGAGAAATGATAAGAATTTAATTTTCTAAACTGAGTAAAGCAAGCAATTTTTTGCATAATTCTTTGCATAAATCAGAGTCCTCATAGTGCTGATGGATCCTTAGATGTCTGTGTATATGTTTCAGAAATTTACATTGTGTGGTAAGCCTTTTGGGTATTTCTGCATATTTATGATTTCTAAAATTTTGTATCTTTTTTATAATTTATGGTGTATTATTTTAAATAGCTGTTTGAAGATGTCTATAGCCAAAAAATATTCAAATACAAGTCTTTTTATACCTTAAATGGTTTCCAAAGAGTTTTATTATAGTACGCAATATGATGTCTTGTATATTATTTTGAGAACCGACGAAGAATATTTCTGTGCAGTGAATAATAATATGATTATAAAAAAATTCTAGTTATGTTGAGAACAAGAACTATGTCATTACCCAAAGAAGATATATAAACATTTTTCTCATAAATTTTATGGTTTGTTGTGCAGTATTTTAAATTCTAGTAAAAGTAAGATATAATACTTCCTATAAGATTTCCCAGTGGACAACTGAGACTATTTTTCTTGGCTTCTGAACTTCAAGTCAAGTCCAATGCCAAGAATCTCACTATTTTTTGATCAATCTAGTGATGGAAGCAGAGCTCTAATATGATCAATGTGACTGCATTTAACTCCTTCTAAGTTGAGATTTCTATAAATAAATGTCCATTCAGTTCTGGATCATTCCTCAGTTGTGAAAGGTTGGTTCTTTCACAAGCCAGGTAAGATTTTGTCTATGTGGATTTTTATTTTTTATCTGTTTTCCATTTTTTACCACTTTATATCATATAGAGAATTATGTTTAATATTGTAAAATTATGGCAATGAAAAGGCATATGATAATCTGTTGGAAGCTGCCCTGAATAACATTGCTGGAAGAACCAAAGGAGCTCTATTCATTTTAGATTTGTGAAATTATTTAATTTTTTATGAAAGCTTTCTCAAGCATTATTAATTTCAAAATGAAAAATCATGTAACACTTTTTCTGGCAAAAATGCTACCTTATGTAGTCCTGTTATCTCAACCTCAAATATCATTAAAGTTAACTTTAAATATAATTTCATATGAATTATTTGCAACACATCTTTCATTTTCCCTCATGGCATTTCTGTACCATGATTATGTGATTGTTCCATGATTTGCACTGAGATTTCAGGCAAGCAGTCATTCTAACCCCATAATTTATTGCATTTTGATAACCTGATATGTGAATGAATCAAAGCCAAATCTGATGACCTAAAAGCCAGTATTATTTGCCTGTTCTTCAATGAGGTTATGCACATTAACTCTTGTACTATCTACCAAGTACTAATTCTATAGGAAAGCATATACATTTCACAGACAAGAGTGTCCACAGCAGTCCATCTGTTCTGTGCACAGCAATGAACATTCAAGCACATGTAGGGAATCTATGAAAATGCCTGAGCCATCACTGCCATTACTTGCTCTGTCTGTATGAAAAACCAGCTTAGCTAGAACGTGCACAGTTCAAAAGTGCATTTTCAGAACCAGTAAAGCAGGTACTTAACCACTCTCTCTGCGTAAGCAGCTGTGGGAGGGACTCATTTTACCCGGAGTGAGATGCTGACAATGTAGATCTCTCCACATCAAGCCACCATCACTTCACTTGACAGTAAGTGCAGAGAAAAACAATATTTTTAGAACACAGCCACAGCCTAGCTGGTCTATTTGAGGGAGTTTTGTACTTGTATATGCTGAATCAGACTCTAGAAATGGCTACTTGAGCCTCACGATTACAAAGGGCATTTTACTAATTAATTCAAATATTTGCACTTATTTAGAGAAAAATCCATTTCCCATGTTCTGTATTCCACCTTAAATCCAGACTAAATATTGTTGACTTTTACTCACTAAGATAAAAAATACTATTCTCTATGGAGTACATATGCAGGGATGGAATTTGGTTGCTATAGTAATACTAATTCTTTTCGATTTATCTTCAGGTCTAAAAATATGTATAAAGAAAAAGCATACAAAAACTTCATCTATATTTAGAATGTTTTGCTTGTACAAACATAAATAATACAATTTCTGTGTTTGCCCTGTGAGATTTTTCAGATAGCTTTTCTCACTTTTCAAGTTCTGAAATTTCTGAAATAAAAAAAATTATGAATTTTAAATCAGGAATAAACATTTGAAGAATCTCTTTTAGGAGTCTTTATGGATTGATCTAAACAGATGCTGCTATGGCTATTTTCTAATTATTTTTCTTTTAAATATAGTTTTAAATAGTTTTGATTTAGTGTTCCATGCATCAGCTTGACTTCTCATGTGAAAAGAAAATTCTCTAGCTGTTCATTGCTGTAAACAAAATATACAGCTTTAAACCTGTAAAATGTATTTACACAGTATCTCTGATCATACAAATTTGTATATTATACATTTTAAAGTGAGTAATAGGTACTTCTTTCTGAATAAAAAAAAGGAAACAAATTTCTGGTTTTCTTTTCAGAACACGTCCTGCTTCATGTATATGCCAGTGGATTCCCACAGCAGTTCACCATAGCACTGATTGTCTCCTTTTTCCTCTTTCTGATAAGAAATAAATAGTGTCTGTATTTTACTGCCAGCTAGGCAATGCTATTACTTTATTTTTTCGTTATATAAATATTTTGTATTTATGGTTCAAATTCCACAATCATTGCACATGTTATCATTGTGTATATGTGGGCAGAAAGCCAAAGTAGTAATTTTTAGAATTCTCAAAGTAGTGACACAGCTGACACTAATAATCTTTAGATCAAGCAGGTATAATGGTCCCGAGTGACCTATCAGTAACATCTGTCCTCTAGTCCCTAGGACTGAAAAAACCCAAAAAGTCTTACTGGGATGAATTAACAGAATGACTGCATATGAGAAATGTGAAGTACTCATAATAAGGTCTCAGCTGAAGTTTTGTGGCCAGTTCTTATCATCTCAAAGAAAGATATGGAACAACTGAAGACAGTCAAAAAGATTTTAAAAAATGAAAAACCAGCATTTATAAAACGTGATGTTTGAAGAAAGATTGGAAGAAGGAGTTTAGCCCAGAAATGACAAATAGGTGGAGAAAATAAATTAGTGTTCATTATTAAAATGCAATAACTGTTTTTCATGGGCATGGGATAAATACACTTAAACCATAGATAGATGCAAAGTCTTTAATATACATATAACAGGGTGTTTCTGATAAAAATGTTTAAAAATTAGAATATTTAGCCCAAAGGAAGTTAAAAGATTAAAAATTTCTTGGGACTGGATTTGTTCTGTGTCAAACTTGTTTGAATCAGATTGCTATATTGGTTATTCAACCCAGAGAGGACCATAACTTCAATTGATTTTTCATTTCTAAATTCCTCTCATGTCCTAAAATGTTAGAATTAATGTGGAACTACTCTAAAGTCCTGTCTGATTGTTCATAATAACTTAAACTATGGGAGATAAAATAGTTATAATTTAAAATGTTGTATTTATTTGTTTGAGATAATATGTTCCCATTTTCTAATGGGAAATTATGGCTGATGATAAATGGGTTTTGTTGTTGTTTTGTTTTGCGACAGTTACTCTTTGTGGTATCATTTGTCCTTCAAGGTATGTTTTCTTTACTGTATCCATTTGTTGAAATGATTCAGTAAATAACTTCTACTATCAGTTCTTTGTTGCCTGAGAACAAATTACGAACACAGACCACTGTTTCCCAGTCCTGCCTATTGCTGTCCATGTGTTTATTTCTGCAGCACTTAACAGTTCAGTGGATATGTGTCTGCAGTCTAAAGGCTGTATCTCTTTAAGTCTTAGTAGGAAGCTCACATTCTTCTCTACAGATCAATGTTTAATTGAAACCTCACTGTTGAGCAGAATGATCATCACATATTATGGTTCAAATCAAGGCCACCTTTGAATAATGCATATTGAAACTGAGTTATAATCTTTCAGGAATCTTTTCATGTCTTAAAAAATAGTAATGCATTTTACTTATGGAGAGGGAAAGAAAAAACACAGAAAAATATGAGAGAAATACAAATTTCTTTTACAACCAAACCATACTATTCCAGTAAAGGTTTATTCATTCTTGCCAGAGTATTAAGGTTAACCTCTATTTGCCCCAACTGAAAATACTACAGATCAATCTCAGATTTTTTGGTATGGGATGCAGGTGACTTAGAAAGAATGAAAGCATGCTATTACATTGTTGGCTCAACAGTAAGACGTCTTCTCCTATCTCCCCTAGTTGACAGGTGCTATGCAGCTTCTCAGCTGTAAGGTGCCATCAAGTTCTCCTCCCTACAAGGATTTCAACAGAGCCTAGCCATGTGTTTCTATAGCTCGCTGGATCCTCTGTCCAGCCTGGAGAAGTACGACAGATTCCAGCTGGCTATATTTCCAGGAGTGCCCCTGTCCCTAGGGCACTCTGGCAGTGTCTCAGAGACACTTAGCCAGAGAAACTGCGGCCTGCGGTGTGGTGCTGGAACGGTCCAGTTTAGCTATCAGCTGAAGATGAATAACGAGAGGGCTCTTGGAGTGCCTTTAATTCTGAGTGGCTTTATTGCAGGTTCTTCACACAGAGGAGAGGCAGGGTCCAAGAGGGCGAGGGGCCCTCAGACACAGCCTTAAGACTTCTCTCATACAACCAGTCACCAGGGGGTCTGGGGGAGGATAGGGAAGGTTCAGGGTTACTTGGTCCTATGGGATGGGGAAGGAAAGGGGCCCAGGAGATAACAGGGAATAGAACAAAGGCTCTTGGGGGGAGGGAGGAGATGATGGACACCAGCAGTGGCTACTCTTGTTTGTCCTGGGTTAAACCATGGTCACTCCACTTTCCAGGGGGTTCCTAGCCCCTTTGGACTTTCTCCACCAGTGATCTTTCTCCTTTTCTAAGTCATCTCCCCCTGGGGTCTCCAGGGACACATCCACAGCAGCTACAGGTTTCCACTGTGCTTCACCCTCCATTCCATCCCCCTTAGTGGGTTCTTACAGTGAGTATTTCATCCAGGGAACAGCAACAGTATTTTACCCTATGATTTCTCTATAACTTCTCATTTTCCTCTAATTTTATCCCCACCCACCTTTTCACAATAATGAAAAAGTATTTTCATTCTACACAATTTATTTTTTACCTCTTAAATCTTCTGTGATTTTTACTAAAGAAGTCAGTGGTGACATGACATCTTTGAATTGAAGTATATTCTGAGATCTTAAACTCTCTGGACAGAAAGATTGGACAGAGACAGTCTTCAGTATGACCTTGAATTATATCAGGAACATTTGGACTGTGAATTTTATTTCCCTCTCACACATTTTTCAAGGCACAGATTGATTATTGATGAGAAAAATTATCTCACGGTATATTTACTTTCCTCTGTTTTATAAAGTTTAAAGTCAACTAATCATCACAGTAGTTTGTTCACATTTTTGAAAGACTCTCTGAACTAAAAATGTGGGTTTTAAAGTTCATCTGTCATTTGGGAAATAAGCACCTTTTTTGACTGAAGACTTGAGTGAACAGTTTTACGCTTCAGATGTTAAAACTATGTCAAATATATGGGTCAAGGATTTTATAACAGGAAGAGTAAAATCTCATTAACATCATGTTTTAAAGTTGCCCAGTCAGAAATGTATAACGCAAAAAAACAGATTTTAAATCTCTATTTACCCCATGAATATTTATGTTTACTCAGATATATTTAATTCAACAAAGAAATAGATGTTACTTTAATAGAACAACGACTCACCAGCATTTGATTTTCTTGCAGTACACAAAAATACATTGCAATAGGCAAATGCAATTCATATGCCACATTCCACCATTACTTGGTAACTTAGTGGCCATAACGTTTTAAATATTGTAGTCCCAATACATTGATATACCACCTGCCAGAAAGTGATTAGTTGCCTGATTCTCTGTTTAGTACTTATTCCTTTACAAACAACTTAATCTCTCTGACCTATTATTTAATCCCAGTTGTAGACAGAGATGTAAAATCTATAGAATGAAACTGAAGTCTCTCATATTTCTAAAGCTACTTGGGAAGAATTCTGTGAAAGGAGAAAGCAAAAAGTTCAATAAATGACCTTGCACCATAGGGTAGAGCAAGAAGGAGGACACTTTCTGTTGCTAATGGAAGATAATTCCATTAAGAATTGCGAATAAGAACCTGGTTTGTTTTCTTTTAATGCATTGTACCAGCAAGACATTATTTTTCTAGCAGACTAGCTGATTTCACTCTCAGCTAATGGCTGGGTATTAATCAAGACTTCTTTGTGTTTTCTAATTTTTTAGTGCTTTCTGAAAACCTGTGTTCACTTTTTATTTTTGAAGTATGGTTTGTCAGGTTAGTTTTTCAAATAATTTGATTTTAATGGCAACAAAAATAACAAGAGTTATTATATATGCCTGTATCATAGTATACAAGTGGCATTAACTATATATAAAAAAATATTTCAACCAAATCATGTTGTGTAATTAACAAGAATTTGATGTTGTCACATTGGCACCTTTTGAATAGCTGTTTCTAAAACATTTAGTGAATAGATCTATGAATTGAATTACTGACAGAAAATTTTATGACAGGGATTAATATTAGAGAAAAAGTAAAATATTTGTAATGATAGCTATTGGGGAGGATTTTCAGATTGCTGATCATTAGAAGAAATCCCAGTATGAAGATTAGTCTTGATTCCTGATTGATAAATCCCATTGTTTTTCTGTAAACATCATACCATTCCTACCAAAATTCCGAAATATTACCAAGATGCTTGTGCTACTGCATTATTGAAAACAAAATAACATGCTTCCTAATATTCCAGTTAGATTAGTAACATATTGGAGCTGTGAAACAATAAGAATTGGCTCAATAATGCATATATATGATTCCTAGTTGTTTTATCACTCCTTCAGAAGTGATACAGTATGACTCCTATACCTAGGAAAGCATTTTTTTCCATCTCACTAGCTCTGATGAGCAGAATGGGTATAATACTGAACTATCTCAATTTATTAGCAACATGTTTCTTTTCCAGCTTATATTGGCTACATGAGGGCTTGAGGAATAATAATAGTCTTGTCCTGAGGCCTGTGTGAAGTCTGATCCTGATAGTCAGCTATTTGAACAGTTCCTGTGTGACAACTTCATTGTCATGATTTTGAACTGTGCCTGAAGCACTTACATCCCAATCATGTGAAATAGTCGAGCAGTAGACACTAATAAGAATTACACAGCTGCTAGGATATAGCACTAATATCTTTTTTTATTATTATTATTCATGCTTTGTCACATTTGCCTTGTAAAAATTATCTGGCCAGGCACATAGACATACAGCTTAGAAAAACAAAAGTGTCATCCTCAGAAACTGATACTTTATGTACCAGTTGACTAAGGTGACAACTATGACTCATTGACTATATTCAAATATCATGACGTCTTGTCAAAGAGGATGAAGCATCAATCTGAGCTCACGATGAAATAAGATTATCCAGTGTACTTATCACATCATGTGGCTTGTTTTATCTAGTAACAAAAGCTGGCCAAGAAAAAGGACATTTTTATTTCAGATCCTCATTCAGTCTCTACTCACCTAAACATTTAAATGCCTACTTGAAATATGGCCATCCTAAAAGAGTGGAATGGAGTGTGTCTTCTGTGAAGAAAGGCTAAGATAATTGGGATTGTTCAGCCTGGAAAAGAGAAGGTTTCATGGTTGTCATCTCTTATCTGGAGGGAATCTATGAGAAAGATGGAGATAATTTACAAAAGCATGTAGTGAGAAGGTAAGAGGGAATGGCTACAAACTCAAAGAGCATAGGTTTAGATCCGGTATTGGGAAGATAATCTTTACTGTGAGAGTGGTGGGGCACAGGAACAGACTGCCCAGTTAAGTTGTGGATGCCCCATCCTGGGAAGTGTTCAAGGCCAGGTTGGATGGAGCTCTGAGCAACCTGGTCTAGTGAAAGTTCTTCCTGACCATGGAGGATCTCTAAGATCCCTTTCAACCCAAGCCACTCCATGATTCTAAAATTCTATGATGACTTAAATAAAAGAAAAAAAAACAAGGAAACACACTAATGCCTCTGAAATGTATAACTATGGATAAAATCATGAGTGTTTGTGTCTTGTTTTGCAAAGTAGAAATATGTGGATTTGGCTCTCTATAAATTTCAAGTAATCAGAAGTTGAAATTGATCTTACCATGAGAGAAAAAGTTAGGGTCATAGAAAACGAAATATATCAGAAATTCAACATAAAAGAATGAAATAATTATAGTTACTTATAAAAATGTTTAAATCTTAGCATTGATCTTACCATGAGAGAAAAAGTTAGGGTCATAGAAAACGAAATATATCAGAAATTCAACATAAAAGAATGAAATAATTATAGTTACTTATAAAAATGTTTAAATCTTAGCATTTCCTACCTTTTGAATGCTTGGCTTTTCAAACTAAAAATCCTTTTCACATTGTGAAGCAATGATGTCTTGGTTTTGATTGATGATGTATTTTTTGCATGACAATGAACAAAAAGTTCAGTAGAGAATTATTCCTCCTCAAGAAAGTGAAGCTTTTGCAAATAAATATTAATGAATTTTTATTCTAAGTGCTGTTTGTTTCATTTCATTATCATAATGAAGAACAATAGTGTAGGGTTATTTTTTAAGGTGACCTTGCAATATAATTTATAAAATTATTACAGCAAAATAGTTCTCTCTGTCATATAGAATATTAATTTCTCAAAATAATTAAGATGAGAAATTATTGGAATCAGTTTGTGTGCTTTAAGTATGCCACTCATAGAAAAAAAGTTAAATGTGAAATAAAACATAAACTTTCTTCTAAGACTGGGAAATTACACAAAATTACTAAGGCAGGGTTTTTTGCTGGTCTTTATATCTTCTCCTTGGAAGACCTTTTCTTCCCACTGTGCTCTCACATAACACCAAACCCTTATATTTACAAAGGTACACTTCCAAAACAGTGAAGTCACTCAGCCAGTACTGCTACTTTCTATTTCTGAGCTCTATAGGAAGAAGAAATACACACATATATATGTGGTTTTTGAAGTGAGGGTGGGCTCAAAACCTAATGGAATATCTCAGCACTTCAGGTTTTTCTTTCAAGATATTACCATGCAGTTAGTCTTCAGTTGGAAGACATTTGTTTGGTCAGTGCTCTTCTACTGGATACTGCAAGTGTCAATCCATGTGCTGCCACATGATTCAACTGCATTAACGAAGATATGTTTGTCTCACCCAAGTCTATTTTGATCCTCTGTTCACACACATACAAACACACACACACACACACACACACACAGACACACACACACATATATATCTAGACAAACACAAATCCCAACATCACCACTGTCACCCTGAAATTCTAGTGTGCTGTGTTGATACTTAGTAGAAAAGGTTCTCATAGATTTTATGTAAACATAGTCAATGTTTTGCTAACTGGCCAAGGATTGTTTTGTACCTTTGGTATTGTTTGTCATTCCTTTCCCAAGGGTGGAGAAGGTTGATGGACTGTCTCTCTCACCTATGGAATTGGAGACGTGGTAACCTCATTGTCCAATCCATAGTTGTCTGTGAAAAGATATATAAATGGAAGAATAAAGAGAGGCTGGGCTCTTCTTCTCTCTGCTCGACCTTGGTGGCTCTGTGACCTGACCTGAGTGCCTGATTTCTTTGTGTCCAACCGTGCGACACACCACCCTTTAGTAATGCTGAACCAGAATATCCATGAGATTAAGGTGTGTTTCACATTTGGCACAAGAGTTCAGTATTAACCCTTGGCAACTATCCTTAATTCTGAGTTTTCCCTTCATTTGTAGCTGATAGAAATAAACACAAAATGAGAGAAAGCCAGACTGAGGATGCTAATGTGACATAATAAAATTCATTTATGGTTTAGCTTCACAGAAGTTCATAATGACAACAGTGTTCAAGCATCCTGAAGCTGACATTCTGGTAATACTTTTTTGTGTCCTCAGCAACCGTAGGGTGCAATCAGATAAGTCCAGAATTCCAGTGAAATCAAAGGGGATCTTTCTTTCCCATTGCATTCAGTGGTTTGATGACCATGGCCTATGTTCATACAGTCCATGGCTCAATGTCTTCTCTAGTGTTCTTCATATAAATCTATAGCAGTGAAAAGAAATACACACAAACAACTTGAAACACAATTTTTAGTAGTCTGATCAATGTAACTAAGAATTTCAAAGAGTAAATGGAAATAATTTAGTCCTTAGGTATCACATAGCTTTGACCTTTCTTTTTAACTTTCAAGGGCAAGAAAATACCCATTCCCATGGTTCTAATGAAAACTACATATTACAAAGTTCTCTGCCACAACTCATAAGATGCAAAGCCTCAAAAGCAGTAGTGCAGTCCAGCTTGAGAAAATTGTATGTTCTGTAAGTGTTTACTGATCAATTCACTTTTTGTGCCAGCTCCCAATTGGCATCTAGTTCCTAATTCTTCATATGGTATTTAAGGTTAATTTTGCTTCAGCAATAAGAGTTTTCAGTACCAGAGGGTGCTGATAATGAACCATATAGTTCAAGGTAGATGACTTAGTGTTTCTGCAAGACAGAATGGAGTTAAAACAAAAACAAACCTGTGCAGAGCAAATGTAACTGAAAGAAAGGTGCTTTGAACACTAAGTTTCCAGTGAATTCACCTCTACAAACATCCTTTCTTAGTTCAGAAGTATTTCTTAATAAACTACATATTTTCAGATTTACGTAATATTTTGTTTTGTAAAAATCTTTGACAAATCTTGCAGCTGTGACAAGCAATCAGGAGACGTGGCTAAAATATCCACCAGAAATTTGCAGTGTTTATTGAACAGCATGCTAATAGAAGTAGGATTACTACAAAGGTAAATAAATCAATGTCTTGTACAGCGTTTTCTGATTTTAAATTTTTTCCCCCTTATTTTTTCTTGTCTGATGGAAGGCTTCTAATTCAGTCTAACAAGAGTGAAATCTAGATTTTGACATCTTTTTGGACTGGCATCAAACATGGTGAAGTCTACAAAATTGTATATGAAAATCATCCTTTTAAACATTTTTAAAGATCCTTTTCAGTAAAAAAAGTGTATTTATAACAGGAAAACATATATATATCGTGATTATATATAGAATTACATTCTAAAATGTTTTTAATAGCCATAATGCTTTGTTATTAGTATAAAAAGAGACATTGAGTGTGGAGTCAATGTTATTTTGATAGCTGGGTAACCCTTGGGTTTCCTATTTTTTCATGAGTATCCTCTCTGCAATATCTTAGCCATAAAATTAAAATACATAATCTTTTAGCTTTATGTACCTTAACAGTTTTATTTCCAATTTGTCAATGCACATCCTTCCAGAGCAAAGTTAGCTCCAAGTTTTTTAGAATGTGGTGTTATGCTACTGCAAGCCAGAGTGTTAAATATTTTGATGTATTTATACACATGTGCAGGTATATATTTATATATATCTGTGTAAATAGAGGCATCCATAAACATATATATACATAAATAACATTTTTTCACATCTTTACTTCTGAAAACGTGTACAATTTTAGGCAAGAAAAAAATTTAGAAAATTCTCAATGTATTCTTTCTTCTGTTTATCAGCTTTGAGACTCAATTATTAGAAGAATTACGGTATAAATGCTGAAGAAGGGTAATTGACTACTGAGATAACTTACTCCCTTTTCATTATTCTTAATAACCACAAATGGCACCTAAATTGTATTTGCCCAATTATGTTCCCCAAGAGAAACTCTATAAAACCCAATTTATATAACACAAAAATATCTGCATAATTCATTAAATTACCATAGCACAATCAGTAAGATATAGTAACAAAAGGAATTATTATATTGCACTCATCAAAATCAAGTAAGGTTGTATAATTTTTGAAAATATCCACAACAGATGAAACCTGTAGTGGCATATTTCCTTAAAATTTTAAATTCAATCTTTGTGAAAAGAATGCTACAATGAGATAGTAATGATTTCTTTCAGTCTTCTGTCTAATTTTGTAGGCCTGAGAATATTTCTGATTCTATAAGGTGCTTTATCTGGCAGCTTAAGCAGATAATAGCACAATTTACAGAAGAATTTGCTGCATTGGTTGCTAAGCTGTTCTCTGTCTCGTTTGGTCACTAAAGCAAGCACAGGCTCAACACCTCAACACCTGTGACTGGGTTTCAGCAACTTGGACTTTCAAAATGCTAAGACACATTGCAGAATTTTAATGAGGACACATACCTGAAGTCTTTTCTTTGGTAGAAGAACTGTCAGTTTTTATCTGTGCAAACTTTTCTGTTAACTTAAAAGTCCTACATTTTTTTCCTTAAGTATAGGCCAAATGTAGAAAAATGGAAGTTTAAAATAAATAGGGCAAAGCTCAAGTCCTGAGCACAAAGAATGAAAATCAGCTGTCCAGGTATTGATGATCCCATTAGAAGGATTCTCATTCAACTGATCTATCACATTTACTATATGCAAAATAGCATGTGGGTCCTCAATGCAGGATGGCGAATTCTTCCAGATCCATAATTAAGGCTATTTCTTTCTGCATTGAAGATGGGAAAGGCACCTTGAGATGAATGGAAATCTTCTCAAGGACTGCAAGTATCAATAAAGTCAGTGCTGATCGTCTTTGAATTTCTTTCCGTGCCAAGCAGAAGTAATGAGGGCAAAAAACTATCACTGGTACCAGTGGAAATTATGTAAAATAATGTATTTTGGGTTTCATACTAGAAAGCACATACTGTCAACCTGTTTACTTCTAAAGAAGTTGGAATATGCAAGCAATCAATGGGATTTTTTTTTCTTCTGAATTCTTTAATGTTGTAATGAATTTGCAGTACAAAGTTTGGGCGACAAATTTTCAAAAAAGCAGATGAATGAGTCTATAGACAAGCACAACTTTTAAATTTCTTCTGCCTTACTCTATGCCTGCCAGAATATTTTTCTGAGTTGTAAAATTGTCTAGATTTGGTAGAAACTTTATGAAAATAGAAAAATACATAAAGTTATCTGAATTATTAAAGGACAATATTTTACAGAATCACAGAATAATTGAAGTTGAAAGGACCCTCTGGAGGTCATTTGCTCCAACACCCACTGCTCATACTCTGCCACCTAGAGTTGATTGCCCAGGACTGTGTCCAGATTGGGCTTTAATAGCTCCAAGAAGAGGGAATCCACAAGTTTCTCCAACAACTTGTACCAGTGCTCAGTCACCCTCACAGTAATAAAAAAATGTTTCTTGATGTTCAGATGGAATCTCTCATTTGTCAGTTTGAGCCTCTTTTTCTGTCACAAGCCATCACCGAACAAGGCCTGGAGTCTTTGCAACCTCCCTCCAGGCATTTATACACATTGCTGAGATCCCCCCTGAGTTTTCTCTCCATCTAACTCTCTCAGCCTTCCTCAGAAGAGAGCTACTTCATTCTCTTTGTTATCGTTGTGGACTTCTGTTGGAGTTTCTGAAGTTTGTTCATGTCTCTTGCACTGAGGAGCCCAGAACTGTATCCAGCACTCCAGGTGTGGCCTCACCAGTGCTGAGTAAAGGGTCATCTCCCTTCATCTGCTGTCAATACTTTGTCTAATGAAGCCCAGGACACCATTCGATGTTTTTACTATAAAGTTGCTCTGCTGGCTCTTATTCAGCTTCACGTCCATCAGGACCCCCTGTTTATTTTCTGACAAGATCCTTTGCAGCTGTATAGCCCCAATATATATTGGTGCATAGAACTGTTCTTCCACAGCTTAGAACTTGACATCTCTTCTTGGTGAGCTTCATGTCACTTCTGTCAGCCCATTCCTTCAACCTGTTGAGGTCCCTCTGGAGGGCAACACAACCCTCTGCCTTATCAGCCACTCCTCCAATGAGATGTCATCTTCAAACATACTAAAGGAATTTGAAAACTCTTAGACGCTCAATACTGTTTGTCAATTTTGTACATTTATGGTTTTTTTTAAAGAATTTTTCTTTGCCCCAGAAAATAATCTTTTTTTTTTTAATCTCTGAGGCACTTTTGTAGACTATCACTGTATGAAATTCTATGCCAATCTTAAAATACTTCAAAAAGTAGAGTAATGAAATAAATTAAATAAATTATTTATGTATTTATCATACTAACCTGAATAGTTGTTATTTCAAGGATGGCTCCTTATTTTAGCTTCAGTGTTTCAGTGTTATCTAGTTTTATACAAATTTTCATGCCTTCTAGTACTGTAAAAGTACTGCTGGACACTAAGAAAGTTAACTTACAGCAAGAGAGTTTTTTACCTCCTAAATCCTTCCAGAAGTATTCTTCATTATTTTCATGCCTGTCATTTCTTGCATGAGTTGTTTTCTACTCCTGACCTCACTAGACTGAAGGTATACTGCTTATCTCAAAGCATGTTTTTAAACCTTTTAAAGTCTGTTTGCCAGTAAACTCTGGAATGCTCTGTAAGTTCAAACATATGAACAAAATATTTTCTAATTACACACTAAAGTGGTTGATTACAGCACATAAACCCATACCTAACATGGGAAATTGACACAGCTGGTATATTTCTCCCATTTCTTATGTAGCTCATTCAATTTACTGGGTCTACAAATCCAATCTCACCTAGTCTGCCTCAAGCAAGTAAGGCTTAAACCCTGCCTATAAAAAAGAAGCTGCATAATAAGTAACATAAATTTGTGGATTTCATAACAGCAAATTCTGAGCTGTGAGAGCAATTAATTTGTAATTTTCAACTCAAATTAAGGATAAGTTTTTTTTCTAGCTTTCCTTTTAGACACCTATGTGAATGTTTATAATTTTAAAACATTGTGCTTATAGTCTTAAATCATTGTATCAAAATTTGCCAAAATAATTCCCTGTCCAATAAGACTGTTTCTTGAATTGTGTTTTGAAGTCATATTTGGTTCTGAAATAATTATTTTGGTTTCTAAAAGTAAAAAATATATATGAATTATAATAAAATTTTAAAATATATTTCTTCTATTTACCTTCTTCTTCACCTCCTTCATGAAGGTTACACGTCAGAATTGAAGAGTTTTCTGAAAACTCAGGAGTGATATATTATTAAGAAGTTACACATCCTATATTCATCTTTCTGATTACTCAAGCTAGGCACTGGGGAATATTTTGCTTAAAAGTTTGCAAACCAATGTCAGTGTTTGCCAGTAGTTATATTGTTTCATCTAATATAAATTTTTCTTGGTATATCTGCTTTAGGAACTATATTTTCTGCTCTGTATTTTCAAACAAACCCAACCAGTTATTTTTAGAAATGGTCAATGGAAATTCAGTCAGTCATGGTAGTGGTCAATAAACACATCTGTCTTACAATATTTTTATTCTAGTCTAAATCTGGAAGAAAAAATTCTAAGGTTTTTGCCTTATTTATTTTTAATGGAAAGTAAGATGAAGAAAAAGTTTTGGAGGTTTTGGATTTTTCTTTATCGAGCTTTTGTTTTCTGCATCATGATAGACTAGAAGCAAAACACCTGGTAATACTAATTTTTTTAAAGTGAATGGATAAAATTCCTTTAACTTTTTTGCATAAATCAATATTTTAGAGTATTCTGGTGACTTCTTCTTTTTGCTGTATTCAGTACTTTATTGTTCTCCAGGAAAAATTGGATCTGGAACTTGTGCATGGAATTTGAGTATTGGTCACAAAAATGGCATATCCAGAGGTACTATACTAGCTTTTGTCCTAAAAGAGAAATTGCTATTATATAAATATAGAGGACAAGTGATCCTTGCAGAAACATGATTTTCAATTTACTTGGACACTCGAAGCAAAAATTAGCAGCCAAAAACTTGGAAATTACAAGTAAATTATTTAGATTAATTTACTTTGACTAGGGAAGTTCCCTCAAATTAAGTGTTCTCAAATCAGAGAGTTAATGGGTACAATTTGTGTCTTCATAAGTCTTCTGTAAAGCTCATCTTCTGGTGCTGGTTTGTTTTTCATTGTGCCTTAGTCTCCGCTGCTGAGTTAGAGTTTGATTTGGTTTGGTTTTTCTTTTTCATTTATTGTATTACATAACCCTTAATTAAGGTGTGGAAGAATGTTGTGCATTTAGGAAACAAACAAAAAAGAAACAAATAAAAAAAAAAGCCCTATGAGCTCATATTATTTATGAGTTAAAAGAATAGAAACAGAAGGATGGAGGACTCACTAAACAGTCTAACCTTGGCAGTGGAAGCATTTCAGGGACGGTGAATTATAAATTCAAGAGCTGATTACTGTTTTGTAGAATATGTATGTAAAAAGAGTAGCAGAAAGAATTACAGAGAAGCAGAAAAAAGCTTCAGTAAATCAAAAGTTGCCAGGGAAACTATGATGTTTCTCCCCTAGAAGAAAATCAAAAGATAATACTTCTTGGGATAAATTCTTCTGGAGATTAAAAAACCCAAACATAAAATGTTGTGAGGAAACAATATTCTGTTGTGTGATCCTAGTACATTAAGAGGAAGAAGATTTGCATACCAGGTAAGTATATCCAGCAGCTTCCAAAACTCTGTGTTGTATCAGCTGTTTCTCCTCTTAGCAATAACTGTGCTAGCTAACCACTTTTAGCAACCATAATAATTTTATTACTGACAAACCATTTATCACAAAACCATTTTGGTTGGCAAGAACCTCTGAAAGACAGAAGCTGTTTCTCCAAAGTCAGATCAGATTGCTCAGATTTAACTCAACTCCATGTGAAATCTGAGGATTATGAAATCTCTCTGAGAAACTTGTTCCCTTATTTAACCACTCTCATACAGAATTTTATGCAAATGACATACATGGACATGATTATATGCAGGGCATATTATGCAGGACTTTCTGAGACCAGATCACTGGGCAGTTCCAAAGATGTACTACAAATTTAAAGAGTTAAATATCTTTAGCCACCTTCATATAGCATCCTACATTTTATAACTTACCTGTATTATTCAAACCAGCACAACTTTTTTATCCAGCCATCTAAATTTTCAGAAAGCTGCGGGGATTTTGTTTGCTTGATTTTCAAACTAAATCTATTGTTATGTTTCATAAATTCATGACTTACATTTTTACAATAATCATTTCAATAATAATGGCTCCAAAAAAGGCATGAATGCCCAATTTATCTCCATGTGTAGTAGGTGTTATGCACATAGATGATAACATTCAGTATTAACACCCCAATCCTCATCAGAACAAGTAAAAAAATAAGACAAGATCAACACTTGAAATTACGACAGACAGCCTCTATGCTATTGCAAATAAACAAGATTAGCAGAGATCAATGTGTTTTTCTTCCCACCAATAAAATGTGTAGGAAAGCATAGAGAAGCATTTAGGCTTTTCAAAGAAATGCATAACTCAAAGAAACAGTAATGAGAAATGTACTACTTAAAGGAATTCAAAAGGCCAGACATAAGGTATGATCACAGTTTAAAAAAGCAAAGCATAAATCACAAAGGCCAAATGCATTTTAACAGATTTTGTACTAAAGTTCTTTTCTTTTTTTCTGTCCTGTTATTGGTCTTTGAATGGCCTTAAATTATTACTGAGAATGTGTTGGCTCCTTTCAACTCTTAAACCTCAGTGCATCAGTTCTGCAAATAGCCCTGCTGTACACTGCTGAAAGCCAGAAGGGAAACATATTTTATCGTTGTCCAGAAATCTTTTATAGCCTGCAACAATACCGGGAAATTTATTACATTGTTTTCCATTATCTAAGGGTCATATCTGGAAAATTAAAGACAGCGTCACTTGAAAGAAAAAAAGTTCCAGTCTGATGCTGGAGTGTCTCTTCTCTAAGAAGTAATAATTGATAGCATTTTCATAAGCCATGGTGTGTTGTTCTGCTTTCTAAGGATAATATGTGAAGGTTATTCATGTCCACAAAGTTCTGCCAACATTGAACAGAGAATGACATTGACATTTTGCAGTTTTCTGTCGCATAAGCCTACCACAGGTTTTTTCCAATATTTGATTTCCAGAGGAAAATATGCGAAAATGTGTGTAGTTTTCATGGTTTCCAGTATGAGCTGGCTCAGACACACTATTCCTTTTCTGTGTATGTACAGAGCCCTGGTGCTTGGCAAATATAAGATGCTTATAGACTCAACTATAATTTTTCTACCTGTTAATATAAAACAAAAAAAAATACCTTAAAAAATTCTCATTTATTTGAAACAACATTGGAAAAGATTGGGATGAAATTGATGTTTAGCAATGGGTATTGTGTAGACCATTGCCTCTTTTGAATGGCATTTTCCCACTTCTAATTGCTGAATGTATTAAAATCCATTTGTATTATGACTGTAGGGCCATGCATGTAGAGAATGGGAGAATTACATGGCAAAATTAGGCTCCAGCTTAAGAGTTGAGCCAAGCATAAGGTCTTACAAGTCAGGTTTTTTCCATTACGTGATATCCTCATGTTAAGCACAGAGACATTATTGGTCAGTTGCACATCCAGACAGCTACGTATATGACATACAGAGTGGTCGTGAGAGAGATCAATGCCGGAGGACAATGCTGGAAATGTATGAGTCACAGGCCCGGCTGGAGTGGTGTCTGAGCCAGAGCTCACTGTCTGAGCTTTGACAGATAATCACACTGCGCTGGGAAATGCTAATGGAAGGGGAATGAAGGACTCAGAGTCTGACTTCCTGCAGATGAGCTGTTCCACTATAGAGAACTCAAAATATATATCAGACTGATGTATCTTGCATCTCTATCAGTCTTGCCACCAGAGATTTTTCATGCTGCCAACCAGGCTGTTTGCAGATTAGGGAAAAAAGGATATAATGAAATAGCACTCTTTCTTGTAACCAAGGAGAAGGGATGGAAAATATGTGTTCTGGGATGCACTGAGGGAGACAAGTCTGTCCCTGTACCCCACTCTCATGGGACCTCACTTGGAGCACTGCACTCAGCTCTGGTTCAGCAAAGAACCTTGGCCTGTTGGAGAGAGTCCAGAGGAGGGCCGTGAAGTCAATCAGGGGAATGGAACGTCTTTTCTTTGAGGAAAGGCAGAGAGAAATGGGATTGTTCAGCCTGAAAAAGAGAAGGCTTCAGGGTTCCAGTACCTGAAGTGAGCCTACATGAAAGATGGACTATTTACATGTAGTGACAGAGCAAGGGGGAATGGCTTCAAGGTGAAATAGAATAGGTTTAGATTAGATATTAGGAAGAAATTCTTTACTATGAGGGTGCTGAGGCACTGAAAATGTTGCACAAAGAAGGTATGGATGCCCCATTCCTGGAAATGTTCAAGGTCAGTTTGGATGGAGCTTTGAGCAACCTGGTCTAGTGAAAGCTTTCCCTACTCTAAGATCCCATGATCTTCTTGTATGTTTACACCTCTGTCACAAATGGATGTGGGAGTATTAGATTAGCCCTGCCTTTTGCCCAGGCCTTGGCAGCAGGCAGTAACCTTATTGAGGCAGCCAGCACCTCAAACCCACTCACATTAGTAAGTTCTTTTAATAATGACTGCTTCTGTCTATTATAGAATGTATCATTTATTAATAGACAAGGAACTAACAGATATAAGATTTAAAGTAAACCAATACTACACAGGAATTAAACAAAAAAAGACTACTAATAGATCAACATACAGTGCACAATAAGGTACCTTTTTCAGTTACAGCTAGCAAAGAAATAGTATAAGCTTAGGATTCAATGTATCTTACCATCCAATTGCTGAAGGTGGGACATGCATTGAGATCCTTTTCCTTAATCCCTGGGGCAGTAACGATGAAACCTGCACCCAGACTTTGGAGAGAAGTTTCAAACACTTTCAGGGTACAAGAGGCTTCTGCCCCCAGTGATAGGTCATGTATCTTTTATAGTGGTAAAACTGTAACTCTTAAGTCAGGAATATTTCTTTTATCTCTCCTCCCATCAGCTCTCCAGACTAAGATGTGGATTCTTAGCTGAGGTTTGAGCCCCCTTGGTGCCAGAGATTACTACTGATGGCTTTTGAGGCCTTGGGCTCTCTCTTTATGCACCAGCTATCTGTGGTACACAGGAGTGGGGGGTAGATGTCCTGACACAACCTCTGACAAATCCCTGCTTCTTTCAGTTCTCTCTCTCTCGCTCTTGCTCTCTTGTTCAGATTCACTGTTTTCTTGGTATGTTCCATCTGATGCATGGAGGCATTTTAAAGCTAATTCCATCAGAATGGGAGATTGGTCCGGAGAGAACTGTTTGTGAGTTCACTGAAAACAAACAATATTAACTGCATAGAAAATTCTTCCTTGGGCATCAGTGATCATATTACGGTTGTAGACAGTTCCTGAGACCCATGAAGATGGTGGTTTTCTTGAAAAGTAGCAAAAACAGAACTGAAAATATGTCCAGTTGTGAGAAAGATAGACATTCTGAGATGGATATTAAGTACCCGTAAACAAGTATGAAAAATGTAGGCAGAAATGTTGAAGTTTATTTATCAATATTATTAAACTGCTTGCTATCAGGAAAACAGGAAAAAACACCACCTTATGAAAGCAATAAATTAGATTTTATTTTTTGAAAGAACTCAAGAAATCATATTGATATATTGAAAGCATAATTTTTCTAAGTAAAAACAAGTGAATGCAAAATTAATAATTATGTTGTGTTACTTTTAGTTTGTGAGGACAATTTTCCTCTTTGGAGGGAAGGAATATTTCTGTAATAAGTGTAATCTACAAATTTTAAGGTTTTCATTTTCCTTTCATATCTGGAGATCTCATCTGTATTAAACAGAATTTCATTCTATTATTCTGAAGTGCATGGTTCTCCCAGTATCATAAGTATCATGGAAAAAAAAAAGCTGAGCAGGTAAGTTTGTGTCAGCTATAACAATTTTTTTGTTTTTTTGGAGAGCATGGAAAGTGTCTGGAAATATATATATCCTCTTGCTTTTAGCTACAATGAACTAATCACAAATTTCCTTGTTCCAAACATGAACTTAAACCTAACAATCATCTTTGATTTAACAAATAATATTTCAGCAGTTCAAGACTTAATGATACAAGGAGTCTTTATAGTGTATGTAGATACCTTGCCTCTAGATAACTGTCTTTTTAAAAATATCAGCTTCATCTCAGAAGTAATTTAACTTTTGTTTCAGTTTTCAACTATCCTTCATTGATGTCTTTATCAATATGTTCTCAAATTTTTACCACTTGCAACAGTAACTAAGCAGTCACTCAATTTTAGGTGTCTTTTAAACTATAGATGTATGTGAGGTATGCCTTGGAACCTGATTTTATTAGGTGTACATTGATGTTGCATTGAAGTGTAAACTCAATTTACACGAACTGAGGGTCTGTTAATTATTTAGGACAAAAACTGAAAGGACATAACCCAAAATTTGAAGCCAAATGCTTTTCTGAGTTGTAATGATTACCTCCATTCCTACACTGCTTTTTCTATGGTGAGCAAAAAGGGTCATGTACAAAGCACTGGTGTACATTTCAGAAATACAAGCCTCTGATAGATTTGGATGTGTCCCTGGATGTCAAGAGGCAATATGTGCTGTCAAGCTGCCCACTCACCAGCCTCCCTGCACATTTACCAAAGCATGGCAGGGTCCCCTTTCCCTGGAGGAGGTGCAAGGGATCATAGACAAAGCTGCTACAGTTTACAGCCAGCTAATTGAAATTCACCTCACTCACCGGTGTAGGTTTAGAGGTGAACAAAATAGATGGCTTGGGATTTGCCCTGCATTCATTTATAATTTGTGTGTTTCACTATTAGAAAATTGCTAGGTCCTTTCAGAAGGAGTATAGACAAGTGATTCCTGATTACACCTTTCCAGCAGAGACTCTACTGTGCTCTTTGTTACATCAGGAAGTGAGAGAGGAATAGAATAGTTGAAGACGAAAGTCTCTTCCATGTTCCCCTCATTCAGACTCATTAAAAACAGAACCAGACTCTTTCCTTACTTTCTGCTGTCATGTAGGTTTCATTACTAGGAAAAGAAACAATACAATGGTATCCTTGGCATTAAAGTACTTCAAAGAAAGCTTTGTTTTATTCTGTACAGTGAAGTTTAAAGCAATAGCTTAGTAAAGAGTTTAAATGCCTCACCAGTAGTTTTGATAGTTTACTGCAGTAGTAACAGAAGTTTATTTTCAAGAAGTTGAAACAATGTACTTTGTGAGCAGATTCTTTCTATTCAAAAATATGTAGGACATTTGCAGAAAAAGAAAAATACCTATATAGATATTTGCTCTTTGATGTAAAGCCAGTATATTTGAAGAAAAGATATGCCCTTTTTCACATCATTCTAGGATAAGGTTATCTGAAGAAATTATTCAAGGTACAAAGAACTGTTTGGAAAAAGAATATTTTTACTCTATTTTATTTTGTTTTCATTGCCTAAACCTTTTCATCAATATAGAAAGCTGTTTATAATAACAAAATTTAAAAAATAAAAAAGGAAAAGTTCTCACATACATCTATAAAAAATAATTCATCATTTTAAAGGAAAAAATTTTGTCCATATGAGTTTTATACTGGCCAGAAGTGGACTCCAACACTCCAGGTGTGTCCTCAGAGTCTGAGTAGAGGAAGCCACTGGCCACCTCTGCTGCAAGGGAACATTGCTGGCTCATGTTTAATTCTGTGTCCACCAGGATTCCCAGGCCCTTTTCTGCAAACCTCAACAGGTGGTTGACCAGTCAGCCTTTACTGGTGCATGGGTTTCTTCCTGCCTAGGTGCAGAGATTTCTCTCTGTTTAACTTAATGAGATTCCTGTCATCCCATTTCTCCAGCCTGCTGAGGTCTAAGTGGCAGCACAATCATCTTGAGCATCAGCCGCTCCTGCCAGTTTAGTGTCATCTGCAAACTCACTCAGGGTACACTCTGCCCCATCACCTTTATCTGCTCAGTCATTAATGAAGATGCTAAGTAGCATTGATCTCAGTACTGACCCCGGGTACACCACTAGTGACCAGCCTCCAGCTGGACTCAGTGTCACTGATCAAAACACTCTGAGCCCAGCAGTTCAGCCAATTTTCTGTCCACCCTTCTGTCCATTCATCTAGTTCATATAAAATGAATTTATCTATGAAGATATTGTTAGAGACAGTGTGAAAAGCCTCACTAAGAAAAAGATAAAAATCTCACTCTTCCTCTTTCATCCACTAACCTTGTCATTTCACTGCAGAAGGCTGTCAGGGTGGACAGCATGATTTGCCATTCATAAATCAAAGCTGACTACTCTCAATCACCTTCTTGCTATGAATATATTTATAAATATTTTCCAGGATTAGTTATTTCCAAAGGATAAAGATGAAGCTAAAAACAGTGTATTTCCTTGTCCCTTCCCTCTTGCCCTGCTTTGAGACAGGGTGATATTTTCCTTCCTTCATTTCTCATGAACCTTCTTCACTTACATGACTTTTCAAATCCTTAATCAAAATAATTTTCAAAGATAATCAGCGTGGCCTTGTAACGAGATCAGACAGCTCCCTCAGCACTCAAGGGTGCATTCTATCAGGTCCCATCCCCACAACTCCTGTGGAGGTTGTAGTGAGGTG
This sequence comes from Eopsaltria australis, assembly GCA_034509425.1. NCBI lineage: Eukaryota > Metazoa > Chordata > Aves > Passeriformes > Petroicidae > Eopsaltria > Eopsaltria australis. The sequence goes on from JAVTVJ010000056.1 coordinate 2,214,292, forward strand.
GATGTTTGTCTCTTTTCCCAAGCAACAGTAGGACCAGAGGAAATAGCTTCAAGTTTCACCAGGGGAAGTTTACATTAGATCTAAGGAAAAATGTCTTTGCTGCCAAGGTTGTCAAACATTGGAACAGGCTGCGCCTGAGAAGTGGTGGATAAGATGGACTTGGCAGTGCAGAGTTAACAGTTGGACTTCATGATCTTAAAGATCTTTTCTGAGTTAAATTATTTTATTACTTGTATATGGCCCGTTTGTTTAAGTGCTTCTTATTCAGAACCTCCTGAACTGAGGGTAAAGCTTTTTCCTGAATGAAGTATGTGGATGGCTCATATCTCACACTAACACTGTTCTCCTTAAGACAAAGTGTTGTTATCTATTCTTAGAATCATAGAAACTTTAAGTTTACAGTAGAAACAAAGCATTTAAAGGGCTAGTCTGTAAATGCTTATCTCTATTGTTTAAGTCTTAATATCATAAGAAAGGATACTACTTAGGTCTTGCTTCATCATTCTCCATAAGCCAGTGTATCCTTCTAGCTTATCAATTCTTCCCTTATCAGAAGATTCTTCTTTTCAGAATTTCTGATCATCAAGTGCGGCTTTATTTCAAGAGTGTTTTCCACCTCATCAGACTCTTGCTTTCTTTTCCCAATTTCTTATATAAATTAAGTTAAAATATTCACATGATCGTGACTAAAGGTAAGATTATTATGCAGAATTTATTTTGGAGAAGTTCATATACATAGTTTTGTATTGTCAAGGCCTGAGTAAATAAACAAATCTATGTTGCCAAGAACAAATTTGACTTATAACCACTTGGGATATTTAGAATATATCAAGTTTTGTTCTTATATTTAATGTTGCATCATTTATCATAACTATTATTTTCAAGTCTAAATAAAGCTGTACATAAATTGTGTGATTTTTCAGCCATCAAAATGCAATGGTAAAATCTATTAAATAATAATGAAAGCCAGTTTGGTCTTTATAAAATCTATCTGTTTGCTAAAGTCCATTTATTTATCCCATGTTGACTGCAGAATTGGATCACCTGGCTATGAAACAGCCATGCAGAGTTGGACTAGATAAACTCAGTAGTTAGACATCCATCATTCCCCTGTTTCAACAGACATTGGAGAGGGGTGTAAACATATTTTGTAAACTCCAAACATTTTTCTCTCTGTATAATAGGACCATTGTGTCACCTCACCCAGCATCTTGAAGGAAAAATATAATCTGTGTCATGTCAGCAATTTTTTTTTTCCATGAGGATACGAACCCCATGTACACATGTGTAAGCCAGATAAATTTTTAAACAAGGGCTTAAAACCAAAATATATATATATATATAATTTTTCTTGGGAAAAATATATATCTCTATAACAAAGGATATTATCCCTAATAAAACTTTATTTAGAACGGTTTTGCCTTTATTTTCCTTCCTAACTATCCACCAATGCATAAATCTTGCAATTTTCATATGGGTTGCAGCTCATAGGCACTCTATTAATCCCACATCCCTGAAATTAAGATTGGCTCTTTCAGAGTTTCTTTTACCAAGAAGGGAAAAATAGCAGCCTAGTAGGAAACACTGCTATTCATTTTTAAATGCTTAAATGCTTGCTCTGCTGAAATAATGTTAAACATTGTATCATTTTCTTTTTCTTTTTTTTCCTCCTAAGGAAAGGAAGGCACTTCCTTGTAAAGAAAGTGCTGAAGCAAAGAAAATTTGCACAAATATTTGAAGCAGTCCTAGCCGCTGCTGTCTCTTGGGAAAATAATCCAAACTATAGATGTTTAAAGAAGGTCAGTTTGTGGTATATATGACAAAATGCAACATGAAAAATGTTCTGTATTCATCATGTTCTTTAAAATCTGTGACATTTTTCTAAAGAAAACTCTTTTGCTTGTTTGAGAGAAAATGAAAGGTTATTCTCTCTCAAGCTCTTATCATGTCTCCAGCCCTGCACTGCTATGTGGCCTTTGATAAATAACTTAATTTCTTCATTTGAAAAAGAAGACTGTTTGGGGTTTCCGTTATGCAAAATATTTTTAATATATTGCTGGAATGTTTTGTGGTTTGTTTGTTTGTTTGGGGTTTTTACCCATTTTTTGTCTATCCTATAACATTTTTTATCTATAATTTTTTTCCACTTCCCAATGAGAAGTGTTCATGATGAATAGAATCACACTCAGATTTTCCTCAAGAATATTTGTCCACATGTAGACCTACTGTTTCATCTCAAATGATGGTGAGTGGGGTGTGTGTGCCTGTATGTAATATCCACAAATTCCCTTCCTAACTATTTCCCTTTTGTCTTCTGTAAGTAAATTTTTCCTTTGAATAGAATGAACAATATAATGAACAAAGTGACCTGATCCTTTTCTCTAGGACAGAAAACTGAATTTACTGATAAATAAAGTGTCCTGACATTAAAAAGTTGCTACTTTTATAAAGATCTGTTTGTGTTTCTAGGGTACAGATTGCATATCAAATTAGCAGAAGGCTTCCTATATATGATGGCACAGATGGAAATCTGGATTGTAGGATTTTAAGATATCTGATCTTAGGCATCACTCATTTCATAAAAAGGAAAACTTCCAGAGAATGAAGGACTTGACTGACCATGAAAAATGCCAGACCATCTTTCAGTGTCTTTCTGTTGGCTTTGAGATGCAAACAATGATTTCAGGGAGGACTACAGGTTTTGGAAAATGTAACGCACTTTCTGTTTGCAGTGAGTTCTTGAGGATGTTCAGGCAAAACTGAGATTTCATGCTTTACTCCTGTTCTTTTATTTTTAAATAACTGTGTTCCTTGAGGATCAGAAAAGCATACTTTATGTGTCCTCTAAACTCCCCAAAACCTGCAATTTGTTTATAGAAGGATGACATACTCCAAAGTTTTAGCAGACTATCATTTTATGATAAGTATTTATAACTTTAAAATATTCACGTATATTTAAATCTATGACATATATTCACTTACTTCTTGAGTAGCAAGGGCATTAAAAATGTGTTCACAAAGCATAGATAGGTTCCTTAATCTACTGAAACTGTTAATAAGTTGGGAAATAATTAAAGAGTCTCAGACATGATTCTCTTTTGGCATTCATACCTGCAATCACAAAAAATAGTCACTCTCTGCAAGTGCAGTTTGGAATTTCATAGATGTGGCTGGTCAGGGCAGTCAAATTTACTTTCTGAGGATGCTTTAGAAGTGCTTCGTTATTGACGCTGATGTTGTTATCCTTGAATTCTTCCTTGCCCCATCTGTGCTTATCTTTCACTTCAGTGAACCCGTGCGGTGGAATTGTGCCTGTGTAGAATTCTCTATGAACTGAGTTTTCCAATCCACTCACAAATTCTGTGAAATGAGGAGAAATTATCTCCAGAAAAGCTATTGGTAGAAAGCATTGTATAGAAGACAGGCACTTTCTCTTGGTAAAAGATTGAAAAGATTGGCTTGACAAATAGTATTTTTTTTTCACTAGGTGAAACTTTATTTGGAAAATGTTGGAATTTTTTTTCAAACTTTGCCTTTTTCCTTTATTTTATTTTTAGGGGGAAAATACAGCTTAAGCAGAAAATGTGAAGTATTTCAGTCTAATCTTTTGAGACAGGTGATTTAGACCAAGGACCCAAGTTAAAAAAAAAAAGGCTAACGGTAAATATTTTCTCCTTAAAGGTGTTAGTGCCAAAGAATACACTAAATTAGTTTTAGCATGAAAGAAGTCTGGTAATTACACTATTAGTTTTTTCTCCATAAACAGTTTACAAGAAAGCAATCATCAGTTTACAAGAAATGGACTTATTTTCTTTTAAAACAGAATTTCATTGCAGTTTTTCAGCTGACCTTGCTCCTATTTCTGAAAAAGAATTGTTTCCAAGCACACTTTTAAAAGTAAATTAATGCTTTTAGCTCTGTGAATTTAGCTGAATCAGCACAAGTATTGCTGAGCTGATGACACCTCCTATATACCTAAAGAAGCTGAAATCCAGCACTTAATGATGTCTTCCCTAATCTTTTGGCAAGTGAATCTGTAGGTAAAAGTCTTCCTAGGCTGCTGTCATAGGAAATTGAAATAGTATGAATCTATTTTCCCAGCACTATGTTTGTGCCAATGCAGTTTAAAATGATCAGTAATACTTCCATTTCCCAGTGTTTATAAGCCAGCTCAAGACAATTGTGCAGAGATGAAAAATCACCATGGAAGTTTCCAATGGAGAACCAATCTCTCTGTGACATTTACAAAGGGAAATAAATGTTGTGTTTCTTTTGAATGATAAAGGTGAAGAAGAAAAAGTGCCTTTTTTTTCTAGTTTCCTGTATTTATCTTGTCAGAAATTATTTCTGTGGTGCATCCTCATCTAGCAGCAATTGGGAATAAGAAATCTTTTACTGCCAACACAAAAGATTCAATAAACTGGATGGAATTTACTGGACTTAAAGAAATATCTTTCTTTTTCTCACATATCACTGCCAGTGAAACCAAGTACCAATAATCTTAGGATTTATAGTAAAATCCTAAAGTTGTCTATATCCTGAATCTGTCTTAGGTAATGGTATGTCAGCCTTATCCCGAGTTTGGTCAGTATGAATTAGTAGCCATACCTGAGTATGGAGTAGTAGTCACATCTTTGTGCTTGGATATTGAGAAAAATGATTTAAGCACAGTGGGCATCAAACCCATTGAAGAGACAGGGATACTCCAGCAGTAATGTAATTCAAAAGTTTGGCTCATTCATGTTAAAATGGAAGCGTGACTGTGGAAATGAGCATTGCAAACCAATGCTAAAAGTTATCCTTTCCTCATTTGATCTATGGTATAAAACATAACTTTAGATACTGCAGCTGGTTATTTTGCATCTCACCAGGATGAACAGTTGTCTTTACAGCAAAGAGAAAACTGCACACACATAGAAAAAGATTTTTTATTTCTGTTCCTACACATGATTCAGACAGAGCATAGATTCCATAATAGTTTCATTCTGCCCTATTTTTCCTACTTGTCTCTGAATCATATTTACCCCATTGTAGCCCACCATTGCAGTCATGGACCCCAGGTTTTTCACTAAGTAAACAGTGCAAAGTTTGAGGGCTTGTCAGATCTTTTCTGGACTTACATTTTCTGTCCTTAAGCTTCTTACAGCTGATTTTAGCTCATGGAACAAATTGTCCATTAGTTAGGTAACTGAAACCTAAGTTCAGCTTAGTGAAATAATCTGATTTTACTCTATAAAAATTACATCATATTTGATAAAGTCTTAAACAAAACTTGAATGTCAACAAGAAAAGAAAGTGGTCAAACAGACTAAAAACACAAAAGTGGAACTACAGCTAATAGAGAAAGGAACTCCAACAAACCTCTCCCATGCTTGGTTTTTGCTCCATACAGTGATCCAGAACTATTCACAAACTGAACCAAACTTGTTAATGACATTTGGTGATGCAGATGCCTACAGACTTCTGTACATCTCCATCTAGGCAACAATGGCTTCAGTTTCTGCTGGAAAGAGTCAATGTGGGCCATGAAAAGCTGTTGCTTTACTTTTTCTTCCTGAAAGTTTGTAGGCATCTGTATTACCAAACGCAATGTTTATGATGAGAGAAATTGGGCCCAAAATGGTTGTGTGGACTCATTCTCTACTGTTTTAACTTGGTTATAAAGCAGAGCTCAGGATGCTGTAATGTGAAACATTACCTTCTGGTTTTGAGGGGGGTTCTGTCAAAAAGCATTTATTAAATTAGAGTATATTGCATTTCATAACCTGCAGTTTGGTACTATAACTTTTATACCTCATATAGACCTCAAAAATGAAGTTGTCGGTGGGGAAATAGGGTTTGTTTTTCAGAATACAGGTATTCTCCTGTGTACTTCTCATCAGAAGGTCCAAACAATGCTATCTGGCAAGATTTTGTATTTCTTGACATTTGACTGCCCTGGCTCCATATATTAATCTGAAACACCACATCCCAAATTTGCCATGAGATGTGGATACTCCAAAACTTTCATCTGCAGATGCCATTAAATACTGTTTTCCCATGGTTGCAATTTTCACATATTTCATATATTTAACAATGGAGAAGAATATAAAAGCAACATGCTTTGTTAAATTAAAAAAAAAAGTGTTATTTTATGTTTATAAAACTGGAAACATAACTGCAATGTAGAAGTGTAAAGCCAGAAAAGACAGACATAAAAATTAAAAAAACTTGATATGATATGTAAGCAATAGTTTATCATTTTGGGAGACAAGAGGGATATCTCATTTATATAAAACTGAGATTCATTGCATCCCTTTTGATCATGACACTCTTGTGGACTGAGACCTTGTCTTTCTGCAGATTTTTTTGGAACATGAAGTTCTGGTTGCTACCTACTGCAGCAAGGTCCCAAATGATTGAACTTTCAAGTAACTTAAGTAACCTTTATTTTGGCTGTATGTAATATATGTAGAATGTCAACTTAATTATGCATACCTTGGATGAAGAAAGAGGGACCTTGGATGTGTGATTCTGGTACTCCTATTTATGTTTCACCCTTAAGCACTCTCTACTAGAAACTACAGCATCAAATCCTTAATCAGAGCAATTGTTGAACAGTGGCATGGTAAACAAAATGGGAGTAGTAAATCAAATTGGGTAGAAAGTCAATTGAGCTACAGTTATAAATTTACACTGTAAACATTCTACAAGGTGTAGTGCCTTAGCTTTTTGCAGAAGTCTGACTTCAGCCTCATTAACATGACATAGAGATACAAATATACTAATGCATATTTTTAATCCACAGAGATCATGCATGATGGCAACCTTGCCATTTGTGTGGAGTGTGCTGTGGGTTTTTTTCCCAACCATTTTGCTATATTTTGACATTTTGGGGATGGTAGCCACCACAAAGATTATAAAAAAAAGCCTTGAGTATGCCCTACTGAAGTTTTACTCCAGTTCTACAAAATGTTATTGGAATGAGAACTATAAGCCAGGTTCTCCACAACAGTAAATCTATAAATATATTAGTGATCCTGCTTCAGGCAAGTTTCCATATTTGAAGCTGGAAATCAGAGCTTCTGTTCAAAATTGTTTCATAGTCATAATGAGTGGCAGTTTGTTTCTACATTTAATTTTTGTATAACTGAACATTTTTCTATGAATAAATGTTTATTAAAGACTTGAATTTTTCCTACATTTTCAATATTGCTCATTAAATATCAAATACTCAGCCTAAAATTTTTTGTCATTGATACAAATTATTTTTCTTTATGATATTTCCAAAATGCATTTTTTTTATAATATTGTGAATGTTTTCAATTTTGCATTGCATATATAACAACCTTAATAAACCATTGCCACAGTTGACTGACATGTTTCTCATGCATGGACAGTACTGCTTTACAACTATTTCACTGACTGGAAAAAGGCTAAACACATGGATTACCTTTGGAATTAAAAAAACCTGTATTATTAACTTTTGAAAAGGAAAGTTAGCCAAAATTTCACGCCATTCTTCAATAAATTGCATAGTAGATGGTCACACATGGCAGAGCAAAACAACTAGAGCTATATAATAGTACTAACAAAGTTTCAGATAACATAATTTCAGCTATGAAAATGAAGAGGCCCATTAGTTTTCAATGGAAATTTAAAGAGTTTTTCATACAACTCAGATATTTAAAGTTTACTGTAAGATTTTTTCAATTCAAGCAAAGGAGTAGAGTCATCGAATGAAACTGCTTTTTTATCCAAGATTTTCACCTTGCTTTTTCAGATCAAGTTTTGATATCTCCTAAATTGTGTACATTTAATCTGTGTTTTTTAAGCTCTATTTGATCAGGAAGAATAATTGGAAATGTTCTTTGGGTGTCTATGAGCTGCAGCTTGACACCGTTTTTAGAAGAATTTCTGCCTAGCTTGCATTATGAGCATGTTTGGGCAAGATCACATCACAGTAGGGAGGATGCTGTCATGCAAATGAGTTAGCTTTATTTATCTTCTAGCAGTCTTATTTACGTATAACTGGAAGTTATTAATGCAAGAAAAATTGATGGGTCCAGGACTTTCTTATTCTTTAGAAGGAATATTGCCTGATTCTGCCATGTATCAATTTTCCATTCTACAAAATGTTCTGTTAATTCCTCCAGCTTCACCAGAGAATAATTATTTCTTATTGTATTTGTTATTTCTAACAGAATGTATTGATTTGGAACACGGTGATGAAACACAGAACCGAAGAACTCCCTTGTGTTTCTGGAGGACCATCCATCTATATTAATTTAATGTCTGTTGAATTTCTCAAGAAAATTTCTAAGGTCAATAAATGAACTTTACCTTCCTTCCCGCCCTGGCATCATTTCTCATGTAACTGCCTCTCTTTTCAAAGGGTCTCTGAATATACATGTTCAAAGATAGTTTCCATTGTCTTTCATCCAGTTCTTTTCTTCATTAATGAAATGGTGCATCCACCCATTCTTTCTGGTCCCTTCATTAGTTTGACTGTACCTCTGAAGTCCTAGACTTGCAGATGTATCTTAAAAGATTTCTGAAGTTTCCTTTGTCTGAACTGTGAAACAAACAGAAGAGATGTGAGGATTCAAAGGTGCAAAAGCAAAGACAAACCTTTTTGGTCATTTTTCCCCTTAAATTTCTCTAACTGTATCTGGATAAAAGCATCCAAATATTTTCTAATTATTTCAGTATTCATGCCTTCAGAATAATTCCTTAAAAATATACATATTCTTTTTTTTTTATCTTTCTTACATCATGTCTGTACTAAGGAGATTCCTCTGTCTAAATTTTACACTGAGGTACCATGGTTACACCACTTCTCTTAAAGACAGAAAAAAGATGAGGTCGCTTCTTACAAAAGCAGCATTTCTGTGGCCTAGCATTGCCATATTTTAGGTGGCACAAAAGCTGTGAGTAAAGACCTGGTTTTAAAAAGAATTTTTAATGTGAGGGATTATGTATTTTCATCATATTGCAACTTAAAGATAATAAGTGAGATTAATTTTTTGTTCTTACCATAGGTTCATTTAAAAAAGATACATAAAAGATTTTTTTTAAATATCTAACAAAACAAAGTCTTTAATGAAGAAAATTGGGGTTTTAGAGAAGTGTTTCTAATGTAAGAACTTCTTTCCAGTATTAAATTTATCCCCATATTTTCTGGAAATTTCAAAACCTGCTTTATATTGTATTTCCATAGCATATGACTCCCTGTTTTGTCTTTCCTTCCTTTGCTTTCATTTTCCTTTCTCTCTCCCACTCCTGGAAAAAATGTGCTCCCGCTGAACTATCCTACAGATCTGTTTCCCACCCAGGATAAGGTTTCCTCTCTCTCTCATACTGTCAGTCACTCCCTCTTTTAAATTCAGACTTCTGAACATCAATGGCCTTGTCAATCTGACAAGTCATTGGCACAAAAAGATCACTTGGTGATCTTTTTTATTATATTTCCAATATTTTCCTCTTAAAAGGGAGCTGATGGTAGGTGTTCAGTACAACTCCAATTTTTTCCTTTTTTCTCCTGATTCTTCTAGGAATCCTACATAGTTAAAAGGCATTCCTCTCTGGTCTCTTCTTAATGTCCCACTTTGAGGAAGAATATTTTTTTCTTTTCTACTAACTGTTTTAAGTGATCAATATGATTTGTAGCTTTCTGTCCATATTAGCTTTATATTCTGCAATATTCTAACAAAAAGAGTAATTGACTTGCTTCTCACTATCTCTTTGTGTTAAGCAGCTTGTTTCTTTCTAGGATATCTAATTATACATTCAAATTAATTCTTTTTCTAATGAGATTAATAGTAGTTGCAGTCTAATTTCATAGCATTACTTTTGTATCAAGATGAACTTCAGAAAACCATGTCCCTTTTTATATGCTTTAATATATCTGTTCCTCTAAAATTGAGCATGAAAAATACATTCATCCCTTTTCAAAACCCTACTAGATTTTTAAAAAGCTAACAAAAATCTAGACTCACACTAAATTCTCAAAGCTATTAAAACCTGGAATGTTTCATCACATCTGGGACTAGTTCAGATAATTATTTTGCCTTATATTTTCCCCAAAATCATAATTTGTGGAGGTTCCTTTAACACCAATCTCAGTCCAAACAAAAATTCAGATGGAAAAGAAAATTCACACATCTCAAAACTGTATCAATTGGTTTAGAGGAATCTTTGTGCTGCAAAATGCTGAGGTCTTATAGTTTGACTCCTTTCTAGATCTGTGAAGATAGACAGAAGGAACAAACTTACTTTACAAACCAGACATTGTCCAATAAGGCCACTCAAATATTTTTCTTTTTTAAACCCAACAAGCCAACCAACCAACCAAAAAATCCACCCCCCACTCCCGAGGAAAATATATTTTCATATTGTTTTAATAATATTAAAAGGTTGTCTGTCACTGGAAATTTTAAAATAGTTTCTAGTAGCATATGCATTTTTTTCATTGAATTTCTATGTTGTTCATTCAAAGCAGCAAAGATGAATAAATAAAACATTTTATTTTCTTGACTTGTACTCCTATATTATTATGCATAGCAAAAATGTTTGAATACATTTTCAATGATGTCATGCCCACACAAACTAGGCAGTAGTTAGATTAGATTTAAGCAAATATGACCTATGTAGACATCACTGCTAAACCAAGGAATATGGAAAGAGGATATGGATATTTGGGGACTTTAAAGCAGTGCAATCAGATTCCTTAAATGTAGGTCATAAATCCCAATATTGCTATAATAATAAAAATTTGTCAATTTTGAGCTATTTTATAAATAGGTTTCTTTGCATGAAAAAGCTAATATTTTACCCAAGGGAGACCAGCTCTTATTCTCAGCGTGGACTGCAAGTGAAATGTCTAAAATGTAGGGGAAGAAATGCATGTATTCAAAGTCAGTAAATAAATAAGCACTTTTGGTTTTTCTTTCTTCCTAATTCTGTAGGATAGATTGAATTTCATGTATGAAGCTGGATGTGTAAAATTATGGAGAAGCTAATAGAAGCTTGGTTTAGTAAAAAAAAATGGAAGCTATTTGACTGTGTGAATCAAACAGGTATTAGAAAATTGCTGTATAAGCAATTGTGCGTTATGAATTAAAAAATAATACAGAAGAGCAGAGGATTTAAAAAGTAAAAATTAAAAAAATTACTAATCATATCATTGTTGGTTGCCCTGGTGAGAAGCTTTGAGTGGACTGGACATTGCTAGTCAGAAGAATACATGACTAGAGATGGGGGGAAAGTTAACAGTCTAGGGCAGTGAGATATATATTATATAGGCCTGATACTAATTCTGCCAGAATTTTCTAGAAGGAGCAGAGTACAGCAGTTAACCTTGCTGTCTTTCAGTTTTCTGGGTAAAGGACTTGGGAGTAAAGCACTGCTTTTTTTTCTTTCTATTGAGACAGTATTTTCCTAACAGAATCAACTATTTTTCAGAAAGGCATTGATTAGGAGATGATTAGCAGTAGTGTTAGTATAACTAATTATACTACTAACAAAGATGAACAATTGAATACTTCTTAAGCAGCAGATTATTAATGTTAGGTTCTTCTGTGGGAAGAGAGTTTCAAAAATTTGCAAAAATAAAAATGACTGAACAAGATTTTATTATTTGATAAAAAGTTTCATGGTATCTATGCACTGCTGAAGGAAGAGCAAAGGTAAACCAAACTGAGTTGTTTTCTGTCTGCAGTGTCAGGGCTTCCTTATCTCCTGAACCAGGCACCTGGGAGCTAGAAATCTCAGGAGACCCAACTAACAGTTTCCACGTTTCCAAGGTTGCTACCAATTACCAAACTAAGAATAAAACACAACAGTACAATAAAACTAGTTTGAAATATGGAAAGAAATCTTACACATTCTTTGAAATAACTCGGTTTTAACCATCTGATTCCAATGGTGACGAAAACAAATGTGATAAAGGAAAAAAATCAAGCAAGTTTAAGACTATTTGTGACCATCTCTAAAACCAAAATGTTTGGGTATTTTTGTGTTTGCTGGGCTTAATCTATCAGTATTCTAAGAATCAGGATATGAAAACTGAAAGACTGAACAAACCACTGAATTAATTTGACTGTATTCAGAAGACTATTCATAAAGTTAGAAGAAATCAGATATTCATACATTACTACTAAACAAGAACATTTATTATTTTTGGCTTTCTCAAATTCCTGCTGTTTTTAGGCTTCAGAAATACCCTAGCCTTAACCCTAACCCCCCACATTGGGGTTCTTTAATAATTTATGACACCTCGTCAGCTGCCTTTCATGTGAATGTCCCATGGATGTGACCTTCCAGGGGTGGGGGGGATTACACCTGAGCCAGTTTGTGTAAGGAGTGGTGGTCACTCCCTCTGACCAGAAATTATGCCACACAACCATAAACTCTCCTCCCCCTCCCCCTTTGGTTGGGGGGAAGTGTGTGCAAACCTGGTCTCAGCAGATGAGCCTGTGAGCTACAGCCTCCTCTGCCCCAAACACAGCCAGAGATGATTTTCAGGACAATTGCTGAGTTCGGCTTTCTTTGCAGAGACATTCTTCTGCCTCAGATTTGTTTACTTCCTAGATCAGAGATAGTTGTACAATTGTGTCACATTAAGCCACCAAGTTCCCTTAGGTGACTTAACTCACAGTCCAAAGTCACAGCCAGGAGACATCTTCAGAGAGGGGTGGGCTTCAGTGGGTGCAGCTTCTTTGTACGGTTTTGCCATAATGGGCAAAAAGTCCTTCATAACAGTGTTTAAGCCATTTGATGTAACATTTCAGTCTCTCACAACTCAGGATCCCATAAGGATTGTTCAGTTCTTGTCCTAGACCCCACATAGAGCAACCTAAAAGTTAAACCATAAATCTTAGATTGTTGTCAAAACACTTCTTGAGTACTGACGGTCTTCAGGCCATGATCTCTATTGGAAGCCTGTTCCAGTTCTTACCCACTCTCTCAGTGAAAAACTTTTAAATCTTTAATACTGCTTATCCTATGTTTCTTAACAAAGACTTAATGTACAGCAGCTTCAAATTCAGACATAAAGCAATAAAGTGAAGAGATTTTTTTTTCAATTCTCCTTTTCAGATGATATTAAAAAAGACCCCAAAAAAATCCAGATTGAACACCATTTTATACAAGGTGAGAGTTTTAAAATGAGAAACACCACTATACAGGAAATTCTATAAATTAACCCAGAATGTCCCTTTTTTTTGACTTTATGTCTACCATGTTCTGTCTAAATAATAGTGTTATATTTTTATAATTGAGGCATTTTCAAAATACTAAAAATTATTTACATTCTAAATTTTTGTTAGCTCAACTAGATTTCTACATATCTGGTCTGAGTCACATTTGCAAAAAACAAATACTAATTTATTTTGACCCTTCCCTAGAACCATATTCTGAAATATTACAAAATTGTGTGTTTCCTGAAGAATGAGGTTATCGTGAGTTATATCTTTGTAAGTTTGTATTTTTGTTATATATTCTCATCAGTATCAGTTGAATATATGACATTAAAATTTGGTAAATGTTCTTATATGGAGCTCTCCTATTGTTTGGGACTCATACTCTGAAAATCATTCTTCAGACTTGAAACCTTTATACATTTATGCCACTGTGGAACTATAATAACATCAAGATATCATCAATGCTTATTACAATCTAATTCAGAAATATGTTACTGGACAGAACTCAAAGCACTTTGAGAAAATTCTCAGAAATATCAGAAATCTGGAATTTACAAGAAGAAAAAGAGAGTATCAGAGAAATCCTTAGAGACATCAAAGAAGAAAGCAATTTATTCTGAGTAAAATAACTTCTTTAGTACTCATTTTGTATCTTAAAAAATCCAGTGCTGTTTTAAACATTTTCTTAAAACAAATATATGTCATAACATCTAAATAATAACCCACAATGCACCTAGGATGGAGTTTTGTAAGCTGTCATCTGTCAACTATCTTGACAATACAAGCAATGATTGAACTTTCCTTTTGTTAGTATAAGTCTCTGAAATCATTGCTGGCAGTGTGCAGTTGTGATAAGAAACCCAAGTTTTGCACGACTATTGACAGTTTCCCCAGGAGATGTATCTCATTAGTTCCAGGGTTTTGATGCCTACTGACCTGTTGCTGGAATGATGTCATTGGAGTCCAAATGAAAATGAGCCGAAAGGACAGTAATGCAACTGTGGTCTTATTAGAAAACCATATTCAACTTGAAATCCAGTATAATTAGGTTTGTTTTAAGATTGTCTTTCCTTAGTGAATTTGTGCCTAAGGGCTTTCGAGTAACTAGCAGGGTTGATTAGCTACAAATGAGAGAATACTTCATAAATCAGACATTAAATTCTTTTTTATAATTGCTGTGAGATTTTGGACCAGTTAGACAGTTTATTATCAGAGAATGCACAGAAAATAATTTCTGGCTCATCTCTGTGAAAATTGAATTTCTGAAATAGTACTGTTAAGATTAAAAATACTATATTCAAATAACAACTCTTACCAATGCTCCTCATAGCTATTTAGTTTGTTAAATATTTTAACTGAGAAACAATTTGCCATATAGTATTGTCTATTTTGCTTTTAATATGACAAACCTTATTGCCAAAATTCTAATTAGCTTCAGCCTATCAGCCACTTTTGAGATTAGTTGTAGTCCATGTGGCATCCTAGCCAAGATTAGGATGATTACTGCAGGACTTAAACATAATACTCTGTCCCTTCAAGAAAGAGTTTACTCAAGAAAGTAAGAAGGAGCACATGCTTAAAATTTGCTGATTAGCTAGGCTGCTTCCCACAACATGATTTTCATTACCAATGGAATTACCAAAAGTATAAGTCCAAATTTCTCTGATATTTCAGTCACTTATTTCAGTCACAGCAGACTTAAACATGTATCAACTGCTAACACTAAAATGGCTAAGAAATGTGACCTGTGTTTCATTGGCCCTGCAAAGAGAAAGCAGGAAGGCAACAGTGCATTCTCCTGACATACAAGTGAGCTTTTTCTTCATTACTGTCAGAACTTCCACAGTCTGCACTCTGTTGGCCTAGAGAAACGACAGCTTCAGGACTTCACTTAAGACACGACTTGGCAACATCATAAGCTGGCACTGAAAACAATATTCAGAAATATAACGTTTAATTTGATGTAGCCAAACCAGGCTCTCTATACCTGTCCTGCTCAGATCTTCATCATCCCTCATAAATCATCTTTGCAGCCAAACTCAATTTTCAAGGATACATTGACTGAATTAATAATTCTTTCCAACATAAACATCAAAATGAACTATCCCTTCACATAGTTCAACAGACATAGGACATAAAAAGTCAGAAACTGGGGTGAAAATGTATTTGAGCTCATCATTACAGCGTAAGAAAGCCGCCACATCCCAGAAATCATAAAGAATAGGTAAAATCCCAATTACTTAAATTCTATCACTGAAGGAAAATACCACTCCAAATTCTTCTGCTCAAATCTCAGAACACAGATGATTATTGCAAAACTTTTGTTTCTTGATTATTCAGCATACTTTTTGGCTAATATTTTTTACACCCATGGGACTCATCTGCTGGGCATGGCTGATAATTTTTTGCATGGGAATTAAAGCCAACAGATTACATGGGAGCAGTGCAGGTTGGACTTCTTTCCCTTAGAGCTGTGACAGGCTTGAAAGACAAAACATACTGTTTGTCTTTCTCAGTTATGGAAGAAATAGTTGGGAAAATTAGTGATTAAGAAAGATCAGAAAAAAAGGAGAGACCAAAAAAAAACAAGTCTCCTGAATGTTTGCATTTCCAGTGCTTGAGGAAATGATGGACACAGTTGATGAATAGGTACCATTTGCAATGGTAATCTTGTGTCCCAACTAATGCAGTCCTTCTTTCAGCTTTTAAAGAGACATCTGACCCACAATTTTCATTCTGCTTCTCTGTGGCATTTGCTATTCTTTCACAGCTGATATTGCATATATATAAGGGATGACCCGCTATTGTCATGTAACTCTTATTACTGTAAGAAACTATACAGAGCACAAAGAGCCAGAAAAAGCAATGTACCTGAAAACCGACTGAGTGCTCCCGCATATTAAGAATTAATTACACTGTTCCTTTTTGCTAGCATAGATTTCATCAGAGCTCTTGCTTTTTATGAGTTTGTTTAACATTAGTTTTGTGTGTCATTTGTTAGAAGAACCATAATGATGTACAGTAAATTAAATTAAAATAAGGACAAAGATGTTGATTAATATGATCTTTTAAATCAAAATAATTTCATTCTGTTAGTGACAGTATTATCAGACTAGCTTTTATCATATAAAATACATGTGTACACATTCACACACACATCTGCATGAAAAACCTGTAGATTATCCATCAAATTTTGTAGAAAAACTTTAGTATTTTTTATTCTATTTGAAGAGAAACCTGACATTATTGTTTAAAAAAACTTGCAGGACTGCTTTTCATTGATCTGATAACTGTTTCTCAGATTTTAAAATTTTGTCATTATTTTTGAGCTGAAAACAAGTATTTTGTGGATACATACCAGAAAGAACTCAAAAAAAGTCAATTGTAATACTTAATCACACGTTTTGGCCCATGGATTTGTGCTGTATAGGCAGGTTTCTCATGACTTTGTCCAAACATTATCAGCAAGTGAGTGAAAGAGCTCAGGATATCTTGAGGCCACATCCATCATCTTTACTAGCCAAGTATCACTGACAAAAGAATGTCACAGAAACTGATTTAAAAGCTGGGGGAAAAAAACCAAACTTGATTTAAACAACAGTTCTACACAGCAGAGAATCCACACTGTATAAAATGCTTACCCCTGCATCTCCAGAGACTTGCATCTAGCATTGCTTGAAGCTCTATTACTTATTTCTTATTTCTTGCCTAAAAATTGAGTGATATATTACATGAAAAAACCCAAACAGATAAACAGTAAAATTATTTTTAAAAATTACCTCATTAATAACAAAAAAGTGAGGTTATCCATTTGACCCCCAGATAGCTTGATTAATGGGTGGACAATTATTTTGACTGCTCTGTATTATAAATCTCTGGGGACTACAGTAGGAGCTATACAGAGGGAGATAGATCCTAAGGAGTTTCTAGATAGGCTGCAGAAATGGGGTTCTGTTTTGGTGTAGGATTAAAGTTTGGGACAGATATTCTTAATTCACTATTGGAGTCTTCCAGATGCATATTTTATATAGGTAGGTCTGGAGTTTTCAGTTGTTTATTGATGTCTGAGTCTGTGCTGTGGTTAGAGCCAGGGTTGTGATCAGACTTGAGAAGGGTTATGATGGTTATTTAAATCTCACATATTCCAGGTGGATCTGGGAATACTGAAATATGAGGTGCTTGGTGCAGTTTCTTCTAGATATTTTGAGAAATCTCACATTCCAATAAAGACTAATGTTGAATTCCAAAACTTAGACATCGTTTACAGAACAGACTTCCTAGTTCCAGGCAGCCCATGTGTTAAAAAATTTCAGAAAACAAACAAAAACACACCATTGGCAAACTTGTCAATAAGCAGTTGAAAAAAACCTCTGAGAATTTCAGCTAAAACATGATCCCACAGCATCTGTTTGTCTGCATTTATAAAGAGATTTATCCTGCATTTATCCTATGCAGATAGGACAGCTCAGACAGTCAAACCTTGAAGTTTTGAAGTCAAATTCATATATTGCTGTACACCAAAATCATACCCTGATGTTAAGTTCACTTAATGGACAAATACAACAAATACAACACAGACTTTTATCTCCAAATAGTTGCATTCTACTTTTAGGAAGGAAGAACAATAGTATTTCCAAGTAATGAAAAGAAGATATGGGCCTCAAAAATCATAAAATCATAGAATGCTTTGTGTTAAATGAGACCTTAAAGATCATCCTTTTCCAGCCCCCATAAAACCTTCCACTCAACCAGGTTGCTCAAAAACACATCCTGGGCTTGAACAAGTCCAGGGATGGGTCATACACGACTTCTCTGGGCATATGTTCCAGTGCCTCACCACCCACACAGAAAAGAATTGCTTTCTTAGAATATCTGATGTAAACCTATCCTCTTGCCGTTATCCCTTGCCCCATCAATACAGGCCTTTGCAAAAAGTGTTATTCACCCTAGAAACTATCGTCTACCCAGTTACCTCAACTGAGGGAACTGAAGTTAATTGGCCATTGTGCTACACTTATGGTTGAGAATGCATGTGTCAAAATCAACTTTCCTTAGTTAACTAGCAAGGATATTACCTTTGAAACTGACTTGTGAATTGAGTATATATGGAGAAATCTATAATTTTTGCAGTTTTGTTACACATTCACACAGACACACACATATATACATACACTTTTCAGGATAGTAAGAGGAGCTATGGTGAAGCTACAATTTAGGTGTAGCTATGATGATGGTTTGGTAAATTATGTTACCCTGAGAGGCTGAATAAATCATTGGGAACATAGTACAGATGCTACTCACTGGGCTATCAAGCTTAATCTTTTTCTGTCTTAGGCAGCCATACCACAGAGCCACATCTAAATATATTAAACTCCACTTAATAATTTTGATTTCTTGCCTTTCTAATGAAAGCCCACTTCAGAACCGTTCTCCTCTGATGGTCAAACCACTCCTAATATCCAGCTTTACCTTCACTATGGACAGTTGAATTAAAGTGTACCTACTTAAATTTAACAAAAAAAAAAAAAAAAAGATTGAACTTTGGAGATAGCAATGCAATTTCCTCAGGAATCAGCTGGCTCCTGGGGCTGGTAAATATTCTCCCCACAGAGGTACGGAGTTCACTGTGAGTTAATACACCTGACATGGAGCAGGGCAAATTAGTTCCATACTGGTCTGCTTATAGTACTATATGTCTTCAAAATGTGTGGGGTATCTCTATCCTGTCCTGAAGATACTGAAGTCTATTATGAAAGCTTGGAATAATTTTCATAAATCTGCTGGTGTTAAGTATATATTTTTCATGGACAGCCATATTGTCTGTCCAAATAACACTTGTTCTATCAAAACAAACAAACAAACAAACAAACATAAAAACAAAGCCACTCTACTCAAAAAGAGATATAATGAAGTAAATGTGGTAAAAGAGACGCAAAAATAGAAGTAAAACATATTTGAAAAATACCTCTGAATCAGTTCAGGCAATATATGCCTTCTAGAACTTAAAAAATGAAATTCAAAAAGGTTTTTATGTAACTGGAACAAAAGAAAGCAATATAGCAAGTTTTGTTTTTTATTTTCTTTATGCTAACCCACCAGCAGAAAAAGAAAAATGGATAAAACCCAAGGAAATCACTACATATGTTACCACATTTCTTGCCCTTTTGAATTCGTACTGCATTGATGGACCAGTTAATTAATCCTGTAATATTGATCTGGATTCAAAATTGTATGTATTTGGTTGTTAATGATTAAATTGTAAATATTTAATAAAACATGAAAATTAATCAAATAATTCTGACTTCAAAGGCCCTCCTGAGGGAAAACAAATTCTTCACATGGCTGAGTTCTGTTATGCCTCTGACTTTTTATTTATAACCTGGTCCTAGAATTCTACGTAGAAAACAAGATAAACGAAATCCTGTATAAAAAGAAATGTTCCCTTGACTAGGCAGACTATAAACCTGTGTTAACTTATGTATGAATATTAAATCTTTTTATGAGGAAAAAAGCACTTTTTCCATTTTGTTCTAGTTTTGAATAGCAATGAATTCTATATTGCATTGATTGATAACTGTTAGAAAAAGAACATTAAAAATCAAAGAAATGTTGTTAATTTATTTCCTCTAAAGCTAACTTAAAGTGTTAGTTAAATATTTTTTCAATGGTTATAGCCTAAAATCAAAGATATCTCTGTTTTCAATGCACACCTTTTTTTTTGTCACATTTTTGTGACTGTGAATGGACTAGCATTTTGTGCAGCAGGGAGATTGGATCTGTATTCACTGGGAATATTTCTTAAATTTGCTCTACAGACGAATGTTCTAATCTTGCCACCATACTTTTGTACTGTCTCTTTTGGATATACATTTACAGAAGTACTGAATATGTATCATAGACCTCACATACACTTAAAAGAAAATTTATACATGAGTAATGAAGAGAAAGGATAGATTTCTAGGTTTTGTTGTCAGTTTTATCTGTAGCCTTACTCCCTTCTTTGCAGTCTTCTCAGATCTCTCTAATGAATACACAATAAAGCCAGGTCACTGAAGAGTCATCTGCCAGGTCACCTACTGATTTGAATGGAAGAAAATGGTGTGGATCATAAAGTGGTGCTATAAAGTATGAGTCATGAAGATATGATAACAGAGACTGTATTCCAAGTTCTGCCCTAAGCTGTTTAAAGCAGTGCAGCTGAAGTCTCAGTATTGTCTTATTTCCAAAGTCTGTTCTGCCACAGTATCAGAACTAAAATTTCATTTTAAGGCCATCTTCAGTCATATTTATTCACACGTATTTTCTGAGATATAACTTTTGTACATAACACTGTCTCATGGAGAAATAAATTGAGCAAATATTCAGATATGCAAACTTAATGCTCCTCAATATATTTAAACACATTTATGTATCAGAGTAGGTATTGACTAAGGTAGTAGCATAGATACCATTATGAACCAAGAATAGATGAGACTAAAACCAGACAGACAAATGTAACACATATCACTAACAAAGTGCATAGAAACAAATTTTCACATTAATTGTGAAGCTTGTCCTTTTATTTTTATTTATGAATTTACCTAAAGTTTAAAATAAGACTATTCAACTAGGAACCTATTTTCAATATTCTAAATGATTCCCCAGTGGAAAGGGAAAATATTTTGAAAGGTATTAAAATAGCAAGCAGATGTGTTTTCATTTTAATTACTTCAATTTAAAACTCTAAACTACTTTACTTTTTTTCCTATGTTAATGCCAATTATCATAAAGTGCTTCTTCTAATACTCATCATAATCACAGATCTCTCTATTTCCATAAATTCTATTTTTAAGGGCCACTGTAGTTTCCATGGAATTAACTTTTTCTATATTTTAATTTTTAAACCACAATTAACTTTACTTTCATTTCTGTCACCATCTCTTTCAACAGTATATTAATTTTGCTATCGTTTTACATAAAAATTAAAATTTTTTCTATGTTTTCCTCTTTCTTTGCAAAGATATAGGGATTCCCTTCAGGCCTCAGAGAAGGCTATAAATTTTTTATATTTTCTATGATATCTTAATTCTTGATTTATTATCTGAAAAATTTGTTGTCCAACTTTTGTTTTCATTTTGAGAGAAAATATCAGTTTATGTTTACTCTTATGTGAAAACCAGATAAAGGAAATTTATTTCTTATAAGGCATCCTTTAATAGTGTAGTAGGGTTTGAGATTTTCTTGCAATTTTGTTCATTAATTTATATTATATCAAACCATCTACTCAGTGAAATTACCAAACGCTTATGACCAGCAGAGATTTCAGCAGCACACAGGGGCTGCAGCTTTCCGACATTTCCTTTTTCAGAGATTTAAAAAGCCATTTAGCTGCTCAAGACAATTTCCTGCTTCTTTGTGGTTCCTTGTAGCTATGGCCAGGGAGATTTTTTCTCACTTATCTGTCAGCACAAATTTAAAGGCAGTGACAGTAGTAGTGAGACCAGTCCCACTACACCGGCAGCCTTTGGTCTTGCACAGGGCTGTCCATTCTCAACCTGCCGTGAGCTTTCTCCAGGATGATGCCCTGCCTTGAAAAATGTGAAAGGAGAGTACAGGGGAAAAGAGGGAACCAAAACCTTGTGGCACAATGGGAAATAAAAGAGATTGTCTTGTCTAGACAGGGAATATAAAAAGGCTAAGAATGCATATGGTTACTGTCATCTCTCACAGAGCAGGAAGGACAGACTGATGAGGTATTGCAAACAAAAGCCAATATCAGGTATAAACTGGCCACAAATTAGTTCAGAGGTTAAAAAAAGGTAATAATATCACTCCTAAATCTTACACTTTTACTGTCAGATTTCATTATCAGTAAAATTTTCCATACAATAACCCCAGGATAAACCTCCTGAAGTTTTCCTTTCTACTGAAGATAATTTTCGGATGGAATTTGTATGTTGTGGTGCTTGAGATAGAAAAGCACTGAAACTGGCTCTACACATCTCTGCTTCTATATTCCCAAATATATTATATATTCAACAGAACTCTGCAAATGGTATAGGATGAATAGAAGTTTTTCTGTCATTTCACAGAGTCTTTTGAAAAGTAGATGGTGTGATTTGATAGAGTGGCCCTCAGTATGGCTGGCACTGGGAAGATCTGAGTGCCATGAGAAAGTTTACAATGATCATAGTTAGACCTGCAGAACTTAAAAGGAATTCAAGTAACTGTGGAAAAGAGATTTTTGTTTTCTTTGGTTTTGTGAACTCTTCCATGCACTTGAGTACTGATGTAATTTTGGTTTTCCTTCATTCTTGAAATTAAACAGCACATTAAGCTTTCCTAGATAATTTCCTGTGGTTCATTTCACTCATTCAGTTTGTCCAACTCTCATTTGAAGTATAACTGCCAAATGAAAACACAATTTTTCATTTGGAGTCTTAGTAGCACCTTGGAGGGGCATTTCAATTTTTTTTTTTACACCAGTGAAATTTTAACCCTACATGAGAATGAGGAGTTCACTTTTCATTTTCCTCTGACATCTACTCTTTAACTCATTTACTTGGCCAGTAAACATTTTGAGAAAGGATATCTTAAATGTGTATATAATGCTTAGCACAAACTGCTCCTATACCCACTTGTAGGATCTAAGACAAATCTAATACATGCAAAGAGTTTGCGAATGGCTGTTATTTCTATTACTGCTAATGGACAACATGTTTCAAAGTTATTTAGAAATTTAAAAACCTTTCTCCCCAAAATTCATTGGAAATTGCCAAGGTCTCAGCTCTCCAGTAATTTTAAAGATAGGCACAGAATACAGAGAGAGATTATTCCAGCACACTGAATAAAGACATCTGCATGCCTGATGTCATGCTCATTGAAGTAATTTAGGTTTCACAAACTCATGGTGTATCAGTTTACTTTCTCTCATCTTAGAGCTGATGTTTTCCATGAAAGAAATAGATATGCAGAGTAAAAGCTCTTAAACAACATGACAGACTAGAAAGAGAATCCATAAAGTTGGAAAATACCTCCAGCATCATTGAGTCCAACCCTTGACCAAGCACCACCATGACCACTAGACTGGAGCAGAAATTTTCATGTCCTGCTGTTTCTTGAACACTTCCAAGGATGGTGACTCCACCACCTCCCTAGGCAGCCTGTTCCAACTACCCTTTCAGTGAAGAAAATCTGCCTGAACCTTCCCTGGCACAGCTTTAAGACTGTGTCCTCATATCCTGTCACTGGTTGCCTGGGACAAGAAGCCAAAACTTTTCTTGTTACAAACTCCTTTCAGGTAACTGTAGAGAGCAATAAGGTCTCCCCTGAGCCTCCTTTTCTCCAGGTTAAACCACCTCAGTTTCCTTAGCCACACCTCATATGACTTACTCTCTCTATAAGCCTATTAATTCAGTTTCCCCAATATTTTAAGATCAATGAGTCATCTGAAATAAAAGGGGGGGCAGGGGTGGTGGCAGGAAGATCATCATGAACCAAAAATTTAAAAAGAATCATGTCTTCCATTTTCTTTGAGTTTGTGATCTGTGCTTTTGATTTTAAAAATAAAGGATATTTTACTTAGCGAAAGTCTCTAGTTATTTATATGGAGGAAAAATAAGAACTTCATCCAGAGAAAAATGGTTTTAAAGCTTTCATTTAATTCAAATGGTTGTAGGTTCTTCATAGCAGTGTGACTAAAAATTTGTTTGCCACCTGTGCCCTCTAAAAATATCAACTCTTTATTCTCACAAGAAAGAGGTCTACAGCAACAACAGTTAAAATACCTGCTCATTAATGCTGTCTACTGCTATACATAGTGAAGTAGCATCAACATCATGCAAGAAAGGAATATTAAAAATAAAAATAAAAATGAAAAAAATTATTGACTTGGCTTGAAGTGTTTATAAAGGAAAATTCATCATAGATAAGGGAACCTTCACATGAAATGGAATGGAGTTCCACATCTCTGCAGTCTTTCCACTGTCATCTGAGTACCCTGATTAGTACAAAGACTGCCCTCAAGTCACAGGTTTCTCTTTTTCACTCTTACATAAATGAAGATCACGAAGTTCAGGACCTTAAGACTTCAAAAAGCTATTTCTTAATGATTTCAAATAGCAGTATCCTGTCTATTCCATAAGATCATAGGGCATTGGAAAAAATCTTTCAGTGGAAAAATTTCTGCCTTGTGGGACCAGAAAAAGGTTTAGAACTGTGAAGCTAAGGTTTGAAAAGACAGAGATGGAGGTGTACAAGGTTTCTTATTTACAAAGATACTAAAGAGAGTAATTTTTCTGTATCATACTGATTCAATCATACTGATTTTTGAATAATATATATCAGGTTTATAAGCGAATGCATATATGTATATATACAACATACATATAATGTGTATTGAACTGAAATATATACAAACATGCAGTATATGTTATATATCATGTATTATATAACAATAGTGATATTATTATTGCATACAAATAAATAAAATTGCAAAAAGCAATACATTTATATACTAATTTTTTTTGTTCGACTCAGATCTATTTCAGTCATAAAATCTCCCTAACACAGAGTTATTTTTAAGCTTTTCAGACTATCCACCGTGAATTACTTCACTTCTAGAACTGTATTTCACCAATTTAAATATAATACAGACTAATGATTTCATGAGGAATTTTAGGCAGAAAATAATGACACCAGCCATCCACTTTAGCCAACTGAATGAGGTATTGTACTGCTTTCAAGGCAAAGCACCTGGAGTGCTCTGCTCCCTTTATCTCTGTTCTTAAACTTTCTGAGTTAAAGGGTTTTGTCATAACTCTCTTCATTTAAAAACAGATTTTAAAACTCCTAGTGCAGAATTTATTACTGAGGTATTGGGGTCTAACCTTCTTCCACTATTACAACTTAAAACAGATATGCTAACACTGAATATAATTTCAATGGGAGTTTAAAGGAAAAAGATCTCTCAGTTTAGATCTGGCACAAATTGACTCTCACAAACGTGTATTTCTGTTAACTTTCCCAGAGACATTCCAGATTAACAGATGTTGAAGTGGTGCAGCACATAGGAGATATCTCCTATCAAACTCAAAGGTTTAACCTCTTGGTTAAAGTGATGTTAATGAAGGAGTCAAACTGAGCATCTCCTTTTCCACTCTTTTTTCATACCTGTGTAGGGTTAATGTAAGAATAATAGTAGCTTGTTATTCTTTCACATAGAATGGTCTATGCCTCCAATACTACTTTTACTTGAACGCAGCTAGACTTTTTTGACTGAAATTTTAGTCTGAAAGGGTGTTTGAGATATTACAATGCACTTTGTATTAGCAAAGGGCAGATGAAACAGGACTCTGTCACTCCAGGTGAAGTCTTGTTTGTTTTCATAACACTCATTCTGTCCATCCCCCGGTGACATCAGGCTATTACTGTGATGGTGGGCAGGACACATGGGCAACTACAGCTCTGACTGGCACAGGAGTCTCTGGCCTGAATGGGCTTTAACTGTGAAGGAAAGGGATTCAAGGGGCTGGGGATGCCCCTTGATGGTTCCCTCCATCACTCCATAGCTTTCTCTTCAGAGCTGCTCCACCAGCCTGGCCCCCGCCCCATGGCTGTGGGGCCTCATCCTGTGGTGGTGCAGAGTGCCTTGTGTCCTGTCCCCTTCAGGGCAGTTTCTCCAGCCTGTGCTTGCTCCCCTGCAGGGCTGACCTCCTCCCCATCAGTGTGAGCTGCCTTACTGTCCTCTCTGAGCTGGAGTGTTCCCAGCTTGGTGAAAGGACACATATTCTAAGGCATTAGTCCTTCCCACAGAACTGTGTCAATATAAGACTGTTCAGGATTTAGACCAACACCTCTGCTCACAATTCTCAGACTTGTCACCAGCCTATGTTTGGCTGATTGCCTGATTGCTTATGTAAGGAAGGACTGGAAATATGGGAGCAACATATATTGTGATTTTAAAAGGACTTTGTCGTGGTTTTAGTTTGCTTATTCAGGTTTGTGGCTAAATGCCAGCACACTTACCTAAATTTACTTGATTGCTTGTTGTGAGATAAGGATTAGGAGTAGGCAAAGCAGACTCAAACTTTATAAAGTACAAAGAAGTTTTATTAATATATCTAAGACAAAGGGAAAAAAGAAAAAAAAACTCAAGAAAAAAAACCAGAACAAACTCCCCAGACCACCCCTCCTTCCCCACCTCTCCATTTCATTCTCTCTGACAACATACAAAAGACAACACTTTGACCTCCAGTCAGTTTACTACCTCAGAAACAGCTCTTGTTCTAGTTCATTCAGGGAGAGAAGTTTCTTTTGCTTACACTATGGATCTTCTGTAAGAAAAATACAGTTTTTATGGGTCTTCTGCCTTACCATTAACCGCCGCCCGGAGTAAAGTCCAGGTTAATGGTGGATCTCTCCCACACCAGTAGCCTTCCCACAGCCACTATGGTGGGTTATGAACAGTCTACAACAGGGTACCTGTTTTAAGGATGCCCAGTTCAATTGCAGCAACAAAGAAAATCCCTTCTTCTGTGCTTAGCAGCACAGGTTCTCCTGACAACTCAGGTTCTCTAGCATTCTCCCCGGGACCAGGGCTCTGGGTCACAGCCTCTCCTCTCTCTTGGTTCTAGTTTTTCATCAGGCTGTACTTTTTCAACACTTACTTGTCTGTACTTAGGTATTTCAGTTCATTGGCTGCAATAAGAACTTCACATCTCCTTTTGGACTATATCTTCATATATTACAGAGAATTTATTAGCTCAGTCCCCAACCATGGTTCTTCAAAAGAGTTTTCAGCTTCATTTTTGAAGCAACTTCTCATGCACCTCCCTCTAGGTATCAGTTCTGCTTTTTTCACTGACTGTAAAGTCTCTGCGCTGCACTATGTAGATGTCCTCACTCGTTCCTCTCTCTGCGAGGAAGGATGGGTGTCTGTGAGTTTAGTCCAGGCATGGACAGAGTTAATTTCTGTCTCTCTCTCTCCGGCAGTGTGACGATCCCGTGCTCTTTGCCGGGCTGCTTGAACAGGTCCGAGCTGGATGCCAGAAGCTCTCAGAGTCTCTGTGCCTGGCTCTGCGGAGCTGGCTCGGCCTGCTGGGGCCATCTAGGCCTGGGGTGACAGGGCAGGGCCTGGCCCGAGCTGGATGGAGTCCGGCCTGGTCCTTGCCTGGCCCGGAGCAGGGGCCTGGCTCTCCCTCTCGTGTAGCTGGCACACCGGCTGAGCTGTATCTGCTGAAGATTCCAGCCGTTCCTCCCCCATGCCTGCCCGGCTGCAGCGGCACGGTTGCCGTAAAAGCTCCCTTCCCCCCCCCATCCCTCCTTCGGAAGGAGGTAGGGGGGGGCCTTACCAGTGAGAGAAGCAGGAGCTGCTCCTCTCTACACAGCAGCAGCAGGTCCAAAGAGGAAGAGCGTCAGAAAGTCTCTGCTTATATATGGTTTTTTTCCTTAAAGGCGGACCAACTTTTTAATTGGTTTACCTACCTATCAATTCTTAAAACTACCTGATTATTGGCTCTCTCTCTCTCGCAGGAAGGAAGTTGTATTTCTTCCTGCATTCCTGCAGCCCAGATCACTTCCTAAATTTTTACCCCTCTGGCCTAACCCAAGACAGACTTCCACCAGCTCCAAAAGTAATGTTCCTCCTTCCAGTGCTACATTTCATTCATACAGAAAAAGAACACTAGCTTCTCTGGGTTTTTTCCACAGCGACTTAAACTTTCAGTTTTCTCAGATAAAAGCTTTCAATAAAAGCGTTGACATGCAGATGATACTGCTCCAGCCTCCACGTAGATGATGTGTTGAACATGGACAATGGGTGCACATACAGTCATCTTGTGAAGTGTGGAATCCATCCCCACTGCAGGAGCAGCACATGTAGAAGTAGCAGCATGTTTTCCCAGAGAATGCAGAGCTGAAGAATGTTGTTCTCTGTCTTTAGCCATTCTTAAATACAGCTCCAATGAGCTCTCCTATACCTCAGTCCAGCAAAATCTGGATTGTCCCACTTCTGGATTTTAGTTATAGTCAACAATTGAATGTTCTATTCTGACAGAAACTAACACAAACTAGTCTCAAGTTACAACTACAATTAATCATACCAGTTTATGGAAAATGGGCATTGCAAGTGACCAAACAGAATATAGAGACATTTTGCTGAATCAAGTTTTAGGATTTTAATCTTAAACGTTGTATTAATGTTTCAGGTTAAAACAGTATTTCCACCATCTCTTCCATTCCTGTAAGGGGAAGGACACTGATAAAGGTATCTCAAAGTACTTTCAGCAGCTAACAAAATAGCTTGTTAACACAACAGGCTAGACTGAGAATTTTTACAAGTAATATCTTCAGCAATCACTAGCCTTCTGGAATTAGCAGTCATTCTCTATTATATCCCATATATCACAACTTCAGCGTACTTAATGTGCATCTAAGCTTAGTTTATCACATCTCCTTCTGTTATAGTCTGAAGTGCAGCTGCTGAATTTTTAATTTTTTTTTTAGTGAGTTCCCTAATTTACAGCAAGATTCTCATTGCTTCAGTATGTCATGTATTGTTGATTTTTGTCTGCTCTTTTGCATGCAATTCATCTTCCTGTAGCTCCATTCATGATCTATGAGGCAAATGATTTCACCTGTCAGCTTTGCAGTGCCTCACAGATCTGCTGAAAATGAACACATAGGAGGCTGAAGTGAAGAAGCAGTCTGTGATTTGCTTGTTTCTGGACTGTATCTAAGCTGTGCACAATTCTTCTCCATTTATATTGAAAGCTGCTGTTTTGTCCTTTGGCCCAATAAAGCTAAATATCTTTATGAAGTGTTAGTTTGCTGCTGTGTTGCATGCAGTGTTGAAAATAAGCAAAAGAAAACCAGATTTCTGTCCTACATATAAAGCTTGCAGGAGTATTGCTGTGCTAAATATAGCTGAAACACAGAGCTCTGGATGTGACAGTCTTAATATGATCACCATGTTTTAGGGGCTACATCTGAGAGCTGTCTGTGTTTAGTTAGAGAGCATATGGGTTGCTATTTCAGATACTACCAGTGAGATGACTGTGTGTGTTTTTATATATAGAACTAGGTGAAAATGTTTCTTTGTATTCTACAAACCTATTTTGAAATTATTTCATGAGTGAGTCCAGAACTATGGGTGAATAAATTCTATCAGAATAGACAAAAGCATGGTTTGTATGGCATAAATATGTATTCATATTCTTTCTGGACCATTTACCAAGCTTTTCTGTAGTAGGTAGGTATTCACCACAAAATTCCCTTAATCTTCTCTCAGAGCTATTTTATTATTTTATTTCATAAAAATAATGATATGTTCTTTGAAACAAGACTACAAATTTTCTTGTTCCAAATCTCCTCAGAGTGCCTTACTCTTCTTCCAGGTTCTGGACAGAAGGACTTGTGACTCTTGCCTGATAAACATTTTACTGATGGCAACAAAAGCCATCACAGTGTTCTTTTGGGCTGCTTACCTTGTTTGAGTACTTACTGTGAAAAAAAATTTTCCCACTGCCGTCCTGCCCATAATTCTGAGGTTTTTTGCTGACGGAGGTGGTGAGCTTTTTTGTTTATTTTTGTTTTGTTTTTCTCCCACTCTAGTTTTGAAAAGTCATTTTGCTGAAGATAGAAGTTTTTCTACATCAAGAGTGGCTTTTATGTCTAGGTAAAGCAATAAAAACTGCATTAGAGAAATGTTGATTTGCCACAGTTATAATTTTAATATAGTCAGAGAGACTTTTGTGGTTTTACATAATTTAGGCAACATGTATGTGCAGTATATGTCAAACACTGTGGCATAGATTTGACTGAGGCAGTAAGTCATAATTCTGATACCATCTAATGCCTGGTGTTTAAAGAGACAATCACACACTCACCAGAAAGTCTCTGTCAGATAAGAACTGCTATATAGGTCTATATATACCTGTCTGTGCTTATGGCAGTTATCTGCTTTCTTCAGAGAGACAAATCTTGCCCTTAAAATACGAAGTTATCAATGTTTTGAGTAGTACAGAAATACAAATAACATTTGCAAAACTTTGCTATGATTGATGTTTATTACACCTGCCTACGGCCAAGCAAAATCCAGAAGTCATTATTTTCTTGAGTGAGCATAAATTGAATAAAAAAGTGAAATTTTTTCTTTTGTACATTATGCTAAGATATAGTAATGGATTTAGTAATGATGAAATAAGAATATTCTTCACAACTTTTTGTTTTTAATTTGACTTTTTGTGTGATCATGCTGTCTAAAAGTCACTCATGAGTTCTCAGCAGTCTTAACCGACTACTGAACCCCCTGCCAAACTCAAAGATAAGACCTTCTTGTTCCATTGCTCCAGCACCCTAATAGTCTGTTGAAGAGAGAGATTCAGTCCCTTGTCCTTGGAAATAAAAATTGTGAGATCTCTGCAATTACCCATTTCTTCTGGTAGCAGCAAGTTATCCAGTCACCTGGACAGGTACATACAGGAGAAAAAAACTGGCATTTACCAGCTCAGTGTAAGGATGTTCATGCAGTATGGTTGGGTGCATTACAGGGAGTTTAGAGGCAAGGTACCACAAATCTCCAGGACACCAAGGCTCACTCTTTTGGCTAATTATGAATAATCACATTTGAGCAGCATGATTTGTTGAAGTCAAAACACTTTTCAGGAACAGTCCAGAGACATTTACAGTATTTTCAGTGTAAAGGTTTTGATAGAGAACAAACACTCAGGAGAGAAAGGCTTGCATCAAAAAGATGACCTTTTCAACATGAAGCAAAAATTTTGACACACTTCTACTTTGAAGTGGCATTTAAAGGCTTTGTTTTCATGCCAAAGCAGAATAAAACAAATCTGGAACTTGAAAGTTGTTAGTAAACCAAAGCACTCTTTTCTAGCAAGCTCTACTTCTTGCTTTTAACTAGAATAACTTTAATATTTAAAGATATTTAAGTGTAATAACACACAACTTGAACATTAATATATTTTCTCATACCATTTATAATTTAATTAATAGTAATTTCTTAGAATCTATCAAGTCACTCCATCATTAATCTTTATTTGTTATTTAAAAAAAACCCACCTATTGCTTAGATTGAGATAACACTGAAAATATATAATATACAGGAATGTTTTAGAACATTGAGTGACAACTCAACCATACAATTGGACAAACACATAATCTAAATAATCATTACTCAAACAGAAAAAATTGGAGGAGTAAAGGTTTGTAACATTCTTTTCTAGTTTTCTTAGTCTTTCAGTAGTCTTTTTGTAGTTCTACACTGGCTAAATCCATTTACTGAACTGGGTATTACTAAGTCTTTAAAAAATACATCAGAACAGTCCCACCTGAATGGAGCATTTAGTCATCATTGATTTCTGTGCAGGGATTATCAAAATGCATGCACTGAAGAGATCAGAGTTTCCAAATCTTACCTAGAGTATGCAGGTGTACAATTAGTGCTAATAAAATGAAAAAGACATTTCAAATGGTTTCTATAGTACTTGTAAAAATGTATTTGAAAAGAAAGAAAATCTCATGCAGCCACATTTCCATACATGTACTTCTCTTACAGCAGCTTTTTTCCCCTTCTATTTGCCAGAATTTCATGCACCTTATTATCAAAAAATTATTACACTTACTACAAAAATTACAATAATGAACCTTGTTTTGGACTTGCAATAGGGGAATGTGTAATTCAATTAAATGAAACCCAAAGTAGTGTTGTTTTAATTCATATTTATCTTAATGAATTCATTTACTATTTTTTTAATCTTGAAAGGTTATCCAGAGTTATCAGTAGCTATTGTGAACCCAGTTTCATGGATGATGCTTAAAAAAAAACAAACTACAAAATATGGAGTGATAGTTTGGGAAAAGAAAATCTAGAAAGCAGACAAGCTATGCAATAAACACTCTTTTACTGATTTTGCCACGTCCTTGGTACTTAATCTTGCTAAAAGGATCACTTGTATAAACTCTATGATTCTGAATGAAATGCTTCCATATTTTTATTTATATATTTTAGGTCCCAACAGTGTCATTGTAAAGATCCATCATGAAAATCATGGGTGCAGAGACACTTCAACCACATGTGAGGAGAATAACCTCAGGTATCAGGATCTGGGCAGTTTAAAGATGAAGAGCAGGTGCCATGAATCTGCTAAAACCCAAGAACAGCAGCCACCTTTGCAGACCCTCAGGTTTGCAGGCATAGTGCCATGGAAATTGCACAATTACACTGCTTTCTAGAGTCAATCTACTTGGTTGTAAACATGACCAAATTTTAACTCACCCAAAGCATGCAGAAGCTTCTATCAGTCACTGCTAAAATAAATACTGCAGCAGACACTGAAGTAATAATTCTCACATGAAAGGCACTGAAGACAGTCTGACACTTTTTCCTTAGCACATTTCAACCCATACAAGAAAATAAGCTGAAAAAGACTCTAACCTTCAGAAATTAAGAATCCACATGGAAAAATCTGGTGAACCAACCAGTCACAGTGAATGTACTTTAAAGCTAGAAAATATTTTACATTTTAGTTGTAAAATTGTTCCTACTAATTTTTTTTCTGAGACAACACTTGGATACGACAGAAACCCCTACGTTTTTTTTGGAACTGTTTGATACCAAGTGAAACAATCTGAATCACAGTTTTATTGCTTGCTTTTTTTTACATTTTGCATTAGAAATCTACATAAAATCATGAATAAACAGCAGTTTTTTCATGCCAACTTGCCTGAGATAGAAGTTTCTCTGCATGTCATTGTTGAATTTTAATTTTTAAAAACAAGTTACCTAAGAAAATATTATAATTGTCAGTCTTAGGCATTTAATCCATTGCAACACCTAGATACTCATAACAGGATCATACTATAGCAAACAAGCTTTCTTGATCTTTGGAGTTCTGTCATCCTTAGACAGCCTGGTTAATAGATGTTTATGCTTAATGTAAAGTTAAGGTCTTTAAGCAATTAGTAAAAGCTATTCCATATCCTAATAATTTATCTTGTTCTTGTTTTAGAAAAATAAGAAGATAGATATCACCAATTTTTACAGGTAGTTTGTTTATAAGTGCATTTTCAGGATAAGAAACCATTTGTCTATAAAGGCTTTGGCTGAAAACGGGTTCACTAAGAAACAAAAACTGGAATACAAATTATAACATTTGTCAAAATGTTTGCAAGAATTCCTGAGCTGAAATTTTAAGATTTTTAAATTTTTTTACTATGAATGCATGACAAGATAGAATGACATAAACAATACAGTCAATATGATATAAAACCTGTTCTGTTCTCCAGTCTAAAAATTCTGTGGCACTGGAGAACTTCGAGCCCTCACAGTAATTTTATAAAAGGTAAACAGTGCTTCACAAGCAGAAAATTCTCAGCATTGTTGTCTATTATTAAAAAGAAGAGGACAAGTAAGATCTCTCTAATACATCTTTTTTAAGCGGTCTTTATTCCTGAAAGATTCAGAAAATTTAAAAATAAATTTGATGAATACCAAAGGGACATGGAACACAATATGTGTGTTGCAGAATATGTTCTACTCTTCTTGTCTTCTGCTTGCTTTTCAATTTCTTCCAAGTGCTTTGTTCTACTCATAAAGAAAGCGAGACAGACAGGGAGAAGGAGACAGTTAGCCTTGAATTTTAGACACTATTCTGTAAGGATAGCTGCAGTGTAGGACATCTGTTTTGTAAGACCATCTGGTTAAAAGGCCTTGACAAGAAATGGGAAAAGTAAAGAAAAGAAGACAGAGATATAGACTCATGTAGGGAGCAGCAGTTAATGAAATCTGCCAAGGTCGCTGGTTCCATCCCTGTTTGGGCCGTTCATTTAAGAGTTGAACTTGTTCATTCTTCTGGGTCCCTTCCAGCTCAGACTATTCTGTGATTCTGTAAAATCCAGAGTTGCTAGATGGGCTGATAAAGGCAAGAAGCCTTTGGTGACTTGGGCAGATCAATCACAATAGGCTAAAATGGAAATTAGAGTATCCTGGGTTTGGTGTGAAAGGGAAAACTTACTACAGGATCTTTGAGGTGGATCATTGAGAGTGTGAAAATTTTTGTATGGAATGCTTGAAGGGATAATGGGAATTTAGTAAATTTAGTAATAGACTGCTCTGAAGGATGAAATACCAGAAAAGAATTGAGAGAGGTTATTGTAGAAGGCAGTCTTGTGCAAACAAATTGCACCTTCATGAGCCCTGTCCATGATCATGGCATGGTCTCTCCTCACTTCTTGGTAAATTACTGTTTCTGTTGTTACAGAGATTTGTGTGAGTGCTCATCCTCTTTTGTGTGTGGCCTTGGAGTTGGATATGAGTGGAACCAGGCCTGGGCCAGCCTGGAAAAGATTAAGGGCTTTGTGTTATTTATACGAGTGCTATTTGTATGTATTTGGTGCATCTGCAGTCCTGGCTACATTTACCTGCTGATGGTCAGTCATGTCTACTTGCATGTGTTTGTTGGGGAAATATGCTCCTCTTTACTACTGGCTGAATCTTGTGCAGAGAACCACAGCAACCTCAGATTTCCCTGGGATCCTGTGGTTCACTGGGTTTGGTTTTTTTTTTTGAAAGGCATAATTTATGTTGTCCTTAGAATAGTTCAAATTTTGCTTGAGTTCCCTTTTGTTTATTTTTTGTTGTTGTTGTTTTGGTTTTTTGGAGAGGTTTTTTTGCAGTTTTTTTTTTTGTTTGTTTTTTATTTTCTGTTTTTTGAGAAGTATTACAACTCTGATTACACTGAAGATTGTTTTTTCAACATGGCAAAGTATTCCTACAAGTACTGCAATGCCATACATATTACGGAGGAAAAATGTGGGTTTGGGCTTGTTCTTTCTCTTTTTGTTCAGTGCTTTATTTTTTCAAATTTTTAAATATGATCTGTGTTTCCCTCATTGCAGCTTGTTATTTTCTTGTTATTTTGGGACTGTGGTGTTTCTTTAAAGTAAAGAGTTCTTTCCCTTTCCCATTACATTATTGCTAATCTAATGACTAAATAGAGCCTTCATAAATGTAGGCATAAGGAAATATATTTTAATATTTTTTGCATAAATGTCGTTTTATACCAGTGAAATAGCAGAATTCTTATAATAATATAATACAATAATGAATTGAGTGTTTTTCAAAATTTAAATTATGACAAAGGTTTTTCATAAGTTTATATATTAATATGTTCAGAATTTTGCATCCGTGAGAAGCACCAGAAAATTATGTTTGTGGTGACCTATTTTCCTAGTCCCATTTTTCACAGGATATTGGCCCCTTTATTCTCATTTTTTTACTGATTATTGCAATAAAGAGGGATATATTCTGCTGGCAATCACTCACTGATGAAAAGGAGGTGATGGTGTATGCAATGTAGGAGATATCTTCCCAGGAGTCATCCCATCAGAAACTGTGTTTCTTATTTTTATGTTCTGTGACTTACCTGTTTTCATACCACTTAGCTTTGCACAGAGACTGGTAATTTACCCTTTAACTCTGCCTGGTTAGTTTGGAGTCTTTGCAATTTGTTTTCACACTTGGACATAGATGTATGTATGCCAGTCAAAATTGATGATATTTATGAAAACCTCATCTTTGAAGCTTATATCATTGGGTGAGTTGTTCAAATGATTTCACATCATAAATCTGTGAGGCTTCATCTATAAATGTGAGTCTGCTTTCCTGCCATTTAACTCTGGCTTTGCAGAGAAAGAGACCTAAGGCAAAAAAATACTTGGAAGTCAGAAACACGGAAAAGCTCAATAAGAATATTCCTTTCTTAAAGTGTTTTTGACTAAATATACATTCTCTTGACCAGAAGCTAGTCTGAACTTATGGATGAATATACGGAGATAGAAAGCTATCACTTCACAATGATATAGTGCTTTACGTTTTAGTTCCTCAGAGCTTGGATATCAGTGTCTACAGAAATGGGTAAAAATCAACCCAGATTTCTCTACCCATAACCTGAGTTGACTAAACACAGACCCAGCTTTAAAGTATGCCTGGGTGTCCTGGCACATATATTCTGCTAAGGGGCACATGCAGAAACACAGTGCGTATTGGAATGGCCATAATACTAACACAGCTCTGAGTAAAGACAGAATTGTCCAGATGTAATTGCACGTATACAGGTAAATGCATCCTCTGACAATATGTCATTTAAAGTGTTTGAAAATACTATCAGTTAAGCTTCAGATGCTTCCCTATGGAAAGGGTAAGACCTATATTTTTTTTTATTTGTTTGTCCTTTAGCACTTTTCTTTTTGCCTTTTGTAGAATTACAGACAATTTCTGTGCAAAGCCCAATGAAATCCCAGTTTCATAGGAAACTTCGGAGAAAACTGCTGAAATGTGAGCAAACTGATTGTTCTGAGAGGCGATATTCCTGTTTTAATTGAAGCAGATAGGGTAGAGTTGTGAATGCAAGTTCTTAAATAAAAGAATGCTTAAAAATTAGTAAAACCCAAGAGTGTTCAAAATGTCTACTGCAGAACATTTTGATATTTCAGTTCTTGTTTTTTTCTAGCAAGGGAGCACAATGACACATCCTGCCAATGCTCAGCAGATAAGGAAAAACCCCCTTTATTTTATGTATTTTCAAAACCCAGTGTCTTTTGTTTCCGATATAATACCAGAAATTTCTGAATTATTGATGCAATCTGAAGAATTTGCTTGACTGTGTTCACCTTTTTGCTGCATATTTCCATTGTTGTCCAGCATTTCATGAGAACAGTGATTTTGGCTGCACAAGTCATTATTGCATCACCACGATTTCTGTCCTGGACAATGTAGGAGATCCATAATACAGACAAACCCAACCCACACAAACCCATTTTTAGTGTGTTAATGTGAAGCATTTTCATGCAGTTCTA
The DNA here is from genome assembly GCA_034509425.1 of Eopsaltria australis. Classification (NCBI taxonomy): domain Eukaryota; kingdom Metazoa; phylum Chordata; class Aves; order Passeriformes; family Petroicidae; genus Eopsaltria; species Eopsaltria australis. The sequence continues at coordinate 2,251,326 of JAVTVJ010000056.1, forward strand.
AAGAAATTGAAACAAATATTGATTTTTTTCATATTAAAAATACACTTATTGCCACGTTATAGATCCATTGCATATTCCAATACTGCATAAACAGTGTTTCCTGTTAGGTAATTCATAGAATGACCTGTTGGTAGAAGTAAGCTAAAGAAATACAGTTATCAGATCTGTTTATCTTACTTACTAATTTAAAAATCAAAAGCTTTAAGGACACAGCATCAAGATTTGTACCTAAGATGAGTTGTATTCTGTCTTGACATGAATGAAGACTGCACATCATTAGCATCCTGAAGTCAGCTGCAATCTATAATCACTGTTGTTGCAATTCTAAATTGCAGTCCTTACCTATGAAAACCAACTGGAATACAATTGCTTTTTGATATAGAGAATTTAACCTAGGCAAGCAGATCATCTCAGAGAATTCCTGTCATTGTGGTTATAGGCAATATTTTTGAAAACATACAAGTGATTTAGGAGCTTTAGGCTGTTAATTTTCATCAGGGTTAGACTCCTAAATCATATAAATATAGTATCTAAAGTAACTTTACCATTCGACACAAGCGTCCTGGCAAGTACTTTTGGTTTATTTATTTTTACAATTTCTTTGAATTCATTTAAATAAGCAATCCATGGTGGGGGGGTGGAGCTTGGATCCTAGAAAATTTAGTCAGGGATTTCTTAGCAGTCTCAAAGCAATAGTATGTGCTGAGTGCATTGAGACTAGTCAAGCATTTTTTTTGCTACAGCATAATAATCCAACCTCAAAAGGTCTTCCCTGGAAGCAGAGGTTGGACTGGCATACTCTAATGTGTTGTTTTATATAGAAATCTGATTAATGTCTAGAGTTGTACTAACCTATAAATTTTGCTAATAGCTAGTGAGAGTTCCTCCAATAAATTAACCTTTTGATCTCTCCTTTTGGCAGTAAATCTCTTTATAAGTAGGATTATAAAAGTTAATTTAATAATATCACAGGAGTTTACATTTAATACTGTCAGAATGGATGAGCAAGCCAGTTTAAAAACACAGAACTCCTTGACTACACCACAACATTTTGAACTAACTTTTTACAGCAGAAATGTATTCTATATATTTTTAAACTACTAGCTCTATTGAATCAATTCAATTCCTTTTGGGTTATCTAATTTAAAAACCTCTGTAGACATACGTAAAACTATTTACTTGAACCGAATGATAGACAAATATCAAAATCTGTTCTTCTGTAACATTCAACCTTGCAGGAGAGAACACAATGTGTTTTCCATAGTGTAGTAGGATATTCATAGGAGTGAGAGTGGTGTCCCTGAACCCTGCACTGAAAGTGTTATGGAAAAAGTGTTGACTTGTGTGAAAAAGACTGAAGATAAGAGTATGTGACAAAGGAGTTCTCCAGGTAATACATAAATTTATAGCAAGAGAAATACAACTAAATTTTTTTTTTAACAGCATGCAACCCTATGTTTATTTAGGCCTGTTTAATTTGCCAAAATGTACCACAATGTGACTATTGAAAATTATAACCAAACAACAAAACCAAAAAAAGAGAAAATATATTCTAGTGAAATAGCAGTAATGCAGAGCATTCTTGCATTTAAATAGATTACTTTGTCTTTTTCTTCCATGGAGTACAAGGAACAGTGCATCGTACTGGAAGCCTACTGCAGGACTCATCCAAGCTGCTTTACTCTATTCCTTTTCTCTATTGTAACCAATTATCTTAACAGAGTAAGGCAAGATAGGGAGTGGGATAGGACAGAATAAAGAAACAAAACACAAACAAACAAACAGGCAAAACCCCCAAAATAGCCAACACCCAAAAAACCCCATATCACCTTCAGTACCTAGTTGATCACAGAAAATTATTTTGCAGATGTTATTCAGTTCACACTGGTAGATCCCATGATTCATGCCTTTCATAACTCCCTGTGCTCTTGAATAACTCTTCCTGATATTTTTCCATTACCACCATTGCCAAGAACACACCGTATTCCCTAGGAATAAATTTGGATCAATACCCTTGGATGAAAACAGAAGACAATCCAGCAAAACCATAAATATCAGAAAATTTTCAACTTTTATCTTTCATTCTATTTGTCCTTGAACTCAGTTAAGAATGTTCTGTTTTCAAGGAAGATTTTCCATTTACATTCTTTTTACACTGGAAAGACACATTAAACAATTAAAAATAATTTAGAATAAATTTCCAGTCCCACCTTGAAACACAGCTTCACAATAAACTTGAAATATTAGTCTTTAGGTCCAGTTTGGACTAACAAGTGGGCATTGTGTCCTGAGTTATGAACTTTGTTTTTTGCAGGGTAATTCCTCAGGAGCTGCAGGAGTTCCTCACTAGAAATGAAGGTTATCATAAGAAGTGCATGGAACTTCAGCTGGGGATGGGTAAGGAGCCAACCAAAAGCTTATTGGTCAGCTTTAATGGAAGGGCAGGGATAGGTGACATTATGTGACAGTCTGCTATAGGTCACCCAACCAGATGAGACCCTCTACAGGCCTCATGTCCACAAGTCCTAGTCCTTATGGGAGACCCTGACATCTCTTGGAGGGACAACACAGCAGGGATTCCTGATAACTTCATTCTCCAAATGACAGAGGAGCTACTAAGGAGAGGTGCTATGTTGGACTTTGTTCTCATCTACAAGGAGGTGCTGGTGGGAATGTGACGCTCAAGGCTGCTTTAGCTACAGTGTCCTTGAAATGGTAGATGGAGTTCAAGATCCTCAGGGCAGTGAGGAGGACATACAAAAAGCTCACTACTGCCACGTCCCTCTGGTATTCCAAGGCGAGGGCTGGGTTAGAGTCAGCAACCCGAGCAGTGGCGAGTGAGTGTCCCTGGGGTCAGGTCCACGCTCGCCAGGATCCTGGGACCCCAAGCCGTGGGTTGCAGCTTTCCGAAGCAGGCAGGCAAAGGCCACCGCGGCTGCCGAAACAGTAGGAAAGCGACGGGCTCCCGAGACGGAAATTATGACACTGAAACAAAGTATCGGGGTATCCGTGCTCTGTGAGCTCTGAGAGCGAGAGCCTCAGTGGCTCAGAGCCCCGAGCCCAGTGTGTATCAGACTTTATTGTGATCATAACAACCAATGGGATTAGGGCACCAAGGTGGGACAAGGGAGGGACAAGGGGAAGGGGACCAACGGAGGGTATTTCGGGGAGGGGGCTGAGAGAAGGACAAGGGGGAAAACCAACTATCTACCGAATAGAAACAAACATTCTAGAAACTAAGGGTGATTGACAATTGATGAACATAAGCATAAACTAATGGGGAGAGAGCGGCTGGCTTACTAAGAACACACCCCAACTCAGAGTCTACCACACCCTGCCCTGCCCAAGGGGGGATCCTGCTGCTCCTTGGATCTATCTCACCAAGGACCTTTTCGGGGGGTGTTATTCTTAGCTTCAACAGCCACCGCACACTACCCTGAACTTTCAGGAGAGCAGATCTTTGCCTTTTCAGGGATCTGCTTGTCAGAATACCATGGAGAAAGGCCCTGAAAGGATGAGGGATTGTTTTGTATTCAAGAAAAAAACTGATTCGTATTCAAGGATTACCTTGATCTGAGTGATGCGTCCTGACAAAGTCTGGAAAAACCACCAGACCACCAGACCACCTGCATGGATGAACAAGATGTTACTGGAGAAATACAAACCCAAAAAGAACCCAGAAAGAAAGCCTACAGAGGGTGGAAGCAAGGACAGGCAGTCTGGGAGGAATGCAGAGAAATTGTCCAGGCAGACAGGAACCAGATTTAAACATGGCCTGGGATGTCAAGGGCAACAAGAACAGCTTCAGTAGATATGTTGGCAAAACAGAAAGACCAGTGAAAATGTGGGTTCTACCTGTAAGGCTACCATATGCTTGGTTATTCAGGATATGGAGGAGGCTGAGACACTCAGTGACTTTTGCCTTGATCTTCACAGCAGGTACTCCAGCCACACCAGGTACTCAAGTCACAGTAAAGGGTAGAATGAAGAACCACGTGCTGTAAGAGAAGACCAGGTTTGAGACCATGTAAGGTGCACAAGTCCATGGGACCTGCTGAGATAAATTCATGGATCAGAAGAAGAGGCTAAAGCACTATCCAAGTGAAGTTCCCACTGACTGGAAATGGGAAGACATAACCCCCATTTTAAAAAGGGAAATGGGGAAGACCTGAGGAACTGCTGACTGGTCAGTCTTACCTCTGTGCCTGGCAACATAATGGAGCAGACATTTCTGTAAACTACAATTTACTGTAAGGCTTTAACAAGATAAATGTGCTCTTGCCATAAAACCAAAACATAATCTTTATAATGCCTCCCTCCTTCATATTTCTTATGATATTTCTTCCAGATGTTACAAAGAATTTTCTTCAGTATAAGATCAAATATTGATTTGTCTTGAACTTGTTTTAAACTTGCTCATTAAACTGAAATAAAGATAAGTAACCACCAAAAGAGAACTGTTAATTATAGACTTAATGCATGATCTCATTTCTGTATTTATGCACATGGAGGGACCAGAAAAAAGAAGATATATAGAAATACTTTCATGAGTTATTTCATATAGTTGAATATTTCATCTTGCTGTATTCCGTGAAGAGTGACTAGGTTTTAAAGTATTGGCTGTAAATTCTTTCATCCATTAATCCCTTATACTAGCATACCAAGAAATGTAAATCTTTAAATTTTTACAATATTGTCATGTGATTGAATCATATCCTGATGTTTCCTCCATTTAAAAATATTTGTATGCCATTAGTACCTTACTGCTAGCAAAAGCCTTCCTGCAGAAATTTACCAAGCACTGTCTTTAACAGTCATTCACATTAAAATAAACTCCATGTGAAAGGCTAATTAAATCACAACTACTTAAAGCTGTGTACCCCACTTCCCAAATCTGCACTGACTGCATAAGATAATTAAAACTACAAAATTAAGGCTTTGTCCCAGCTGCTCATTTCTATACAGTTTAATATTTGAAGACATCTAATGTAAAATGTGTGCATGATTTAGTGGTACACTTAATGTTATGATGAACCTAGATTAATGTGAACATTTCTGAAAACAAATGGAGTCCTGCTTATGATTAAATGCTTTTCTGGAATTGGGAGGTACTCTTGGGCATAATCTTCCACTTCAGAGTAATTAAAAAAAATTTTGTACATGAAAGGAGTTTTTTCCTGGCTAATAAGAGAAGGAATGGAGCTAACAGACCTTGCATTATGGTATGATAAGAAGCTGGCTAGTTATATTTTTGCCCTATAATATCAATCCACAAGAAAAATATAATTTTACCTCTACTAAACTGAAAAGTCTAACTCCTGTAAACATTAACTAGATACACAACGAACTTTAGAATGCAGAGTGTTTTTTAAATCATGTCATAAGTTTGCCAAAAAAAAGCTAGACAGGTTTATACTGATAAATAAAACTTGGCAGGACTTATTTCTTTATTTTCTTAATGAATAAGTGATTCCATGAAAGAGGAAGCTTTGGAACAGCCACAAATCTTCATGAATTCATGTTAGATTTAGGAAATTAGTTTGGCTAAAAAAATATGTGAGATATGAAAATAATGTAAGAGATTTAAAAAGTAATAGAAATAAATAAAAACAACTGCTGAGTGCTTCAGAATTTGCTAGCACCAAAATATCTGAGGAGGAAAAAATTTAATCACTCTACCCAAAATAATTATAATAATAGTAATAGTAATAGTAATGTAGTAGTAGTAGTAGCAGTAGTAGTAGTAGTAGTAGTAGTAGTAGTAGTAAAGTATGGGAAATCTGTACAATTTAGAAATTAGGTTCAAATTTGTGGTGGTGGTACAAGTGTCCCGGGGGATGTTTCCAATGAAGAAGCCCTGGGGGCAGATGAGGATTCCCCCTGAGGCGGAGCCTGGACTTGGTTTGGCCCAAGGAAGGATGGGCCTGGGAATGGGTGGACGCCCCCCAAGAGGATTGGACCAGCCACCTGCCCATCAGTTGTCAATCTTCCCCTAGTTCTAGAAAGTTCCACCGAGTTCGGTTGCTGATTGTTTGTTTGCATTGTCTGTCACCCCCTCTCCTCCCCTTTGTTATCCTGGTTGGTTCCTTACCCTTGTCCCTCCCTCGTTCCTCCCCCGAGCTCTCCTGTGACTGGTTCACTGTTGTGCAATAAAAGGCTGGTGCACAGAGGGTTCGGGGTCTTCCGACCTCGGTGTCTAGAGTGCTGCTGGACCTCGTGCTACAGCGTCTCTTTTATCCCGGTCGGAAGAACTCCCCTTTGCTACTAGCATGGATACATTGTTCACCTCTCGGGAAGCTGCAGCCTTAGAGTAAGGGGACAGAGCTCCCGGCGACAGGGGAGTCGGCTGGCCACCGAGGACCCTCCATCGCATCCGCCTAGGGACTGCGCCCTCCTGCCCGCCTGGCCGGAAGGCGGACGGCAACACAAATTATCAAAGAGAGGAAGGAAAGGCAGTTGTCTTATATCCCAGAAAAGAGGGTCACTGGAACAAAATGAAGATAGTTTGGCTGGAGGTAACCCAAATAATTGTGTGCTAGGATACTGCCAGGCCCCTCACAGAGCACAATGGCAGGTGAGAATCCAAACTAAGACTCTGGAGGAGGAAGCACATTATCTGGGCCCCTCCCAGGGCTGACTCAGGGGACTCCCAAGCCCTAGTGTCCAGTTGGAAAACCCATCACTGACAGTCACTGGGGTCAGTTGTTCATGTCACCTTTGGTATTGAGCAGGATTTGGAGCCTGAGGGTGGGACCCATAATGGCATGAAGGGGAGGAACATTTTGAGATTAGACAGGATTCATTATTAGGCATTTAAAGGAACAGCCAAAGGTGGAAAATTAAGGCCTTTTGAAGATTTGGAGCAAAATTGGAGCTAATGAGTAGGTCAAGTGGCTTGAGGAACCAGAGGGCTGAATGAGTCCTTAAGGGTGTGAGGGAGCTTGTATATTGCTTAGGGTGAGAGTCCTGGAACATTTACTATGGGGTCTAGGGGAGTTTGGATAAACTCTGTGTCTGTGTGTGCTTGCGCACATGTGCTTGTACATGTGAGGTGCCAGCAGCAGGTCTGGGACAGCCACATGGTAGACTGAGTGTCTGAGTCCAGCTGCTGATCTACTTGTATTTCCACTAAGGGCTTCCATCCTGCTCAGCAGGAAGGGTCATTGGTGCTGTGTTTGTGTGAATGATCTGAGTGTCTCCTGTGATCTGTGTGGCCAGCCATGCTTATGTGTGTATATGTGCTGTGCATGTGTGCAGTCTGTGCATGCACTTCAGCCTTGCTTGGACATGGAAACACGGAGCTGCAGCAGTCTCTCCTTATCTGGATCCCTCATTATATATTTTCTCCAAGAGATATCTTCACTATTTATATATACATATATTCCAGCCAAAATGTTTGATTTGGTTCAATATATTATTTGTGTGAAATGTAAGTGAAAGAACTTTTATTCTGGGGAAAGAAAAAAATGTCAAACACATTTTTGTTCTTCTGGCTTAGAAAATCATTAGGCATCCTGATCCCACTCATCATTTTTATGACCCTTTTCAATCCATAGATCTGCCCGGTAAGGCAGGTTCTGGACATCTCACCTGTTGTTTGTAGCGTTTCAATTTTTTTCTTCCATTAAGACACAAATCAATTTGTAGAATTTAATTTATCAACTGTGTGCAAAATCATCTTAGTTTAATAAATGAGGACATTGTTTCACCGTAGCGTTGAAGTCCAACATTGCAGATAAACACTGCAGGTAAACCAATCTAATCATTACATAATCACTTCTTGCAACATCTTTGCCCCTGGACAGCTGCAAGTCCACAACATACTTTAGTCATAATAATTATTATTGTTATTATAGCTAATGGAAGAAAATGTATTTCTTTAGCAGTTCCAGTATTTTCAAATGGCTCTCAGATGATGTTTTCAAATTAACACAGACCATCATGAGGTTATTCCTCTATCACCAAGGCTAAATGTCTTACACAAATTCTTGTGTGAAGAAATTGCACTTTGTTCAGATTTTTTTTAGATATTGCATATAAATACACTTTTCCATTATAAGCCCATTTTTTGGAGTACACATAATTTTATAGAGAAATTACTTCTAGAGAATCTTTTTAAGAAACGCAAATCTTGTTGGATTTTTTTGTCTAGAATATGAGATTTTTGCTTTGTTACATTTTATCTGCATCAGCCTGGAATGCATCCTGTTTCTCACAGATTTTGGATTTATGGGATAGAGCATTGCTTTTTTATGAAAAATATCTTAACTCTGCTTCTGCTTTGTCGAGACACTGATGTGCATATTTAACTAAGCGACTATTCAAACTTCAAATGTCCTTTTATGGGAACTATTTTGAGTTTTGAAGAGGTTTGAATGTCTCTAAACATTGTGAAGTATTTCCTTTTTAGCTATGTGTGTCACCTCTGGGCTGTCATTGGGGAGGGGGTGGCAGTGTGTGACTGAAGGTGAATGTAATAGTATGTCTGTGTTAACTGCTGATAGTGATGTTCTCACACTCAGCTTCATGATCAAACAAGACTACAAGGAGTTGGAAGCCAATATGAACTTCTTTTAGACTGTAAATTAATAACTGAGGTTAATCTCTTCAGTTATCTCACTATAAAGCCTTTACCAAGGATTCAAAGAAAACACATAGTTAGAGACAACTGCATCCTTTGAGAAATGATGAATTTCACCTAAAACAATATGAAAACTATGAACACAGAGTTGGGAAAGTAAGACAGATGTGGTGAAAATACCACCAAGTTTGGAAAGGGTTGAAATTTAGGAGAATGAAGTAGCTTGGATTCCTGTACTGAGGCCTTATAAGGTACGTTCACTGTCAAAACAAAATCAGGAGGGCATGAAGTCTTTGCATTTCAGACCAGTGAGTGATCTCATTTTGAAAGGTCCCAGTTATACCTCACAATATCTCCCTTTCTAGTAAAAAGAGTTTGCTTTTCTTCTGACAATACAGACAAGTACTATGTGCCTGATATTGCTGCACACATTACCCTTCCCTTGTGGCTGTTTGCCTGCAGTGCCTTTCTCCTCGGTGAAGGGACTGTGCCATCAGCAATCCTTCATGGCCACAATCCCTTATGCAACTGCCTTGCAAAGTAGTGGCAAAAATGATATTGCATAGCACTTAAAGTATAATAAGCTAAGCCACTAGAGGATAGAGAATGTGTATTCCTGCAGCTCTGAGATTATGATCATTATGGAGACAACCTCTTTCAAAACTCTTAAAAATGAGTTAATAAAAAGACAAAATAACATATCTTATACTTCTCACCCTGTCTATGGTATGCACTGTATAAGCAAATAACACATCTGGCAGCTGACATACATTTTTTTCTCTAATTATATGTATTTTCATGAACAGGAAATGTCTGATTGCAGCATATACATCTACTGACGTGAATTTTAAACCAAGTATTTAATACTTTGTCATCAGAAAAGCTTGCATGACTGATTTGTGATGGGTGACACCCCCAAAATACGAGGTCTATTGAAATTTGATCTTGCATATCTAAATCTGTTGTCTATGCAGAGCTAGATTTGCAAATCTAGCAGACATTGACTGCCTGATTCATATGAATTTAACCCTTTCACCTGCATTTAGAATCTGGTAAAAAAAGGCAGATTTCTTTCCCAAGTCTTTTGGGCAACAAAAATAAAATACTAAATTTTGAAATATAGTGCTGTTTTGCTTTTTAGGCCAGATATTCAAACCTCATTGTCTCATTTATTTAGTAGTACTTGAATTATTGATATATACTAGAGAATATTGACTTCATAAAACCTAATTGACCACATAATATAAATGCTAACAAACCACTATATTTACCCACTTATTCTGAATTCTTGATAAAAAGCCATACTAAATCATTGACTGGATAATATGTTTAGACAGTTTCTGGTACATAAGATGAATGATTTAGAAACAGCTTATTTATCCACTCTGTATTGTGCCACATAGGTACGTTCTTACATAATGAAACATTTTAAATACATGGACATAAGGAAATTGAGTGACAACAAAACTATGTCAAGCAATGTGCAGAAGCACTTAATATACAGGTCAGCACTTTGTATTCAACAAAAATAGCAAGGGACAGGGAAGTAGTTCCTATTTTTCTGTTGCGGGACAATTCACTTCCACTTCAACTGCCATAACTTTTAAGATTTCTTCATGTCTCTAAAAAATTATTTTATAATAAAAATGAAACTATCACTTTAAAAATAGAGGCAACTTTTTTTTGAAATGTAAAATTCTAAAGTGAAAGGTGCTTAATCTTTGTTAGTCACTTCAAGAAATCACTGAACTCTGACTAGGAGCTGAGCCCTGGGATTCCTGCTGATGTCAATGTTACTGATGTCAACTATTACAAGTTTCCAGTAACAGGGAATGTTTTATTAGAAGAGAATTGACCTTTGCTTGAAAAATTAGCACCATCATATTTCTTTCCAGATTTTCAACACTTTAAGGACTGAGCAATATAATTATTATTTATAATGTTGATACAATGATAGTAATAACTTTCAGGGTCTGGTTATGTTCCATAAACTGTTACTTATTTCTAAAAATGTAATTTTCTTTTCAGTTATTGGTAGGCATCCCAGTTCTGACTGATGTTCCAGTATCACAATAAATACCAATGTCAGTGGAAGATCTTACTTCTCAACGCACTTCAGAATCAGCGTCATTAAAGACATTAAATCCACCAGAAGTGTTATTAATATGGTCTTTTGATATAACCAAATTAGGGCATCATATTCAAGGGCTGGTGATGTCATTGTTGTCTCTATTTTTTTCATCAAGCAAATTAACTTCAGTGTTGAAGTTGCCCAGGAAACAAGTCCTTATTTTAAGTTATGGCCAGGAACCAAGTACCTCTACTCTTTTGTAATTTTCAAGATAATTCACCTTAATCTTCATCTCCATTTTGTTAATTTGGTCTTTATTATTCTTGGCAGTCTTTCCCAATATATTATTCATTGTCTGCAGGTGATCCAAATTTGATTAATATCTTATTAATCCTGCGTGCTCTAATGGCTCATAAAAATCCTTGTCTCCCTGCAGCACTTGGGCAGCAGCATTTTTGAGAAAGTCTTGTGTTACACTGAGGAGGAGACTTGAAATAATCTATCTTCCCTTCTCATTGACAAAGATATCCAAGGAAGGGAAAGGTAAGGGCGATCGGGAAGGGAAGAGGAAAAGAAAAGACAATGGACTATGCATTATATAATTCCATATACGAAGGTCACATATACAGTGTAACTACATATTAGTCATTCTTAGAATGAATAATTTCAGGAGTACTTCAGTAATCTACATTGTGGACACAAATGCAGGAAATAGACTGGGAACAGAAAATCCTACGTTTTAGTGAAAGGAATTCAAAGTTCCAAAACCAATCAAACTAAACCTCTGTTTAGCTCAGTACTTTTTGTATGACTTAATTTTGTATCATAGGTTTAAGACAAGCATAAAAGCAAGGCCAAGTGAAGTTTAAGACTTCCCTTGGTATACCCTCTGTTTGCTAGCCAAGTTTTGTGACCTGAAAATTGCACTCAGCCAACCACACTTTGTAGTGATCAATACATCCTCTTAATTGAATAAGTTTAAAACTGCTTTAGATCAATTTATACTGCTGATATCAAAAAGATCTTTTGGTGAAGAGCTTCACAGTTTTATTAAGAATTGTATCCAAATGGGTTCTATTTTTCTTTAATCAGGTTACTGAATTATTTCATTGAATGACATAGAATAGAATAGAATACAATATTTCACTTGGAAGAAACCTACAATGACGATTTAGTCCAACTGCCTGACCAATTCAGGGTTCACTAAAGTTAAAGCATGTTATCAAAGGCATACTCCAAATGCCTTTTAAAGACTGACAGGCTTGGGACATTGTTCCCCTCTCTAGGAAACCTGTTCCAGAGTTTGACCACCTCAGTCAATCTCAGTAAAAAATTGCTTCCTAATGTTCAGATGAAGTCTCCCCTGGCGAAGCTTAGAACCCTTTCCTCACTTCTCCGGATAACAGAGAAGAGAGCAGCACCTCTCTCTCCACATCCCCTCCTCAGGAGGCAATAAGGTCATCCCCCAGTCTTCTTTTCTCTAAACTATACAAATCCACAGTCTTCAGCTGCTTCTCATAGGACATTCCTTCCAACCCAGTCAGCAGCTTTGATGACTTCCTCTGGACCTCTTCAAGGACCCTCACATCCTTTAACTGTGGGGCCTAGAACTGCACAGAGCACTCAAGGTGAGGCTGCACCAACACTGAACACAGCAGGATGATCTCCTTGTCTGACCAGCTGGAGATGCTGAGTTTGATGCACACCAGGATGGGATTTGCCTGCTGTCAGACTACACTCCCATATCCCTTTCTGTAGGGCTGCTCTCCAGCCACTCATCTCCCAGTCTATACTTGTGTCAGGCATTACTCTGTCCTAGGTGCAGGACCCAGCATTTTGACTTTTTAAATTTCATCCCATTAATCATTGCCCAATACCAATCTAGATCCCACAGATTCATTTTCCTCATGAGGTCAGAGGGATTCCATCAGGCTCCAACATATTTTGTCTCTTAAAGGCTCTTCTGTGGTTTAGAAATGCAAAGTTTCGGCACAGATATCAGTCCTGCAGTCAGATATTGGTATAAAATGGTCTTACCTGTTTCTATCAAGGCCTTCTTCCATTTCTGTGAGGATTGAAGACAATATTACCTGTGCTCCCAAATTTTTCAGTACTCTTCTCAGGGCTGAAGTCCCTTTGATTGACCTCAGCCTTTCAGCTGTAGCATCATTTGTACACATGTGAAAGCGTTTGCACTCTGGAAAAAAAAAAAATAATTCCCCAAACCACTTATGTATATCACAAGTTTTTTCACAGTTCTCTGTTCTACTTCCCAAGCAAAAAAATTTCTTCTTTAACCTTTCATGCATGTGATTATTCAGCTCAGGGAATTCAACAGTGAGTTTTCTGTTCCTTTCTTAATATTTAATTCTTCACATAACTTGGTAAATTAAGCCAGGGATGACAAGAGCTAATCATCCTGTACTTCTTATTCCGAATGCTTGAACAGCAAAATACGAAATGGCTACACTTCTGCCTTCTGAATTGCTGATTTATTTGTGTGTTTAAGTAATCACAGAATCATAGAATGGTTTGGGTTGAAAGGGTCCTTAAAGATCATCCAGTTCGAACTCCCTTGTCATGGGCAGGGACACCTTTCTAGAAGGTGTTCCACTAGACCAAGTTACTCAAAGCCCAATCCAGTCTGGTTTTGAACACCTCCAGGGATGGGGAGTCCCCAGCCTTTCTGAGCAGCCTGTTACAGTGTCTCACAGACCTCACAGTAAAGAATTTCTTCCTAACAGCTAATCTAAACATCGAATCTAAAGCTATTCTCTTTTGGTTTAAAGCCAGTGTCCCTTGTACTGTCACTGCACATCCTTGCAAAAAGTCTGTCACCATCTACCTTGTCATTCCTGTTTAGGACCTGAAAGACAAAAGAGAGTTCTCCCTGAAACCCTGTCTTCTCCAGCTGGAACAGCCCCAATTCTCTCAGCCTGTTTCCATAAGTGATCCAGATCTCGGGACTCTTTCTGAAAGGTCTTCCTTGTGTTAGGAGCCTGGTTTTGGTAGCGGCTGAGCTGCAGGGGTGGCTTCTGTGAGAAGCTGCCAGAACCTTCCCCATGTCCAGCAATGCCAATGCCAGGTGGCTCCACAACGGATCCATCACTGGCCAAGGCTGAGCCAAACAGGAATCTTAGTAATGCCTCTGTAATAACATATTTAAAAAGGAAAAAAATTATTTTTGTGCAGATGTAATTGCAGCCAGGGAAGAGTAGAGTGAAAATCTATGAGAGAAAAAACTCTGCAGGCACCAAGGCCAGTAGAGCAGGAAGGGGAGGAGGTGCTTCTGATACCAGAGTTGAGATTTCCCTACAGCCCATGGTGCAGATTGTGGTGAAGCAGCTGTGTCCCTGCAGCCCATGGAAGTCCACAGGCATGCAGATATTCACCTGCAGCCCATGGAGGACACCCACACCGGAGCAGGTAAGTGCCATGTGAATTCCCTGTGAACCCATGGGAAGCCCATGATGGAGCAGGCTCCTGCCACACACCTGTAGACTCATGGAGAGGGGAACCCATGCTAGAGTAGGTTTCCTGGTAGAACTTGTGGAGGGACTCATGTTGGAGCAGGCTGTGCCTGAAGGACTGCACCCTGTGGAAGTGACCCACATTGCAGCAGTTTGTGGAGAACTGTTGCCCATGGAATGGTCTCGTGCTAAAGAAGTTCGTGAATTGTCTGCCATGGGAGGCACCCCACACTGGAGCATGGGAAGGACTCGTCTCCCTGAGCAGCAACAGAAACATGTAATGAAGTGAACATAGTCCACATTCCCCATTTCCATGCACTACTGGGATGGGGGAAAGGTACAGATGGAAAGGAGGGATATATGGGAGGCAAAAGTATTTTTAAAATTTTCACTGTTTATTTCCCATTATCCTGCTCTGATTTTGTTTGTAATAGTATCAGTTCAGATCCCTGAGTCAAGTCTACTTTTCAACTACTGGTATTTGATGAGTGATATCTCTCTGTCCTTGTCTCAACTTTGTGAACCTTTTGTTATATCTTCTCTCTTCTGTCCAGTTGCAGAGTGGAGTGATAGAATAGCTCTGGGGGGTGCCTGGCATCCAGCCAGTGTCAACCCATCACAAGGTCCCAGAGCTGGACACAGTACTCCAAGTGGGGTCTCAAAAGAGTAAGAGGAAAAGAAGCATGTCTCTTGACCTGCTGACCATGCTTCTGATACAGCTCAAGATGTGTTTGACCTGGATTTCAAGCACACATTGCTAAGCCACGTTGAGCTTTTCGTCTGCAAACACCCTGAAGTCTTTTTCCCCAGAGCTAGTCTTGATCCATTCTCTGCCCAGACTGTGTTTGTCCTTGGGACTGCCCTGGCCCGTGTGCAGGTCCTTGCAATTAGCCTTGTTGAACTTTATGAGGTTCACACCCACCCACCTCTCAGGCTTGTCAAGGTCCCTCTCAAGCCTGTCAAGGTCCCTCTGGATGGCACCCCTACCCTCCAGCACAACTCAGGGCTTAGTGTCATTAGAAAACTTGCTGAGGGTGCACTCATGGACACTGTCCATGTCACCAGCAAAGGTGTTAAAAAGTGCCGGTCCCAAAGCTGACCCCTGAGGAAACTTCCCTCATCACTGGTCTCCACTTGGCCATCGAGCTGTTGAGTGCAAACATCCAAACAATTTTTCATCCACTGATTGGTCCATCCATAAAATCCATGTCACTCCAGTTTAGAGACAAGGATGTCATGTGGAACAATGTCAAATGCTTTGCACAAGTCAAAACAGATGATGTCAATTGCCCTTCACTTGCCCACCACTTCAGTACCTCAAAACTGTCAGGCCTTATTTGCCCCTGGCGAAGCCATGTTGACTGTCACCAATCAACTAATTATCTTCCATGTGCCTTAGCATAGTTTCCAGGAGGAGCTACTCCATGATCTTGCCAGGCACTGAGACCTGTAGTTACCTGGGTCCTCCTTATTTCCCTTTTTAAATAATATTCCTCTGGAAAATATGGCTTAAACATAAATAAAATATAAAATAGAAAGTGTTTTGCTAAAACTTCATTCTATACGAGCACTAACATCTTTGATGAAAAGATAAAAAATATTTTCTCCCATTTAATTTCATTCCCAATACTTTCTTAGTGAATTATAATTTAATTTTTGGATGTCTAACTCACTGCTTTCAAACAACTCAAAATTATAAAAGATCAGAAAATTAATTTAAGGTCAACCTGTCCTCATTCTAGTTCTCTAGTTTGTGCCCAGAGCATATGGCTGGGAGTCTGATCTCTGCACACCAATCCAAATCTTGTAGGAGTTAATGAAATCTGATTGCTACATATTATTTTAATGTTTTAGTGAGTGTGATACACAATTTATATAATTGATATTCGTATCAAATAATCCCTGTTACAGGCAGTCAGAATGATTTATCTTTGACAAATGTCCCACTACGTGTTCTCAACTTGTCTTCTGTACTGAAGAGTATTTTGATCTTTGAAGCAGTATGTTTTGATTGTATTAGTCTGACTGTAGTCATAGCCTACAGAATTGCCATTCCACTGTTCTTTCCTGATCTGAAGTGTTTAACAATGTGATTGCAGACTGGTGTTTGATTCTCTTTTTATGGAGAGAGAAATACAGTTGCTTAATGGATCGATAAACAGCTTTAAGTATTTGTGATGATTTTTTTGAATATAACATTTGAAATTTCATGGAAGTTTCTTTTCTTGGAATAATCTACTAGAATTTAATCACCAAGTGGAAACTCTGACGCATTTGGATCTTATTAAAGACATAAGTAGATAAAAACCTTTTTGCCTTGGAACATTATTACGTCAGCAGTCTTAACCCTGCTGTGAGTCTTATCTGTCAGGCAGAGCAGCATTACATTTAATAATACTGGTCATTCTGATTTACTAGGACAAATAAGTTATCAGAAGATATTTGCATCTTCAATCCTGCTGGCATATTACTCAGTGATTCCAGTGTCAAATATTCCCTAAGTTATTTAGTAAGACCCCTAAATTTTGGCAACTGGGTAACACTTTAGCCTTGTATGCTACATATCTGAACTTGCACTTTACCTCATAGAATTGGTATTGTCCCTAACTACAAAGTCTGCAGATGATGGAAGCTGGAGGCTGACATAGCTCAGTTGAAAGCAAAACCTCAATATGAAATAAGACTTGAATCTGTTGCCTAAACATAAACACCTAGTGGTGTGTGAGTCATGCTGGGATCATTTATGGTCCTGAGGCATAGGTTTATATGCAGATGTGTGACCTACCTGCCAGCTCCATGAAGATGTCCTGGATATTCATTGGTATTGCACACATATTGAGACAATCAAATTGTGCTCCAGCTGGCTGGTCCAAAGCAATCTCTAGAATATATTAACTATTTTGACCAGGATTCCAATTCAGTTGCTTAAAAAGTAGTTGTAGTGAGATATTAAATATTAAACACACTGCACCTACATATTTGATTTCAATTTGTCTGTATTATGAAGCAAATCCTTCCACATTCATTTAGGGAGGAGCAGCTGATTCTTCACTAGATTTTGTTTTCTGACTGGAGGTACATCAATTTCTGACTGCTAGCACATAGAGTTTGGGGAGTAAAAAGCAGGAGAAATGGTTTGTATGCCATCATATGAGTATTACTGGATATAAGAAGCTCAGAGTTAGTTGTTGAAATTGACATTCAGACTGAGAACTGAATAAAATGGAAATGCCATGAATGACTCTGTGCCTTGTCTTTCCTCAGAGGAACAGAAGTTGAACTAGCTGAAGCCTGATGATCATCTCCTGGACTGTGGTGTCACAAAAAGTATTTCTGGTGTAGCAGACATTTTAGAGCAAAAAAGCACTAAATGGCAAAAAAAAATCTGAAATTTCAATGGAAAATGGTTGTTTGTTTTTCTAACCTTTAGAAGAACTGAACGAAGTATGCTTAGTTGAAGACAAAATGCAATTAATAACTTGCACTTTTGGCTGTTCATAGTGCAGAACTATTAGTTCTGTTTAGACGACTCCAACTTGCACTCAGTGATGAAACATGAATATTGCTTGGGAGATTTTCAGCATGAATCAATCCCAAAGAGTAACAGTACAAGGCCAAGCCAGGTTTGCCTCCCCCCAGCTCACACAGAAGAGTTTATACATCCAAATGCTCCACCTGTTTTCCTGACATTCCACAGAGCACACTGCGGGCACTATAATTTCACACTATAAAAACTGTAATATAGAGTTAACATTGCTTCAAATAATTT
This sequence comes from Eopsaltria australis, assembly GCA_034509425.1. Classification (NCBI taxonomy): domain Eukaryota; kingdom Metazoa; phylum Chordata; class Aves; order Passeriformes; family Petroicidae; genus Eopsaltria; species Eopsaltria australis. The sequence continues at coordinate 2,269,217 of JAVTVJ010000056.1, forward strand.
GAGCAGAAGGAAATATATCTAAACCACTTAAATTTTATGTGTGGGTCACAAAGAAGCCCCCAGTACAATTTCTATGTTTTTAATTCAACCACTTCTCTAAAAAGGTAACCAGACCTAAACAGGGGGACTGTAAGTCAGCCAACACAACTTGGCCTGGGGCCAAGGTCACCCCATACCTCTGTCCAGTTTTGCATACAAGTTTTAGTACCAAATTTATTCGTATGTTTTATTTGCTTGTTTATACAATTTTTAATCAAGCTTTTAGTCACAATAGTCTTCTTTTGGTATTCAATTTACTTAAAATAAATCTTCAGAGAAGCTAGCAAAAGGGAATCCCTTGTCTCTGAGTTATCTTTTCTGCATTCAGGAAACATTGAATTTCCAATTGCATAAACAAGACAACTTCTTAAGGTTTATCATGCAAAGTAGGGATGCCTTTATTGAACTGAACAGTTTCGAGTCACATTTGTTGATAACTTTTCCACATTTGTTGATTCTTTTATTATATTCACATTTGTTGATAACTTTTTCTTACCCTGATATCCTCTTCAATGCTGATATATTTACTACCATCCCACCTCCTTGAGACAAATTTTCATGTTTGAAAATCAAGGGATAGTTAAATAATTTACTTTAGGAAGTAATAATGCATGACAACCCACATTCAAAACTGAAGGTGTTATGTATACTATGCAAAGAAAAAAAAATGGTAGTAGTTTATTTATGTTTCTTACCCATTTTATTAAAAATTTTTTAAGCTAAGACAAAGGAAATATAAAACACTCTTGACAGCAAACAATTAAAGCTAGAGCAGCTATTCATATATTAGTGCATATCTGCTAATAATCTTACCCAATGCATGGGATTTATCTCACTATCTGGCTATCCAAAATTTATCTCACTTTAAGTTTGTAGTTAATTATTTATTTATTGACAAGTGAGAAAAAAAACAATTCCATAGGATGAATCATTCTATTACAGGACTATATACCTATGCTTTCTTTCTTATCCTTATTTTTTCTGCTTTCTACTCAAACAAGGGAACCTCCCTTATACCCAGGCAAATTGATAATATTCACTATTATTCACTTCAGTCCATAATAAGATACTGGCAAAAATTACAATAATTCAACAGTGAAATAACTCACCTTTTTTGTACTGAAAAATCAAACTCTGGAAAAAAAACCAAACAAAAAACACACCCATGTATTGAAGTCCAAACAGCAAGAGAATCTACTTACCTAAAGAATAAAAATTCTAGACTGACAGCTAATTGAACATAGAGAGTCAGCTACGTGCAGAGGGGACAGACATCTGGGTTGAAAACAAAATTCTTCTTGGAAATACAATTGATTTTAGAACACAGATTTTGTAAAGGCCATAGCATTTGACTTGGTTCTGGATAATAATGTCCATCTACTTGGGTAGAACTGTAATATTTCCAAATAATAAGTATCAGTGTGTGCCACAGCAGCTGCTGCAGCTCATAGTGGCTGTTTCCAACCATCCACAGCAGTGGGCACTGCCAGCCACCCTTCGGCACAGTCTAGTGACTGCCACGGACACCAGTGCCAGCTGCTCCACCCCATTTGTGCAGCTGAAGTGACAGAGAGGAAAATAACCTTCCTCTCTGAATAAAAAGTCTCTGTAGATGACACTCATTTTATTTATTCTTTCTATTGAGCTACTGAGTCTATTGTTTTAGCTTCCAACAGAGTTCTTAAAATCAAAATAATTCATCTCATTTAAAGCAATTCTTTTTAGCTGTTGAAGTCACTCTGTTCTGCTGCATCTTTTATGACCAGATTGCAGTCTCTTCTCTGTAGAGTATGCAGAGAGAGTAAAAAATGTATTGGTTTAGGGGTTTTGGTTGGATTGTTCTTTTAAGTTTAGGGTTTATTTTGCTGGCTTTTTTTTTTTTTTTTTACTGGAGGTATATAAAGATTCTGGTTTCACCATGAAACATGTAAAAAAGGGAAATAAATATTCAACTACTACGTGCTAAAACTTTACTAAAACAGTAGACTACAACGTACATGTTTCATGTCACTGTTTTATAATTATTATCTATTCCATGTTTATTGGAACAAAGAAGTCCTTACTGATGAAAAAAGTCTTCATGTGACAGTTCACTCCCTAATACAGTATTTCCTTAAAATGATTTTCAATGGGTGGAGGAAGGACACAGCTAAATTTTAACTTCTTTTTTTTAAATTGTTTTGGGTTTTTTGTTGGGTTTTTTTTTCAGTTATTATTTTTCTTTACATAACTTATGGAAGTATTTCTCATATGTTTCATTTTACATCAAGTTAAGAGACTGAGCCTCAGGTGATGAGCTAAAGCAAATAATTAGATTTTTTTTTTCTGTAATGGTTGTACCATTTGCTTTTGACCATAGCAATTTGCTTTAGAGACTATCCCTGAATTGTCACTATTATAATACTATTGAATGACTACAAAAGAAACCTGACTTTCCACTAACACTTTTTATCTAACTCTCCAATACAATTAATAAAGTTAACTTGCAACTCTAAAAACCACTTGAAATTGAGGAAATGTCAGCTTTTGGAGGATTTTAAGATAGGTGAGCTATAACAAAACTCTAGCCTATTTTCACTGCCTTGCATTTAGACCAATTCTTCTTGAACTTGTACTGTGAGATGCTAGAGGAGGAAGGAAGAGAAAGCATAGGAAAGGATGCAGCTTCCGTAAATGCTGTTTTACTAATAGGAAATACTACTGAAGTTTTGTTCTGCTTTGTTTTCTATAACTTAAGTATTATAAATCACTAAGTGAAATTACATCATACTCCATACATTTTGAAACCTCATCTAGATACATGATTTCATTGTGTATGAAGCATTTAATAATTTTTAAATGCTATAATAAAATTGACTTCAGTCCAGTGACTGTATATTAGAATATTTTCACGTCTTAGCATCTGTTTGGAGATTTTCTGTAAATCCATTTGCAATTTCATGAAATTCAGAAGTAAAGTATAATGATTGCATGGCAATAATTTTTAAAATACAGGGGTTGTTTCATACTAAAGTGACATAAAAAATATCAATTTCTTTTCTAATGGTGATGTGAAAATAATTATATTCAGGAACATCCTTTCAATTATTAAGTCATAAATTTTACTAATCTTCAGAAAGCTGAATATTCAAAACCATTATTCCAAATTATTCTTGCCCAGTGTGATGAGAAAAAGTATCAGTAAATTTCCCATAATTTCTCATCATTATTAAACTTCTTTTGAAGATTCTCATATAAAACAACAACAGAATAAGTGCAGAGGAGCACATGGGTGAGGACAGAGAGAAGAAGAGAGAAGGTAAGCAAAAGTGAAACATCGAATTAGAGTTCAGCCCTGGTCTTTCAGCTGAAAGCAAGAAATCAGGTGGGTAAGCTATCCATAGTCACGTTCTTACTCACACAGGTGGCTGCCTGACCATAAGTCTTGAGGCTGTACTGGGAAATATATGTCAGTATCTTTTCTTTTTTCTTCTTTTTTTTTCTTTTGATGGGTGGTCATTTGCTATGACTTCACAAACTGGCACTTAGAACATCACGACACCCTGCACAGAAAAACTCAGAAAATAAAAATAGAGCATTGACAGCGCCTGTTTTTTTTACCTGAATATTCTGATTTCTTTACATGTAGAATGATTGAAAGATGACAAGGGCAGAGCTGCTGCACAGGCAGGTACTATTATTGAAATAAAGAATTAGAAAGCAGTTAGAACAAGAAGGACAAAATAACTATGTCTCCCATTTCCCTGAAATGTGCTATGACTGCAATACCTGTGTGACTTTTTTCAGAAGTTGTAACACTTTCTTATCAATTAATTATTGATTGTACATTTAGAATTGAATATTTCAAAAAATCAAAGAGATTTTTCATAGTTTATTTTCCCAATAGTCTTGCTAACAATGTTTTTGCTGCCGATTAACTCTTTTGAAATGTCATTCTCACCCAGACTGTGACCTTGAGGTTGGGAGAATCTAGGATGCGGCAGGGGGTGAGAGGAGCACAGCTCAGAGCAGAGCAGAAGAAAAGGTCATTGTATTCTAGCGCATAGTTTAAAATTCACTGCAGCGTTATAATACCCTGTTAGCGTAGTTCTGTTTGGAAAATGACCAAAACCTAAGTTTTAATCTAAAACATGCAGTTTTGTTTTGATCATGTTCCAAGCTAAATTACATTAGTAGAGTATTGTACATAAAGCAGTTTTAACGGAGGAATGAAAATATGACAGCTTTTTCTCTGCCTCTCTCTCCATTACATCATTGGCTCTTCTGTAGTATTGAAAAGCTGGAGTGAAACTGAGCTCTTCAGGACGCCAGCTTCATGATCTCTTCTACTTAAAGTTCAAAACAAAATTCTGGCAAGTGAACAAGTGTTAGTATGTCAGAGAAATGTTAAAAACAACAATGATAAGAGAATGGGGAAAAGCAGCATCACCATGTGACACTGCCAGTCTTCATTAGGCTGAATCCTCAGTAGATTTCAAGGGTTTGAACTATGAGATGCATGAATTTGGCCACATGCCTTGAATTTCCCACTGCATGTATTTATAAAATCAGTCCTTTAACACAGTGTAGATATGTTGGAACAGTCTGTTAGACTGAATCGGACTTCTGCATCAATTATTCTTAAACTGTCTTCAAAATACCAGCCTCACTGAGGGGAAGTGCATCTGCTTATGCGACAAATAAGTCTATACAATCTAAGTAGGGGATATTTCTTCTGTCTGAAAAACAAATTACTGATGTCATTTTAGGTAAATACTAATAAACTTCCTATAATACATAATTACACACTTTGGTCTCTATATGCCATATTTAATATAAATTTAGATACACATAAACTGAAATTATTCCTTTTGTTTATTTTTTTTTTCTTTGTGGTGTATACAGAGTCACTTCAACTAGAAATATCTGCAATGCAGCTGGGATATTTCCACATCTAGAATGACTCATGCAAGACAGCCAGACAGCTTGAACATTGTGTCTGGGAAAGAAGTCCAATCAACATGGATCCAAGGATCAAAATGATGCACTGATTTATTATCAACATATAATTAACCAACCATCAGTGAACTATAGATTTAGGATAAATATCAGCAATGCAGCAGATATACCACATTATCAGACAGTTGCAAAATATTATACACAAAAATAAGTACCACCAGGTTCCAGTATTTAAAGGATTGCTACAACGGAAATGGAGACTGCTTTTACAAGGAGTCACATGAAGCAGATCAGGGTTGGTGGGTAAAAGTTTCTACTGGGAAGATTTCTATTGAACATAAAGTAAATTTTAACAGTGAGAACAATCAGCCATTCAAATGATCTCCTCAGAGAAGTGATCAATTCCCCATGACTGGACACTTTTATGATCCAGCTGGACAGGGTGCCAGGCCATCTTGCCTAGAACCTGCCTTTGTCAAGAAAGGTTGGATCAGATGTTCCCTGATGTCCTTTTGTGATAGACGGAAATGATTAATGGCTTAAATATCAGATCAGCAGAGGACTTTTGTCCACTGTAGCAAATGGTGAAAAGAAGCAGCTGCTCATCTGGGACCATTAAAGCCCACCCCTCCCCAAATATTCCTGCTAACTGGAATTTGGTCTGTGACGAACTTGAGATAAGATAAATGTGATACTATTTTCCAATTATCCCAGATCTAGAGAGAAGCAAACAAGGTTGGGGAGAAGAAAGAGTCCACAAGTGTGAGAGACTGGAATGCTAATATCCCAATCACAGTGCAAGTAGACGACCACCACCTCAGGCTACAAGCTGATATTGTACAAGATAAGGGAAGAGGCTGATAAGACACAGATCCTGCAAAGCAGGATAATGCTTTTTGTCATGCCAAAGTCCTTACACAAATAGCACAGCTATGAAAAATCCCCTCTGGAGAAATAACAGGACATTGACATGAGAGGCAACTGTAGCACATTGGAAGGTGTCATGGACCACTCCCAAACTGTCTTATCATCCGCAGCATTACATCAGTGTGCAATTCCCTGTCCCCTACCTGGCTGAGGAAGCTAGGGTTGTTTGGTCTGGAGAAGAGAAGACTCAGGGGGGACCTCATTGCTCTTTATGAGCACTTGAGAGGAGGCTGTAATGAGGGGGTCAGGGTCTTCTGCCATGTGTCAAGTGAAAAGATGAGAGGAAATGGCCTTAAGGTGCACAAAAGGATGTTCAGATTAGATATTAGAATTTTTTTTCGCTGAAAGAGTTGCCAAACATTAGAATAAGTTGCCCAGGGACATGATGGAGTCTCTGTCTCTGGAAATGTTCAAGTGGCATCTGTATTTGACATTTGGGGGTATGGCTGAGGTATGATTATGGTAGTTCTAGGATGACAGTTGGTTGAGATAGATGATCATGAAGGTCTCTTCCAACCTTGATCATTCTTGGTGACTTCATCACCAAGCTCACATTGTTTGCACAGGTAAATAATGACATATATACCTACCACTTTGTTAAAATTCATGTGCCCAACTTTATAAAGCTGACATACATATGCATACTCCTCGAAAGCAATAAATGTACAAAGAGTATTAAAGTAGCATACAAAAAATTAAGAAGAAAATATGAAATATGGCATATAGAACCTAAGACCTACTCACATTTATTCTCTTCAGTAATAAGAAATGAATCACATAAGAATATCCATCTGAACCTAAACCTAGCTGAACATGCTAGAAAGCACAGAACACAGACTGCTCCAACATTTGTTTAGAGCCCTTGCCAGTAGGAAAATTGGATTTCTTTTCCACTGTGATTGAAAAAATGAAAGTATGAACTATTAGGGAAGTCTGGTGTGCTCAGGTTACATGGTAACTTTTGGCTCCTCTCTCTCCATAAACAGAAACTAGGACAAATTAAGCCTCAGTATACGTCAATGTGTCTTATTTCACAATGAACATTGTTATATCAAAATCTAGTTTTGTACTCAGCCAGTTATTCATAGGCTATATAAAATCATAGTTATTTAGGCTGAAAATAACCTTGTCATGGGGTAATTGCTGTTAAAAATTCCAGCATTAAACTCTGCCTACCTAAAAAACTCATAAAACCAGGAGAACACCTGAAGAAGCTCTCTTTCAGGCTTCCGGTTCACAGAGGAAAGACACCGCTCTTCTCCCCTCCGCACCAGCTGGGTAAGGTCTCCCCAAGCCGCATGACCTGGGGCTGCTAACCCTCATGGTGTGGGGGGGAGGGGGAGGAGAGAGAGAGAGAGCTCAAGCTGCTTCACCTTGCTGTCCTTGGCTAAGGAACTTCACCATCTCTGTTTGCCTAGCCTGGGCCAGGCCGGTCCCCTCTCCGCGGCGCGGCCCAGCGGGAAGAGGTTTTGAGGTCGCACTCTGTGGACTTCGGGCATGTCCCGCCTGGTTAGCTCCCCAATGAACTCGGCACGAGAGAGAGAGAGAGGAGCTTGGACTGGGCTCCGGCCGCATGGCCCAGCAGAGAGAGGGAGCTCAGACTGGGCTCCTTTTACACAGTGAGATACGTGAATTCTGCTGGGTGGCCCCGGGCAGCTCGGTGCAGAAAAGAAGCCTGGACTAACTCTTTGCAGCACAGGCGCAGTCCCGCTGGGTCCTCATGACTAAAACGCAGCTTGGATGGGGAGGCAGCACTGATAAGATTTTTTTTTCTAGTTCAGGCACGAATTTATAACATTTAAACCAAGCGGGCGAAAGCCACGTAACCATTGCCTAGCCAAAAAACAAATTAACTGTTCCTTTTCTAATATTAAAATGAGACTTTGGGAACATTAATTCCTCCTTCCCACACAGAAAGAGCACAAGAACAAAGACACTTACGAAAGGTACAACATAGAGACATAACCAAGCTTGTTTTCAAGAAAGAAGAGATGAGGAGTGCTTTAATGCTGAAAGTTCTTTTGTAAGGATATGTTGATAAAGTTAGCTGTAATAAACTCTGTAATATATGAATAATGGTCTAAAAGAGGTGAGAAAAAGGGAACGTAATGTTCTAAGTTGTAAGCAGTAGACTGAAACTTTTATATATAAGATTTTTCTTTCTTCACCCCAGGAAACATTAGAAGAAGACTTGTGTTGCTGATGATGAAGGGGGAGATCATTGTCACTGTAATAGAAACATTCGCTCTCAAAAAGAACATCTCAATGATCATCATATGTCCATTGGTAGTAGCTCTGGGAAAGCTACTTAAATGGGAAGGAGTCTGGAAAAGCAAATGCCTCTCTCCAAGGAGAGGATTGCTTGCTGGAAAGCTAATAACCATGGAAACTATATTTCCTATGGGGGTCAACATGATAAAACAAAAGAAATGTTCTCTCTTTACATAAATCAAGAAAACTGTTTTGTTCTAGAGGTGGTGGATTAACTATAAGATGAAGTGTTACCTTTTGTATGGAAAAGGTGGGGAGGGAAAAAAGAGTGTTCTAAAAGGTTTGGTATTAATGCATGATTAGTATTCCTATTCTAAGTCTGTTAATAAATTTTTTTTATATTCCTTAAAGTATGAACCTGCTTTCCCTACTATTAATCCTTATCTCACAACAAAATCAAATAATTTTAACTACAAAATTGATGTTTATATCTAATTTTGATCCCCAAACCTCAAAACCACAACAAACCTCTAAGATAATACTAAGTTGGTCTAGCACTGACAAGTCTTAAGCTTTAATACCTATAACACTGGTATTCTGCAACTGCTGGAGTAGGTTATGTTAACTGGAATAAATAATTGGAAAAAACCAACAAGTTCATGCAGATGAAAAGTATTGCATACATCTACCTGATACATTGGTTCTCTTTATTACCTGGAATTCACCTTTGCTTCATGGCCCACTTTTAAAGTAGATGAAAGATGTACTTTATTAATAACTTATATTAAATGCTGGTAAAATACAGCCCTTAGCCACTGTAGAGCCATTAGAATTGATAAGGTCATCCCATCATTAAATGTAGCAGCAAAACCAGGCCACAAGTAGCAAGTCTGTTGTAATGAATCTTAGCTATTATCACATTTTCACACAGAGGGGTCTTTTAGAAGTGTTATTGCTTAGATGCCTGTCCTATTCACTTATTTTCTCATTGGGTGCCAAGGGTATAGGGCTTCATCTGCACATTTAAACAAGGTAAAACAAAAAGAACTCTGCTCCACTGTGTGATCATTTAAAAAACAAGTGTACATAAACTGCCTTTTAAAAATATCTTCCCCTCTCACAAAGGAGTTCAGATTCTTCATATAGAAACTACAGTCTAAAATTATAGCATAAATAAATTAATTAAAATAACTTTTGCTCAAGAAAAAATTCAGATTGGTTTTTGTAAATTTCACTGAGTAACTGCTGTGTCAGGAAGATGTTTGGCTCAATGTATCTGGGTTTAATTTCTAGACCTGATATAGGCAACGAGTAGAATTCTAAATATTTAAGCTCTTTGGGATGTCTGGAAGCCCTTTTAAGCCACTACAGTCTGAGCATTGATCTGATACATTTCAAGTCATCAATTCTTCAGTTGCCTGTCCATAAAAAAAAGGAGAAAATTATGGTTTTTGTATTTCACAGTGGTGATGTGAGGTTTGTAAAATCCACAATTAATAAAGTAAATTCAAGACAAAAGTGATTCAGAACATTACATGAACCAGTACATGTACCATACAACCTACACAGCCAACGGAGGGAAACAAACCTGACACGCTGATTAGACACACTAACAGTGTTGCTGAATTTAGATACTACTACTGCTTCTTGTATGTAGCAAATGTGTATGTGATCTGAAGCTTGGATATTCGAACTGCTGTTGCAACTCATGCTGTTAATATCATGGCATTCATAATATCTGTTAAGAACACTCAGTGCAATCAGCTGCAATAATTTACAGTATTAGATAGATGTAAAGCATCATAATACTAAGGAAGCAGATACATAACATATAATTTCTTTCAAAAAGAATACTTGGTGTTTTTTCTTGATAAAAGTTGAAGAGTAATTAAATAATTTTCACTGGACAGAGTATAAATAACTTGCTCACTATCAGTGCCACATCAGGCAGTCTGCCTGCTGTTCCTCTTCCATAACTTCATTACCAGACTTGACAAGAATCTCAACATAACAAGGTCTCAAGCAGTGTGTGGAAATGGTCAGTTTACCATATGGTAAGAGAACTTCATGAAAACCAATTTTTTTACTTGTTCAAAGATCATCTGCCAAGTGTTAAATAAAGCAGTTTAAACCTGAGTAAAATTTTATATGGAAGTTCTTGTCATTTACTATTTCATCTTCAATTTGTTTCAGCCTTCCAAACATGGAGACAGAATTGTGCAGACGTTTTTCCTCTTCTTTCACAGTTACAGAGAGTTTTGTGTCCCTTTTATGATGCTGTATTTTTCCATCAGGATAAGATTTCCAGCTACAGCTGCTGATTCAACCACTACATTTATTAAATAAGATTTTTTTTTCTGGGTCTTATGAAATGTGATGACAAAGTATTCTCAGACGAGGCCTAAAACATTACTTGGAAAAATTATTTCTGAATTGAAGCTGATCTAATGATCTAAGATGTCACTTTTTTCTTTGTCCCAGAATGAGTTCTGTAATACTTTCCCCAGCACTAACAACATCCTTAGAAAGGTATTATAAACTTACAGTAAAAAAGGAGAATTCTAAGAGAGGGGGAAAAAAGGTGAAAAGGGAACATATAAGCAGGAAATTTTTTTGTATTCAATGACCTTATAATGATGTTCATAGACAGTAATCTCATTTAACTCAACTGATAAAACCAGACACTGGTTATATCACAATCATTAGCAAATGTCTCCATAACCTCAGCAGACTGACAATACAATGTTGATCCAATCAGCTAACCCACCAGATTTTACAATTCCTGAGGAACAGATAAGGAAATACCCATTCATTTTCTGCAGAAAAGATATGCATCATTATGTAAGCACCATGTTTTACTAGACAGCATTTCAGGTTTTGGATTAATCAATTATTATGGTGCAACATTATTACTACTTGTAAAGCATTTGTGGATTCTTGCAGAAACAGGCATTAGTGAGGTGCTAAAAATAACGAACTGAAGGTGTATCAAAAAAACTATTTTTTAACTAAAAAATGTCTATCTTTAAGACAGGCTAAGCAAAATTGTGGTTTAGAGATGAAATAAGCCTGTTTTACTACTAACAAAAAATAAAATTATTAAATCAAGTCACATGGCTAATCAGTAGCAGAGTGAAGAACAGTATAATTTGAATTTTCTCTAGTGTGTGCTAGATCCCCTTCCCTTGCTGCTGGACAAGGGATATGATCTTAATGCTAGGTCCTAGCTTCCTACAGAGAGCCAGTCATACTCTTTGAGCTCTGGAAGTCTTCTCGTTCATTTCCTTCTGTTGGTCAAAATGTCAGCTGCCATACACCCATCTAACTCTGGAAAAAGTAAAGATAAAACAGTTCTCTTAAAAGTCTAATGCTGGTGAGCAGCTCTCAAATGTTTTAAAAGACTTGCAAGTGGGTTTGTATATAGGAATATGCAGGAAATTAGAGGCTACTATGATGAGTTTCAAAAAAATTCTACCACTTTTCCAGACTTATATTCACTAACAGCACACTTTGTGAATGGGTAGCTGTTGCTCATTATCAATTGCTGTTACTGAATATTCACACAATTATTGTTTAACAATCTTATTCTACATTACCTGTGAGTGCAGCAATACATAAGAGCACTGTGGAGTTGGGGTCATGTATGATGATCCCTTTAGTTTTTGATGTTCTTAGTCAGGGTGAAGGTGGTTCCATTTGAGAGGTCTTTCATGAAGGAAGCTAAAATCCATGACTGACTCCTTCCTTTCCCATCTTTCCTCTCTCATCACTAGTGAGTTTGCACTCATCTCCCTTCCCAGAGGGAAAATTATCTCATCTTTTCCTCACATAATTCATATTGTTTCAGAAACAGAGACTTGTTCTGTTTCTGCAGCTTTCCTGTTTGTTTTGCAGTTCTTTGGTTGTGATACAGTCTTGTGAGAGCCTAAAAAGTACTGAAATCTCCCGCAATTTTTGCCAAGGCCTTTGTGACACCTTGGTGACTTTAAGATTACCTCTTCTTGTTAAGGCATACTGGATATTGCTTACAAGCTCACTACAGGTTTTTGTTTTGTACCTCAATATGCATTTTTGTTGCAATAGGTTTATAAGTAAAGATTTAATAGAAAAACTACAGAGAAGGAATGGATTTACTCCTATACCACTTACACATTCTCATACATGTGCATATTTCATAAATTCACTCTGTATGTGAATATATGAAACTTCAATCCTACTGCCTGAATTACTACTATTTCAAAATAGTGTCAACAGTAGGGAGCCAACATTGTTCCTCAATAACAAGGGTCAGTAGGAAGACAAAGATGAGCTTGTTGTAAAGAAGACATGATAAAATTTCCTAAGAAGACAAATGCATAATCAGGAAGACTAGAGCAGAAGTGAAAAGTTACCACTGTATCAGGACGTGTATGAATATGACATGTATCAATATCTCAGGGAACATTCACTTGGCGGTGATGCCAGAGAAGGGTAAGCTGCAGTAAAATGGAAGAAAGTATTTAAAAAACAAAGCTGTCTGCTGCTGTTTTTCATTGCCCATGTGGCTCTGGTAAAAACTGGGATTATGGCAGGATTACACAGCAGGATAGGCAGAGGAACACCAGTGATTCTGCTTTCTCATAATTAATTGAAAGAGGCACTGTGATATTCTGGGCACAGGAAGAAGAATATTTTTCTGGCAGGCTGCCCCTCTCCCTAATCCACAACTGCCTAAGGTTTTGCCTGTCTCTACTTTTTTCAGAAAAGGCTGCTGGTTCCAGAAGTGAATGCACAGTCTTGACTGCCAGGTGGGGATAATCAGAACATCAGTCATAGCCAATTAATCTGTTTTGGACATTTCTGAGCTTGGAGACTATTTTAACAGAAGAAGAGACTTGTTTACAGTCTCCAGGCTTTCTCGTTCTGGGAAGCAAGCTGTGTGCCACAGCCTTTAAAAATCACTATTATATATTTATGAAATAAAAAAAAACAGTGTCTAACTAAATGTTAATCAGAAATTTCTGGATTCCATCCTAGCTTGCAGATTTTATGATGGATGATGACTGCTTCCTTTATTAAAAGCCATTCCTCCTTTCTCTAAATCACTTAACTCTGCTTGTTGGTGGACAGTTGCAGCTGTACAGACAATGCAACAATTTTGTACCTGATGTTGGACATTCATCTTTTTACATAGACTCCTGTCACTTGTTCTGCCAAAATCTTTAGCAGAATAAATTTTCCAAGAGTATCATGTTATAAAACCTTGAGCAAAACAGAAGGTGGCTGAGGAAGAAAAGAGTTGGATTGAAACAGATATTAAGAAAGCTTTAGCTTGCAATCTTTTGATTGATTAGGAGACTATCAATTTATGATCCTTCTTTCTAAATAAATTTGATACCTCTTTTCCTGGGAACAGGATACATTTGTTTGGCGTTTTTTTTTTTGGCCAATCCAGAAATATAAATCAATACTTTTCAGAAGGAGAACGCCTTCAATTGAATTTTGAATCACATTTTGAACAACTGCTTCAGACATGAAAATACAGTCTCACTAGAGGACAATTAATTTCATCTTGGATTTAGAGCTTTATTTTGTCTCTGACAGACAGTCCAATCAGCACTTTCCTTTTATCACCAGATGCAATACTGTTAATTTAAAGGACCATATTCAAGACAGAGATATATATTTCAGGAAGAGATTACTTGCATTACTCACAGAAAACTAGTGAAACAAAGATTTTTAAACTTATAATTTAGTTTTCATTATTTAAACTATTGATTCACTTTTAGCATATCATCCATCTTGGACAACAAAACCTGGGTGATCAATTTTGTAATTTTTCATAATAATCTTCCTCTTTCCCAGTGTTTGTGCCCCTTGTTCCTATTGTGTTGAACATAAACCGAGAGAATAATATGTTGTTGTTTATTTTTAATAAAGAATTTTAGTGTTTTGCAAGATGATGGATACAATATATTATCAAGGTTATGGCATAATTATCTGTGGGCACAACAAAATTTTAAAGTAAATCTCCTGACACATTTGAGAGTGTTCTTTCAGGACCTGACAAAACAAAATATCAGTCCTACAATAAAGTTGCTTTATATTAATTGCACTATTCTGTTACAATTCTCACTGTGTTGGCTTGGCTATCAAAAATTTCAGAATCAGCTTAACATTCCTCTCAACACACTCTAAATCCAGTATCACATTTTGCAATAAATGTTGCACTAAAAATCTCCTAGCAAAAGGAACAATAGCTATATTTTCATATATGCATAGGTTTATCTATGTAAGTGTTATTACCTCTATGTGAATGTTGGAAATTATCAGTCCTGAATGCTTCCTTCAAAATGCAAATTTTTTTCACCAGCAGAAGTCTGAATAAGGTCTGAAAGGAGGAGATTAAATGAGAAACTATTGCAGTCTACGTCCTTTTTTACCACTTCCATTTTCCATGAGAATGAAAATGTGACAACTGTATTAATTTCAGTGCTAAATTTTAAAAAGGAGAAAAATGTAGTTCTTTAGGAGTGTGCAATGGAAATAAAGGTATCTCAAAAGCTGACTGGGTAATCCAGTGCAAAGTATAAACATATTCCCTCACAATTTATTCGGAAGTTAAAGAGAACATGTATGGAAATGAATCTGATCAGATCGGGTTGTTATTTTCATAAATTTAGAAGATAGTATAGGCCTGCAGGTAGTCATCCTTCTGTGAACTCCCTGATTTACCATGTAAACTTATGTTATCTACCATGGAAGTCTAGCCCAAGCTGTCTCATTCTCAGTTTAATGAAAGAGTTGCAATAAAGTGAAAAGCAAAACATTCCGTCGCCTTAAATTGATCTATATATTGACAAATTATTTATCTTCATAATGAATTACAGCATTTTATGAAGCTTCTGGAAGATATGTGAGTAGGTTTTTATTTCTTTAATTATGCTATTCCACCCAATAAAGATTGGGCTTTTCCCTCTCCATTTTGCAATTCTACCCAGTGTCGAACTTTCAAAATCAGGCAAATCAAAAAATTCTACACGGTTCTTACAACAAAGTCTAATTTTGTTTTTACTTTTATTTTTAATACAGTAATCCAAGTGTATCTGAGGTTTCACAAATAAATTGAATTCTTACTCTGAAATGTTTCACATTGCCCAAAAATTAATGAGACTGGAATATTTTCATCATTATGGGCCGGAGTATTTTCACTAAATTGCATTTATTTTTATGAATGAATCACAAATTCTTATCAAATACAAGTCTTCCATTTTTGATAAAAAGTTTGAATGCAACTCATCATAAACAAATGCATGTTTTTTTACCAGTAGTCCTGACTGTGAATAACATTGGAGGGAAAATGTTATTAATATACTTTAAAATTCTTTATTACATAGACAATAATTGGTTCAATCATCACAAAAAACTAGTACATGAATTTAATATATGAAGTTATGGGTATATTATTATCACTTTCCCATATTATGCATCTTTAATACATTTGAAAAAATCTCTTATTTGTGTGATGAAATATTGATATTTTCTTCTAGTATTTCATATATTCATGTCTTGTATCTATCTTAGGAAAGAGATATGTTTCATCCCTCTCTTTGTCTCTCAATATATAGTTGCATATATAAACTGGATGTCACACTAGTAGAAAATTTAACAGATTGTACAATTAATTAAAATCAGATACTTTTAAGGAAAATTGAATACCTAGGATTTTTAGTTGGATTACTAAAGTAAGTCAAGATATCATTCCAACAAATTCTTTAAAAAGGACATAACCTCTGTATCTGCTTCAAAATATTTTTTCCATAACAGAAAATTAACTTGCTTGCTTGCCAAGTTCTTCCATTAATTTATTTTTGTTATCTCAGTTTACTAACTTCAGCTTTAAATATTATATATTCATGCCTTTTCTTTATGGATCGTCAGAAAAAATTACTATAAAGAATTTACTGTCCATGATCAAGTTACTTGTCTCTATCCTTGACAGCTAAACTGTCAGAACTGTAGACTGTTCCTTTAGGATTAAACTATTGGTGTTAATAATAACTGACTGAAAGAAGCATCAACACCACAACTTTGCATGGTTGTGTCTGCTCTGGGGACTTTTGCTGTATCAATGCAAGTTCTGTAGGCTGCTGGAGCTAAAGTCTCTCTTCTTTCCACACATGCTGAGCACAAATGCAGCAGTAGATAGTAAAAATAGCAATTCTGTATCACATCTAATAGTTGTGGATAACTATAGACAGTTTTCAGCCCAGGAATTTGCAGAGGTGGAGGACACTATTGCCTCTTCCTTTTGCAGTGATTCTTCTTCAAGTGGTACGAGCTGATCCACCCTATTCACTCTTGTTTCTACTCTGGCACTATGTCAGCAGCGTAAATATGTCAACATAAGTTTTTCTACGGTCACGTCATGAACTACATCCAAGTTCTGGCCAAAGAACAACCTCCTGGGCATCCAGTACTTTGCTGTGGGCCCTGCAAAATTGACAGAGGGCTTCAGAAATGGACTTTGCAATGTTGACCATAAAGCCTCTTCACTGTTTTTACTGCTGGTTGACATTCTGAAAGGCTTCACTTCCCAAGTGCATCACTGCAGTGTCACTTCACGTAAACATTTCCACTCTATGAATGTTGGAGAACTCTGGCAAAATCGCAGCAAGCACATTTGAGTGGGAGGTGCTGCTGCAGTCCGTGAAGCTCGTTGCTCGGCGGTGTGCTGTTCCCACTGAGCATTGTCTGGTGGGTGCCAGCAGCAAGCGCAGCCCTGGCTGGGTTTCCCGCACAGCTTGGTGTGACAGAGCCGCTGATCCATCACAGCTTGTCAGCGCTCTCACAGCACGCCTAATGAGGGGCTCTGTGATAATGTGCAAGATAGGCTATTCCTTTCCCATCAATTGATCCTTGCACTTCTAGGTGATTTGTCACTGATGCTTCTTGCAGCATCTTACAAAGCTGCAGGCTAAAAACCCAACAAATTTTTCTTCCTAAACTTAGAGGATGCCTGGAGTCAAACACTAAGACAAATATAATAACAAATGATGTGTACTTAGAAATCATACGTTGGACACTAAGCAAAGGAAACAAAGCTTAATATATTTCTGCTGGGATTTCTCTTTTATTTTCCACTAATAAAGGATTTTAGGAGACATTTTTATGAAGTGTAAATAAAATAATAATTTTGCAGATGTCAAAATCATGAGCAAAAGGAGTGACAATATTTGAAAGAGAAAAGTTAGAAACTAGAACTCACACAAAGAAGTAGTTTGTACACAGACTTTCTGTTGGATTTGTGAATTTTATTCTTTACATGCCTGTACTGGAAATCTCTACTTCTTGTTCCAAATAAAAATTGAAAAATAGTTTGACTTGCTCTTGCTTCTCAAAACTTATTCATTCCCAAGAATTAACAAACTTCAATTTAAATGGAAGGTGAGAATTCCTTTAAAGCTCTTCCAGCTGTGGGGATACAAAAGTTTTGATAGGAAGAACAGTGGTTTAAGAAATAATCTGAACTGGGTAAACCTAAAGTGTGGGGAGTGGGAAATATGAGTAACTAGCTTAGTTGCCTGTTTTGCTCAGAACTTTTTAATGACTCTCTCTGGTCCTTAAAATGCCTCACAAATACAGTCAAGGAATACCAAAAATGGTACCACCATATTTTTTTCCATATATTCTGAAACTGATGGATCTTACTCCCTTTATTTTTACTACCTCATCTCTGCCATCTCAGCTCTTGCCAGTCCCAGGCAACTGAAATGACCTCTTTGCCATGTTTTTATCTGCTAGTGTAGATGCTACAAAGCCACTAATACAAGATGCCAGCCTCTTCCACTGGTATCAGATACCATTCTCAAAGTCAATTTTGTCTTCTTAAATGTTGCTAGGTTCACTTCCTGAGTGGCATACCTAGGCAGAGGTCAGAGCTTTCATTAGGAAACCCAGAACAGAGCAAGGAATATTGATAGACTTCATTGTTTCCTAACAAAAATCTTTGAGGCTTTAAGTACTGTGCAATTTTCATTGGGAGTTCAATAGCCGTTAGTTCTATATGATGTTTTAATAAGCTATAAAAGGGCAAGATTTTAATTGCTAATTAGCAATAAACATTGATTTTTTTTGCTTCACTGCTCTCCCCAGGAAAGGCCATGCAGGCTCTTTAGCTGGTATTGTCAGCATTTAATTTCAGCTGTTATCTCCTTCCCCGCTCTCAATTTTTTTTCTATCATCCAACTCTTGTTACAGCCTCCAGTTATAAACTGGAAAACTTCCAACATTGAAATTCATACAGAGAGAAAAATCTGCAATGGGGCAGGAAGAATGGGAAACAGAAGTTGAAATAAAAGACTAATGAAGGATAAGCATCAACAATCAAAATTCAGCCTGTTTTAATAATGATTTTTCAATAAAAGTCTATAGTCTGAACCATGCTCAGCAAATACATGTTAAATAAAAATGTAAAAACAAACAAACAAACAAACAAACAAACAAACAAAACCCAACCAATCAACCAAACAGAAAAAAAAAAAAGAAAAAATCCTACACCAAAATCTGTCAAGGATAGGTTTTAGAGTAACAGTATCCTCAGATTACTTGTCCCTGAATTTATTTAAGTGCTAGCTTTTCTGACTGACATCAAGACACTGTGAACTTGTAATTTGGCTGTTAAAGTTAAGTTTTAATTAAATGGGAAAAAAAAGTTGCTTTTCTGTAACTTTTAGGATCACATTATTTTCAACCAAGTGCTCCCATGGAAACAAAATATTTCCTTCTGAGGCTGCCTCCTTTCTTACTTTTCAATAAACCAAAAAGTTATGTAATGGTTTTACTAGTATCTGTTGCATTTTTGACAGACTACTTTAAAGCTACAGATAAGCCATGAAGAATAGCATTATAAGTGAACCAGCTTTATGATAAAGACCTGTTAAAACACAAAAAAATACAATTAATTTAAAACTTTTATTTTAAAACTTACATTTAAGTTAACATATATATAAGTGTTTGTTTTTTGCATGCTATTTTTATTTAACTTTCAGAAAAAAACCATGGTTTGGTTTGAATCTGGAAATAAAACATTTCAAATTATCAAAATTTTTAGCAAAATGCAAGTATTGACTTTCAGCCCACTTTATCACCTTCTCCTGGATTCCATTTAAGAAGCCTTTTCTCACTCCCTGTTCTTGCTCAAATCATTCCATGTTTCCCAAATTCCTCATTTATAACATTAATAAAATATTTACTTACTGTTCTTAACTCCGAAAGGGCTTTCTGTGGGTTAATTAGTTAATGTTTAACTTTTAGAATCTAAAGTGCTGTATTAGGGCCAACTGCTATTTTTATGAAACAGATTAAAACTACATTGCATGATCAATTAGCTCAGATCAAAGGACATGTAGCTGCAAAAGATCTAAATAAAAATTGATAAATAGAATTATTGAAAGCAGGTGATCTTTCATATTACCTCACACTTAAAGTGCAGAGATACCTGTTAGTCACCACCATGCCCTGTATTCCTCCTGTCACAGACTGAACAGCCAGAGGTTTGAAAAAAGCCAATATTTTCTGTATTTGTTTAAGAGCTTAATAAGCAGACTTAAAAGCCCTCCTCTATAATATGTACAGGCCTTTATTAAAAGTGCAAAGTCAATGTGGCTAGACAAATAGAAGAAATGCTTCTGAAATACAATAATATAAGTTATAAATTATATTTTAACTACTCAGAAGGCCATGCCATTTCCTGCTAAGTCTAAAATGTAAAGGTTTTAAGTTGCAAATTCAGTGATAGAGCTTTTTAGTGACAAGAGAAGCTTTTCTTATATTGTAACATTTAGGTTAATATTATCAGAAAGTGTTCTTTGTCTAAATCAGGTCTTTCTTCTGCTTCAGAGATAATGTGGCGTATTGAGCTACAGTTCTGAAGTTGAGAAAATATATCAATATATTTTAGCGTTTCTTGTCACACTGATTTGTTAGATAGAAATTGAAAGGAGGAAGGATTCTATCCATAAAGTTGTATTTATATTCTTCATCTTTTGAGCTGCATCTATATATCTATCTAGTTCTTGGCAGTTTCTTCATTTGCCAGGACACCTATTAATCAGTGTGAATACTAATAAAATGCATTTATTTTAAATAAGAATTACAGCTGTAGTATTAAAACCAAAATTTGTCAATTGAGGTTCATATTTTCTTTTTGCACTTGTCATGTTTATTCTTCTTCACATATTTGTATGTCTGCAACAATCTGCATCCTCACACCTATTTGTAAACTGAAAGAGCTTATGATGCAGATATATTTGATATTCAATACTGTTTTTTCAGGAAATAAATCGCCACTCTTACAAATTTCTAGTTTCACTTTAAATTTAAAGTAATTCTACTAAGGCTAGTTGAAAGATTGGGAGATTATTTAATTCAACCTCTTGCTTCAAATGGGACTATTGTTACTATCAGATTGTCTAGGCAGTATAGAATACTACAAGCATCCATAATTTTGTATTAAATACACTACAGTGACATATAATCTTTCCAAAATTAATCATTACAAATAGAACAAAATAAAAGATTTATAAAGTAATAACTTAAAGGAAAATACTGATGAGACATCAAAGCCAATTTTTTTACAGTGATGATATCCCAGACATTGAAAATTACTATTGAGGACATCTATCTCTCGTCTAACCCATTCACTTGTGCTCAAATCATATGCTCTGAAACTTTTTACCTAGAATCAATCACACCAAAGGGACAAACTGAACATTTCTTTTTAAAACAAGATTATTAAGTCAGTTCCCTTACTTCTCATCGCTTTTAAAGCATCCTAATTTTCAGGATGATGCCTGATGTGGTCAAGAAGAGCAGGATGAATCCTTGTAGAGGTAAAGCAATTATGAACTCTGCACAATCCCAGTATCAGTTTTCTTAGCACTTCTATATTCTTACACTCTTGAAATTGGATATTACTAAGCTACTGTGTACAGCACTTTTTCTGACATGAAGCACTTTGAACTACATTTTACACAGCATTTGACATAGAATTTAAGTAGTGAGTTGCTAACTCTTTCCTTGATTTGTACTGTATTCCTCTTCCAAGACAGTAAATATCCTGTTTGCAATCTTCATTGCAGGAACATATTAAGTTGAAAGTTTTATGTTTGTTTTTTTAATAAAAAAAAAAAAAAAATTCCCTAATCTCTCTCTGGCTAAGCACCTTACAGCTTAACAGATAATCTTTTTGTTGCATTTTTAGTTTAAGTTCTATTACACTTACTTCTTACTTGAATAATATTCATAGTTTTTAGACTATTCATTAGAACTCTCCAAGGCTTTCAGTTCACATATATTTCTTTGCCTTTGTGCACCTATATTAAATGGACACATTGTGTTTTGTACCAAAAAAAACCAATCAAACCATACCCGAAGCAAAGGGTATTATTTTTGATTATTACTACTTGAAAAGACTAACATAATTTTATAATAAAAGCTAATAACTGCTTGGCTGAGATTTTAAAATTATTTTCATACGATATTTTGACATGCTGGTTTTTTTTTAGGCTTGTCATAAACATCTTAACTCACAGAACTTTTAGAAAGGTCTGGGACATTACTGACGAATTTATATGGGTTTCAAATGTTACTTCTCGGTATATATCTGCTTTTGCTTTAAAAGCATCAGATTACAGCATAATTCGAGATTACACTATTAATTTATTAAGACATTTTGCCAGTGGTATTTAAGTGAATTTTTTCAGTGCTAGGCCTTCAGAGATCTAAAATATTCATTGTTTGAGCACTGGTCTTCTTTGGGCCGTCAAGCAGACTGCAGCATAGCATGGTTCAACATAAGGAAGATAGCCATGGTAACCCCAGTAGACCATGCTCTCCTGATTGTTTTACCTATAAGTTAATGTATTATACTCATGGAATGCTATTTGTTAGAATGAGAGAAGGCATTTTTTTCTGCAACTAAATAAAAGCTTTGAGTGGTAGATAAATTGCACTTAATGTCAAGATAATTTACTGTGGTCAGTGGAACTCACAAAGCCATTATGACGTTCATGATAGATACTGACTACTCACAGCTTCACTGGAGGTCACCCATTATTTTAAAAATGTAGTAACTTTTTGCCAAAAATATCCACTATTATGTAATACCTGTGGTAATGTCATGATCTATATTTCTTATGTAATTTAACAGAATGCAAGGAACCATATTTAGTCTAAATTATTATTATTATGGAATGAAGAAAACACTATGCAAAGACAAAGTGTGTTCACAGAAAGACTCAGATAATACAGTTTACCAACTGAAATATCCAGGTTTAATCACCTAACATTTTATGCTACCAATGCAGATTATTTCTGTTTTAGTCAGTTTACAAAGCACAGATAAATGCTCTGCAATGAATCTATTTGAAATAATTATTTTAAGAAATTTTTCCTTCCACTCTTCTCCAGTATTTGCCAATAATACTCAGGGTATACGTTCTTGCTTCTCATAAATCTGTAAAATAAAATGATGCTGTTTTCTTGGCAAGTGTGATCATAACACTGCGATCATCAGAAACTTCCATAAAAGCATTATCTTGCTCTTCAGTAGCAAGCTTGTTTCTTCTAAAGGAATAATATAAATAACCATAACGCTGCAGAAGCAAGTAGCTTGTTTACTTTTTCAGTAACGACAGAGTTTTCTTCAGGCCAAATATGTGGGTTTCCACGTGGTGAATTTCTTTGTTAACAGTGGGTGCTAAAAAAAGTAAAAAAAAATAAAAGAGAAAAATCTCAAGCAGAACCGGGAAATCTTTCCTGGCTTCCAGTAGCATCAAAATAACAGCCTAAGGTGACTTGATTCAACATCATCCAACTGAATATCCTGCAAGTATTAGTCAAATATTCAGGAAAAAAACCAAAAAACCAAAAAAACAAAAGTGACAATGTTTCTAAAAAGGTTTTTTTTGTTTGTTTGTTTGTTTTTTCCTTGTAATAGTATTTAGAAAATTTTTAACTTATATCTCATTTGCAGAGGGTTTTTAATGTTTTTCATCAACTACTAATTGAAGAAACTGTATGAAATTTAAGCCATTTTATAATGTTTCCTTAAAGTATCAGCTATTGATGGATCAGATATCAATTAAATTTAATGGCAGTTTCCATAACATGTTTGTTCTCAGAGTTTGTTTTGGATCCTCCTATGCCCCAGTCTTGATCACTATTTTTACACAACTGAACTGAAGGAACCATGATTGACTTAGAAAAAAAGTATAAAGTCTCCACAGAAACCTGGATAAGTCATCAGATAGACTCACACACAATGATCGTATGAATTCATTCAAAGAATGTATTCAATGACGTTCAACTTAAATTGCAACCCAAAGAAATGAGGATATTAAAAGATTTTCAAACAGTCAGACTGTTATGTCCTCAGTACCTGTGGCTGGGATCAATGTTCCCAAAAAAACTTCATTCTTAATTAAATTAAAGGAAGATGCTCTTAAATGTTTTCTGTTCAGATTAGTTGATTTGGATTAGCAAAATCACATAAAGCCACATTTATTTAAATTAAAAATGCTGAGCTATTGGCCAGCTTTGAAATCTGGACCTTACTTTCAAAAATATCTATAAAAGATAACTGAACTCTCTTGAGTATTCAGTCAAGTGTGATTGAAGGTCTCTTTCATAAAGTCTGATCTAAATACCGACAAAAATAGATTCAGAAATTGTTTTCAGTAACACTATGAATCACACTTGCAGTTTGAAACCATTTGGCTTTCTTTTTATTAAAAACAATGTTAATAACTGCCAGAAAAACAAAAGAGACATAAATTCATACATATGTACCCTGTAACTTAGATGTGAGAATGAAGAATTAGTAATAGCAGCTGGAATATTCTTTGATTATATGGTAAAAGAGCACCTTTTTTTTCTATTTGCCTTAATCATGACATCTCATAACATTACATCATTTTTCTATGGTTGTGTTCTTTGTTTATACCTTAAAAACAGAGAGCAAAAGTTACATAAAAAATGTTGTAGGCCTTTGTTTGAATTTTCTACTTCTTCCTTATTTAAATTTAAATTTCCTTGCATATTTCATCTTATGGATCAATTTTTTCAAAAAATAGAGCACCAAGCCAGTATGTCCATGTTGCAAGAGTCCATCTGCTCTATTCACAAACATACAGAAGTAACAAAATACAACTTACACAGCTATACAGGGTTCAGAGCAAATGTTAAGACCTTCCGTCCAAGTGAAGGACTCCAAAAATCTCTGCTCAGCTACTGCAGAATTGAGGTGGCACCTTAGCACCAGGGTTCTTCAGCTTTGTTAGGTTCTTCCCTCATGTCTCAGTCTCTCTGGTGACAAGAATGTGACCATTCAGTTTGAGAACCTCGGCACGGTGCATGTTTCCAGCCTCATGTGATTCGTACTGATAGGGATTTACAGAAGGCATTTAAGTTTCTATTTGCTTTCAAATATTGTTGGAAGGAAATGGAAGGTGGCAGGTCAGGATGTGGTCAAACACTCATGCCAGGACAGGAAAGTCATGTTTTTGTTTGTACATGAGACATCAGGTGCCCTAAAACCCCAGCTGCCACAAGTGAACCATAGGCTGGTTTCACTGAAAAGGGGGGAGGAGGAAGAGAAACTACCTGCATCTTTAGCTGCTCTGGTTGAAGCTATGTTCCTGTGAAGAAAAGAGTTCTCAGAGCTGCTTCCCAGCAGGTCAACCCCCAGTTTGTGCTGGTGCATGGGGTTATTCCTCCACAGGTGCAGGACCCTGCATTTGTATTCGTTGAATTTCAGAATTTTCTGCTCTGCCCATTTCTCCAGCCTGTCAGGATCCCCTTGAACGGCATCACAGCACTCTGGACTGAGAAATTCACAGACACTTTCAAGGTTGTTCTGTCGTTTAATAGATTTCTAAGCTCCAGATTAGCAGTTTTGACTGAAGCCTGGCCTCCTTCCTGTAAATTTATGGTCTTGTCTGGACATGAAATCCAGATGAATTCATAGTTTTCTTCTAGTCAAGTCAGACCTTTGTATTAGAATTAAATAATTGAGTCTCATTATATCACTCTGCAGCAGACTAGTGTTCCAATCAACTAATGTTGATATGAAAGCTTCGATAATTAAGTGTAAGTCTAGAATTTTTGCATCCTTTATATGAATATGTTTTTTTAAAAAGGGCATGTGTTTATATGCACACACTTTTTTTTTAACTTATGAGAAAACCAATTAAGACTGCTATATAATGAGCAATCATGCCAACAATAAATCAAATTTCTTCACAATTTGGGTGATGCAGTAGTACAAATTATACATGCAGAATCAATAATTGGCACTAAAATACCAAGCCATAATTCTTCAACCTCCATGGCCATACGACACGTACTTATGTAAAAATAGAACTTAATAAAATTTAATTTTTAGTATACTATAATTTACTACATAAGACAAAAAAATAGTTAGGGGTCTGGCCATTAGAACACTCTAAAACATGCCCTGATAAACTAGAAAGGTTTTTGAGTGGGATGCAGGTAAACATTTAAAGCAATTTAAGGAATCCAAGGATATCTCACCTGTTTTACATCACCACTAAAGAAGGATACAGAACCACTGAAAAATCTGTTAATCTGCCAGACCCATCTAAAGGGACTGATTACAGTGAGCCACTTAAAATGGTAGCAGATGCCTTTGTTATTTGGCCCTTCTCTAAAAGCCAGTTTTAGGCTTTACAATCTTAGATGTAAAAATTAAAAAAAAAATTGCTTTTATCAAGAGAAAGAAAGAAAATTGCTCTGGAAAGTTCAAGTCTCTCCTACCTTGACCCTTTCTCCTGAAATGCTATCAATGCCTTGAAAACTCTGATATACAATACAAATAAAATGTTTAGTTGAAAAAAAACCAGTCTTGATAAACTCAAAGACAAAGCAGTAATATAATTTTTGTATATGCTTTTACATTCTTGTTACAGCTGTTTAACATTAATGCCTAGAAAGCATTCTAGTTAAAACTGGGAGAAGAATCCATATATATATTTAATTATTCCAGTGTCTTAACTCAGAGACTGAAATGACTCCTAGACACATAGGAAAAAAATCACCTTATTAGACACATACAGGAAAATCAAAGCTTCAAATTCCTGATTTTAATTTCATTTAAGATGAGATACAAGTGTAGCTATTTCACACAGTATATAATTTTTTTCAGATTCCTTCTCCAGAGGAAGAAGAAAATAACTTTTTTTTCCTTTTTTTTCACTTGGTCACCTCAAGAAAACAATTGTTCCTGCTCAATAGCTTAGTTGCATCTGAGAAAAATAGGCAAGAAGGAGTTAGACTCACCAATAAGCAGAAAGGATCTATGACTACAGAAATTCACTGCCAGCTGGGATACAGACAGATCTTGTTATTCTAGGTGTTACTATCAGTACTAGGAAGTAAAACTGGATCTTGAATTCTCCTGTCCTGTACATTGAGAATAAGATATGAGGCAAGTTTTCTTATGTATTATGGTCTTGGAATAAATATAAAGCTGATAAACAAATGAAATATTGTTTTAATAATTATAACTGCCAGTGATATGTCTAGTGGTTTTCCAAGCAGATTAAAAGGAACATTAGCTTAAGTGTCATTCAGAAGAAAAGAAATTAGAACAGTGTGCTTGATAAAAAATATATCCAATCCAAAATACCTCAGGAAAAAATGCTGGCAGATATTTTGAATTCTCTGAAGGACAGAACTAGTGAAAACAACAGTTCCACCATAACTCCAATTCTAGTTCCTCAATATTGAAACAATGCAATAGGGACACTGGATTTGGAAAAATTACTATCCCAGCACTTCACAATAAATTAGTTTGATATTACTTCATTTTATTTGCAGTACATTCTCCTACAAAAGGATGAAATAACACTTTCTTAATGCCACTGAGATCAAAAAATAGCTACATAAATAAGGATAGTTTTGGATCTTGATTGACAATTCACATCTTCAAGACTAGCTTGGAAAAACCTGCATTATAGTAGTTCAATACCCGTTTGAAACACATTGCAAGGAGGTTTATATGACATAAATTGTTTAACTGCAGGATATTATTGGCAGTTAATAATAACCAGGTAAAAAGGTAATAAACAAGGGTAAAAATGCTTTCAGTAGACATCGAATATGCAGTGAATGGATAATAATCAAGGATCATTTGTTAGGCTGAAGGTCAGACATGCCATGGAGACTACATATAATGAATGGAAGTTTGATATATGCATGACTGATATTTGATTACATTGTCAATGTAACCCTCTTAATGTATGAGGAAATAGAAAACAAAACAAGGATAACATGTAGTTTCACCATTATTGCCCAAACAGAATAGCTATGCTTTAAATACTATTAGCATAAAGTTAACAATCTGAAAACACAGCAATTACCTCAAAACATATCCTCCCCAAGGGAACCTCTAACTCTGATGAAGCCAATGACAAAACTCCTGTGTCCTTCCAAAAAGCTGAGTTTTCATCTCCTAGTATTTGTTAGGAGTCCTATCTTCCTAAAAGTTATCAAAATACACCAACATGACACCAGTCCTTGTTCCCATTCTAGAAAGCAAGATGGAAAGAAGCTTATGTTGTTATGTTGTTCCAATATGGTTTTTTGTATGCCATGACATACAATGCACAGTTACTTTCAGATTGTAGACTGGAAGACTGGGAAAATTTTTTTTCTATGTGTTCCTAATAGAATTCATGTAATCACCACTAAGAAACAACATGCACTGGGAACTACACAAACATAGATAGCAGTCCTGTATTGGGTATAGTCCATGTGAAGCCTTGTCCAAAAATAAAAATTTTGAAGAAAATAATTCTATTGAAATAGTTGAAACAAATATATGAACATCCTTGAGTATCCAACTCATATTAAATATTTACGGCTGTTATAAATTGTTTGGACTGTGACCTTGATAGTGTAAACAGTTCCCTAGCAGTCTTATATCAGGCTTGCATTTTAGTAATGATGTTTATAGAACATTTTATTAAAGATATTAAAACTTTTAACAGCCAAGTGTAGAGAATGCATCTGCAAAAAATCCCATAACACTAAACAGAGCATTACAAATGCGTACTGGAAATCCATTAATAAAGGGAACTAGGTATCTGCTTAAATTAAACATTTATCTTTCACTGTTGGGGGCAAAGGTTTATATCCAACACTAATGAGAAGAGCTAAACTATTGGCCTCATCGGTTGTTTGAATAGTCTGTTGCAAAATTAATTTCATGGCCTCACTAGCACTTTGCAAAACCCACCTTAACAACAACATAAGCCATAGTTCTCATGTTAGTGATGATATTATTGATACTAATGGAAAATTCAATCTAAATAATACAGGACTTCGTGGCAATAAGTTGTTCAAAATTTTACTTAAACCCATGGAGATTGTTTTATCATTACACCTGTAAACCTGACTTTGTAGTAGCAACTGAAAAAAGGTGATCTCTAAGTGGAGTTTAAACACGAAACACTGTTCCTGCAAAATGATGTGGAGTATAAACTCCTACCCTAGTTTAGAATTTCTTTGCAGCATTTGGATTGTACAATGAAAAGATACTGTTTTGAGGTATATATTCTGTAATATACTAGAATAGCTGGATTTCCCAAAGCAATAGAAAATACCTAAGATAATACACTGCAATGTGAAGATTCCAATACCTGAGGGTTTTTCTCACCAGTCCATAAACTCCTAGTAAAAGTTTACATAAAGTTCTGGCTGATTATTAGTCTGTGACCTATTTCCTGCATGATCACTTAATGCTATGACAACTCCCTGAATCACACTGTGAGGAACCTGCTGCTCTTTGACATTCCCATGCAACTCAAGTGTCTCAGTTATGCCCTTCTGTCACAACTTCCTAGGAATAGAATAAAACACCAAGCACCTGATTTCCTGAAGGGCTAGCCAGGCACCTATGTAACTGCATTCCAAGACAGATGCAGATGTCTAACAGTTCAGAGAAATCAGATTCTTTTTCATTTCAGCCTTCTTAGTCAAAACAAAGTACTGCTTAGGTGCATTTTTCACTCAGTGAACTAGCATACTAACACAAAGGTTAGTCATTGTTACTGAGTTTTGGCTATCACGAATATTTAGTCATCTCTGCTGTACTATCTTGGTTAACAGCTCATGCTGATTCTCCATCATAACAAAGCGACATTATTTTTCCTCTTGTCGCACTCAATAAATCTGTCCACTCCCCAGCAAATAGGTCTTGGCAGCAGTCCAATCACGGGAGTCACTAACAAGATGGTACACCTGAGGTCAACCAAATCACTCTTTAATACAATAATCACATCTCAGCTTGGCAATCCATCACCTATCATTCTTCCCAAATGAACAAACACAACTGCAGGAGAAAATACTCCTGGGCACCTGCTTGCACTGCAATGGTGGCAACAGCTGGTCCAGCAGATGCTTCTCATGTGATTCAGCACCTGTGGTTTTGCATTGCATTTCTGCAGTGGGCCATGTTAATAGGTATTTTTTTCACTTTTTCAAAATGAAATATCCACACCTAAAATAAATGTTCAGAGGGATTTAGCAGAACCTTGTTTCTCTTACTTAAATGAAACCATCCAATTGTAGAAAAGAGCCTGGAAGAGCCCTAAAAGTCTTTACTAGTACAATCTCTGTACTTTTAATTTATGTGTGCGGTAGATTTGAGACACTTCAGTTTTTCTGATATCCTGTAAGTCTGAAAGGCATATGGCAAAAAAAGACTGGCTAAGTTAATGCAGATGAGATAGGTATATAGATGTATTTTAAAAATAAAACTCTGAAGAGCTTTTGATTTGGGGACCCTTTATTATTAGGACAAATAATTTTTTACCTCCTAAATAGAGCAATGGGGTTTTGTTGTTTCATATACGTGCCAAAAATGTAGGATGGTGACCCAGTTTTCTATTAGAGGTTTATTAGGTCTTTTTATCTAGATATTTATAAAATTATGTGCATATAAAAAACCTTAGTCCTCAAATAGTCTCATAAATCTTAGTGCCACATGAAAACCCTTAGTCTTGACTAAAAAATCCACCCATTTGGAAATCTAATTATTTCAAAATATACATTTTAGGAGCTGGACTTGATGTTTCTTATGGGCCCCTTCCAGCTCAGGATAGTCTGTGATTCTATGACTATATTCCATGTATTCAAATCTGTCAGAAAAAAAAAAAAAGAAATACAGATAAATCATGCTCTTCCTTTCAACAGAATTGCCTCCCATGTGAGAATGCCAGAAGATAAAAAGAACATTGTATAACATCATTCATCTGTCTTGGAACCACCTCTTGGCCTGCTACCCTCTCCCTGCCAGATAAGCTCACGTCTCTAATGGACCCTTGATAGTTTATGCATTTCACCACTGTTGTGAAAAGCACCTGTTAGGGGATTTCTTAGAATGAAGATCAGACTGGACAAAATAAAGATCACAAAAATATGTTCTCTGGAGCTCTTAACTCCCTAGAACTGAGCTTTTAGGGTTTTTTTCTTTCTTATTTTTTTTTTTTCATTCTATAAGACTCTCACATTTTGTGAAAATACAGGTAGAACAGAGCTTGATGGGGCATTTGTAACTCAACCTTAGTAAAAAATGGAGGCTTTTTCTATGCATATAAGTAATGTCTAAACTCTGTTGCGCTCTAAAGTGATAAATCAGCATCACAGTAAGCAGTGACCTGGTAATCAAAAGGATCTAGGGCTCATTTGACATTTTCAGTGTTTATAGCAAACAGGAGTATTGCTGACTGAAAATATAAATTGGACACTATGGTTTAAAATGTCACTTCCCTTTACTTTCCATCTAATTCCTGGGATAAATTCAAAAGTATTTACATTAAAGTATAGAACTTGAAGAAATGTAAAAACCTCTAAGTCTTTTCAAATATGTCTTGGTTTGTTGTTTTATTTTGAATAATAATAACAGTTTTTTCTAGTAGAGACATTACTTGCTTTTCAAAAGTAGTGTAATTGATACAGAAACCATTTTGCTGGTAGAAGATTTAACTATTACCAATACTACCTGGGTAATACCTATTAAAAATCTATCTCAGATGCTTTTGAGAAAGAGAAAAATGTATTTTGAGAATGAAAAGAAAAAGAAAAATGGAATTTTTCAGGACAGAAATACCTTGACATAAAATGAAATTAAATGTCTTTCTGAACTTTTTACGTTAACTTCTACCGTACTATGAGAATATAGTACATCACAGATGAAAAATGTAATTCAGGCACCTGAAAAGCTGCAGAGCACTGTTAAAAATGATGAGGCCCTAAACCCCATTAAGTTTGTCCATTATTCTTTTAAAGACTTCTGCTTTAAAAATATATGAACTCAATCTGTGTCAGAAGCTCTGCCTCAAATATTTCCTTCCTATGTGTTCATTGACAAGGACACAGTGATTGTTAGACACTATCTAGACATTTGATGACCTCTCTGTCCTAGAAAAAAGTGACTTGTTAGTTCTCACATTTCTTACGATATTGTTAAAATAGGCAACAAAACAATTGCAACAGCCATAAAAGATGTGTGTCAAAGGAGACTTGGACAGGTCAGTGATGTGACTTTAAAAAAGCAGCAATATCAGAGTTAAGGAAGGAAAAAAATCACAAAACACTTAATGTCATAAAGTGTTCCCCATACATTTATATAGGAGATTGTAATTTCAAAAATCAGCTTTTGCCTGTGTTTTTTACATTCTGATGTAAAATGCATTTTCTTATATTTAGAAATAGCAGGGAGTGATCTCTACCAGCCACTTCACATGGTAACAATATATGATGTGTCACATTGACTTTGTCAACTGTATAATTAACTAATGAAGTTGCAGTATCAATAATTTCTAATTTATAATAATGGGAAAATCTAAATCAAGAAATGTCCATCTTCTACATTTGACATGCCTAATGTACAATAAGTTTATGAAAAGAAAACTTCATTCCTAATGAAAATATTTTTATAGAAGGGTAAGATTTATGATAAAGGCCCAAACAACATCAATAATAACACTGTCCCTAAACCTATCACAAAACTCAAGTTACATAATCTAAATCATTTATAGATTCATTAACTATTAGGAGGATATTTGAAATTTCTTAAGGAGGTGTCAAGTGCTTAATATATTTTATTTGTAATACCCCTTAGAACCTATCTGAACCTTTAAACAAATATTTTTGTTAAGCTTTACCCTGATACTCAGATCATAAATGGACTTAAACATCTAAATCAATGGAATTCTTATGTAAACTATATGCTTTGAAAATGTTAAAATCCCATTAATTGCTAGTGATACAGGAAAGTCAATTTCAGTAACTTTAAAAGATACTAAATTTGAAGGTTTACTGAAAATGAGTCATATAATTGTTGGCAAAGGCAGACAGGAGAATTACTATGGGCTTCTGGAATATTAAGACTTTTTTTTCTTTCAAGAATTCAATCTTTACTATTAAAAGCAGGTTATCAGAGTAAATACTAAAGTCAAACTTCTCTGCCATTATGTCCTGAACATTGAATAAAAATGTGAATCAGGGAAAATTTATTAAATTTTTGACTTTATATTCCTACCCAAAAGATATATCCAACAACTAATTTTACATTTCTTATGATGGGTATGGTAATGGTGCTTTATTTTCAGTCAACAAGACACAAATAATCTCATTCATATTCATATGGTAAAGAAGAGTAAGAGTATTAACAGTTCCTCAGAATGCATTAAAGCTCACTCCAACTCAGAGGGCCAGAAAAATCCCTATGAACCCTGTAAAACCTCAAAGCTGATTGCAACTGTTGTCAGAGGTGCTCTGCGTAGAGCAGTAATAGCAGAAAAAAGCCAAAAAGGTATATTGGTGGAGGAGAGAGTTCAACAGGTAGTTGTTACCACTTTGGAAATAGAGCATATTCCTGAATATCTCATGTCAGGATTATTTTGAAGACTTTCACTGACATAGCTATACTGGTCACAGTTGGATCATTCAATGACTTGACATTAATATAATATTTAGATTCCTTCCAATAGAAAACAGTAAATCATTTCTTCCTTTCTTGAATACAGGCTGCTGACATGTGTGTGTTATACCTCTTATCCTGGAAGCTGAGGGAGGACAACAGAAGACATTGATTTTTCTGTATTTTTCCCAAAACTCTTTCCGTAATCACCTTCACCAACAGGAAACTGTTGTAACACTTACATGGACAGAGTTCCTGTTACATTTGGGTTTATTTCCTATGTTATTTTTTACTTTTTCTTCATTTGGCATGAGACCAGGTTACAAAACCTGGTTGTAGAGCACAGGTCATCTAACTTACTCCAATGTGTACCATTCATCTCCTTACTTGCTTTCCATTTTCTAATTGCCCAGGAGTAGTACAGGGCAAGAGCTGACTCATTCGGGAATAATGGTTTACTTAAAAAAAAAAATAAAAAAAAGAAACACTTGAATAAGAAAACTGGAAAGATGGAATTGTGTAGAGCTTCTATGGGGACACATTATTCCCTGGGGCGTAACAGATTTTGGATAGCTTTGATCATGCAGTATGTTGGCTTTCAGATTAGCTTTCCGAATAAGTGGTAGAGATCACCTTATACCAGATAAGAAGGAATAGATTGTGTCATAATAGTAATTAAAAATACATAAACAATAGTACAGAAAACTAAATGCAACAAATTTTCACATAAGATCCAGTTCCTTTGAAAACATAGTGAAAATTTGTATCTGTAGCCTGAGAAGGACATTGAAAGGCAGAAGGGACATTGGTAATACATTAGAAAGCACAAGAAAATGAGGCTTACTTTTCTTATAAAATGAACCATGATTTTTATAGCCTTAAATGTCTGGTTTAGTCATTCAAGCTTTGCATGCCTGAAAAGAACATTAGGAACAATGAGACAAAGATACGATTAAGGCCTTTCTTAATATTGCAAGGCTTTTCTTTGTTTTGGTGCAAGGTTTTATCAGGAATAAAGTTTTTTCTTCATAAAATGAGGAAAAATAGGCATTTGTGCTATTAAGACAGGTGAAAAAGTCTAAATAGAATATGCATGCAAAATACATGTACAACATGTCTGGAATTAACCTAAATTCCTGCACAGTGGACTCCTGTGTTTTAGGATCCTAATCTCTGGAGGAGGATCTAGCTTCTGTCCCAGTCAGATGCTCTTCTGAGATGCAAAACCATAGGATTTAAGATTTCTAGGCCGAGCACAACATTTCTTGGACAAGGAATTTCAATAGTGAAGCTAATAGACACTTTGTTTTTATCCTCCAGGAGGAGCTTTTTGAAAGAAATCTAGATCTGTCAGTGTGTTCTAAGAATATTGCTAATGTGCCACCTGAACCGGCAAAGGGAACATCAAGTCTGGGATATTGGCAAACCTTCTCACAGGACCATGACCAACGTAGAGCACCAGCAACTTTGAACCTACTGTGTTTCTGTTCCTTCTGATCCACCCACACATCCCTTGGGTACTAACAAGCTCAGATTACCTTGACTGCTCATTACTCTCGATGTAATTATTGTTTTTTTATTTCCAGTACCATGATAACAAATGTGTATTTGTTATCAAAATGACAATGTCTTGCCTAAGCAGCAGTGTGATTTATTTTTGTTTTTCATGGCTCTCATTGCCAGACTGATACGTAATTAAAATACACAGCTTGCTGTAAAGCAGAGTACTGTCATTCTGCACGAAAAACTATCAGTTGTTACCATTACCAGACAATGAAATGGGTACCAAAATCTTGGGTTAATCAAGAATTAAAATAAACAAAACAAAACAAACAAAACAAAACAACAACAAGAGTACCAAATAAAAAAAAAAAACAAAACTAACCAACCAACCAAAACAAACAAATGAAAAATCAAACAAAACCCACAACAAACAAACCAAACCAAGCCAAACCAAACCAATTTACCAGCCAAACAAAGAAAAAACAAACAAAAAACCCCCAAAACAAAACCAACCAAGTAATTGCCTTTAGAATCATAAAATGGCATAAGGGGTTGGTATTTAAATCAATGAATAAACTACTTTAAAAAATATATCAAAAAGAAAATTGCCCAACTGAAAAGTAGGAAAAGTTCAAGTTATCTTACCTATGGGATACCAGTAAAATTAAGTTAAAATATAATACATTGATGGTAAGTAAATAAACTTGCTGAATGCCACTATACAGTAATGCTGCAATATCCAAGTATAACTGTAAAGTTTCATCCTGATAAACACACTTATGTCTACATGCAAAATTATTATTTGACTGAGTTATGTGCAAATCTGTACTGTTCATTTTGTGAAACTTTGGCAGCATTCAATACCTATCAACCAGCTGCAATATTGTCGGACAAAATCATAGCTTCTTACTTTATCCTATGTTTCCATTTCTGGTTTAGAGTTTATCCTGTTACTCCTTCATTGTTCCTGAAGATATTTTCCCTGAACCTGTTTAAAAAGACAATCATATAACTGTAATCTACATTAGCATGTCTATCTAGTGATGTGCCATGTTTTGCAGAAGGTAATTAAACAAATTTTTAAAAGCAGTGTTAAGACAATGTAAGGAAAAAGATATGGAGACCTTAACACTGCACAGCCAAGCACTACTTCATGATGCTGCTTTTGAGTCTAGAGAACTGGAATTTTAATGGAATTATGTACCCTACTTCCCGACACAAATTAGAAAATGAGGAACCCTGGCAATCACCTTGCTAATCACTGCTCATTTTCTCAAGGAAAAAAAGGTAGACCTTTATGTAAAGGATTCTGAAGTAAAGGTAATTGTCTCTAAAGCTGGAACCACTAGAGTATGATTAAAGCCTGAGATAAAAGACAGAGGAGCAAAATACCAAAATGAATACATAGTCAAAATCAAGTGTTTGACTAAAGTATAGAACACTTTCTGTAAATTAAAGGAGCAAGCAAGACAAACATGTAAGAGCAACATGTGACCACTGAGACAAGAATTGGATCTAGAGTTGAAAACTTTCCCAAAAAAGCAGGGAGGTACAGTGAAATTGTAAGCCACACAATTTTATCCATAAGAATGGTTATGCCAATAATGAAATGATTTGCATTTACAGCCACACCATGACTATTTTTTTATAAGTCTACCAAATCTAAAACGAACATCAATTGTCTCTAAACAAATCATTCTTTCTTACATTGGCAAATGAAACATATAGCTTGTGATATAGATCCATGGCTTTATTTAATAAGATCCATAATTCCTCAAATAATTAGCTTTTAAAAACCTGTGACTGGTTTGAGTCTTTGTAGACTGTATTTCATGTGAAGTAAATACTTGTGGCTAAACTGTACCTTTCAAATGAGCTAATATTGGGAAAACTGGTAGATTCTTAAATATGCCATTGAGCTTGAGACCTGTGGAAGTCTCCTGTGTTCATTGCACATTATTAGTTCTTTTTTCCAGGATTATTAGAGAAACAGAAAGATGGCAGGTGAATGTAGAGATTAATCCATTAGATTGTACATGCTTCCCTTTCAAAGTTTGTTAATTTTCTTTCCTCTTTGTCAGTTTTAATTTGTCACTAAAACCAGAATGAAATAATTGTGTCAGTGTCTGAGTTCTGTTTCATAGTCAAGGTTTTAGTGCAGGTATAAAATTGGCTTTTAGGTTCTACTGACACTGGGTAAATGATTATGGAGTAACACATGTTGAGTCAAGGCTCCTGACATGTCAAATTAAATCAAAATTAGTTCAATCACAGTCTATTGTTTATGCACACTGGTACCATATCTTGTAAAATAGCTATAAAGCTACTGCGTGCAAAATATTGCAATGAAAAGTAATCATTGTCTTTGGAAACCAATGGCAAGGAATTATAAACAGTGAAATTATTTGCACTCTTACTCTGAAATACCTTCTTCTTCTGGTAAGTCACTACCTCATTTAAAATAGGACTTCACAAAGCACCTGTCTGTCACATTAATGTTCCGTGCAATGATTAGGCACCAACACTATCAAAGTCATTCTAACCTTTCAGAACTCTCTTTGGCTAGTTTCCCACATTAGTCATAAAACCAGTACAAAGTCTACTTCCATTCAGCCTTTCACAGCTATTAAAAAAATTGGAACATTTAATTCACACTGACATCCTTACAGAAGAGAGTGCAGGCAGGAGCATTCTCCAGGCTTTTGTAAAGGATCATCAGATTGAATTCCAAGGCTAATCTATATGCATAAAGAAAATAACATCTTCCTTTCTGAAAACAGCTATGTAAACAAAAGGATCATGTATTTATATGAGACTCTGAAAATAAATAGTAGAGATGTGATACCAACTTTTATTGTAAATCTTACTGCTGCAGACAGGGACAGATTTTGAAATTCACTTAAACATGAAGACAAGGTGATTAAACCTTAAAAGACCTTCTATTGCGATATCTAACCTTGACAGGAAACAGTGGGTATTAATTTTTACTTGTTTTAGACACTTTAATAATGTTAGCCAGAGATCTTATATATGGAATAACCACATTGGTATTTATAGGCTTACCTTTATGGATATGAGTTAATCATAAAATTAAGAGCTGTTGAAACAAGACTTTAATTTCTAACATATAAGTGATTTTAAGATTAATTAAAAATCCATCAAGATTGTGATAAAATTTCCAGTGTCTTCAATGAAATCAAAGCTGAATGAACAAATGAAAATGCAATGTTTGGTCTAAAAGAGGCAACAGAAATATTAATTATAAAAATTATTTGCCTTTCTTATGAGCTGTACAAATCAAGTTAAATGTATTGCTTTTGTTAGCTTAGGCTCTCGGCCCAATTTAATTCAGGCATCTGTGTATGCTGTGTGACAATGCTGTTTAGTGATAAAATACTGCCACATAGCATCACTTTTCAGCATCTGACACACCACATGCTGGCTAAAATGTTCTGCACTTATTTGTCAGTTGGTGCTTTACCACTGAATTCACCAGAAGCCAACACAAGGAAAAATAGGTGTCTAACTTCACCCACAGATTTTCTTACTGCTTTGGTGATCATGGACCATTTTGCTGAATACAGCAAAAAGAAATAGGACTTTATATAAAACTAGGTCAATATCAAATCCATTAAAAAAAAGTAGGGAGACCAAGGCACAAAAACCTGAAGTGACTGGTTCCAAATTATTCAGGCTGCTCACAGAAAGAAAAGCAAATAGAGGAACGCATACTATTAAAGTGTCAGGTCAGCAGCTTCAAAAGCCAAGCCTTTGTCATTCCAAAGGCAAAAGAAATTACCACTTGTTTGAGAAGTTAAAATATATCATGGTTTAAGCATTCTGTAACAGAGACTAAAAGATGCTCCTTCCAACTCATCTGAACTGTGCTCCCTTCCCGTCATACACACAACCAAGAATTCTAGATGTATCTAAGGTACATAAGAAATTATACTAACATGAAATTCATGTTTTGGTATCAATCATTTTTATCATTAGAAAGTCCAGATACAACAGAAGTAAAACTTTGAAGGCAAAACATATTTTCAAGGGAAAATAGATGAATCTCATTGAGTTTTCTTTCAGGAAGATTTGCAGAGGCACAAAATAAATAGTATAATAAAAAGTATATTCCTCAATTATGATGGTTTGGACAGAGCATTTTTTCCTCTATAGTTTGTATTATCTGTGAGTGTCTGTTAGGAATGGAATTTTTTTTCACCTGTTTTAGTATAGTCTTTATAGACTCATATATGTTTATATGTTACATTTCTCTGCTGTGGGGAGTAATAATATATGGGTTAAACAACTACAATGAGCTATAATAAAGTTCAGAATGACAAAAGACCATTAAAAACCTCAACAGGAATCGTGTGTTCCTCATAGTCTTTTTCATTATTAAGACACATCAAATTAGTTTTCGTAATCTACATATATTTCATTAATCACATTGTATGATTTTGTGGTTTGAGGGAAGTGTTCCTCCTTCATGTACATGATCTCTCCACCGCATTCCAGAGGAATTAAACCGAAAAGTTCCAGGACTTCCCTAATTCATTTTTGAAAGCAGTAAATATTTCCTATATCAGGGTTACCACAAAGTGTTGACTTCATTTTTCTTTCTCTTGACCTTCTTCTGTCTTTGAATTTTTGTGTGGCTTGTGTGTGGTAAGTCTTCCCCACACACCAGCTGAGAATTTTCCTCTATTGTAGTGAGCTCCTCAGTAGCTGAATTAAGTATTTTAAATTTGCTTTGTTCAACTCAAGCTGTGTAAGGATGCCCTAAAAGGATATTTTGAGATGAGATTACATTTTAATCATGATGATGAAGCCAAGGCACTCATACAGAACTTATAGGAACTCTTTGCCCTATAGAGCTATACAAAAATCATACTGTCTCTTTCTATTTTATGTAGTTTACAAATCACAATTTAAATTTGGTAAAGCAGTCCAGTTAATTTCTTTGAGGTAGGCTATTTCATCTGTAACCATCAGTGTTCCCAAGACAGGACCTCTTCAGATATACAGTTTTTAGAGACAATTAAAGCCACTTCACAAATAGCTGTTTTAGAAAGAAAATGGCTCCAGTTTCATTGCAAAAGGGTTTCTTGCAGCTGGTCATGAGATATAAATAGATGACGTTTAATTAGAACCAAAGACCTCCACAGATCTCCATTTAAGAAAAAATGTAGTTTAGTATGTTGAACAAAATATTGTAACGTTGAGACTTTCTAGCTGGACTGTATTAAAAATGAAGGATTTTGCTTCCTTCCACTGTATATTTTAAAGCAGTTCTGTGGTGCCTTCATCTTTGAACAGGAGCCCAGATTTTCTGAGGTTAATCAGGGAGAGACAGGTGTCAATACAGCCTTATGCTACGTGGTTCAAAGCTTTTCTGTTTCTCTGCCTCCTAGATGGCCTGCCTATATTCTTTCATAATTACTGAAGTTCAGGATGGTGGTCTGTGCAATTTGGTAAAATGAGTTTTACTTTTTTATTTGCATCAGTAGTAGATAGCTTCTTGTATTTACGCCTGAGAATAACACCAGAAATAAAGTTAGCAGTACCAGACAAACTGTTATATGTTCACTAAACATGATTAATCCAGTCTATCAGCATGAATGTAAACTCACTTATATGGCCCAATCACAAACTAACATTGAGCATCTCTGACCAGGTTCCTGTTAAGAAGGAATAAAATCTTTCAGGGCTGCAAAGCAGCACACTGAGTGCCTGACATCTGTGTAGGGTCAGAGTACAGATGTCAGTCCTCTCCCACTGGGTAAAACCTTCATTTCCATTCTGTAGAAGACCCTGGGTTCATGTGTGGGAACACAGCATTATTATGAAGGACATTACCACAGTCTTCAAATTCAAAATCCTGCCAAAATAATCATATACAATATTTTAAATTCATTTTAATTAAGATCTTGATCAACACATTTTATCCCAGTTTGGTTTTACAGTATACTGTGCATATTTAAGGTTATTATTTGTTAAGGAATTTTCTTTTCATGTTCTGTGGCAGGTTGGTGAATACTCAAACAAATAAATTAATGCTAAGCTGATCACACTTATAATTTCTCCTATGTTATCAGTCCTTGTATTAATCTTCCTTTAATTATAGATATAACTAATATGTATATATAATGGATTATTATCTATTATTATTATATTTTTATGTATATATAATTATATATAATTGGCTATTATAGATAACTGAGATATGTAGAACTCAGTCTGGAAAAGAAACAGACAAACAAACTCAAGAATTATTTTATTGTTAACAGACTCCAGCTTTTGATTTTCTGAACAAATAGCCCTTCTCTAAAAGGTCTTTTAAAATAAGTCTGCAAGAATAGCAAGGAATAGAACAGGTTACGGAGAGAGTTTCATTCCTATTTTATTTTGGTTATTATCCAAATAAACACTCTTGCAGTGCAGCCCAGTTGGAGCTCTGCAGCAGGGTTTATAAAACTCTGACAATGCTGACTTCAACCAGGGTTTCTGCTTCTCATTTTTGCAGAGCTTGGAAGCTGATCTTCAGTTTGAACTGCAAATCCTGGAACCTTCAGCCCTCAG
The DNA here is from genome assembly GCA_034509425.1 of Eopsaltria australis. Taxonomy (NCBI): domain Eukaryota; kingdom Metazoa; phylum Chordata; class Aves; order Passeriformes; family Petroicidae; genus Eopsaltria; species Eopsaltria australis. The sequence continues at coordinate 2,310,402 of JAVTVJ010000056.1, forward strand.
TTCAGCACCTCTGCATGCCGGGGCTGATGTGTTCAGCTGAGCCTCCTGTCAGACAGAGCCTGAGAGGTTTCATAAGAAATATTTTGCAGTCAGTGATCTGCCATTTACTTACAAACAAGTCGTTTCATCTTAAATATATCTTATTGCTTTTACTCAGAAGAGATAAAACAAAATTAAAGCATATTAAAACCTTCTGTGATTTCCTTCAAGCAGAAGTAAAATTACCTTTCTTCACTAGCTAAAGGGGGATTAAGATGCAGTTACCCAATACCACTTTACATTTGAATTAAAGCATCCATGCAAAGCTTTAATACTCTCTAGCAAGTGTGTGATGGTTAATTTCTTTTACTTCTCTTGAATGTCCTGTGCCTTTTTGATGTTAATTGCTTGTTCCCCCTTTACAAACCTCTTAAAAATTTTCACTATTTACCAAATTACTTAAATATGTAGTTAATTTAAAGTGCATAAATACATCCATTGACACTTCACTTGCCCTTTCAGTTAAACATATACTTTCTGAATTATAGCCTTGTGAGTGTGTTAACTCACAAAGGGAATTTTGGGGATGTCATAGCTCTGCAAGGTGCTGATCACTCTGCTCTTCTGAAGATCAAAAGACAAATACTGAATTCTCAAAATTTCTTGCAACTTTTCAGCACCTTGCAGGAACAAATCTACCTTCCCTCAGTCAGCATAATTTACATGTGTCTACCTGCCTTCACAGTTTGAGCAATTTTGTGCTCACAAATCACTGACCTGAATTCATGTGCCTAAAGTGATTGTGAGCACAAATATTAGCTCTTATCTAATCACCCTAAGAGTATTTGCACCTGTTATGAATTATGCATGCAAAAATTCAGCTCAATTATTTGTATATGCAAAATTGAATACACAAAAAACCCATTTCTTAAAATCTAGGACAAGATGGTAAACCCACTGTATTTTTTACAACAAGTACCAGCTTATCAGAATATTGAATATTTTATGTCTGGGCAAGCACATATGCTTAAAGTGGTAAAATATGGATTAATACAAGATTGCTAACATAATAACAGGATAATGTTTCTTGGCTGAATTCTGAACATTTTGAATGCATTTAGTAAACTTACTCAAAGAAGACAACAAACTGTCATTAGATAGCATAAATTTTTGTACTTGTTTATGTAAATTACTGTCTTTAAAAATAAGACTGTTTAAACGTCAGTTCAATCAAAGTATAAGGAAAAGAGCCGTAAATCTTTAAGAAAGTCAAATGGTGAAAAGAAATAGAATAACTCCCTGGACTAAGATAACAAATATTTCCAAAAGAAACAATGAGAAATAATCTCATTTACTGAGATGAGCTGAGGTCTTCTGTCTTGTTTCCATTGGTCTGCCTGCTACTGCAAATGAACAGTTATAACTGTATGAAACTAGGAAATATGTTTTTCCATTTTTTCTTCAGTAAGGATGACTGCTATTGAGGTAAGTCAGAAAAATGCCTATTAGCAGGTGAGACAAGGGAAAAGAATCAACTAAGAGCTCATGTTCTGACAGCTGACAAGGAGAGATCAAGAGGGAAAAAGAATCGAACAAGCGGAGGAGGTGGAGAGACTTACCAGCTATCCTACACAGCCCATCCAAAAGAAAGTTATTCTAAGAAAAAAAAACTATGCAAAGAGGGGTTCCACATTTCTTGAGCTGCGCAGTTTAATCTTTGATGTTGTGCCTTTGCATCCTGTTCAGCTCCCTGCTATAAGTTTACAGCAAGAAGCCTGCTAGTGTAAATGATGTGATGGGATTTTAGTAGAGAGAATGAATCTGGCCATTTAGTCTGTGTTAAAGACTAAGTGAAAAACAGTCACAAGATAACAACTACCTTCTTTATATTCAGTATGGAAATAGGGTTTTGACTTCAGACATGAGAGGCATAGCTGAACAAACATGACCCAGATTCACACTTGTCTGTGCTATGAATTTTGCTTTCCTTGTTGCACAGTGAGCAATCTAAGCTGTTTTAAAAGACCTACTTACAGTGACTCAAAAATATTCCAATAACATTTTCTTTCACTCTTTGCAGACAAATTACCAGCAGAAAAAGTAGTAATTATTTTAAATTTTGAACCAGCATAGCCTTTAAAACTAAAATCTGAAAAAGGACTTATTTTCTTCATATCCTCCTGAATAGTTGTCTGTTTACTGTAAGGACATCTAAGAACCTCAAATCTAAACAGGAGAGGAAGAATTTAGTCTGTGCTATTTTAAGTTCAGAGAAATCTTTAGGCAAAGCAAAATACCCTGGTAATCACCACAGATGAAACAGAAGCGCTTCAAAGAAGTAAATTTGCAATTTTGAGTCTTTTTTGTTTAAGAAAATGTCCTGAAAGTCCTTGAATTTTGACAGTCTTGCATCAGCTAGCTGCCTGCAGCATTCCCCTGGGGCTGCTCTTCAGATGCTCTCAGGTTGGGATCTATAGTAACACTGCTTCATATCACAAGTGCAAACAGCTTTTCTTGCATATTTATCTCGTTGCTATCTTGGAAACTGTATGCACAGCACAATAGCTTTTCAAATATTGATGGAATATTCAGTCGTTATCTCCCTTTCAGCTCTCCCTCAAAATGCAGTACAAACATTTTCAGCCTTTGCTTAATATGCTATACACCTGCTTCTTACTTTTCATTGCACATATTCAAAGTTAAAATAACAGTTAAATTAAAAATAACTGAACAATAAATAAATTCTCAAATAATCTAAAAGATACTGGCCAAATTTTCGAAAGCAAGTGACTCCATATTTCTAATTATATAATTATGACCTAATGCAAATTTACCAGGATGGACTTAACTGAAAATTCACCTCCCAAATCACTCAGCTGGTAGATCACGTTTGTACGGATTGCATGATTATGCAGCCTTTCCCCCCACATCCATTTAATTTAGAGAGAGTGTGTAATGCAGGATGCAGTAGGATACAATTCTTTCTTTCCAAGTCAATCAAGAGTTCAGTTAAGACCTCCAAATTATCTACTGTAATTTGGTATAGTATAATAGCCTCCTGTCAATGCTGGTGTTTAGTTGCTGCTCCTAAAGAACACAGGAATAGGTGTGAGTCCCAAAAATATTGTGTCTACCACCACTATGGAGAAGTGAACATTTCAGGATGGTTTAAATGGCATGTGCTGCTTATTTTTGGACACCTGATTCAAGCTTAATCTCCCTTTGTAATCAATGAGTATCTGCTCAATTCCGTAAAGAGTATGGAAAACTATTCACTTCACCCTCAGTAGATGTGCGTTTATTGTTCAGCTGATTATCTCTATAGACTCCAAGGATTATATCAAATAGAATGCAAATTTAGAGAGTGGCTTACTTGAAGATACTGGCAGTGAAGTACAGAATTTAGGAGTTCTATTTCTTAAGATAACCCCCAATGCCTCCGTTTCCATAAGCAAGAACATTCACTCTTGGTGTGAGGTGAAGTTCTATGTCCTCATGTATAAAGTATGCAGATATCTAAAATGGGATTCATTCCCATTGAAGAGGATAATCTACAAAACCATGCATACTTTGGTGAGAAGACTTTACAAATGCGTTTAATTTTAACATGCACTTCTAGGTTTGTTTTTCTGCTTACTCCAGACTGCCACAGGGCTTGGACACGTTTCAGGGCTAAGCTTGATTTATTAAATATTAAAATAAATACACAAAATTTTGAAGGACTAGTCTCCCTGCTACAAGAGGATATTTCTCATTATTGGGCAGCAGATTATTAAACCTATGCTTTCACAAATCATACTGTAGCAAACCACTGTCTTGGAAAAGAAAGAATTATAAATTAGAACCTTAAAATGTGTAGGCCATTTCCCTGATCACTGTCTTCAATGAGGTTAATCTCTCTGTTTGAGCAGCTGCTCTTACAGAAGCAGCCTAGATGACTGGATAACTAAAGTTTTAGTTATCTGAGGCTGAGTGACTGGTGTGTTGCCCTGTCTGGCAGTCAGTGGGGCTGCTCCCACTGCTGCTCCACCACACACAGGACAGGGAAGAACAGGAAGAGTGAGGAAACCCATAGGACAAAATAAAAGCAGGGAAATCATGCAGCAATCACTGTCACAAGAAAAGCAGACTCAACTTTGGGGAATTTAATTCAATCCAAGGCATTTAATTACAGATTTGGATATTGGAAACAAAGAAGACAAACATTTAGCAATAAAAGAAGACGTTGTTCCTCCCCCTTTTCCCAGCTCACCTTCTCTGCAGTCCTCCCCTCACCTGATTGTTGCCACAGATTATGCTCTTTCTCTTTGGTGAGGTGACACGTGGGGCAGGGGGTTGGGGTCAGGGTATAGAACTGTCTCCTGCTGTTCCTTATTCCTTGCTTTGCTTCTGCTCCTTCCTTAGTGCTTGTTTCCTCCTCACTGGGGCAAGTTCTCCACGGTTTACAGCCCCTCTGTAGGAGTGAGTGGCTCTGTCATGAAGATCCTCATGTGTTCTCATGTCACTGATCCTTTTCTCTTAGTGTTTTACCTTTCTTTCTTAAATATGTTGATCCAGATGCACCTCCCACTAGGCTGAGGGGCTCAGCCATGCCCTGCCATGGCTGGGCTGGCACCATCTGGAACTGGCTGTGTCTGGTACAGAACAGCTCCAGTGCTCAACCACTCATGCTACCTTCACGCTGCCCTTTATACGCAGAGAGATGTGGCCCCTCTGAAACAACTTATCATCAGTCTGCAGAGGTGAATCTGCAGTAAGTCACCCTTCAGATGGTAAAAAGGTCAGTAGCCCTTTGTTCCCTGGTGTCTTTGATGCTCTGAGATGGTGTGTGGTGCCAGGCTGCTCATCGTCCACTCAGGGAGCAGCCAGTTCAGACCATGGGCTTAATTGCTGCCAGCAAAAAGTGCCTGGTAAATCTCAGGACAAAACACAGTGTGAGCTACTAACATAATAGCTACAAGTATTTTTTTCCTAGGGTTCAGCTTCCACTCTGGCCTTGTTTATATATCTGTGTTCAATTTTAAAACAAATACCTTGTTTAGCAAGACTCCCCTGAAGTGGTTGCAGAGCTTTTACTGAGAAGCCCTGAATGAGAGTTCTTGCTGTGTCACCTTGTCTACTGTGGTGGCAATAATTTCAAAGGATTTCATTTTCATAGTCATGCATGATCTTTATCCTTTCCTGAACCACTGACAACCCACATTCAGACTGTTTTTGTCTCCTGAGTCTCTTCCACTTTGATCTCAGAGTTTTAAAAATTTTCCAAGCTGATGTTAAACTGCATTCTTTATAATTCCTTTATGTCTGTCCTTCTATGTCTTCTAGCCAGTTTAGCATGAGTCAATTAATCTGGAACTGCTATTATCTTTTACATACAGGCCATGCTTAAATGCTTCCCTTAGTGTCATTTTACAGTAGGCCCTGGGATTTTGGTACTCATCCATAGTTAGGTGTATACTCTGGACCTACAGAGCTGCATTGACCACAAGCAGATACCTGGAAAATAAGAAGTCCAAGAGATGCTAAGAGATGTGAACTTTAGGTAAATTCAGAAAGGAAAGTTACAGTATTTAACTTCCCCTAATACTTGCTGCATTCATTAGAGGGGTGTCAAGGAGGCTCCCCACACACCCCTGCTACTGTTTAAGAGTTAATATAGCAGAACAGCACTATGGATGCTTTCTTATGTTCCTCTGATTGCTTGGCAGAAATACAGAAGTACTTGGCAATCAACAGTAATCTACAAAATTTCTGCTGTTAGAAATTCCATAGGCTGGATATATGGGTCCATCTACCAGCTTTCTCTGCAATTTGCTCTGACATTTACCAGATGAACAGAACAAATGTTGTGTACAAAATATATACAATGGTTTGAATACCTTGAGTAGGTTTAAAATTCATAAACATATCAATACCATTTTAGATTTTGTGAGAAAAAAAATAGAGTGAACTTTCACAGGTTCATAAGACATGAGGAAACTGGAAACACAATTTCAAATATAATGGCAAAAATCTAGATACAACATTTAAAATTTAAGGCTTTAAATTTTTTTTAAGACTAAGACTTCTGCATCTTTAAGGTGAGTTTTCTGTTTGTTTGATTGTTTATTTGTTTTGTGGAAACACACATTAAATTAATGAAATGTATATGAAATTGGGGAAAAATTCTTACAATTAAAGGAAAGTACAGCATGTTTCAAGATCTAAAACAGTGTAAATGCAGAATTATCCAGTAGTAACTCTTTATTCATTTGATTCTTTGAATTGTAAAATTTATTAGGTTGCTTACTTACTATGCACATGCAACTACAGTTTAAATTTATAAGGTTGCCTTGCTTAACCATGCATATACTAAAAGGTATAGGTATTTTCTATTCTCATGCACATATGTAATTGTGAATATTCAGTTTATCAAACAAGAAGTGAATCAACAGTGTCACCAGGTTTGTTTAGGCTGACATATTCTTCCATTGTTGCTTTCAAAGTCCAATGCTTTCTGAGCTAAGAGGGCAAGAACATAGACACTCTGGGCACTGAAGCAAAAATTTCTTTTCATCGTTAAAACCAAACCATCCTGAAATATAATGATTTGCTTTTAATGGATTTTTTCCTTTATACAGGTGTTCACATGCATCAAGCTACCTTTAATTTGGGTAGTTTAGGATTTTGCAGAAGCAGAGCAAATATATACAGCTGTTAACAAAGTGTAGAGCATCAATGTGTTTACTGATTCTCCACCAGATTTTATCCAAAGGGAAGGAATTGTCAATTTCATTTTGATAATACCTAAACTTGTTTTACTTTTCCTTTCTTTGTAGTGGCATCATAACTGCATCATTTTTTCTGCAATTTCAGAGTAGTGACTTGTATTTTGCAGTCTTCTCTGTTAGGATTTCAGTACAGCTGTAAATATTTTCTGAATTCAAGCAGTCATACTCTTTTCTGTTCAAAAAATTGTATTGCAATTCTCCCTCAGAACTGTTAAAATATTTATAAAATGACAGAAAACCATCCATCAAAAAAAACCTTAATCTTGCTGTTCACTTGCTTTCAGAATATTAAGGTCAACCATCACTACTGATTCTTGTTCAGGAACCCTGAGCCATAACAAGAGATAAAAACCAGATGTTATATTTTGGTAACAAGAGTCACTACTTCTTTTCTGTAGCTGCAGACATGGAATTTATTTGTGCATATTTGACACAAGCATAGAAATTAGAGATGCATAACAACTCTGTCCCATTGACACTTTTGATCTTCATGGTGTGTTTTGATGGCTAATAACTTGCTGTGTTACCAGTACTTGGTTGTCCCAGCCTTGACAAAGTGTTCAGAATCACAGCAGTCAGCAAGAGAGAAACAGGCCTGTAAAAGTGTGTGTGAGTGGGATGCCCAAATTGTCTGAGTGTGCTATTCCAAAACTGATCTTGGTAAATAGGAATACAACCCTAGTCCAATTAAACAGCAGCTGGGAAATTAAGAGACCTGTGGAGGAAAAAAGCTAACCTTAGCAGATATACAAGTGAAAAACAGTGATAGGTAAAGATGGGAGCAGGGCAAGAGTGGTGCTGATGTCACTCTTTCAGATGTGGCCCCATGACACAAGAGGCTCTACCTGTGCCCCCAGTAACAGCCTCCATGTCACCCAGAACCACCAAGGGGGTACTTGGTGACTTGCACCCTAGGGATTTAGGGTGCCTCCCCTCTGAGAATATGGGAGCAGTCAGAGCATTTGCATCTTCCTGAGGAGGAGGCACGATCAGGATTTCCTGCAGACCCAGAGGCCTGCATCACCCACAGCTTCTGAAGAAGTACATTACTGTGTATTACTGTTTTGGGGATCAAAAGATGGATAAAGGTTTATCAGGATTATATAAGGTGTTTAGAAAGCACTTTGACACATATTAACAATTAGAATATTGTCGTTTGTGTGTGCTATTGCTAATATTGATCCTGAATATATAGTTTGCTGATTCTCAATTAATTACACCTCATTAATAAATCAGTAAAACCACTTGAATCTTGATTTAATTTAAACTACATGACCTGAACAGGTTTTCCCCTGCACAGGGGCTTGATTTACTAATGAGTGTCTAAACTGCTATTACGCAGCTTGGAAACATGAAAGCTTATCTAGCTGTGCCCACCACTTTGCTTGCCAGTCTGACAGCTCCTATCTGATTTTAATTGAACTCACATGAAGTGAAAAGTATTTTGCTGGCAGTTTGGCTCCTCTCAGTTGAGCAGTCTGGGATAGGTTAGAGGGCTGAAAAGGCCACGTTTTTTCAGCTGCATTTGGGGGAGAGAGTTTGGGGTTCTATTTTTTTGTTTGTTTGTTTGCTTGAATTTCACTGCACATTTATTTCTTTTTAATTTTGTAGAGCTTTTGGGTTTCTTTTGTTTCTCTTTTGGTTTTTTACAGTCACAGTGGCTCCTTCAGAAGAACCTCTTAGCTCATACTCTCTTCTTTACTTCTGCATTGTACTCTTCTCTCATTGATTTCCTCTTTGTGAGAACATGATAAATTATATTTGGTACAGAGACATAGTCTTCTATGAGTTAAGGATGTTTTGCCTTTCAGCCTATCATAAAATAAAAATACCTCTGATTGGTTTTGTCATATATCCAGCATACTTGATCATGTTCATTATGGCTTGAAAGTTCAAACATGCTAATCACCCTTGGCTGTTTCCACTGAAGACTCATAAGTAACTGAAAATAATAGTGAAATCACTCCGCTGTATTTGGAGGTCTACTAAAACTTGTGCATATCTTAACTCGAGATAAGTGTTTTTTAGCCAGAGGCCGATCATGATCAACAATCATAATTTATGGTATGACTCTAAGCCAGACCAAAAGTTGTTCAGTGAACTGTGAAAGAGGTGTAAGGAAGATACTTCTCTTTTATGAGAGCTTTAGGTGAGTCTTTTGATAAATTCCTTAAATAAAATGTGAGGTTGAGCTTTTCTACTGACTGAAAATGCACTTAATAGGCTAACTTGGCAAAACTCCATAAGTAAACTTATTTAATTTGCACTAAATGTGTAATTGGAATATTTATTTTGTCCTCTACCTACAACACTACCAAACTGATCAGAGAATATACTCTGGAAGGTCAGGCCTGAAATTTAATACCAGGTCTGGTATTAAAAATTACCTCATTCTCTCTCCACTGTTTGCAACCATATTAGCTGTAGATTTTCAAAATATATGCTTACTAGTATATTGTCCTATGAACATTATCCTGTAGAAAATTATCTTTTCTCATTCTTCAGTTTCTACTCCTGTCTTTCCTCCCTCTGTTATTTATTCTTTGAAAAAATATTCACCCTTTTCATGCTAAAGAAATAAGTAGCATCTTTCTTTACGTGTAATATTTTCTATCATCTTAAATTCTTGTCACAGAATCACAGAATCACAGAATCATCAGGGTTGGAAGGGACCTCTGGAGATCACCTAGTCCAATCCTCTGCCACGGCATGGTCACTTAGAGCAGGTTATATAGGAATGTGTCCAAGTGGCTTCTTATTCCTATTTTGATGTTTATATACCACAATTTCTGTCAACCCACACAGACTGGCTCAAGTGCATGTTGTGATACTTTTTAGAATTAATTATTTCATAATTTTCAGTGCATTGACTATTCGGGATGAAAAATTTCGTTTGATATAATATTAAATTGAAGTTACAGAAGTTACTGCCTCAGAGATGATTAATATGTTATCCTTATTTTGAATGGTAAACTGCCCAATAATGGTGTGCTGATATGCAATTAAATTATTATATTGGAAAAACTTTCATCTATTAATTTTTACAGTGATGGCATTAAAAGACATCAAAGAGTGCAAAACTATAGGCAGTTTTCCAGACCAGGGTATCAGATATTTAAATCTTTGGTGGATGAAGCCAGATAACTATCCAAGGAGGATTGAGGCTACCTGATACAACTGCCTAAGAGAACTGACAAATATTCCTTCTTTCAGATAGACTACATCTGGGGGAATTTTTTGAGCCCTGTGATTATTCTGACAAAAATTCTAGGCAAGTGACTGAAAGGTCAGTTTTAGGTGCTTCAACAACAGGAAAAACTATATCATTATGTGAAACTTCTAGTATAGTAATTGTAATGTATTTTACTGGAACCTCATTGATTTCTTTCTTGATTTTGACTCAACACAAGGGACACATTATTATTGTACTCTATCCTCTACTCAAGCTGTGCATATTAATGTTTCTCATTCTTATTAATCCCATTAATCTCAGAATTAGATAGTATCTCATAGCAATTACTTCTATATGCTAATTATGTGTTCTGTAAATTAGCTCTCCAGGTTTAAAATTGCTTCATAATTAAATTGATAGGACTACCTTTAAAAAAAAAAAAGAATAGTTCTATCTTTTTATTTGCAGATATATATTTTTCTTATCTTTGAATATTCCTAATCCTTAAAATGCTTCCTTGCACTAAAGTTCCTTTATATGTCTAATCCTTCAGGATCTGATTCAGAACCCACAGTAAGAAATAATATTCCTGAGAAGTTTGATATTCTGATAGGGTTTTTAGTACAAGAGTAAAAATACTAATGAATTTTCAGGTGTGCTTTCTAACCAGAAGATCAGACTAAATATTTTTAAGTTCTTATCAAATGTTCTTCCACGGGTATTCTAATACCACAGAGGCTGGATGGCAGTTCTGGAGAACTAGTCCAGCCCACAGGCTCAGATAGAGTAGGTTATTTTGTACCATGTCCAGCTGGTTTCAAATATCTGCATGAATGGCAAACTGCACAGCTTTTATGGGCAACCTGTGCCAGTGTTGAAACAGCCTCACAGGAAAAAGAAAACTCTTATATTTAATTGGAATTTCCTGTGTTTCTGTTTGTCCACATTGCCTCTTGTCCTGTCAATGAACAAGGAAAAGAGCCTGAATCCATTTTTTCATACCTTCCCTTCAAATTTTATATATATTGATAAGATCCCTACTGACCCTTCTTTTTTCCAGGCTAAACATTCCCACATACCTCTACCTATCCTCTTAGGAGAGATGTTCCAATCCATTAATAATGTTGGTGGCACTTTCAGGACTCCCTCCAGTATTTTGTACTTGGCATTCCAGAACTGGACACAATGCTCCAGATGTTCCTCACCAGGGCTGAGCAGAGGAGAAGGATCTGCCGGCAGTGTTCTTCTTAATGAAGCCAGGGATACTGATGACCTTCTTTTCTGAAAGGGCTCATTGCTGGCTTATGTTTAACTTGACTTTCTTCAGGACCCACAGCTGCTTTCCAGCTGGCTCCCAGCATATACCGGTGCATAGTGTTGTTCCTGTCCAATTTCAGAACTTTGTACTTCCCTTTGGTGAACTTCATGAGGGTTTGGCAAGCCTTCTTTCCCAGCTTGTCAAGGTCCCAGGCTGGCGACGCAATATGTAGGTCCTTCAAACTCACAGTTTTGTTTTCTTGCTTGCTGGTATGCATCCAACACTACCCAGTCTATCTGTCCTTAGATCTTTCCAAGGTACCAGTTAGCATAAGAAAATGTAACCTCTGATGATGAGATCAGGCTGAGAAAGATGGGGCTGTTCAACCTGGAGATGAGAAGGTAGCATGGAGACCTCATAAAAACCTTCCAGTATCTGAAGGTGCCCTACACCAAAGTTGGAGAGAGACTCCTCATCAGGAACTGTAGTGACAGGACAAGGAGTATTGAGAACAAACTGCAAAAGGGCAAATTTAGATTAGATATTAGGAAGAAATTCTTTACTGTGAGGTTGGTGAGACACTGAAAAAGGTTGCCCAGGGAGGTTGTGGATACCCCAAAAGCTAATGTTCATTCTACCCATATTGCTTAATTTCAGTGTGAAAAATATTTTTACAATCATCCTGTAGGCCATTGTTTCTAACAATATACAAGAAATCTGTTATTGCTCATATGGAACATTGGTGCTTTATGTATTGAATATGCTTGAAGTAATCTCTGACCTTACTAGGTTCTCAGGGGATAAAGTAGTAAGATTGTTATTTGCTCTCTGAAGCTCCCTTTCATCATCTGATGGTTTGGTGTATGGTTAGTGGTATGATCTTGAAAGTGCTCAGTGTAGGCTAAGATCTGTTCTCTGTTAATTCAGTGGGAGTTTTATTACTGGCTTCAATGTAAGCACAATGAAGCCTGCATGCAGCCTGCTTTTGAAAATCCCACCTAATAGCAAGTACTATTTATATTCATTCTTATTTTATTTTTGGTTTATATGCTTCTTTATTCTGTGATTCACTAATGCCTTTTCATATTCTCTTGTGCTGTGGATTTAAGAGTTTTTCCACTTTTATTAAACTACTTGTTCTTTTTATTTGAACTTAAGCTGAACATTTAATTTAGCTACTATTTCGATTACTGCAATGTCATTCATTTTGGCATATTTTGAAAGACATTCATGAGCAAGAGAAATTGATATTGAGACCTTTCATGAATTGTTTCAAGAAAACTTGGAAGTTTAAAATTTTTATTACCAGCTTATTTAAATTTAAAAAAAATACTCTTAGAAGTATTTTATAAATGGGTCATATATTTCTGTACACATACATCATTGTAACTAAGTCACTGAAGAGTTTAAGTCAGAATTCTTTCAGAGTAATAAAGAAACATATCTCTTCTACATATACCTACAAAAGTCTAAAACTGAATTTGCTGCTTCTGATGCAACTAATTTTCTGAAAAATTCGCATATTTAAAACACATTTAAATTTTAGAAGTCTTAGCTACTGCATTGTTTTTATTGTTATGGGGCTACAGGCACAATTTTAGTTTAAAGAATTTGGCAGCTGTATGACTGAATGTGTCATGTTGACCAAATGTTTAACAATCAGAGTGTGTGACTTCACTGAGCTTTTCTAACTTTCTCCAATACCCTTTTTAGTCCTCTCTAGGCTTACGTATGTAACACTGAAGCATTTTCACCAAGTTTTCTCTCCTCTATCCCTGTGAATTTTTGAGTTGATTTTGCATTAAAAAATAATCATTGACATTTCTCTATCACCTGTGACTTTTTTTTGGTATTGTTTTTGGTAAAATCTCACTTGCAATAATAAATAAATGAAATCAAAAGCTTTCTTATCTAAAGAAGGAGTGTGGATAAATCCTTTTCTCTTGTTCAACTCATCTCTGGAGAACCAGAAAAAGGATTTTTAGAGCTTGCCAGTAGGGCCTAGTAGAAAAGCAAGACTCAAACAGAATTTATACTAGTATATTTCAAGGTAAAAGGAATTCCTTGTCAAGTCCTTGTAATAGGTGAGGAAGATGGAAGATTGTGTGGTTAATATTAATGGAGAAAATTCAAATAACCTTGGTACTGAATACAAAAAGGTGTTTGAACCTACCATTGATTAGTTGCATATAATCTTTGTTACTTTATCGTTGGTTTTATTTTAATTCATTCAGATTTTTCCATGCTGAAATAACTCTTAGTTCTACTTTTTGCTCAACTATTTTTATTGTTTCAAATACATATAAGTGTTCCACAAAAATGTTTTGTTATATAACTAAGTATAAGAGGGAAGTATGCTGTTTGTGTCTGGAAGCCATTCTACCAAGGCTCCCATAAAGGTCAGAGAACTCGTGCGTGGGAAGCCAGCCTCCTCAGCAGAAAGGTCATGCTGCCACTAAGAGAAGAAGAATGGTAGGATCAGCATAGGAGCCACTCCTGTTAAAGGAAGGTAGAACTATCAGACAATAGCAGAATGTCTAATTTTCAGATTGTAACAACTCATACAAACTGCAGTTCCTTTTTCTTTTGTCCCAGCTACTGTAAGGAGCATTCCATCTTATAGAAAGACTAGTTTTGATCAGTGGTCTGGAAAAAAAGTTACTTTTATAGCAAAGGAAGAGCATTCTGAAATATCAAAAAGGCCAGTTAGATATTTTAAGTAAACTTGCCTCTGAACTAACACACTATTGTGATTTCCCTACCTGAGGGAACAGTTGTTCCCTTTCACCATGTCCTGTCCCAGGTCAGAGGAAAGCTGAGGAGGCAGTCAATGGCAATCCAAGAGTCACTTATCTCTCTCCAGCCACAGCTACAGGTATTTTGCATTTAAAAATTTCTGCTTTATCTGAAAAATGGATGAAAAACAAAATCCTTGACCAAGATGTGTCACAGTTTAAATTGTTGGAGTGGGCAAAAAATCATATTTGCATGAGCCAGTGGCTCCAAAGAAATGTTAAGAGAATGTCTTGTGAGATTTTAGATCAAGTTTCCAGTAGAGGTGCCTGATAAGTTCACGTCATACTTGCATTGCCAGCAGTTCTGGAGAACATAGAAAAACATAGGAATGGTGGGGAAAGTTGGGGGAGAGGAAGCTCAGTTCAAGGCATATGAACTGAGGTCACTGTAACTGCTGTGAAATAATGTCTGGAAGAACCAACTGATGGGGAACAAAATAGAATTTGTCTTACAGATTTTGGGTTTAGCAGAGTCCTTCAAAACTTATGACTCAGTAGAGAGAGGTTGAGATACTGGTCCAGGATTAATCCAAATTCTGTTCCTTCATCCATCAGCCAGTCTTCCATCTTTTTCAACAGTGACAGGAAAGGCTCACAAGCTCTCTTTTATCTGCATTTCTACACATTTGTACACTTTTTTATAGAGTGTAAAGTAGGTAAATATAAATAACAATATGTTACCACTTCTGGGTACAACATCATAAATACAGAGGTCAGTTTAGTGACCTCTTGTATTTAGATGTTAAACAATTTTCCTGGCATTGTGATCTTCATGATCCCTCTAGTCAGAGAGTTAATGAAGAGCTATGTGTAATTCTCTTATATAGTTTTATATTAAATTGGCTGTGCTCAGAAAATCCCAGCTTTGCTTTGTATTGACTGAGGTGAGCAAGTGGTTTATTCTGCATATTTGGCTTTTGGGGGACTGTTGATACAAACATTTGTATTAAATTGAGTAAGAAAAATGTGAGAAGTTAGCACTATGAGACTTCAGCTCTATTTCTTTGTTGTCTGTTTATTCCTTTTCGCAGTCTAACTGTACATTTGAGGAATTCTTGATTATGGTTTCTCAAACAAAGGTAATGTTTACCTTCTGTTTCTTTGTTATGTACAACATGAAAGTTTTTAGGACAGTATGGGTTATACAGATTTCCTAAATAGGTAGCCACAAGAAAAGCAGAAAAACACTCAAGAATGTACTTTTCTTAAGTGCTTGAATTAACATTTTTCCATCTACCTACTCCCTGTAAAACATAAAGCTACCAAAGTTTCAGTTTACCTATATATAACTTTTGTCTGACATCTCTCAGGCAATGGAAAACACAGAAACACAGAATGACAGAATGGGTCAGGTTGGAAGGGACCACAGTGCGTCATCTGGTCCAACCTCCTTGCTGTACCAGGGTCATCCCAGAGCACTTGGCACAGGATCACGTCCAGAAGGTTCTTTAATACCTCCAGTGAAGGAGACACCACAACCTCTCTGGGCAATGTGCTCCTATACGTAGTCACCCCCAGAATAAATATGTTCTTTCTCATATTCAGGTGGAACTTCCTGTGTTTCAGTTTCTGTCATTGCCTCTTGCCCTATTGCTGGCACTGCTGAGAAGAGCCTCACTCCATCCTCTTGACACCCTCCCTTCAAATACTAATAGGCATTGATGAGCTCCCTCTCAGTCATTTTCCCTCGAGGCTGAATAGGCCAAGTTCCTTCAGCCTTTCCTCATAAGAGATATGTTCCAGTCCCCTATTCATCTTTGTAGCCCCCCACTGGACCTGCTCCATAAGCTCCATGTCTCTATTGTACTGAGGATCCCAGAACTGAGTACAGCACTCCAGGTTAGGCCTCACCAGAGCTAAGTAAAGGGGCAGGGTCACCTCCCTCGGTCTGCTGGAAAAGCTCTTCCTAATGCACCCCAGGACCGGCCTTCCTGGCCACAAGGAAACCCTGCTGGTTCACAGACAGCTTGTTGTCCACCAGGAATCCCAGATCCTTCTCCAAAGTGCTGCTTTCCAGCAGGTCACCTCCAGCCTGTACTGGTGTATGGGGTTATTCTTCCCCAAGAGCAAGACCTGCACTTGCCCTTTTTGAATTTCAGTTTTTTTCTGCCCATCTCTCCAGCCTGTCAAGGTCCTTCTGAAGGACCATGTAGCCCCCTGTGGTATTGGCCATTCCTCCCAGCTCTCTTTTCCAAAAATCTAATGTGTTCAGCTAATGGCTTCTTCATCACAACTTCTTCTACCTCCAGTGTTAATCTTATGGTTAAAATTCAAATTTAAACATACTTTATTTATTTTTCAGGGTGTGCTCTGGCTTTGTGATAATCCATTATTGGTAGCATTCTTTAATACCTATTTCATTTTCATCAACTCATCTTAAATAATTTTTCATAGCAGTCTCATTTAATTTAAGGATGGAGTGTACTTCAGAAAGACCCCTGTCTAGTGAGAGCAGAGGCTGGTGGAATGTGATGGGACCAGTAACAGAGCCTATCTGTTAATTTTGATGTTATTTTTATTTTATTTTATACTGACAATTTTCTGCACATATTGATTGCTTGACTGGCAGATTCTGAACTAAGATTTTTGCTTTCAGATACCAGGGTTACATTTTTCAGATACGTTGATGAGTTTAGAATCTTATAATTCTTATCTTCCCTTTGGAAGCGTCAAGAAGCAAAACATTTTCAGGCCTCACTGGTATAACTGTTGGGCAAGAATCAGTGAGCTCAGAAGCAGAAGCTGTTTACAGGTTCAGGGTGGTGCCATATGGCCTACTCTGATACCTGAACCTGGATGTTTGCTCTCTGTGTTCATTGCGTACCTTCAACAGTATTAACCATTCCTTGCTGTATGATGAGAAGGCATCAACAATTGGATTATATTTTTTTTTCAGTTAATAAAACAGGTCAGAGCATTTCCTCTTTTAGCTGCTTGCTCATACAATTGTACTTGAGACAGGCTGACAAAACTTTCTATCTATTTCAGCTCTCTTTTTAGTAAGGGTAACCACATGGACTCCTACTGTGTATTGAGAAAGCTGAAACAAATTTTTCTTATAAAATACAAAAATAGTTATCTTGGTTCAATGAGAAGTTTCATCCAGACACGTGTTATAGGGTCTGGTAGCCCGTATTCAAGCAATGATCCATAACATAAAGCCAGTAGTAGACATTTCTCTGAAGGAAGTAAATTTTGTTCCAAGTGCTTTCTTTATCTTTTATGTCAAAGTGACCTTTCTTAATGCTGAAATAATGTTACAAATTATTAAATAATTGATCTACAATTATTTTTTTCTATTTCTGCTTTTTATTCCAATGAATTGGAACAACTTCTTTTTGCTTTATTAAGATGTATTTGTAGGAAGTTTTGTTCAAATAATATTTGGCCAAGAAACAAAAGCCATAAATCCTAGTCCATAATGTGTAATGGGGTATGGATTCAGTACGCTCTGGTTTTCATGTGTTGCGATTGCATCCATACATCTCCTCCATTTAAGTCATCAAAACATTGTGAAATTAAGAACTTGGGTGCATCATCATTGTCTGTGATGTTTCAAATTTTGATAACTGCAGAATAAATATAAAGATAAAAACTAACTGGAAAAGAATATTAATACCCAGAAACATCAACCTCAGGGAAAAAATGAAAAAAAGAAAAAAAGAAAAATAAAAAAAAAAAGAAAAAAAAGAAAAAAGCAACAAGGTTTAAATTGTCTAAAGAGACTTTTTTTTTCTATCTGTAAAAGCATTTTATGAAACATTGATTCCAAGATGTCAAATAAGTTTAACACTTATTTTCTTGTCTTGACATTTTTTGGTGTTGGCTACTGTAAAGTAAAAAATCATGTCATGTAACTCTACCGTGAAAATTTACACGAAAACAACATTTATTGAACACGAGATTCAGAATCTAAGGACTGTTTTATCAATGCTAAAAATAAACCTAGTTTTGGCTATTGTGTGTATAGCAGGAAGATAGGCTACTCAGATATTGATGTTGGCAGCATTGTATTTTTTTGTCATAAAATTTTTTTCTGAGACTGTTTTCTGTTTCTTAACATTGCATCTCAGACTCTGTATTCTAAGTTTGTCAATTCTTTATGCTGACTGAAGGATGTCTTTCTCACTGGATCTGGACATGGCTGTAGGTCAAAACCCCCTGTTGCCTAGAATACGGCATAATTTGGCATAAAAAGCATAAAGTGAAGCAGAACTTTATCTTTGATCTTGACTGCTCTAATGATGCCTACTACAGAATGCATTTATTTTATCTAGGGGTCTTCTTTGTATCATATCTTAGTGTATTCTTCTGGACAATTAAAGGAAAGGAAGCCTGATTAAAGATGGAAGGAAAATACTTCATCATGAAGGTGTGAAGATGAGTGAAATAAAAAATTACATAAGCACAAGAGCTAACTTTAGTAGAAAGATCTGTATCAAGGGCACGAGCTCAGGTCTTCCAATCATGTAAGAGTATTTCTTTGCTTCCCTTACTTCTGAAGATGGCAGGATTTTTGAAACAGACAACCCAGAAAAATGACGTAAGATAAATCTAAAGAAAGCAAGTGTTCCCATGTTACTTTATTTCTATCTCTACCGAAGTGCCTGCTCTCTGGTTATGCCACACAGACCACACAGGTAAAATATGCAATGAAATTAGGATGATTACTATTTGGATGCAGAAAATACAAAACATTAAACGGATGAAGAAACAAATCTAATCACTGAGAATGTGGAATGATCATATGAAATGCATTTGCATAAATGTCATCCTGGTTATATTGTGCTAATATTTATATAGTGTAATAAAGAAAAAATATATGTATTGGTGCATTATGAACTCAGAATATGAATCTGCCATGCTCCCTCCGTAAATGTCTTCCTTACTTGTGTCAACACCAAAACACAAGACACTTGTTTTGTTGCTGGATTAATTTCTTCCTTGCTCATGATGAGCTTCACAAAGGAGTCAAATAAACCACCAAGGTTACATATAGAAAAGATTTAGGATCACATAATTAGAGCTGAAGTTACAAGGACAGGAAGACAACTAATTATTACAGTAGTCTCAGCTTAAACTAATGGGAAACCCAGACTGCGCAGGCTTGGGAAATCAGAGTGGGTAAGGAAGGTTACACTGAGTGCTCAGAACAGTACTTATATCCCAGTTTTTTGCATTTATGTTAATACATCTAAGTTGATACCATGAACGAGTGCATGTGCACTGTCTTCTAGACACAGGACCTGACCTGTAATTGATGCAATGTAGCATACCTGTGTTGTCTTCAATAAATGTATATTACACGAGATCAGCAGCAGCCTTCTTCTGTGTGATTAGCACAAGGACTCTGACTTGGTAGCCTGATACACGGAATGAACTAAACAATAAAAAAGACAACTACCCAAAAAAAACCCAAGAATTAATTAAATGAGTAAAAGAAAGGGTTTACTAAAAACCAGCAGGTAAGCTTTCTGGCTAAAGCTTCCATGATTCTGGATTATGATATGAAAATTAAGTGTTTATAGCTTCAGCATCCTAAATTTACTACAGTTTTATTTAGAAGAATTCTTTGCTCTCTTAGGATTAAATCAGGATTTTAAAACTTTGAGGACCTGCGACAACAAAACTTTTCTTTGTTTTGTGTTTGTTTTCTTTGAACATCTGGGAAGTAAATTCACTGATGCCTGACCTAAATTTGAGCCTGACAATGTGTAATATAAACACGGCTGTTTTACA
Organism: Eopsaltria australis; assembly: GCA_034509425.1. Lineage (NCBI taxonomy): Eukaryota > Metazoa > Chordata > Aves > Passeriformes > Petroicidae > Eopsaltria > Eopsaltria australis. The sequence goes on from JAVTVJ010000056.1 coordinate 2,330,115, forward strand.
TGTTCTTTCCTGTTTCTAAAAAATAGAAATGGTGAAATACAAACGACTAACCTCTGACCTAGTTTTCTTCTGCTTTGAGAATGCACCAATGTTTGATGTGTTCAGCAGCCTCTTTATTATTTCAGGCAGTTTATCAAGCAGTCCTTCACTGCTTGTGCAATTTACAACCAACAGCCAATACAGGTGAAATCTTAAAAATGAGAAGAACTCCCTCATGTTCACTGGTCATGGCCAAACTGTTAGCATGGGACTGATCCTTCTCTACTTTAGATAACACATCAAATTATTTTTATTTCAGGCCATAAGCGATTAGCTGATAAAAAGTATCAATGCGTCTGTTGTCAAAGAAAACCAGGGTTAGTGAGGAGGCTGACAAACTCAGGACAGTTTGTTTTCTGAAGCAGCACTCTCCTGGGTTTGTAACACCTAGAGCTTCTTCAAGATATATAACTTTATTCCAAAACGAAATATGTAGTAAGGGCTAAATTTTGTGAGGAAAGGGCACTGGAGAGGAAATATATTGAGTCAGTTGTTGGCATATACCTGACAAGGGGCAGGATGAAGGTTGGGAGGGAGGAAGAGGAAGAGGGAAAAGAAGTGGGAAGTATCACAAGAAACCTGAAAAGGTCAGATGACTGCTCACTGGTAGCAGAAAAATTTTTGCGAGGTTTGATTCTAAAAACTGACACCATGATTTTAGAGCTCACATTCTCATGTCTTTTTTTAAAGTCAGGAACGTGTATTTCACATAACAGATTGCATTTCAAATTAACTCTCAAGGGAATACAGAACTGATGAGAATTCATTATTTAGCAGACTGACAAGCAGCAAGTTATTTTTAAAATGCCTAGCATAAGGACAGGTGAATGAATCTCATATAAACTAATCTATATGAATTATTTAAAATGAGATTAGATTAAATGTTAATCATCCATGGTGCTATTGAAACATTTCATAGTTACTGGTTTTATTCACTAATAAATAGGTACAGTGAATTGAAAAATAACATTTCACATTTTTCCATGAGAAACATATATCTAGATGCCCATACCTTTCCTCTCCTTATGGTTTAGATTTTAAAATAAAGGATCCCCTATAAAAAGGCTACCATAAATAAAAGAATAAACCAAAAAAAGAGTGCTTCTCTAATAAGATATGAAGACACCAAAATGTCATAAATGAAATTAATAGACTCAGCCTTGGGTTTTTTTTTCCTTAATTATCTTGCTAAATGGCAGAGTGGAATTGTTTTATTTAGAGATTTTCATAACTGTCAAACCATTACTCTGTGTTCTACTGTAAGAAAAACTCTTCTGTGCTTTACAGGAGGTACTAGTCAAAGAAGATCTATAGCTGCACAACATTGCTAGCAAAACTTTATGGGTTGTGCTAGTGTGAAAGCAAAAGCAGTGTGCATGCATAAATATGAATGCATTCATACATATATGTCTGCGTGTATAAGAAAAGATACATGCAGACTTTTTGAAATATGTCAATAAAATCATCTTATGCCAGTCTTCAAAAAAACGATGCCATAGAAATTTGTCACATAGTTTTGGCTTCAGTTTCACATTCTTTCTTGGTATCTGCTGCAGAGAACTGTTTTCATAGATCAGTTATAACAGAGAAGTTGAAGTTTCAGTCGCTGAAGTCTTCTCAGCAGTTGATGTTCTATGGACAAATGTTTTAGAATTGTGTTGTTGTACTAATTAGATGTCACAAATAAAGGAAATTTCAAAAACTTCAGCATCTGACTAGTTAAGAGCTGGCATTTAACAAATCTGGTTTAGTTTTCAGAGTTCCCGGTCTGAAAGGTGTGAGGAACAGGATAATTTACATCTCTCAGTCCTACTGGTCCTGTAATTTACCACTCACTGTATTTCTTTTACACTGTTTCTGACATTCCTTCTGTCCAACAGAACTGTAAACATAACTTTAAAGATTAGCTACTAGGGCAATTTCCTGCTGCAAAAGGTGGATCCTAAAATAATTTTCACAGCAGTGGGATCCTGATTGTTCTCTATGAATTATTCACTGTTCAAACAGCAGGTGGGCAGATACCCTGTTTACTCTTTGGTCTCAGTCTCTCCAGCTATTATCCTTAATCACTGTTTCTGCTTCTTGCATAATATGCTTTCATATTGTTATTTCTTTTATTATATTCTTTCATCATTTTTAAAGAGAAAAAAGGTGAAAATAGCTATTTAAAAATTCAGTCTTTTGAGTTCTTTTTTTAAAATTCTTACCTACTGTATTTTGTGAGAGTTTCTGCCTCTTTGCAATGCTTTTTTCTTCTAAGTATGTATAGATTTTTTTCTTACTTCCTTTGCTTTCATTAACTGGCATACACTAATCCTTTTTTATTGCAAGTGTTACTTTATATGTATGCATATCTTGGTTAGTACCTCTTACCTACTTCTTTCTATCTCCCTTCTCTTCTATTTTCTGTACAATTTCATTCTGCAGTCCAATTATTTTGCTCAAATTTCTTTAAGTCCTGTGTTGGAGTTTTAAAAATTTTCCTTATACCATATCTCGGTGAACAGGAAAAGCTTGGTTTTATCTTTCATTTATCAATCTTTTGGTAAACCTGTCAGGTCCCTCAGCACTTGGGTGTGTCCCATAAGGGCTCATGAACTTAAGTATGACAAGTTTGCTTAAATATTCTCTGAACTGATTCTCTTGCAACATTATGTCTTCCTTGCTCCAGATTTTCTCCCTGGCCTCTGCATCCATGGAATCCTTCTGAAGACTGGTCTTGCTAGTAAAAACAGAAGTAATGAAGGCCTTCAATATCTCACCTTTTTCAATGTCATCTGTCAGCACGGCTCCTGCTCCATTAACTCACAGAACCACATTTGCCCTAATCTTCATTTTGCCACTGACATACTTGCATGATGATATTGCAACACTCCAAACTGGGATGCAAGCCATCCCACCATGTCTCTTTGATCCCAACAAGATTATAGCCCAAGAACTGCCCACAGATCTCTTATTCTTCATGTTTATTCCCCACACTGTGTGTACTTGTGTAGTAGGATGACTGGGGGTGAAATTAGAGGAAACTGAGAAGTTATATACACATCCTATCAGAGTTATAAAAGTATAGAAATTATAAGGTAAAGTGCAGCCACTACTCCCTGGATGAAGTGTGGTTGGCATGTGCAAAAGCTATTCCATGATGATTCTTAATATACACAATCTGCAACCTAAAGCACCTAATAAGAGGGATGGAATGGAGGGCAAAGGAGAGTGGGAGCATCACAGACAGGCTCTGTTGAAATCCCTACAGGGAAGGGGACTCGGTGGTACTTTACAGCCAATAAACCCCATAACTCCAGTCATCCAAGGGACATAGGAGATGTCCTGCTGCTGAGCCAACAACTGTGCTGGACTCACTGTTCTCAGATGAACTTGGCTCATTATAGCCTAATTGTAGTATTTCATCACACATCCATCCCAAAGTTACCTGCCTTCAATGTATGACCACCCCTCATGGGGCAAGCACTTTATACTTCATATTTTATTAACAATCTTTCGGAGTGAAGCAGGTCACTTACACCTATCAGTTACAAAGGTATGACAAGAATCAATCAAGCTCCACCTCAGCATCAAGAAATAATTTAAAAATCATTTGAGACTGGTGAAAAGTTAGGGAAGACTCCATCATAACTGCTGGGATCAGTCAGTGGGCTGAACCTGTCTTGTCCTCCACAGACATGCCTGTTGGGTAAGAATAACCTTACTCTGTGCGTGCTGAATACTTTTATTGGGGAATAGAGCATGTCTGTGTATTCCTTTGAATATGTTTTCACAGTCAGATACTATCACTGGCAATTCTTGTAGCTTAACCTATCGTAATTTTATATTAATAAAGAGTGTTATTCTGTAAACTGTTAGTGTGAGTACTTCAGGGGCTTTGGAAGTTGCCGTCCATGGGGAATGTACTCAAAGTGGAAGACCCATTAAGGGGTCATAAAGTGGGAAGGTCTGCTGAGGGGTCTCCCTTGTTCTGTCAGTGCATTTCCCTGAATAAGTCAGTGGAACTGCCCTCCGACCCCGTGACTGTTCCGTGAAGGGTCCCCATAAAGGGATGCAGACAGACTGGTCAGAGGGTTTCGGCTTTCCTAAGGTGCCGACAGACAAACCAAACACTAAGGGTCAAGGAAATCTTCCCACACCAAGGGTGGAGGAAATCTCCCCTTTTCATGTGACAACATGTGTGCAGGCACTTCAGAGAGGACCCCCTGCATGCTTGTTTCTCTGAAATTTTCTGGGTGCTTTTTTCATAATGGGCCTACTGGCACCTTCTTGCTTACACACCAGTGCTTGAGGTGACTCTGCTTAATCCCTGTTTTGTTGATTTTGTGTTCTTTTTCGTACACATCATTTTCCTCATGAACCCTGTCTACCACTTCCTCACAGGACTGCTGGTAACAGTCTCCCTCCCCTGTCATTCCTATATCTATGAAATTCTTATGTGACATGACAAATGCTAGGACAGCTTTGATAATACTCTCTAGGAAGATGTTTAGATGCAAGATGAGCCAGACTACAAGTACTGGAACCTCTTAGATACACACCCTCCTAACAAGGCTTCTTAGAAGCTTTGGATTCCCCTTCATCTAAATAACCTTTCTCTGGCTGGTCATGCCAGATGCTTTACTGGTATTTTTCCAGTCTGATCTAGCATTCACTTGAAATTAATATAAGTTTTGTTGTGAAATCCAGTAAACATAAGATTGATGCCCAAATACCTTGCTTATTCTTGTTTCTAGGCAAGCATTTGCATAGAAATTGATGGAAATAGACAACATATTCTGACACTTAAATATTAAATTCCTCATTTTTTTTTACACTCTACTTTTATGTCTACAAGGAAAATGCTTTAGTCTACCTTATTATGTGCATATATTCACATTTCAACTTCAGTTGTCATGCTCATACACTTTTTAAAAATAATTCTGTTTTTTTCAATTTACTATAAAAACAAGACTTTATTGGAAAGTAATTGCCAGTCAGACAGTTCTCTCTAAATCACAGAGAGATAGGTCATTGTCAGTTTTCCAAATTCAATAAAGTCTTAATCTGCTATATTTCACTTTGCATTTTAACTATAGGAAACTCAAAACAGATAAATCCATTTATTGAGGAGATAAGAGCAAATATTTTTTAATAATTTAAAACTCCATTTAGAGTTAGTTCTTTGTTTAACTTTGAGTTCAAGTTTATTGGAAAAATAATTTCATACAGGATCCTGACTCAGTTTTCTCTGTGAAGCTTGTTTTAAATACAGGTTGTACTTAGAATCATAGTTGGAAAGGACCTTAGAGATCATCTCGTTCCATACCTCTGCCATGTGCATGGACACCTTCCACTAGAGCAGCTTGCTCAAAGCCCCACCCAGTATGGCCTTGAACACTTCCAGAGATGAGACATTCACATCTTTGTCCAACCTGTTCCAGTTTCTCACAACCCTCGGAATAAAGGTAGTGAGAGTAAATATCACCCTTATGCTTAAACCTACCCTCTTTCAGTTTCAAATCATTCTTCCTTCTCTTATAACTACATATCCATCTAAAAATTCCCTCTCCGGTTTTTTTTAGGTTCATTTAAGTACTGAAATGCACCCCAGAGCCTTCTCTTTTCCAGGTTGGACCTCTCCAACTCTCTCAGCCTGTCTTAATAAGAGAGATATGATAGAAGGTTTTACATTACTCTTAAGTGCAAGAGACTCGCATAAGCAACACATTTATATTCCAGCTATAAACCAGCTGAAAAGGATAGAATTATAATATCTTCTTTGGCAGTGGAGGCTGCTTTTCCAAATAGGAAATTTCAAATATGACAAAATAGACCTGCCTTGGTTTTCTTAAGGAATTTAGGATTTCACTGGGCATGGAAATTAAATCGAACAGAATGTTCTTGGAAATTAAGTTAAACCTCTCTGTATACCTCCCTCTGCTAAAAATAGAGAATAATTAAGATAGAGTATTCTTATATAACTATTTCAAACTAAAAGTACTCGTGGTTGGAAGCGATAGCGTTAACCTAACTACCTTACAGACTGTATCATCATTCCTTCTACTGCTTCATATGAATGTTTCCTATCATCTCCATGCAGACTAGCCTCAAGCTGGCCAGTCTTCTGTTTAGATAAAGAAACAAACAGCAAATACGCAATAGAGCCTATTATGCTTAATTCAGTGCTATGGCAAATTTGTCTAAAGAAAAAGAAATCAGTAGTAGAATGATTTTTCAGATGTATTTTAGGACATCAGTTGCAGAACTTTGGCAAACGGAAGTTAATTTGATTTAATGTTAGAACACCAGAGCGACAAAATGCCACTTAGTAAGTCAAGAAAGAAGTAGCTTTTTCTGTACACCAATTTAGCTTTCCACAGTTTAATACTCTTTATGGGCTGTTGAAAGTCAGTTCTTTAAATACACTGGTTTTCAAATATTTCTTGTAGGCATATCTAATAAGAAAAATATCTTTATATAATTTTCAATATATTTATTTCCTGTAAATTTAATATAAATAGAAGATATTTAAAGTGCCTGTTCAAGAATCACACTGAAATTTATATGAGTTTTTTCTCTCAGAAACCAGAGGAATAATTTAGAATATAAAGAATTAGGAAAGTGAGTGTTTTATTAAAGATGTAAATTTAACAAAAATAATTTCTTTTTGCTAGAAACATACATGCTATTTCTTCTCAAAAAAAACCAAAACTGAATGGTGTTAGAGTATATATAACTTAATTTTAAGAAACTGGTACACTCTTACAGAATTTCATAGATTTATAGAACCTTTCTAATGTCCACAAATCACAAACTTCAAATGTAGATTAATTGGAATACAGAAATGTAATAATTATTAAAATGAATGACAACAATAAAATTTTTCATTATTCTATGTTAAAATTTTCAGATTTTTTTTCACATAGAAGGTAACTATGCATAAATTTTTAATTAGCTTATTTATGTTATCACACTGCTAGAATAAGTTGAATCTTGATACTTATTTTATATGCTTTTTAGTATGCCAAAACCAAGCCTTTAAAGAGATCTTTTACCACATTTTTCTAGTCTTTATTTCAAAGCAAGTAAATGAATACCATTCCTAAACCACAACACCTACAGTGCATTCTGTGGGATGCATATATTTTGCAGTATTGCTTGTTCTCCTACACCTTTAACTAAATCTCTGCTCTGGAAGGGCAACTAAAATTGTACTTGTAGAAAACCAAGTTTCCACAACTCAAGATTTCAATATTATGACATTTCTCAAATGGAGAAACAGGGAACAGAAGTACTTTGAATAACACATCTTTCTAAGTAATCTGTGCATTTGTCCACGCAGAGCAAGCTCTTTCTTAATAATCTCTTTCTCAATAACCATAACTGTTTTACCCATGTTCTAATGCAGACCATCCAATTTTAGTGTTCTTAAAGAGACACAAATAAATTTCTGTGTAACTATTTTTTTTTTCATTTCAAAGTTCTATAGAATGAGCAGTATCACAACTGTGCTTTACATGGTTCACAAAATTTTTTCATCTTGATAACACATTTTTTCATTTCCTTTTACAGTCCAAGTTGTCAGTGAAGTTGCACGTGAAACTCTGAACTTTCATTTGGCCTTTTTTACCATGGCCTTCTCATTGTTTGCTAGTTTCAGGTAATCCATAGGCACTACCATTGAAGTCATCCCATGCCTATTGTCAGATCAGTATCAAATTTGGACTATAAATCCTACAGTTTCTGTTCATTGAAATTGTGCAAAGTTTGGTGATTAAAAGCCTGATTTTTTTATATAATAAAAGTATTTTCTCTTACCACATTTTAAAATTACTACAGTAAATAAATTATTTTGAAGAAAACAAAGGGAAATTAACATCCAATTTGCTTTTCTGTTTTCTATTTTATTTTAAAGAGCAACAATTCTTGTAATTTTGTGGACATTTTTTCTTTCAATCTTAGTTAATTGTAGGTACCAGTATTTTCTCCATAGGGTGATAAAGTTGCAACTGGATCAATATTTCTCAATGAAATTTGTCTTTATATTTCAATTTTCTGCTTCCTTAATTTTTTTTCTCTTATTGGTGTCCCAATAACCTCAGTTACTTTGTTTCCCTTCTAATACTAATGGTTGCTTTTTTTTCCCAGTTGGAATTTCTAATTCCACAACTTTTAACACAATTAAGATGTTCTTCCACTAAATTATGATTTGACCGAATTAGACATATTTAGTTCTGGTATTTCCTCACTGAAAACTGGGAAATCCCTTAGTCATATTTGTCTTCCTCTGACATTCTACCATTGTCTTTCACAACTCTCTTGTATTGAAACTCCAAGAAAGAATGTTGCATTTTTCAAGCCAAGTGACAGAACTTCCACTAGACCAGATTACTCAGGGCCCCATCCAGCCTGGCCTTTAACACCTCTAGGGATGGCACATCCACAACTTCTTTGGGTAACCTGTTCCAGTGTCTCACTCTCTCACAGTAAAGAATTTCTTCCTAATAACTAATTTAAATCTACACTCCTTCAGATTAAAGCCATTCCCCCTTGTCCTATTGCAACATGTCCTTAGCAAAAGTCCCTCTCCAGAACTCTTGTGGCCCCCTTTAGATACCGGAAGGTTGCTATAATGTTTCTATCAAACCTCTTCTCCAGGCTGAACAGCCCCAACTCTCTCAGCCGGCCATCAGAAGAGAGATGCTCCAGTCCTCTGATCAACTTAGTGGCTCTGCTCTGGACTTGTTCCAACAGGTCCACATCATTATGTTGGGAAACCCAAGCTGGATGCAGCACTGCGGGTGGGGTCTCACAAGAGGAGAGGGGAGAATTACCTCCCTCAACCTGCTGGTCATGTTTGTTTTATGAAGCCCAGGGTGTGGTTGGCTTTCTGGACTGTGAGTGCACACTATGTTATCATGTTCAGCTTGTCCATGAACACGTGCAAATCCTTCTCCTCAGGGCTGTTCTCAATCCATTCTCTCCACAGCCTGTATTTGTGCTTGGGATTGCTTCAGACCTTAATGATTATCTTTGTTTCTTTTTTCTACATTTCTTCAAAAAAAAAAATTATCCTTGGTGAGTTTTCAGGGCCATGTTCTGAATGTCTTGCTTTTGAAATAGTAGTTGGTGAGATTCAGGCAAAGAAACTAAGAGTGGTCTGCATCGATATTTTGAAGGCATATTCAATCACAAGTATGCAGCAGTTTCTTTGTAGTTGAAAGAAATGAGATGGCTCCTGTAGTTTCAGCTCAATCTATTACGTGTTGCTGGAGTAGTTCAACTATACACTGTTTTAACACAGTTTGTAGTAGAACATATTTCAAAACATGTAAATCACACAGGGAATTCTGCAAACTGAACCCTCCATCATCAGACATCTCAGGGGTTACACCTTTACACAGCTAGAGCAGGCATGAAGTGAGAGAAGCAGAGATGTGTGTGCTGGCTTGCAGAAGTAATGAAAATGCTAAAAATGGAATAGTATTTTACCAAAGAACCATACAAACCTAAAAATTACATGTTATCTTGACTATTGGCGGCTTTTCCTTCTTTGGTCCTGAAAAACTGTGTTGCATCATTTATGTCAGGCAAAATGTTTCTGAAAGCTCAGTTGTCCTGATTTACTTCACTGCCATCTCCATTAGCTTTCTTCTTTTCTATGTTATTATCATAATACTGTGCAAATGCAGAACATAAAGAGTCTCACCATCAAAGAGCTGATAGCCGAAAATAATTCAGGTTGTAGATTACTACCTGAAGCCTTGTGAACTCAATCTCAAATGCAAGCACAGCTACTAAATGTCAAACACACAATACAGCAAGAGGTAACTTGTTATTAGCCAAAAAGATCCAGAAGGGGACCATTTAAGTGCTGATGAAGCACTGCATGAAACTCAGGCCTTGAAACCTTATTTGTGAATGCAGATGGACATCATTATCAGATAACTTTATGGAGATGATAACTCTCTGATATTCATTAGGACATACCACCTATTCGGTGAATGTTTTTTAAAGTTAAGTAGCCTATGTTTGCTCGCATAAAGAAAAAATGTCACTTGAAGCAAAAGAATTAGAAAAATGCAACAATGTGATGATTAAGAAAGGGGTTTTATGGGACATTACTAAAATCTGGAAATTAGTTGTATGGAAAGACAACTATATTATTTTTCACACAGCACACCATTTCTTAAAAATCTTTTACTAAAAAGAATTCCCATTAATGCCTTTGAGATAGTCAGAAGAATACAGACACATTCTTCAGTCATCAATTTTTACAGTGTTTAGTAAAATGGGGTTTTGGGTTTTAGTTACTACCATAATTAATACAACAAAAAGCTAGAAATAAATTATATGTTGTGCAATTTTCATCTTTATTACGGCAATTATATGCCATGATGGGCTCCTGGAGTAGTTCATCTATGCATTTTTTTTACACAAAGTTTACAGCAAAGCTGTAGTTCAAGTCTGAGTCACACAGGGTATTGTTTCCTGCTAAAACAGTTCCACAATCCAGCTAGAATTAACCATAACATCTTTCTTCTGCAACTTTATTTACTGATCAAAAGGTCCTCCAATTCTGCAGGGTAATCATTTATCTAGATGACCTCTATTAACTTCCTTCAGAAAAATCTGGTTGAAGAGGATAAAAGCAGTCATCAGATTTATAGGACCTGAAAGCTCTTTTGTTTGCAAAGGACTGTAAATATAAGAATGTCTTTTCATAAAAAAAATCTCAGAAGTAAAGATGGTGTTACACTTATTAAGGAAGATATCCAGACTTAAGTCTGAAAGAACTAATTTCAGTGAAAGCTATCCTTGACAAAAAGTACATGTTTCTTTCCCTTTAAAGTTCAAAATTTGCATTTAGTTGCTTGTGACCAAATAACAGGTTCATATGGATCTATTTATTGACTAACCTTTCTGTCATAAAAAACAAAATGAAAACATCATAAGATTCTATTTTACATTAACTGTCTTTTTTCATGTCCAAAGCACTAACTACCTCAATATTCTAGTCTCAATAAAGGAAAGTTATTTATTTACTGAAGGCTTATCAAGTCTGTGCTTCGTTACCTTTTTCTGGGTTCCAGCTGGAACATGTCAGTCATTATGAGCAGCCTGTTAAGTCTTATGCCTGCAGCAACTCTCAGCCATGATTTCTGAATAAAAAGAGGAGAGTGGGATATCACTGCATTATAAAGGGAACTTAACTCCTGAAATAAGGGAGCACAGTACGTGTCAGTGTGCCCCTATAAACTGATTCTGTCTGCTTTAGAGAAGTCTGGGTGAAATGGTTCACAACAAAGTTTATTTTATGTGTATATGAGCTCGCATGCTTCCACTCTACATTTCTGTTCACTGTTTTCACCATGGAGGCAATATATTTCAGATATGCCAAAGCATAATTCTTTGTTTCAGCATCTGTGTTTGATGTTAGTTGATTATCACTGTACATCTAGAAACAAGTTGGATACACCTCACATTTTACCTAGCCTACGGTAAGCATGGATGCTCTTCTATCCTCCTTTTAATCTTAGTACTTGCTTCAGTAAAACTCAGCAAGCTATTATCTGTAATAAAGCAAAATTGTATTATAAATCAGTGATATAAAAGCAAATTACGCTTGGCCACTCACTGTATGATCAGATTCTGTGCCAATTTTGTTTGCGCTTTTTCATGGGATTTCAAGAAAATATTTCCTAAGGCTCAGAAGTGAAAACGCAATAGTAGCATATGACAACATAATAGACATGGTGTTTTGATGTTGAATTATTATAGAACATGTAACTTCCTTTAAGGCTGACCTGAGATTTCTTAGCCAGATGGATTAATTTTACCTACCCTTGGATAAGGATCAAAAGTCTGACTGCTGCTGCTATGGAAAGACAAAAGGAGTAAAATTAGAGCAGAAAGATCAGAGAAAGAATTGTGAAGATCCATGAATGATTGGCTTGTTATTATTGTACATTCATGGTAAAGGAAAAGAGGTCAACTATTATTTTCCCAGAGGACCTACTTGTCCTTTCCTCTTATTCTAGCTGAAATTAACAAATTCTTTTAAATATAAAGGAAGAGGTGATTTTAAATCCTCATCTTGTCTACAAGGGTCTAGAATTGTAGATTTCTCACATACCCACACATCTGACTAAGTATCTTCAGGAGAAGTATTATGTTCCCATTAAATGTACAGTACATTTATTTCCAAGATAACAAAAAGTGCTGAGGTCAGCATGAGGTGTTGTATCTTAGGGCAAACTAACTTTTGCCAGCTAAGAGATTATTGTGGAAATGGGCTCATTCTCCATATAAGAATGAGCTCCATTCTCTCATGTCTCCAGTTTGCAGCTCCTTCTTTCACCTGTCTCTTAATTGCCTCTGATATGCCATGGTGACAATTAATCCAGTATCTCTGGCATACAAAAGCTTTCCAAACTGCTACTTCCCCTCTAAAACTGGTAGTCTCCTCTTTAATGAGGGGAATCATTGAACCAGTTTTCTGTAGTGCTATATGGAGTTCTATCTTAGATTTTAACTTAGGGCATCATCTGTAAAGTTTGTTTTTAGAAAGGAAATCAAATCAACATATGGGAGCACAGAGAAATTAGATAAATATATAAATATTATGACTACTTAGAACAGCGTAAAATATAACTAATCCACAGGATTATATAAAATGAAATTAACGAAACCAGGAGTTATACAGAAACTATACTTTGAGTTTTAGTTTGACTTCTAGTCTTGTTGCATAATCCAGTTAATTCAGTAATGATGTCTCCATCAGGGAATACTTTGTAATGCCCATATGGAAGCCCATATCTGTGTTCATTCAGCAGTGCCATTTCTTTTTTTGACAAATCACGTGAATTTTACAAATACAATACAAAACTGATGGGTTTGGTATCAGAAGCTTACTAAGCCCTTTACCTATACATCAACTGTTACAGCTGAACCACAGGAGAAAATCTTACCGGTATGGGAAATACATTTCTGCTGTACCCAGACCCACATTATTGCACTCAGAGCCATAGTCTTCAGTGTAAGGACTGCAAAGGAAGCAGGAGGTTGGAGCAGGGAATGGGAGGTAGTAAGACTTGATATCAAGACATTTATTCACATTGAAAAATGCTTCAGAGTATAATACTGCTCTTCAGAGAACACAGACATCTGAGAATGTAGCAAGTTAATCGTCAACTGCTTGTCCACCTTCTCTCAGACTGAGTTCTTTTTGTGAGACTCTCAAAGCAGCAGCGAAGAATATCTAGGATTCTATTTTTTTTTCAGATTGTCCTTGAAAGACTAGACAGGAAGATTAGGGGAGATATTATTAATCTTGCTTGTGGGTGTTTGCGTGGGCTGTTTAACTGGTTTACTGTACAATGTTTAGATAATAAAGTACAATGAAATCCAATCTGGGAATTCATCAAAAGGATGAAATGGTGAATAATGAATCCTGTTTTAATGATAAATGAACAATTTTATTGTCCATGATGTTTTTATTCTCTGTATTTTCTCTAGTATCTATCCAGATTGAAATGATCAGTCAAATAAATCTTATCATTGCCATGAAGTACATTTTAGTCTTATTTAGACACACCCTGAACACAAATAAATAATAGACTTTTTAACATAAATATGTCATTCAACTTGGACTGGAAAATTAAAGTTAGTCTGCAAAAGTTGTTCCCATTTGCATGTTTTTGAAAAAAAATTCTAAGCCATAAAACCTAAGGAGTTTGTTTTTTGGGGTTTTTTCCTTTCCTGTGGATCCTCTACTTCTCTAAGTACTGTCATAATTTTGGGAGAAATTAATTTTAGGAGAAATTAATGGGAAAATGTAAGGCGGGAAAGTCATGCAATAAAAATCTAGGTTATTCTATAAAATGGTTGTAGAGTTCTTGCAATATGATGTATCAACTTGGATGCATTTGATTATATTTTCCCATCAAGTGTGTAGTGGATCCTGGGAGAAATTGTAGACGTGCTCAAATGTGCTTCAGAGAGAAGGAGTAATCAGGAAGTTCTGTGCTGTATTGATGCCAAAATAAGCACAAAACCCACGCCAATTGTTAAAATTTGTCTTTTCAGGGTTTATTCATTCAGGGCTTTCCTAAGAAATTGCTTTTCTATGTCTCCTTCTTTTTTGTGTTAAACTGTTGCAGGAAGCTGGGAAGTACAAGGAATGCCTGGAAAAAATACCAGACTGATGATTTTTATTTAGTTGTGTATGATGTTGACATCATTCAAAGCTCTAGCAAAGCTGAGCTGACCTTTGCCTGGATGAAGACAGCTGTCACGTTTCTTGCCATGTTTGTGCCATTCCAAAGCTATCGATGACTCATTCAACCTTTGATACATGCAAGAACCGCAAATATATGACATCATGGCTGACACAATAGGAAAGATTTTATGTTAGGTAGACCAATTTATAAAGATCAACAGCTGAAGTGGTTTCAAGACACAGTTTCATTTCATGCCATTTTCATTTCATTTGAAAATCATAGAAAATAAACAATTGAATATCAGCTTCCAGTCTGGTTCTGTGACAAGAGTGGATGGAATGAGGCACAATGGATTATGTAGAATTAGGGGATCAAATTTTTTCCCATTTTTGGCATCAGAATTGTTAATGAGAGAACATCCAGTCCTGATATTTACGTTAAATAACAGGTATTGACATCTTAGGGTCTGTGAAAAGAAGTAGACAGACCATTTCAGGAGTTGAAGATCATACCTACCATACCATAATAAGCCTGAAAGAGGCCAGGCTACTTACTGAATCCTAAACAATGCAACATAAACTATCCTGAGTAAGGACAGTTGTGGAAGTAAACTGATGTGGTTTAATTTTTTTTTCTAGTATGGAAAAAACATTTTATAAAGCCAGTGTCTAGAGAAAAAGATTAAGAAAAAAATCTAGCTAGAAATAAACCTGAATTTTACAACCTTATTTTCTATTTTAGTATTGAGAGGAAAAAATGAGAATAATTAACACTTTCAAAAACACTGTACTGGGAAGCAAAGAATCCCCTGTACCATGACATGTTCCATTCAGACTGAGCAACAGACTGAGCAAGGAATTTTTATCCTAGAAATTTATAAGATTATGCAGGTATAACTGTGTGAAACTGAATGACCTACTATCTAAAAGAGGTGAAATCAAATCTTTTAGTTCCTCTCTACACCTGAGTTTTTGGGGACAGATATTCTCTGGGGGCACATTTTACAGTAGATAATGCTGGAGATCTGGTTATGAAGTTATATTTACTAGGTAAATATATTTTCTCGGAGCTCATCAAGCTATCTTTTATTCTGGATTGTTGACTTACAGTGTAAGTCAGCCCTAGAGAAAAGAAGTTCTGATTTCTGTCCTCAAGACATAAAAATATGCCACATGAGGCAATAGAGAAGCATCAGTGATTTGTACTACATTCTGAAGTGACATTAGTTCACAGGAATAGCAGTTCTTGATTTTATATTTGAGAATGCACAAAATAAAATGATCAAACTGCAGCTGCATATTTTGTCCTTTAATAAAAATTTTACTTTACATATAAAGTGTCTTTCCCTTGGGGGGTCTGGGACAGACAGTGCCACGCATCTTCCAGAGGTGCCTGTTCAGAGTGCTCCTGAAAGCTGCCCTGGCAGGGTCCTGTTGACCCCTGCTGCAGGCCCTGGCGCTGCTGGTCCGGCGTTAATCAAAGACTGTCCCAAGAGGAAACTGGACACCAATTGGACAGAGAGTCGGAAGGGGTTCTTAGTGTGGAGTTCCAGGTTTGTTGATCCTAGAGGGGTCCAGGGACTAAGAACACAAATTCAGGCAGAGCATCAGACTTTATACATACAGGATGATCAATGAGGACAGGGTTCAGGGGCAGAGCCGGGGAGGAACAATACAATGGGAGCCAACCAGAGAAGATCAGGGGAGGGGAGAAGGGGCCAGACCAATGGGGCATCAAGGGTGAGGGAACTTTGCAGAACATAATACATATGTAAAGAGGTAGAGGGGTCACGAACCAATCAAGATAACAGGATTAACATAACAACAACTGGGAGAAACTATTATAAAACTCAGGGGGAGAAGTTCACCACTCATCTTGTTTGTCTTCTGCTGAGTCTGCCTTATCAGCCATCCCTGGGGTGACTTCAATGACCGCAACATACATAGAGTTTACTCTTCTATTTATAGTAAGAAGGAAAAAATAGTTTTTGAAAACTGGTGAGATGCAGTTCCAGATCTGGAAGTAAATTTTGCAACTTGAGATAATCTCTAGTGTTTATTGTCAAAATGATTTATGAGTTGAAAACACACTTTGCTTTTCTAGGCAGGGTTTCTCCAAAGAAAGATGCTGCCATGTAGTAACCCAGATGGATCAGCTTCTCCATCAATTGCATATTGACCTATTTATTGAACTTTAACTATCTATTATTTAAATGCTGCCAGAGCAGTTAGTGATATATCTATCAAGAGTTAACTTAAATTTTTATTCATAATTCTAAATGTTTTATGGCATGTTTAGCAGCCCCAAAGTGGTGTCTTTTGATTACCCAGACAGTCCTTATACTCCTTTCAAATTAGAAATGCATGAAAAATACTAAAATATCTGGTTACAGCAGATCTGCAAGTTAATGTATGTCTTCCTGTGATCATATATTATTATCGAAGAAAAAAAATAGTGATTCTATTTCAAGATTATTTGCTTCGAGCAGAATTGCTTTAGTCATGGGATCAATACTTTTATAGTGTGTAGCTGCTTAGAAATGGATCTCTAGTTTGAAAGCTAAACAATCAATTAATTGAAGAATTAATGAGTATTTCCTATGCACCTGTTAAATTATGGCTATAGTATAAGCAGTAGAAACCCTGCCATGAGGTGTCTCCCGTAATTTTCCATTTATGATGTCCTGTATGTAGTAAAAATATACATTACCAGGTCCTTGAATACATGTAGAAGCTGGGTCATGGTACTGTCTATTATCAATTGACCAATATTATCAAGTCCTTAAGAAAATAACATTTTTAGGAGTATGTTTTGATACAACCAAGCAATCCTACTAAAGTCATCAATGAAAGGAAGATCAAATAAAGAAATTTATTTATGTAAAAATTGTACATTTGGGCTTATTTTACCTATCTCATACCCTTTTTTTTTTTTCTGTTGGAAATAATGTGTTACTCAAGATTTTCACTAATGTTCCCAGAAGTGCAGCTTCACATGATGCTGACTTGCATTTACTCACGTTGTTAGTCATGGAACCCTGAAAACAAAATATTCATTACTCTGGACCAAATTCAGGTCCAACAATTATGACATTGTGCCTCCAACAGAACTCAGTGTCAAATGCTTACTAGGATTATGATATCAACACTAGAGAAAAATAGTATGAAAGTCTGGGGATTTTAGTTTTTTGTTTATTTATTTTGGGAATAATGGACAGAGCAAAGATAAAGCTGTAGTCAGATGAGACTACTACATGAAAAGAGAAGCATTATTCTTGGTTTTATATCACTTAATATTAAACTCTACATTTCATAGAAAGAGCACATGAGTTTAAAAAGACAGTGCTGAATAAAAAATGAAAAATGGAACTTAGATTATTAATATTCTCTTTTTCAACCTTCACTATACTGGGAAATATATGGCACCTACTTTCTTTCTAAAGGATATAAAACCAGCCTATAAACATCATTGCATATTGAAAATAACTATTTATAAATTTACATTTGCTCTAATCCAGGGATCTGAAGTGTCAGCAGTTAGGATGATGGTCTTGCTTAAATTAACTACATGAACATTTAATTTTATGTTAAGCAAATATTAATCCAAAGCACATTTACACCTCCATTGGTTTCTTCTTATACCTAGAGCTCAGATTGTAACTGGCAGTGGAAATAGAACTTTACTATATTTAACTTTTTTTCCAATCAAAGAATCTAAAACTAAATTAGGACAGTGATTAACTTATCAACTATTTAAACTAATGTCTTGGATATTCCAAATATAGGTTCAATACTTCAATCATGAGTGCACTTCTACATTTTCACTATATTATAAACTATCAATAATTGTATGATGTTCATTCTTTTTCATTATATAACTTCAGCTTTTAGGAACAGCTTCTCTCCCTGTTTTCGCTGAATACCATTTGGGGTAATTCTGTGTTTACATAGAAAATACTGAAATGTAGTCCCTCAGTATCCAGCATAACTCAAGTGAGAGCAGAGGATCATCAGTCTCATCTCCAGATTTCTAGTCAGATGGGTTTATAGATAGCTGTATAATGCTAGATACCATGGCAGCAATCACAAAACAGGTATGGGCTCTGATGGAAATCTAATTTTTGTGAATAGAATTTGTTTGCTTTTGTAATTGTTTAAGGGTATTGTGAACGTAGATGAAATATAGCTACTCATTGCTAATTGTTGTTTCTCTTACCAGCTTGTTCACTTTTAACTAGCCAGTGGAGTCAAATGCAAAAGGCATTTCACCATTGTTTGTGTGCCTTCTTCCTAACATATGAATGCTATGAGCCCCTTCAGCATTTTCTTTAAACTATAACTTGACACAGAAACGTATAAGAAAGCATGAAGCTATTCAAAAGCTTAATTATAATATTTCAGACTGAAAAAATCTATTAACTTCTAATAATAACCTTCTGGTAAAGATTTCTCTAGAAGGCTGAAAAGTCAGAACTGGAAAACACATAGTCCAATGATTCTTTACTATCATCCTACAGTATTTTTTTTAACCAGTGGTTATTCAGTTTAAAACACAAGGTAAAACACAAGTAATGCCACACAGCACATTGAGCTATTATTCATCTGTGATGTTCCTTTAATACCAAGCGATCACCAGAGTTTCAAAACTTGATTGAAATTTATTTTTTCAATAAAAGGTTAGATGCATGTGTGATGGTACTACAGGCAACCTGAAAAAAAAACTTGTGGAAAGTATGTTTAAATTATTTTTATAATATTCAAAGTGTTTGAAACATGGAAAATACTTCTGCAAAGATAAAATGTATTCACTGATTATTTTGTTATATGAAAAAGGAAAGCAAAAAATATTACAGATGATCCTAAGTCCAGTATGGCTCTATAATTCCCTAAGTGAGTGTGTCAGCTGTTGAGGTCACATAGTTGTGCCCTTACTGTGCTGCAAGGCCGGTAGCACGCACTCTTCCCATGCTTTTCTTTAAGTGGCTAAGGCCCTTCCTGGTTCAGAAAATCAGATTAAACACAGGCTTTCCTACTGCGGATAAATAGCCTGGTCAGCAGGTTGCTTATGTTGAAAGCAAATGAACCAACCAGTCAAGACAGGAATTGCTACTGCTTTTGTTTCTCTCCATTTCTGATTGTCTGTGACTTCCAGACATGCTGAAGGCAATTTACACTTTCCCACCAGACTGTCTCTTGTAAGAACTCAGAGACCTCTGTTGTGTGTCAGTGTTTAAAGGTGCTTCCACCTGTTTAATTTTTAATATCTAGGGTATAACCAGGTATCAAATGGATTTCAGCATAATTAATATCTCTCAGGTACCAACAGGTTTTCATTTTGCTTGACATATAAAGAATTTAGCTTAATGTTGCTTTGGCATGGGGTTTCTTTCATCTTTAATCTTAGTAAGAAGAAGGTTCATCTAAAAGCATTTATTTTACTTTCCACATATAGCCATATCAAGCTGTAGCATCAAGGGGGGGCTTATGTATGAAAGCATTGAAAAAGGAAAAGGTTCTGAATAATTTATAAGGGTGAACTACAAATAAGAAACTAAAGTACCAGAATAATAAAATAAGCACATGGGGACTAAATTGCTCAAGAGCTGGTACTGAAATATGCAGCCCTTCACCTATGACGTCTACCATCTATCTTACCTGGCTAATATATTTTTGTAATCTCTCTGAAATGGGCTATCCAAATTCATTATCAGTTATTTCTGTAAAAGGCTATTAAAAATCCCTTTTACTTGCTAAAAAAAAATAAATCAGTTTCCTATTCAGAAAGCATAAATTGTCAGAATACTTGTTAACAGCCTTGTTTCATGTCTTCAGTTCACTTTAGAAATGAAAGCCTAAAATTCTCCTATAAACAGAAAATGTCTATAATCCACCAGGGTATAATGAAGCGAATGATTATTTCTGAAACACCTACCCTGCTTGTCAGCCCCAAGCACTTCAACAAAGCACTCTGAGTCATTCTTATAAAGAGGTGCTGTGACAGAAGAAATGAGCCACAGGTTGGAGATCCTCGGGCAAACGCAGCCCAGTGCATATGGTACATCATTACCAGTCTGATTTTAATGAAGTTTTAGAGCCTTAAATTTCACATCGCAGTTGGTGCTCATATGCATTTTACTGTTATTGCCTTTCATTTGCCAAGTAAAGATAATTGATGATCTTTACTTAGAGAATTTGTAGATTTTGGAGCTGTCTATTTTTAAGAGAGGTTTCTACTATTTTTTCTTTGTGTATGTGTTCATGCTTCCCTTTATGCTGATTTTATTGGGTTTAATGATTTTTTTTAAAATGTTTTTAAAATAGAATCAGAAGAAGTTCTTTATGCAACTAAGCAAAATTCCATTAGCATCTTCACTGACACAAATGAGCTTCTGTGTGTCAAAAGGTTACACTAACCTTGGGAAAGAATAGAAAAATATGGTCCTTACTAAGTATGCTTTCTACAAAATCATGCAGTCTAATCCGTCAGGCTATCCCTTGGCAAAAAGATTGCATTAAAAGAAATGGAGGAGCTCTTTATATTTCATGCTCTTTATAAAGAAAATAATTGAAAATATTGACAAATAAATAAATTAACAAGAGAGAAAAAAGTTGAACGGAAACAAATAGAAAAAAATCTAAAAATTTGAAGGAAATAGGAAAACCAGTTAAAGAAAAGGAATAAATAAGAAGGTTAAGCTTCAACTATTCATAATCAGTCTCTTCTAGAGAAAGATACATTAAAATGACCTCTTGTACTGCATCACATCACATCCATCTTTTGATTGCTGGTTTTATGAGTGATCTTCCATGCCCGATTCAGAAAATTCCCAGGTTCTTAGCACTTCTCAGGCTCAGGATCACAGTCATTGATGGCCTAGAGTTCTTTGCTAAAGTTAGTTTTCAGATTGCTACCATTATGCTTGAAACAACAGTATTTGTGAGAATATAGATAATAGCTAAAAAATTCTGAATTGATATAATCATTTTGTCAGCTTTGAAACTTCTGTATCCTAGGTCAACCAATTCCAGGTTCTATGCTCCATGAAATAAATATGTAAACTATGAGAAATACGCATTTTAAAATCCCCTTTAAACGCTAAAAAGCCTGAGCACAGAGCGTAGCACTCGCTGCAGCTTTCTGGTGTACGCTGGATCTTCTGAATTGCATTTCAAATCTTTCCTTTTTTATATTAGTAATAGATTAAAGAAAATAAAAAAAATCACTTTTAAAGACACTATCAACATTTAGCTGGCTGTATTTTAAGATCAGACATAGAAGGCTTGATTCCAGATGACAAGGTTCTGAAGGGATATTAAGAAAATATCAGCAAAGGCAGCTCAGACACCCATCTAACCCTTGAGATTTTGTCTGTAGTAGTGACCTTCCCTTGGCTGTTACTGGTCTTCCACTTCTCTTTTGCCTTGTTCCTCAGGTATTACAACAGTAGCACGTCGTTATACAAGTGTCACAACCATTTTCCACTTCCCGGTCTCCCACAGTATGCAAGTACTTGTCTGGTTCTCTTACATAGCTTTGAAGCTGTTCCTCAATCCTATTCTGGTTTTATGAAATAAAACTCTTCAGAGATTTCAATCCTACTGTTCTCATGGGATACTGACTGGGTGAATATTTCCTGAAGATCTTGCAAAGCCTCTAGCTTGAAAAACTGTCACCTGACTATTCTACTATTTCAAAGGTGAATCACACACAGAATATTCACTTAACTTTTGCAATAAATATATAGTTCCAGTACAGGAGAAAGCATTTCTTACTTTTATTGTCATAAAAATCAAGTTAATTTTATTATTTACATATAATTTTTAATTTGAAGTGAAAGTTCAGAATGCCTTTGGAAGTAGGGTATTTAGTACACAGCCCAAAACATACATATCCATTAATTTTATCTCAGCTGTGAAACTCAGTGCAGGATTAGGATAATATGAAATAGAAACCTTTTTTTGTTTGTTTCTTTTCTTGTCATCCCTTTGGTAAGCTATCTAAGAGGTTACATTTATTTAGGCTAAATTCTGTGCTGAGAAGAAGGTTTAATCAGCCATTGAATTGCTTAACGTTGCTCTAGGAAGGGTAATTATATTGGTTCAGCTTTGGAGTAGTCAAGATTGTTGATCAGCTGAAGTCTGAAAAAAAAAGGTCTGGCTCTTTCAAAAGAGGGGGAAAGGGGGAGTTATCCTAGTTACAGGAGTTTTATTGTTTCTATTGATGATCACACAGGAAAGAGGATGTTGAAACTGAAGTTGCTTGCTCAGACCAGCCCAACGTTCACATTTTTACATTAAATCTGAGATGATTTATGCTGTGGCACAGAAATATAGTGGAAGAATTGGACCAAAACATCATAAAAGAGCTGGAATATATCTATATTAGCCTCAGATCATCCTGAATTAAAAGAAAGCAACTTACATTAGGATGATGAACCACCCTTGTTAGAGAAATATGTGATTAAGACCTTCACAGAAAGATTTTGCAAAGGTAACGTCTGAAAGAGATGCATAATCCATTGAAATGTTTCAGTGAGTAAAAATTCTGCACCTTGGTGAGGTTTAGGACTACGGCTGCTAACATGAACATTCTCAGGAGACCATACATTAGAGGGACTATAGGAGTGGAGATGTTGAGAGTAATGTATCACAACGGCCAGAGACACCAGCTAGTGTCCTACAAGACAGTAATTACATCAGTAATGTTAACAGAACTGTGTACTGAACAAAAAGCAGTAACAATTCTTTAAACTAGAGGGGAGAGACTGTCAGCCACCTTTCATGCAGGGTACCAGTTGTTAGTACTTTAGCTTGCAAAAATGGTATATATCTTGTTCATTAATTATAAATTAATGTGTGTTTAACAAAGCAAGGCTGGAATGGAGTGAAAATAGGTAGTAAAGCATGAAGAGGAAAAGGAAGAAGAAATAGAGTCTAATTGCTTTCTTCAACTATATAACAGATAAGACAGGACTCAACTTCTTCAGAGGTGTACATTGAAAGGACAGTTGACAGAAGTTGGAGCAAGGGATATTCCAATTAGATTAAATTAACAAATTCTCTATAATGAAAACCACCAAAGCATGGAACAGGTTGCTCAGAGATTATATGGTTGCTCCATCTTAGCATGCACTTGGGTTACAACAAGCCCATGTAGTGGTGGGGGAAAACTGACAGGAAAACTGCTCGACAGAAAAAGTGGGGGTGCTGGTCAACAAAAGACTGAACATGAGCCAGCTTATACTCAAGTGGCCAAGAAGACCAATGACTTACATCAGAAATAGTGTGGTCAGCAGAACTGGAATAGAAATTTTCCTCCTGTACAGAGCAGAGGTGAGGTCTCATGCTGAGTTCAAAGAAGGGAAGCAAGCTGGTGAAGGGTCTGGAGCACAAGTCTAATGAGGAATTGCTGAGGGACCGGGGGCTGTCTAGCCTGGAGAAAAGGAGGCTCTCTCTGCAACTACCTGAAAGGACGTTGTAGCCCAACCGGGGTCAATCTCTTTTCTCCCAGGGAACAAGTAACAGGACAATAGGTAATAACATCGGAGAGGTTTAGATTCAATATTAGGAACAATTTCTTCACTGAAAGGGTGGTCAAGCATTGGCCAGGCTGCCCAGAAAAATGGTTAAATCACCGTACCTGGAGGTCTGTAAAAGATGTGTGGATATGGTACTTAGGGACATGGTTTATTAGTGACTTGATAGTGTTAGGATAACAGTTGGACTCGTTGATCTTAAAGATCTTTTTAAACCCAAACAATTCCATGATTCTATCATTCTAGGTTCAGAGTTTCCAGACAAGGTCCCAAGCCACCTGAAATAACTCTTATGTTAGTCACTAATTCTACCACTATCATCAGGATGTTGAGCCAGCTGATCTCCAGAGGAGACTCAATCTACAGATATCTTGTTTATACAAACCTTGAAGCTTCCATGTTAAGAACTAAAACAGTCTGTACAAAAACATTAGTATGTCAGTTAGCTAAATACACTGTGTGGGGAGACACTCATCAAACTCCAAATTTGGATAAGGCAGCTCAGTGGTGTAAACACATGGTAACAGAATAGGACCCCTAGACTTGTGCTCTGGGTGAAATTTTTAACCCTGATTCCCAGAGAGAAGACTCATGCAGTGACCCATTTCCCAATTATCCCTGTGTCTCTGGCTGTGACTTACTACAAGGATGACTCATGGACCTGCAGAGAAAATATTTACCGAACAGTCTGCCAACAGAGGATGAGGTAGGCAGAAAAGAAAAAAACATGTTAAATAGAGATCAGCGTAATTGAATTCCATTTGCTTAGTGATCCTGCACCTCTCTGCTCTCTGCAGATATTTTTCTTTAAATATATTAACCATAGAAAAGCTGAAAGAAAATTTGTCACTGTTTAAAATTATTTTTAAATAGAATAAACAAAGAAGGACAATACTTGAAATTAGTTCAAACAGAAGGCAAAGTAAATCCCAGGCAGATAGTCACCCAAAGCTGTGCCTATGGCTAGCAGTTAATGGGTAGATAGCCAGAGGCTGTCTGCAAGTCCACAGGGCAAAATAAGCTGACAATTCCCCACAACATTTTTATGGTGTAATATGAACTTCATGGGCTAGCCCTCTGGTGTGGTGTCAGCATATGAGACTTGGAGTTCACCAATTGCAGCAAGCAGTTTATATCCTACCTTTAAATGTAAGTTCCTCCCAAGTCCTGAAATGAAGCTGACAGAAAACCTTGGGGGAGTCAGAATTTGTTGCTGTGTGGTTACAGAGAGTGCCCTTTTATTCTTAAAATAACAACATTACATTAAAAAAGTCTAATTACAAGAGAAACATCTGCAGCAATTTTTTCCAGGTTCCACCTGTGGCAGTGGTTTCGGTAAAAAGAAGACATTTTTCAAGTATGGAGACTCACAGGTAAACTAGTGGCACTGACAGAATTACTAGGGAGGTGGGAAGATCACTCTTTACCTCCTACTCTGAGGCAGTAGGTTAGCCCTGTATTGCCAGTAGGGGTGCAGAGTTTCACATTAAATTTACCTTATATAGTCCTGAAAGTGTTTGTGTACTCATGTAGCAAAGTGCAGCACTGAAAGACAATATTTGCTCACATCCTGGAAGTGGTATTAACGACATTAATTTGATTCTGTTTCCAGGTCAATTTAACTTTGTCTCTCAGCAGAGATAATTATCTAGGGCATGACACTAGCATTGTTGTATTGTTTCCAAAATCTGAGCTAAATATTGCTGAGCTGTTCCAGGAATCTTTTAACAGTTTGCATCTGGGACCTTATGTCCGAGAAAGCCAATACAGCCTATTATTTATTTGACAGATTTGGTCCCTTGTAGGGCTTAGTTTCTTAACTACCTTAACCCATCTACACAGTAAAAAAAACTGCCATTATGCGTTCTTTTATGGATTCACTTTTTCCTGCAATCTTTCTGCATGGATAAGGAAACTTGGAGGTAATCCAAATGGAAAGTTGCCATCCCTAGACCCAGACTGTAGGGTGTTAGTAGAAGGTAAAAACTGTACAAAACTCTCTATTTTGTATTTTTATAGTACTTGCCTCTCTATACTGGTGATTCTGAAGTATGCAACTAATACATCAGGAATTGATACTAAAGTGTACCTTAATTAATACAGCCACAGAAGTTAGAAGATTTTCAGTTAGAAGGTTTTCAGTTTAGTGGAAGATTCCAGGATTTATTTAATGTCCAAGATCTCTTTGATGGCAGTGAATCGTACCTCTCCTTCCATGATTAGGCATACAAATTTGAAATTAGCTTTTCTAGCTCACTAGGAGAGCTTGAAATACTAGTAAATCAGGATTGATGTGCTGAAGGGGGCAATTCTGACACTGACACACATTAATGGTTTATACCTACTGGTATAAACTGTGAAACTGTACAATAACAAGTTTCAAGCTACATATAATTTCCAGACAAAAATAATTAAGACAAGCTTATGGCTGAGATCACCAGAATTCTGCTATGCACATAAATATGATACATTAGGCAATAGTCCTTGATAATTAATAATGACAGCTCTTTAATGATGGTTTTTCATTATCTCCTACTTGCAGTACAGAATATTTTCTCCTGCTCAGTTGAAAATTTGGTCCCTGGTTTGTGTACACTTTTCCCATGATCCCTCTACAGGCTCCCAATATATATAATTTTTTTTATGTCCCTGTGAAATGTTTGTTGGATCCCCAATGAAGATCTTTGGAAAGTCACCTGAAACTGGGATGAGCAAAGCACCAGTGGAAAATTCCACCTGTACAAAAACACAATTCAATGTTAAACTGCACAATTAAATATTAAGATTCATAGTTATATTAAGATGCACAGTTCAATATTTATTTGAGTCTGCAATATTAGACTTTGGAATTTATTTTTTGAAAGCTTCCTCAAACTGAGGAAAAAACATTTTATTATAGCTGCCACCTCCTGCTGCATTTAACCCATTTTCTTGTGTCAAAGTATAAAACAGCAAGAGAACCATACATGGAGCAATTATCCTCTGAGATTTTATATCACTTTCCTATTGAAAACAGTATAGAAAATGAGTCAGGAAACATATCTCTGAAAGCATTGTTTCTAAAAATCACAAAATTAGTGTCAAACATATTTCAGTAAGCAGTAAATGAACCCTGCTTGCACCATAAATCATTAATGTTTAATCACCAGCCAATGCCTCACTAAGCTCACTGGCATGGAAACTCTAAGACACTCAAAGGATAGTTCTAGCAAATCTGGCATGCATGGTTGGCTTGTGTGCTTAATTACTGTTTATGCATTGGCAGTATCCAAGCAGTTGTATGTAATAAATAGAACACTGTCACACTGTCCAGATGGTTTTAGATTCAGGGCCTAGGGAGTATGTTTGAAGATTACAGGCCTGATTTACTAACAATTCACACCAGCTCAATTGCTAAAAATCATGCTAATAGCATACGTTTCAGCAATTTATTCAATGCAAAAATCAATATACTATTAATGACTATTAAAAAAAACTACTTAAAAACTACTATTTAGCCACTCTTCAGAAGAGATATAATAATTTTATTTTGGCTTGAGGCGTTCGACAGCTTTATTTCTCCAATGTCCAGTAGGTTTGAGAGAAATGGTTTCTTTTTACACAGAACAAAGGAGCGTCCAGCAGAGATAACCCAAGCTATCTTTGAAAATTATAGTTTGGGTATTAAAATGAGTATAGGTGCTTTAGTGTGGTGATCTGCCTGAATAAATTTACACTGTCAAGAATTAGAGGCAAAATTACATGTCATCAAATTACAAATGGAATGGTTTATTGTTTCAGTCCTTGCTTACATATAAATAAGAAGTCAAATTATGCTATCACTTTCAAGCTGTCAAAAAAAAAACCAAAAAACCAAGACAGAGTAAATAAGTTTAAGAACTGCTGTCTTTTTCATTGAAAACCAGGATTTCACCCAGATTAGCAAAATTTCTTTAACTAGATTTCATTTGGGGAATAAAAAAGAGGAGAGAGAAGTATATAAATTAGGAGGAAAGAAAGTGGATTTAGAGAGAAGATGTAATAAATTAATGTTTAGAAGTCCTTCCATAAACTAAGAACATGGGCAATTTGAAATCTAATTTTCATGTCTGTGAGAATACATGAAGTAATCTCCTACTTTTCCCAAGAATGTCCTATTTAAAAGGTTATATAGGACATTCAATCAGGATGGAAATGAGAACAGAGGTGGACTTTATCCTGTCCACATAAACTGGAAATGACATGTGATTTTCTTTGCAGGACATGAAAAAAAAAAACCAGTATGTTACCAGCAGTAATTGAGCACAGTAAGAGAGATTAAACCAAAAAGACTGATTAAAAGGGTAAGAGTAATACTCTTCCCCTGCTTATGAGGGCAAAACCCACTACTGTCAATCTGATAAATTGTCTTGATGGATGGATAATAATTTAAAGATTGGTTTTGATTCAAAAGTAAGCACTCTAGAAACCAAATCATAGGCCTTATTTGGTAATCATCAGTCATATTTCATTGTGTTTCAAACTATCCATGATGAAGATGCTGTTTTGTAGCTTCCTTTTCACCTTAAAAAAACCCAAACAAACTACCTGAAGTATTTCAGTAGTATATCCAAAATGGAATTTATGGTTTATAGCCAACTACTTCTAGGGTGCAGTTCAGTTCAGGTTAAAAGCAATATCTGAAATAAATAGGTTAATAACTGGATCTCCACTGGCTGAAAAAGGGCTCTAGCAAAGTAGTTCAGCTGGGGAGAGGTATAAGTTTATCAACCACAGCCAAAATATATCCCAACTATATAATTGTCCCACCAACCCAGTGTGCTGATTTTAGCACCAGCAGGGAAATTAATCTCCAAATAAGCCACTCCCCTCCCCCTGTCCCTTTCAGTAAAGAAAGGGCAATAAATAAGAGATTATGTGTTAAAATAGCAATTTACTAAAAGCACAATATCAACAGTAATATCCTGAGGAAAAGTCCTGAGGTTTGACATTCCCTCCCCTAGCTGAAAACCAATAGAAAACAGAGATAAACCAACCCCAGAAGTTCATCCAGACAGGGACTCTGTAGTCACTGGCCAGCCCAGTCCCCACTGCTTCCTCTGCGGCCGCCAGCTCTCCCCTGCGCTGTACACAGGAGGTGAGGAGCGGGTGGGAAGGAAAGGTCCTGCCTGGTGCCAGCCCCGCACTGCCCGCGCTCTACAGCTCAGCAGTGCTTGGAGCTGTCCGCTTCAGCACCGGGAGTCCGTACTCACGCTCCGCAGGAAAAATGGAAGCGGGGGACAGCGGGCAGCAGAAGGACCAAGTCTGATGGGGTGTTAAGAGGACAGTTCACTCCGCTTGGGCAAGTGAGGAAAGACGGTGCACTTTCCCTTCCGCTCCTCAGAATTTCCTTCCGAAACCATGCCCCCAGCAACTGCGTGGGTGGTATGGAATAAACTCTGTGGTCACACACGCAAACTAAAAACTTCATCACCTTTCTCTGTAACCAAGATACCACCTCTAATTTTTATTTATATTAGTGCTGTACCAGTCATGTTCTGCTACTGACTATGGGGAAATGGATTTCAAATTAAATAATACCTACATCGTTTTAGAATATTGATATAGAAACTGTATTCATGAGTCTCCTTACACATTAGACCTATTGGGTTTTTTCAAGTCATCATGGAAAAGGAAATAATACATATATTACTTCCATTCAGTGCTTCATCTTGATTAGATATAATTAATTAGTTAGATGTAGGAGTTTCCTAAATGGTCATAGAATCTCATATCTCTTTTTCTGGTCTGTATAGGACGTATCTACCTAAGTATGTACCACTCTTAATTTGTATGGTGAGACAGTGCAGAGTTCAGTCCCCAGGTGTTTCAGCCATTTAGTCTTCTGCATTGTTCTAAATTATTAGTTTACATCATTTAAGGTCAGAGCAAGAGCTAGAAAGAAGTCTAACTGGAAGCCTTCAATCACTATTATTTATTTAAATTATAATACTTTCTTTAAAAGTGGTTTTGAGATACTGTCTGTAGTCAGGGGATTTGTTATGGATATGATCAAGACTTTATTTTAGATGGATGCAAAAAACAAATTCTAAGGATTCAAAATTCAGAAGATATATTTCTCATTTTTAGTACACTAAAATGGAAAACAAGAATCGAATTTAAGAGCAGCCTCTCTGTAATGTCAGTAATTGAGATATTTCCAAAATCTGATGAGAACAGCATTTACCAGACTGATAATACATTAATAATTCACTTTTTTTAATATACTGAGACTGTTTAAGCAAATTTAGGATCAGGATCTGGGCCAGCATGTTGACGCCATATTCTTTGCTTATACCCTGAGATGTATTGCTGTAAAAAGCAAGTAATGTCTGTCACAAAAAAAGCATAAATATTATATTCTTTGTCTTGTCTGTATTCCCAAATTGTCAGAATTTTAACAATGCTGACTGCTCTTACTTGCTGCAGGAGGACTAGAGATTCTTCGTATTGACCACACAGACCATTGCTTATTGTAAACAAAACAAGTTAGATTATCAAATTGTAACTGGCACTAGAGTTTTTGAAGTCCTTTTATTGAGAGACACAAATACAATTAAATTGTCTACACTTTAGACAATTTCTTGCATCCAGTGGTCAGTCAGAGAATGCATTAGTCTGGCAATATGATTTGTGGTCCTAATTCTTGAATATGTTACCTTGAAAGACCTCTCTTCATGTTGCTTAAAGTTCAGAAATTGACTATTCTTAATGTGATTTTAACTGTTTAGTGATTCAATTAAGAGACAGAATTTTACTTAGACTTTCTCTTTTGTGGAGAGTATAATTATGTGGACTACCTATTTGATAATTTGTTTATTAAAAATTTTAATGATCTGTCTAGAAGATTTCTTTCATGCAATTTGCAATGACAAATCTGTGGACAAGTTTCATGCCAAATAATTGTGATGGTCTTCTGGGATTTGAAACCAAATATAACACAGGTTGGAATATTAAATGTTGGCACGGCTAGACAACCTAGTATTTACTTCCTCCAGGTCCATGTTCTTAATTTATAAGAAAGGAGAAGACTCTGTTTTCATTTACAAAATAGAAGAGCAGCAACACCAAAGCTGGAGTGACTCATCCAGATCTACAATGTAAAAAGAAAAGAATTTGCCTTTTGACATATTTTAATAACAATAGGTTCAATTCTCCAGCAGGTTTATCAAGTCAGTAATTTTTCATGACTGCTGAAGTAATTCCAGTGACGTATTCTTGTGCTTGTCCTCTTTATGTACCTTTGTACTTTTATTTGCATAGCTATTACATCCTGATGATCAATCAAGATAATCATGTATCAACATTTTGTGACTTGCTTTTTCTAGGAAAATACACCTTAACTTGATTAATTCACTTCTGTTTGGGGTAAAAAAATATCTCTGTTGGCGCAGAATCCTGAAGCTAACACTTCTGAAGATTCTTGCTTAAGTGAAGCAATTCCACTACATTTGGTCTCAGGCTCATAGGTTTCCCTTTACAAATCCTACATAAATTTACACTGACACAATCATCAGAAAGAACTTTTGAATTCTCTCACTTTCCATTTGCTCTGAATGATGAGAGACCAGCTGACAGATCTGCTAAAAGAAAGAGAGGTGAAAAGAACATGGGAGGCAAAATGGAAGCAGGTAGGGTAATAGGGAAGAAAGCAAAAAGAATTGAGACGTATGGACTCTACATGAAGAATGGGATTGAAAGGTGGGAACTTGACGACTCCCTGGCAAAATGAGTTCAGAAATAGCATAAATACAAATAAATGATTGATGATATGATTATGTAGAATCATCATGGACTTGAAAAAAGGGACCAAATTAAAGGAGAATAGGCAACTTAAGTTCCAAATATCAAGTTATGCCAGGTGAGGTCTACATGCATGATGGAATTTAACTAAAGCACATCCGAGTTAACATCAGCTCATGTATTGCAGCCTCGAAAGCAGAGTAACAGAGGCATAAGATCACTCTGGCTGTGAAATATACTTTTTTCCTGTCTGTATTGGAAATAACTTCATCTTCATTGCCCTAGCAGTTCTTTACTATCCTATGTTTAATGTGTGAGTGGGACTAAAGACATTGCAACAAAAATACTGTTTTTTAAGAAATCACAAATTTATTAAAAACATGCTTATTAAACATGTATCACATGAAAGGGAAGACCAGTGAGATAGGTAGCAGATGAAAAGGATACAAGTCTTAAAAGTTAATTGTCTGCAACAGTTCAACTAGATTTCACTTTAGCTGAAAAGGGATTTTCTCTCTTGGCTGGATTTTCAAAGTGCAACCATGTGTACAGATTCTTAAACTACAGTACTGTTCTTTTTCTCAGTCACAAACCACCAAAAAGCAGTACTTAAGGATGCTATGAAATGTATTTACTTAAAGGATCTGTCTAGAAGTTGTCATCTCTTTACATTCTTATCTT
Organism: Eopsaltria australis; assembly: GCA_034509425.1. Taxonomy (NCBI): domain Eukaryota; kingdom Metazoa; phylum Chordata; class Aves; order Passeriformes; family Petroicidae; genus Eopsaltria; species Eopsaltria australis. The sequence goes on from JAVTVJ010000056.1 coordinate 2,362,338, forward strand.
ACATTTTGATAAGCTGTATCACAAGTCCAATGTATTCTCGTTTCCTTGCAACACTGGGCTTTTATATCCAAGTGAGACTGGTGAGATAGCTGCATAAAGGTCATCAGGAGGACATAATGGGAAAATATCCTTCTGGCTCTTCTTCTGGATATCTGGAACAGTTTTATTTAGTTGAAAAGTAAAGATTTAAATTTGTAATGTGAGAAAAAAGTATCATCTTTTTATGGGTAATAGTGGTACAGTAATATGCTCAAGAATACAAGTAGATCACATGATATTTTTGAACTAGCAGCATTATTAAGTAATGGCCTACAAATATTGACATTTGTAAGATATAAAAAGACATTCTTGCACCACAAACTGAAGCTCTGCATTTATCTTCTTTCACTCTTTTCTTCAAATGAAGTTATACAGTGATATCATCCAAATGGCTATCTATTGCAAAGGCTATAAATGCTGCAATAACAAAGTTAATAGGATAATTCCAAGTTGTCATTCTGAAATACTGATTAAAGCAATTGTTAAATTGAAATGGTTATGCCTGTTTATAAAGCATAAATTTGAAGACAATTCTATATAAAAACATTAAGAACTGTACTTCGGTGGTATTATAGCCTTCCAAAGATCTGAAAACTGGTAACTAGTAACTGATAGATAAATTTAACATTACTGAGACTCACAGGAACAAATTATAGTGAAATAAAAATATTAAATCTCATCTTCTCTAAGCCTCTGAAATTTTATCATATGTATTGCTTTTGAACAACTGGAAGTTATAATAAACTTTGTGCAGAAACAGATTTTTACAGTCTTGGGGGAAGAGAAACATGATAAGCAAGTAAGTGAGATAGGGAAATGATATGGTTTGTCAAACTAGTGAAAAAAAAACTAGTATGAAATCAAAGCTAGCATGAATGGAAAAGAGGTATTAGGGCTTGGAATTCCTGACTCTCAAGAGAAGGTATGGCATACCATTTGACATACCATATGACATTTGATTTCCAATACTTAAAATTTATGTAGCTGAATCAATAAGACAGGCCGAGACTGAACATAGGAACTGCACCAGTGGTTGTGTATGTTCAAATCTCTTTTATTATATAGCTCACAATCTAACAAGTGTAACCTTTTTCATTGTAGAACATGATGTTTTCTCCTCTCAAATCACTCTATCAGGTAGATTGAAATTCGCTGACAGACAGATGATATTTTACAGTCTGCTTCTTTAGGTGTTGAGTGCTGATGCTGCTAGGTTGCTTCTCCTTTCCTACCATAGCCTGTAAATGCAGAAAATAATTCTCATATCAGACAGATGATATTTTACAGTCTGCTTCTTTAGGTGTTGTGTGCTGATGCTGCTAGGTTGCTTCTCCTTTCCTACCATAGCCTGTAAATGCAGAAAATAATTCTCATATCACAGGCTATGGCTGTTACAATTAAACTAGCATGGAAACAAAACCTTTAGGACTTCCTTTCTTTCTGTAAAATAAACATAAAGCTGTGATTGCCTGAGTCACAATTTGGTTACTGTTATGTTATTTGGAATGTTTGGTGAATTATGCAGTGCCTTATTTAGAGCTCACCATGTACGTTATTTACCCTTGAGTTAAATTGCTGCTATGCATTGGGCCTGCATCACTCATGGCTTTCAAATCTGATTATAGCAGAATATTTTAATTTTAAACTCTATGGGAATTTAATGATAAAATGGTGCAGAAGGAGCATAAGCATGGCTGGCTACATTGGCAACAGGCAAACACACTGTGCATTGTGCATAAACTTCAATTTCAAAGGCACCCTCCAGGATTACATTAAGTCTTGTGTTCATGAAACTGTCCTTTGCTAGTGTGAAGAATAGAAAAAAAGGCTCAAACCTGATTTTTCAGTATAAAGGAAAAGTTCCCAAAACTATTTATGCCCACAAACACCCCATTTAAATATGACCTGAAAATATTGTAAGCAGAAATTTTATATTTTTCCACAAATCATCAAAAAATTGTAAGAATAATTCAGACCAATGCTAAAACTATGTGTCATGCTTCATCTCTATGAAATAGTTTTCCAATTTCTAAGCATTTTTAATCTATTTTATGATTTTAAACTTAATTTAGGTAACATTTTATTTTTTAATAGTGTTTACATTTTCAGTAAAAATACTATACCAAGTCCCATTAAATGCACTTAACAATCACATCCATAATTTCATTTAAAAATATATTGGGTTTTTATTCACCTATTGGCTATAAAAGTATAGTTTAGAGATAATTTAGTTATGTTCCTTTAATTCTTCACTTACTGCATCCTCTTTCACTTTTTGCATTGTACGGTTTCTGGTAACTGTCATAAAGTTAATTACGTCTTTCAGACCTGTATTTTTCATCAAATGGTGGTAGAGGGGGGGTTTGTTGTTGTTGCACTGAGCCATAGACAACTTACTAGCTAGCTATTTGATGATAATAAATGGTACTCAGGGTTTGAGAGAGCTAATCAGACTTGCTGACAGGTATTTCAGTTGTTTTCACTTCTACTAATCCTTGACTTTTATGTTATAAATATTTAGCAGTTGATCCACCCTGAACTTCTTGGTTATTCCTGTATCTGCTTATCTTTCCCAGAGTTTTTTTTTACTTCTTAAGACTGCTCTGAATCATTGTAAACTTTTGCCTATATTTGTGCTAATAGCTGTAAAACTGTAAGAAATTCTCATGTTTGTATCCTTAGTAAAGGAAATAGATCCTGACCATAGACAGGTTTTCATGAACACTTTTCACTTATACTCCCAGATATTTTCTCATTTGTTATTTTTGTTAGTTTTTTAATGACTACTTTGTCTCTTAACAGATGGCTTTAAAAAGAAAGTTACATCTTTTACACAAGCAGAATTTTGTGTTTTATGAGGGATGGATGATGTCTAATAAAATGTGTTCACTTTCTCTGTTTCATTGATATTCTTCCCACCCAACTTTGTAGATGGTGAGTTTCAACATCAGAAAACTGACCCTTTTAGAGTAGAAAGACATTTATTATAGTCTGGAACTGTGCTACATTTCTCACGTAACATAAACTAGTTTCCAAGCAAACCATCATTTTTTAGTGTGGCAATCAATGAGACCTACTAGTTTGAATTGATATTATTACATTTTGCTGTTTTAGTTTTTAGAAAATTCAAATGTAGTTAAAAAAATAATAGAGGCTTAAAATTCAGCTGTCAGGGCTAAAAATATAAAATACATTGCTCTGTATGTAATATGGACTGAAAGAGGTGCTCATCCTTTCATGTCTTCTAAACTGATAATCTGTAAAACATCTTTCATTAGCAGCTTCTCTAAAGTATCAAATAGAACACTCATCTATGATGATATCATGGGTCCTGTTCTCATGAGGGGTAAATCATTCTAAAATGTTTTATGTCTAGAGCTGTCTATTTGTTTTTTTTTTTTTTACTCCAAATAAGAATTCTGGGATAAAAGTAATCTGCTACATGAAGTTTCAGTTTTATGTGTGAAAGATGCATTCAAATCTTAGACAAAATAATGTATGGATTGAGATGTGTGAGAGTATTGAACATACCCTTTTTAAAAAGCAAACTTACTTATATTTTCTACATATGAAAACTCAGATATTTGAAGATTTGGAAAATATCTCTATATTCATGCATGTAAAAAATCTGGGTTTGAAACTGCAAATGATTTTACACGGTAGAATTGTCATGCTGGCAAAGGCATTTTAAAGATATCACCACAATTACATTTTGAACCATCCTTTTTAGGAGTTATATCTTTTAATTTGTTGTTTGTTGTTTAAATACGCTTGTGCTGTTGTACATAAACAACAAGAGTAAATTATTTTGTAACTGTTCCAATTCTTCAACCCAAACATTAACCAACTGGAAGATAATGTGTGTAGAGAATATTTGGTACTTTGCCGACCACTCTGGTTGAGAAAAATGGCTAAAGACTTTCATCCAAGGGTATTTCATGTCTTCCCAAATTGGCTACTAATTCAGACTAACAGCCAAAACAAGGAGTTGAAAACCAGACAATGCAACTAAATGGCATCCATCCTGTGTATTCTTTTGTTCTACGTAAAATAAGAAGCCAAAATTAGCTAAAACTAATCTATCATGTGGTTCAATCTGTAGAAATTTCATTGTAAATATATTATATAGATTACACAATTTGGGTACATCTTCAGACTAATTTGATTTTCAAACATCTGCATATTTTCCAAGGAAATATAATGCAAGATTAGATAAATCTTTTGATTCTAATGAAATTAATATCACTGAGATTTTACTCTTTTTCACTGAAATGTTTTTGATTAATATGCTTTATTCCCAAGAAATAAAAAGTATTGGACATAGAACAGCATAATTATAAAAAAAAAAACCAACAAAACCCTGTGACAATATCAATATCATTTAAGACTTGGATTTTAAAAAGTGATTTAGATCCTATATTGTAATACAAATTGAGTAAAGAAAATATGACTAAAGCTAATCCCAAATGAATTGAACTGAGAGCAGCACGGGCAGCAGACCTCCACAGATCAATAAGTGAAAAATCAAAATTTATTAATTCATTCACAGACTACATGAAACTCCAGATAATACAGCCAGGCTTTTTGTATCACTCTTCTCTATTTAAGCAAGCAGGAGCAGAATGAATTTTTTTCATATAACCTCATGTTTACTTGGCATCTGCAGGTTACTTTGGACTGCCATAACAAACTTGACAAACAGATACAGTGCACATATCGGAAGAATGACATCGAACTCTAAGAAGCTCAAGATGGCAGAATAGTCTTTGAGATTTCATTGCTGTTTGCTGCTCCAGTATCTGCCACCCCACAGACCAAAACATCACTGCAGAGAACATTAGACCAGGACAAAAGAAAACAGCACTTACTACAAAAATGCAGCAGAAAATTGAAGAAGTGAAAGGCAACTGCAGGAGAGCTTGAGGCAGAAAAACAAACATATCTCAGCATAAGAGTGCTAAATAGATCAGACCTGTTTCTGTTGCATCATACATTTCATGCCAAAACTGAAAAGGCATTGACTACTAAATGGAGGGGTGTAAAACCACTCCAAACAGACTCTTAATTCTGAACCAGTTATACAATTAGAAATTCTACTCTCTAATTGGGAGTTGTAATTTCAATAATACAGTCAAAGTATCTCCAGTGACACTTGGGTCATAGTTAAGATATGTTGTGCATAGGTTTTGAGGTTGAAATGCAGAATAGTAAAAATGTATTCTCAAACAGACATATCATTACAGACATTTTTAAAAAACCCTCTACAAAGAAGAAGGAATGAAAAACTGGTATTTAGAGAAACCTAAAATGAAAAAGTATCAGATTCTCTATTATCTGCCTTTCTAGATATATAGGATCTCAACATATGTAATGTTACCAACTTTCAGAGCTCTGCAGTGTTTGATACAGAATTTTCTCCATTTCTAAAAGAAAAAATATGCGGTGCTTTGTAATGATCCACTACAGAAACACAATTGTTCAAGAATAAAAGTGTGTATAGTTAGTAAGCCATTTCTGCCCATCCTTGCTGTATCTAGTGTACTCTATCAACACTCATTTAAATTTGTCATTAAAACTGTTTAATTTGAAAGCAGAATCCTACTGTTTAAGAGTATGCCTAAATGTCTCCGGGAACAAAAAGTGATCTAGAATAGGTGACAAATGTTTATCTGAGATGAATAAAAAAAATCAAAAAGAATAGCTGTTGCATAACCCAGGTACATGAGATACCTTATTGTCTCTTCTAAAAAAACCCAGGTTGAATCATTACTTAATATAATATTTTAATATCCCTGTTAAGATAAAAAATGTTAATGTGTTGAAGGATAGCTGAGTCTTGGAAGTGACTGGACAGCATGAGCTGAAGAAACAGCAATATGCATATTGAAATGTACAGGGAGTATGAAAGTCTTAGGGAGCTCTTTCTAGAATGTGATAAAGTTTTAGTAAATGGGATTATTTAAATAAATACAGATTATACTAAAATATCTATTAGCTAAAAGAACAACATGTGTCATAGATGTCATAGATTCAAAACAAAAGTTTATGTAAATATTTACTTGTACTTACGGGGTTTTTTTTTGCATTTGGAAATTCACAATGTCATCCAGGCACATAAGGGTTGAAAAAGCAAGTTGCAAAATATAGACGATTTGTTTGACACAGGTGAATCAGAATATAAATCAAACAACAACAAAAACATTATCTCTACTTTTTCACTTCTTCCTGGAGAAAGAAAAAAATTACCTGCAACATTTCACTCTTCTGATCAGTGTGACTGGCTGAAGTATTCTCCGTATCTACCCTTTCTTATGTACCACAGAATCTCATAGGTGTTTCTGTAGCAGAGCCTTAGAAATGCACAGTATAGAAATGCTCAACTTTTTCTGGAACTGCTCTGAGCTGCAGGATTGTGAGCAGCAGCAGCACAAAGTAGTAGGCAAAGCATATGCCTTCAGACAGGCTTCCCAGAATAGCAACAACAAGCCCAAGGAGGTTCAGTCCCATCAGGTAGAAAACAGAACAGGATGACAATCTGCCTCTGCATTTAAATAAAAATACTGAAGTCATTTAAGACTGCATTACATGGTAGGTAACATATAACAGTCTAACTGGACATGCAATAGTAGTGCAGGTACAGCCATAAGGTTCCCATTTCAGTCCAACATTTTACGGTTTTGGGGAAATCATATGTAGAATTCTCATATAAGACTCTCTCTAGTTATAAGTAATGTAAGAAATGCAATATTCCATCAAATTCAAAGAATATCATGCAAGAAGAGGAAAACCAAATTCCACGCCCCACTGTATGTATCTGTTTTATTTTGTCTTATTTATTTCTGAATGTGTATGCAGACCACTGTGCCAGACTTGCAATTAAATTAGTCATATGAAAGAAAATAATATGTTCTAATATTCCAAAAGTTCTTGAGATGTTACATAGACACAAAATTCTCATGCTCTTCTAAAAACTGAATATATTGCCCTTTACTGCTATACAGAAGTTCTCAAGCCATTTGTGTGCTCAGAAGCCTTTTCTCAGCAACTTATCTCCTCCTGTAGCATTTGACAGAATGATTCCAGAATATGAACTGATAATATTGTTCCCCAGAACTACAATTTTTAAGAAATACCTCCTGAGTGATACTCAATTCCAATAACTTTCCAACTTTTAGTCTGTAGTTGTTACAGGCTTCATTTCCTTTAGCAAATACTTCACTTACGTTCAACAGAGTCTCATGAAAGCATAGAAGAACTGTTTTTTGATTTTTCAAAGCTGGAAAATTTAAACAAAACATCACTCTTGTAAATTCGGTGCAAAGTCTCAGTAAGAAACCAAAAATATGAAAAATACAAAGAATTTGATGTATAGTTCAAGGTGATAATTTTTTACTGTGGTTATTTTCAATTTATTACAGCATTACATAAACTCACATTTTTCTTTTCCACTTTCCAATTTTTCATGTTATGGGTAAAACTAAATTTTTACTTTAAAAATACTGGAATCCAGATTTTGGGTTCTTTTATTTTTTATATACTTTATAATGTTTGTTTACAAACAGTTGCAAGATAAACTTTTTCCCAGTTGCTTCACTTTTTGTAAACCAACATCTTCTGTCCAAAAGTAAAAACATTATCTTCTAAGAAGACAAAAGACTTAGGATTTTAGTTGTAGTTTTATGCACTTAATTTTAAGATACAGGGTTGAAAAAATGTGTTTCAAAAGTTGTCTTTCTCTTTTCTTGTATTTTGGGTTTTTCTGTAGGCTTGTTGACAGTTTTTTTTTTCCAAATAAGATAGAAAGGCAGGTTTTCAAAGGTTGTGCTACTAAACTTAGAGATAATATGATATTCTTAGACAACAAGTATGGGCCTCTGTAGCTGACAAATATTAAACATCCATATCAGGAAACTAGAAGCCCATGTGAGAAGCACTTCACTGATTAACAGCTTGATATGTATTGTCATTTTGTCTTGGATTTTTTGCTTTTTTCTCTGTAACTACTTATTTATTAGTTTCAGTGCAGTAGCATTTGAAGGCATCAAAATGAATTATAGAAGAAATAATACTGCCTTAATTAAATCCAGAAATCCTATTCCATTTTATGCAGATGGAACTCCTACACTGACATGATTTTTATACGGTATCTTCACTTTGTCAGCACTAGATTTGCCATATCTGTTGATAATAGTATGGAGTTGTTATTGTTCTAGAAGTATGTATTACCCATTAGGAATCTTTGAACTGTTAAACTGCTTTTTATCTCATAGCTTAATTTCAAAATTCTTTGAACATGTTCAGTTATTTATTTTTATCAGCATGGAATGTATTTCTTACACAAAATAAAATGTTCTTATAAATATCCATTAATTTCCTTGGAGGATCATGATTGCTCACAGAGTTCCGTTCCTTTGATTTTCTACCTGCACGATTTGATGTATTCTTCTTTCCTTACTATTAAATGCTATCAGTGAAGTTGGAATCATAAGGATATTTTTTTTATGTGACAGCAGCAGGTGTTTTCTACTTTTCTTCAGGACTTAAGTTCATTTATTGCATTGCTTAATATTTACAAGGTAGTAGCAGCTCTGAGTAATCATTACAAATCAATTGATAACATTGCACAGGAGGTTTTAGAAATGTGGAAGTGAACTCCATCAAAGAAGGGTGATAAATCAATAAAAGCCTATGGTTGTTTCATGAATTTTTTTAGAATGTTCTCACTTAAAATAGCTAGAATATAAATTTTTAACTACGATGACAAATTAATATAATGTAAATTTATGGGCTCTTCAGTGTCAGATAACAGAGAAAAATAGTATTGTTGGACATCTACAAAGGCAATATCACCAGTGTAAAACAGATTTACTGTAGCTATACTGAGTGTATTTTATAATCATCATCAGTTTTAGAGTGAAACAGAAATGAGTTACATCGTCTATGTTGCAAGAACTGCACCATGGATCATCAGGTGGGCAAGAAAGGCAGGATTTTTCCACACAGGTGGAAAAAAACGTTGAAAAAGCCTATGGAGTAGTGTTCTATGATAGCAGAGAACAATTTTAGAATACACACTTTAGCCAGTCCAGTTAACTTACGGTTATGCTCACATATTGAGTGGAACAGTAATAGATAAGCTAAGGAATAATACCTAAGTCCTGACCTCCCAGCAAAATCCTATTTTCTCCCATTTCTCGGACTAACAGGAATTCCCTTGATATTATAAAGATATTCCATTCTGAGTCAGTCAGCATGACTCCTGTAATTAATAAAAATCTGACTGAAGAGTCACTAAAACCTCACACACTGTTGATAAAATTTTTGAATGACCTTCAAAATAAATCTGACAAATTATGCCTATTTCCACTTTGGCTTTTAAAAATAACTTCAGCACACACACCTCAATAGTTAGATGAATCCGTCTACCTTATTGTCTGGGCTTTCCTCCAAGCTCTAGCAATAGTCTCTTGGGGAGCACAAATACTAAGTCCAAATACTAAGAAAAAATCACTAACTTTTGTTTCACTGATTAACTAACCTCTCTGGGACCCCACCGCAGCTGCACTCCAGCCCAGGGGTTTGTCAGCTGCCAATTTTCTTTCTTTTGATGTTCTGGGGTGGGGGCAGTGACACCATGCTCTTGGTTAAACCATTCCCTCTTTTGTACTACCTTTTTACTATTATGGTTGTGTTTATTGCAAGGTCTTCAGTAAATTGTGACTCAATTTATAACCTCTCTTAGCATTTTTACCTCTGCTATCAAGAACAGGGAGTTTCAAGGGGCTTGGTCTCCCTGCTGAGTTTTTGAAAACCAGCACAACACATTACCATGAAAATCTCAGTTTTCCCTATTACAGACCATTAGAATTTTAATTAACATAAAAAAAATGCTTAATATTGCTAATTGTGATTAATTTAGCCACAGGTAAACTTTCTGCTTTGCAGAAAAGAGATGGTTCACATATTTAATTGTTGAGTAGTGTCTCTCCTTAACTTGCTCAATTAGGAAGCCTTGAATCTTCAGATATTTTGCAGAAAATATGGATAAGTATTCCATTGTCTCAGGAAGAGCTTATTGTTGTTAGGAGATTTCTCTTTTTTTTTCCTCTGTATTTCAAAAGGTTTATTTAAATACATTAATGTGTCAATTATATTTCAGAAGGGCAGTAGAAAAAATATCATATTAAAGAAAGAAATATTTTATAAAATTAAGTACAGATCTTACACTGATACATTAAAGATATTTTGCATTTTTAGTTATGGACTTTTTGAAAGAAGGAGAACTTTGTGAAATCTTGATGTCATGGTGTCCTTCATGATAGGCCTGGAAAGAGAGAGTTGATTATGAAGCATCAAAGCCCTAAATGCTTTGTTCTACTCACATTCTAAAAATTATATATTTTTGTTTCATGCTGAAGCAAAAATCAAGGGATGACTAGGTGAGTGACCCCAAACAGGAAAAGAAAGAAAAACACACATAATTAAATTTGATGTCAAACTGAAAGGTGCATTTTCATAGTAAATGTAGGCATCCTGTGTCCTCTTTATTTTAGATTGAAGTCAAGTACTAAGTTATTTTGTTATAATATAGAATTTTAATTTTTTTAGTTGTTTTAACAGACTCAACTCATTTCTACCATGATTTCTGAGTCGTTTGAGTACTCTGAATCTGTGAATTTCTGGTAAATTTAGTATTTTTCTTTAAAAAATCAGCCATCTCTGATTTTATTAGCTGTCTTATAGGTGGAGAAACTTGAGATACCTAGAGAAGTGGCTTGCCCTGAATGAGTCAGCATTTGCCAGCAGATCGGGGAAAACAGGAAAATCTCCTGGGGTGTTGTTAGGAGCTGTACCAGTGCTCTGCCTGTATGCTGCCTTTCTATTGCGGCAGATCAGAGCCATGTGGCTTACCAATACTAAACAGATAAATAAACTAAATCCATTCAGATATTCAGAGCTAATTGCCTTGACAGAAATCCTGAAAATATCCCCAAGTTAAAATAAAAAGGTTAGCTTTAGTTCTTGGATTTTGATTCACATATTAATAACCCTCAGGTTTCACATTTAAAAAAAGGAAAGAATAACTTGCACATAACCTAGAAGCAAGTTTTGAAGGAAATAACGCTTGTTTTGCTTCCAGTCCTCTGCAAGGGCCTTATTTCCTTGGTCTTGTTTCATTTGATTAGATTGTTTGCTTTTGATTTGTACATTATACTCAAAAGCTCTTATCTCAAGCTTTAGGCTTTAGCCTTGTCATATAGTTAACAAGTAATCATGTATTATAAAACCTACAATTTAATTTTTACTCCTACAATGAAAGATAACCAAATAAGAAAATGAATATAACTTTTCCTATCCTATAAAGACAATTTCTTCTCACATACTTACCAAAGACATAGAGGAAAAAAGGTTAATTTACAACAGATTTGTCTTCCAAGCTAAGGAGTAGGTTCAGAACAAATAAGAGGACCTCACAGATACTACTAAATTTTATTAAATTTAGGGAGATCTGTTCAAAGACTTCTTATGATGACATTATTAATTTTGAAAGACACTCAGAGTCCTATATCAAGAATTACACTATGCTGGTCCAGATATGAGCAGACCCAGAAATGCTACAGACTAAACTAAAAGAGTGTCTTCCAGGCCTTATAACAAGACAAAACAGATAAGAGGAATAAAGCATTAGAAGGAAAAACATGTCTGGCAAAGGAGGCAAGAAAAGACCTAGAAACTTCACCAGTGAAGCACGCTAATGTACACACACAGCTCTGTATGAAGGGAGGAGGAAGTAAGAATAAATTTACAGGTAAAAATGCCAGAGTAAATTCAGCTACTCATGGAATTCTTGGGATGTTGTCACGTAGTTCCTGTAGCCAAAATAACAACTACCAAACTTCTCCCTGTAAGCAGTTTTGTGAAATGCAGGCTAAAGTAAACTGCAAACTTCCATGGTACCTACTGGCACCCTGGTCAACACCAATTTCATTTGAAATGTAACACTTTGAGGCAAAATCCCAGGCACCATCTGGTATCTGAAGACTCCATTACAAGGGGGACTAGATGACATTATTAGAATGCTAAGTAAATTCAAAACAAACACCAGGATGTTTATGTGCAAAAGGTAGCTGACATAAGTAATGTTTTATGAAAGGATGTTCAGTGTTACATAAGCTCAAGGCAAGGCCTGACTTTATCATGCATGAGGACTAATAAACACACAAAAAGTATATTTAACCCAGGTAGTTCTTGAGATGAAAGTGCTTGGAGATTAGAAAGCATCATATATACTTGTCCAAGTCTTATGTTCTGACACTCTCACCTTTACCCTTGCTTTTGACAACTTTCAGAAACAATACAGCTCTAGATAGGCCTTTGATCTGTTGCAGCATGGTCATTCTAAGGTTTTTATACTTGAAGTCAAGTGTAGGAATTAAGGGTTACAAGAAGGTTTCAGAGTAACAAACTGTAACTGAAAAGAAGAAAAAAATAATTCTGTCAGATAAGTGCAATGGGAAAATCATGACATCAAAGACTTTGTGAAGTTGTATTTTCAACCTGAAAATACTGGAAGAAACATTTAATGCTTTGATGTTCTAGGTTTATTTTTTAATCGAAATTATTTCAGAATGCTGTACTCATTATTGTCTTCATCATTTTTTGCCCACAAAATCATACAGACTGGTATAAAAAAGTTGTGGTTAGGGGAATTTTCTTCAGAGTAATAAAGTTTTTAAATCTTTCAATATCAAAATGTAGCAAAGGCTCCTATGGAAAGTCACAGAAAGAAATGTATTTTGGTTTACACTTTGTCTGAAGTGTTTTAATCATATCGATGAAACTAGTAATTCATGAATGTAGACTTGAAGAAACAACTGTAAATAATATGTATATTATATGTGTGTGTATATATATGTATGTAAATACAAGTTAACTCCTAAATGTGAAGCTTTCAGCTAGAATGAGCTGTATTTTTACTTTAGTGTTCTAGCAGAAATTGATTTTAAGAATAATGACCTGCATTTCCCAGTTTGATTACAACCAGTGAACTCAACTGAAATATCCTTACCTTTTCTATAGAATGATTTCTTGACATGGTGATGTCTATTCTTGCTGTCCTTAGAAGATCAACTGTAGTGAAATGTCTAGATTCAAGAATTTCTTACATTTTCATTCATTATGAAATGCTCCTTGTTTAGAAGGAAATATGTTTCTGGTGGGGAAGCCTGAGTGTGCTTGCCACAGAATATCCAGAGAGATGAAATTATTTATAGCAGAAAAGCATTCTGCCATTGGAGTCCTGCTGAATGTAGGCAAGATATTTCTGAGAACAACTTTCCCTAAACTAAGAATTTTGAATTTATTTTTATTTATTGCTTCAAATTAAATTTTATTTTTCAAGACAGGAGCTTTTTGTAATATTCCAGCATCTCCCTATGCTCCCCTCACTACCTGCAATAAATAAATCACAAATCCTTCAGTAGCAATGGCAGCACATAAGGTTGCTTTTCCAGTAACACTCTTAATTCCCTTCCCAGAGTACAAATTGGAGACCATGAAAATAAATAAATTTATAAGGAATGCCAGGAAGGAATGTATGTGGTAAGATTATTCCAGCTTTATACATAGAAGAGGATTTCACCAAATATAATGAAATCTGTCAGAACTTTAGAAAAATACAACCGTTAATCTTTGCATTTGTAAAACAAGATAATTAACAAGTGTACAAAAACCAGCTGACATACCTGGAAAGAACAGTTGTTTTCTTTGTTCTTTGTGACTGAGTTGGGAGAGATTTCTTCTAAGCCTCTTTGCTTCATTAGGCATGTTGAAATTAATTTCCAGCTTTTTTTCTCTCACATTTCCTGATTATATACCAACACCTGTTTAACATGGACTTCTTACATCAAATTAATTTCAGTGTTTATTTTGCATTTGCAATTGCTGTTTGAATAAAATGCATCCTTGCACTAAAGGTTCAACTTTGCTCTATAATTTTTATGCAGTTACTCTCACTGACTCGATTTTTTAATCAAATGAATTTATGAGCTATTGGAAAGTTTGCTTGGAAAAAAAAATAGTCTTAGGGAGGTCAAGATCTATTCCATGTCTTAAATTCATTTAAATTCCTTATTTTCCTACTTTCCGTATTTTATTTATGGAACTGAATAAATAACAATGCATTGACTTGTAGCTGCACTGAAGAAGTTGCTTCTATAATGAGCAAGGTGAAACTGTAGCCAGTACCTAAGATGAATTTGTTTTGGGAATCAATGCCATAAACATTCCCACATAGTTTGTTTTCAAGGCCAAATGAAGAACTCCAGGAATTCATAAGCATTTTTATTGTTAGCAGTTCTAGATGTTTTCGTTTGAATCTTTCAAGATACCCAATAGTACAATATCATAAAATATCTTCATATTGTATCAGTATTTCTCTGAATAGTGAGGGCTTGGTGAAGCTTTGTGAGCTATGTCTGAGCATGCAAATATTATTATCTTTCTTCAGTGCTAGTCTGTCTATCAGTAGAACACTCACCCCCTGGTCAAAACTGAAACAAGAAACAAGAATTATTTTCCATACCCTACACAATCCACTGAATCTCCTCCTCCATCCATCCCATAGAGAGGATTTAGGCCGTCACTGTTTTGACTGTGTCTGCCTCTGATGGGCAAAGGTATGGTTGACAAAACTGTTTATGTGGAGCACTGAGCAGTGAGTTGTCAAAGGAAAGGATTGTGAGAGAACTTGTGCCACAGAGCTGAAGAAAATGGAGGTGGGGGAAGCAGAGACCTCCTAAAACCTAGCAGACTAGAACAGTGTCTATAGCAAGTATAAAGTCGCCTGATGTCTTTATCTAATCCTCTACAGCTTCAAGTACCCCCAGGACACACAGGTGAAAATCAGAAATAAAGAGAAGTTGCATAATAATTCAGTAGCTGAATAATGACAGTCTCCTGAGTCTGGATGTATGAATCATGTAACTTAAACTCTTTGATTTGCCTGAGTCTTTCACAGTTTTAATCCACTGGCTATTTTCATGGCTTCACATACTACAGTGGTAGGAACTTTATAAATGCAAAGTATTCATGATGAAATAAAATGAGACTCTGACTCTGAAAGTAGAACAAAAATGATAGGAGTTCCTTAGAAAAACTGTATTTGATCATTCTTCTCAATAATTCAAAACAGTCTCACCTTCTCCCTTCAAAATGAGTGTTCATCACAAATCTTTTTGCCTGGTTGCATTATTGCTCTGTGCTGTGTTATGGTCAGGATTCAACATGGAGTAAAACACAAAAGTGGGGGATTAAATCTTTATATGGTACCCATAATTTGAATGAACTTTATTTCTACTGTATTTACTTAACAACTAAATTTTTAAATCTTATTTTCTCTTCCATTTTTAACTGTTGGAATCTATTTACATTTAGAATTCAAAGTGGGAATATGTCAAGATCTGTCAGGAATAAGGAAATCAAGTCTCTTTCAGAAAAGCATGAAAACTGCCACTCCTCTACAGGGATTTGGCAGGGACTGGCTAGCTGGAAAGTAAGAAGTATGGGCTTTTTCCTAACAGAATAAGTGGGAGTAAAAGAGAAAAAGTTGTTCAAGTATCATTCCATAAGTTATTCCTGTCCAAAAGAATTTCCACAGTAATTACATTTTTTATGATAGGTCTTTCCTTTCCAGATGTATCATTGACTTTATGGAAACACTATAAAAATCACTTTGTTAAGAGCATCATGTTAATTTGGTTCTCTTTTTTAGAGAACCTGCTATAATAATCATGATCATCATAATATCTATAGTTTTCTTCCAAAAATTCAGAAATCATTCCTTTTAAACACATCCTTTGCAGTCTCTTCTAAGCCACAGCATTTGAAAAATATTGTTTTTCTAAATCACTTTAAGAACAGTTTCATGTAGATATAATATGTAATAAACAGTGATTTTTAACGACAGCTATTTAAAGATACTTTGTTCTAGGAAAATACTTAAGAGGTCTGTATTAAATCCTGTCTTGCCTTTAGCAATGTGAGCACTTGTGTTTTAACTTCCAGTTAAAAAAAGACCCCACTTCTAAGGAATCCTCTCCAACTTCTTTTTTTAATGTTCCAGCAACTTGTTCTGTTTTAATCTATTCTCTTTCACTTCTCTAGTGTTTGAGTGTTGATGAACTAGACAATCTATTACAGTAGTTACAAAGAACCTAAATCTGACTCTAACAGCTAAAGACAAAAACCTTAACTGTTTTTGATCACCATCTGTGTGATTTTATAGACATTAACATACCATTAACGCTACCATTAACTTACATTAACAAACAAGAGGTACCATGATAAGAAGATAATGAAGTGATGCAATAAATCTTCCTCACTCAGGTTAGATTTACTCTATTGTGATTCAGACCTTTAGGAGAAGATTGAAATGAGTTATTAAAGAAATAACACTGCATGAACTAAATCCTAAAATCCTATTCAAGCACGTAACCATACATGTAGGAAGCTTAATATATAAAATTTTAAAATATATTGGTGTAGCTTTACTGAGACACATTAGCCCTACATCTAAAAAAAAAGGAATGTAAAACAAAGGAAATGTTTTCCACTCAATGGAAACCTCATGGTTCATCTCTTTTCTCCTAATAGTTTCCTCTCTTGAATACAAAAATGATGCTATAAATGACAAGATGTAAGAATTAGTTTTGTTTTAGAAACTAATAATTTGTGAGAGTGAACTCAGTTATAGAAGACAGTAAATAATTTTCATAGATTTAAAAGTTCTGTATAACACTAGAAAAAAAGTTTTTTAATGAAATCACCCAGATACTGCTTTGATTTACACAAGACCAAATACAATTTCAATTATCATGGAAAGATGTTTCTATACTATTTATCAAAATGCAGTATAGAGAAATATTCAAGATCATGTTTTGTAGAAAGATTTTATTGTCATGAGACCACACCTGGGGTATTGTGTCCAGCTCTGGAGTCTCCAGCCCAGGAAAGATATGGATCTGCTGGAGCAAGTCCAGAGGTGAGCCATGGAGATGATTAGAGGGATGGAGCACCTCCCATATGAGGAAAGACTGAGAGAGTTGAGATTGAAGATTCTTGGAGAAGAGAAGGCTCCAGGGAGATTTTATTGTGGCCTCTCAGTATGTGAAGGGAGCCTACAAGAAAGCTAGAAAGCAACTTTTAAAAAGGGCATGTAGTGACAGGAGAAGGGGGAATGTGTTCAAACTGAAAGAGAGTAGGTTTAGATTAGCTATTAGGAAAAAAAATCAGGTAGTGAGGCCTGGAACATATTGTCCAGAGAAACTGTGGATGTCCCCTCCCTGGAAGTGTCCAAGGCCAGGTTGGATGGGGCTTTGAGCAACCTGGTCTAGTGGAAGGCACCTGTGTCCATGGCAGGAGGTTTGGAAGTAGATGGCCTTTAAGATCCCTTCCAGCCCAAACCATTCTATGATTCTATGATAAAATCAAAGACAACGTTTATAGTCACGGATTAGTTTTATGGGTCAGTCACTATCTCATAAAGACAGCTAAAATAAGGGGAATTAAAAAGTTGATATAAAGAAACAAGTGACTGCATGGAATAAAAATAAACAAAATAAATCTTTATTTCTTGGATTTAAGACCTGATCAACAGTTGAAAAGTTTCATAAAAGTAAATGTACTGAGAAACAATTCAGATTATTTATTCACACGGTCTAGCATTTTTATGAAATTATATTTTTCAAGACATTCAGTTTCAGATGTTTGAGTACATATGTCATTCATCACTGATTTAGGACATCACACCAAAACTCTGGCAACAAATTTCCAGCTATCTGAAACCATCCCACAAGAAGCAGAGGTTTAACAACACTTTCAAACATCCAGCTTTATTTTCACACTACAAGCTGCCTGAAAAAAGCATCTGTAAAGACCTGATAAACACATTTAGAGAAACTATCCAATTTTGACCTTCCATCTTAAAATTTTGACAATCAAAGAGCACAAGCTATATCTTCTTTTCCAAAAAGAAGAACAAATGTGCATTAAAACTCCTAATAAAATTTAAAGAGTAAAGGAATCAAAAAAACTCCATCTTTCATTAAAACTTTTAGAAACTCAAATGCACATAATCTTGAACTCATTTGTTTTCCTCAACAGTGCTCAGTTTCTCAGAGACCATTCACTATAGTCAAGAATTTAAGCATTGATCTATACATATCTAAGCTGCCTTTGATCATGCCTTCTTGTCACAAGCATATTCTGCACATAGAGCCTAGGCAGTTGCCTCATGAATAACACCATTTAAAAGTTTTATATACCAGTCTAATGCATTTAACTGACTTACAGGTTCTTATCATCAGGAAAATATACCCATTCAGTCAGTAACCTTACTCTATATATGCTATTCTGTATTTCTAAAAATGACAAAAATTATTAAAAGCTGTGCTCAGATGAAGTCTGAAATTTTTGGTTTTGACCACTGAGCTTTCAAATCATTACATAACTTGACTTTTATGAAGCATAAATCCTGACCCTAGAGCTCTGAGTTTCAGCAATAATCTCAAAGATTAAATTCCCAGCTTCGACAGCACCTTTGGTTGAGTGAGGAGTCAGATGGGACACTTTCCTCTCTTCCCTTCTGTAGAAACTCTCATTATGTTGGCTCAGCTGAATGACTTTGCATAAAAGCAAGCCTGTAACATTAGTATATGCAGGGAGGGCTCCCAAAGGCAGGCAGCACCCCTACCACCGATCAAAAGTAGAGAAAAACTTTTCTGTAGCTCTATACACAATTGATGAACTACACCTACTTTGAGGTGTACAAAAAACCAACCAACCAACAAACAACAACAAAAAAAACCAAAACAAAACAAACAAACAAAAAAAAAACAAAACAAACAAACAAAAAAAAAAAGCCCTAGCAAGATTTCAGTAAGAAATGCAAGTCTGGTTGAAGAGTCCATTCACTTTATAAACCCTTGCAGGTGTGCAAGATCCACCAGGGTGTGCTTTCTCATTAATAAGGCTGGCATTCCAAGGACATTTGTCTTTAAAGATACTGACTATACTGCACACACAGTTTTACCTTTTCCTGTCAAAACAAAGTATCATGGTGGGGTTTCTCAGGCAGCCGAGTTCATAACCTTTTATTTCCTCTACTTTTAAAGGAAGAGGAATACACAGTAGAGTGCTGCTTTTTTGTCACATCCTGTTTCTGGAGGGAAGACATGGGTTTTGTCCTGGCTTCTCTCAGGCTCCCTTTGTCTCCAGCTTACTCTAACACAATTTCCCATGAAGCCAAACTAGTGCACTATCAGTGCAGAAAATGCTTTAAGGCATAATATTGATATTCTCTGTATGTATTTAGTTTCTTCAAGTTCTGTTCATAGTTTATTTATCTATGCACAATCTTAACTAGAGGCTATATTTTCTATAATCCTTGAAAGTCCCTAGACAGTGTTCATGACAAAGCAAGGAACATTAGGGTATTTTGTATTATTGTATTATTACCTGTTTCAGAAGATACATTTACAGATAAAGACTGTACAGCAGAAGTACTTTCAATATTTCAAAATTAGAAAACACTGTGTTTCTTTCCATGAGAAAAATCACATATAATCTGTAGATCTCATATGTAGATATTGAAGAGTCCTATTTACAAACACAAAAGCTACTAGTCCCAAGGTCCTTTGATTATCCCCGAGGAAGTAAGCATTTTCCTGGGCTATAAATTCACTGTTGTCTGTTAGTGTATATTACCACATGTGATTCCACTCCACTTAGGAAAAACCTAAATAGGAAAGTATTTCTATTGTAACAAATCTGTGCTAGTCTAAGTAGAAGACACTGAAGATGTCTCGCATACATTTGTTGCAACCAGTGTATGTCCCTTACAGATGAGATTATGTCTCATTTGAGTAATGAAATTTGCTGTGTCAAAGCAGAGAGAAGCACCTGAACATCAGCTCCATGCTGCGTTCTTCATCCTATTCTAATGACCTAATAATCTTCCAGTCCCTCTAACACTGAGAGGTCACAGAAATGTGTTGTATGCTTCTTTGTGCAATTAACATTTGCACAGGACTAATTACAGCAGACAATCTTAAAAAGGAACACAATAACAAAAAGAAGTTTTACTGAATTTGTTCACACATACAGGACATGCGCTGCAAACACATGCACTGTAAAATTCTGTTTCTCGGTAAAGATGTATTCATTTATGCATAAATAGCTAAAATTACTTGTGAAGTCGACAGATGCGTGAGCCAGAACCCAATCCCTGCTAAAAAGACAGTTAAAGAGTGTTCCTTTCTCCATGCACACTTATTTTGTATTCAGCCAACTGATTCAGAGGGGATTCTATGAGACTGAAGAAAGCCTTTTACTCTCATTTATGCAGGCTCAGACTCTGGGAATTAGAGATACTCCTGAGACATACTTTATGATTGTTCCTTGTCTTTGGAAAAGGGGAGACAATAGAGAGCTTTAGTCTTTGAACAGATTACAAAAGCAAATCTAAATATTTTAAGGGATTCAGCTGCTATGGTAAGGAGTTACCAATTCATAAATCAAATAAAATTAAATTCCTTTTACTCTTCCACTTGCCAATTCAATGACGTAGCTACACAACACAGACATTACTGAGGTAACTTGTGTTCCTTACTCCTGTCCTGTAGCCGACTGTCCTGTCTCCTGATCAAGTCTATTAAGCACTATGCACATTCTGAGACCATATAAAATCTCAGCAGACACAGATGAATACCTCACAACCCATAACTTTCTACTTTAACTTTCCAAAAAAGGCTGACAGGCAGTCTCTGAGAAATTATCAAGAGAAATATTAGTGCTGTAAGGCACACTTCATTTTTATTATCAGGTCAATATCCTGCACATCCCTGCTTATCTTAAAACTTTCAACTAGTTTCTGTGATTATGAACTCTTTTTACATTTCTGCAATTTTGAATTCAAAAATTCTTTTCCATACTCCCTTAACTAGAAATGCCTATGGCCTGACCTAAAATATTGCTCTTCTCCTACTTCAAGCAATATCAAATCCAACATTAATTTTTTTTACTCTTTTTACTTCCTCAAGTGCTTCTTCCATATATGTATTCATGACTTCCTGTTGGATTTAATTCTCTGTCCTTTTTCCTTCAATTCTTACAGATTTCACCTATATTTCCTGCAGCTTCTCCCTAACCTCTATTACCTGGCTTATTTCCTCTCTCTCTCTTAAAAACTTTCAAAGAGATGTGACTAAAATACACCTTACTTATCTTCTAAGCCACCCTGCAGGTTATTTGCTGGCTTATTATCCAAATTCAAACCTCTTCCTCAACCTTCTCCAAATTTCATTAGAATTTCTTGAGTCTGTATCTACCATTATGGTTTTGGAATCTTTTTTTTTTTTTTTTTTTTTTTAAACAATGTGAACTTAAATTCTGATCTGGCTACACAATGAGAAGTCTGCCATTTACAAGATGATTACTAGTCACCACTAAACCTTTCCAGTTGACACCATGACTTTACATTTCCCAGCATAATGCCATGCATAAGTCACATTTAGTGATTCTTACCTGCATAAACACTTGTGGATTTAAAAAAAAAAGTATCATTTTGACAAAATCAGGTCAACTGCATATCCACCTATGTCATTGAAGAGGAGAAACCTCTGGCAGGAGAAAGATGGGGATGCAGAGATAAATATCTATGAGGGTAGGGTGGATTACCCTGTCTAGGCTGCAGTCAGAGTGGAATGCCTGGTAGCCTAATTGTTGAACTCCCAGTCTCACATTCGAAGAAACAAAATTGAATTAAAAAGGGACAAATAAGCTAAATGTATAATGATAAAACCTTTTCACATTTCTTTATCCATCTACTCCACTACTCCATTTTCCTCCTGAAACTTCAAATTCTTTTTAAAGCAGGGATCTTTTCTTACATATTGATGAAGCTACAGGGGTGTTTTCAGCTTTAAAAGGCTAATGACAATCCACATTGTAAGAATTCCTCACTGAGCTTGCAGCAATAGGGAGCCAAAAGGGATTTCCACTGAGTTGGAAACCTTTCCTGCAAATTTTTAATAATATAAGTAATGCTTACTCACAAAAGTATTCACTTCAAATCAATATTCTACTTGTAAAAGGATCACTCAAATGAATGCTTGCAATATACACTCCTGTTATTTTTAAGAACTGTGGTTTCCTACGAACTTAAATTATTTGAATGATATGTTGGGCTTCTTTGTGTGTATTATGTGCATGTACATTATAAAAAGAAAATGGACATGTAAAAACATATGCTGCTTATATCAAAAGCTAAACTGCTCTTCATATGGATTTAGGTTTTTTATTATTGAAATATTTTAATATCAGATATCAATCACAGAATATGCTTCTCACATACAGATGATTACATTTAGGCAGAGAGTGAAAATATTTTTTTGGGATAAATGAACATCACATTTACTGGACAGAGATTTATTTATTTATTTATTTATTACCACAAATTATATATATAAATGGTTATATTCTAATTATGATTCTAGAAACCATCAACAATTACTATTTCCAGCTGATTGCTTACATTATCAATATTATTTACTTTGGCAGACTGGTCTATTTTTGCATTATTTCCTCCTTCTTTCCTCCCTCTCATTCTCAATCACAAAAATGATCACCAGAACTCACTGGTTTCTCCTGGGTTTATATTATTCTTTCTGAGCTGTAATGCAACTCTCTATCAGCATCACTATAACCAAGAATATATACTGCCTTTTTGAACGGTTAAGTAAGATAGGCTGTAGATGAGAGGAATATATGAATAGAAATGCATTTTATACCAACTTGCAGTCATGTTGTGGAATACAGAAGGGAAAAAAATATTAGGCAAGTTTGAGAAAGTTTTGAAGAAAATATTACTGGGCTACTTATTTACTTTTACCTTCCCTTGATATAGCTAATATCACCTAATTACCATTTTCTTGATACTGGTTCAAAGCTCATCCTGGAAGTGCTACATTATTGTTCCTACCAATTGCACTGCAGTTTATGTTCTAGGTGTTGGCTAAGAGCCAGGATTCCTGTAAATACCTATAATTCTATCTAGACAAAATGATAATTGCTCCTCTTAAAATCCTCTAAAAATATGACTACCAATATTTTTTTTCCAAAGTTGCCTTGGTGCTTGCAGTTGTATTTCTCATGTGTACCTTTCATAAATGAAGAAAAAGTTCTAGTGACAAAATCCAAAGTTTTCTGATAGCTATTTCTCTGTACTTGAGCAAGGCTGCTACGAAGATAAAAATGTTCCATGTTGAGAGTTGCAAAAGTCACAGAAGGAGGACTTTTTTTTTCTTAAACAAAGAACTAGTGAAAAATGGTATCTCCTCTAGAAATAATCTGTAATGTTACTCCCTTTGTGATCATGTTCTGTTTTGTGTTCTAAAAGAAATGAGAAGTATCTAAAATTTTCCAATTAAGTCTCAAGGCATTTCCCAATTAAATTAGGAAAATGTGGCCTTCAAAATTTACTAGCAGGCAGCATTCACTTGAACACTTGATTCTCAAATTTCGTTATTATTTCTTTGGTGTGATTAGGCATTTTACTTAAAGTATTCCTGGAATTTGCTTTAAACTTATATCATTTCAAATGTTTTCATTTGATGTGCGAAACTGGGGAAATGGTTAAACCAATGGAATGAAAAAGAAACAGATGCCAAAGTTATTGGGTTGGTGGGGAAAAGTGAAGTTTTAAGGCAAGTGTGAGCTACCCTAGGATGGTTTTTTTAAAGTTATGCTATAGCTTGCATAAGAAACTTGGTTGTCTGGCATGGAAACACTGCATAAATCAAAGTAAGCATACACAAATACAATTAGCAATGAAGCGCTTCTTTCTTTGACTGTTGCTACAATATCAAATTTACCCATTACAAGGTGAGCACAACCTTGTCCCTCTTTCAGAGAAAGGTGTATTTTCACAGAAAACAGAAGCTTTCTCGATACCTAAATTGTTAATGCTCTTGAACAGCATGGGCTTGACTGTCAGGAGAGTTGGGAACTTACAAGAAAATTTTGTGATCACTTGCAGTTTCTACAGATCAGACTACCAGGTTCTTACATAAACAATGTTTTCATGGACAATTTGTGATTTGTTTTCTTTTTTATTATTATTATTTTAACAAGAACTCACATTGAAAACTTGCAGACTTCATTTTTTTGAGGGCAATGGTGTTTGGGCAAGCAGAATATAGTTTGAATTGAGTATCAGTGGTCTTTGCAACAATTACCTATCTAAAGGAGCTAGCAGATTTGAAGAAACTTGGTTTTTCCCAAGATTTATTCATGCTCAAACTGCTGCTTCAATCTCAAAGAAAATAATAGGATTTATTTGGATGGCTTTGTACATCTTGTCTCCCTTTGCTAGTAAATTATTCAATTTGCATCCAGCACAATAACTGAGAGTTACTGGCAACTGCCAAAAACAAAAAAAGATTTTAAAAAACTTAAAATTTGGAAGCACACACTTCAAAGACATTTAGATTTAGAATTGTAAATGGTTCTAGTTATATAATTTCTGTTAAGAGCAATTGCATTTTTACATTTCATGATGACTGTATTTCAGGCTGGATTGTGCCTTTGAGCATTATCCTGTAATGGAAGTAATTTGAGATGTAAACCAGAAGGAGGATCATTCCCAAAAAGAGTTTTCCAGGCTTTCTCCCTGTTTGCTAGAGGGAAGGGAGTGTGCTGCCTGAGTCTTTCACAAGATGCACAGTGCTCAGAGAACTCCACCAGTGCAGAGATTAAGTTATTTGAGAGAGCAAAACACAAAACCCCAACAATTTTAGGGCAGCTGCACTAAGAAAGGAGAAAAAAGGGAATTCTGTTTAGATGGTCTCACAAGGTGATTTACCTCAAAGGAGAGCAGTGGGATGCTGTCCTAGAATATAAAACTTGACAAGTAGGAGATGGTGAAAATAAATTGTGATTGTGAAAAAGAGCTCGTGTAAGGATAAAAATAAGAGAAGATAAAATAATGAATGCTATTCAGAATGTCAATATTTTTTTTTTCAAAATGACTAGCCTCAAGTTACATGATGTAATTATAGAGTAAGTCTTTTCTTGTCTAGAAATTCTCTGCATTTATGAAGGCCAGGTGGGATGGCAGAGGTTAGAGTCAGACCTGCTCTATTACAAGTTGCTTTTCCATTAAAAAAAGAAAAATTTAAAATGTATATAATTTTACTTTGAAGGAGTTTTTTTACCTGTATTTTGCCTAGAGCCTGACACTGAATGCTTAACAGTCTTACATAAAGTTTCCAATCCTCTCCAGGACAACACATGAATGAAACAACATACACAAAAATCCTCTAGCCTCCAGCCACACTGCTACGGACTGCAACCATGTCAGATCTCATTAACTAGCTAAAATTAGCCCCTGTTCATAACTAGAATGCAGGGTCAAAAAAAGAAACAGGATATGTGATGCAGGTGTACCTATATGCACATATGAGTATATGTGCATTTCTTGCATGCAAAAAAATTATTTATGAACAGTTGAATGCCAACCACAATTTCTTTTCTTCAGGAAAATCCTGGATTTAAATTGTGTATGCAACCTTATTTCACCTCTCAGTGAACAACCATTATGATAAAGCCCAGCTGTATAGTCATATATTTATTTCTTCATCTATCCCTGCCTTATGCAACACACACAAATGGTGCTCAGAATGCAAAACAATGCCCTGCAGTAAAGAAGGACATTCTGTGTAGCTCATGTCTCATTCACACCTCTGAAAACTGAAGCAGCTGAAGGCAAGAAGACCAAGGATTGCTGTTAAGTTTAGGGAGATGACCACTTGGGTGGTAAACTGAGTTCTGACTCACACAAAAGTACATTATGGTTGCTGAATCACTTAAACTAAACTTTAAGAAATCAACACATGTTTGTTCATTTTATGTGCCCAGTTTGAGCACATGGGATCTGATTCACATGAGACAAAGCTCCTCTCTCCCATTGCTTCTACCAAAGACAGGTTTCTCAGTTTACATTAATTTTTAGAAATGTCTCCAACTCAATTTCTCAAATTGCCAGAAATTCGTAATGTTCTTCTTTTCTCTCACTTTTCAATCTTCTGTACCATATATTCTTTTCTTCTTGAGTTGCTACTTGTTCAGGTAAGGGCACATTTTCCAGTGTTGTGTCTGACTGACGTTATAAATGTGCTCTCAGCTTTCAGTGCCATCATGTTCAACCATGAGTGCCAGCCATCAGCCATTATTTAATTCTGGCTGATACAACACAATAAAAACAAACAAACAAATAAACAAGCAAACAAACAATACCCACATGTTTAAAAAAGAAACAAATGAAAACCAAAACCACAACCCCCCAGAAAGTATGTTTCAAATTCTCTATCAATGGAAAGATTGAAAGATTGTCACATAGACAGTAAATGAACAGGAACAGATGGTGCAAACCAGTGAATTTGGTAATAATAATAATAATATCACTCACTGTTCCCAGACTTACTTATTGCAAAACTCACAAATAAAGACATATAAATTCTACTCTTTAATTAACCCTTTCAGGAAAAGAACACATTAAAAGAGCAACAGGCAACAATTTGGAAACTAGGAAAGATGTTTCGGGTACATGAGACTCTCAGTGATTTTTAATGAAGATGCCACTTTTAATTTATGTATATAAAATAGTGTGTGAAAATAATAGCTTAAGGACACAAAGCTTGTTGTTTGCTGTGTCCTCAGATCAGGATTGTTTCAAAAAGCACAGTATACATGGGCTGAAAGATTGAATTTTACACAGAACAAAGCATTCAATAGTTAAAAACTCCTCCCTCTTGAAAAGCTCTCCCATCTAACAAAAGCAGGTAAAAAGGACTCCTTGAAAGTGTTTCCTATTTTTCATTCCATTTCCCTACATAGTGGGTGTATCATTCAGGTACTTTATCTGTTCTCCTTTAAACAGAGCTGCCTTGCTATTGTTGCTTCCATCATTTATTACTGAACTTTTTAACCTGCATTCTGCTCAAACACTTGGAAATTTCAGATGAAAAGGTGGTAAAAGAAGAATTGAGTTACCTTCACTGTAGAGATAAATACAATGTCTTATAAGCAGTGTAAGAGAGGTAGAAGGAGAACAAGTGCAGAATTTTGTTAAAATTAACAATACATCTGTAGAAAAAACCCCAATGATAGCATGCAGAGAAAAACAGATGAACGAAACTTTTTCCTAAGTAACATCTCATATTTATCACATGAACTGGAATGTACTTTAAAAATGTGAAGTAATTCAACTTGATATTGCCTAAGGTATAGCAATTTAATCAAAATAAAGCCAACACATAAATGGATTTAAATGGTGATAGTTAAATCTATAGTAATTTGAAAGTTTGAGAAATGCAGTTTTCTGTCTTTAACAATTTAATGATGTTAAATGTTGGCTTACTTCAAGTAATTCTTTCATTTAGCAGTTATTGCCGGTCAAATAATTTTCTCTTTACTGTTTTCATGGTAGACATAAACAACATGTACAAACAAAGAAACAAACAAAAACATCCAACA
Source organism: Eopsaltria australis (assembly GCA_034509425.1). Taxonomy (NCBI): domain Eukaryota; kingdom Metazoa; phylum Chordata; class Aves; order Passeriformes; family Petroicidae; genus Eopsaltria; species Eopsaltria australis. Next base: position 2,389,968 of record JAVTVJ010000056.1, read on the forward strand.
CAACCTTATAAACCTATAATTATACTGAATGGTCTCAAAGGGATTACATACAAATTAGTCATTAAATCAGGCTCAGGCAGCTGTATCTTCAAAAAAGGACCACTAATTATTTTACCATTATTTTTATTATTACTGTTGCTATTTTTGCACCTGGTATTGTTTTAGCTGACTTCTGCCAGTGCAATAGGAGATACCAATAATTGTTTGCACCTGTTTGCAACTTTAGCTCAGGCTTTCAGGCTGCTGAGTCATAGAGATGGATCTGTGCACAGCCAGTACCTTACTGCTGGACTCCAACTATTTGCTTACTACCTGCAAAGAGAAGCTTCTTTATTTTAGGAAAGTCTAAATGGACTGAAAGAGATATTAAAAAAAAACCAACTGTGTGTTTCTCCAGTACCAGCTCAGTAGAAAGGGAAGAAAATTGTCTAAGCAACACGTGTATACAGCAGCAGCACTGTGCTGAGAGCACAGAAGTTTAATGCAATCAAGAAAAAGAGATTATAGGCAATTAGGTAATCTCAGAATATATTTCTGCTCCTTTTGGGAGGTGGAAGGGGGGAAGGGAGTGGTACTGCAAAGGTACAGGAAAGGGATATGAAACATTTGGATTGCATGGCATGACTAAAGACCAGTGAGCCCAGCATAAGTCACAGAGCACTGGCTGTGTAGTACAATATTTTGGGAACCTTAGGAAGCAACTTTTTGCTGGTAGCTAAGCAGAAGTGTAGAAGCGGTGGTCCATACACTTTCTGCCCAGAATTCTTTATTACTTTTGGGGATAACTCTTAATCATGTTGCAGTGGAGCTCAGTAGCTGTTCTGCAGAAGAAAAAGTATAAAAAATGCCAGCAGACACTTTAATGCATCCATTCGATTGCTCTCAAATTATCTAAGTGACCCTACTTTTCCTTCTTTTTGAACTGCGTTCATTTACTGTATACTTTGTTGAGCACTGTTCATAACCAAGCTACAATGAGTGCAATGTGCTGAACTTTCCCTCATTTTAGTCTAGCATTGAGTTTAACTGCTCTTGGAAAAAACTTCCATCAGGAGTGGCCAGACAGTAGAAAGTAGATACCAATGAATAAACACTTCCTGGGATTCTGTAAAAACAGCATTACTCCAAGCTCTTTCTTGCCTGTAACCTATTCCAAGCATGTACTCCTGCCAAACATCTTGCACCTCTTACCCTCCAGTGCTCACTTCATCTTAATAGATTGTAAGGGGAAAAGTGACAGAAGCATACAGATTCCTTAGGTAAAGCTAAGGCTAAGGTCTCATGAACCAGTTAATTTTCACAATATTTACAATGCTAGCTATAGGACAAGGTCATTTTTTTACATTTTCTGATCCCCTCAGCACCGTTCTAGACCTGGTCTGGAAGCTGCCTCTAAGCCTTGCACCTTTCAGTGTTTACATCCAAATTTGCCAAGTGTATTATAATGACTTTCAATTCACTTATGGAATAACCAGTCAATACATAAGCATTGAAAAGAAGAACATATATATTTGCAAGTTTACCTTATTCTTAGTTCTCGGAAGCTAATGAACAAATAATACATAAAATATATTGTCCGAAATACACTTGTTCTGGTCCTCATACACGTGTCAACGAATAATTTACAAGTCAGATCTATTGTACAACTTTGGATTAATAAACCACCATCCTTTAACTTTTGTTGTTATTTCAGGAAGAGATACGTGCTTAAAAGAATGTAGACAGTAATGGAAATTGAAAAGCAACAACAAAATAGGATTCTTATTCAGGCCTTGATTCTGCGAACATGTTTTGATGTTAAATATCATTTAAAAAAAACCGTAGTCAATTGTATTTATGCATGCAGTACCTAGAGCTACACAAAATTGAAGCGCACTATCCAAGGAAATACATCTCCCACACCTGAAATCTCAAGACAAGATAGTCTGTGATACTATCATGAAAATATGATTGACATTATTATATTATATATTGATATTATTATAATATGTATGTGCAACATTGTACGTTAAGTTACTTAGGTTTCACATTAAAAGTCCTAAATTCTTGTAAACTTTTTTCATCTATAAGGACTTCCTTTAGTTTGCTTTTTTGTTTGTTTTAAACCTTCTCAGATGTACAACTCTACTCCTCAGAGCCAAACATAGCAGGGGGAGAAAATTATGAAATGCCAAAACAAGCCCAATGCCAAAATAAAAAGCAAGCAAGAAACCATAACTGGTTATATATATTTTTAAACTTTGGCCAGTATTCTTTTTATACTTCATAAAAGAAGTTGAGAGCAAAGAAGAAAGGGAGCATTTCTTTTCATTTTCTGGAAACACTGGGGAAGAGATACAGGACAGGACAGGACAGGACAGGACAGGAAGAAAGAAAGAAAGAAAGAAAGAAAGAAAGAAAGAAAGAAAGAAAGAAAGAAAGAAAGAAAGAAAGAAAGAAAGAAAGAAAGAAAGAAAGAAAGAAAGAAAGAAGTAGTCAGGGCAAGGGAAAAATCTTTGTGTGAGGATGTGAAGAAGGCAGGCTGGTGCCCTCACCAGTCTTTTATATAGCAGGGCATTCTCTGACTGGTCAGAGTAATTTTTATAGAGTAATAACCTGACTGTATCTCCTGCCTCCTGACCTGGATGAAAAGAGATGGGCTCCAAAAAAAAAAAAAAAAAAAAAAAGAAAAAAAAAAAATAAAAGTGCGTGAAGAAGAGGGGAGGAGGGAGTAGAGCAGTATCAGAAAATACTCGCTGGACTGCTCCATCACAGTGCCTGGTTTACAGACGCACGCTTCCATTCCTCTGTTAATTTATCTCTTGTGGCTCTTTCTTCTACTGTTGAAGCAGTAAATAAGTTTGTGGGTGATTGTTAGCTATGAACATTTCGGGGGCCAGTGGAGTGAGGACACAGCCGAGGCGGCGGGCTGTGGCCTGGCAGTGCTGAGCAGGTTTTGCTTCAGTTGGAGCCAGAGCAAAGCTGCTTTCAGCCCCAGCCGCCGCTCCCTGCGACTGCTGTGTTTGTTAATAAGGAGACAAGCGAGGAGAGCTAAAAAGGGAAAAGCAAGCGTCTTGAGGGAACTCTCAGCAACAGTAGCACACAGTCTGCTCCAGTGTATTTCTTGTATGCTGAAAGAAAAGGGAGAGAGAGCTGCCATCCGGCCAGTCACGGAGCTGCTTCAGGGCCGCACCTGAGTGCGGAAGGGCTCGACCCCAAACACTTCCACCACCGCGGGCAGCAGCGGGCCGTGGTGCCGTGGCAAGCTGCACACCGGGGATCACCCCGGGCGGAGCCCACTGCCCTGCGCCACGCTGCCTGCGCCTGCGGGCTGCTCTCGGGAGCGGACCCAGCGGTGAATAGCCCCCTCCGAAAACATTTAATTCCCACCTCGGCCAGTAACTTTCTGATGAGAAGCATCAGCCCTGCCGCTGGAAGGACAGGAGGAGGGAGAAGCCGTGCAGCTGGAGAGAGGCCCGGAAACAGGAGCAGTAAGGGATAGGACCCGTGGTACCTGTTCTGCCCCCCCGTTACACATGTGAACCTCTCTCCGGAGGAAGCCGGAGCAGCGCTGCTCAGGCATGACTGGGCGCACAGTGGCTGCAACCCCGGCACTCGGCACGGGAGCACCCCGAGCTGCGCACACACTGGAGCAGGAGTGGCACAGGGGAACCCCCCCGCCCCGCCGGTGCACCGGCAGCAGCGGTGCCCTGGAGCTGGCGTGACAACAGGGGATGCCCCTGCCTGCCTTGTCTGCCGGCTGGGGTACTCCGCGCACCCACGCTGAGCGGAAGCTGCGGGAGGGGCACCCCCTCACACACGGAGGAATCAGGGTTGGCATTCCGCGCAGACGGCGAGCCGGGCGGCGGGCTAGCCCTGCCGTGCGTGCACACGCGGTACCCCCGTGCGCAGTCCCCCATCCCCCGCCGGATCGGCGGGAGGGGTAACCCGGGCGCACACGCCCCGGAGCCCGGTGGCTCACTGGGGCCGCCGCCGGGAGCACCTCACCCTTCACCCGGGCAAACCCCGGCGCCCCCGCGCTCCGCTCCGCTCCGCCCGCCGCCGGCCCCGCTCCCGGAGACGAGCGGCACTGCAGCGGCGGGGCTAGCGGCGCCGCGGCCGGAGGGCAACAGGCGGGCGGGCGGTGTCGGGAGATAACTTCGCGCAGAGCTGGCGAGCAAGTTGCGCTGCCGCGCAGGACGCGCCGCCTCCACACCCCGCCCGCGCGGCGGCTGCGTGCCCGCGCTCGGCGGCAGCGAGTGAGCGGAGCGGAGAGGAGAGGAGAGGAGCGTGTGTGAGCGCAGGGGCGAGCGGCACCTGCCGAGGGCAGCGGCGGGGCCGCGGAGCGCTGGGCGGCGGCGAAGCCGGGCGGCTGCGGCGGGCGCGGAGCGGAGCGGGCTGGGCTCGGGCTGGGTCCGCGCCCGGCGCCGCCGCTGCGCCCTCCCGGCTGCGAGTCCGCCCGGCTCCGGATCACGTGGCGGTTGCCGGAGGCAGAGACTAGAGAGGAGAGAAAAAAAAAGCGCCTCATTCCTTCTTCCACCGCCATACTGTATTTTATAGTAACTCTCATTTTTATTCCTCCCTTTTACTCCCGCTCGGTGAGTACCTTTCCGCTGACATTCTTGTCCTCCTTTTTTTGTCCTGTTTTTTTTTTCTTCCTTTTGTTTTTTTTTTTTTTTGTTTTCTTTTTTTTTTCTTCTTTTTTTTTTTTTCTTCCTCTTTGATTATTGTTTAAATGGATTTGATCTTTTGCTGATGACAAGTTTTTTTCCTAGCATGCGATGGTTACTAAACTGTGAGCAAAAGGTGCTGCTGGGGCCGGGAGTCACTGGGAATGAAAAATGATGATATTAATAACACAGACTTGCCAGTCCAGCAACAACTGATATACATTTAGTAGCTATATATCTATATATGCAACTGGTTTTGTTGTGGAACGGAAAAACGATGTGAAATATGATGCTTATTTTTTAAAGATAAGAGAAAAGGCATGTTTCTAACTCTTTTTGCAGAGGATTTTTTCTGGTGCTGTTTTATTTTTATTTTTGGGTGTTTTTTAAGGGCTTTTTTTTTCCATAAAGAGATGGGAATTGCAAATGCATTTTACAGCAGTGTTTACACAGAGTTTGTAATCTTGCAATACTGGTGGAAGCCACAGAGCAAGATGTTAATTTTATTGTTTTTGTTACTGTTTCTTTTTTTTCTTTTTTTTTTTTTTTTAACTGTGCAACCAGCAGGGTTTTTTGTTTTTCTTCTTCTTCAGTTTTTGATGCCTGTTTATAATGTGAAACTTTTCTTGCAGCATGTTGCAGTTATCATTTTTAAATACTTTTTTTCCTTCCCTAAAGATAACAGAGCAAAACAGAAAGCCAAAGAGATGATCCTTACTTTTGTACATTTTGCACCTTCACTTTTTATTCTTTTGCCAGCAGTGTTTTATGATGGTTATAATTATCATGATTATGATGATGATAAATATATACATATATACAAATAAATACATTTTCAAATGATGGCAGTGGAAGGTTTTCCTGGAGAATGAAGTGCGGTTTGGTTTCCTTGTCAACGGAAGATGAAGTGAACAACTGAACATCTCCCCAGTGCAGGTACTTCATCTCCTTGTAGGCGTTTCCACACTGTGTAAATTACATTGTGAGATTTTTTTTTTTAAAGAAATCTCCTTCCACCCCTTTCTAAAGCTGTCTGTGCAATGCACATGAGGACTCGACTAAATATCTCTGCCTTGTGATTGCTTGGATGTGTGCAAAATGTTGCACTAATTGAGCCTAGGTCGGTTAAAGCCGAAGAGAGGTGTTTTATGTGATGTGCTGTATAGAGGGGAAGGCAGCTGGGGAAAAAAAAAAAATCCAGACACCCCTCCCCTCCTCCTTGCGTTTGAAAAAACCCAAACAAACAGAACAACCAAAAGTAAAGCCCAAACCAAAACTGGATGGAACCTTGAGATCCTCATTACGAGTACAGATGCTCACAGGACTTTAGACAAAACAATAGCTCCGGCCCTGTATTGTGGTGACTCGTGTGTTTGTGTGTGTCTGTTTAAATTTATCCATTAGAAAATAGCTGTGAAACAGCAAAGGAGGCTCCCTCGGAGAGCTGGCTCGCTGCCACATGAGGCATATTTTGTAGCCCTAAGGGCAGAAAACCCTTATATCCAACTTCTGCTCCTCATATTAAAAAGGCGTAAACAAGGCAGCAGGTTGCCTCTTATGACTCTAATTCAGTGGGATGGAGATTAATCAGAAGCTGATATTTGTTTGAAGGTGTTTCGTTTTGTTTTGATGATTAACAGTGCCACTGGCTGACAGGGAATGGAAAACTGTTACTTTGCCTGATGGTTGCTGAGAGTTCAGGATTGGAGGAGAAACTGTTACTTTTCACTGAGAGCACTTAAATGCTTAACAGAGGCTGCCCCTGATGTACAGACAGGATATTGGTTTTGTAAAACACAATTTGGAAAGATTTTTCCAGATGACAGGATGGGTTGGTTTGGGGTTTGGTTTTTTTTTGGTTCTTTGGTTTGTTTTTTTTGGTTTTGTTTTTTTTTTTTTTTCTCTCCGGAAAGAAATATGGTATAATATTATGCTAAAGTTCAAGTGCTGAATGTCCTGTGGTGTTCACTGTTGTTTCCTTTATAGTGATAGGATTGCTTGTTGTATTTTATTTAAAGAACATTGAAGGATGTATAGCTGACTATAAAGATATGTGTATTCAGATGTGGAAATTAAAATAAGTTACAGGGGATATATTTCTTTTGTCACTGTCATGTAAGCAAATACAATTCATAGACTTACAAATGCATTTGGAAATTTGAGGCTTCTAATGCATATGTTTAAATTCTTGCAATGTAACAGCTTCCTTTAAAGTAGAAAGTGTGAGAAGTGTACATATCATGCAATTAGTCACATTGAAAAATAAATAAATTAATTTGTCTTTGTAGAAACATAAGTATTATATGTTTACACTGGCTTTTTCCAGTTTTACTGTAATAAAAATATTTCCCACATATTTATGCATGACTTCTGCTCTGACATGTTAAAATACTTTTGGCAGCATAACAGGGTCAATAATTCATGTGTCTGAAAACCAGTTGAGATATTTGCATGATAGATTATGATGACTTTTCTAAAATAGTTACGATCTGTTGGGTCATTACTCCACATTTTAAGAAGACTCAGCCTGCTTATTTTTTCATGATTTAATTTGAAAGCAAGTCATTAAAAGACAAGAGAGATTGAAACTTCATTCTCCACCCCTCTATTTATTTCCCTCCCTCCTTATATTTAAAGGAAGTGTTTTCTTTAAATTATGTGCAACTCCCAGTAAGCAAAATATTTCGATACTGCTAAAGCACAGAAATAAAGTAACTAGGCTAGCAGTTTCCAGAATGATCCCTTTGTCCTTTCTTTTAATATTGCAGGTGTGTTGTGTGAGTAATTTTGTACTGATAGTTGCTGACTGAAGAGCTAATCCTGCTCATCCAGTCTTATCTTGAAGTCTGAGAAAGTGCATTCCTAAAACTTTCTATTTTTTCTAACTTTCAGAATTCATCCACAAAGCACCTGTTGTCTGAGTAGTATGGTAATTAATATACATACATTTTATTTGTAGCAGTCTGAGGTTGTAGGAGTTCATATGTATCAAACAGCCTTGGGACTTTAAAATAGGAATAAAGGAGCCAATTTTGAAAGAGGATCCTTCTACCTCTGTGCAGTATGTGGGCAGAGTAGGATTTGGGTTGGTGGAGTTGGTTTTGACTTGATGCTTCTATAGTTATGCTATGACTAATGTTGAAAATGTGTTTTAGAAAGCCATACTTAATGTCAAAGATGAATGTCCTTTTGTGCTTTTGAGATGAATAAAAATTTTGCCTCAAATTGCAGCTTTGTTTCTATAAGTGATGATATCATTATTTTCCTTATATAGTATGAGATACAGTCATACTGCCCCAGTTCCTGAAAGTGTTGAGTGTCCAGACTGAAGTGACATCTTCTATTTTTTTTATGTCTGTTTTGGTATTCAGGACAGCATAGGAATTTAAGATATCTTTGTAAAGAGTTGTAAACCATAATCTTTGGAAAGCATTTTTTCTTTTCTTCCTCCATAACTAGCTATTATTATCGGTATTTACTTGCAAATGAAAAAGAACAAGTGAACAGGTATGAAAAACTGTATAGTGTTCAGTGTGCTGACTCATGAATACATGGTTTGAGCTGCTGTAGTGGCCGGAATTGGCAAAAGAAGAATATCTTCTTACATTTTTCCACATGGGAGATAGAACTAGAGTGGCCTGTGGAGTCATGAAGTCTATTTGCTGTGATACTAGGCTGCTCTTCTTATTTTGTTCAGATTCAAAAACTCTGGTTTAAATTTAGCTGGGATATCATTCTCACTGCACGTCTTGAAGGAGGGACAGAGACTCACTTTTCATGGTTTTAGAAACACAATTTCTGTCCTAAATTTATTTTCAGACAGTTTATTCTCCTTTTTTTTTTTTATGCCACTGCTGACCTTAAACAGTAAGGCTCCTTCTCCATGTCTTTGCTCTTCATAGTACAATATATTTTTAGAGAGAAATTGCAGCTCCTTTCCCCTCATGATTTCTGGGCTTAACTGGCAGAGGTTCCCAACAGTGTGGCTGGCGCTGGGAGGGGATGTTGAGACTGGCTCTGCCCAAAATCATGCTGCAGTAGAAACAGGAAAGCTGCATTCAAATCCTCTTCTGCCCAAACTGGTCTGTTCTGCTTTCAGCTGAAAATATGGCAGTCTGATTTCTGGCTCTCACATCAGCCCAGACATTTGCACCTGAAGCCACACACACAGACATGCCTTCTTCTGGTGACACAGGGTTTGTGCCATGTGGACCTTCCCTTCACTCTGCCTAACCAACCTGAATTTCTTTGGTTATAGGGCAACAGGAAAGAATTCCTGGGAATTTCTTCTGCAACACTCTGGTTTTTAAACACTCAAGGGTTTTCTACACATTGTCTTAGTATGTTGTATTCATACCAGTGAAGGGAATGTGAACAGGTTTAAGGCAATGCTGTACCATGGACTATCTTCTGTCAGGAAAGAATGTGAAATTTGGCTACAGCATTCTTTAACCTTTTTACCTTATTAGAGTCTTTACAGGTTGCTGATATCTTAGCTCTCTAGTCTTCTAAAGCATTGTTCTATGGCAGTTTGTTTCTCTTTTATAGTGTAATTTTTCCTTTTTTCTTCCTTCCCTGCATTTTGGATTTTAAAAGATAAAAGGATAAAAAAGCTTAATAGTGTTTAAAGTGTCGGATTATAAAGACTGATAGGTCTGCCCTCAGATGAACATTTTAACTTCCCTTGTTCTTAGAGGATGTGGTGCTCAGCCAAATTCTGTACGTTTCAAGTACTTGCAGAATGTCTGAACAGAAGGCTAAAGCTGAGTATATCCTGATGAAAAATTATGACATCTGTGACACTGTCTACATAGTTATCCAGTTTGTAGCTCCCTTGAACTAAGATCCAGACTGACTGAAGTAAACAAAATGCTGCTTTTAAGTGGTATGAAGATAAAAATGCAACATTTTAACCTTTGTTAAGGTACCAATCTTATTTTATTACCTTTAAACAATTACAGGAGTAAAATGGCTTAAGATTATTGTTTTGCACATACACATATTAGAATAATTTGTACCTTTCTTTCCCTTCTTTTTTTTTCTATTTCAAAATGACACTCTAATCTCTATAATGTACTTAGTCTTTCAAAAGCATTTATACTGCAGCTTCGGCAGTATTTTCTGAGAAAGTTCATTTTTGCACAATGAAGTGTGATTTTTCATCTCAATGAATCATCTGCCAACAATCTAAAAAAATAATCAAGTAGACCTTCAAATTAATAAGTAAATCTCAGGTTACTTAGTGTGAATAATATTAACATGTTTTTAATTGTTGTGGTATTCTGGAATAAAAACATAGGTACATGGATGAATAGACAGAATCATAGAGAGAGATATTTTTAAGATATTTTTAGTGTGATGCAGAATTAACAAAAATCTTGCATTCGTTATCCTTAAGGGCTTAACCAATACTTTTGTTTAATAGCTAAGAGTTCGACTTTCTTGGTTTTAGATTTATACAGACCTACATTATCTGCTGCCTCTTGACAAAAGCTGCAGAGTTAATAAATTGCCTCTCTGGTACATTGCTGTGAGTCTCCTGGCTCCTTGTGTCCTGGCTGGCCAGCCAGGATGTTGGGATTCAACCATTATGCAGTTGCATTTCCATTTCAGGAACAGAGTTGTTTGTTTTGTTTTGTTTTTTTTTTTTTTTTCTGATGTAGTTCCTTCATGGTTATGGTAGTAAGCAGATAATTTCTACTCTGACCTGACTGGCAGAGGTTTGAAGAAGCAGAGCTGGATTTCTTATGAGTGATGACCAACAGTGGGTACAAAAGTGGTGAAATATCAATGACACTCCCTAGGCTCTTTATTTTTTCTTTGCACACCCCCAAATCTTTCTCCTAAAATACCCAAAGATCTGATTAAACTTGGTTTACACCAGTTGTCCTTCCCAGATGGCCTTCTCCTGATATCTGTGATTATTGCCTCTACTTATGTGTAGTCTCTGAGCAACCACGTCAATGTGGAGCTCTGGAAACAGCTGATGATTTCTATGGCTAATTTTATGGTCCTCTGAGAACAGCCTGCAGTCCCTTGGACAGGCAATAGCTTATAAAAGGCAACAAAGGCCATTATTTTTATTATTGAAAGATCAAGAGACCATAAAGGATACAATGATAATCCTTGGACCTCAGTGATTTTTGAATTACCTGGTGAAAAGTCAGGTCTCCATCTTCCCACTGTGCCCCATACCAACAGCCTTTATTCCAGCCTGTTCAGTCTCACTGGTTGCCTTCTTCAAGATCCTCCCTTGAGTCAGTCATGTCCTTTGTGGTGTTCAGGGTCAACAAAAAGGGGATATCTGGCACAAATCAAGTATCAATGAGATTCCTAATCTGAACGAAATAAGGCTAAATTTGTTCTGTAGGAAAGCGTCACATTAGCAGAGTTCATTCAGTAAAAAGGTGTCTCTGTTTTGCTCAGAGGTTTGTGTAGAAGCTGAAAAATACCTATTGTCAAAGAGATATGATTCATCTTGTTAAATTAGGGTAACTTTACGATTTGTAGGAGGCACTGCACATGTATACCTTACATGCAGTATTTTTGGACTGACTGAAGAGTTGGAGTTTCTGTCTCAAACAATTACATTTGCATGGTGTTGACAATGCTATTTTTTCTTTCTGTTTTGTTCCACTATAATGGAGTGCAAAAGCACTAAAATCTTTGCACTATCCTAGACATATTCTTTATTAGAACAATACAAATGAAAGTAACAAAGATACCCTTGTGAATTTTCGCACACCAGACCTGCACTCAAGGCTTACTGCATGCTAACAGCTCTTCTTGTGGGTACAGGGAGTTACAGTAATAACTCACTGACTTTCTACAATGGAACACTCTGCTTTTAATAATTGCAGCAACATCCTTCTGAGCTTCATCTGTAATACAGAGCTACTGTTTATAAAAGAAAAGTCATTCTATCTAGTTACAATATTTTATCAACAGACCCTTCACACAATAAATATTAGGATAGAAGTAATATGAGATTTAAAAATGTGCTGTGCAAACTGTTATGCGGTGTCTATGAAACAGGCCCCCTCAAGGTATAATTAAAACTTCCTCTTTGGGTACCTTTGAAAGGGATTAATACTACTGTTTTCTAAGTAAGACACACACAATCAGAGCAAGCCATTTCTCATCTTGTATTTGCCACTGATTTCACAGAATAAAAGCCAACACTTGAGGTATTGCACAGTAGGCCACTTTTCTAATGTGCTCTCTACTGCATAAATTCACATCCACTTTATTTTCTTTTTCCCAAACTGCAGAAGGATGCAATTAAGTTTTCTTCCTGCCTGTACAACTTCCAGTTAAATGAAAGACCTGTAAATGATACAGTTACAAGATTGGCTCTGGAGAGGTTGCTGTCTTCTACTTGGGCATTTATAAATTGTAGTCAATTAATGTACATTATGAATGATGTAAAGAGAAACTGCATTTATGCCACTTTTGCTTTATGGGGGTAGTTTATCAGGACATTGATGCTATTTTTACTGTTTATTATTTTATGAGATAAGCATACTAGATTACCATTCAGCAGCACGTGCCCTGCTCCAGTAGGTGCTGTAGAAATAGAGAGGTGCAGAATTAGGCCCTGGTGCTAATAAAATCAGTGATACATATGCTGGTCAAAATTTCATGTCAAAACATTTTTTTTTTCCTGTAGATTTTTGATAGAGTGGTTCACACAAAAGGCTCCATTCATCTCACTTAACCTTGCTGTTTAAAAAATAGGTTTTTAGAGCTAAGCTAGTCATCATTTTAGCCATCTAAAAGTTAGTCATTGAAGTCTAACACAGTTGCTCAAGGCTTTGTAGTCAATGGAGATAGATATTCTCTTCCTCCAGCGAATTACAGATTACATCCCAACAGAGGCATCTATGGACAGCTGAGATGAACAACCTTCCTAAAATGCCTCTCTCTTTGCACTGATGAGAGAGAACCTAGATGGTCCATTTAAAATAGATTCCTAACTTTTTGATGGATGAAGTTAAAGGAGATGAATCACATGCTCCCCAATCCTCCACTTCTTCAAATCCTAACTTTGCAATGAAGTATTTGGTTGAAAAAATATTTTTTGGCCACTGGAATCATCATGGCCTTAAGTTTTTACTTGAATTTATTTTCAACTTCTCCAGCAATTCTTTTCACAGAAGTACAAATGTGTTTCTAAATATTTTGAATCAATTCCAGGATATGACAAAATTTCCAGGGGTGTCTGATGGAGCCAAGATTTCCCACCTTTTTTCTACTGCTTCACCCATTTTTCTGTCTTTTTATAATGTGATCCAACAACAATGGATCCTTCGATGAGTTCTCCTCATAGAGTCCTATTCTAAAATCCAGGGACTTAAGCTGTTGGATACAATCATGGACCTCATTTGAAAACCTTTGAAAAACATAAGAGTTACGTATGTGACAATGGAATCAGCTAATTGTGCTGTATATATTAATTAATGTTTGATATACATGTATGTAGTTGTAGTTAAAAAATCATTAGTAGATCAACAACAGAAGACCTGAATTTGAAAATTCTAGATGTCTCTGAAGTGGGATTTTAAAAGTAAAAAAGGCTTTTTAGTTTGTGAGCTGAGGTCATCCAGGCAATGTAGGGGAAATATTTTTGTATTGATAGCATGCTGCTAATATGCTCATGTATGTGCCTGTTTTTAAATACTCCAGTAAAACCTGTACTTTTGAATACCAGATAAATTTTAGTTTTTTCTGTCTTGGGTAATTTTTTAGAGAAGATTTTATAAGACAGTTAATGTCAGTAAAATCAGCTCTTTGATACAGTTTACTTCAGGACCTTGCTTCAGATCTATCCCATGTCATTGTGTGTAGCAGGATGCCAAGCAACGGCTGACTTGGGACACTACACAGTATGTTGTGATATCATCAGCTTTTTCCACAAATGATGAATGCTGCTATTTCGTTCAATAGATGTTTGGGCTTTCTGTAAGATTTTCTACAGGTACTGAAAGATATGAAAATAGTGTACATGTTTCTGCCATGAGTTTTGTCTTATTCTTGGCCCGCCACTAGCTGGGTGCTTGTGCAGACATCATTAAACTGCTCACATAGGCCATGTTTTTCACTGACAGCATAGTACAAAACCAAACTAAAGCTGAATCCAAATTAGAAATGAACCATTTTGTATTATAGGAGTAAGCACAAAACTCAGCGTAGTGAGAGTTAATTACCCAAAAACAACAGTATTACTACCATGATAAAGTAAGCTGCAGCTGTAAGCTCTAGCAGCTATAATGTAATGGTTTGTACAGACTCAGAAATCTTATGGACTTGTCAGAATTAAGAAGGGAAGTTAAAAAGTTGGAGTTCTCAGCACTTTGAAATAACTGCTTCGAATAAGTGCAGTAATATTCTCTGAGGACTATAAACTGTTAGCTGCAGTTACCGTGTCACGTTACACCCTTCACCACCTCTTGGTCTTTGTTCTTCACTTTCTATTTATATTTTGAACTTAGGTTTTTGTACTGTCCCTCAAAAATGCATTGTCTGAGCAGTGTTTACATAAAACAGATTTACAAGGATAAAACCTCTTGCTGACTTCATGAAGTTTAGGCCTCTTTTCTTGCTTTCATTTATGCACCATAACATTTCCTTTTCCACTCTTGTGTCTCTGCTCAGAGTTAGGAGCACAATGTTGTCACGGGAATATAAATGTCTCACGACCATAGGTTGTCAGAACACAGATGGGCCCAACTGAATTTCACAGTGAGAGTGTGGCATATAAGCCAAACTCAAATTCAGTGTCTCTGGTCTCTCTCTGCCTGCTGCTCTGGGTGAGTAGGTAGTCTGGGATCTTGACTGAGGATCAAACATTTGGGGACAGGCTTGTGAAAAATGGGATTACAAAAAAACTGTAATTACAGTTCAGTTTTTGGAAATAAACTATTTCAGGGATGCTACATTTATTTGTTTTTAATTTGATGTACAAGTTAATGTCATATATAGTGTGACATTTCATCTCAGAAATTTTAAAATGGGTTCAGGAATTCATGATAGTTGGTCACAAATACTAATGAATGCTGTAAACATTCACCATAATGAGAGTAGAACTGGCTACTTTACACTCAGATCTTTTAAGATCAAAGTCAGCCCAGATATAGAGACCTGTGTCATACTCATCTGCATTGACAGAGGAAAATACATTTTCAAATGTTGGTTGTGTTCATTTGAATTTCTGGATCTTTTTTATCTTTTATTTGTAATTTTTTTTTTATTTCAGACTTGTTGGACCTTCCCTCCTGCTCTGGACCTTTCTCCTGTTGTCAGCACAGCTCAGAAGGATGAACGAAAAGGAAGCAATAGGAGAGGGATGGAAGAGGAGAGAGGAGTAGAAAGAGGAAGAGGGGCAGAAATAAAAATGGAGAAAAAATCCCCAGCAATCCAGCTAAAGCTCCAGACAATGGGGATCTTCTCAATCCCCACTCTTCCTTACCTTCCCCTCTAGGTCAGGCCCCTCTCCCTCTCTACTTTAGCTTTCATCACTACTACAGATATTGCACTAATTTTTATTTTTTTTTTTTAATCAAGGAATGAAACCACAACAATTAAAGTGTTGCAAACAACAAAATATACCCATCTTCTCACAAGATATAACATGACACAACTCATGTAAGTGGTTCTTGAAGTAGGGTTATTTTCCTTCTAGTAGTCTTACATCTTTAACTATGAAAGAATGAAATGGTGTCATAGTTCAGGTGAGAGACAGAGCTTAGATTTCTTGCTTTTATACCCAACTTGAACCCTTTAAATCAGCTTGCACATGACTCTGTATTTCAGTTTTATTCATCTGGATCCAAAAGCAGACTTTCTACTGGTCTTTATTTTTTTTTTTTTTACTTCCCCTTCCTTCATAGCTTTACTTCCATGGACCCTTCTTACTCCTTATCCCCTTAGAGAAAGTATAAATTAAAAACCATTCCTTTTTTTTTCATTTAGTTTGAATTTCAAAGTGTATTATTCAGCTTTGTAGCTCAAATATTCCCACCAGAGTAAAGAATGCAGTCTGATATTTTGCTGTGCCATGTGACTGTCAGACAGAAAAGATGCAGGCACCTCAGGACTCAGTGCTGGTCTGGCTCTTGGCTTGGTCCCACTGTTGTGTCCTTTCCTCCCAGCTGGAAGGGAGGCCACTGTGAAGGTGGAGCACTAAAAGAACACTTTGGCTGAGCCTCTTTTCAGTCCTTACAGGTACCTCCTTCCTCTCAGCTGTTCCCACCGGGAATCCCTTACACCCAACAAGGTGGCTTTGGGAGTGTTAATAGAAAGGGTAGATCCAGTAACTGGACTTCCTAAGAAAGTATTTCCTAAATCTAGAGCTTAAATTGGTCCTGTGGCTCCCCTATACCATCTGCCCAATACAAAAAAAGCGAAAGTTAGCTAGTGAGTCAATACAAAACAAGACCCAGTCCTAAATTTGAAGACTTAATTCTTTAAATGGAAAACACTAAGAATTCCCAAGTGCTTTTTAGATACTATAATCAATTACAGAAATTGAGTGGAGAAAGGTGTTACGTTTCAAAATATTCTGGATGGAGTAGTATTTATTACAGTTGCTGGTGGAACAGGTCCAGAGCAGAACAATTGTGTCCAAAAGGCTGAAATAAATTTTATATCCTAAAAAGACTTTTAGAAAAAAATATAAATGCTATAGGCCAAATGCAAGCATGCTATTTAATAAATTAATAAGTAAAAATTACATAAACCTGTAAGAAAACAATTACTTCTTTCAGGAATTTTATGTTTAAGGATAAGTTAAATTTTATTAATATTTAGGAGAACTTAATTTTACATTTTCTTAAAATATGCACTACAAATTGATGCCATTGACTATTGCCTCATTACTTGACAGAAAATGTTAAATTTTGTTGCTATTGAAGTCTGTCTGATATATTGCTTTTATGTGTTTAGAATTTTATTATTTGTGCTCAATTTACTTGAGTCACACACTTGAATAGCAGGTTTCTCATGTCAATGGGGTACTCAGAGCCTCTGAATTTGGTATTTCCAGTCTCTGGTCAGTCTCTATCAGAAGTGGGAGCCTTTTGGAAGAACTTGGTGAGACACCCAGATCCCCCAGAGAACTGTACTAAGAGCTGTGACTGTCCCACAGAGCAAACAGGAGCTCCTCCACACACCAGGACGTGCTTGGCAGAGACCACGTCCATCTCCCTGCTAGAGCCAGGGAGCTGCTTTCGGAACTTTTGTTTCCTGGGATTTTTTAAAGTGAGAGGGTTTATAGAAGACTGTCCTGGGCCTTCTGAAAGTTATAGTGTGAGGTGCAGCCTATTTGTTTGAAGGCAGGTAGCAGTGATGTGGGCAGTCTGCATAACTCTTGGAGATTCAGGCCATGTTTTTCAGCCTTAGATGTTATTTAAGGTCAGCTAAGGGAAGCCTACCTTAACTTTAGGTAACTTCACTGACAGTAGAAGAGAAGTTATGCAAAGTCCTCGACTGCTGTTAAAATGTGATGTAATGTATCCCATGCTTCAGAATTTAGTCGTTTGCAAAAGGGAAATCTTGACTTTCTTGCTCCTTTGAGTAGATATTCTGAAAGCTCTGGTGCTGGTGAGCTCAGTAAGGCTGCCCACACAAGAACGATGAAGGAGCTGAGCAAACAGATTTGAAGCAAATATTTTGGAAAACAGAGATGAAGTGGTGATGTCTTTCTCACTGACACAGTTTTTTTGCCTGTTCTCAGTCCTACCATTCTATCATCTCTGCCACAAATATTAGTTATTTTAACTTTGTAGTTTGCTTTGGAACACTAATCTTCTTCAGTGTGCAACAAAATAATTTAATATTGCAATTACCATTTCACTTCGAAATGTAACTACTGTATAATCCATAATCATCAATTTCTTTTATGACCAGCTCTTTACTATTATATTTTACAGCCTTTCAGTGCATCAGTAAAGTATCTTTATGGAAGTACAGTAATAGAGTTGACACCTTTGATTCTAGGAACTTCCTAATGAAAATTTCAAAAGTTTTCATCCTTTCCTGAAAGGATAATGCTACTTACATGCGTTTATAAACTGTCTCTTTCAAAACAGATACTTTGTGACCTCTGGAAAGTGATATTAAATGTATGTACTGGTATTGGTTGCTTCATGTAACATACATGTTTTGAAATAAATTGCTTTATTCTCCTGACATTAGACTTCACCACTTAAATTCAAAGAAAGACTTCCATATTATGATACTTGCCTCTCAACTGCTGCTGACACAGAGCAACAAGCAGTTCTGTCAACTTCTGAAAACTGAGAAGATTGTGAACATTTTGAAAGTCAAGAGAATTTTGGCCATCTCTAGTAAATACAGAGTTAAAGACCTGAGTTTAGCACTATTGTGAAAGTTTTATTGTGTGTGGAATGCAGATTACTACATATGATTTCTTAGGCAGTGATCTGTGTATCTATAGTAATTAGTGTATATCTCTATTTGACCTGGAAAAGAGAATTGTGGTGAAAGCAAGGCTGAATGAAGATTGCCATCATCATCATCAGGAAGATATTTCACATACAAAAGGTACATTAAGTAAATATATTAAGGACAAGGCATACCAGGTACTCCTTGAACATATAATGTGCAGCTTTCTATGCATGGCTTGTAGCAATTTAGACAAAATGGTAGTCAGGTATTGCCCTCTCTGGCAGATGTGCAACACTTTGTACATCAGTCCTCTTGGATTGTGACATGTGAGAGTTTTTTATCTGAGGACATAATTTCTTAAAGATGACATGTGCACAATACTTTCTCATGAAAGTATATTTTTCCCATGTATTTTGAGTATCTACATACCACAGCACATAGCATGGTATGTAGAAAGTGCTCCTATGTAGCATGGATACTCCTGGTCTTGTAATTCAACAACTTTGTTATTGAATTCATCGGAAGCAAGATCAGCCTTCTACTTTCAATACAGTAGAGATACAGTAGGATTTATTTCTTAAATGTGCAATAGGATATTAGTGCAATAGAGCACACACTCTGGTACCTGTTGAATCAGGGGTTTTGATGATATTAGAAAAATTTAATATAAAAAGTTCAATGCTGTTTTTCCTGTGAAATGGGTTGGTATACAGTTTATTTGGTACACAAAAAGTGAAAAAGAGCTGATATAGTGCTTCAAAAGCAAAATAACTCATTTGGTTTCTGCTGGTAATAAGGACTAAGGATATGTTATTTTTGGAAGAAGCTAGTTGTAGTAGAATGCATAGAATGCTAGAATAATAATGCAAGAATAAATTAAACTAAACTTTTTATAGTTAATTTATAGTTTATTTTATAGTTTATCAATATTAATAAGTTGATGCAGGAATTGACGCCTTGTGCAATTAGACAGATATCAGGACAGATCAGATTGTCATACCAATATCTATTAATGATCATATCAACTAACAGCAACTTTATATTCTGTAGGAAAAAAAAAAAACCTTCATATATACTGCAGAAAATATGCTTAAAGCAGGAACGCATCTTTTAAAATTAAAATAAAGAATTGCAATATCCTTGCAAGAAGTTGAAGTAGGAATACATTATTGCAGCTCATATCAAACTCCTGAAATAATTTCAAATGATAGCAGCTTATAAGTTCCTAAATTCTGGCATTTCCTAACTTTGTATTCCTTGACTTTGCCAACTTATCTTTTCCGAATATAATGTTTTTTGAATGTGTATCTGTACAGTCTATATTTACTCTGTTGAGGGAGATTGCATGTCCGGACAAATATATTTGAAGTTTCATTATGAAATATGTAAGAATGGTAGCATAAAAATACTGCTATTTATGGAAATTGGTTTTGGAGCATTGCCTTGTAACTTCTTATTGAAGCTATAAATTTGAGCCATATTTTCTATTTGCACCAATGCACGAGGAAGTATTAGAATAAGAATTTAAATTAGAAGCATGCTTTAATGTACAAAACACACCACACAAGCTTGGTCATATCTATATCCCAGCAGAAGCCCTGGAAGGAAGTCCTCTGGTTTTTGTGTCATTCAGCTTCCCATATATGTTCACTTCTTTCATTTAGAACAGTAACTTTTCTATAAGGACTTATTACATTAGTTACATTTCATCCCAGATTTTTAAAACCTTACAAATGCTTATCATTTAAGTAATGATAACATATGAAAACTTAATTGGTTTTTGTTGCCAAAGTGATGTTCCAGTGATGGAAGTGAGATTAACAGCTTATTAAAACCATAAAGAATGAGTTCCAACCTCAAGCCCACATGACTGATATGCAGATTTCAACCCACCATGAGTATTCAAGATTCTGCAGTAGAGTATGTATTCATTAATAGCAATTGTTTTTTTTCTAAACAATACACACAATGTAAACATTTAAATTCTTTTCAGTGTGAAATCATCTAAAGTATTTGCATGCATTACCCCGTGAAGTCATTCAGTCAGATCGTATCACCAGAAGTATATTGAAAATATAATCAGTGAAAAGATCCTTTTGCATTTTAAAATATTCCTTCTATTAACCTTTTTTGTCTCCTTGTCATGATGTGATATATAAGATTTCTGTTATACTTGAGGTATGATATCATTGTCCTTGTATCCTTTTTGTAAGGCCCCACGAAGTTCTTTATCTTGCTGAGTTTTTTTATGTATCTATCTTCTTCAATACCCTTTAACAAATCTCAACCTATAAAGGAGAAAAAAAAGAACAAAAAAAGGGAAAAAAGGGTCTTTATTAATAGAATAATAAGAGCATATTTCATTGCAGGTGGAGTAGAAAGAGACATCAAAGCCAAGCTAACAAATAGCGGACTTGAACATAGTGAAGTCCTCGGGAAACTCCATTTTGTAGACAAAAATTTAAAAAGACATGCAGCTAATTTTAATTTTTAAATAAACTGGCTTTTGTAGAAGTATTTGTGTTCCAAGAGTTAAAGCGAATCTGTGAGAAGCAGCTGAAGTCATTCCTTCATATACTACAGTATATATATATAAATGAAAATAGTTGCTTTCATAAACCAGAGTAAAAATAATTTTCTTTCAGTGAAACCAAATATTAGTTGATATAAATTTATGGAAAAATATTTCTTGAGCTCTTATGGCTTAAGTACATAGTTTTATTTGCACATTTAGTCTCAACCTAACAGATACAAAACTTGCAAGGTCTCTGGTGTGGTAGGGGGTGATAAGGCTTTTGGGTTTGGTTAAGATCCCCCTTGGTTGTGCAGGTAAGGACCTGTCAACCTCCAAAATGCACATCTTTCCACATTTCTAATTGTAAGTTTATATTTTATATCAACACATGATTAAGTCAAATTCTACAATTCACTTGTTTGTTTCAGAATAACAGATATTTTGTGGACAAAAAATTACTCTAGAGTTGAAATGCAAGTGTTTCATCTTGGTGGAAAATAGCCTTCTTACTTTATTCTGCAATATTATATTGAAAAATGCTATTGTACCAAATAAGATAAAGTGCGATTTCTTGAAAATCAGTATTGATGTTTTCTGTAGTCAGATTCCCATCCAAGTACTAAAATCAAACTTAACTAGCTAGTAATGTATTTTGAGAGTCTCAATTCCCATGGCTGCTATAGGACATCTACAATTGCCATTTTTGGTATCCATAATTGTAGGACAAACACAGCCACAATTTATCATGTTTAGGGTGAAGTTTAAAAAAAACCCTTGTTACAACATAAATTAAGCCAGAATTCTATAAATTTCTTTTCCATAAACACTTAGAGGAATCTTGCCACCATCTGAATTTTTATTAATTTACCTACTTGTGCTTTGCCAAATCCCAACACAAGGCATTTTCCCCATTTTACCATTAAAACTGCTTATAAATTAGAGCATTTTGGATTGTGGTGATACTGTGCATCTAGTGTGTTAAAAAGGGTCCTAATCCAAACCAGTAATTTTCAAAAAAATTACAAAAAATTAATTTGAATGTTTTCTTTTTTTATTTTAGATAATAATCTTAATGGATTTTTTAAATTTTCATATTTATTTAGAAAAATTAATGATGAGAAGTTTCCTTGTACACAACAGAAGGCGGACTATGGGAGAGAACTTAGTCATTCAATTTCTAGGCTCCATTTAGGCAACATTTTTCCCCAAAGTATTTTTCTCAGCCTCTTTTTCTTTTTTATTTTTTTTATGAGGACAAATCTACAGTGTTGACACATGCAATTCCTCTGCCTCTCCCAGGTTCAGTGTCTCTAAGATCTTGCAGAATTTATATGACTTTCAGAAGTCTCTGAGTATGCTTAATTACATCAAACTCTGTGCTGGGCTAGTGTGGAAACTGAAAGTTCTCTTTCCTGTGCAATCGTCTGTAAAATCCTCTGTTTAAACAGCTGGTCCCTAAACCCCTTTCAGATGATCAGTCTTGGGCTTTGGGCACAATTTCTTCAGTGGGAAGTTACAACATAAAGAATATCCTGTTGTATTGTACTGGAATGAAGGGCATTTGTTAGAAAAGAGGAGACTGGTCCAGCAACACCTGTATCTCTCACTAAAAATGTATTAATTAACTCATCTGTTGGGGACTTTCCTATTAGTGTCTTTTCCATGATCATTAGGGATGAATGTGATACTGATTGCACTTTGGAAATAAGCACTAGCATTACTTACTTTCATATTTGTTTTAAAGCACAAAATTTAAAAAAATGCAAACACAGAAGTGCAGATAAGGGTTATCATATTTCCTTCAGAGAAAGCTGAGAATATGAAAATAATTTTCCTGTTGATGTAAATTATCCATTTATTATGTCTTATTTCTTCTACATACATGCAATACAGTTAGCCTTCTTTGAGTTAAATGAAATAATTAAGTCAATTTTACCCATCAACTTTAACCTTTGACTGCTGATAAGAGTATAGTCACATCTTATGGAGCACATTGAGGAGTCTTCCCTCCTGAAAGTATGTAGTAGAATGGTGTAAGAAAGAAAAAACCCTTGTAGAAACTTCAAAAATACTGGACAGTGAAAGGAGAATTGTACCTTATGGCAGGACATGGATTCCTGACAAGAATTGGTTCCTAGGCTTCACTGTAATTCGCTTCTACTCTCCTGTTCTCTCTTTTAAGATTTCAGTTTCACATGGAAAACTCCTTCTGTCAGTTGTATGTGTCCCTCTACATAGCTACTAAGAGGTCTGAAAAAATTTCACTGATCATTTATAACTATATAAATTTTCAGGTTGGAAAAGACCTGTAATATCTTCAAGTCCATCTCTTAAGCCAACTCTACTGTGTTCGACACTAAACCATGTCACCAAGTGCCTCATCCATATGTTTTTTGAACACTTAAATAAAATATTAATAATTCCATAAGCAAATAATAAAAGGCAAGAAGTCTACCCAAAGCTAATGTTTATTTGAAATTAAGGTAAAATTTGTAAAAAGCCCTGTGGTCTGGACATTTCTGGACATGGTGACCAATATTTGCAGCTGATATAAATTGGAGGATGTCTCCACTAAATCAATGAAGAATTGTTTGCCTGGTTGTACCCATAACTTTTGCATGGCAAATGTGATAGGATTTACAATTGGTAAATTGTGCAAAATAGGATATTTAGTTCTGTACTGGGAAGGTCATTTCAGTCTTATTTCAGAATAACTAATGGAGCTTTGAAAATGTTGAAGTAATAATGCATGTATGTGGTGTGTGCATGTGGTGGGAGAAAATGCTATGCACATGAAAACCAAGCACAGAAATTATGAACTTGAAACTATCTTCCGTGTGCAAGCTATTTAGCTTTCCTTTGCATTTTGAGAGGATTTAGAAGAATGCATTATTCATAGCGAAACAACAGTTAGAAAGTCAGTTGTTTCTGATGGAAAGTGGTGGACACGAGCTTGCATAGTTTTTAGCCTTTCATGTTACTACTGCAGAAAGTCTGTCTTGTGCCTTGAATACTGTATTGATTATAATCAATCAGATATTTTAAATAGACTAAGGTATGCCCTATTTAGCAAAAACTGCATTGACAAAGAGAGTGTATTAATGAATCCTTGAAATGTTGGCATTAATTAGGCCTGCTGAGGTCTTAAAGGTAAAGGATGAATGTTGTATCATTCAATAACCCAATTTTTAGACTGATTATTAGAGATAAAATGGAGCATGTTATTATGTTAAATCTTGAGAAAGGTTAAATAACAGAAGGGTTTAAGTGTTACAGCCATCAGATATTCAGCTGTCAAAACACCATCTTTCTGACTGTTTTGCTTTGGATCAAGAATTGCAATTTGTTCTGGGAAGTATGCTTTGGAGACCTCATGTCTGAGAGGGGTTAAAGGATCACACCATGTCAGACAATTTTAACTCTAGGATCAGGTCTTTTGAGAAAAAAATATGGGGTCTTTCTCTGTTGATAAAGAGAAAAATATCCATAGGTTAAAAAGTCATTATTGTTACACTTCTTTTTCTTTTTTGTGTTTTAGAACCAATATTATTTTTTCCATCGGTAAAATGGTGTAATGAGCCATAGCCAATATATGGTACTGAAGTTAATATCTCTGAAATTTAGCTTTTCAGTATGAAAGAAAGGGGGCAGGTGGAGAATTAGCATATATTTCCAGATTTTACCCTTTGTGCGTGTATATTTAAGGTACCTGAGCCTCAGCTATCACCTCATGGATGGAGTATAAGATGAGAAAGTAGGCAGATATTGTTTTCCTTTTGACTTTGGGGTTTGGGTATACCCCAGCTTGTTTCTGCCTCTTTGTTCCAGTTATTCTATTTATTTGGTTAGTTGGAACTACAGACACTCTTGTTCATGTAAGGTATCATAATGAAACTGCAATTCGAAAAGAGGAGCTGTGCAGCAGGAAATGGGAATCAGACAGTTTCCTTATACCTTGTTAGGGAATGCCTACACTGCTGGCAGCTCTTTCAAGACTGATAAATACGAATCTTTGAGATGATGCTATAAAATCTCTGAAAGCAATAATACAAAGGAAAAAAAAAGAATTTTAATAACTACAGTGCACAAGCTTTGTGAATAGGAAAATATAATGGCTAAATATTTTCACACCAAGTTTTATTCAGTTTTATTTGAACGCACTTCTGAGACCGGAGGAAGGTGCCCTTAGTGAAGGACCTAAGACCTTGGAGAGTTAAATCAGAGGGTTCTGTCAATTTGTTTCTCACTCTTGTGATTCCTCAGATTAGCAGCTGTTTTTATTTGTTCTAATGATTCCTAAAAAGAATTTTTTAGGCAGGAATTCTCAAAGTACAGGACATTCTGATTGTAATTTTTCAGGGTCCTGGCGTGTACCATTAGGTAGAGGATTAAGATAGCTGCTGGTAGCTGCTGTTAATTCTCCTGTATTGGCAGGATCCTTAAATGTTTTAAAGGTAGCTTTTCCTGAACTCTCTTCAATGCTAGAAAAAGGCATGTTTGTTGTCAGAATGTGGCTGTTAGTCAGTCTTTGAAAATCTTTGAACTCTTAATATCAAAATGTTACTGAAAGAATCTGCCTCTGCATAGTGATTTGAAAATACATGGTGTACAGTCAGGCTAGAAAAGAATAATATTACTATGGGATTAATAAAACCTATGGGTGACAGAAATGTGGTATAAACATTCCCTGTTGTTCTTTTAAATTTTTATGAAAAGGTGCACAGGAGGTCCTTATTGTGCACTTCCATTGACTGCTCCTTAGTTGCCTCACCAATGAAGAGACACCAAGCAGAGGATCCAAGATTTGAATTCATTTATTTTCTCATGAGACTTTCTGTAAACAGTGCCTTTAAACATCATTTGCTAGAGTTTTCAATCAATCTAAAGCTTGAATGCAAACCCTATTCTGTGTTTACTAAATACTCTTAGTTTTCACTGGGGACAGAGCTGGATTTGCAACTCAGTTTACATCTATCAACTCTCCTGGTTGTTCTAATGTATTGAACTGTGCCTTTCTCTGCCTTGTTTTTTTTTTGGGGGGGGGTTGTTTTTTTTTCCATGCCTGAAAAGGGAATAAGCCTCCAGTAAAACCCTCCATCATCAAAATTCTTGCTCGTGTCCCATCATTCTAAGATTTAAAAGCAAATTTTTTAGCATCTGTGCTTTCAACCACAAAGTTATCTACAGATTTGTTGAAAAGATTACCTCCAATATTGGGAAATATTGTGCTCAACCAAAGGTCACTCAAACTGGTAGGAAGAGAAAATATGGGGTTGGAACATGTGGAATAACTGATTTCTCCACTCTGTGTTTCATTTTTGGCAAGGCGCTTGTAGGTAGCAATTTTGCGTACTTTTACATTGGTGAACTTGTGTTCTGAAAGAGAGGAGAAAGAAGATTTTTCTTCTAGAATAACACATTAACTGGTTGAGACTTGGGGGAGGGGTGGGTGAGTGGTTTAAATAAATAGGTAGTGGTCTCTGTAAGGATGATATTCTCTTATGTGCAGGTAGGAGCTTTTTGTTGTTAGAATGTGACAAAAGAGAGGCTTTGAAATGAATCAAAGGTAGTTTCTCCTCATGCTGGGACTGTGTCTGAAGTTGCCTCAGATCAGCCAAAAGGAAGACTGCTCTCCCTGTATAAGGATGGTTAGATTGGTCTAGTTAGGAAAAAACACAATGACAAGCAACCAAATTTCCTACATCCATATTTAAACAAAAATACTAAACAATAAGTTTCTTTTTGTCATTGGAAATGTTTTGTTATGAGATGATGATTCATCATTGATCTTCACTCTCTGCTGATGGAACAGTTCTCTTGGGAGGCAAATATAATCAATATATATCTTATCTCTTTGGCAAGCCAAAATAAATCAAGAATCAGACTTCAGCTTTTGTTTCAATGATTTAAAGCACATTTGCTAACTTTTTGTTTGGAGAATCTGTTTTAAATCTAGTCTAGAAAAATGCTGTTTTTATAAGCTTCAGGAACATGTTTCATTCAGAATGAACGAATTATTCCTTGCCAGCAGACAGCTGTAAATACATAAAATGTTCAAGCTTTTGGAGGCTTGGCTCAAATGCCAGCACAAAATCAATGGCAAAAATCAATGTCTTATATGTGCAATACGTTACTTAATCATTTAAAAAAATTATTACAAGAGCCAGATCCAGAGCAAATTTTCAGAAAAAGCTTAGATCCTATAGAGTTCTGTTGATTTACTCCCATGCTAGATCTGGCCCACTGTGGAAACTAAACTTAATATAACTGTATCTTTTAATGTATTTATTTATTAGTACTGAACATCATTGCATTTTACACCACCACAAAAGTGGATTATGTCTTTGGCAAATTCGTTGCATACACAGACTCTGTAGTTGTGTCTGACATGGAACGAAATTACACTTGACATTTATAAGCTCAGGATTGAGTTTTCCATTTCATTTTGTGTAATTTGTAAAAGAAGTTCATTGCTTAACTTACACTGATGATTATAACTAGTAATTTGCATGAATGATTAGGATACCCTTTGTGAATTAGGGATTCTCAATGAAATTTACAGCAAGTATGAGCTTTCAGAAATTGTCTTTCTATGTTGATTTGATATAGATTGTTTAGATTTATTAAAGTAGCATAAACCACTTAGTATCATGGTTTAAATATTTTGTAAGGCTATATTAGGAAAGTACAGAACTGCTAGCAGGAATCACTATGTCTCTTTGCCATTGAAACATGGGCAATAAATAGGGTAGACTGTTTAGAAACAGTTTCTTAAACTTAATTTGGTGTGTCTTGTGGTTACCCATCCATGCTATTGCAGTATTGGGATTATTAGGTGGTGCAAATGCTGTGCATTGCAGTGCAGGGTGGCCAATGAACTACAGAGTAAATTTTCTGTTATAGGTGAAGAGTAGGACTTTCAGAATGATGCTTCTGATGCCATTGACTTGACTTGCTGCTGATTGTTATTGTCATCTCTAAAAAAGCCAGGAAATAACTCAAGTGGAAGTGAAAATATGTTACCTTATTAAACCAATCATCTTAGTATTATTATGTTAGTATTATTTTGTTAGTATTATTGTACTTTCTCAGTTCCTGACATCATGAATTTGAAAATCCTTACTTAATACATTGTCAAGGCAATTCCTCTCATTTAATATCAGTCAGCCCAAACCTCATGAAAAATATCAATTTAGCTAAGTAGTAATTTTCAGCCAACTAAAAAAATGCAGACTGCATTGTGGATGCCTTTTTTCTTTTTGGAGGACTGTACATTTTTAAGGTAAGTAACCTGACTTTTGCCATCTCTTTAATTGTTATACTGTTTCCTTTGTTTAATAACTAATATTTCCTTTAATTGCTTTCTGTCTGTGACACCTCATTTTTTATACATTGATATAGCCTGTATTTAATAACTAGATCTATTATTTTCCAGAATATATTAATTAGAACACACAGCAGTTAATACCATTGGGTGAAAAAGCTGAAGTAAGGTAATTTTTCCTGCATGAAAAGGAGTCATGAATCATGGCCAGCTGGTTTTTGTGCACAAGTAGTTAATGTGGATTTCCATATTTAAAGTATGAAGTTGTCCTATGGTGGTTTCTGTCATACTTTGAGAAAAAATGTTGTTAGTACTATAAGGAAAATTGTGTCTATTCTTCCATTTGCAAAGCTCATTGATTCCATAATGAGACTAACTCCAGGATCAGACATCACATGTTAAGGCATAGTCTTTTTGAGGTCTCTTCTGATTTACTTTTGTAATTCTGTAATTAAATTGAGGTAATGAATAATACAATGCAATTTCAGATTTGTGAAATATTATAGGCAGCCGCTTTAAAATTCAGCATTATATGACTAAAATATATTTTATCTGTTTTATATTTGTCTATGCTGTTTATTTTTCCTTTCTGTCCTTTTGGAATTGCACACTTTTGTAAAAGATTGGAAATACAGAATGTTATCAATGTTAGTTGTTTCACTTCATAACAGCAACAATACCAGCCAGTATCTCATCCAGGAATTTAAGACAACATTAATTAAATCCTACCATCATGAAGATGAGTATTTCTCATCAAGGAAAAATTAATTTGTGATTAATAAGTACTGAAACTCTGTTATTCAGAGGTTTCGCTTTCATGGTAGTGTCTAATTCTGTTAAGCCTTTAAACAGCATTACTGTGTTATGAAATAAATAAATATATATCATGGACAGACTTTTTTTGTTATTTATATATATAGTTATAGGGTTTTTTGTTCCACTTAAGTAATGGAACTTCATTCATTAATGTTATACTTGAATTCATTTTAGGGGAAATTGTTTCTTTATGGTTATCTAATGAAGATTATACAGTGACTGGAAAATACCCATAAAAATGGAGAATATACAGGGACCATATTGAAAACTGAGGAAGAAATGTAATACCAGTCATAAGAAAACATTTGTTTCATATCTGGCATTCATTCACAACAGTTGTATGTGTCATTATTTGTGTAAAACGCCGTGTGGTCATCTTCACACTCCTTGAAGTGTTTCTCTGTGCCAGAGGGCTGTTCAAAAATTCCTTTTGCTGCCAGTAGCCAAGGAGTTGTTACCACATTCAGAAACTGCCAGGAAAGCTGGGTCCTGTCCTATTTCCCTTGGCCATTCTTTGTACTACTTGTGAGAAAGGGAAATTGTGTCCCCCAGTGCACCAGCTCAGCATCACTGCAGGATCTCTCCACGCTGTGCTCATCACCCCTGCATCCTGCTCTCTGCTGTTGGCATGCTGTGAAGCAACCGCAGTGCTCCAAAGCCTGCCTGTTGGATGTAGGTGAACATTTATTCACAGCTGTAAAATCAGCCTTGTAGAGAAAAGCGTTAGACATCAGAGAGAGAGAGTAAATCCTCATTCTGGGTTAGTTAAAGGAAAGCTTTTTGTTTACATCTGAGAGCCCATGGTTTTGTCTTGGCTACATTGCAATGATCATCCTGCCTGAAGCTGCTTCCTTTTTTAAACAGACTTATACCAGGATCAGTATATGTAGCAAGAGATCCATTGGCCAAATTCATTTTGCTTATGCCAAACTAAAGTAAATAAGAATGGCCATAAGTCTTACAAAGCAGACTTTTGGGAATGGCATCATGTCTCAAGATGAATTGCTACAGCTGTCTCAAAATATGTGGCTTTGTAAAGAAGGAACATTTTTCACATGAGCTGTACTGAGCTAATTGCCATTCTCTTTACAGCTATAAAGGTTTGCATTGTCTTGCTCACATCTGTGTTTTCTGAAGCACAGCATTCTTATGGTCTTCTAAGAACTGGTGCAGTAATATAACATTGCATTTCAGTAGTGGAGAAAGATGAGTCTAAAGACTTACTAGAGTGAAATTCCCTGTACCTTTGTGTAGAGATTTGACTGATACATGGAATAACCTGTATTTGATGAAACTGCTCTTCAAGAGGGAGTGGGACAGACTGAACAGTGGAGTTTTTTGGCCATAAAGTCAGCTTGATGAAAGCAAGGTAAGATGGCAGACTGAATAGGACAACCAAATGCATTATCAGTATTGCTTTCCTGGGTCAGAATGCAAGTCCAGTAAAGACAACAAATGCTTTAACTGAATAGCAGATTGGAGTAGTCCCGCCATAATCCCTTTTTTAAGAGGTAGCTGGAAGTGATTTTCCTCCTCCCCAGGTGGTAAGAAGGCCATGTCTGCTAACGCTGGGTGCAAAAGAGTGAATGTCATCTCTGAGAAAGTAGGCAGGAGTCAAGGAAATTTGCCAAATATACTCAAATTAGTCCTGTCATTTGTCTGGACAGATGGAAATAGTGAATGAAGACCTTAGCCTTCAAATGGCATTGGGGAAAAAATCAGCTAGTAACAGAAAGCCCATCTAGGAAAAGAAGCAGCATGATAGCCCTAGGCCTCATGTTTGTTTAAAATTGGAGGACTGATCAGACAAGTATTTCAGGTGGATCTTGCACATGTGTAAGTTACTGATGAGAGGTAATTTTCACAGTGAAAGTATTTTATGACTAAGAAAAAATTGCCAGCACTTATTCTTAAGTGACTAAGCTGTGGGCTGGGAAAAGAATCCATGACAGCAGTAGAATATTCCTGTACATTGTATTTCATTATCATGGAATTAAAATGATGAATTAAAGTAACTGACAACATAATTTCTTTCATTGTTTTGGATTTTATGACACATTTTCTTCCTGTGAGGCTGCACACAAAGTTTGAACTGAGTTCACAAGTTCAGGTTTTGTACAGACTCACTTTGAAACATTTGAACCCATATTTTCATCTTAATATTTTTGTTGAAATAAATCAAGATAATAACCAGACATGCAGATTGTCCAAAAATAACACATATTTTTAAATATTGAAATTGTTGTGGAAGCTAATATGTACATCAAGTACAAGGCTGGAAAAAACATGGGGCATAGTAAAAAGAATCATAAGGAGGACAAGGAATTTGCAAATGAACATGACAGGTGTGTAAAATTGGGAAGTATTGTGCTGAAGGGAGTTTACATCTGGAGCTTTTGGGGAAATATATTTTTTGTATAATTTTTTTTGTATAATAATTTCACTATTGATATTGGTAAATATTGTGTGCTTGTGAAATTTGCTCATATAGGCAGAATGACATCAGTAATACAGGGAAGGAGTGGGATATCATATAGGAGATGGTGAATAATATGTGTGGAAATTGAAAGGCAGTTAAACATTAGGTGAGGATCACTTATTAACATCAGTTTTCTCCTATAAGATCTCTTCCATTCCTGTATATTTTTGCTTTTTTAATTTTGGATAGTCTATATTTTGTTTTGCCAGTGGTTAATTTTTAACTATTTTTCACATCACATCCATTAGACAAACTGGTTTTTAACACAACTGAAAAATGGTGAAATTATTTTTTTCACTAATAATAACTTCAAAACAGAATTAACTTAAACATCAGAAAAGTGTTACTCACTGAATTGTAAACCCCCAAACACAAACAATTATAATGAAAGCTGAAAAATATTTCAGCATTTATAACACCAGCAGCCAACCTAAAAGGAGTTGAATCTTCTAAAACAGATGCTGTCTTGTGATGGAAGATAGATTGGCCTGTGAGCCTGAATAAACTTTGTCTCTAATTAGTATGCAAATCTCACCTGCTCCAGGGCTCTTCCTTTTTCAAAAAGTATGATCTATTTAGTTTTTCTGTGTTTTCTGGTGAATAATCTCACCCAGGAGGTTTCTTTTTCATTCCAATTTTCTTCATTCCTGTAATTTTCAAGGTATGCTGTACTCTTTTAGATCAGTATTTTCTTCAAAGCATCAAGATGAGAAATGTTAGCATTTCAGAAATAAAAAAAAAAAAAGCTGAAACAAATGCAGACATTTAATAATAAAAGTATTTTTGCTTAATCCTATAAGGTAAAATCCTCTTTTGCAATAAATTTTTACATATCCATACAAAAATTAGAAAGAGGACTATAGATGTTGAATGCAAATTTCATTTATGTGGTGTATGACTTGATTAGCAGAATATTTAATACCAGAATGTTAAATAAAATATTAAAAAATGCCTTTAAAATTCAGCCTTAGACTATTAAAAATAGTGATGGTTTTTGAACAGGAGTGGGATCCCACTTGGTCAATGTCGCTGACATAAATCACGTCAGCATGTTATGAAGTACAGATTTGTAAATATCTGTAAACTTCTGAGACTCAAATCCAACTCCTCTTTGCTTCCCTTTCCTTTTTCCTGGTACAATTCTCTGTGTCAGCATGGAATATAAATGAAGCATCTAAACAGCTGGACCTGGTTCAGGTTATGGATGTTTTGAGGGATATATTCATATCATCCACCTTCAGACAACTCCTTTCAGGACTCTGCCTTCTACATAAGCAGCCCTTTTTCTGTTCTCTAGATAGGAAAGTTAGTTTTCTAGGTTTAAATGGTCAAAATCTTCACAACCTGACTCCCTTCCACTCTGCAAATAGGTCCCTAGGGCTGAACGCATGAGCATGTACACACTCGTCTGCACACAGATGCATGATCAGGACCTGTGATGGCAATTCCTGTATGTTTAAAGGGTGCTCCAAGTGCAATGAAAATCAAGACTGTACATTACACCTGACACAGTGTATATTTAATGGTGTAAGACCTCTTCTATGAAATGCATGAAGTGATTTAGCTACTCTTGTTCCATATGTGTAATTTCTCTTTGGTGGCCTTGATACCATGAAAAAGGAATTAAGTACACCTGTATTTTATTTCCAGCTGTGTGTAGAGGGAATCTTTGGACAAGTTACATAGGTGTAGAGCCTGAAAAGTTTTCAAAGGGTCCAATTAATTCCAAATCTTTAAAGGTCTGGGCTTTAATCTTTCTAGTCTTTGATTTCCTTAGCTCTAAGATGAAAATGTAACTATGCACATATCTCTGCAGCCCTTTGGAGACTCTTGGATGAAAGGTCCTGTAAAACTGTAAACCATGTTTTTATTATTTTCTTATTGGCCACTAAAGGGAATTTTGCATGGAATATAAAAGCATTTTGAACTACAGGGGCTTGCAGAGTTTATCAGAATCAAGTAATTTGCCCTACATATTTACGTAACTATTATGAAATAAAAGCACCAAACATAAATAATGCATGAAAGTATTTAAAGTTTTTCCCTACAATTTTCTTATTATTTGGTCTGATTGGATGGGCAGCACTATTGAAGCTCTTCTGAGATATGTCTCAGTCTCCCAGGAATGGTGATTCTCAGTAAAAGGTAACTATAGGAAATCATTTTAGCATTAGGGAGTCACCTGATTCTAGTTCAGCATTCAGAGATGGAACCAGCAATCTTGTTTGCTAAAGACAATTAACAGAAGTGTATTACAGGTACCAAACTACGAAATTGTTTGAGAAAGAGAAGAGTAATAGGTCAAAGAGAAGCTGTAAATAATCAAGAAAGAGAACGTTCTGCCTCAGCATTTTGAGAACGATCTCTATGATTTTGATTTGGGGCATAAGAATGCACAGAATTTGGTGGACGCTTTGTTTTTTAGCAACATATAAGTGCGAAGAAACCAGTCTGTGTTCTTCAGGGACAGCCAGGTAGATGGCAGGTCCTTGGCAGCTGTAATACACTGGCCTGGGGGAGCATGTCCAGAGCAGTGTGTGCTACCCTGGGGGCTCCAGCTGCTTCTGGTTGCACAAGTCCCTGCTGTGGAAGAGATTTATTACTCCCATCCCACTATCTTGCTTCTAGGTTAAGTCTGTGCAGACTGTTTACAGGGCCATTTTCCTGCTGTGCTTACCAGAAGACAAAGCCAAATTTGAATCAGAAAGTTCTAGTTCATCAAGTCTTATTTTAAATGCTTAGGTCTTCCTTCATTCCAAAGCCTTTCTCAGGCATGCTCAATAGCTCTTCAGAGAAAACAAAGTTTTCTCAAGTTTTTATTTCAGCTAAACTAAGATACATTTCTTGTCCAACAAATGCTAAAACTAGCATGAATCCCACCCAGCTCAGAAACAGTGCACAACCCAGGCTGAGTATTGGAACTTGAAAAAGTCATGCTGCAGACAAACATATTCACATATACTGATACACTTCAACTGAGCTGTCTAAAAATGCTTTGCAAGCTCTTATTTTATCTCTGGGGGTGAAACTCAAACATTTCATATGAGAAAGTGTCAATTTTAGTGGATACCTTGAAATTTATGTGAGAATTATGGACTAAATGTGATGTTTAGAAGGAGAAATACCTCTTCTGTTAAAAAAGATGCCTCTGCTATGCTCAAAGTGGTGGAAACTCACATTGCCCCACCAGATTTAACTCTTGGTGTCAAAATAACTTAAGCTTCCAGACTGACAAGGTACTATTATAAAAATATTCATTTTAATATAGGATTTCATTAATTTAAAAAATTATTTTCTGAAAAAAACCCTAAATCTCCCCAAATCTCAACCTTTTTGTGGCATTTTAAATAGTTTGGTACTTTTCATCATTTTGTTTCCTGGTTTAGTCCTGTGTTCCTGTTTGTCAATTCATTTGCATTATGGTAGTTTTTCATACAAAAAAAAAGCTTATAAAATCAGGTTAGGGCAATGTGGACTTAAGGAAATCTAAAGGAAAACCAACAAGAACATTTCTCTGAAGGTCTAGGAATAATTTGCAGTAATGCAGTAAAATTTTCTGTGTGTAACTCAGGACTAAAAAAAAGAGGCTGTTGTAAATTTAACTCTCAGATTAATGGTGAGAAAGCAATATTCAAAGGAATGCAACAAATAGCCTTTTCAGTTCATAATTACAGGTATATCTAAGGACTTAACATTATTGGTTATAATTCTGACTCAGTAGATTAGAGTGAGTGTCTTACCTTCAAAACCTTGCTAACAGATGTGAGATTCTTTGAACTTTGCTTCTTCCATTCCAGATTTCTTTTTTTCCTATTCCTCTCCAAAGGGCCAAGCTCAGAAGGAACGATAAAGTGACCACACATCCTGGTCTGTTTCTTTGCCTTTCTGTCTCACACAGATCGAGAGAGAGCTGCTCTTGAGGCAGGTTTCTCAGGCAGATTTGAGACCAGAGCAGGTGTTAGTAGACCAGATAGTATCTGGTGATGCAGATACTTTTCTTATTACTATTCCTTTCTTTTAAATACATTTTTATAGTGAAACAAGCCTCTTTGTCTTCAGGTGACAATTAGTATCTTCTATCTAGTGAGCTGAGCCCTCATCTTTAAGGTGCACAGTGGATAGGGTAATTTTAATACACACTTCATGCCTTTTCAATTTTAATCTTCATTAATTTTCTACAGACAGGGAAGAAAGAGTGAAATTCCCTTTTAAAACAGAAATTTCTAGATTTTTCAATCATTTTTTTGAGGAATAAAATGAAAAGAAGAATTAAAATGCTTATAGAGAGTGTTTATTAGAGTTACTTATATTCAGGAAGAAATCAAAGCTAAGGATACTATTTGATGCAAAAGGAATGAGACAAAGTAGCAGGTTTTGGTACTTAAAGAGACTTTTCAATTCCCGTAATAAAAATCAGAATTAAATGGTTGTTGCCGAAGAGGGTTAATACAACTCCCTTGAAAATGGCATTGAAAAATTGCCACTTTGACAAAATTTCAAAGCACGTCCTTTCTGCTGCAACACACACCTGTACCCCATTTGTTCCTACCAAAGCCAGAAGGAACATCACATGAATCTCATTTCTGTCAGCTAAAGGTATTATGTGAAGATCCAGGAGCAATTTCATCCAAAGGATACCACAGTTTCTGCTCTAAAGAAAATGTTTGTCAAAAGCCTTGCAACCCCTATAATTTTCCAGTTTCTGTTTGGGAAATGTTTACCTGAATATAAAAATTTAAATTTTCTTAAACAAATTCTCTTTTAAAAATCTACCTATATTTTCATAAGTAATGTACTGATCTAATTTGCTTGAAATACTTTCCCTGTGTACTCCTTGTTTTAGACAAACAATCAAAAGACCTGGCACATATTTTTAGCTTTATTCTTTTCCATTCTAGCCAAGTTCATCTCTATGACACTAAATTGTTGAACAAAGAAGCATCATTTTCAAATATTCAGAAGGGAAGGAAATTGTGTTTTCCTTGTGTAGACTTCTTTTTTGGTTTTGTTTTTGGATTTTTTGATGTTCTGGTTTGCTCTACAGCTATAATCTCTCCTGCTTTGTAGGGTGTGTGTAATGAATGGGGTTTGAAATTCCTTAAACACTTTAGCTCTGCTTCAGCTATTAATCTCAGCAGCCATTTATTGGTTTGTATGCTGCAAAGCAATGGAGATTATCCTTTAATTAATTCCATTGAGGGGTTCAGCTGCCATCATCAACCACAATATGGTTTCATAAATTAATCTTGTTGGGTAAGTATAATGCAATCTATTATAACATTTATATTAAAATGCAAGTAATAATACTAGAAATCCTGTGCTAGGAAAGGATATATATATGTGTATCTCCCAAATGCAGTAATTAGTATTATATTAGTATAATAATATTAGTGATTAGCATAATACATTTTCATATTTTCAAACCATTTTAAATATATTTCGGAATTCATCAGAAAATAAAAAGATTATGTTTTCTTAACTCCTACATGGGTAGCTGTCTTAAAAATGCTGAAATGGCATCTTACATCTAGATATATTAAAAATATACTATGGATGTTTAGAACTCTGCTTGAGATTTAACTTTCTCACCAATTTGTTTGTACTATTATAGCTTAATCAGTTATAATAATGCATATTTGTATATGTGAACATTTTGATATCATGAGTACATGAGGGAAAGCATGAAAAAATGCCTAAAGTATTTCATAATGTTTTGATCTCAGGAAGCTGAAGATGCTTGTCATGGGCACCTTTTTTGTAACAGGACTGATTATATTAGAAGACCGGTTAAGTGGGGTGTTTTCTCTAGCATGACACTAAGCTGCTGCTTTAGCCATTGCTTTGGTTCAAAACTAATTTGTGTGTTGATAGTGTTGGTGTCAGCACAACGTGTTTGACTTCCAGGACAATGCTGGAAAATTTACTTTCTGTGATCCTGTTAAGTGTTCAGATTTCAGGAATACCTAAATTTTAATGGAGGTAGCAGAAACAAGTTGGGAGGTAAGATGACCCTTTTACACTCACACAGTGTCAGGAGATGGGCAGATCTCAGTTTTCAGATCAGTTCAAGCTGGCAAAATAAGGTATCATTACCAATGCTGCTTTTTTCCTAAGAATTGCATTCAGTAGGATTTCTTGCAGATTGGCAACTTTATTATAAGAAATTAATCAGAGTGTATGTTCTCGCTAAAAGTCTTCATCTAGCATTATTATTTCATTTAATTAATTAATTAGAATCCTCCAGACAATCTGCAGAAATAGCTTTATTAAACCCCTGAGCACTGTAAGATACTGCAAAGCCTCTTTTTGAAGTGGATGTAAATCCTAATATTTCACTGATCTGGGCAAACAGATGCAGAGTTTAAAATGGTGAAAACTTCTATACTAATTTTAGCTTTTTAGTTATTCAAATCAGATGATGAGCTATTTTTCTTAATAGACATTTCTGTGATTAAATAATTAGTAATTTGTGATATGATTCCAATATATAAGTTTACTTCTGGCATTGTAGGCCCAGTGTATTGATCAAGGAGTTTAAGGACAGAAGCAGAGTTCTCTGTTTGCTGAAATTTTTTAAATGTGCTGCTTTGGGAATTTGTAGTGGATAACGATAGAAATTGCCACTGCTCATAGTGTCCCATAGAAGCTCACATAACACTGTATGGCCTAGAAGCTTAAATCATCCCTCAAAGTTGGCACAAAAGCAGACTCACACCAGCTACCCAGACTCTCCTTTTCACTCTGTGTGTCACTGATGTGGTTATGCTGTGAACAGTGTTGCACTATGGCAGCAAAATCCTGTTCTAGTGGAAGCAGCCCTGGGAAGGCCCGTGTGTGCCCAAGTAGACAGCAGCAGAGTCAGGGTGCTGCCAGGACAGGCTGTTTAAATGTAAACCAGCCAGCAAGAGCTGCCACTCAAGTTGGGTCAGGAGCTGATACCACAGCAGTCACCACGCAGGCTGAAGGAGCCCACTTAGCAGGAGATCCAGGGCATGAGGTTTTTTACAAGAGCAGATCCATGGTTCCACTCCTTCACAGAATCAATAAGGTTGGAAAAGACCTCTGCGATCATTGAGTCCAGCCTATGACTCAATACCACCGTGTCAACCCAACCATGGCACCCAGTGCCACAGTCAGTCTTCCCAGGGATGGTGACTCCAGCAGCTCCCTGGGCAGCCCATTCCCATGTCTAATCACCCTTTCTGTGAGAAAATTCTTCCTAATGTTCAACCTAAGCCTCTCCTGCTGTAGCATAAGACTATATCCTCTTATCCTGTCACCAGTTGCCTTCCTCTGGTGGTTGGTGTAATTAACTCCAGAAAAACAGCATGTACTGTGTAAACATATCCATCAGGCCCTGTTTAATACTTCTAGATTAAATTATCATCTTAACTTTTTTAATAGACAAAATGCAGTTTGTAATCTGTGAGTTTAAACATGGGACTTATTTTTGGGTTCTGTTGTTTTTGTTTTGGTTTTGGGTTTTTTAATTGTTCTTTTCCCGTGTCATTGCTTCCTCTTAGACCTCTCAGTTCATGAAAAGTAAGAAGCTCTGCAAGTCGTATTATAGAAAAATGGTAATAACTACTTTAGAACTCAAAATTTGCTCTCAAAGCATTGACTTTGTGATCACATTTCCATAATTTCTGTTTTACTCTTTGCAATAGCAGTTATAATTTTTTGACTCAGACTGCTCATATATTTTCAGTTAACATAATATGGTGATATGTTGAACTGAAAAAACACTGGATCTACTGATAAATCTGATTTGTATTGAACCCTTGATGCTAATATGTGGAGCAGGTCAGAAGTGTTGCCAGATTAATGTAATGACTCACATTAGCTGTGAAGTCATAATAACATATATGTGTAAGTAGTTTACCATCTGCACTATTAATATTAATTCGTCTGATGACTGGA
Source organism: Eopsaltria australis (assembly GCA_034509425.1). NCBI lineage: Eukaryota > Metazoa > Chordata > Aves > Passeriformes > Petroicidae > Eopsaltria > Eopsaltria australis. The sequence continues at coordinate 2,429,078 of JAVTVJ010000056.1, forward strand.
TGAGAAGCAAACCCAGTACATTGAGTATGAGAAATTGGAAACATGGTTCAAAGCCTCCACAGTCAAATTGTCCAGCAAGAGACACGACACACCCAATTTATTAATGCTGGGTTTATTACTTTCTTTAATTATTTAATAGAAAAACTTTGACAGTTTAATTATAGTGTATAGTTAGACTTCAGTGAATCCGTGTGTTAGGGATTCTAGCCAAAAAGAAAAAAGAATTTCGTGTCTTATTTTTATCTGTAGAAAGTTTTACATCTGAACAAAAGGATAGTCTTTTAAAAACAAAAGCTTACACCTTAGAGGTTCGTATCCCTTACCTGTGCTGGACTCTATAGTAACTTGTTATTATTCTCATGTTATGATATTGAGTGACTCATCAAATGAAAAATTTGATTGCTACCTATAAGTCCCCATATAACATTCTATAATATAGAATTATATAGAAGAGCATTTTATTTTAATCTTTAAAACAAGGTTCAAGTCATAGCTTAATTTTTAATTTAGGAGCTTAAAAGGAAAAGAAACTTTTTCTTTGAGAATTGTGCAGTGACAAATTATGGTAACTGGGGACACCATTACTGTCTGTATATCCATTTAGGTAGCCTCTTCACATGTAGTGGAAGTAGGGCACATGTATTTTGCCTGAGTCTGTTTGTCTGCCTTGCTCTTTTTACGTCTGTCTTGCACCAGTTCTTTAATACAGCTAGCAGAAATTGTCACTCCTGTGACCGTTCTCCTAGGGTTAATCATGGGAGCACTGGGAAGAACCCAGGAGTATCACTCACCATGTGATACCTGGCCTTTCACATTGTGTTGGTGGCACTGACTCATGGAAGCACTGGGGACAGCTCTGTCTTCTCCTGCTGTATTCAATGAATAGGAGCAGCAGCACTGGGAATCTGGGCTGAGAGGCAGAAAAAATTTTTCAGCCCCACCACATGACTGGAGAAGGTAATGGGTGTCCTCCTACAGAAGGCAATAGTTATATTGTATCTTTCTGAATACGCATTTTATGAAAACAGAAACCTGGAAAATGAGGAAAGTGGAGTTCAGGTGCACATCAAAGTACATTGCCTTACCCTTCATCCTTGAGATGGGTACCAGGCAGCCAGAGGATACTGATTTTGGTATGAAATGAGGATACATGTGCCACACAGGCATGTGGCATGAGGCACTAGAAGCAGAGTCAATCATTAACTCTGGTCATCAGCTCCATCCACAGTGTTTTCAAGGTTTGGTTTGGCTGATGCTTTAAAATGTGTACAGTTTTCAACCAGTCAGTGTAGCATCACATTCATGAGCAAGAATTTATGAGATTATATTTATCAGTTAAGACCGCAGTTGAGGCATGCCTGTTGAAGCCAGAGATGTTACGTCATTTTAAAATGTTTTTTCCCTTTCTTAAATCATACTCTAGCAATCTGTTTGAACAATCTATGACAGACCAAAAATAAAAAGAACAGAATATCTTAAGTGTTTAGACATTGTCTTTACTACCAGGCTGGGATGTGTGATTCTTTTTTTTCTGCTTCTTTATGGCATCTTTTGACCATTCTGTCACTATATCCCCTCCATCTTCTCTCATTTTCATCCAATTAAACCATTATGCCTTAAGAACTGAGCTGCAAGTAAAAAGTCTGCTCCTTGTCCTCTCATTCTTTTTGCCTTGTCTTGCACCACAGACAACAGATCCAGCATAAGTCACTTGCCTTTTAAATTTTGCTCTTCCACTGCACTGCCCCCACCACCTCAAACCAAAACCAACAATAAACAACAAGATTCTCACCACTCCACCCCCAACTCTCAGTATAAGGGCACACTGTAGAGCAATCATAGAAGTTAAAAACAGTTAAGAAATGGTTTAATATAGTCAGAATTATGGCTTGAACTTTTTTCCTGTGAAAATATAGGTGAATCTGTCAATAGTAAGATTACTTGTAAAAACTACATCTCAGATTAAGATGACTACAGGCAGAGAATTTCAACAATATGGAGTACTTTTTGAAGCACACCAAATTATAGGACAGCCTGTGTAAAAGTGGATTTCAGAGTATGAATGTAGCTAGCTTTAAGACCGGAAGAAAACTCAGAAGTATTTATTTTATATTTTACATCCAAGAGTTGTTTTTAAAATAAATTTTGAGTCAGGACGAAGTAAATTCTTTTAAGTGGTCCCCTTTCTTCAGCAGGCAATTAGTGGTAAGTTTTGATATCAGTCCTGTTACTATTTCCATTTGTAAAGCTTGACACAGGACAAAGAGCTGTCTCTGAGTAGGGCATGTACAGCCCTGCAGTCACAAAGTGGGGTGGGAGAACAGCCTGACAGCTCTGGAAGCATGAAGTGCTCAACACCTACAATATCTTACCATTGTAATGAAATGGGAATGGTCTTTGTGTTGGATCAGGCAATGAAGTCCTGGTGTAGGGCAAAATTCAGGAGAGCTGTTTATTCACCGCATTTTTCCAGGTCTAAAAGCCAATATACACAATGCAATCAATAAAAGGGCTGATTAATTATGCCTGACAGGAGCACCATAAGGAAGGCCTGAGTACAGCACAGTTGTACACAGGACTGATTGCCAGCATTACATCTGGGGACGAATGAGGAAATGGGGACTAATGAGACCTCTGCTAATGCCTCCTCCTGCCACCTCCATTGCACTGCCCAGCCTTGGTGGAAATAGAATGCTAATTAGACAACTGAGGAGCTGATTGTGATCAAGGATTTTGGAGCATTTTATCAGACATTTAGTACAACATACAATATATTTCTCAGCACCATGGAAGATCAAGAGATATGAGAGCATAATGGACAGATGAAGTAATCGAAAATCAAGGTATTATGTCCACGTGGACATGTACAATAAACATAAAATTAAAGCATCCAGATTTCCTAGATAATGGGGCTAACTATGGAAATTTTCTTTTGTTTTCAAAAAGGTTTATATTTTCAAGCAGGGTAATTATTGAAGTTCTGTTGAAATCAATGTAATTATCTTGATTTGTACAAGCAAAAAATCAGACCTAAATAGAAAAACAGTAAATGAAAAGTACTTTCTCCCCTCTCCTCCAACATTTAATCTTCTTTGAAATGTGAAAGGGTTGTCATGCAAAATAAAAGCAGATTTAAAAACAGGGAGAATATCTGAAAAAATAGATGACTCCACAGATTTGTAATACTGATTTCTCCTGACTATTGCACTGTCTTAGATCAAACAGAAGAAAATTTGTACCTCCACAGAAAAGATTCAGTAGCTCTCTAGACTTTAATTTTTAACAGATAGCAAAAAATCTGAAACAAGTAAAACCAAGAGCTCTGCAACGTAAGTTTCTGATGGCATGATGTTCTGTTTTGTGAACTGCATCATTTATCTTTATTTCTTTGTAGGTGATGCTCCCTGAGAATACTTCTGGTTTGGGCCATGATAAGAGTAAAAGCAGATGCAGGAAGTCTGTATGATATAAATAATGATTCTGCTTGACAAAATACTTCTGACATTTTAAGAGGGGTACTGTTGAGCAATTTGCTCTGGTTTGTTGCTCTCCCATGAAAAAGCTAATTTAGTCTGGTTAAAAGCCAGCTTTCTCATTGGCTCTGAAAAAAATTAGTACTTCATATGCAGTCCATATCCACAGCTTCCCTGGGAGCTGGCATTTATTAACCAAGTGCTAGTCCACTCCTTTTCAGGCATGAGAAAGTGCTGGTGGAATATTTTCTAGCACCTATGTCTCCTCCTGTAGAAACACATTCCAAATCTACTTGCAGAAAGTTAATAAGCCACTGATATAAAAATCTACATGTCAAATATTAATAATGCTGGTGATTACATTTTTGCTTGCTGTTGGGTTTATCTGCTTTATTTTTGTAAGTCATACAGGAAAACAAACAAAACCCATGCCTGCAGATCTATGGAAGGTATCCTGATATAGAGTTAACTTTCTTCTTAGTAGCTGGTACAGTGCTGTATTTTGGATTTAGGGTGAGAATAATGTTGAAAATACACTGATGTTTTGGTTGTTGCTGAACAGAGCTTACACTAAGTCAAGTCCAGTCATGCTCTGTCAGTAAGGAGGAGCACCCAAAGTTGGAATGGGGCACAACCAAGACAGTTGACCCAAGCTGGCCAAAGGGATATTTCATATCATAAAACATCAGGATCAGTATATAAAGCATGAGTTGGATGGAAGGAAACTGTTCTCTGCTTGAAGACTGACTGGGCATTAATCAGCAACACTTCTTTTTCTTAGGTTTTATCTCTATCCCTCTACCTTTAATTACCATTATTATTATTAATAATCTTATTTTACTTTGTTCCAGTTATTAAGCTATTCTTATCTTAACCCATGAGTTTTACTTCTTTTTTGGAGTTTCTCCTCCCCATCCCATCAGGGATGGGGGAAGTGAGCGAGCATCTACATGGTGCTTAGTGGCCAGCTGGGCTTAATTTCCGACAGAAGGGAAAAAAAAAAAAGTTTAGATATCAAGTATTTCAGCTAAACTTCTGAAGCTTGTCAGCTTCATTACCCTTCTCTGGACATTCTCCAGCATCTCATCGCCATTTTTGTAGTGAGGGGTCTGGAACTGGACAAAATACTCAAGGTGTGGCCTCACCAGTGCCCAGTACAGGGAGAAAACCACTGCCCTGGTCCTGCTGGCCACACCATTGCTGACACAGGCCAGAATGCCACCGGCCTTCTTGGCCACCTGGGAACACCCTGACTTATGTTCAGCTACTGTTAACCAGTGTTGCGGTTTCGAGGTTTGGGAATCAAAATTAGGTATGAAGATTAATTTTGTAGTTTAGATTATTTGATTTTGTTGTGAGATAAGGATTAATAGTAGGCAAAAGCAGGTTTATACTTTAAGGAGTACAAAGAGGAATTTTATTAACAGATGTAAAACAGGAATAATAATTAGGCATCAACACAACTTTTCAGAACACTCTTTTCCCTTCCCCACCTTTCTTATTTTCTTTCTTGTTGACCATACAAAAGGTAACACTTCAACTTCTAGTTAATCTACCACCTCTGGAACTTTACAGTTTTCTTAATTTATGTAGAGAGAGAAGCTTTCTTTTGTTTTATTATGTTGACTCCCATAGGAAACACAGTTTCTATGGTTATTAGCTTTCTAGTAAGCGATTCTCTCTTTGAAGAGAGGTATTTGCTTTTCTAGACCCCTTCCCATTTCAGTAGCTTTCCCAGGGCCACACCAATGGACATATGATGGTCATTGAGGTGTTTTTTTGAGAGCAAATGTTTCTATTACAGTGACAACATCCCCTTACTTTATCATCAGCAACACAAGTCTTCTTCTAATGTTTTCCTGGGGCGAGGAAAGAAAGATTTTAATACACAAAAGTCTCAGTCTACTGCTTATAACTTAGAACATTATATTCCCTTTTTCTCACTTCTTTTAGACTATTATTCATATATTACAGGGTGTATTACAGCTAACTTTATCAACATGTTTTTACAAAAGAACTTTCAGCAGTAAAGCACTCCTCTTCCTTCTTTGAAAATAAGCTTAGTTATATTCATTAACTCAAAGTCTTTATGTTGTACCTTTCATAGGTGCCTTCATTTCTGTGCTCTTTTTATGTAGGAAGAAAAAATGAATACCCCCAAAGTCCCATTCTGATGTTAGAAAGAAACAGTTAATTTGTCTTTTTGGCTGGGCAATAGTCACGTGGCTTTTGCCCGCGTGGTTTGAATGTTGTAAGTCTGTGCCTGAACCGGAGAAAAAGAGTCTGTGCTATCTCCCCATCCAAGCTGCGTTTTAGCTGTGGGAGCCCGGCGAGACTGCACCTGTGCTGCAGAGAGCTGGTCTAAGTCTCTTTTCTGTGCTGAGCCATGCGGGGCCGCCCGGCGGGATTCATGTCCGAGCTCCGCGGGAGGAGCCCAGTCTGAGTCCTCTCTCTCTCTTGTGCTGAGTTCACTGCGGAGCTGACCGGGCGGGGAGGGGAGCTCCCGAAACCCACGGGGCCCGACCTCAAACTCTCTTCCCGCCGGGCTGCACCGTGGAGAAGCGATCGGCCTGGCCCAAACTAGGCGAGCAGAGCCGGCGAAGTTCTTTAGCCAGGCACAGCAGAATGAAACAGCTTGAGTTCTCTCTCTCTCCTCCCCCTCCCCGCGCCATGCTGGTTGGCAGCCCCAGGCCATGTGGCCTGGGGAGACCTTACCCAGCTCTGGCGCGGAGAGGGAGAGCGACCTCTTTCTTCAGCAAACCGGAAGCTTCAAAGAGGTTCTCTTCAAGTGCTTTCTTGGTTTTATGAGGTTTTTTTTTTTTGGTAGGCGGAGTTTATGCTGGCTACTTCATTTCCGACTCCACCCCCTCCCTCTACACCGCGAATTCTTAACAGCGATTACCCCATGACAATCAGCAACCCCAGGTCCTTTTCCTCCTTCTGGAAAGTCTTCTCTAAGCCTGTAGTGCTGCATGGAGTTGTTGTGTTCTAAGTGCAGCACTTGGAACTTTGGCTCGTTGAACCTCATGTGATTGATTGGCCTTGGCTCATGGATCCAGCCTATCCACATCCCTCTGCTGAGCTTTGTGATCATCCAGCAGTACCACTCAAACTTCAACACTTCCACTCAATCTGCAGGCTGACTAAGGTGATCTCAATACACTCATCCAGGTCATGTAGAAAGATATTAAACAAAATTAGTGCCAAGACTGAGCCATGGGAACACCACTTGTGATTGGCCACCAGCTGGCTGTAATTGACTTCACCAACACTCCCCGGGACTGTTGGTCCAGCCAGTTTCTTACCCAGGACAGACTGCACCTGTCCAAGCCACGAGCAGCTGTGGCCCTTCCTTAAGGAGAAAAAGTCAAGAGAAGGGTCTGTTGTCTCTACCATGTGCAGGAATATGAAAAATGCAGTATAGAGAATTTAGCACAGCACAGTTCAGATCTGCAAGAGTGATTTATCTGACAGAAATTATAATTATTTATATAATTATATAGATGTTGTATTATAGTAATCGTTTGCCCAATTATTGTGTTTTATCTTTTTTCCTCATCTCTTCTTAAAATAGACCTTTTCTTTTAACAATTAAGTTATTATTTTGGTTTGGTTTGGTTTGGTTTGGCTTGGTTTGGTTTGGTTTGGTTCTTCAGAAAATAACAATTCCCTCCTCTGTTGATATATCTGTAAGTCTTAGTCTACTTCCCATCCTTCATTCTTATACTCTGATTATCAGGTTTCATTGCTGATTTGCCAATAAACCGCATTTATGCTCTCTGAGCGTCCCAATCTCACTGTCTACTAAGGTCACAGGGCTTATATAATGAAAAGACTGTTAGCTGAGGTGATTATTTTGAGAGACTTTGCCTTACTGACTGTCATTAAGATAGCCTAAAGCCTGATGGTTTTTTTGCATCTTTATTAGTGCAGCTTAGTGTCATATCTTCAATACTTTCTGGGTGAGAAAATAAAGTGGAGTGTGATATTTCCATGTATCCTAGCTATTTCACTGGTGCTACTGAAAAGAAAAGGATATTCTTGTGGGTGTTGGGAAAAATGACTGTACAATCAAATAAGAAAGAATTTATTTGGATTTTGTTGCCTTGCTTTTTTGCAATTCTCATTTCCCTAGACTATATTGCATCTCTGGCTTGTATTGGATATTTTATTGTCATTTAGGATGCTAATTTACAAAAATGGAAATTGTTTCATGTCCAAAGCCATCTTTATGTAATAAGTATATATATTTTAATACAGCTTTGTTTCATTTTCTTCAACCAGAAAATTTTCATTAAAATTAAATTTGACTACAAGTTTATTGGGATTTTATTTTCTTTTAAGTATTTTCATCCACTGTGTTATTTAAACTCTGACATATGCTAAAAATACTTAAGTTTCCAATTTATTTACAAAATGTCTGTGGGTTACAAGTGTCTCCCAACACATCTGCTGTTTGCGAAATAGCACACAGAGGATAGATTGGGCCTGATCTACAGGCAGCTCTTGACTGTTGGATGAGTGTCTCAGAAGAGTAAGCTATGTAGGGTGCCTGTGATACAGATCCATGTCACTTAGTATCTAACAGTGTCATCAAATTAAGTAAGTTTCATTTAAGGTTTCAGTTATTAAGATTTGATTAAAGGATGCTTGATTTTACTCAGGTGATTGATGGTATATTGTGAGGAAATACCTTCTTTTTTTTTCTATTATTTTAAATAATTTGTTTAGCATGGCAGAGAAAAAAAATCCAGAATATTAAAAAAGACTGTACTTGGTAATGTAAGTGGACACAGTGAAATACACTATAAATCACAAGTTTCAGTAGACTAAAGGGGAGACTATGATATTCCAAGTAAAAATGCACAAGGAAAATGATAGATAAGGCAGAATATCTTTAAGTGAGCTCATTTGCCTTTGCTCTTGAGAATTTTCAGTACTGTCTTTGTTTCAGCTGAATGAGGCTTTATTATTTTAATTAGCTTAATGTCTTTGGCAGAGAACTACTTTTGGAACAATACAGGAATAGGATGGGGATAAAATATAAGGAAATAGCACCTCAGCATCACTGAATTAGCCCATCTGTAGAAATAATTGCTGATGCTAGGTATGCTTGACAGAAAGCTTGCAGCAGCCCTGCTATGTTAGTTATCAGCCTAGATCTATATTCAATGCGTCTCTAGCATGATAAATAATTCCTTTTGAAAGAGAAAAGGCTGGATATCTTTTTTAGAAAATCACTTATAAGCAATGGAAGTATCAAGCAAGATAATTGGAAGAAAGATTTAAAATGAGCATTAAATGACTGCAAGTTGCTTTCATTTTCCTGGTAATGCCTTACTTAAAAATGGAGAATAACTTTATTCTTTGTAAGATACTTAAAGAACTTTTCCCCTAATATATTAGACATATTACCTCTAATTATTAGTCTCATCTGGATAGAGATTCTCTGCTGTGTCTTTCTGAAAAGCTCATGTAGAGCCGTTTTGCACTTCAAATAAATCTTTCCTATAGTGCTGGAGTCAAGGGTTTACCATGTGATGGAACAGAGTCTAAATCATTCTCCTCTGTGTATTAACTGGAGTAATGCCTCTTCTTTGGCTTATATGCAGACTTTCAAAGAAAACACTGTAATTTCTCCTGGAAAAGTGAGCACAGCCCATGGCAAGGCAGAGGGGCAGAAGCTTTGCTTAATTTGGAACTCATGGCTGGTGCTGAGCTGATGTTGCTCATAGCCAAAAGCTTTCTGCTTGGATGCAGATGGAAGTAAATGACTGATGTGATCTTCCATAAGGCTTGTATTCTTGGTGGGAAAGAGGAAGAAAAGTAGAAGATATATTGCACTGTTAGGAAACAATTTTTAAACACACACTGACCTACAGTCTTGTGTTTCTCACCCTCAAGTTACCGGATAATTCAATTCCAAGCATCATGACTTTTTGGTCAGTGGAAGAAAATTTACTAAGACATGTTTTGGAAAATTATTGCTCTTATTTATCCTCCTTGTCACTTTCCAACATTTAATTTGATTTGTAATCTTTATTTAAAGAACAATAAGCATGAGAGTCTTTAAGCATTGAAAACCTCATAAATTTGAGGTGAAAATCATTCTAGGAAAAAGAAGCTCTGCAGTGAGCTACTGAACTTATTTTCAGTAGGATTCAGCCTGTGAAGCCTTCACATTTACACAAACAACATTGGTGAGAGTTTAAAGAACAAACATGTTTTACTGTGCCATGTTATGCACATAATAAAAAAACCCCTACAAATATTAGGAAGTTTATTGTAAGGTTGTATAATTGACCTTTTTTGCTTTTAGTCTTCCTTCATACTCCATATGTTTCTGTGAATCATTAAGTTTGTGGCAACAGTGGGAAAGGCAGTTATATTGCATTTGAAATCACAAATAAAATTTTGATGGAATGTCGGTGGTGTTCTCAATACAAGTCAACTGTAATGTTACAGCCAAATGTTATTTTTTTTTCAGTAGAATTAAGTATAAGATATTAAAGTATTGCTGTACATAAACATGTGCTATTTTTCAACCATTGTTGAATCTCATTTATTACATTAGGTATTTTTCCCTTCTAATTTTAAAATCCTTAAACATTGCTAACTTTTCATGGTGGGATATTTCCTATATAAGAATGTGGGCACTGTCCCAAAGATTTCTTTTTCTGTGCTGTTCATTTACGTTTCTGAAGGTCTGACTTCAGTTTTACTTCTGTTTGTCTCCACTGATTTCATTGAGATCACTATTTCCTCTAGATGGAGAGGATAAAAATATTTAAATATGGTAAATAACAGTAGAGTCAGACTAAGTTAGAGCCTACATTTTAATATTTGTACAAATGAAGGTACTATTTTTTCCTTGTCATTATCATGCTCCATACACTGTGGAGTTCCTCAATACTTTTTAAAACATAATAAATGTGGCTTGATTTCTGATTATACCAACTCCTGCTTGCCTTTTTCTCTTCCATGATAGATTCAACTTAGGCCAACTCATAAAAGGTTTATTATACTCATGAAAATGCAGCAGTATTACTTCCTTATACTAGAATTTATGTGCAAGAATTAAAGGAAACATTTGGAGAACTATTTAAAATAGATATAAATATATCTACCTTGATTAAAGAGAAGTAATTTAATTTAACAGAAACTGTTAAATAAACAGCATGTTATATTAGGTGGCAGAGTTCTGATGCCAATGAGTGAGGTTGCCAGAAGCTTTCAATCGTAAGTCTCTGTTTTCAGTTGCTGATAGCACTGCCAAATATAAACCATTGTAGCTCTAATACTCTGTGCTGAATATATCCCTCAGATATTTTTTTTTTTTTAATTTTAATTAAAATAAACTCTTCCTCAAGAAACCTTAAAAATAAAAATCCTGTTCTCCCCACCATTCCCCTAGCCCCTGCCTCCCTCATCTGCCCCCTGCATTGCATCCTCCTGCCATGTAGGAGGGATGGAGGGGTGAAAGGAAATGGCTGGACAGGACAGGAGCAAGAGAAACTGTGACAAAGAAAAACATCAAGGGGAAAAAATAGAAATGAAATAAATATTCCCAAGGAAGACACAAGAGATTGAATACCAGCAGGGGAGGAATAGTGGCAGTTATGTTAGGGGGATGAATACAGGAACTACATAGGAGATCAGACTAAAGGAAGGACTGACAGAGAACTTGGAGCAGAATGTTTAAAAAACACAGAATACCTTTTTTTTACTTAAGATACCAAAATTAATTACATATGCGTATCTACTTTCCCTTATTTATAAAATGTCAGAGAAATTTAAGTATTACTTAATTCCCTGAAGCATAGGACCAGCTGGAGACTGACAGTGTTACCAGTGATGTCAATGCTTTAGCATGAATATCCTTGCTGATTACAAAAACGGGTCATCTTCCTTCAGCAGTGCTATATGGTTAATTGTTTTTTGTAAACCCTTATTATTGCACTGCCTCTGAATTATGCAAAAAGAACCCTAAGGCTGTAATTAAAGGACCAAGAAATTATGTAACACCTGAAAATTAAGGTTACTCAGACAACCTGAATTATCTCTCCAGGCATGTATTTATTTTCATCCAGTCTTTCACTCTAACACAACTACCACCACCACATGGCATTTTCTATCCCTCGTCTCCAGTCACCCCTGGATCTTTACTGGGCAAAAGGTCCTCTCCTCTGTCCTTGTCACATTCTTTGTGAGGACTAGAAACTCAGGTCTTCTTTGTAGTGGTGGAGATTAAAAACTTCCAACTGGCTTTCAGTGACTGGTTTTCACAGTGAGCTTTTTTCTTGCTTGCATCTGAAGATCTGTGTGTGAAAATACAATTATATGCCTACGTTTTTGCTTAATGAGTTTTGATAAATGTAATTGATCAAGCACAGCATTATGCTTTGTTTTCTGCCTAAGATTTATTTTTTACAATATTGTTTTACTCTGTAAGGCAGTAGCAGAGAAATTGAGTGATAGACAATTCTGTATCTCTATCACAGTCCTACTAAGATACTACAAAGAAGGATTATATTCAGCTGTATATATAGTGTAAATGGAACACTACCCAGATTATGAGCATTTCACTGACTTCATCAAAAACATTAAAATTACCAAAGCACTGAAAGCACATTACATTCACATGTTTTGAGCTCTGTTTTGAGCTCTGTTAGAGACCCGAGCCATCCACAATGGGAGATGGTGGTTGTTTATTTCACTGCACCTGCAGGTCCATTTCTGTTGGTGAGAAGAGGGGGAACAGCTACACAGTGGAAAGCATAATATGTGTGATGCTAAGGGAAATGCTCCCTAGACAGTTGTGTTTCTGCACAGGAAATCTTCGTGAAGATCATGCCAATATCTTGTGTGTTAGGTTATTTTTAGCTGAATCAGTCTCAAACCCTTTTCTAGAAGGCATCAACACACAGGCACAGGAATATGTCCCTGATTGCTCCACTGTAAAATAAAAAAGTTATTTTGCAAAAATGTCTTCTCCCAGTAAGTTAAACCATTGCAGTCTTAGCAGGGTTTGTAATGCTGCCTATTCCCACCCGTGGTATGTATTTTATTGAAAATAATTTGCTATATGATGGTAAAACCATCATCGTGCAATGAAACCCTTTGTAGAAATCAGTGTTCTTGCCAAAAGTCAAGTAAATCAACATTTTTAGCAAAATCAGCATATATATTGCAGTCATCCACATTAACAAAATTAAGGTTATATGAGTTTATAGTAAAGTAACCCTTCTGAGTACTTGTTATATAGTAAAATTGTTGTGGCTGTGACAGTGAAAGAATACAAAAGTGACAACACTTCCTACAAGCATTTTTAAATAGTTGCATTCTGTCTTCTTGGTATCATCTTGTGTCATTCCTAGTTTCAATATGCATGCATATTAAATATAGCATATTTTTCCTACCTTACAAGCACAACTGTCTAAAACTCTGAAAATGAAAGTGACACTGATATTATTTTTGAAGAGGTAAATTAAGATGAAGGACAAATATGTGTGAATTTAATACTTTTCATATGCCTGAGTGTATGCTAAAATTAGATGAAGTAATGTTAAATACCTTCAAACTGGAGCCAGATCCGAACTAATTCCCATTTATCACATTAGTAACTGAGATTTTTAACCTTTTATGGAGGGGCAGAATTTTTCAATAGTAGTCACTTCCAAATTCTTTCTGTTATAATGTTTAATTCATTTGAATTTGCTTTTTTATCATGTGAGATGAATATTGTATAAAGAGTAAGGATATGGAATGCCTGCAGAAATGCCTGGCGTGACACAAGAGAGTTCATTGAATTCTTGAATAACTCAGAAATACCATAAATTTATTATTTGTATTTTATTTTTTAAAATCTTTGGTATCAATAAGATTGCAAGTGCAGGTGAGTTGCACATCTTTCCCCTTAAAGCTGATCACACAGAGCAAGTGCCAGGTGTTGACTCACATCAAAAAGGATACCACAGATCTTCCCACAGTGAAATCTGTAGTTACCCTCTGCAAATAGAGGCTGCATTTGGAGTCTTCTTGCACCCACTGGACAGTAAGACAGATTTATTTCTCCATGTGAGGAAGAAGCCCAGGTCACACCTGCCCAAAGACAGCAGGCTCCTGGGCATACTGATACATTTAATCCCATTTGGCCCATTATAAAGACAAACCACAAGACTTTAATACTGAAGGTGTAGAACTAGGGAAAACCCTGAAACTTATCCTGAGGTTGTTAATGCACAGTAACAGATCTAGATGGTATTTATACGGAAAGAGTTCACAGGCCTTTGGCCCCTAAACCTTCCTATTGCTTGTGAGCCTTAATAGATGTATTCTCCATGTACACACAAAAGAAACCATCTCACACTTCAAAAGAAAGAAAAATCTGTTTTGCCAAGTGAGATCCATTTAACAAAATATTAGATAAAGGATTTGCAAAGCTGCAAAGTGACTCATTGAAGTGATAAAGAAATGACAAAATGAACAGGAAAAACTAGTCAATGTTAAATAAGGTCCCCCCGTTATTTCCCTGGAAGAAGAGAACTATCAGTTCCAAAAGCTTCATGAATTATAGACCTTAATAAATATTCAATAGCATATTTTTGGATGGAAGTATCATGCCATCTTTCATGAAGTGATCTGTAATTCATGAAGGAATTGCTTGATGATGTCAGATGCTGTTTTCCTGCAGTTCTTAGACAGACACCAAGGTAGAGTATCTGAAAACAACTCATCCACTTGAGCTCAACAACAAATTGTTTGTGCTGCCTTAGGACTCCTTTCCTGCTGTCTATCAGGGTTAAGAAGGAAAATCACAATGGATCATGCAGGAGGGGAGAAAGAATAAGCTCAAAAATGGGCAGGAATAATCAGGAGGAACAGAATGATAATTAACTAACATAATTGTTTGTCATCACTTGGACAATTACATGTCTCAAAACTATATTTCTCATAGTAATGGGATAATTTTTTATCCAATAACTTTTATTCAATTTGTAAGAATTGTGCATAAAATGAGAAAATTATTTGGATGAGTGAAACCTGATTGTTTTGAAATAAATATTCAAGAGATACCACTACTGCTCTAGGAAAAAATCAGCTAGAGTGGGATCTTTCTAAACATTTTGCAACAAAGTTGTGATTAAAAAAATGTTATGTCTCTGATTTCCCTAAATGTCTCTCAAAAAATAACATGAAAATTTCTTCATATAAAGAACTCTTTGTGTTTCTTGGAAACCACCATCCGCTTTCCAAGGGAGACGTATGGAAATCACAAATTGGAGTTAGAAGTGAAAGAAAGAGACTCAAGGCCATAGTACTAACCTCCCCTCTTTTACAGAGCTGAGAGGGAATGAAATGTCCTTTTTAGCAAGTCAGGAAGAAACATTTGATATTTTGGGCATAGAACTCTTCAAATTCATAGATACCCACTAGCAGAGATGTTGTGTGCATAGGACAGCCATAAACAGGTAACTCATTTTGTTCCTAGTAAATTTCAATACTTTTTTGCTTTCTATAGTTGACATTTCTGATTAAAAACTGGATAATAAATTTTAATGATATTTTGCTGGTTTACTGGTTTTATTTGGCAGGAAATGTGGTAAAGAGGGTGACAAAGCAGAATTGTTTCAGTACAATATGTCTGACATTACAGAATAGTTTGATTTCATTATACAGGGCACCTCTGACTTTGAAATTTAATGAATTCTTCTCCATCTCATGCATTCTCTCCAGTCTTAAACTGATAACTGCAGAACACAATTTTCCTTCCCTTGTTGATGTGGAAATAAACATATATCATCATCCAGACACTCAGGGATTTTATACCCAAACCAAATTTTCTGAAGCCTACTATGGATTCCTGTAATGCAGCAGTGGTCTCTCTGAGCCTGGCAACCTTCTGAGACATAGACCAGAGTACTGGCAAAGTGAACTGTGACTGAACGAAAATGAGCGCCCCAAGGTTAGATTTTGACCTGTTCCATGGCCCCAGTTTAAACTATTTTAAAAGGACCCCACATCTTTATGGAAGACTTTTGGATGTTTCTTGTTTGCAATGGTCTCTGACCAGATTTCTTTCTGGTGTTAATGCCAAATTTCATCTCACATTTGAACTACAGAATTAACTGGGAAATGTCATAACTACTTGGAATATTTCTCTTTGTAGTAGAGATTTCTCCCAATAGGATTTTCATAAGTAGTCGAAGTCAATTAAATGTTTGGTATAAAAATAACAAAAAATCTTCAAAAACAAAAGTGTAAAGGTGTTTGAAACCCACCTTCAACTGCAAGTAGATAGTGACAGTCTGTGGCAATTTCTTCCTCTGAGCCTCTGGATACAAGAAAATTAGCATCACTAAGATGAACACCTTACCTAGATTTTTGCACATTTTGAGCTTCCTGTCAGTGGTTGGATTTTTAATTTAAAAGACTTAATAAATGCTGAAACTTTTTTTAAAAGACTCAAGGATGACCCTTGCTCTTTGCTTAAACTTCCTGGAGCTACCTGCTACAGAAGTGATTTCAAATGTCCAGGACTAGAGAGAGATTAAGTGGCCTCTCTTCTGTTCCAACATCTCATTTTTTTAGCACATGAATATGCATGCAGATAGAAGCAAAATTAACTGTCATTAAAACAATTAATTGAGACTACATACCAAAAAAAGAAAGTAACTCCTTAGTGGTTACAGGGAAAAATAGGTCACTTTGGCCAGCAGGTTCAGTTCTCATTTCTGACCTAATTAAAAAATACTTTGCTGAGAATAACTGTTACTTGCAGATTAGCAATCCAGTATCATATGTCTTTCAATTAATTCTTTATGAAGGATATTTCTATTCTAGGTCATACAGCATAGGATAAATCTCAGCTTTAGTGATGTGTTAATGAGCAATGCCAGAACATGTATTGATTCATTACTTTCATTTAATGACTTGGAAATGTTTAATACTCCTAAAGTATTAGGAATACTCCACCGTCCCTCCATTCTCAAATTTCTAGTATGTTTTAAATAAAGGAGCTCAAAATTAGGAATCAATATTTTTATAAGCTTTAATAAGAAGCTGAGTAACTTTTCAAGGTTAAATATGACTGACTAGATTATACAATGGAAAATGTTCTTTTAAATTTTATTTACCTAACAAGAAGTTACTTACACTGTGTGAGTTAAAACAAAAACATTAGGATTAAAACTGGCAGGTATGCAGTGGTGCTATTGTACAGATACTTTTGCATTTGTTGAATGTCTTGAGGGAATACTTTCTAACTCGGTAACTGGAAAATGCTGACACTGGAGATAAAATAATTTGATATTTGCAGTAGCTTTATTTTTACTCCCACTGCATACAATTTTAGTGAGGGTTATTTTAGTTTAGTTATTAACATGGTAATAATACTTTTCCCATATACCCTTAGATATGCATTGTCTCCTTTTAAAATTATTCTACAATAATTTATATTATGTTGGCATAAAGCACCAATACCTAATAGAATTGTCTATTGACTTCTTAGAGCAATAGAAAATGACAGAATTTTATGATTCTAATAAAGATAAAGGAACATTATTAATGTGTGTTTTTCATAATCTTCTTAATTTCACTATTAAAACAAATGGAAAAAACCTCTTATTTTATATGAGTAGATTGGTGGTACAAAGTTTCAAGTGATTATTTTCTAGGAGACCAGCAAAAAAATAAAAAATAAAACACCATAAATTAAAGCACCTATAAAATGGAATTTCTTGGACATATTTAATAGACTAAAAATAAATTTGTAAAAATTTTACAACTTCTTCTGTTGACTGCCTAAAATGTTTATCTTCTAATGGGTGTCTTTTGATCATTGTTCTAGTTACTATTAGAATTTTTTTCTTTTCATTGTTTCTTGTGCTGAAATTCGCAAGATCAGTTTTGGCCTTGCTGGAACTTTTTTACAAACTTTCTTGGGTTTTTGTGTTCTGTAGGATCTGTAGATATGTATGGATTTTATTCTTAATCAAAATAAGTAGTGAATCAGGCTAATCTCTGCTCTAAAGCTGTGAAACCCAGAAGAAAGTGTACAAGGTGAGGAAATACATCAAGAGCCAACTGGAATCACCTACCCCTGTCAGCCAGTTTTCCCTTGCAGAGTGGGGCTGTCACAGGAATCTAATCCTAAAATACTGTTTGAAACTGCCACATTACTTTCACCAGAAATATTTTAAAATGTATGTACCACAATCAAGAATGATTTTGCCAGTCATAGATGCCTACCTAAATCTCAAATATCTCCAAATAAACAGTTTGAGTTAACTCTGAACAAAAAGTCTGTAATAGGAAGAAAAGGGCCAATGTCCCGCTGTAGCTGCAGCAAAAGTCACTGCAGGCCAAGTACTAACACCAGGACTAAATTTGCACGGGGAAACTTGTTTTAAAATGGTGAAACCTTTGCAATCAATTAAGCAATATTTATCTCTTTAGTACCGACAGTCTTGTGAAAAGTTAATCAAGATGTTGCTCCTAGATCTAGTAAATCTACTTTCCTGAAACATAGGTTTTAAAAGATGATTGTATTTGTCATTTTCTTATAAACAAAATCATATATCTATATATCTAACCATTTGTATATACAATTTAAAACTAATCTATTTATATCAAAACTTGATCTTGATAGTTACATTTGTGGCTAAACCCCCATATTTTTAGTTTTGAGGGTTTTTTATTAAAATCAGCTATTATTAATTTCATTGCATAGAAAACCAGAATAAAATCAAAATGGTCAATATCATCATAGCTTACAGCAGCAAAACCCCTCATAACTCAAAGTTTTTTTCTCATAATTATAATGTATTTATTAGGGGAAATTTTTCTTTTTCACTGTTTTGCATTTTTCTAGTAAATAAGATAAAATGCTTTTCTTTTACACTTGTTCATTTGAAACTGAAGGACAAATAGAGGGAAAAAATACAGGAAAGTTTGGGGAGTACTATGATGCATACTTTTTAAGACAAACAACAATTGCAACAAGCAAACAAAACCCCCAAACAAACCATGGTGGGAGAAAGTGGAAACAATTTGCATGCATTTGGTCTCTGTTTCTAGAGACCGAGGAAAGAGTTCAGCTAATCACTTAATCCAAGCTGTTTCTCAGAGCTTGGCTCAGGCTGCTCAGGGTTGTTCCAGGTTGTGGCTTGGGAATCTCAGAGGATGGAGCTGGCAGAGGCTCCCTGGGGATCTGCAGCCCTGCCCAGCCCTGCCCTGCTGTAAGAAAGCCTTACCAGCAGCTCCCCTGCCTTTGCTGTGAGAGAGGAGCATCTGGAAGAGGGTAATGACAGCAACTTTATACAGAACTGAGGCGTGTTGAAGGCCATAGGTAGGAGCCCTGAGTGCCATCTCAGTTTGGCTCCTCACACATCCTAGGGACAGATCCTGAAGGTGGTATGCAGTGAAAATGCAGGACCCAATGGAAACAATTTTGTCTCAGAGGAAAAGATTGACTTAAGCATTATACTATCACCTATATTAGTGGCAAATAGCTGTTTTCAAGGGCAGTGTCTCCTGGTTTTCTCCAATAGAAACAATATAATTAATATGTAAAAATTATGTTCTGAACATTAAGACTAGACCTACAAGATTTAATATATTAGATTAAAAAGCTAATCAAAATGAAATTTATGTCCTGGTGACCAGTTCATCTTATAAAGAACTTTCCATTGTAGCTGCAATGTATAAACCAAAATTCCATAGAATATTTTTGGTGGATCGATTTACAAAAATATATAAGATGATCAACTTTATGAAGCAAAGAGAAAACTTAACCAGGTTTGTTATTTATTAAAAGGACAAGCTCAGTTATGAAATCTTAACTCATTCTGCGAGTAAGCAAACTCTTTAGGTTTTGCCCTTATAGCATTATTTTAGCCATGCTACTTAAATTCGTGTGCAATTATAAACCACATTTTGTCAATAACAGATTCAGGTCATTAAGTTTTAATTAATAGCACAGACTTATTTGCAATGGTTGAATACCATCAAAGTGACTTCTTATATCTACTGAACATGTATCAGACTCTCTAATTATTATTTTTGTGTAAAGAAATTTAGCACAGCTAGGCAATACAACTTCACCATTATGACATCCTTATTTTAAAAATATGAGTGGTCACCAATTAACAAGTATTTTTTTCTTGATAATTTTCATAGATGTAGTGATGATACATAACCATACAATTTTAAAATAACATAGCAATGAAGACCATTTACTTCAACAGAATCTAATTAATAAAAATAAGTGTGCTATAAAGGATCAAAGTAAGACTGCTTACCTAAAAGACAACAAATAATTCCTCTGAGTTTGCACAGAGTTAACTAAATTATACTATATTCACAGAGCTATGAATCTGTGAGAAATTTTGATTCCAAACCTACAAAAAATTTTTCATATTCTGCGAGAGTTTTATGCACCAAATATTCAGGTGCTGGACTTTGAACACACTTTACAGATTAATAGGATTGGTTTTGTGCTTAGTTTTCAAGAGCACTCTAGTAGCTTTTTAGAAGTTAAGCACATGAATAATTATGTTCAGCATTCAGCTGAAAAGTGACACAAACACAACCTACACTTTTATAATAGTGCAGGTTCTCAGTCTTTGTGATTTAACATTTCTATGCATGAGATTAAAATGTGAGTTAAGAAGAAATCCATGTTACTTCTATCTTGTTCGTCTCTTCTTCTACATTTTGCCGGTAATGGCTGTTGTAGAAAATGTTTGCTCTCACTTAGAACACTAGTGGTAGATGCTTACTGCTCTGCGTAGAGAGGTAATATAATTTTACAGCTAGCTAAAACCCCAGTAAAAGTCACCTTTATTTTGTCACTCTTTTCCTTCTTTAGTGTGATCTTGTGTTAAGAATTAAGTAGTGTGTTAAATTTATTGGAAATCTTCTTATAAGGAAACAGGACTTTATAAAATACTTGACTTTGTTAGAAATATTTTTTTAGCTTTATGTAAGATAAGTTCAGAATTTCAATAAATGGATTTATTTAATAGTTCAGTTCTAGAGTTTAATGTAGAGAAAGGAAAACATCTATCATGGAAGTGAATATGTTTTTGTTGAAATAATTTATTAAAATTCAGACCCAGAGAGGGAGTGTGCTTGTCCTTTTGTAATTATGTTCCCAACATCACAGCATACTATAGCCTCCATTATAATCTGAGCTCTCATTACGCTTATGGTTGAAAAATATTGGAGTCAATGAATAAGAATTCAAAACTTGAAGCTATTTGAGTATTCTTGGATATTGAAATGCACTCTTCAGGGAAAAAATCCCACCTTTTCTGGAAATAAGTTTCTTGCCCTTTAACTGATGCTGTAAAATATAAAAGGAATAATACCTGCAATAACTTTCTAAGGTTTAGGATACTTAAGGTCCTGTTCTTACATTTTAGAAACAGCAATCATGTCATTTTTTATTATTGCTTGTTTATGGTACCAATTCCTCAGGCTCCAGGCTCTGCTGCCATAACTTTTAGAAATATTTTGCTAAGAGACTTAGCACAAGATACGAGGCGTTGTTATCCAAGAATAAGTCATAGCTTTGGCTTATTCTTGGAGGAAAGTAATGGTACTAAAAGAAAGGAAAGGACATGAAATGAATCCTGATGGCCATTGTTTTCTAAATCCCTAAGGCTGGGTCTAAGTATGAAATGTGAGGACAGCTCAGGGCCCCTGTGAGGCTTGGCTCTGTACAGGCACCCTCTGGTGCACCCGTGTGTCAGAAGAAAACTGCACATTGGGCTACATTGGACATCCTGTCAGCTCTGGGAGCAGAACATTTGCAATTCAGCCAAATGCAGAAGTGCACAGCTTAACAAGCAGACATGGACTAAGTGATTGAGGTGAGGTCTGTTGCACAAAACTGTAATGTGCTGAGTAAATGCTCCCAAGGCAGTGTTTGGGAAGAGTTAAGCAGGGCTGAATACAGCCAAAGAGGTCATTAACAGCAGCAGACTCCAGCCAGTATAGGACACTGGATGTTAATGATGGAGAGCTGCAGGTCTCACAGCTTCCCCTGGTTAGGTGTCTCAAAGAGAGGCATGAGAAAAATCATCCAAGAGAAATGCTCTCTGTTTTGTGGGACTTCCCACTGGGACAGACACCAAGACAGAAGAATACGTCTTATGACTCATTTCTCCCATAGGCCTCATTCAGAATTTTTTGGTAGGCACTCTCTGAATTCAGGAACTGCAGCTGAGAAAAAGTATATCTATTGCATTTTATTAAATAACTTTTGACAAAAAGTAATGAGCTAGAATTACAGAATAGAATAAAATAGAATTAAATGAAACAGCATAACATAGTTCAAGTTGGAAGGACATTGAAAGATCTTCTGATCCAAACTTTCACAGGAGTTATGGCCTAGATATTGGCTCAGTGCTGGCAGGGGTTTCATACTTACCTCATCCTATCTAAGGACACTGGCATATGTGCTCAGGAAAAATAATTATTATGCCCATATTGCTATTGCTGGTTTGTTTGGTTTTTTTTATTTTTTTGAGGAATTTCATTCCTTGTCTTTTAGAACACGCAATTTGCTTTTGATGCAGTTTCTGGAAGCCAGGGGAAGTGTGCTTTTTGGCTACCTGTATGTGGGGTATGTGAAAGCTGCAGGCATTTATGGTGGCTTTCATGTTGAAACTGGATATAATTACAGTTCTTGTGTAACTGAGAAGCAGCACTCAAGGTTTGATGACTGCTCTGAGTACAGATTCCTATATTCAGTTGCATTCATATTTAGATTACAGGTATTCAAGGACTTAATTTTCGAAAGTACTTAGACAAAGTGAGACCAATAGCTAAATGCTTAAACTATCTGATTATATTACATGTGTAATTCCCACTTGTGTTCAATCCATGTTAGTTGCCCCTTATGTCCTAGTACGTATCAGATTTCATCTGTGGGTGCTTGGATAACTGTAGTCTGACTGTAAATTTGTCTTGTTTTTCTTTAGTGTTTTACCTCAGTTTCAGAAATTGTTCTGGTGTGGGGGTCCAGAAACTTTGGAGGGCCAGGCTGGACATAAGGAGAGCTGCTTTCAAAACCCTATCACAGCTTGAGGTTCAGTTTCATTTTGAACTGTGAAATTTTAGCTTTCTTTATAATCATGCTAGGCATTTGTTGTCGATATTATTTTGTGGTAGAGTCTCACAAGTGCATTGTGTGTTAGCCTGGTAATCTGTGACTCCAAAGTACGTGTGCTGCAATAGCCCTCTCCCTAAGCATGGGAGACTCAGACCTGCAGATACTACCCTGCATATGCAAAAAAAAGAAAAATGCTGCTGGTCTTTCAAGTAATATGGTAATATGTTCCAGATATAGAAGGCAAGATTAACACTTAGAAAGAAATTCAACAGTATCTTAAATTAATAGAAATAAAATCTCCAGACTTTAATATTTAATGCATAACAACATTCTCCACTGGTAATACAGCAGTGATAATGAACTGCAATAACAAATATATAACTTTTTCCCCCTACTGATAAACCTTTACAAGAAAGGTTGCAATCTCTCTCTGCCTCTTATTCGCTTTTGCTTTTGTAGCATGTCATGTACCATATATAAACTCTATTTAGAGAGATAATTTGCTACAAAATTTTTCACAATGTAAAAGGTTACTTATTCACGCAAAGTCAAGCATTAAGGTAGAAAATGCCTGGTTGAATGAGATTTTTTTCTTTTCTGTATAATGTCATATTGTCTGCAGTACAGGAGGAAGTAAATGGTGTTAGAAGCAGTAAAACTCATTTCTTATTATTGCTGTAATACTGACCTTGGCATTTTGTGAAACAACCCCCCATTTAAAATAAAAGAGGAAAAAGAAGAAAGTGAATATACTGTTCAAATTAGGAAACAAATACTTAAGAGGTACTTAGGGACTAGTAAAGAGGACTCTAATTTCCTGTGTTTTTCTGTCCTCTAAATGGAGTTTTGAAGTATAACACCATACGCAGCCACTGGGAATTTCAGACCCATAGAACTCTCTACCTTGTTTCAGGCAGTAGAAATAAATGTTGGTGATATTACAGCAAAAATGTTAAAACCACAAACTCTCCTATTAAACACACAAACTGTTATAAGCCATATCAATATGTAAAACAACAACAAAAATAGAAAATAATTTTAAACCCCCCCAACACTTAAAATACCCTAAATACAACATTGCACAGCAAAATATACCCAAAACTGAAATTCACTCATCTTCCAAGGAAGTACACTGTGTTTTCCTACAACTTGTAATTCTTCGAAAAGACTGGATGTAGTCCCACGTGTCAGTTGTGCTAATGTCATGGGTTTATCTCAAGTGACTGAGAGGATCATCAAAAAGAAAAAAAAAAACAAGACAATGTAAGTATGCAGAAGCATGCAGTATCTCCCTCTGTCCCCAGTTATAATTGCAGAGGTGAAAGTACCAAAGGGAAACAAATGTATAAGTCTGATGGACATCAGAAGGTTAGTGCTTTTTTATAACCACATTTTCAGGCTGAGGACAAGAATCTTATTTCACCACTGGTCTAGCTGAGAAAATTATTAGCAACTATATATTTCATATGCTTTATGTCAGTCTTCAGCACTTCACTGGCTATTAAAATAGAGAAATCTTTCAGGGAAGAAAGCTGCAGGAAAACAGCATATGGAGAGCAATTCAAGGGGTAGAAATTTAGCCTAAATAAAGGTGAGTTTCACCACATAGATTAAAATATGCAAGTCATAATGTCTGCATATAGGATTTAATGTATTTCCCTGAACACAGGCGTCATGCTGCCAGAAGATTTGGAGCTGTGAGGGAGCTGCACCTTTCTGGAACTGGACTGGTATACCAGAGGGATGCTCCAGGATGTCTCTGATGGCATGCCTGTTCTGAAGTGCTTCCTCAGCTCATCCTGTTTCCCAGTTCCCAGGCTTTGGTGCTGGAAAACTAGAACTGAAAGCAGGGTTCCAATGAAATGGGAGCGAATGTTCAAAATGACAAAGTGGCAAAAAAACTTTTGGACTCTTTCTGTTTCTATTGCTCTGGAAAACCTCTAAATCACACCCAAAGGGCAACATTTGCACAAGTAGATCTGCTTTGTTCCCCCAACTGAATCATTGCTCATTAGCCTTATCTTTAGTAACAATTATCATTTCTCATGCTGTGCAGGCCCAGTGAATCTTAGGTAATGTGGTTTCAGGCTGGGAACAGGACTTATGCACACACCCTGTGGTAGATTTATTAAGTACAAGAGGATGAATCTCAAGGGCAACTCATAGAAACCTGAGCAAGTCACTTTTACAGATTCCTTTTTAATGCTATAATTTGAATGGATCATTTTACATATTGAGTCATAAATTTCCAAACATTATTTCATTAAAAAAATAAAAATTGGATAATAGATGGGATTTTGGTGTCCAGTTCTGCAATATACAGCAGTCATATTGTCTCATGTCAGTTATAAAATTCATAAATTTGCAGGACAACATGGACATGCAAAAGCAGCCTGAGGCATTTTCACCTATGGATGTACCAGGTCTACCAAGTGTTATATAATTACTTTTGCTTTGAAAACTTCATTGCCTGTTGGTACTGATATAAAAATGACCAAGGTTTTCCACTTGATAATTCATTCTGATTAGGTATTTTGCTTTGAAATAACTTTTATTATTGAATTTAACAGGCTATTTTTTACTACTATTAGCAACCACTCCCATTCTTTCCTTCTCTTGTTCTTAATTTTTTTAAAAAAACCTACACCAGAACAAAAGAATTTAAACATCAAATAAATTTTAAAAGTTTAAATTTAGAAATATAAAATAGAATGTTTGAGAAAATATCTATAAAATAGATAAGCAATCACTGTGATAAATTCCCTGACTGGAAAAGTGATACTATGTTGGCCAACATTTATAGATTTTTGCAGTAACTTTACTTTCCAATATGTTGCAAAGGGTCAGGTGAAACCAGTTTCCTGCCTAGCAGTGTTAACACTGATTTTCATAGGTCCCAAATACACAAATTCAAAACATCTTCAAAATCCTTTAAAATGCACCAATTTAGGTAGCAGAGTAAGTACTGATACTGAACCTGTGAAATGTTTATTAAATTTTAGTGTTAAATTTTTATGTTATCTGGAAAAGAAATAGCAGAAACCTGTGTGACAAGATATGACTGGAAGTTACATGTCCTGGATGAAAAAGTAATTCTACATGTATGAGTTCTTTGTATTCTGGGAAATATGTGAATTTGTGATAGATAATATATTCAACCCAAATCAAAATAAAGGATGGGTTGATAGAAAGATTAATGAGAAGGGTAGAAATTTAATTGTGGGCTTTTTATTCAACACAGTTTGCTCTGAATGTAATTACATGGATAAAGAAAATCTGCTTTTTTGAACAAGTGATGGATTTTTAAATATTTTTAATGAGCCTGATAGGCATTTTTTTTAAATTTCATTCCTGAAATAGGAGTTCTTTTTTACAAACAAAGGGAGCCATATTTTACCATGGAGAGTTACCACCAGGTTATTTGAAGCACTGGGAATTGTTTGTATTTCTGGTATGGAATGAAAATAGTTCTGAACCTATCACCTTAAAAAAGTGTAGACACTAACTTATTAATAACCATCTTCAAGAACTGGTCAAAGTGGACAAGAAGGTTGCATTAGAGCAGGAGAAATCCTCAAGGAAAATTTTAGCCAACCCTGGCTTTTTACTCCTAGAATCTTCTTATGATAGTAACAGAACTGTGTGAACTGCAGGCAGCCCACTGGCCCTCAGGAACAGCAGAGCACAGCAGAAGAGTTTGTTCTGCTTCTCATGTTGACCTTGCTTTTAGTATGACAGCCAGGTAAAATACATTAACCATTATTTTAATATAGAAAGGAATAAAGAAAATTATGCTTAGATATGCACAGGGGTCCTAACTGGGATGCTCAGGTAGCATGAGACTTGTGTTGATAAAATTCAGAGGTCATAATATTCCTTTACCTCCGTTTCTCTACTTTTTACACTGAAAGATGTGATCTTTATGTATTCCTCTTCCAAACTGTTACAATCATGACTTGACTAGTAATCACAGATGACTGTGAACAGCTAAAGGATTATGCAAATATGAACTTTTGTTGTTATTGTTGTGCTGTCTAATACATTGTTCTATCATCCTCCCTGCTGTTAAGCATCAAATGCAGTTTATACAATGAATGTATTGTGGCCTTAATCCATGCTATTATAACTTTAGAAGCCATGATAGTGTGCCTTTCTGGCTTGATAAATATACCTGGGTAGCTAAATTCAAACTCTTTGTCTAATTAAAGTGAAGAGGTCTATAGTTTCCCTTAAGCTTTCTGGTTGTTTGTCAGCACAGAGCTTTCATGGTGCTAATTCATAAAGTAAAATTTTTCTTAACACTGACTTGGGAGCAGCATCAGCTCCCAAGTAAGAGCATTTTCTCTATTAAACCCCTAGACTTCCCTTTATGCTCAAGATTAAGCAGAATCTCCTTTCTACTGGGGCTAATAATTCCTTTTTATCTAGAGGTAAATGAAACTCCAACACGATAAATACCACAGGCGAAACAGTGTAATGCCAGCTTATTTGTATGTTTATAGCCTCATGCAAGTGTATAGGTCTGCTCTGTTTTAATTACTTCTGTTACTAAACCTCCTTATAGAAGCAAAAACAGTTTTTGAAGGAAGAAATGTTTAGTTGTTTCACAGCAAAAATAACCTTCATCAATCACCTGACCTTTCTCAGCTTGCCTTGATATTACTTCAAAGAAAAACGTCAGTAGGTGAAACTTGGAAATCTTAGATTTCTCTCAGTTTTTATTCCTAACTCAAGACTTAAGATACCTAGAAAGGTTTCTGAATTCAGCTGACCATTTTCTGCACAAGTAAAGAGAAAACGAGGGAAAAAAACGTGAAAAGTATCACAATAAATCTGCAAGGCTTTTTCACCTTTCATTTTTAAATTTCTTTGCTTTGTGGGAGGACAGGGCTTTAAGTTTGCCTCCTGCCTGTGAAAGGTAAACCCCGCATTTGATAGCAGCCAGGGAAGCCCCAAAGGGCTTGGCATGCCATGCTCTTGTGCTACGCTAGCTGAAATTCCTCCTTTGATTCAGAAAAGAGCTTCAGTTGTCTTCACACCTCGCAGATAACTATTGAAAGGAAGGGAGATCATGAGGGTGCTGACCAGAGACAATAATCTTACTAACAAGGTGTGTAGAAAGAGCCAGATATTCACACTAATATGAAGATTTTTATTAGATGCAGAATACTGCATTAAAGAGTATCACCAATTTAACCTATAGACCATATGCCAGGCAAACTTTCATACAGTTCTCTATATCCATATTAGTCAGCAGAAATCACGAGTCTCAGATTATTCACTTCATCAGATTAGTTTAGGACTTCATATTTAAAGCAGAAGAGTAGTTATATAGATTCTTTACAAATTCATTAGAATTTTATTCTCACTCACTGATTTCAAAACTGCCTATCCAGACCAAAAATGTTCAATTTTATTTCTACACATATTTGTAGGACACAAGTTGGGGTTTTTTGGTATGCAAGGTGATACTATTGCTACTTAAATTGTGTATCTGTTGAAATGCAGGTAATTTTTTAAGAAATACTATTCCTCCTTCCTTTGACCTAAAGGAATTCTCTCAGTGAATGCTTTAACTTAAGGAGCTTTTAACTGAGAAAAATCCATTAGAGCAGACTGTAGTTAAGTATACTTTTGGCAGCTGAGATGGTGCACATAATGGTTAGGAGAATCTGCAGCACAGATCCCCACAGATTTATCCACAAAACTGCTGAAACAATGGAAATTCTGTCATTATGTAGCAATTTGGGCTCTGCTCCAAATGAGAGAATTCCTTTCAAAGTGTGCATACTGCAACTGTATTAAGTTGATTATATTTTAAGTAATTTAGGTGCTTGCTTAAAGTTGCTTGCTCAAAGTTAGTAGTGTCACATGAAAAGTGAGAGAAGATCAGTGAGAGAAGAAGGGGACTAGGACTTCCAAGGTAAAATGAACCACAGAGTGGTAAGACTGTGCAGGAAAGGAAACTACTGTGCCAGGGAGTGGCCCACAGGGAGTTCTCCACAATCAGCTTTAAATTAATGTTCCAGTCCACAACCCTTGTACAAAAGCTGAGATCTGATAGAGATTGCTAATAGCATAAAGCTACTCTTTATCATTTTCACTCGAAGGAATACATCATGAATTAAATGAGTGACATAGAAGACTGGAGTAATAGACATAGCCCAAAGTATCATAGTGCAGAAAGGGAAGGCCAGGAATGTATGGTTACTTAATGTAACCTCTACTCACAAAGTAGCTAATAGATTAATGAGCAAGTGAGGGACCTTGGGGCAATCCCAGAAGTAGTATCAGACATTAATATTTTGCAGCTATGGAAAAGATGGGTATAAAACCAGAATTTATCAGATATGTTTTCAACAGAGTGAGGGTATAACCACACAGAGCAGCAAAGCCTTCTCATAAAGACAGTAGCTTTGCTTAAGAAATGTGATTTCAAATGGGAATAAGGGCACAGAAGGGCTGCAAAACTGATGATAAGGAGACAGAACCTATGACACCCAGTGAGTGTGAAAGGCATTGTTTCATTTAACCAAATAAACCGGAGGCTGTGAAGGGAGGCAAATGCTCTGTATAGATACAAGGAAAGATAAAAAAAAGAAAACAAAACCATATATACTGTCTGAATAGTACAATAAATACATTTAAAGTGGCACAGAATAATTTCTGATGGGAATTTGGATACTGGATGATTAAAGCATTGGGGTTCAGGAAATACTCACAGAAGAGATGGAGGAAAAACCAAACCTAATTGCTCCCGCAGTGCTACAGCTGACACCTGCTAGGGATGGCACTTATTTCCTCTTGTGACCAGCAGGAAGTTGGGTGTACTTTGGGGGGCAGACATTTTCATCTCAATGTGAGAACAAGTAGGTAGGGACTTGATCCACAGATGAAAAAATTATTTATACTATGAATAACTTGGGTTAGTGTCTTGTATGTTTTAATAGGCATTGAGAAGAAACTTCTGCAGAGATCAATCAGGTTAGGACTTAAACTTCCTATTTTCTTTCCTCCTAGTATCAAACATGGCATATTTTCATTAAGTTTTGCAAGCTGAAGATACTGCACTGTAGCAAAAGTGAAAGATGGTCACAGGCCTATTAGCCAAATACAGGAAGATGATCTTGGCATGGCCAGATTAATATCTGGAAATGTCTGGAATTTAAAGGCAGTCTCTACAAAAGAAAATTGTCCATTAAGGCTTCAGTGACTACTGCAGTAAAATAAGTCTCTGGTGTTGTTCTTTTCTACATATTTTTAGCTGGTAAATTTACCTCTCAGTGACAGTTTGCTTCCTCAGACATAAAAGTCAATGTCAAAAAATGCCATTTGAAATTTTTGAGAGTCCATTTTAACTGCCTTTTAAGTTTCCTTGATTAGCACAGAAAATATGGAACAGCTATTAAACTGCTGTTCCCCTAATAAACATTAATTATAAGACAGCAGGTGATTAATCACTGATAATGAGCTATAGATGACTTTTAATGGTCAGCTAATAGTGTCATGGGCCTTTAATTCTAAAAATAATTAAAATTAATATCAGATTGTATGGTAAATACACATGCTAAAATGTGCTTACAGTTCAAAAAGCAGGCACCCAAATATAGAAGGAATATCTTTCCCTGGTACCATGACACTTTCTATTTCAGTGCTCTAGGCATGTTCAGGAAGGGATGTATTAATTATTGGTTTAAGGACTGTTTTAGACAGAGCTTGGATTTGTATTATAATTTATGGCTGCTGTTTCTCCCACTGCAGGTGAAAGTCCTACCGAGCATTTTGCAGTTATTCTCCTTTGTTGTTGTTCCTGGCACAAGGAATCTTGAATTATAGCACAGAGAGTGAATCCATAATGGGAAGGAAATCTTTTCCATCACTTTTCCACTTCTGGAACAACCTATAGATTATTACTAAAGCACTCCCATGAAAATAGAGATGTGACTAGTAGTCTCTCCCCAGTTGCAAAGAAAATGTAATCCTGGCCTTTCCTTCCTAGATAGCTACAACTGATGTTGCTCTGGAAGGTTCAGTCTTTAGGGGAGGAAGAGCAATTCTTTAACAGAAACAGACTTACAGCACTGAAAGGAGTTCCAAAACCATCAACATTTTGCAACTTACTATTGTTCAGAATGAAATAATGTGTTTGTTTTCACTTCCCATCCCATTGGGTCATGTCAACATCCTGGCATTCACTTTCCTTCTTGCTGGTAACTAAACTCTGCCCTTGTACTTCTGGAAAGCTCTCTCTAGCCTGAGAGGTGCTCAGCACAGACTGCTTTGCTTCTTTAGGACTACATTTTCTCCCAGGACAGGTATAAGCTTTGGCTTAAACAGATTTATCCATACTGACTAGTTCCTTCAATATGTTGTATCCTAAACTGTGTTTGGCATTGTTGGGAAAGTGTTAATTTGCCACATTAGAAAGTTGTGAATTATCATGTAGCACAGGCAAATATAGGATGGTGCTTGAGTCCATGTTCAGCCTCTCTTCACTTCCTATTGTAGGTAAAGTCTTTGGTACCTAACATGTCATTGCAGATTCTGGAATCAGGATCTATGTAGTAGGGTTTACCAGGATGGTGTCAAAACATTTTTTCAAGGAGACTCTTCCCCATTAGTAGTCAAATTAAAATTCTAAGGTTACAGCCATAGAGAAAATCTGAATGTTATAAAATTCAAGAGAATTTGGGGAATAAAGTTTGGTGGGGTTTTTTTCTGGTGTGTAAAAACCATCATTGATCATTGGGATTTATATGTCAAAAGCAAAAGAATCAATTCGTCAAGATGGGAACAGATGTGAATTCAATGTCTAAATAGTCTTGGTTTTGCAATAATTTTCACACTTTACATTGTCCTTTTTTATTTTTTTCAGTACCTATCAATATGCCATAGTGTTTTGCCATGTATTAAATCCTGAGCAGTCAAACGTTTTCATGGGTGAGCAGCTTTACAAATGCCACCAGAAAAAATTAAGCAAATTTGTCTGCCCACATGAGTAGTTGCTTTTATTT
This sequence comes from Eopsaltria australis, assembly GCA_034509425.1. Lineage (NCBI taxonomy): Eukaryota > Metazoa > Chordata > Aves > Passeriformes > Petroicidae > Eopsaltria > Eopsaltria australis. Next base: position 2,460,685 of record JAVTVJ010000056.1, read on the forward strand.
GTAAAATTTCTGAGAGCTCACATGACATTGTAAGGTGTTGTCACCTGATAGAGCAATCATGAAACTTCGAGTTTTAATCTAAATTTACACCAGGATTAATTCCATTCACATCACTGGTGGACCTAATTTCACTTTGCTTTTTGAATTACCAAAATATTCTTAGTAATTGTAAATGAGCAACTTGAAAAGGTCATAGAAATTAATTGAGGAGGGGGAAGGGAAAGAGAAAAAGAAAATCTGGGAGCAGAGATACAGGGAAGAAAAAGCAGGAGTGAAGAAAAAGAAAAATAAAGGAAAATCAAGAAACATAAGAGATGGATAGGAAAGAGCAGAACATAAAAACAGAAAAGAACAGATGTAGAAAGATAACATCAATAGAAACCACCTTGCAATTTGTTGTGGATTGAATTCCTCTGGTTTTTTGTTTGTTTGTTTGTTTTCAGGTTTTTTTAATGGATTATGGATTTTCAATAGATTTTTTTAAAATTAATATTAAAATAAAAATAAGAGGTAAATGAAATATTTTTTGAAAATTTAATATCACCATTCAACTGATAGTTCACAGTTTCAGCTGATGTCCTGAAAGTCAAATTATGAAATTATAATCTTGCATTTCAATATGCCTTGACAATGTTGGAGGGTAATACCCCAGCAATAAGAAAATGAGGAACTTTTGTAAGGCATGGTTGTACATAAATGGTAGAAAGTCAACCATGACTTTTCTTCAGGGTGAGTATTTGGCAATATGACATCTATTATTATTTTTGCTATTAATAATTTATGTAATTATTGTTTTTTAATTAAAAATTATTCCTTACAAGGACAAATGGGAAATCTGACATTTTCAGGAAAATTGATGAGCGTTCACATGAACTCATACTGCCAGATTTTTGATACGACATAAACCCAACTTTCTAACTGCTTGCAGTCATTAAAGAGCAGAAGACAGTTTTTGGAAAAGTTCTACTGTAAAGCACTCTTGAAGCTGGCCAAATTCCAGTGTGGAAAATTACATTCTGCTTACTGACAATTGGCTCTTCTATTTCAAACGTCAAGGCCTGTTTTTTACCTACTGTCCAAGTTATTAGACTTGTGGCTAACCTAGAACATGTTGCTAAATCCATCACATGCTTATCTACCTTGCTGAATTGTCACCCTGATCATTTATTAACTCTGTTAAAGAGGTGTTCTGGTTTTAATCAGTGTGGTAGTAATTTAACTTCTGTACAAAATACAAGAAAGTATTACACATAAGATCCAGACCAGAATTTCAAAAGCTAATCGTTCAGGAAAATGACACTCTAGGTTTCTTGTGTTAATTAGTTCTCTGTCTCAAAGCAAGTTTCTTGTATGCTGTGAAACACATTAAAACAAAATCAGAGGACACTCTTCCATTGAACTGTTGAGTACTTGCATAGTTTTAGGCAAGTGCAAAACCTCATCAGCTCTGCGCTGCAGATATACAAATTGCATTTTTTATTTATAAAGGGGAAGGATGAGAATTTTAAAAGCTCAGATTACTTGATTGGTCTTCTGCCAACACGGAAGGTGGAGAAGATTTAAAATAATGTTGAATCCTTTCACAAATACCTTAATTGCAAAGGCAAGTGATAAAAGCATCCTTAACTCTTTTTAAAGACAGTCACATTGAAACAGAACCCAAGTCTTATCAAGTAATAAGGTGAATGTCAGTGGAAAAGATAATGCATATGTGCAAGATGATACTGTAATCAGCAATCCCAGAGCTCAAGGAGCAGCTGCTACAGTGGCTCATGTAAACACTGTGGGATCCTGCAGGAGAAATGGCAAAGTACAGCAAGATCATTGCCATTTTAGTAACAGGGCTGTAATTAGGACAGGATTGCTTTTTTCTTGTTTTGCCCCGTAATTACATATAACAGCCTTGATAAGATTAAGTGGTGTGATAAATTCTGCATTTTTCTTAGCTGAAAATAGGAACTGTATGTGTTTTTAGATAACCAGATAATTTTAAATCTCATCATCAAGTTCGTGTGTCAGGACTTATTCAAAGATTGAAATCAGTCAGATTCTGTGGCATATAATTTTTACAACGGAAAGAGACGTAATGCTTCCATAGCAACACATTAAATACATCAAGTCCATGCCTTGAGAGCTACTGACATTAGTTTGACATGAATGCTCAACTATTTCTATGAAAAAAGGTTGCTTCATATATATATATGTGTATGTGTGTGTGTGTGTGTGTGTGTAAACATGCAAGTATATCTGCTATTTCTTATTGATGAATAAGGGAAACTTGCTCTATATACCAGTGAAGTGAAAGACAACCTTCTTTTCTCACATATTGTATCAAATCTATTAATAGATGGACATTTAATAGCTGTACAAGTGTATCTTAATGAACCTTAGGATGGTATAACTTTTCTTGTAATTGCTGACAACTATGTTGCTTTACGTTTAAGACCCTGCATGCTTATCAGACATGCCATTGACTTGTACTTGTTCTGTTTATTGATTACTTAATTAGTTTCCAAGATAGCTAATCACGGACAAATTCAAGTGTTTAAGCATCTCTTGGTGTGTCTCACTTTGAGCACAAAATGATGGAGCATCTGTGTTACTTGGAGAAATAAATTAACCCCACTAACTGAACTCGTTTAAATCATGATATAGGGTACAAAGTTGGTCTAACTATATTAAAGTAATTTGGGGGAAGCTGATGTGCTGTCTCATCCTCCAAAAACTTACGGGAAAGGAGACTTTATTGGCTTCCCAAATGGTAATGCAAAGATTATTTTTCCTTTTCCTTCCACACTGTTGTTTACTAAATGTAGCTTTAACAGTCAGGATAAAAAGGTTTTTGCTCACAACAACAACCTCTAGGGATTTCTCTGTCACAGAAATAAAATTAAGCGAATGTCAACAGTCTTCATAGTAAACATTGTACATCACTGCTGAAACTGGGTGAATAATGACTGTAGAGGGTGGTATCTTTCTCAAAAATTTAAACACAAAGCTTAAACTCGTACAGAGTTTTGTTTTGACAAACCCAAAATTATTTGTCTTTAATTTGCTCTTTTAAAGTGGTATTGAGTCTATCTTGAATAAAATTTCAGAAAATGTTGAGAAGAAAAACAGTTTCCAACTAAAAAAATCATATTTTTAACTTAAAAACTTGATATTAAATTTATAGGTTTTCTGAGAGACTTTGTTCCTTAATGAATTGTTCAGCATACTTGATGCAGATTCATGTGATTTGGGCTTATTGAATCTGCTTTATAAAGCAAAGGGCTTGGTGTAAGAAATTTTTCTCAGGTTTTAATGAGGAATTTGATGTTAATACAAGAAAGAACTTCTACTGAGACATAACTTTTTACACAGAATTCATCATAGAATCAAAGGGCCATAGAATGGTTTGGGTTGGAAGAGGACCTTGAAGATCATCCAGTTCCACCTCATTGCCAAAGGCAGGAACATCTCCCAGCAGATCTGGTTGCTCAGAGCCTCATCCAATCTGGTCTTGAATTCACGTCTTCCAGTGGCCTCTGACGGTTCTATCAGGTGTTCAGTGTACCTTTTACAGTTCTTTTTGAAAGATGATCAGAAAAACACAGCATATTAGCAGGGATCTGTCCAAGCCTAACACATGTTTTTCAGCCCTTTTCCAAATATAGACTGAAGAGTCCAGTACGCAAGAGTATGTCTTTATTATCTGAGAAACTGCTCTGCTGTGATACCCACAGCTGTTCAGTATGAGAACAGAGCAACAGTGCTCAAGGCTCCTATTGTATCTTGTAGGCAAGAGAGACGATAAGATTTGCCTGGCAATCAATCCCACATTTAAACTCAAAGGACACTAAGCCAAGACAGAACTTGAACAGAAGGCAGTGGAGAGGAAAAGTGGGAGGAAATAGACAAAAAAAAAATTCTGAAAATCTTTACAAATATAATTTGTCACAAGTGAGACTTTGAAATAAGGAATATTTTATCTATTGCCATAAAATCTATATATCACATTTATTCTCAACAAATATACCATCCTATGTTTAACTTATACAGATATATGATTTTTTTCTTCTAATGCAACATGCAAGCTCAGCTATATGTTATTTAGTAATAGTGAATTGCTACCAAAATATTGATCCCTGTGTTAATCACTATTCCCAAAAATAACAAATTTGGAAGAAAGCATGCCTGAATCTAGTGTTTGAAAGAGACTCTGCCTTCTAATTACCACTCACCAGTATTTTGCCTAATATTCTGAAATCAATTAGAATATAATGTCAATAGAATTAATGATTTTAAAACTCCTTAAGTTGAGTAATGACATTTTT